>CM044309.1:85480000-86813750 GCA_024291935.2 Okapia johnstoni
CTGTCAGTCTGGAGGTTCCTGCTTTTCTTTGTCTGCCCACAGAACCCCACTGTTTACAAGATGCATGGTTTACTGCCAACTGCCCTCACCCTCTTTATCTGCTTACATCTAGCTACTTGCCTGATATAACATCCACTACCCCGAAGGAGTTGACACTTTTAATCTTATAAGAAAAGGGTCAATAGTTTATCTTCTGTAACTGTCTCAAGCTGAACATAGGCATTGTTCCTACCTGTGGGTCCAGACCTCCTTGCCGTCTCTCATAGAAAGGAGTCTTGAGGTGTTTTTGGTTGTTGTTGTTATTTTAAATTAGTTTATTTATTTATTTATTTTTTCTTATAGTGCAGAGATGGAGAGTAGGGAGTAGAAGGAGGTAGCAACCTTGGCCAGGATGTGTTCATATTACCTTTCTTCAAGTGGGATGAGTTGAAATCCCTGGTGTAGCATCATTTGAAGTTGGAATTTTTTTTATTCCAGAAGATAGAAATTTAGCTGGGTAGTTAAAAATGTGAGGACCTAAGAGAAGTTTGAGAAATAGAGTGGCTATAGGACCTAGAAATGAGAGAAGCCAAGTGTATCCTGGGAATCACCCTTTAATGGTCTCAGCTCATTCTCACTTCCCTTAATTATACCTGTGGAGCCAAGAAACCATTTTTGTAGATTTCTTTAACATGTACTTCTACTTCGGTGGCAATAATATTTGTGCAGCAAGTTTTATTATAAGAGCACAAACCCCTCCTTGGCTAGATAGGAAATAGTCTAGGGCTCAGCAATTGTCACAAAGCACTCTTGTTGGGGAATCTAGGGAGTTTTGAAAGATTGTAAGAGTGTCTCTGTTTTTCTTTTGTGTGATATCCAGGGAGGACATCTGATCCCTCAAAGTTGCCTCATGGTAGGCAAATCCTCTCCAATGAGGACAGTTGAAGCTAGCATGAAATTCTTGCTCACCAAACTTCAGTTCAGTTCAGTTTAGCCGCTCAGGCATGTCCGACACTCTGCGATCCCATGGACTGCAGCACGCCAGGCCTCCCTGTCCATCACCCACTCCCGGAGTCTACCCAAACCCATGTCCATTGAGTCGGTGATGCCATCCAACCATCTCATCCTCTGTTGTCCCCTTCTCCTCCTGCCCTCAATCTTTCCCAGCATCAGGGTCTTTTCAAATGAGTCAGCTCTTCGCATCAGGTGGCCAAAGTATCAGAGTTTCAGCTTCAACATCAGTCCTTCCAATGAACACCCAGGATTGATCTCCTTTAGGATGAACTGGTTGGATCTTCTTGCAGTCCAAGGGACTCTCAAGAGTCTTCTCCAACACCACAGTTCAAAAGCATCAATTCTTCAGCGCTCAGCTTTCTTTATAGTTCAACTCTCACATCCATACATGACCACTGGAAAAATAGCCTTGCCTAGACAGACCTTTGTTGGCAAAGTAACATCTCTGCTTTTTAATATGCTGTCTAGGTTGGTCATAACTTTCCTTCCAAGGAGTAAGCGTCTTTTAATTTCCTAGCTGTAATCATTAAACTGAAAGTCCTTTTTTATCTTACATGAGCTATGCTGAGGATAGTTATTTTGGCTGGAGCCACAGTTCCCAAGGTGCAGTCCTCGTAATGAAGTGTGTTGTCTAGATGTGAGGCAGCAATGGCTTTAGTTATTGTGAGGACATTGTCTGAGGCTCCACATAGCCAGAATAATCCAGGTGGTCCTGGTAAGACAGTGTGAGTGGTTTGGTTATATTGTTGGCAGAAAAATTCAGGGAGACATTTGCAGAGGGATTCCATCGGTATTTTGAATATGACCCCTTTTTTGCAGCATATGGAGTTGGGGAGTAGTCTGTATTCAGGGAGAATCATGATAAGTGTGTGTTAATATAATAGCTAGCACAAGGAGTTCTGCTGACATTAGTTTGTAAACTGTCATGACATGCATATGTATTGTTAGTGGTGAAGAATGAAGTATAAAAAGGCTGGCCCACTATATGGCTCCAGTTTATAGACTTGACTATCTAGGGGCAGGCTTAGATTTCTGTCAGAGAGAGCCTGAAAGGCTGAAAAAGGGTTTATATTTCCCCTGTGGGTATTGTTGTGACAAGCAGTGCATTCTAGGGTTTGACTGCAGATTAAGAATGTTTTTGTGAAACTTATCTTGAAAAGGGAGGTGTGATGTGGTAACAGTGAAAGTGGCCTTTCCCATGTAACAAAGAAAAATCTTGTCACAGTAGTTAAAGGAAGATTGGCTAAAAGCTGAGAATACAGTGTGATTGTTGACTGGGTAGGTTTTGAGGGTGGTACTTATATCTCCTGGGGTGGTAGGTTCAGGTAGGTAAGCCCAACAGAGAGAGAGAGAGATTTTCCCTCTTAGCAATAATCTGGGAGTTATTGACTATGTTATCTTACCATGTAAATTTCTGGGAACAAAGAGATTAGATCAATAAAATGAGAACAAGTAAGAGTGGGGATAGGGTCCCTAATATCTTCTGGAAGAAGAAGAGAAAGAATAGAGGCTGTGGGGTGTCTTTTTAGATCTGAAGCATGTCTTATCAAGCCCAGCAGGGACAGAAGGATTTCCTCTTAGGTATACATGTGGAGATAAAATGACTGTCATACAAAATTTTGAGAGCAAGAAGGAGAGTAGAACACTATCCAAATCTACCGGGGCATATTAGTAATTTTGTGGGTGGAGAGGGTATTGGGAAGTGAAAAGGAAAATAGTGGCCATGGGCATTCAGCCTAAGATCCGTGAGATATATTTGTCCTTTCTGAATAGGAGCTTCTGGTCCTGAAGAGCCTCACCATCCACCTGGACTCTTCTGGTTGTCCAAGGTCCTCATCCTGTGAAGACTCAGGAGGAGGAGTAGATTTAATTCTATAAAAGTGCACCCATCTACTGAGTGAGTCCCTGTAATTCTACTGTAGTTGGAGTGCTAACATGTACTAGATAAGGCTCCTTCCACTTGGGAGGCAATTGATCAGAGGCAGACCCTTCACTCCATGTTTTTTAGAAAGACTACATCTTCCAATTGAAACTCACTGGGGCCCATTTCCTGCCTGGGGACCAGGAAAACCTGATTTCCACATTATGAAGTCACCTTTTTGACTTGTCACAAATAATTAGGTACTTAACAAGTTCACTGATTTTTGTGTCCACCAAAATATCAGAGGATAGAAAGGGTCCACCATATATTATTTCAAAGGTGTTGAGCCATAGTTTCTTTTTAGGTGCAACCTTGATTCTCAGGAGGGCTATAGGTAAGGGATTTGTCCAAGGTTCTCATATCTCTTGACAAAGCTTATCCAGAATTCTTTTTAAATTTTGGGTTCCCTTTCCACTTTTTCTGATGATTGAGTCCTCCAGGAAGTATGTGGGTGGCAGCAAATGCCAGGGCAGTAGAGATTTGTTATGTTATTTTAGACACACACAAAAAGAACCATTATCACTTTGTAAAGATCATGGAAATCCTAACATAGGAATTATTTCTTTTAATAATACCTTTATTCCTGAGCTCCCTCAGTCCTTGTTGGAAAGGCTTTCACCCACACAGTGAAAGTGTCAATAAAAACCAGGCTGTATTTATATTCCTGGGAGAATGGTATCTAGGTAAAGGTTATTTGTCCGCCTTCTCTCAGATAAGTTCCGGTTTTTTGGATGGGCTGGAGGAGAGATGAGAGCCCAAGTTTTCCCCGGATTTTTATGGTAGCATAACATAGCATAACAGGTATTTGTGATTTTTAAGATAATCTGAAAAAGGTTTATGCCAGAAAGAAATGTTTTCAACCAAGCTAGTCAAAGCATTCCCCCCAGATAAGAAAAGTCATGGAGTGATTTTAAAATTTTCTATTGTAATGCTCTAGGCAGCCCTGCTGTTGTTTCTTAACCCACCATCCATTGGGGCCCTTTTGACATCCCCTAGTTCTAGCCCAGTTTACTTCATTGTATACTAGGGTAATGAAGGTGGGCTGGAGGTTTGCACATTGGGAAGAAAGGGCACCTAAGGTAAAGGGGTTTTAAGAGCTATACTCTTTGCTGTCTTAACCAGGTTATTCCCTTTTACTGTATCTGAACTTCTCTTCTGTTTTCCCTTGCAGTGAATAACACCTCCTCCTTAGAGTCTTGTATTGCCTCCAGGAGCTCTAATTTCTCTTGGCAGTGCTGAATTGAGAATTCCTTTGGGGTAGGAGTTCCCTATGTTTCCAAATGACAGCATGTGTATGTTACACCAGAAATGCAAACTTAGAATCTCTATAGATATTGATACTATTGCATTTTCCTAGCCTTAGAACTTGAGCTAGGTTATAAATCCAGCTTTTTGTGCCAAAGTCTGGGGAGGCAGGGCATCAGCCTCCATGATCTCATGTAAATCCACTATAGCAGAACCTGCTTAGCAGACATTGTCATGTATGTAACTAATTCCATCAATAAACCAGAGACCATCAGGGTCCCAAGGGGTTGGCCACTAAGGTTAGGTATTGTGTTAGAATATGCCTGTTTGATGGTCTTAACAAGTTTAGACAATTTTTCTTGGCTTTTTATTGGCCTAGGCATGGCTGGATTTAAAAGTTTGACATAACTTAATGAGATATGCTAAGCTAGATGAACCACAAACTGGAATTAAGATTGTCAGGAGAAATATCAACAGCCTCAGATATGCAGATGATATCACCCTAATGGCAGAAAGTGAAGAGGAACTAAAGAGCCTCTTGATGAAGGTGAAAGAGGAGAGTGAAAATGCTGGCTTAAACCTCAACATTCAAAAATCTGAGATCATGGCATCCAGTCTCCTCACTTCATGGAAAATAGATGGAGGAAAAATGCAAACTGTGACAGACTTTATTTTCTTGGGCTCCAGAAACACTGCAGACAGTAACTGCACCCATAAAATTAGAAGACACTTTCTTCTTGGAAGAAAACTATGGAAAACCTAGACAATATATTACAAAGCAAAGTCATCACTTTGCGAACAAAGCTCCTTATAGTCAAAGCTATGATTTTTCCATTAGTCATGTACCGATGTGAGAGTTAGACCAAAAAGAAGACTGAGTCCAAAGAATTGATACGTTTGAACTATGGTGCTGGAGAAGACTGTTGAGAGTCCCTTGGAGTCAGTCCCAAAGGAAATCAACCCTGAATATTCATTGGAAGGACTGATGCAGTAGCTGAAGCTCCAATACTTTGGCCACCTAATGTGACGAGCTGTCCCATTGGAAAAGACCCTCATAGGAAAGATTGGGGGCAGGCATCAGCATGAGAATAGCCAGAAGGAGAGGGTTAACCCAAAGCTCAAGGCTGTGGAAGTTTTACCCAGACTTTCTCCCATAATGTACATTCTGAGCTAAAAAAATAAATAAATAAAAAGCACGCCCTTGAACAAGAGATACTGCTGCCTATGAGGTCTATGTGTCTAAAGCTAAAGAATGTGGAAAAGAAAGAATGTTCACCTTAAAGGGGCCTTAGCCTTGGACTCCTTATTAACCTTTCTAAGTTAATTGCCTCAATCCCTGGGTTGGAAGATCCCCTGGAGGAGGGCATGGCAACCTACTCCAGTATTCTTTCCTGGAGAATCCCCATGGACAGTGGAGGGCTCAGTGGAACTTTCTATATGCAAGGCTAATTTTATTGTAATAAGAGCAAAATGAGCAAAAGATTACATTTAGGCACTGGAGAGTTCTGCTTTTCCACACCTTTCTTTGTCTTCCTGCAGGACATTCATCACCCAAAAATGTGTAGTTTCCTGTCAGCCTTGAGGTTTCTGTTTTTCTTTGCCCATGGAATCCCACTGTTTATAAGATGTGTGGTTTTCTGTCATCTGGCCCATGACCCCCTTTCTCTGTTCATATACTTTATAACTGTGAGACTTTTTGTTCTGGAAATAAGAAACTTACAAACATACAATTAACTAGAATTATTACATCTGTATACTATTAAATACTTTTCTAAACTAGTTTCAATAGCAACCAAACATAATCGGGAATATATCAGGCTTAGAAGATGGTGACTTGTTGCCTTCCAAATCATTAGTAAAATCTCACATACGACAGGTAGTCTATACAGTTGATTAAAAACAAACAAACAAACTTGTTTCCCTGTAGGGGATAGGAGAGAACACCACTAAAATACTTTAAATAATATTGTCTTGTTTTCTTTTGCTGCTACTACTATTCAGCATTTGTTGAAATTTTGTTATCCTTTCAGCAAATCCAGGAAGTAGGCAGGAAAGGTATTATTACTACTAACTCCTAGAATTTGAGTAAAGTTTTATATGAAAATAAAGTGACCGTCATCTTGGAGACAATATTAATACTTGGGCCAAGTCCCAATATGTTTCACTGTGCTATACACATAGCTTTGCAGTAACACAATAATCCCATGGGAGAAAGGCTGGCCATCACCAAATCTCTGGTTGAAAAAGATTTTACTCTAACCATTCTTCTAGTGCTTCATATTTTTTAAAGTGTTTGAACATTTCAGTTGATCAGGAACTGTGCTTCTGGAAGCAGATAAGTAGAAATTTTAAAATCAGTAATTATTAAAAAGTTTCATGACAACAAGCTGAAATTTTCTTCTCTATGCATGTGTGTGTGTGCATAGTCATTTCAGTCGTGTCCGACTCTGTGCCACTCTATGGACTGTAGCCTGCCAGGATTCTCTGTCCATGGGATCCTCCGTGCAAGAATACTGGATTGCAGTGCCATGCCCTCCTCCAGCGGATCTTCCAAACCCAGGGACTGAACCTGCGTGTTTTATGTCTCCTGCATTGACAGGCAGGTCCTTTACCACTAGCGTCACCTGTAAAGCCCTTTCTTCTCTAGTTTCCATCTATTGGTTTCAAGCCTATACCATGAAGAAGCTATATTACTTATTTTTTAAATGAAACACTTAAAGCTCATGGAGCTTAAATAACTCTATCTAAGGCCACGCACTGGAGAAGGAAATGGTATCCCAATCCAGTACTCTTGCTTGGAAAGTCCCATGGACGGAGGAGCCTGGCAGGCTACAGTCCACAGGGTCACAAAGAGTCGGACACAACTGAGAGACTTCACTTTTCATAAGACCATGCAACAAGCTATTGAGCTTTCAGTGACTAGAATCCATCTACAGGCCCATTTGAGCTCTTTCTTTTCTCACTTCTCTAATGGAATCCTTTAGTGTGTACCAAATACTATCCTAAGTCAAGGAAACCCATAACAGATCAAAACTGAATCTCTGTTCTCAAAATGCTTGAGGTTAAGAACAGTGGGAGAATACATGGAATTAAAAATTGCACTAATTGTGGTAAGGAATATGGTAGAAGTATGTGAATTGTGGCAATGAGTTATCTCTTATACCTAAGTTATTTTTTGCCCTGGCTAAAATACAAAAATGTCTATCAGTGTATATATATATATGTGTGTGTGTGTGTGTGTGTGTGTGTGTGTGTGTGTGTATTCTAAATCAAAAATATAATAAAGTTTTTGAGAAATAATTTTAAGTATATTTAAGCGAGGCTAACAAAATAAATATAGTAAATTCAATTTAATTACAAATGTATTTAATATCCTCATTATTATTAGAAATATTAAAAATAATTCTACAAGTACTCTAGATTCTATTTTTTTGATATACTAACATATCTACTCACTGAAATTTCCTACACCAAAACATTGCCTTCAACACCTGGCAGCTGCTTGGATTAAGATAATTTGGAGCAATATGAACTGTAATTGTAATTTGCTATTTAGTTTAACTCTTAGCCAACTCTGCAGTTAAAAAGCAAGTCCTTTAGCAAATGAGACAAGAAGGAAGTCTAGAGAATGTTACTGCCTTTCTAATAATCGCTTCAGTGTCTTTTTTTCTCATTGTTGCCTACCCAACACCAGACTCTCATACGGGGTCTCCTATTACTGTTGGTGCAAGATTCTGTGCCCAAAGGGCAGCGATTCCAAACAAACTGAAATATCAGAGTTTGGAGCAGAGAAAGATCTATTTCAGGGTCATGCAAGGGGACAGGTGGCTAATGCTCTAAAAAACCCTAAACTGCCTGAATGGTTTCAGCAAAGCATTTTAAAAGCCAGGTTCTTGGGTATGTGATCAGCTCATGCCCAATTCTCTGATTGGCTGATGATGAGGTAACAGGGAAGCATCACAGGAGTTAAAACTAGGAGTTAGGTCCTAGAAATTAGGTCCAAGGAGGTCTGGGGCTATGTGCTATGGTCATTGAGTAAGTAACATCTTCCATTTGGTGAGAGGTTTTCACATCTGTAAAACAGCTCTGGAATATGCCTCAGATACTGTTACCTAGGTACTACAGAAAAGAGTTAAAGAAGAGAATGTAGGGTAAGGCCTTGCCCCAGGAAGGTTCCATATGAGTTACTGTAGTCTTAGAATACATATTATTTTTAAGTGCCTCTCAAATATTATTATGCAGATATCTCCTAGTTCTTCTAGAAGTAAGACATATTTTAAGGAGATACTTTAACTCTAGAAATAAAGCTTTATCTTAAGGTCTTAACATATAGACAGAAACTATTAAATAAAAAAACTGAAAGAAAACTGTATAAAAACATAGCCAAAGATTCATATGCAAGTTTATATTACCACATTGGCATTAAGAGAATCAACAATGGTCAATCCAGCAAACAGAGCAGGTTCACAGCCAGAATCATGTCCTGAATTGATAAAGCTAGATCATAAATTTTTCAGTTGCATTCAGTTCAGTCACTCAGTCATGTCTGACTCTTTGCAACAACATAGACTACAGCATGTCAGGCTTACCTGTCCATCACCAACTCCCGGAGCTTGCTCAAACTCTTTCCATTGACTCAGTGATGTCATTCCAAGCATCTCATCCTCTGCCATCCACTTCTCCTCCTGTTATCAGTCTTTCCAGCATCAGAGTCTTTTCCAGTGAGTCATTTCTTTACACCAGGTGGCCAAACTACTGGAGCTTCAGTTTCAGCATTAGTTCTTCCAGTGAATATTCAGGACTAATTTCTTTTAGGATTGATTGGTTGATTTCCTAGCCATCCAAAGGACTCTCAAAAGTCTTCTCCAACACCACAGTTCAAAAATATCAATTCTTCAGTGCTCAGATTTCTTTACTGTCCAACTCTCACATCCATACATGACTACTGGAAAAACCATAACTTTGACTACAAACCTTTGTCGGTAATGTCTCTGCTTTTTAATATGCTATTTAGGTTGGTCATAGCTTTTCTTCCAAAGAGCAAGTGTTTTTTAATTTCATAACTGCAGTCACCATCTGCAATGATTTTGAAAGTCTGTCACTGTTTCCATTGTTTCCCCTTCTGTTTGCCATGAAGTGATGTGACCAGATGCCATTATCTTCATTTTTTGAATGTTGAGTTTTAAGCCAGCTTTTTCACTCTCCTCTTTCACTTTCATCAAGAGCCTTTTTAGCTCTTCTTCACTTTCTGCCATAAGGGTGGTGTCATCTGCTTATCTGAGGTTATTGATATTTCTCCCAGACTTCTTGATTCCAGTTTATGCTTCATCCAGCCCACCATTTCGCATGATATACTCTGCATATAGGTTAAGTAAGCAAGGTGACAGTATATAGCCTTGAGGCACTTCTTTCCCAATTTGATATCAGTCCATTTTTCCATGTCTTGTTCAAAGTGTTGCTTCTTGACTTGAATACAGATTTCACAGAAAGCAGGTAAGGTGATCTGGTATCCCCATCTATAATAATTTTCCACAGATTGCTGTGATCCACACAGTCAAAGGCTTTTGGTTCAGTTCAGTTCATATACTCAGTCGTGTCTGACTCTTTTCAACCCCATGGACTGCAGCACACCAGGCTTCGCAGTCCGTCACCATTCCTGGAGCTTGCTCAAACTCATGTCCATCGAGTTGGTGATGGCATCCAACCATCTCAACCTCTGTCGTCCCCTTCTTATCCTGCCTTCAATCTTTCCAAGCATCAGGGTCTTTTCCAATGAATCAGTTCTCCCCATCAGGTGGCCAAGTTATTGGAGTTTCAGTTTTAGCAAAAGTCTTTCCAATGAGTATTCAGGACTGACTTCGTTTAGGATTGACTGGTTTGATCTTCTTGCAGTCCAAGGGACTCTCGAGAGTCTTCTCCAACACCACAGTTCAAAAGCATCAATTCTTTGGCCCTCAGTTTTCTTTACAGTCAAACTTTCACATCTTTACATGACTACTGGAAAAACCATAGCTTTGACTAGAGATGGACTTTTGTTGGCAAAGTAATGTCTCTGCTTTTTAATATGCTGTCTATATTGGTCATAACTTTTCTTCCAAGGAGCAGTGTCTTTTAATTTCATGGCAGCAGTCACCATCTGCAGTGATTTTGGAGTCCAAAAAAATAAAGTCTCTAATTGTTTCCACTGTTTCCCCTTCTATTTGCCATGAAGTGATGGGACCAGATGCCATGACCTTAGTTTTCTAAATGTTGAGTTGTAAGTCAACTTTTTCACTCTCCTCTTTCACTGTCATCAAGAGGCTCTTTAGTTCTTCTTTGCTTTCTGCCATAATGTTGGTGTCATTTGCGTATCTGAAATTACTGATATTTCTCCCGGCAATCTTGATTCCAGCTTGTGCTTTATCCAGCCTGGCATTTCACATTATGTATTCTGTATATAAGTTAGATAAGCAGGGTGACAATATACAGCTTTGACATAATCTTTTCCTGATTTGGAACCAGTCTGTTGTTCCATGTCTGGTTCTAACTGTTGCTTCTTGATCTGCATACAGATTTCTCAGGAGGCAGATAAGGTGGGCTGGTATTTCCATCTCTTGAAGAATTTTCCATAGTTTGCTGTGATCCATGCAGTCAAAGGCTTTGGCACAGTAAGTAAAGCAGAAGCAGGTGTTTCTCTGGGACTTTCTTGCTTTTTCAATGATCCAACAGATGTTGGAAATTTGATCTCTGGTTTTTCTGCCTTTTCTAAATCCAGCTTGAATGTATGGAAGTTCACGGCTCACATACTGTTGAAGCCTGACTTGGAGATTTTTGAACATTATTTTGCTAGCATATGAGATGAGTGCAATTGTGTGGTAGTTGGAACGTTCTTTGGCCTTGCCTTTTTCTGAGATTGGAATGATAACTTATCTTTTCCTTTCCTATGGCCACTTCTGAGTTTTCCAAATTTGCTGGCATATTGAGCGTAGCACTTTCGCATAATCATCTTTCAGGATTTGAAATAGCTCAACTGGAACTCCATCACCTCCACTAGCTTTGTTCATAGTGATGCTTCATAAGACCTACTTGACTACACATTCCAGGATGTCTGGCTTTAGGTGAGTGATCACACCATCATGGATATCTGGGTCATGACAATCTTTTTTGTATAGTTCTTCTGTGTATTCTTGCCATCTCTTCTTAATCTTTTCTGCTTCTGTTAGATTCATACCCTTTCTGTCCTTTATTATGTCCATCTTTGCATGAAATGTTCCCTTGACACCTCTAATTTTTTTTAAAGAGATCTCTAGGCTTTCCCATTGTATTGTTTTCCTCTATTTCGTTGCATTGATCACTGAAGAAAGCTTTCTTATCTCTCCTTCCTGTTCCCTAGAACTCTGCATTCAGAAGGATATACCTTTCTTTTTTCAGTTGCTTTTTGCTTCTCTTCTTTTCTCAGCTATTTGTAAAACCTACTCAAACAACCATTTTGCCCTTTTTCATTTCTTCTTCTTAGGGATGATTTTGATCACTGCCTCTGGTAAAATCTTATGAACCTCTTAACAATAGTTCCTCAGGCACTCTATCACCAGGTCTAATCCCTTGAAACTAGTTATCACTTTCATTGTATAATCATAAGGGATTTGATTTTGGTCATTCCTGAATGATCTTGTGGTTTTTCCTATTTTCTTCAATTTAAGTCTGAATTTGCAATAAGGAGTTCATAATCTGAACCACAGTCAGCTCCTGGTCTTTTTGTTTGCTACTGTATAGAATGTGGGGTCTATAATCAATCTAATTTCGGTATTGACCATCTGGTGATGTCCACATGTAGAGTCGTCTCTTGTGTTGCTGGAAGAGGGTGTTTGCTATGTCCGGTGCATTCTCTTGACAACACTCTGTTAGCCTTGCTCTGCTTCATTTTGTACTCCAAGGCCAAACTTGCCTGCTACTCCAGTTATCTCTTGACTTTCTACTTTTGCATTCCAGTGCACTATTATTTAAAGTATATCATTTTTTTTTGGTGTTATTTCTAGAAAGTCTTGTAAATCTTCATAGACAGATCAATTTGACCTTCTTCAACATTAGTAGTTGGGACATAGACTTGGATTACTGTGGTACTAAATGATTCTTCCTTGGAAATGAACGGAGATCATTCTGTCTTTTCTGAGATTATGCCCAAGTACTGCATTTTGGACTCTTTTGTTGTGTATGAGGGCTACTCCTTTTCTTCTAAGGGATTCTTGCCCACAGTAGTAGATATAATATCATCTGAATCAAATTCGCCCAATCAGGTCCATTTTAGTTCACTGATTCCTAAAATGTTGATGTTCATTCTTGCCATCTCCTGTTTGACCCCTTCCGATTTACCTTGATTCAAGGATCTAACATTCCAGATTCCTATGCAATATTGTTCTTTATAGCATCAAACTTTACTTCTACCATCAGATACATCCACAACTAGGCATGGTTTCTGCTTTGGTTCAGCCTCTTCATTCCTTCTGGAACTATTTTTCTGCTCTTCTCAAGTAACATATTGGGTTTATCATTGGATTGGTTTATCAATATCATATTATCATTGAAATAAGGATGGGCAAGGTGGTTTCAAAATTTGGCATTAAAAATCTATAATTCTCCACTCATAAATTTGTAAGAATCTTAAATTCTTGCTCCACTTTAATGATATAAAAACTTCAAAGTATGTCCTATGCATTATGGATATTTTTTCAAAAATATATCTCAATTTGGCAGACTTATTTTTAAAAATGGGTGTGTTGGCTTGCCATCAAAGATTGAAAGATAAATATATATTTGTATGTTTTAAATGAATATAAAAATGTAATGTATGGATCATTTAAGATTATTCCATGTTTTAACTGATGCCAATTAACAAGCATGAGGCTAGATTAGATATTTTACGGTCTCTAAATATTCCTGGCCATAGGACAGCCCAGACCCCAGTAGTCTTTGTCTGTATAATCAGTAAGCATTTTGTCTCTAGATTTTTACTTACCCAGGCTAGGATCTGCCTTTTCTGATTTACAAACTCTCCACTTGATTTCTTGCCAAAACAAACTCATAGCCATCTTGCTCTCATATTATCTCTTAGCTGCTGTCTATGATATCAGGATCCTACTGCGGTTTCTGACACATGTCATGATCACATCTTTCACCTCTGCCTCATACTGGCTAAGTATTGAGAAACTGTATACCTCTGAAATTTTTGGTTATTTTCCTTCTGTTAGGTACCAAGAAAGTAGTAATCAAGATAGTACCAGGTGCAGGCAAACTTTTTATCCCAGAGACTGTTGCCTCCTGTCTATTAATGGTGCAGTTCCTTGGAAAATTTAAAAGAGGCAGTTTGACCACAGATGCCTTTCTCTTGTCAATCACCATGTCATTAGTATTAATAAGATTAATTTGTAATTAGATTTACCATGTCTCAAACCAATGAAATTGAACAGTGAGGAAATCAAGTTTCTGTAAGTGTTTTATTTATTTCTAACCTTTATTTCATAAAGCCTGAATAGTCTGTGGAGGTTACAGATGCCTATCATTATGCCTTGGTGATCAAAAATTAAGCAGATCAAAGAAATGCAACTTAAAATCACAATGAAACATAACCTTACACTTTTGAGAATGGCTACATCAAAAAGACCACAAATAACAAATCCTGGGGAACATGTTGTGAAAAGGGAACTCTCATGTACTATTGGTGGGAATGTAAATTGGTACAACCACTATGAAAACAGCATGGAGGTTTCTCAAAACAGTAAAAATAGAATTACCACGTGACCCAGAAAATCCACTCCTGAGTATCTGAAAAACATGAAAACAGTAATTCAAAAAGATACTTATACCCTAATGTTCATAGAACTATTTACAATTCCCAGTATATAGAAGCAGGGTACGATATGTGTTTATTAACAGATGAATGAGTAAAGAAGATGCACTACATATATATATATACACAATAGAATACTGCTCAGTTATAAAAATGAATGAAATCTTGCCATTTGCAACAACATGTATAAACTTGAAGGGCCTAGGTGAGAGTATTAGTGAAATAATAAGTCAGGCAGAGAAAGACCAGTACTGTATACTACTGCATATATGTGGAATCTAAAAAAAAATTAAAACTAGTGAACATGACAAGAAAAAACTCACACATAAAGGTAACAAAACTAGTCATTGCCAGTAGAGAAAGGAAAAGGGGAAATGACACATTAGGGATAAGGAACTAAAAAGGATAGACACTACTATATATGAAATAAATAAACTGAAATGATACACAGCTCAGGGAATACAGCCAATATTTTATAACTGCAAAGAAATACAACCTTTAAAAACTATGAATCACTGTGTTGTACATCTGAAAATTATATAATGTTGTACATCAACTACTTCTCAATAATTTTTTTTAAAAGATGCTAAACAATTCAGCAGAATGATGGCAAAATGGGGACACATAGAGAAATAACAAAACCTTTTTTACTGGTCCACTCTTATTTCTGGGACATTGAAACCCAGGGTTGGCAAGATCACTGGGGATTCAGGGTTGGTGGGATTACTGGGGAGATGATCTATTTCTTATCAGTATTGTCCTCCAGCTGGAATGTTGGATGTAGGTGGATCTCTCCCAAATGTCAAGGACTGCATGAAAACCATAAACAAATCCTATACAAATTATGTGAATTATCCTAAACAAGCAAATCCATAGAGACAGAAAGTTGACCAGTGGTTGCTAAGATCTGGGGGAAGGAAGAATAAGACATAGCAGCTAATGATTTTGGAATTTCTTTTTATAGTGATGAAAATGTTCTGGACTTAGTGGCAACGGTGGCATACTTTGTAAATATACTAAAAAGTGAATTGCGCTCTTTAAAATGCTGAATTTTATGGTATAATAATTAAGTCTCAACTGCTGCTGCTAAGTCGCTTCAGTTGTGTCCGACTCTATGCGACCCCATAGACGGCAGCCCACCAGGCTCCGCCGTCCCTGGGATTTTCCAGGCAAGAATACTGGAGTGGATTGCCATTTCCTTCTCCAGTGCATAAAAGTGAAAAGTGAAAGTGAAGTCGCTCAGTCGTGTCTGACTCTTAGCAACCCCATGGATTGCAGCCTACCAGGCTCCTCTGTCCTTGAGATTTTCCAGGCAAGAGTACTGGAGTGGGGTGCCATTGCCTTCTCCGAACTAAATAAACAAAAATTTAAAATCATGATATGGAAAGAAAATTTGCCATCCCAAAATGTGCCTCTTTGTCATGAAAATTAAGCTAAGCTATTTGTTTTTAAGAAACAAAAACAAAACAGCTGCCTAAAGAATCTAAAGGGCCTATTCCCAGAATAGAGATAAAACCAGATTTCTGCAAGAAATATGATATAGTTGTGATGGGAGTAATTAGAAATCAGAGTCCTTTCTGTGTTCCACTGTCTGTGTATAACCCAGCAAATTTTTGTCTTTCCATGTGAACTTCTCTCCTACCCTTTGAAATTTCAATTCACTACATTGTCTTGACTTCAGCTAAGTATGATATTTAAGGTGAGGTTTTAGCCATTTGATGGGTTACTCAGTTTTTCTAGGTCTAACCCATGTACACGTATTATTAAACTCGTGCTTGATTTTCTCTTGTTGATATGTCTCAAGTCAATATAATTTTTAGACCAGCTAGAAGAACCTCTAAAGGTAGGAATAAATTTCTTCTTCCCCAACATCATAAGATCAGGTTAAAACAGACCAATTACATCAGAACATCTGGGACAGAGACTCAGGCATATAAGCAAAGAAAAGAGATCGTGAGCCTCTGCTCTTGCATTGAACAATCTCACATGGGAAACCATGTAATCATTTAAAAAAAATGAGAAGTGGAAGAATTTTGTGATCCTCATGTTCAAGTCTTACCTTGACAGTACCCTCTTAAAAATTTAACTGGAAAAAGTTGGGGGCTACCTTCAATAACAAAGAAAGGTTAGTTCATAATTAAGTCACTCTTCTTTATGTGCAATCATGATCAATCCCATCAGGCCAACTGGCCTCCTGCCTTCACATCAACCTGGTTACTTCCTGCATCTGTTTTCCTATTAATCTAGCTATCTGAATCTTTGTGCACTCTGTCCTCTACCCTTTTGCATGCACTTTGGGTTTCAGTAGCAGCCATTTGGGGCTGAATTAGGAACATTGCTACTGAAAATATTCAATCTGTGGATACAAATTTGTTGGTCATTATATTGAAACAGCTTGAACTATCATGCTCAACTGTTTTGCCAATAATTTGATCACTGACTGCCTGACTTCTGCACAAATGTGTTAATATACAACATCATGTGATCTACCTCAGCTTCTTCATATCTAAGACAGAGACAATACTTTGTCCTCCTGGCCTCCTGGAGCTCCACAAATAATAGATTACCTGATGTCGAATGCTTTTATACACGTAAACAGTGTGTATTATTAAACAAAATACTTCCTGTTGCTTTCTCACTTATTGTGACCTAAATCTGCTATACAGAGAAGGAAAAATAACATATTGTAAATGTGAGAGAGATGAATGCAAAGAATATTTTTTGAAAGAATAACAGTTAAGAGAAGGACATCTTTAAGTTAATGAAGCTAATAGAAAGAGGGAAGAATAGGCTCCGTTTATACTTAACAAAGGCAAAGTTAAATCCCCCAAAGCACCTACACCCCAAAGCATACTACAGTTTTACACTAAATGGAATAAACTAACGAAAAATGTATTTCTAAAATCATTTAGATGGATTATGTATCTAGTTAATGAATATATTTATTAGAATATCACCTATATTTATGCTATTGTTTTACACTGACTAGTACACTGTTGCTTTTGGTCATTCCTGTCTACATTGACTAGGTCGGGATCTTCCCGACCTGGGGATCGAACGTGGGTCTGCCACATTCAAGGCATGCACTTTACCCTCTGAGCCACCAGGGAAGCCCAGATCATAATCTGTTTTAGTATATTTTATATTATTAGCCTAGTTTGCTCAATTTAATAATATATAAAACACCCCATGTAGTGCAATGCTGAGGAAGTAAGTATTTTTGCTTTTTTTTTAAGACAGCAAAAGAGACACAGATGTATAGAACAGTCTTTTGGACTCTATGGGAGAGGGTGAGGGCGGGATGATATGGGAGAATGGCACTGAAGCATGTAAATCATCATATGTGAAATGAATCGCCAGTCCAGGTTCGATGCATGATACAGAATGCTCGGGGCTGGTGCACCTGGATGACTCAGAGGGATGGGATGGGGAGGGGGCTGGGAGGCGGGTTCTGGAAGGGGAACACATGTACACCCATGGCGGATTCATGTCAATGTATGGCAAAACCAATACAATATTGTAAAGTAAAAAAATAGTTAAATAAATAAATTTTAAAAAATGTAAACTGTGTTATTAAATAATGCTTCATATTTGAATGACATAAAAAAGTAATCTCAAATATGTTATGGAAATATCGTAAATATTTCCTGCTTTCTGTCACTTGAATTAAATGTAGTAAGTATTTGAAAAAATACTCTTTCAGGTTGTGTTTAACTATGCAAATATTCAGGTTCTGTTTTCTTTGCTAATTACAGCCAACTCTTCTGAATGAGTAATAAGAGTAGAAAAATTGCCTTGAAATTCTCCCTTTACAAAGGAAAAAAGGTACTGCAAAGATCGGCTTTTGCTTTGACAGCTGAAACATTTAGATTCCAGGGCATATTCAAAGACGTTTGTACCTTAAGCACTAGTTCCTGAAGGAAATGAATACCCCAAGACTGAGTTCTTAATGCACTCTGGGCTTGTATTACCTTGCCCTTTGACCACGAGTAGGATTAAAGGTGATAATTGTAAGGCTCATAAATAAAGTGTCAACTTTAATTGAGTTTTGAAGTTTTGAAGGTTAAGGGATTTTTTATAAGTAGGCAGTAAAAGAAAATTGCTTTTTGATATAGAATAAGTGAGCAAATGCTGAGAATAAAGACAGTGACATCAAGGATATAGAAGAGGCATAGCTGGGCACCACAGGCAACAAGCTCTTATTCTCTATCCAATGAAAGTCAATTCCCATGGTCTTTCCCTCTGGCCTGGAATTCTCTGTTACACACTGAATCAAACCAATCTTGAAGCTTCCTGTTCCTTATCAACAGATTCAGATTCATTGTGTCTTGGCTAGGATGCCACAATCTGCATGACAAGTACTTTAAGATTATTCTAATGTAGGTAGGTGATCCATGAACAAATATTTGAGAAATACAGCCCAACTCGACCTTCCTATGGGACTAATATTATGTCTCTCAACCCTCAGCTTTAAAGCAATACTCACTGTTGTGGTACATTGGCAGTTCTGACCTAGAATTAAAGTTCTACCCATGGGCTTCTTGTCTTTTTCATTTTGATCAGTCTGCGAACTTTAAACTCTCATAAAGTTTCTTGGCCCTTTCTTATTCAACTTCTTTGTCATTATCTTGGTGTGCTGACAGGGACTTGAATCCCCTTGTTATCAATCGAAACTGCTTTCTGGTTGGTCACATGTCAGAGTAGGTTGAATATTGCCCCCTGCCCAAAGATATACCCGTGTCCTAACTCTTAGGATGTATAAATGTGGCCTTGAAAGCATTTTTTTCTCTAAAAATAATTATTAAAATTATATTTTTGAAAATAGTTTTTACTAGAAATATTTTTTTCAGTTTTATAGGTATAACTGTCAAATTAAATTGCTGCTAAATCACTTAAGTCGTGTCTGACTCTGTGCTACCCTATAGACGGCAGCCCACCAGGCTCCCCTGTCTCTGGGATTCTCCAGGCAAGAACACTGGAGTGGGTTGTCATTTCCTTCTCCAATGCATGAAAGTGAAAAGTGAAATTAAATTGTCATGTGTTTAAAATATACAGCATAATGATTTGATTTATGTATGCCATGTAAAAGGATTCTCACCATGGGGATAGTTACAACATCCACTATCTCACATATTTACTTCGTGACATGCATTCTTAGTAAATTCCAATTATATAATACAATGTTAACTATAGTCACTGTGCTAAGAATTCGCTCCTGAGACCTTGTTCATTTTTTGCCAATCTCTCCTAATTTCCCCTGTCAACCATTATTCTAGTCTCGGTTTCTATTAGTTCTCATTTATACATTTATAAGATTTGCTTTATTCCAAAGTTGCTTGTTGTTTTACCAATAACACATTTTTTTTAAAAGACCCTTTTATAAACATTTGTTAAAATATTTGTGCTACTTGTGTTTCTGGATTATTACTCTTTTACTCATTTTGCTTACTGAAACTACTTATTCAATTCAGCAATTTGTGTATCTATCTATTCATTTAGCAAAGCAACATTTTAAAAACAACAAAAACCCACTACATTTATCCACCTCTGAACATGAAAGAAAAATCAAGCTTTGAAGGAAGGGTGCAATGGATGCTGTCTTACACCACCCAGATCAAGACTAAAGCATTTATTCTTCTGATTGTTGGGAGTATTGACAGGTGATGCCTCACAGCTGAGTCACTTTCTAGGCATTGCCCTTGACTGAAGACAGCTACCTTGCCCAAATTTACACTCCTCCTAAATACAGCACACACACACACGCACACACAGACGTCACCTTCTTTTTATAACACTGATGACATTTAGGTCATTTTCACATGGTTATTATGAATAATGAAACAATGAACACAGAGTTCAGATGTCTCTTTGAGATAATGATTTTGTTTCCTTTGGATATACACTTAGAAGAATGATTGCTGAATCCTATGGTAGTTCTATTTTTAATTTCCTGAGGTTGCTCCATACTATTTTCCATAGTAGCTGAAACAGTTTCCATTTCCAGTGTCCCAGTGTTTTCTTTTCTCCAAATCTTCAGCAGCATTTGTTGTCTCTTGTCTTTTGGGTAATAGACACCCTGAGAAGTATGAAGTGATATCTCACTGTGCTATTGATTTATGTTTCCCTGATGATTAGTGATGTTGAGCATCTTTTCATGTACTTGTCATCCATTTGCATACCTCTTTGACAAAATGTGATCTCAGGTTCTTTACCCATTTTTTAGCTAGGTTACTTAGCTTTTTGCTGTATATTTATAGACATTATGTTTATGTTTTGGATATTAACACCACATTGGATATGTGGTTTGCAAATATTTTCTCCCAGTCCATTGGTTGCCTTTTCCTTTTTTTGATGAGTTTTATTGCTGAAAAGAAGCTTTTCAGTTTTATGTAGTCTTACTTGTTTATTTCATTTTTTTTAAATTTTATTGCCTTTGCTTTGGTGTCAAGTCCAAAAGACCATTGCCAAGAAGTTTAACTCTATGTTTTCTTCTAGGAGTTTTATGATTTCAGGTACTATATTTAATTATTTAATCCTTTTTGAGTTGACTTTTCTGTATCATGTAAGATAGAGTCCAATTATATTCTTTTGCATTTGGTTAATCAGTTTTCACAGTGTCATTTATCAAAGAGATTATCCTTTCCTTATCATATATTCTTGGCTCCTTTGTTGAAAATTAACTGACCATATATGGCTTCTTAGAAGTGATACATGAAAGCAAACTTGTTTTTTAAAAATTGAAATAGTACAAGTCAATCTAAAGACTGGCTTTGATTGCCTTCTGCTGTACCTGCCTCAGCCCACAGAGTATCACTGTTATCAATTTGGTGTGTTCCTTTTTAAACCTTTAAGCATTTATTTTCATAATTCACTAAGTATATATTATTCTTCAAATTGCTTCTTTCACTCTATACTGTGACTGAGAGATCTATTTATATCAGTTAATAGACATAAGAGTTTGCATCTGATAGACGGGGACAATAAGAGTTAACAAATACAAATGGCACCTTAAGATCACACAACTATTTGGCAAGAATCCTGGACAACAATCCATGTTTGAATTTCAGTTAAAACCCTTGATCTCTCAGATGTATTCAAACAGAAGAATCCAGTCACACTACTTCATAGTGGTTTTTACTCTGGTTTTATAACTACTGCTCCTTTAAAGTTGATTTTTATTGATAGATATCCTTCTCTTACCAAATAACTCGAATTGGAAACTGACAGACACACAGTATAAATAATGTCTTTAAACACCATTAAATTGCCAAAATCTAAAATACATGTTTATGTCTCTCAGTGTCAGAAAATAGGGGAAAATTCTATTTTATGTGAGGTCTTTAACTGGTAACACATAGTAACCATTGCAAAAAAAGGTAAAGGACACAAGAGAAGGCCTCAGTGTTCTGATGTAAGGCAATGCAGTGTTGGCTAGGAAAAAAGGATCACTAAAATGAAAACCACAAGCCCCTCCCTCTACTTATATTTGAGGCTCCCCCTCTCAAATTAGGGTATTCATAACCCGAGAAGAGACTGAATAAACAACTGCATTTATTTCTGTGATAGCTACATGGAGCGGGAAAGCCAGAAGTCATGCAATTCCTAGCTAAAATTGCTTCTCTATTTCTACAGCAATTATGGTTAGTGCCTGAATTGCTTCATGTAAATTGTTTTCTACTATTTAAAAGTATATCTATGAACATAAAACTCTATCACTTTCCAAGAACTGTAACTGCCTTATCATACCACAGTATTATTTCCTCCATATAACACACTATAATTTTATGTAAGTTGATTATAATTGTAAATTGTCTTCATTTTGACCAAACCATGTTGCTTATTTTATTTCCTCCTCAGAGTTGATTTTATAGTCCATTATTAACCAGTAGTAGAAATATTCAAGATGTATTTCATTACTATCATAACCCAGACCATATACTGATCTAAGTATTATTTTTTCAATATTTGTAAATGAGTTCACTTTAAATGGGATCCTGCTAATAAACATATTGTTCCTAACTTACTTGTTTGAGAAGCAACAAGATTTCTCCAACAAAAATATAGTCTGTGACATCTATGCCATTTGAGGGACAATATTTGACTATGCTAACATCCCTTCTTCTCCATATTTTCATGAGTCACTAACAGCATATTATATATAAAGATGCGATAGGAATGATATACTACTGCAAGTGTTCACCTAAGCTTTGCTGTCTCCACTGTATGCCTTTAGCATTCTGACATAGACAAAGAAATCTATCAAGCTTGTTGTCCGGAACACAGCTCTCAATCTCTCAAATGATAAATTCCTATTTCTAAAAATTTATATTTTAGGTACAAAAATTTTGTGAAGAGATTAATCCTTTGGCTCATTAATATTTCAGCATCAATTGTTTTAATCAGATGAGCTAAAAAATCATTTATGAATATGAGTTTTGACTAAGAACAAAAAGTGCTAAAGAGAAATAAAAATGAAAGATTCAAAAGTCCACTGTAAAGTCAATGAATCTTTCCACCTTTGACTCATTTTTTTTTTCTCCTCTATCTTTGTTATAGACACTTAGAAATTTTCTACAATCAGGAACATATGAAAACCTATCTCAAAGGTGGTGTTTCATTTCATTTCTTAATATAAGCAAATTCATGTTTTAAGGTCCTACAACTAGAGAGCTAACTTTTACAGAGTCTAGTGTACATCTGAGCAAATGTCTGGGTCTTTGGCTTTTTAATGTCCCTAATTATGTACATGTAATAACATTTCAATAAAGGCCAAGATACTGTGATAATGATATGTTTTTTTTAACCTCAAAGCCTAATGGAGGCTAAGGTAGTAAGCAGAGATGATCAGTCTTACTTTCCACACTTTAACAAACCTAATTTAAACCACTTTGAGAGTGTACTACCTAGAGATCTGCTAACTCAACATTGTGAATTTACTATGCAGTCCTACTCCAGGCAAAATAGAATGAGTTATATTACCTTTTCCCAAGACAACAAGATTACAGGTAATTTTATTTTAGCCATTTTATCTCAAAGAATAGTAAATATTCTTAGTTTTCTAGTAAGCATTAATGCATAGTTCATAGACATAATTCTAGTCACTTTATTTCCCAAATGATTTTGGTGTTTTTCACTTGCATTTTCATGTTATGTTTTGTTTAGAGTCAAAGGAACTCCAGATTCTGAGCACTTATGTTTCAGGCAACATAATGATGGATAAGATTTAATATGGGCAAAACCCTTTAGGAATGCAGATCTCAACTTCTTAAGCAGGATTATTTTTTATGAAGCACTAAGATATTATAAGCACAGAGAAATTTTTTAAATAGCTTAAAAATCTGTACAATTCAATAGGCCTTGACTAAGTTAGTATTAAAATACATTAATCCATGAGATTGTATTAATTATACTAAGTCCAGTCCTGAGCTAGATTTTGAAAGTGAAAGTCACTCAACCATGTCTGACTCCTTGCAACCCCATGGACTACACAGTCCATGGAATTCTCCAGGCCAGAATACTGGAGTGGGTAGCCATTCCCTTCTTCAGGGAACCAACCAAGGGATTGAACCCAGGTCTCCCACATTGTAGGAGGATTCTTTACCAGCTGAGATACCACATGAGGTGGGAAAATAATGCCTATACATATGAAAACATTTTTAACAATGCAGAGTACTCTACTACAAGGTACAGCCTAAGGTCTGAGTTAGTGTTCCAGGTGAAATGTGCTACAGAGTTCAGAAGCAGAAACTCAGGGTGTACATCAAAAAATGTGAACATGAACTTTGGCAAGAGGTGACACTGATCTGGGCCTTCAGTCATGGAGAGGTTTGTTGTTGCTGCTGTTAGTGTCATTGTTTTTCATAGATTTAATTTTTTAGATATGCTTTAGCTTCACAGCAAAATTGTGCATATAGGCCTTGCACAGTCTATCCCAATATCAACATCTTCTACCAAAGTGATGCATTTGTCAAAATGAGTATACACTGAAACATTATGATCACCTAAATTCCATAGTTTACATTGGGTTTACTCTTGGTGCTGTACAACCTATGGATTCTGAAAAAAATGAATAATGACATGTATTTATTATTGTGTATCAAGCAGAACAGTTTCACTGGCCTAAGAATTGCCTGTGCTCTGCTCGTTTCTCTCTTCCATTTAGCCTCTGCTAAAAGCTGATCATGCTATTGTCTCCATAGCTTTGTCTTTTTCAGAATGCTGTATTGTTGGAGTCATAAAGTATGTAGCTTTTTCATATTGGCTTCTTTCACTTAGTGATAAGAATTTAAGATTCTTTCATGCCATTTCATGGTTTGATGACTTCTTTTTAACCTTGAATTTTCTTGGTTACCCCACTCCATTCATCTTGGTTACTGCCACATTCTGGCAGCTATGAATAAAATTGCTATTAACACCCATACCTGGAGAAGGGATAGGCTACCCACTCAAGTATACTTTGACTTTCCTGGTGGCTCAGATGGTAAAGAATCCACTTGTAGTGTGGGAGACATGAGTGTGATCCGTGAGTTAGGAAGATCTGTTGGAGGAGGGCATGACACCCACTCCAGCATTCTTGCCTGGAGACTCCCCAAGGACAGAGGAGCCTGGCAGGCTACAGTTCATGGGGTCGCAAAGAGTCAGACACAGCTGAGCTGCTAAGCACATCACAGCACAAGCATCCATACATAGTGTTTTGTGAGGACACTGGATAAGGTTTATATGGCCCATGTAAATAAGATATGAGAAAATATTTGAACGAACGGAGTAATTTATTTGGAGATTATAATAATCCTTCTTTGTATGTTTTTAAAATAAAGATAAAGGACTATATAATAATTCTGTAAGCATGTGAGTATCTTGGGAAGTTTGATGAATATTCATACGACTATTTTTAATTTATAAGTAAAGTATTCAGTTTAGGGTTGAGGCTGAATGCAGTATTAAAAAAAGGCAAGGAAAAAGGACAGCCAGTTCTGGGTCTCTACTTTGTATTCTGCTCTGCTCACAGACTTTGAGTGAAAGTCGCTCAGTTGTGTCCGACTTTTTATGACCCCATGGACTGTAGCCTGCCAGGCTCCTCTGCTCTTTGAATTTTCCATGCTAAAATACTTGAGTGGGTAGCTGTTCTCTTCTCCAGGGGATCTTCCTAACCCAAGGATTGAACCCAGGTCTCCTGCATTGCAGGCAGATTCTTTACCACCTGAACCACCAGAGAAGCCCACAGACTTTCAGTTCAGTTCAGTCACTCAGTCGTGTCTGACTCTTTGTGACCCCATGAATCGCAGCACGCCAGGCCTCCCTGTCCATCACCAACTCCCGGAGTTTACCCAAACTGATGGCATCGAGTCAGTGAGGCCATCCAACCATCTCATCCTCTGTCGTCCCCTTCTCCTCCTGCCCCCAATCCTTCCCAGCATTAGGGTCTTTTCCAATGAGTCAACTCTTCGCATGAGGTTTCACCAAATACAAACTCTGCAGTTATTCAGATCTTTCTCTCTTGAAGCCACTGAATGATGATCTATTTTGAATTGAGTATGTCTGTTCAAGGGCTCAAATTTTCCACTATCCCAAAAGGCTTGACAAAACTTTTTTCCAGGTACAAACTGAATGTAGCTTCTGGTTAATATGAATATCTTCATTTTGCCTATTTCTGGTGATTTTGATTTTTAATATCATCCTATAATTATACCTCTCCAGCTGCTGTATTACTTAATACTTTAATAGTTCTGTGTTTATGTAAGTTTAATAGGTAAGAGGTATGGTGATTTATCTTTATTATTTTCAATCTGATGTTTATATATATTTTAATTTGATATTTATATATCCAGTTTGGCAACGTAACTAAGAGAATATTGGACCATACTGAGTGAGTTTAAAATACCAAACTATATTAATGACCTTGGCCATTATATAGCAAATACCCCAAAAGACAAATATTCTGGACCTTTCTTTTGGCTCTTAAGAAGTTTTCCTTCCCTCCCTCCTTCTCTTCCTTCATGTTTAAAGAATTTCAAAAGCGAAGTTTCTTTCCAAATACTGTTCAAGCTGTCTAGGAAAGAGTACTGAACAGAACTTATTTAGAACAAGATAAAAATAAAATTCAACTCATTCTTGTTAATTATATTTTTATTCATTTTTGCTACTGATACCTTTGATGAAAATTTCTGTTGGATGCTATTTCTAACAGAATGGCATTATGGAATAGCCCAAATAAAGAGCAGCTATGTTTACTTCACTTTTTTGTTGTCGTTGCACACAAAATGGCAGAGTAGAAGGATTTGAACTCATCTTCTCTGGCAAGAACTCCAAAATTACAACTCAGTGCTGAACAACCATTGACAGAATGTTGGCTCCTACCAAAAAGAAACCCCACTTACAAGGGCAAAGGAGAAGCCCCAGAAAGATGGTAGGAGGGGAGACAGGCTCTTAGAATCAAACCCCATACCCGCCAGAGATGCATGGGGGCTCAAACAAAACCGTGTTTGCACTAGGACCGAGAGACCCCACAGAGACTGAACCAGACCTTTCTTTGAATGTTTGAGTGTCTCCTGTTATGGGTCAGCAGTGGCCTGCTGCAGGGGAAGGGGCTCTGGGTGCAGCAGACATGGGTCACACAGCCTGTGGCATAAGCCCTCTTTGAGGAGGTTGTCATAGAGTTGCCGAACAGACGACCAACAAAGTGAAGAACAATTATACCAAATAAATTCTCACACTATTAAGAAAGTTCTAGGGCCCACATAGATTTCCCAACCTGTGGATCTGGCAAAGAGACTGAAAACCCCTAGGGAATTTGTCTTTGGAGCCTAGTGGGATTTGATCATAGAGCTTACACAGGACTAGGGAAACAGACTTTTGGAGGGCACAAACAAAATCTTGTGCACACCAGGACCCAGGAGAAAGGAGCAGTGACCTACAAGAGACTGTAGTCTCTTGCCTGTGAGTGTCCAGGAGTCTATGGCACAGACGTGGGTCTGCAGCAGCCTCCTGCAGATTCAGGGGCACTGAGTGCAGCAGTACACACACAGGATGTTTTGAAAGAGGTCACCATTATCTTCATTACCTCCACCATAGTTTGGTCTCAGGTTAAACAGCAGGGGGGGCCACAGCCCTGCTCATCAGCAGAAAATTGGATTAAAGATTTACAGAGCATGTTCCCACCCATCGGAGCAAGACCCAGTTTGCTCCAGTCAGTTCCTCACATCTGGAAGCTTCAATAGGCCTCTTTCCTTATTCTTCAGAGGGCTGACAGAATGAAAACACAATCACAGAAAACTAATCAAACTGATCACATGGATCACAGCCTTGTCTAACTCAATGAAATTATGAGCCAACCATGTAGGGGCACCCAAGATGGACGGTTCATGGTGGAGAGTTCTAACAAAATGTGGTCCACTGGAGGAGGGAATGGCAAAACCATTTCAGTATTCTTGCCTTGAAAACCCATGAACTGTATGAAAAGGCAAAAAGATATGACACTAAAAGGTGAACACCCCAGGTTGGTAGGTGCCCAATATGCTACTGGAGATCAGTGGACAACTAACTCCAGAAAGAATGAAGAGATGGAGCCAAAGTAAAAACAATGTCCCATTGTGGATGTGGCTGGTGATGAAAGTAAAGTCTGAAGCTGTAAAGAACAGTATTGCATAGGAACCTGGAATGTTAGGTCCATGAATCAAGATAAATTAGAAGTTGTCAAACAGGAGATGGCAAGAGGGAATATCAACATTTTGTGAATCAGTGAACTAAAATGGTCTGGAATGGGAGAATTTATGTCAGATGACCAATAATCTATTATTGCGGGCAAGAATCCCTTAGAAGAAACGGAGTAGCCCTTATAGTCAGCAGAGGAGTCCAAAATGCAGTACTTGGGCACAATCTCAAAAACGACAGAATGATTTGTTTGTTTTCAAGGCAAACCATTCAATATCACAGTAACCCAAGTCTATCCCCAATCAGTAATGCTGAAGAAGCTTAATTTGAATGGTTCTATGAAGTCCTACAAGACCTTCTAGAATTAACACCCAAAATTATGTCCTTTCATCATAGGGGACTAAAATGCAAAAGTAGGAAGTAAAGAGATAAATGGAGTAACAGACATTTTGGTCTTGGAGTACAAAATGAAGCAGAGTAAATGCTAACAGAGTTTAGAAAAGAGAAGGCACTGGTCATAACAAACACCCTCTTCCAGCAACACAAGAGAAGATGCTATACATGGACATCACCGGATTTTCAATACTGAAATCAGATTGATTATATTCTTTGAAGCCAAAGATGGGGAAGCTCTATACTCTCAACAAACACAAGACTGGGACCTGACTGTTGCTCAAATTATCAACTCCTCATTTCAAAATTCAGACTTAAATTGAAGAAATTAGGGAAAACCACTAGACCATTCAGTTATGACCTAAATCAAATTCCTTACAATATTACAGTGTAAGTGACAAATAGATTCAAGCAATCAGATTTGATAGACAGAGTGCATGAAGAGCAATGCATGAAGGTTTGTAACTTTGTACAGGAGGCAGTAATCAAGACCATCACCAAGAAAAAGAAATGAAAAAGGAAAAATGGTTGTCTGAGGGGGCCTTTCAAAGAGCTGAGAAAAGAAGAGAAACTAAAGGCAAAGGAGAAAAGGAAAGATATACCCATCTGAATGCAGAGATCCAAAGAATAGGAAGGAGAGATAAGAAAGTCTTCTTCAGTGATCAATGCAAAGAAATAGAGGGAAAAAATAGAATGGGAAAAACTAGATATCTCTTAAAGGAAATTAGAGATACCAAGGGAACATTTCATGTAATGAAGGGCAGAATAAAGGATAGAAATGGTATGGACTAAGAGAAGCAGAAAATATCAAGAAGAGGTGGCAACAATACCCAGAAGAACTATACAAAAAGATCTTCATGACCCATATAACCATGATGTTGTGGTCACTCACCTAGAACCAGACATCCTGGAATGTGAATTCAAGTGGGCCTTAGGAAGCATCACTACAAACAAAGCTAGTGGAGGTGATGGAATTTCAGTTAAGCTATTTCATATTCTAAAAGATGATGCTGTGAAAACGCTGCACTCAAAAATGCCAGCAAATTTGGAAGACTCAGCAGTGGCCACAGGACTGGAAAAGTTGAGTTTTCTTTCCAATCCCAAAGAAAGACAGTGCCAAAGAATGTTCAATCTACCATACAATTGCACTCATCGCACATGCTAGCCAAGTAACGCTCAACATTCTCCAAGACAGGCTTCAACAGTACATGAACCATGAACTTCCAGATGTTCAAATTAGGTTTAGAAAAGGTATAGGAACCAGAGATCAAATTACCAACATCCGCTGGATCATCGAAAAAGCAAGAGAGTTTCAGAAAAACATCTTCTTTTGCTTTACTGGGTATGTCAAAGATTTTGACTGTGTAGATCACAACAAACTGTGGAATATTCTTGAAAAGATGGGAATACCAGACAATCTGACCTGCATCCTGAGAAATCTGTATGCAGGTCAAGAAGCAACAGTTAGAACAAGACATGGAGCAACAGACTTTTTCCAAATTGGGAAAGGATTATGTCAAGGCTGTATATTGTCACCCTGCTTATTTAAATTATATGCAGAGTACATCAAAGCAATGTCAGGCTGGATGAAGCACAAGCTGGAATCAAGATTGTTGGGAGAAATATCAATAACCCCAGATACGCAGATGACAGGACCCTTGTGGCAGAAACGAAGAACTAAATTGCCTCCTGATGAAAGTGAAAGAGGAGAGTGAAAAGTTGGCTTAAAACTCAACGTTCAGAAAACTAAGATCATAGCATTCGAACCCATTGCTTCATGGCAAATAGATGGGGAAACAGTGGAAATAGTGGCTGACTTTATTTTGGGGGGGAGCTCCAAAATCGCTGCAAATAGTGATTGCAGCCATGAAATTAAAAGACGCTTACTCCTTGAAAGGAAAGTTATGACCAACCTAGACAACATATTAAAAAACAGAGACATTACTTTGAAGACAAAAGTCCATCTACTCAAAGCTATGGTTTTTCCAGTAGTCATGTATGGATGTGAGAGTTGAACTATAAAGAAAGCTGATCACTGAAGGATTGATTCTTTTGAACTGTGGTGTTGGAGAAGACTCTTGAGAGTCCCTTGGACTACAAGATCAAACCAGTCAATCCTAAAGAAAGTCAGTCCTGAATACTCATTGGGAGGACTGATACTGAAACTGAAACTCCAGTACTCTGGCCTTAATCAAATCCCTTACAGTGGAAATGACAAAATGATTCAAGGGATTAGATCTGATAGAATATTTGAAGAGCTATGGAAAGATGTTCATGACACTGCACAGGAGGCAGTTATCAAGACTATCCCCAAAATAAGAAATGCAAAAAGGTAAAATGATTGTCTGAGGAGTCCTTACAAATAGCTGAGGAAATAACTGACTGTTGTGAAGAACTGACTCATTGGAAAAGACCCTGATTCTGGGAGGGATTGAGGGCAGGAGGAGAAGGGGACAACAGAGGATGAGATGCTTGGATGGCATCATAGACTCGATGGACACGAGTTTGAACAAGGTCTGGTAGTTGGTGATAGTTTGAGGAAACTCCAGTAGTTGGTGATAGACAGGGAAGCCTGGCGTGCTGCAGTCCTTGGGGTCGCAAAGAGTCGGACACGACTGAGTGACTGAACTGATTTTTACTTCCCCATAAAGAACATAGCCACTTAGAGTTGAAAGGCAAGTTTAGAATAAAACCTCCTGAAGCTCTCATGTTTAAGCTGAAACCACACAAGTCAAACAGTTTTCCTGAGATCATCTTAATGGTAGACAGAAATGGTGCCAAAATCACACAGTTTCTTGTCTAAACCTTTTATATATGTAATGGCAATTAAAATAAATCACTCAAAAGAGTATCATAATTTGGACGAGGTGGTGGTTTCATCCCTTTTTGTGCATTTCCTTTGTAGAAAATAAAGCAAAAATAAATTTACAGCTCAAGGGTATATTTGGTTAAATGATTCTTATCCCTACCTGAGTGTACTCAAAGTAAAGGAGAATAAATAGCAACACAACCCAATGTTTTTTTCTGCATGCCTCTGTCCCTTTGCTGTCAACACACATGCCTGGTTATGTTACGTAAAATGAGATGTGTGTTTATCTTTTGTGATTATATGTATAAATGTTTGATAGCAGTATACATTTTTAAAAAGAAGCTTGTCAATAATATTTTCATCACAAAAGAGCTTTCTCCTTAGCTTTAAGGCACATTTGTCATTACCAGACAATTAAATAAGAAACAGATCACAGATTTTTCAGTTGGGATACTGTAATACCATCACCTTTGTTTTGGTCACAACCCCTTTCGATTAATATATTCAAGATCATAGCTCTCCCATTATAACAAGAATAGTAAGAAATCAAATATCCATGACTTTGTATAGTTAATTGCGTGTCTACTTTATTTCCTTGCAAAATGTAATTTATTTTATTTTTTAAACTTTTCATTTCATATTGAGTATAAAATAAAATTATATTTTATATAACTACTAGAACAATTAACAATGTTCTGATAGTTTCAGATGGAGAGCAAAGTTACTCAGCCATGAATGTGAATCCATTCTCCCCCAAACTCCCTTCCCATCCAGGCTGCCACATAGCATTGAAGCGAGTGCCCTATAGGATCTTGTGGTTGTCCATTTTAAATATAGTAGTGTGTACATGTCAATCCCAAACTCCCTAACTATCCCTTTCCCTAGTCTACACTGAATGTATTTACTGGATGGTCTTAAATCTTACAAAGCCTACCATCAATGAATAAGAGTTCTTGTTACACATCCTCTCCAAGGAGCTGATGTCACTAGGTTTCTGGATTTTGCCCCTTGTACTATATATGTAGTGATATCTTCTTGTTGTTTTAATTTGCTTTTTCATTTTAAATTGGAGTACAGTTGACTAACAATGCTGTGTTAGTTTTAGGTGTACAACAAAGTGATTCAATCATACATACACATTTATCTATTCTTCTTCAAATTATTTTCCCAGTTAATTTCTTACAAAATATTAACTAGAGTTCCCATGTTGGTTTTCCATTTTAACTATAGCTGTGTGGTCATGTTAAAGGGTCCAAACTCCCATCACTATCCTTCCTCTTCACCCTTCTCCCCTGGTAGCCATAAGTTTGTTCTCTGAGTCTGTTTCTTTCTTTTTTTTGTAAATATTTTCTAGATTACATGTATTAGTGATATAGTATAATATTTTTATTTCTCTGTATGACTTACTTCACTTAATATGATAATCTGCAAGTCCAACCACGTTGCTGCAATGACATTATTTCATTCTTTTTAATGACTGCATAATAATAGTCCATTGTAATATGCACCACATCTTCTTTATCTATTCCTTGTCAATGGACATTTATGTTGCTTCCAGGTCTTGGCTATTGTAAACAGTGATGCAAAGAACATTGGGGTGCATGTATCCACGTTTGACACCATGTATATGCCTAGAAATGGGATTTCTGGATCATACGGAAGCTCTATTTTTAATTTTTAAAGAAACTTCCATAGTGTTCTCTAAAACTGGCTATACCAGTTTACATTGCCATCAAAAGTCAAGGGCGGGTTCCTGACTGGTGTGAGGTGATGTCTCATTGTAGTTTTGATTTGCATTTCTCTAATAATTAGTGATGTTGAACTTCTCCCCTCCTTCTTGATGATTTGTATGTCTTCTCTGGAGACATGCTTATTTATGTCTTCTGCCCATTTTCTGATAGGGTTGTTTGTTTTGATAATATAAGCTGCACGAGCAGTTTGTAAATGCAAACTGGGAACCCTTATCAGGGCTTCCCAGATGGTGCAGTGGTAAAGAATCTGCCTGCCAAGGCAGGAGATGCAAGAGACATGGGTTTGATCCTGGTTTAGGAAGGTACCCTGGAATATGAAATGGCAACCTGCTCCACTGTTCTTACCTAGAAAATACCATGGGCAGAGGAACCTGGTGGGCTACAGTCCATAGAGTCACAAAGAGTTGGACATGACTGAGCACAAACATACGCAATCACTAATCAATCATATCATTTGCAAATATTTTCTCCCATTCTATAGCTTGTCTTTTCATTTTGTTTATGGTTGCATTTACTGGGCAAAGACTTTTGAGTTTAGTTAGTTACCATTTGTTTATTTTTGGTTTTTATTTCCATTACTCTGGGAGACAGATCAAAAAACATATTGCTGTGATTTATGTCAAAGAGTGTTCTGTCTGTATTTTCCTCTAAGAGTTTCAGAGTGTCCAGTCTCATACTTAAGCTTTTAATTCATTTTGTGGTATCTTTGTGTACGGTGTTATATAATGCTTTAATTTCACTTTTACATGTAGCTACCTACTTTTCCAGCACCGTTTACTGAAGATGGTGTCCTTTCTCCATTGTATAGTTTTGCTTCCTTTATCATAGATCATTTGAACATAGATATTTACTTATGGGTTTTATCTCTGTGAGTTTGTCTATGGGCTTTCTCTCCTGTTCCAAAATCTAGATGTCTGTTATTTTACTAGTACAGTGCTCTTTCAACGACTATAGTTTTGTAGTATAATCTGAAGTCAGGGAGCTTGATTCTTCCAGTTCCATTTTTCTTCCTCAAGATTGCTTTGGCTATTCAGGGTCTTTGTGTCTCCAAACAAATACAGAGATTTTTTGTTCTACTTCTGTGAAAAATATCATTGGCAATTTGATAACGATTGCTTTGAATCAGAAGACTTCCCTGGGTAGTATAATCATTTTGACAGTATTGAGTCTTCTAATCCAAGAAGATGGTTTTTCATTCTGTTTGTGTCATCTTTGATTTCTTTCATAAGCATCTTATATTTTTCATAGTACAGATCTTTTGTCTTCAACAGTAGGTTTATTCCTAAGTGTTTTATTCTTTTTGATGCAATGATAAATGTTTCTTGAATTTCTCTTTCAGAACATTTGTTGTTAGTATATAGAAATTCAGTTTATTTCTGTGTATTAATTTTGTAAATTGAAACTTTCATTGATTAGATCTACTAGTTTTTTGGCAGTGTCTTTAGGGTTTTCTATATATAATATCAGGAGAAGGCAATGGCACCCCATTCCAGTACTCTTGCCTGGAAAATCCCATGGATGGAGGAGCCTGGTAGGCTACAGTCCATGGGGTCGCTAAGAGTCGGACACGACTGAGTGACTTCATTTTCACTTTTCCCTTTCATGAATTGGAGAAGGAAATGGCAATCCACTCCAGTATTCTTGCCTGGAGAATCCTAGGGACGGCGGAGCCTGGTGGGCTGCTGTCTATAGGGTCGTACAGAGTCAACACGACTGAAGTGACTTAGCAGCAGCAGCAGCATATATAATATCATGTTATCTGCAAAGAGTTTAACTTCTTTTCCCATTTGGATTTCTTTTATATCTTTTTTTTCTCCAATTACCATAGCCAGAACTTCCAAAACTATGTTGAATAAGAGTACTGAGAGTGGACATCCTTGCCTTTTTCCTGATCTTAGGAGGAAATGGCTTGTTTGAAAGTTTTCTATCCTCTGCATTTTTTTTTTTTTTGGAACAGTTTCAGAAGGATAGTTTTTAGCTCTTCTCTAAATGTTTGACAGAGTTGGCCTGTGAAGCCATCAGGTCCTGAACTTTTGTTGTTGGAAGTTTTTTAATCATAGTTTCAATTTCATTGCTTGTGATTGTGATTGCTCTCATTGCATTTTCTATTTCTTCCTGATTCAGTCTTGGTAGACTGTACTTTTCTAAGAATTTGTCCATTTCTTCCAGGTTGTCTATCTTATTGGCAAATAATTGTCTGTAGTAGTCTCTATGAGCCTTAGTATTTCTGTGGTGGCAGTTGCAACTTTTCATTTTTCATTTCTAATTTTTTAGACTTGAATCCTCTTCCTTTTGTTACCTGAAGAATCTAGCTAAAAACTCAATCAATTTTGTTTATCTTTTCAAAGAAACAGCTTTTAGTTTCATTCATCTTTGCCAGTGTTTTCTTCATCTCTGTTGCACTTACTGCTTTTGTCTTTATGATTTATTTCCTCTATTAACTTTAGAACTTGCTTGTTCTTTCTCTGGCCAGTTTAGGTGCAGGGTTAGGTTGTTCATCTAAGATTTTTTTGGTTCCTGAGGTTTGATGTTATTGGTATAAACTTCCCTCTTAGAACTGCTTTTGCTGCATTCCATAGGGTTTGGATTGTTATACTTAGCGTTCATTTGTATCTTAGTATTTTTGGATTTTGCTCTGATTTCTTCAGTGATCTACTGGTTGTTTAGTAGCATATTGTTTATTCTTTATGCATTTTTGATTTTTTACAGATATTTCTTATAGTTTATTACTTATCTCATGGCACTGTGATCAGAAAAATGTTGATATACCATTTTTAAAAAATTTACCAAGGCTCACTTTGTGGCCCAGCTTCTAGTTAAGCCTGGAAAATATTCCATGGGAATGCATGAAGAAAGCGTATTCTGATGCTTTTGGATGGAATTCCCTATAAATATCAATCAAATTCATCTGGTTTAGTATATTATTTAAGTTCTGTGTTTCTTCATTGATTTTCTGTCTGAATGATATGTCTATTAATAAGAGTGGAGTTGCTGAAGTCCCACTATTTTTGTGTTACTGTCAATTTCTCCATTTATGGCTGTTAGTTTTTGCCTTATATATCGAGGTACTCCAATGTTTGGTGCATGTATATTTACAAATCTTATGTCATCTATTTGGATTGATCCCTTGAGCATTCTGTAGTTTTCTTTTTTTTTAAACAGTCTTTATTGTAAAGTCTATTTTGCCTAATATGAGTATTACTGCTCCAGTTTTCTTTTGATCTCCATTTGCACGGAATAATTTTTCCCAACATCTCCTCACTTTCATTTTGTATGTTTCCCTAGGTCTGAATTTGGTGTTTTATAGACAGAATATATACAGGTTGTATTTTTTTTTAATCCATTCAGCCAGTTCATATCTTTTGATTGGAATATTTAATCCTTTTACGTTTAAAGTAATATTATCAATATGTAAGTTCCCATTATCATTTTCATAATTGTTCGGTGTTTTAGTAAGTCTTTCTTCCCTCTATTCTCTTTTCTTGTAGTTTGCTGACCATCTTAACATTATGTTTGGGTTGCTTTTCCTTTTTCCTTTTTTTTCTTTGTGTGTGTGTGTGTGTGTGTGTGTGTGTATCGTAGCTTTTGGGCTTGCCGTTCCCATTAGGTTTTGGTGTAGAACTCCGTATAGTATAAGGTTGTTTTAAGTTGCTGGTCTCTTTTCTGCCTAGAGAAGTCCTTTAGCATTTGTTGCAAATCTGGTCTGGTGATGCTGAACTCTCTTAGCTTTTTCTTGTCTGTGAAGCTTTTGATTTCTCTGTCAAATCTGAATGGCATCTTTGTTGCACAGAATATTCTTGATTGCAGGTTCTTTCCTTTCTTTACATTAAATAGAGCATGACATTCCCTTCTAGCTTGCAGGGTTTCTTCTCAAAAATCAGTTGATGACCTCATGGGCATTTCCACTATTGTCATTTTTCCTGTGTTGCTTTTAGTACTTTTTCTTTGTCTTTAATTTTTGTCAATTTGTTTGTTATGCGTGTTGACATGTTCCTTCTCGGGTTTTTCCTGCCTGAGATTCTCTCCACTTCTTGGACTTAGGTGAATATTTTCTTTCTCATATTAGGGAAGTTTTCGGCAATTATCTCTTCAAATATCTTCTCAGGTCCTTTCCCTCTGTCTTCTTCTAAAACCCCTACTGTGAGAACATTAGTCCATTTAATGCTGTCCCAGAGGTCTCTTAGGCTGACTTCATTCCTTTTCTTTTTTCTTTATTCTCTTTTGTGGCAGTGAGCTCCACAGTTCTGTCATCCAGGTCACTTATTCATCCTTCTGCCTCAGTTATTCTGCTATTGATTTCCGTTAGTGTTTTTCATTTCAGTTACTGTATTGTTCATCTGCTTGTTCCTACTCCATTTCTTCCAGGTCTTTGTTAAACATATCTTGTATCTTCTGGATCATTGCCTCCATACTTTTTCTGAGATCCTGGATCATCTATAAACAGAGTGGAGACACGGATTGAGAAGACGCAAGAAATGTTTACAAGAACCAAAGAGAAATAAAGAATAGTCAATCAGCAAAGAGCAAAGAAATAACTGAATTAAAAACACTCTGGAGGGAACCAACAGTAGAGTAACTGAGGCAGAAGAACAGATAAGTAAGCTGGAAGATAGAAGTGGAATAAAGAAAAAAGAATAAAAAGAAATGAGGACAGCCTCAGAGACTCTAAGGCAATGCAAGTGCCCCAACATTCAAATCACAGGTGTCCCAGAATTAGAAGACAAAGGGAAAGGGCATGAAAAAATATTTTAGGTGAAAAAAGTCAAAAACAACCCTAAAATGCAAAAGGAAATAGCCACCCAAGCCCAAGAATCTGAGAGAGTCCCATATAAGATAAATTCAAAGAGAAACATACCAAGACACATATTAATCAAACTAACAAAAATTAAACACAAAGAATAAATATTAAAAGAAGCAAATGAAAAGCAACAAATAAAATACAAGGGCATATCCTAAAGGCTAACAGCTGATCTTTCAACAGAAACTCCACATACCAGAAGGGAATTGCAAGATATACTTAAAATAATGAAAGGAAAAATCTACAACCAAGACTACTCTGCCCAACAGGGATCATACTAAAGGAGCTTCTCTAGACAGGAAACACCGGAAAGACCCATAACCAATAAAGTAGATGGTAATGTGTCATCAGTTCAGTTCAGTGAAGTCACTCAGTTACGTCTGACTCTTTTCCAGTCCATGGACTGCAGCACGCCAGGCATCCCTGTCCATCACCAACTCACGGAGTTAACTCAAACTCATGTCCATTGAGTCAGTGATGCCATCCAATCATCTCATCCTCTGGCATCCCCTTCTCCTGCCTTCAATCTTTCCCAGGATCAGTGTCTTTTCAAAAGAGTCAGCTCTTCGAATCAGGTGGCCAAATTATTGGAGTTTCAGCTTCAGCATTAGTCCTTCCAATGAACATTCAGGACTGATTTTCTTTAGGATGGACTGGTTAGACCTCCTTGCAGTCCAAGGGACTCTCAAGAGTCTTCTCCAACATCACAGTTCAAAAGGATCAATTCTTCAGCGTTCGGCTTTCTTTATAGTCCAACTCTCAAATCCATACATGACTACTGGGAAAACCATAGCCTTGACTAGATGGACTTTTGTTGGCAAAGTAATGTCTCCACTTTTTAATATGCTGTCTAAGTTGGTCATAACTTTCTTCCAAGGAGTAAGCGTCTTTTAATTTCATGGTTGCAGTTACCATCTGCAGTGATTTTGGGGCCCCAAAAAGTAAAGTCTGCCATTGTTTCCACTGTTTCTCTATCTCTTTGCCATGAAGTGATAGGACCGGATGCCACAATATTTGTTTTCTCAATGTTGAGCTTTAAGCCAACTTTTTCACTCTCCTCTTAAAACAACAGACAAATTATAGCTCAGTTTAGCTCAAGCAGACAGATTTTATATTTGATAGACACTCTCAAGACATGGGAGCAGGCCAACCCCAAAGGAGTCATCCTCACATTCCCTTTTGGCTTCCACATTTTTATACTTCCTGGTTCTTCATTTTGGTTGTCTCCTGTGAAAAATAGAGCTTGTACCTATCATCAATCAATAAAAGGGGATGAAAATGGGCATACACTAATGCTGAATGAAAATTGCAAGTTATATTGCAGCAGGTTCTGTTATATGTATCTTCAGTCTGTTATGATCAGATGTATATATGTGTAGAATATTTGTGAACCCTTAATGGACTGCCTATGATTACTTGGAGAAGCCTGTGTGGTTAGTTGTATCCACTGTGTGCCTACAGTGCATATGCAGGAGTAGGAAAAGTTTCTGGTTATTTTGTAGCAAATCTGTGAGCTCACCTGGGTGTGTCCCGGATGGTGTTTAGATATCAGCTTGCATCATTTTCATCCAGGCCACCCTTCATTGCTCTTGCCTAACTTTCAACCTAACATTATGTATTAAGGTTCTACAGCCACAGATTCCTTTCCATCAAAGTGATAGCAGGTGTGGAACTCAGGTGCTATACTGTGCTGTGCTCAATAGTTCCAGTTGTGTCCAACTGTTTGTGATCCCATAGACTGTACTCAACCATGCTCCTCTGTCCATGGGATTTTTCAGGCTGAATACCGGAGTGGGTTGCTATGCCCTCCTCCAGGGGATCTTTCTGACCCAGGGATCGAACCTACACCTCCTGCATTGCAGGCAGATTCTTTACCACTGAGTCCCTGAAACTCAGAGAAGCCATTAGAAACAACATGTCAAACAGCAAAATATCCTTTAAACAAGATTCAGGAATCTACAGAATTAATTGCTCATTGTTATCAGGAAGATGTGTTTTTGATAGCAGTTTCTTGGGAAGAGTAGTTCTATGACAGCCATTTATGTATCAAGGATCACTTTCACAGTACATAGTAAGTTGGGGATCCTTAATTTTGAATATATTTGAATCCTTGTTGTTGCTTCTGAACAGTTTTTCATATTAATGGTAAATCTTCAGATAACACACATCAGTTGACATGAGCAATGACACAGAATCTAACTCATCGTAACTCCAATAGCAGAAATACCTGGCAGTCAGTCAGTTCAGTCACTCTGTCATGTCTGACTCTTTTCAACCCCATGGACTGCAGCATGCCAGGCTTCTCTGTCCATCACCACCTCCTGGAGCTTTCTCAAACTCATGTTCATTGAGTCAATGATGCCATCCAACCATCTCATCCTCTGTCGTCCCCTTCTCATCCGGCCTTCAATCTTCCCCAGTATCAGGGTCTTTTACAACAAGTCAATTCTTTGCATTAGGTGGCCAAAGTATTGGAGCTTCAACTTCAGCATCAGTCCTTCCAATGAATAGTCAGGACTAATCTCCTTTAGGATAAACTGGTTGGATCTCCTTGCAGTCCTAGGGGACTCTCAAGAGTCTTCTCCAACACCACAGTTCAAAAGCATCATTCTTCGGTGCTCAGCTTTCTTTATAGTCTAACTCTCAATCCATACATGACTACTAGAAAAACCATAGCTTTGACTGGATGGACCTTTGTTGGCAAAGTAATGTCTCTGTTTTTTAATAAGCTGTCTAGGATGGTCATAACTTTTCTTCCAAGGAGCAAGCGTCTTTTAATTTCATGGCTGCAGTCACCATCTTCAGTGATTTTGGGAGCCCAAGAAAATAAACTCTGTCACTGTTTCCATTGTTTTCCCATCTATTTGCCATGAAGTGATAGGACCAGATGGCATGACCTTAGTTTTCTGAATGTTGAATTTTAAGCCAGCTTTCACCCTCTTCTCTTTCACTTTCATCAAGAAGCTCTTTACTTCCTCTTAGCTTTCTGCCATAAAGTTGGTGTCATCTGCATATCTGAAGTTATTGATATTTCTCCCTGCAATCCAGCTTGTGCTTCGTCCAGTCCAGCATTTTGCATGATGTACTCTGCATTTGAGTTAAAGAAGCAAGGTGACAATATACAGGCTTGACGTACTAACTTTTCCAATTTGAAACCAGTCCATTATTCCATGTCTGGTTCTAACTGTTGCTTCTTGACCTGTATACATATTTCTTAGGAGGCGAGTAAGGTGGTCTGGTATTCCCATCCCTTGAAGAATTTTCCACAGTTTGCTGTGATCCACTCAGTCAAAGGCTTTAGTGTGGTCAATGAAGCTGAAGTAGATGTTCTTCTGGAATTTCTTGCTTTTTTTTTTTTTTATGATCCTAACAAATGTTGGCAATTTGATCTCTGGTTTCTCTGTCTTTTCTAAATCCAGATTGAACATCTGAAAGTTCTCAGTTCACATACTGTTGAAGACTAGCTTGGAGAATTTTGAGCATTATTTTGCTAGTGTAGAAGCATAGAATGCCAATCATTTCTATTGGTAAATATAAATGTATAAATAGTCTATAAACACACACAGTTAATACTTGTAACCAAACATGTCAATATTATTAATTTTTTGAGTGAGGAAACTAAATCTTAGATATAATTGATTTCTAAGTGTACAGATATTGGCCTACTTCATTTTAATAAAGGTCAATCTGAGTTCAAAGTCTATGTTTTTTTATACTTTGACATTTTTTAAACCTAGCCTCTAGAAAGTTCTCTCATTATCAAGTTTGATTTCTAAAACTATAAACTCTTCCCTATCCTTGGCTTATTTGTGCTTTTTCGCCTCCCACTCACCTCTCTACCCTTATATTTTATTTTATCCTTCTGAATACCATGTATCTCTTGCCTATGAATATTCAAAAATGGCTCTCCAAGGGCAAAAGTGAAAAGAATAGCATCTGAATAATGTTAAATGTGCCTACCCAAGATAACATGTAGAGATAGATTTCTTTTAAGGTAACATGAAGTCAAGACAGAGAGTCAGTAAATTTCCCCAAGAAGTGGATACCTTTCATATTGAAATAGATTTGGAGAAAGAAGGACTTTCAACTTAGAACAAATAAATGGCAAATGAGGTTTAGATGTGTTTAGATGTACTGGATATTTTAATCTAGTCACTGTATCTTTTTGCAAGATGCAACCTGGCATTCTTTAACTAGGCCAGAGTATTAAATTTCTCTACACTGAGTCATGCACTTAATGATTGAGCCTTGTAGAGTTTTGTCAGTCCCCTTAATGTTCCATAACACTATATGCTAGCCACCTCTGAATCTTCTGACTTTTTTCCTTTGGCTTTTCAAAGCTGTACATAACCCAAGTCTTATATCATCAACGAAACCTGAACTCTGGAACTTCTTGGTTCATGATACTCGTCAAACTCAAGGAGATATTAACCTGAAGTTACATTTGAACATCACTGGGTATGAAATTCTAGATAAAATTATTTTTTTCCAAACAGAATGTACATTTTTTTCTTTCTTAAAGGAATCATTCTTTTCTCTCTTGATATTTAAACATAGACTATCTATCCCTTAAACATATATATATTTTGTCTCCTTATTAACCCTCTTAATGAATCCTTAAAATTCTGGGTGCTTTTATTTTGCCTAGTATCTGATTAGGTATGTTTGGTCTCAACTGCAATTGCATCTCTATTTTTCCAAAACCACACTTTATAGTAAATGAAGCAAAACATTATTCTTAAATTGTATAAAATCATTGTGTGACTAAAATTATTTTGTCTACATCACAATTTTATAATATATCTGCCCTGTTAGTTTCTATCCTTTCCTTCTAGAAATAATCCTAAATTATTTAGAATTTGAACTCTGTAATCCTTCAGGAATGATTATGGCACTGAGGTCTTGCAAAGACAATGTATTAGATCTCTTATCTCCTTTTTGTAGATAAATTATTTCTAATCCAAAGAAATCTGGTGGGTATCCAGGCATCCTGTATTATTTCATAGTTAGAAAATAGACAATTTTTCTACCATAATTATTTTTAGTTTAATTAACACATTTGCCTATCTATTATTCTCTATGTTAGTTTATTTCATTTGTCATATTAATGCTCTGAAACAAAAGTCAGGTTCGCATTTACTACGTGCTACAAAGCAATCTGCCAAGCCACTCATACTGCATAGATTTTATTAAATCAAGAAAAGGAAATAAGTGCCCAGGTATCTTCTCTTTTCTAAGATTCACAACAACTTGCATAATTTCCCAATGTTCCTGCAGACCTGAAACTGAAAGTGAAAGTTGCTCAGTTGTGTCCGACTCTTAGTGACCCCATGGACTACACAGTCCATAATACAATCCAGACATCTCAATTTATTAATGGTCTCTTTTTTTCTATTTCAATACATAGCATATCATTACTTTTGGTTATGAGTCTATTTAAAACCTTTGTGTGTTGTTTTGTGCTTAGTTGCTCACCAGTTGTTATTAAACTCATTATATTATTCTGCTCATAAAATTACTAAAATATATTTAAAATAATCACCCCTATGTTGTCTGATGGAGTTTTTATGATTTTTTGATGGGAAGCAAATACTACAACCATTAAAAATGGAAATTATTTAAACATTATACTTTTTAAATGTATTCTTTAACCACATTCTATCATGAAACATAAAAGTCTGCAGTAAACCAAAGATTACCACTTTGTCTTTATTTCCCAGTTCCATTTAAAGTTAGTATTGAAGAATTCGTTTTAGAGAGAGGAATACATTGAATTAATATAATCACACATCCTGGTTAATATGTGATTAATAAAACACTTCTTAAGGAAGAGGCAGTACGGTTTCAGAACTAGATCCTTCATGCTGATGACATAGAGCTAATGTAATAAGTTTACTTCCATGTATGTCCCCATGAAGATCTAAGAAGCTTGTATAATATGGAACCATTGGTACAATAAAGCTGTAGGATTGATTATTAAGCCAGCATCCCCAAACTTATATATGAAAATAACTTTTGACTCTTTCAAACAAGTCTTGTGTTTACTATAAGTGACTTTCACTGTTGGTCCTTACATCCATAAAGAAAGTCCTGCAACTAATGGGATATTATTGGTATCCCACCAACTCTTTACTGTAATAGTAAACATTCATGAAAATATATTCGTAATATTTCACATATCTCTTCTCATTGTGGACTCCAGTTTACTGTTCTCTAATTGATGACAAAGTGTTCTTCCCATTCTGTTTCCATTAGTGATTGATGTTTTATTAGGGATGTAATTAAGTCCAACTTGTCACCTCTGAGTTGAACATAAAGAAGCATCTTTAATACAATAATACAGTAGCTCCAAAGAGTCAAACATCTGAGTATTTGATGTGCCTAGAATCATAAAATGCTATCTTGAAGGATTATTTACATAGTCCCAATTCAACTATTTCTGAAAATAGCTGAGAAAAAAAAAATCCTTTTCTTCTCTTAAGTTGGACAAAGCAAAAGGAAATCTGAGAAACCACATGTGCTCACCTATAGCATCCAATTTGCAAAAGTGCAGTTTGGAATCTGTCTCCTGCTGAGGCTCTAACGGCCAGTTTCTTCAACAGAGAATTTACACATGAAATAAGATAATGTTTGGGAATGAAATTAGCATAATCATAGGTGGAGCAAATACAGAGTACCTCAAATTAACTACAGAACAATTACAATGATACTTTGCATGGTGCAATAGCTTGTTAGGCAATATTAAGTCACTGATTCCCTTTGTTCCTGGCTTTATTGTTAGGAACTAAACTAACTTAGCCTGAAGAAGGAATACATAGGGCCTGGACTCCATCTTAGGCCTTTCGTGCTGATCATGCTTGGCCACCTCTCAAATGGACTCTGAACTCTGTGCTTAGTGCCTGTGGAAATGACAATAGAAGGATAAGACCCCCTCCAGACAGGGGAATCTTGAAGGTTGTATCCAGGTTACTCATCACCTAAGAGAAAACATACATTGATCCCCCTACCTCCGGACAGGTCATAAATTTTTTCTGTAACCTCAGGCTTATTGATTATTAACTGTTTGGAATGTAACCTCAGGCTTATTGATTATTGACTGTTTGAACACATAACACACGAATGATGGGGTTATTGTGATTGTATTTACCTTTCCTTTGTTTATGTAAGTCACAAGGAAATTGGGGTGGTGGGTTCAGACACGTACACATGGGGTATAAAATATTTTCACAAATGCTGGTCGGGGTCCTTGGCTAAGAGGAGACTCAGCCTTGGGCCCGCCGGTGTAATAAACTGCACTTCACTATCTGCATTGTCCTTCTGAGAGAGCTTGTTTCCCGGAACGCATGGCTATAACAAGCTTTAGTAGCATTTTGAAGAATAATCAGACTTTTATATGTGCTAACATATCAGGTCTGTCTGGGGTTTTGAAATACATTTTAGAAACACACACACACACCCCACTTCAAACTCCAATATATTTCCTTAGCAGCAATTCAAAAGTTCCCTTATTTTGTAACTTATACACCTATTAGTATTTAGGCATATAGTGAAGAGTTTTTACTTAATTTTTATATAACATTTTTATTAATATAAATATGTAATATATATTAACGTAACTTTGACATTTGATAATTTCTTATTTTTCTGTTAAGTGTGTAAATTTTAAAATAAATTACAAAAGGATCTTATTAAAGAAGAATATATCACACCATCACTTTCTCTTCTATCACACTACTTTCACTTAGAAGTTCATCCAAATCCTCCTGGATACTGTTTTTAGTTTGAAAATGCTCTAAAAAAAACTTACCACTTTTCTCTATGTGAAATTTCAGAGTAAAAATTTTCTTTACCTGAAAGAAAATTTCTACACCTAGTAATTAAACACAAACTCTTAAGGCTAGCTTTTTTTCATTATTTCTCTTCTGTGTGGAGAAAATCAATGATCATATACATATATACCCATGTATGTAATTACTGTAAATTCATGAAGAACTTTGTAGTATTCATCACTGTACCATTGGCACCTAAAACAGTTTCTGGCATACAGAAAACACTGCATAAGCATATGATTCATACTGAGGTAAGATGTCTATTTGAAAAAGGAGGAGATAGGCAGGTTTTCTCAGTGAAGGTCTTGTTTATAAAACGCATGCTGGTCATAAAATGATTCTCTGGTTTATTGGTCTCCCTACTCACTGTTAAAAATTATTTAAGTGTGGGAGAAGGCATGTTAAAATTTCAAAAGTGTTCTTAGTTCTTCAGATTTACTAGAACTACAAGCAGCATACCCATAGACTATAAGAGTGTTCCAGGACCAGAATTAATTGTCTAATAGAGTTCTATGCCCAGCATTACACAGTGTTTTTTTCCCCCCAACCAAAGGGGCTTCCCTGGTGACTCAGTCAGTGGAGAGTCTGCCTGCAACGCGGGAGACCAGAGTTCAATCCCTGGGTGAGGAAGATACCCTGGAGAAGGAAATGGTAACCCACTCCAGTATTCTAGCCTGGAGAATCCCATGGGCAAAGGAGCCTGGTGTGCTACAGACCACGGGGTCACAAAGAGTCAGACACAACTGAGTGACTAACACACAATCACCTTACCTGCCAGGAGCAGAAATCAAAGCTTACAGTTTCATTGACTGACCTAAGCCAAATCAGCTAACAATGCTAGTGACTAGATTTAATGCTTGATACCTACTTTCAGCTTTTTTTTTTTTTTTCATGCTGACAAGAAAAGCTTCATCCCCCTTGATTGAATTACTTAGTCAAATTCACCAGCCAACTCCAGTAGATGTAATGTAACCAGTATGAATTAACTGGACCAAAGTTTTCTTCCAGATCAAAGCTCATAAAGTCCCACAGTAATTCATCCACAGTCCAACGTGTAATTCTTCGTCACTGAACTTAACGAGCACTGCTACAAGAATATCTTTTTTAAGTAGAAAATGTGCAGCTGTGAAAGTTTTTCAGCCTTATAATAAGTAGCTCAACACAGTCTGAGATTCAGACCTGTCACATTCCGGCCCACAAGCATTTGGAGACAGACAGTAAGAGTAGAGAAAATGAACCAAAACTACCTCCAATTTGATATCTCCAATGGCTCAGTAGCTGCATGACTTTCCATTTTTGAATACTAGTCCATAAAGCTTGTCTTTTACTGCTCAGCAATAAACTTGAATAGCAGGAAGTAAACAGTTAAAAACAAACCAAATGGAAGGTGAGGGCCAAAGTGACCTCATTCTTTTGAAATAGGAAGTTATAAATGAAAACAAGAGGATAATTTAGAAAAAAGCATGGAATACTTATTTTCTATAGTTAAGAGAAAATAAGATTTTTAAAATCATATGAAAAAAATTTAAATGAACAATGAGCTCTGGAATGATTCATTCCTATGCCTTGGATACAATTAAGAATTTAAGATATATGATTTCATTAGAAAACATTAAGATTGTGTGATTCAGACCTTAAATTGAGAACAGAAACCAGAATGAAAACTCAGTGTGAACTTGGACAATAGTATGTTGAGGATTTAGCTAAATGGTCATTTGAAATTTGCCTTGCTCCAACATAGATTCAATCAACAATGATATTGCTGATTATAAAGCATGACTGAATATGGTAAATCAACCATTCTCTCTCTAGCTCCATAGTGGTCAGGCCATAATAATTTGACTTGGAAAAATGCTCATTCTTTTGTTCTACACAGACTGACAGATACAGCTGGGATAAATCTGAGAAATATTATTAAAGTTTTGTCTTCTACACCTCCCAACTCCTCTCTTTCTCTAAACACACCTCTTTGTATGTTCAACTTGCCCTACCTATTGCAGGACAAGCACGAAAGACAGTGCTCATAACGAGTCAGCTTTGCTCACTCACTGTCACTTGCATTCAGTAACTGAATAAACATTTCTTATCCACTATCTAAATATCAGCTAGTAGACATTAATAAGGTATAATTCTCACCCTTGATCTAAAATATCAAACTCTCACTCTAATGAGCTACAAAGAAAAAGATGTTCAAAATGCTGAAAGTTATAAATAGAAGTGAGGCAGCTAATCAGCCTGACCATGCTGAAAATGCTTCCAAGAGGGTATGATATCTGATTTAAAATTTTAAGAAAGATATGAGATTAGTTAGATAAAGAAGACCTAAAGGAACAGAATAAGCAGAGAAAATAAAAAGTATAGACAAGCAGAAGCACTTCTACGTCATTTGCTGGAATTCTGCATGCACGTAGAGGAAAAGAAGCAAGGATAGCAAGGAAGGTGAAGAGTTACTAAGGGGCAGGATGATGGAGAGCCTTGGACTTCCACACAAGAATTTAGACAAAGATGTATTACTGGATGCATTAAACAAGAGAGTGACTTAGTTTTATTTATGTTAGAAATTATCATTCTCGAGAAAGAATAATCAATCAACAGGGCAAACCCCGAGCCTATTTTAATGAGAAAAAATATAAGAACTGTTAGTAGTGAACAAGATAATGGCAAAGTAGAGAGGAAGGGGAAAATAAAAGATATTACTAAAAGAGCAAAGTCAGTGATATTTACTGGCCAATTAAATTAGATGTGGGAAACGTGAAAACAAGGTATTTAAGTAACTCCCAGTTTGTGTTGTTTATTTTGTTTTATTAGTGTGTAGGTTATGGTGCCATTTGCAATCAGATTATAAATGTCAGAGAAGCAGCAAGTCTGCAGGGGGTGGAAAGAGATAAAGAGGAAGAAATCTGTATTGGACACACACACTTGGCAGTGCACTTGCATTGTTCTGAAACAGAGTGAAAATAGGGTCATTATTTTTATTTCAAAGTCATCATAAATAGTAAAGAATTTAGAGTATGATGAACTTTCAGAGGAAGAAAACCATGGAGACAGAAGACTCCGAGAAATATGCTTGTTTTATAGACTACAAAAGGGAAAAATACCTAGGAAAGAAAATATGCGAAAAAATGGCCATAAAAAAAAAGAATAAGGAGAGAACAATGATGCAGATATCAAAGACAAAAACAAAGCAGTTTCAAGAATGGCAGAGTGGTTTCTGCTGTAGATGGTACATTGAACATATACACAAACTTTTAACCCTCTTTGACTTTGACTAAACCTATAGTTAGGATATTTTTGAAGGCATAAGCCTCCAAGGATCAAGAAAATAGAAATAAGACATGAACAATGAAAGTTTGGAAGCTGAAAAGCAGATGCTAAACTAGCAGTAGAGAAAATTGAGAAATAAACTGATAAATTCTACAGAACTCACAAAAGGCTCTAGGTATCTCTGGAGATGGACTGAAGATAGGCCATTAAGAGAGAAATTGCTAGGAAGTCTGTATAAGATCTTGTGATACTAGATAATCTACATGTTGACATACAGCTATAAAATTACACCTTCCCCATGTACAAAAAAAGTTGCACTTGAGAAGGATGAATAAGTGTCAGTAGCAGGGGTGTCAGGATCAGAGGAAGGAGCTTGAATCGTGTTCAAAAGAGAGGAATTAAGGTCATATTTGAATACTATATTTTGCAAGCATTAACATTCTTTTTCCACTCAGCTCCCAGAAATTCTGTAGCTATATTGGAAAGAATGAAGTCAATCTATTCAGGAGGAAACAAACAATCTATGAAAATCTAACATGTACAAATATATTGAGATCAAAATTAATTCATTCAATCTCAAATAATCACCATAATATGATGCTCACAATAAAAAGTCTTTCCCATGCTCTCAGTTTTTTATCAAATTTTTCTTATCAGCTTTTAAATGTTCCACTTTTAAATATGATGAGACTTCATATAATCAGGTGTCATTTGAGAAAAACTTCAATGTGAATTCTATAGATAAAAAAAAATGTATGTACCAATTTGCAAATGAGAAGAATACTTAAAACTACAGCAGCTATCACTGTTATCCTCAAAAATGGACAAAAAATGTGAACCTATGAAACAAACAAAAATGACATAAAGAGAAAATTTAAAGAACAAAAATAATCATTTTAAAGATTATTTGGCCTGGGATGCCTCAGGTCGAAAAACTAGCAGGGCAGAAAAGCCACACTCATCAGCACACAGGGTCCTGAAAGTCTGACTTCATGGTCCTGACCACCACAGAGACAAGAATCAACTCCACCCACTAGGGGAGAGAAGTCTGGAAGCCTACACAAGTCTCCTAGACAGCCTTATCCACCAGTGGGTAGACAGCAGAAGCAAGAAGAACTACAATCCTGCAGCCTGCAGAATGGAGATAGCAATTATAGAAAGTCAGATGAAATGAAATGGCAGAGGAATATGTCCCAGATGAAGAAACAAACTAAAATCTCATAACAACTAAATGAAGTAGAGATAGGCAATCTTTCTGAAAAAATAATTTAGAATATTTATAGTGAAGATATCCAAAATATTGGAAAAAGAATAGACACATAGATTGAGAAGATAACGCTTGTTGAAAAATCTGTCTTTTCTCTATTGTATATTTTCACCTCCTTTGTCAAAGGTAAGGTATCAATAGGTGCATGGATTTATCCCTGGACTTTCTATTTTGTTTCATTGATCTGTATTTCTGTTTTTGTGCCAGTGCCATACTCTCTTGCTGACTGTAGCTTTATAGTATAGTCTGAAGTCAGGAAGGTTGATTCCTTCAGTTCCATTCTTCTTTCTCAAGATTGCTTTGGCTATTTAAGGTCTTTTGTGCTTCTATACAAATTACTTGTAACTTGTTCTAGTTCTGTGAAAAATACCATTGGAAGTTTGATTGGGATTGTGTTGAATGTATAGTTTGCTTTGGATAGTATACCCAGTTTCACTATTTTGATTCTTTCAGTCCAATAACACGGTATATTTCTCCATCTATTTTTGTCATCTTTGATTTCTTTCATCAAAGTTTTATACTTTTCTGTATGCAGGTCTTTTGTTTCCTTAGGTAAATTTATTCCTAAGTATTTTATTCTTTTCATTGCAATGCTGAAAGAGACTGTTTTCTTAATTTCTTTTTCTGATTTTTCACTGTTAGTGTGTAAGAATGCAAGGGATTTCTGTGTATTAATTTGTATATTCTGCAACTTTACATTATTCACTGAGAGCTCTAGAAATTTTCTGGTGGCATCTTTAGGGTTTTCTATGTAGAGCATCATGTCGTCTGAAAACAGTGAATGTTTTACTTCTTCTTTGCCAATTCCTTTTATTTATTTTTCTTCTCTGATTGTTGTGGTTAGGACTTCCAAAAAAACCCCAGTAGTTTATCCTGCTTAGGACTCTCTGAATTTCCTGAACTTGGGTGTCCCTGTCCCTTATTAGGGAAGTTCTCAGTTATTATCTCTTCAAATATTTCCTTAGGTACTTTTTTCTCTCTTCTCTCTTAGGACCCAAATAATGCTATTGTTGGTGCATTACATTTGTCCCAGATGTCTCTTAGACTATCTTCTTTATTTTTCCTTTATTCTGTTCCACAGCAGTGATTTCCATCATTCTGTCTTCCAGGTCTCTTAACCGTTCTTCTGCCTCAGCCACTATGCACTGATTCTTTTTAGTTTAGTTTTCATCTCAACTATTGTATTCTTCTATGTTCTTCAGTTCTTCTAGGTCTTTGCTCACAGTAGTCTTTTATGATCAATTGTATTTCCATGTTGGTTTTCTCCAAAGAAAGCATGCAGATAGCTAATAAACACATGAAAGAATGTTCAACATCACTAATTATTAGAGACATGCAAGTTAAAACCACAATGAGGTATCACATCACACCAGTCAGAAAGGCCATCATGAAAAAGCCCACAAACACTAAATGATGGAGAGGGTGTGGAGAAAAAGGAACCCTCTTACACTGTTGGTGGGAAAGCAAAGGTACAGCCATTATGCAGAACAGTGTGGCTGCTGCACGCATGCTACGTCACTTCAGTCGTGTCCGACTCTGTGCAACCACATGGACAGCAGCCCACCAGGTTCTCCAGTGTGGAGATTCATTTAAAAACTTCGAATAGAACTGTCAAACTCACTGTATGCCCAGAAATCTCACTGCTGGGCATACACCTTGAGGAAACCAGAACTGAAAGAAACACATGTACCCCAATGTTCATTACAGCACTATTTACAATAGCTAGGACATGGAAGCAATTTAGATGTCCATCAGCAGATGAATTGACAAGGAATTTGTGGTATGTATACTCAATTGAGTATTACTCAGCTATAAAAAGGAATATATTTGAGTCAGTTCTAATGACATGGATGAACCTGGAGCCCATTATACAGAGTGAAGTAAGTCAGAAAGAGAAAAACAAATACTGTATACTAACATATATAAAACATGGAATTTAGAAAGATGGTACTGATGATCTTACATGCAGGACAGCAAAGAAGACACAGATGTAAAGAACAGATTTGTGGATTCTGTGGGAGAAAGCAAGGGTAGAATGATTTGAGAGAACAACATTGAAACATATACATTACCATATGTAAAACAGGTACCAGGGTAATTTTGATGGATGAAGCTGGGCAGCCAAAGCTGGTGCTCTGGGACAACCCAGAGAAATAGGGTGGAGAATGAGGTGGGAGTGGGTTTCAAGATGTGGGGAACACATTTTATCTGTGGCCGATTCATGTTGATGTGTGGCAAAAACTATCTCAATATTGCAAAATAATTAACCTCCAGTCAAAAACAATTAAATAACTTAGAAAATTTAAAAAGAAAATTCTGAATGGGACAGCTCACTGGTAAAGGCAAACGTACAGTAAAGGTGGGAAATCATCATAATACACATTTGATATCAAGACCAGAAATTTTTAGTAGAGGAGAACAAATGTAGTATATTGGAAATGTACTTGAAATTAAATGATCTGGAATTTTAAAAGTGTTATTCCTGTATATATTACTATGTCAAAACCTGATAATGGCAAACTAAAAATCTACAATAGATACACAGAATAAAAGAAAAATAATCCAAACACAACACTAAATTTAGTCATCAAATTCACAAAAAAAGAGACTACAAGATGAAGAAAAAAAAAAGATCTATAAAACAAATCCATTACAATTAAGAAAATGTCAATAGGAACATATATATCAATAATTATTTTAAGTCTAAGTGCATTAAAAGTTCCACCAGAAGACAGACTGGCTGAATGGATACAAAAACAAGAGCAGTATATATGCTGTTTACAACACCTAAAATTCAGGTCTAAGAACATGTACATACTGACAGTGAAGGGGTGGAAACAATTATTCCAATAAAATGGAAATAAAAAGTAGCTGGAGTAGCAATACTCATATCAGACAAAATAGATCTTAAAATAAAGACTGTTATGACAAAGAAGGAACTACATAATGATCAAGGGAACAATCCAAGTAGAAGATGTAACAATTTTAAATATATATGCACAAACTTAGGAGAATCCCAAAATATAAGGCAAATACTAATAGCCATAAAAGGAGAAATCAACACTAACACAATAATATTGGTAGACATTAACACCCCACTTCCATCAATGAACAGAACAACCAGACAGAAGGTCAGCAAGGAAACACAGGCCATGAATGTTTAAATAATACATTATACCAGATAGACTTAACTGATACATGACAATTCTTCCTTAAGCAGCAGAATACACATTATTCTCAAGTACATATGGAACATTCTCCAGAATTGACTACAATCTGGACTACAAAAGAGAGCCTTAGTAGGCTTAAGAAAATTGAAATCATATCAAGCATTTTTCTAACTACACCATTATGCAATTAGAAATAAACTACAAGAAAAATGTGTAAAAAATCACACAAACTCACGGAGGCTAAACAACATGCTACTAAATAACGTGGTGGATCATTGAAGAAATCAGAAAGGAAATCAAAAAGATGCCTAGATACAAATGAAAATGAAAGCACATGACTCAAAACCTACGGGATGTGGCAAAAGCAGTTCTAAGATGGAAATGTATAACAATAAAATCGTACCTTAGGAAATAAGAAAAATTATGAATAAACAACCTAACTTTACACCTAAGGGAACTAGAAGAAACAATACCCAAAGTTAGTAGAAGGAAAGAAATCATAAAGATCAGAGCAGAAATAAATGAAATAGAGATGAAGAAAAGAATAGGAATGATCAATGAAACTAAAAGGTGATTCTTTGGAAAAAATAAGCAAAACTGATAAAACTTTGACCATACCCATCAAAAAAAAGGAGAGGGCCAAAACCTATAAGATCAGAAATGAATTACAACTGGCACCAAAGACACACAGAAGATTATAAGAGACTATCATGAATAGTTACATGCCAATGTAATTAACAACCTAGAAGAAACTGACAGATTCTTAGAAATGCACAATTTCTCAAGACTGAACCAGAGAGAAATAGAAACTGTGAGGAGGCCAATCACAAGTACAGAAATAAAAACTATGATTTAAAGATTTCAACAAAGAAAATTCCAGTACCAGATGGCTTCATAGGTAAATTCTATCAAGTATTTAGAGAAGAGTTAACATCTACTCTTTTGAAAATTAATGTTACAAAAATAAAATACTGAGGAAAGAAGACTCTCAAACTATTTCTAAAACCAAATATACCACAGAAAAGAAAACTGTAGGGCAATATCCCTGATGAGCATAGACATGAAAATCCTGAACAAAATACTAGTACTCTAAATCCAAATTTCAACAACACATTAAAAGGATCATATTCCATGACCAAGTGGAATTTATCCCAGGGAAGCAAGGATTTTTTATTATATCATTCAGTGTAATACAATGCATTAACAAATTGAAGAATATAAAATATGATAATCTCAGTAAGTACAGAATAAACTTTTGACAAAATTCAGCACCAATTTTTGACAAAAATTCTCCAGAAAGTGCAAATAGTGGAAACATGCTTTAATGTAATAACAACCATATATGAAAAATTGACAGACAATGTCATACTCAATGGTAAAAATTTGAAAGTATTTCCTGTAAGATCAGGAACAACTCAATGATGTCCACTCTTGTCACTTTTATTCAACATAATTTTGGAAGTCTTATCATGGCAATCAGAAGAAAAAGAAATTAAAGGAAACTAAACTGAAAAAGAAGAACTAAAACTGTCATTGTTTGCAGATGACATGACACAATACATAGAAAATCCTGAAGATGGTACCAGAAAACTACTAGAGCTCATCAATGAAGTTAATAAAGTTGTTAGCTGCAAAATTAATCCATGAAATCTGTTGAAGTTCCATACAATACCAATGAAAGGTCAAACAAGAAATTAAATTGTAAATTGAAGCAGCCACTATGGAGAACAGTATGGAGATTCCTTTAAAAACTGAAAATAGAGCTATCATATAATCCAGCAGTCCCACTCCTGGGTATGTATCCTGTCCAGAGAAAAACATGGTTTGAAAGGATACATGTACCACAATGTTTTTGCAGTGCTATTTACAAAAGCCAAGACATGCAAGCAACATAAATGTCTACTGACAGACTTTTTAAAATATACTATACATATATAATGAAATATTACTCAGCCATTAAGAATAATGAAATAATGCCACTTGCAATAACATAGAGGACTTGGAAATTATCATACTAAGTGAAATCAGATGTCTTCAGAGAAATACAAATATTATATGACACTTCTTACATGAAGAATCTAAAAAAATGATAAAATGAACTTATTTACAAAACAGAAACAGACTCAAAAAGTTAGAGAATGTACTCATGGTTACCAGGGTTGCAAGGATGAGAGGGAGGGATAGATTGGGAGTTTGGAATTAACATACACACACAACTATATTTAAAAATGATAAGCAACAAAGACCTACTGCATAGCACAAGACTCTGCTCAATATTCTGGAATAACCTAAGTGGGAATAGAATTTTAAGAAAAATCGTTATATGTATAACTGAATCACTTTGCTGTCACCTGAAACTAACACAGCGCTGCTAACAAGCTATAATTCAATATAAGGTAAAAATTAAAAACAATTTCACACATACACACAAAACAAATGTTTCATATTTCAGTATAGCAAATGAATTCCTCCATGTACTTTTTCTTTTAAGACACCCTGGGAAGATACACTCTCCCACAATTAAAAAGTAGAACAATATAGAGGAAAACATATTAGTCAAGAAAGGGGAGATTGACCAGAAAAGTGAAGAAAATTTACCAGAAGATGGTGAAAAGTATCCCAAGATGATAGCTGTACAGCAGGTTTGGAAAGAAGTCATTCATATTAGAACAGATTAGAAATTTGCAGTAGAGACTTCTTAAGAAAGATTTCCTCTACATTGTAGATTACTTGATATATTGAATATACTGAGAGAAAATGGGAATAACTGGAGGAGCTTTTAACACTGAATTACGGTAAGTACACAGAGACAAAAAATGAAGTCCAAAATAATTAACTCCTGGGAAAACTGAAACCTGTGGAGGAATTGCAAGACTTACTTATAATAGCAGTTAATACTGTAATCAATATGTTATAAGGGTAGAGGAGAAATTAACAGAAAGTAGGAGTTGGGATGGGTGAGATGCAGAAAGCTAAATCATCACCTTCATTCAGTAAGGTGAAGTCAAGAGAAAATTTCCAACAGAAACTCAGGAGAAAATGCCTAATAGAAAAATAAAGAAGCTATGTTATGCATAGATTTTGGTGACATAGAGATGGGTGTGTGTTTGTGTGTGTGTGTGTGTGTGTGTGTGCACGCAAAAACCTGAAATCATGGGTTTTGTCTAATTGTTCACTCATGTATGACTAAAATATCTAGATCTGAGGCTGGCACATAACAGCATGGTAAGCTCTTAGGAAATATTCATTGATGAAAAGTAGAATATGAAAGATATTCTAGAATTTGTTTAGAACATTAGAAATATGCAAAATAAAGCTGCAATTATAAACAGGACCATAAAAATAAAAATAATTTTTGCAATACCAAAATCCACATATCTATGGGCCCCTTATCTTTGACAAAGGAAGCTGAAATATACAATGGAGAACAGATAGTCTCTTTAACAAGGGGTGTTGGAAAGCTGGTCAACTATGTGTAAAAGAATGAAACTAGAACACCTCCTAATACCATGCACAAAAATAAACTTAAAATGGATTAAAGACCTAAATGTAGGACCAGGAACTATGAAACTCTTAGAGGAAAACATATGCAGAACCCTCTCACATAAATCAGAGCAAGATCTATTATCCACCTCCTAGAGACAATAAAACAAAAATAGGTAATAAAACAAAAATAATCAAATGGAACCTAATTAAACTTAAAAGCTTTTGCACAATAAAGGAAACAATAAGCAAGAGGAAAAGACAATCCTCAAAATGGGGGAAATTAATATCAAATGAAACAAGTGACAAAGAATTAATCTCCAAAATATACAAGCAGCTCATGCAGCTCAACACCAGAAAAACAAATGGCTCAATCAAAAAGTGGGAAGACCTAAACAGACATTTCTCCAGAGAAGACATACAGATGATTAATAAACACATGAAAAGATGCTCACCATTGCTCATTATTAGAGAAACACAAATCAAAACTGCAATGAAGCATCATTTCACATTGGTCAGAATTGCCATCATCAAAAAACCTACAAACAACAAATGCTGGTGAGGATGTGGAGAAAAGGAAACTCTCTTACACTGTTGGTGGGAATGCAAACTGATATAACCATTGTGGAGAATAGTATGGGGAGTCCTTAAAAAAAAAAAATTAACAGGAATAAAGCTACCATGCAACCCAGACATCTCACTACCGGGCATATACCCTGAGGAGAGCAGAACTGAAAAAGACATGCACCCCAATGTTCACTGCAGCATTATTTATGATAGCTAGGACATGGAAGCAACCTAGATGTCTGTCAATAGATGATTAGACAAGGAAGTTGTGGTACATATACAATGGAATACTACTCAGCTATAAAAAAGGAACACATTTGAGTCAATTCTAATGAGGTGAATGGACCTAGAGCCTGTTATACAGAGTGAAGTAAGTCAGAGAGAGAAAGACAAACATCATCTATTAATACATATATAGAGAATCTAGAAAGATAGTATTGATGATACTACTTGCAGGGCAGCAAAAGAGACACAGACATTTTGGACACAGTGGGGGAAGGAGAGGATGAGATGATATGAAAGAATAACATTGAAACATACACATTACCATATATAAAATAGATAGCCAGTGGGAGTTCAGTGTATGATGCAGGGAACCCAAAGCCAGTGGTCTGTGACAACTTAGAGGGTGAGATGGGGAGAGAGATTAAAGAGGCAGAGGACATTTGTATATCTAATGCTGATTCATGTTGATGTATGTCAAAAACCATCACAATATTATAAAGTAATTATACTCTAATTTAAAAAAAAAGAAAAGAAAACAAAGTCACCTTAAAAAAATAAATTAAAGTTCTCTCTCAGGTCAAAGTCATAGTAAAAATAGAATATTAAATAAAATGTAATTGAATATTAAGCAAATCATATTACCTTCATGTGTATATTTACATACAAGTTGACCCTTGAAAAAGGCAGGGGTTAATTTGTGTATAATTCATAGTTGACTCACCTAATGCTTAGTTCTTGCACATCCTTAGATTCAATCAACCTCTGACTGAGGAATCCTATAGTATTTACTACTTAAAAATAAATAAATAAAATCTAAGTATATGTGGACCTGTACAGTTCAAATCTGTGTTGTTTAAGGGTCAACCATATATTCTAAAAATATGTATCTGAAGTGTCTTGATCCTTTTAATAATTTGGTAAATTTCTTATTATTTCAAAACTGCCTGTTTCTTTCATCAAATTGAAACTAAAAATAATACCTCCCATGGGCATTAAACCATGAAGGGAAGGCAGAATTTTTCTTTATTCCCTGGTTACTGTGGGAAAATGAGCTTCCTAAGACTCTCCGTGAAAGAAAAAGCTACTTAAAACTAGGATAAGTTTCATCCACGGCTAATGTCCCAGGCCAGTTTTCAGTATAGGGAAAAGTCCATTCAGTGAACATAGACTTTAGAAATGTGAGGGACATATTTTCCATTGTGCTTCCTGAGACTGGCAGAAATTTTAAAATCTAGATCTTTGAATTGTCTGAGAATTGATCTTAAAATATCTTAATATATGTGACAGTAACTAATTTCTACAAAATGTTAATTTGTGTGGGAACAAAGGGTTAAATACATCTATATAATCAATGAAAACAAAAGAGCATAACACTGTCATTTAACAGTGTACTTCCCTGAAAATTGACTGCTGCTTATAAGAAAAAAAATGCATGAAAATAAATATTGATCTCTCAATAAATGAACAAGAAAAATACATTTCTCAAAATTATTTGGGAAAATGTTTTCTGGTATTAAATAATACTTTACACAATTCAAGAGTTTATTTTTTCCCTCCCTCTGCTCATTATTACTTTTCTCACAAGTGGTGGAGACCAAAGTGAGCAAAGATCCATGAAATTGAAAACAAAGTTAATTTAAGGCCTCATTCCCTTTATGTCTCATCGTGGATACTCCTTTCTTTCTACTCTCTTAAAAGCAATAACTCATTGAATAATCTTTATCAAAAAATCAGTGTATTTTCGTGAAAAATATTTCATACACAACTTAATTAATGTTCAATTTCAAAATACATTATGAGTATTTAAATGTGGGATGAGAATAACTTGAACTGGGAGCAGAAGACATGAGTTATGTAATCTCAGTTATTTTAATGAGAAATGTGTTAGTCCCCTCAATTCTCTGAAACCTAATTTTTATACCACAAGTCAGAGTATTCAATTAGTGAATGGTCTGAGAAGACTTTCCCAAAATTCTAAAGTTTTTGACTCTAACATGGTTCAGCGACTAATTTAATTGACTTTTTGTGGGTGTTTGTGATTTGACATTGTTATCTGTTGATGCTTTGGAAGCTATCATTGCTTAAGAGTCCACTGCCAAGCCATCTCCTTCTCAAGCTCCATGCTGATAATGATATTGTGTGTGCATGCTAAGTCACTGCTGTCGTGTCTGACTCTTTGCAAGCCTTTAGACTGTAGCCCACCAGACTCCTCTGTCCAGCAGGAAGGCATTGACTAAAGGTTTTGTCTACATAACACAAGCATTTGTGGTTCTACATATTCAAAAGTTTAAAACTGTTAGTGACAACAAAATACCCTTCAGTAGTACATTATAATATGAAATGAGCTTTGCTCTTTCTACATAATATTCTCTCCTGTAAGCTTAACTTCAAGTATATAGAGTAAGTATATTATCCTCTTTCTTCTCTCTCTTTTTCTCTCTCCATTTTTTAACAGGGAAGCAACTGTGGCTTACAAACAACCTAAACTTAAATTGAAACACAGGACTATATTGTTATTTGATTCAAATGACAATAGCACCATGCTAAAGATACATCAAGAAGGAAAGAAAACAGGGGAAGAAAGAGACAGAGCAAGAATGGAAGGAAGTGCAGAAAAGAGGTGGCAGATGATATAGTAGGGAGAGCTGAGAGATAAAAAAGCAATATACAGATGTGATATGTTTCAGTCCATGGCCTTCATGACATCAGCCACAGTGACATGTTGACTATTCTGGTTCTAGCTTTTTCTACCTAAGTGGATCCTAACTATGAGGACACTGTTAAACCACATACTGCATGTACGTGATCATTTCAATTTTAGAGGAATAGAATCTTAGCTATGTGATGTGAGTCTCAGAGCCCCAGGCAGTCTTGAGTGAGCCTTCTCTCTACTCCTTGCAAACTGTCCTCACATTGGTTCTACTTCTATCCTCTCAACTGTGAACTGGTGTGCAAAATTATCAGAACTACAGCGTAACATTTTTGTCCCTAAAAAAATTCATATTCTCCAGTAAAAGATGTTTTCTTCAGTTGATTTTGTGATTCGTATTGCACACTGGGAAGTTAAACAATGGTTTCACAGAGGTGAGGCCTGGAAAACATAAGATAGATTCTTAATCCTATATGTCCATGAAAAATATCTAGCCAGCGATTACTTTTTCTGTTAAAATCTAATCTCTTCAAACCTCGAGGTTTCAGCAATGCAAAAGAGAATAATTCTCCTTCTATTGTAAAGATTATATTTCAGTCACATACAAATATTAGTTGTGTTCATGTAAAACAGGTTGACTACAACAGGAATCTCAACAAATGTGCTAATATAAATGTGAAAGAAAGAAGAAAACCTTCTTTATGTAGACTTCAATTAAAATACAATATTAAAAATGCTGCAGCAGGAGTCCATTAAAAATTTAGTAACCTTCTGTGGCAAACATTAAGAAGCTATTACTCAAATTCTATTTAAAAGAAATTAAAATGTACGAGAAATTCCATTACGTATCACAAGCTAATTTTCTAACAAAAGCTTAGCAGCTGACAGATTGTTTAATGTTCTCCAAGTTTTTAGATTCATACTCAATAATTCAGAGGCAGCAGCAGGCTTATGTTGATTCATAATTTGCTTCCATCCATCTCTCCATGGAATGATGCTGTGATCGAGAATCAGGCTTCATTTCCCATTTTTTCTATCTAAAGTTGTGTTCTCCAAGTTAAATTTAGTAATTATCAGCCAGAAAGTGACACCATGTTCTCCCAGGGCCCATAGGTCTCTCACCATTGCTTTCTCTGATTCCCACTTCAGGGAACTTTGCACTGTTCCGTGTAGCATCTTCCTGTTTCAAAACCATTGCCAAAAACAGAGAAAGTAAGTTTATATCATTACCTTAGAATATGTGTCCCCCTCCTTTCTGAAGAGAAATTACTTTTAAGAATACAGTGTTTCTTTTTTTTAATTTCACGTTTGAGTAATAATTATGCTAAGAGTTTCTATTATCTGTTTTTGTCATCTTCAATATTCCTTGTGTTCAGCAGAAGAAAAATGTTCTTTTGGAGAAGGAGATGGCAAACCACTTTAGCATTCTTGCCTTGAGAACCCCATTAAGAGTATGAAAAGACAAAAAGATATGACACTGAAAGATGAACCCCCAAAGTTGGGAGGTGTCAAATATGCTACTGGAGAAGAGCAGAGAAATAGTTACAAAAAGAATGCAGAGGCTGAGCCAAAGCCAAAACGATGCTCAGTTGTAGATGTGTCATGGTGAAAATAAAGACCGATGATGTAAAGAGCAATATTGCATAGGAACCTGGAATGTTAGGTCCATAAATCAAGATGAATTGGAAGTGGTCAAACAGGAGATGGCAAGATTGAACATTGACCTTTTGTTAACTAAAGTGGATGGGAGGGGGAAAATTTATTTCAGACCATCATTATATTTATTACTGTGGACAAGAATCCCTTAGAAGAAATGGACTAGCCCTAATAGTCAATAAAAGTGTACAAAATACAGTACTTGGGTGCAATCTCAAAAACAACAGAATGATGTCAGTTCGTTTTCAAAGCAAACCACTCAGCGTCACAATAATCCACAGTAATATTGTCCCAACCACAAATGTCAGAGAAGATAATATTGAATAGTTCTATGAAAACCTAAAAGAATTCCTAGAACTAACACCAAAAAAAGACATCTTTTTCATGATATGGGACTGGAATGCAAAGCTAGGAAGTCAACAGATACCAGGAATAAGTTTGAAACTGGAGTTCAAAATGAAGCAGGACAAAGGCTAACAGACTTGCCAAGACAATGCACTTGTCATAACACCCTCCTCCAGCAACATAAGAGATGACTTTACACGTCAACATCACCAGATGGTCTACACTGAAACGACATTGATCATATTCTTTGCAGCTGAAGATGGAGAAGCCCTATACAGTCAGCAGATCAAGACTGGAGCTGACTGTGGCTCAGATCACTTACTCCTTACTGCCAAATTCAGACTTAAATTGAAGAAAGTATGAAAACCACTAGGCCATATAGGTATAACCTAAATCAAACCCTTTATGATTATACAGTGAAAGGGTCATGGATTCAAGGGGTTGGATCTGACAGACAGAGTGCCTGAAGAACTATGGACGAAGATTCATAACATTGTACAGGAGACGGTGATCAAACCATCTCCAAGAAAAATAAATTCAAAAGGGCAAAAGTCTTTTTGAAGAAAATTAAGTATTTAATGAGTTAAAGAGTTATTTGTGTACTGCAAATCTACTAAATGGCATATTGGAAAACCACTGAAAGTAAAGTTCCCAAGATTTAAGGAAAAACTTCTATCCTTCATGTTCCTACAAATAAGTTTTTTTTTTTAATCATCTCAGCAACACTGTGATATTGCCCAAATTTAAAGGGAACCATTTACGTAGAATACAGTGAGCTTACTTTGCTCGAACTTTTCTCATGTATAGTGTTTTCATTACTGGTATTTTTCCACAAAAGCTAGATATTTTAAAGATGAGTCCTTGTTTCAAATACTTTTTAGAGTGTTGTTTCATAATCACTCAAAAACAAAACCCAATCCTAGGAAAGAAGTATTATAAAAGATGGGACATCAGAATATCAACTAGGTAAATCTCAACTGACTCTATCATTGAGAAGAGTTCTGATTATCAATATTTATTTTGCTTGTAATTTGAACCCGATAACGAAAGTAAAGCCATCCAAAGAGAAGCTATATTTTCTAATACTGAGTAAAGCATTCTGGCAAATAATTCCTGAATAATTATCATCTAAGAAACCAGAACTGAAAGACAATAATGTGAAGAAAATGTAAATTTATTCTAAAAATTATGTTAAGACTTAAACCAAAGGAAAAAATGTGCATGTAAATATATTTGGAGATCCATCTGGGAGAGAATTCACCAATTAGAGCTTTCAACAATGTAATAGGCTGCAATGTAACAAAGAAGGGAAAGCACCTTCACTCAATGTTCAACCCAAGACTGTTAAAATGTTTTATAATGGCTGATGAAGCTGCTTTGGAAATAGCTTTGTGATTCCTTGAAAGTTTAATTATATACTTAATATACAACCCAGCAGTTCCACTTTCAGCTATATACCCAAAAGAAATGCAAGCATATAACTACACACAAACTTGTACATGAAAGTTCAGAGCAGCTTTATTTATAATAACCAAAAAGTACGAGCAGTCAGAGTATTCATCAGTTAACGGATGGATAAACAAAATGAGGTATATCCACACAATAAGATATTATTTGATTGTGAAAAGCAATGAATTAGTGACATATACTACAATGTGGATGATTCTTGAAAATATAATACTGAGTGAAAGAAACCAGACACACAAGACCCCATGCTGTATGACTCCATTTATAAGAAATGTCTAGAATAGGCACACATAGAGACAGAAAGTAGATTAGTGGCTGTCACGGACTGAGGGTGATGGGAAGTTTGGGGAATGGCAGTTAAGGAGTACAGTATTCATTCATCTTTGTGGTGGCACAAATATCCCAAAATGCGGTGTGGTGATGGTTGCACAACGCTGTGAATATATGAAAAGACAGCAAATAGTACACTTTAAAAGTGAACTGTATGGCATATGCCTGATGACCTTTTCTGTCTCAGTTGTCACTAGCTATTGTGTTTTCAACACATTTCTATTTATATTCATTTTAAGTAAATAGCAAGGGCAAAAAGCATAACATTTCAAATAATTTTAACTATTCTGATACTTCATTTGTAAGTATGATGGCCCTGACAAGTGGACTTGCTAGCTGGGAGGCAGGGCTTGGTGATGGTATGGCTCAAAACATGTGTATAGATATGCTCCCAAGTTCAACTTGGGGAGGAAAAGGCAATGTTCGTATTTGAGTTAGGTTTGTTCAAAAGCTAGATGTAAGAAAAATTAATGACTGCTTAATTACAATATACATTTGAACATGTATGTTTCTTTAGTAAGAGTTTGGATAAGTTTGAAATACACTAGGAAAATAAATTAGAACCAAATGTTTATGGAGGCCTAATCACTGCTAGAGAATGTAATTTATAAACCACTAGATTAGATCATATTTCCCAATTTTCATTCTTTATTATTTTGTTTAGTTTGAAGCTACACATGAATATCTATTTATCTCCATCTAAAAAACCTGATGGATTGATTTTTGATATTTGAAAACTAAGTAGAATAACGATCTGTGTTTGATCATTTGCATGGAAGTGTTTAAATTTATCTTCAGTGGTAATCCATAGCACAAACTTTTAAAAGAAACACATGCGAACTTATTTAGGCCAATTATCACAGATTAGATTGTGATTAATTTTTTCCATAGTGCTCTGTGAACCTGAATTCTCTCTCAAAAAACATAAAACACTGATGTTCTATCTGAGGGTATTTGACACAACCCAGCACAGATTAATCACCCACAGGTATATTTATAGTCTTCTTTTTTATTTATTTTTTAATGGGAGGTAAGTGCTTTACAATATCGTGTTAGTTTCTGCCATAGATCAACATGAGTCAGCCATAGGTATATACATGCCCTCTCCCCCTTGAACCTCCCATCCATCTGCCACCCCATCCTACCCCTCTAGGTTGTCACAGAGCACTGGGTTTGAACTCCCTGCATAATATAGCAAATTGCCACTGTTTGCTGCTAAGTCACTTCAGTCGTGTCCGACTCTGCGCAACCCCACAGACGGCAGCCCACCAGGCTCCCCTGTCCCTGGGATTCTCCAGGCAAGGACACCGGAGTGGGTTGCCATTTCCTCCTCCAATGCATGAGAGTGAAAAGTGAAAGCAAAGTCACTCAGTCATCTCCGACTCTGTGCGACCCCATGGACTGCAGCCTACCAGGCTCCTCCGTCCATGGGATTTTCCAGGCAAGAGTACTGGAGTGGGGTGCCATTGCCTTCTCCTTGCCACTGTTTAGTCATATTATATATTATATATGGCGAAGTATATGTTTCAATGCTACTCTCCCAATTTGTCACACTTTCTCCTTCCACAACTGTATGCACAAGTTTCCGTTATCTATGTTTACATCTCTATAGCTGTTATGCTAATAGACTCATCAGTGCCATCCTTCTAGATTTCACATGTATGCATTAATATATAATATTTGTTTTTCTCTTTCTGACTTACTTATACTATTACTTATAATAGATTCTAGGTTCATCCACCTCATTAGAACTGAGTCAAATGTATCTCTTCTTATGGCTGAGTAATACTCCATTGTATATCACTATCACAACTTCTTTATCCATTCATCTGTTGATGGACATCTAGGTTGTTTCCATGTCCTACCATTTGCAAATAGTTCTGCAGTGAGCATTGGGTACATACGTATTTTTCAGTTCTGGTTTCCTAAGGATATATGCCCAGTAGTGGAATTATTGGGCTATATGGTAGCTTTTTCCTAATGTTTTAAAAGTTATTTCCATACTATCCTCCTTAGTGGCTATATCAATTTACATTTCCACCAATGGTGCAAGAGAGTTACCTTTTTCCCACACCCACTCTGGCATTTATTGTTTGTAGATTTTTTGATGATGGTCATTATGACCAAAGAGAGGTGCATCCTCATTGTAGTTTCGATTTGCATTTCTCAAAAGAAGACATGTATGATGACTGTGCAGATCACAACAAACTCTGGAAAATTCTTCAAGAAATGGGAATACCAGACCACATTACCTGCCTCCTGAGAAATCTCTATGAGTATCAAGAAGCAACAGTTAGACAGGACATGAAACAATGGACTGGCTCCAAATTGAGAAAGGAGTCTATAAAGGTTGTACATTGTCACCCTTATTCAACTTTTGTGCAGAGTACATCATGTGAAATGCTGGGCTGGATGAAGCACAAGCTGGAATCAAGATTGCCATGAGAAATATCAATAACTTCAGATACACAGATGATATCACCCTTATGGCAGGAAGTGAAGAACTAAGGAGCCTCTGACAAAAGTGAAAGAGGAGATTTAAAAATCTGGCTTAAAACCCAACATTCAAAAACTAAGATCATGGCATCCGGTCCCATCACTTCATGGCAAATAGATGGGGAAACGGTGACAGACTTTATTTTCTTGGGCTCCAAAATCACTGCACATGGTGACCGCAGCCATGAAATTAAAAGGTGCTTGCTCCTTGGAAGAAAAGCTATGACCAACCTAGACAGCATATTAAAAAGCAGAGACATTACTTTGCTGACAGAGGTCTGTCTAGTCAAAGCTATGGTTTTTCCAGTAGTCATGTATGAATGTGAGTTGGACTATAAAGAAAGCTGAGTACTGAAGAATTGATGCTTTTGAACTGTGCTGTTGGAGAATACTCTTGAGAGTCCCTTGGAATGCAAGGAAATCCAACCAGTCAATTTTAAAGAAATCAGTCCTGACTATTCATTGGAAGGATTGATATTGAGGCTGAAACTCCAATCCTTTGGCCACCTGATGTGAAGAACTGACTCATTGGAAAAGACCCTGATTTGGGAAGGACTGAAGGTGGGAGGAGAAGGGGACAGCAGAGGATGAGGTGGTTGGATGTTATCACTGACTCAATGGACATAAGTTTGAGCAAGTTCCTGGAGTGGTGATGGACCAGGAAACCTTTTGTGCTACAGTCCATGGAGTCCCAAAGAGTCGGACATGACTGAGCAACTGAACTGACTATAAGGTTTTTTGTAGTTGCTATTTTTTTGGACGTTGGCTGATGTTTTGCATTTGGATTTCATGTGGATAATTTTTTAAGCTTTGAAGTTCCAATTATTGTTTTAAAATTGCTACATATGGTACATCTCATTACTTTTAATTCAGCACAGTCTTAGGGAAAACAAATACAAAAATGTCTAACTCTGAGCTCTCTGATTCTTCTTCCTTCTTTATCTCTTCTTTCTCTCTTCCTCGCCCGCTCTCCTTGCTATATTCTCCAGAATGGCAAAAACTTTCCCTCTACCTCTGAGTACATGTATATTGCCCCAGTAACTAACAAAAACTGGTCTTATCAGACTAAATGGGCACAATATAACCAGGATACCAAAGTTAAGCTCATACAAGCTGCAAACCATATCCTTTCTTGGTAACCACACAGACCTCATAAACCTAAAGAAGAGAAAGGAAAGAAAATTTTGTTACTTTCTTGCTTGTTACTTGTTACAGGCTATGCCAGGGTATAATCTGTAGGTATAACACATTTTTAAAGAAGTTACCTTCACTGGATAGAATTGAATGGTGGTTACTGATTGGAATAGCTTATCTTGTATCTCTTACTCTTTTTCTCTGTCATAAGACTGTATGTGACAAGGCCACTTGTTTTTTTTTTTTTTTCAATGTGTAGGTTTCATGTCTTAGGGATTTAAAAATTTCAAAACTAGCTTACTTATGCAAAGCATGCTTACATCTAGAACACTTATGCAAAGAAAGTGACTCCATATTGTCTGAATTCTTTAAGGGACAGAAAGATTGGAGACTGATGAAATGCAGATCTGAAGCAATCTTTTAAAATATTACTTTGGGTTCTGTGACATTATTGTGAAAAATTAAAGTGTGCAACACTTGATTCAGATGTACTGCAAGTTAACACGAGACTAACATGGGGAGGTCAGGGTCTAGATGCCATTCTTTTGTCAGCATACTCTTTTAAGTCTTCTATGTCTGAAATGTGGTTTCTTTTTTATCCTTTCTTCCTTATTTTGACTGTAATGTGTGGTCTGTAAGTATGGTTCAGATATTCTTGTATTATTTACTGTGTAATAAAGAAAAAACTTTAAAAAATTGCTGCATATACACTTACATTTGCAAAGTACTTTTTGCTTTTTAGTATGACCTCAAAGACATGGTGTCCTTGTATCCGTAAAAATGTAGATTATGAATATTATCAGTAAACCTCTTTAGCAGAGAGCAAACAGACACATAATTTCACAAAGTCTCTGTATATCACAGAGTTATTAGAGCAAAACTGAAGGTAGGTTCCAGGTTTCCTGCCACTCCACCAGTGCTCCAGACTGGGCCATTGTGTTCTGTTGTCTTCATTAATGTACTGTAAAGCATTTGGAAACCAAGCACTACAGATAAGACCGAGTGGAATATTTGATTTAAGAAAAATTGAGACAATTCCTTTTCAGATTGTCACCCTCACCTCTCTCCACAAACATTCACACAAGCTTTTTTTTAATATGAGTGAATTTATCAAACAATTTCAGAGCTTAAATTTTGGATCTAGAATTTTACACATGACTTGTTGTTGAGCTAATAATAATTAGTACCATTTAAGAACATCACTCATATGTGTGGAAGCTTTGAAAGGAATAGAAAACAGTTCTCAGTATTGCACGAGTTACTCCCTAGGTAGAGATAAAACAGTTTCAAACACAAATGCAACTATGAAATAAAAATACTCTAACAAGGAAATAATACACTTCACACATGTATGATATGCATACATGTTTGGGATTGACCGGTTGCTCAGACTCCCAACTGCTGCACATGCAGCGTATCCTCTTCTTCCCTAACTCAATTCCCACTGTTAAGTTTTGTTCAGGCAAGTCTTCTCTGACCTCCTTGATTAGACTAACAACTCCCATCCCCCCACCTTAAATTGTTATATTTCCAACTGTCTCACTTAACATAGCTTCTATTTTCCCTTTATTTGGGTAGTTATTAATGTCTTCTTTTGATATTTGACTCTAAGTTCTATGAGATTAGGAACTGTGCTCCTTTTTGTACACTCTTGTGATACAATAGCTTACACAGTGTTGTATACAAAATATGTAATCAGTAAGTGCTTTTTTGAATTAATTTATGAATCTTCCCTGCCTAACTAAACTTTCAAGGAAGGGTAAGTGGTCAAGTGAACATACTCCAACGTTAGCTGTCAAATAGGATATGGTGAATTTGGCAGTATTAATATTTTAGTCTAGGTCATTATTTTTTGTGCTGCCCTATGCATTGTAGGATGTTTAGTATCATCCATGGCCTCTAGCCATTGGGTGTCAGTGTTACTTCCTCCCATTCCCTCTGCTCACCCCTAAGTCTTCACAATGATAAATGCCTCCAGACATTGTGAAATGTCCCCTGCGTGCAAAACCATCCCTGATTGACAACCATCGCTTTAAAGAAGTAACTGCAGTCTTATTTCTCACATTTTCACAGAATGGGTGGTCTACTTTATCAAAGCTAGCCTACTTTCACTCATATAAATCTACCTTATACCATCTTTACACCATTGTTTAAGGTAGTCTTTTTTGTTTCTTCTTTAATTTCCTCATTCTATTAATTTCCTCAAATCTTATCCACACTATAGAGTCTGATTTTGATTCTCAGCAGTTAGAGAGGTTTCTCATTAGTCAGGGTCCTAGCAAGAAGCAGATGACATCTCAAATACTGATAAAAAATATATGTACAAAAGTAGGCAAAATGTAGGCAAGGAAAAAAAGGGATAATGTAGTATCCCACAGTTGATAAGATACTAAGGCCTGACAAGGCAAACCAAAGTGAATTCTTAGAGAGGAAGCTAGAGAAATAAGCCGTTTGATGTCATTCTTCTTCACATCAATTCCTTCTATAATTTCCCATTGGCTGAGCCATACAGAAAATTATAGAATAAGAAAAACTATTAATGTATCCCCATGGGTCAAACTGTTGGGTTAGAGCATCAGAGTGGAGAAGGATAAAGTGAAGCTGGTAAAACAAAATGCAGTTACTTCAGCCCACTTTTTCTCTCTACCTTTGTGAGCAAAACACAGTTGCCCAGAGCATTTATAACACATATAATTTGTACTATTCCTGTGAAATTAACTTGCATGGCACATAACAGTGCTTTCTTAATTGCCTTGATTTTTTGTTTTTTTTAAACAAATCCTGTTTACCTGCTAGCATACCAATGATACTGAATGTAAAACTTTTAAAAGCAGGTACTGTGTGTTGATTGTAGTATATTCTCTTGGACATATTTTCTTTCTAGAGATAAGTTTTTTTTTTTGGCTATTTATAATACTTTGTTACTGTTTAATTTTGATTTCCAGGTGGAAAGAGTGAGAAGTACAAGATCTCATGCTTGCTCTCTTCTGATCTTGAACCAGCTTCTCTAAGCAAAGTGTTCTTTCCTTATTCTTACATCTTATTTACACCTCAACCCCACTGTAATTAGCTCACCACCTTCATGCACCGAATCTGGTTTGATATATATATCAGTAGACAAGCATTTCATTTTCTTGTCTGGACCCCTTTCATCATTTGATAATAATGACTCCTTCTTTAAACTCTGTCTTTTGTCACTTTCTGCAGCAATAAATCCTCTATACTCTACCTAATTCTCTAATCATTTCTTCTTTTCTACATTGTCCCATATTCTTCATGAGCCTTATAAACAGAAATGTTTTCTAGGTTCATCTCTCTTTTGCCATAAATAGTCTTTGTAGGTAACATTGTATATTTTATTTATTTCATTCCTACCTACACACTCGTGATTTCTCAACCTGTTTCGTCAACCCATGCCATTTGATATTGCAGAGGCCCTCAAACTAATTTATTTTCCAAATTAAGCTGTCTCTCTTCTTTCACATAGTAGCATTTTCTTCTCTATTTGTGTATGTGTGTGTGAAATGAGAACAATACTATTTACCTGAGAAATGTCAAAAACCGAAGACCTCAAAATAATATTCTAACCAATACCCTAGCCAGCTCACCTTTCTAATTCTCCACAGCTTGTCATTTATAAACCCAGTTAATATTTTAAGTAGCTTTAAAATCTGCTTAGTATATCTCATCTTTCTTATAATATGCTATATATGAAACCTTGGGCATCTTTGCATTATCTGTTGTCAGAATCTCTTGTCTTTTGTGTACTATAAGTAAGAACTGGCTAAAGCCTATCCTGTCCTGTCCTTTAGGCCAGGAATTAGAAGTGATTTTCAGAATTCAACAATACTAATAAGTTAGCCCAAAGCAGAAAGAAAATATCAAATAGCTCCAAGTTAGATCATAAAATAGCCAGTAGCTAAAAACACATAATACAAAGTCCAAAGAGAAAATTACAAGATGATAAACCAAGAAGAGAGTCAAGAGTAAAGAATAAGAAGGAGATGTATAAAATGAGAGGTAAATAATTAGTGGAACTGATATTAAAAATATTTAACAGTGTGTATGGTTTTGGTACACACTCACCAGAGAGGGCAGAGAAGGCAATGGCAACCCACTCCAGTGTTCTTGCCTGGAGAATCCCAGGGACGGGGGAGCCTGGTGGGCTGCCATCTATGGGGTCGCACAGAGTCGGACACAACTGAAGCGACTTAGCAGCAGCAGCAGCAGCAGAAAGGGTGCGGGACACAGGGCAGGTAAGAAAAATATCCTGAGAAGATATCGGTGGACTGCCCAAAGAGGGACCAACAAGAGTGGAATAGCAAGTGAAAAACTCTTTTGCAGCTCAAGGTAGTGGCTTTTTGCCACCTGGTATGAGTTAATATAACTCAGTTATAATTTGGCTAGATGTCAGCCCTGGAAGAAACTGAAGGAAAAATGGGTAAAATATCAGTGAAGTGACTGCACCTAGAGTGAACTCCCAGGTCCTTGCATTGTTTATTATTGCTTAGTCACTAAGCCAAGTCTGACTCTTTTTCATCCCCATGGGCTGTAGACCACAAGCTCCTCCTCCAGGAGATTTTTCTAGGCAAGAATACTGGAGTGGGTTGCCACTTCCTTCTCCAGGGGATCTTCTTGACACAGGAATCGAAGCTGTAGCTCCTGCTAAGTCTCTTGCATTGCAGGCAGATTCTTCACTACTGAGCCACTGGGGAAGTCCCAGGTCCCTGCATATGCTGTGCTTAATAGAAACTATATTTTCTAGAGCTATCCAGTTTCTTGGTATACTACAAAACTCTCAAAGATTTTTTTCTCACTAATTGCATTAGTGGAATCTTCCACTTTTCTCAACTTCCAATTTAAATTTGGTTAACACTTCAGAGCCTTGAATTCTCTAAGCATACTCTGCTTTCCTATTATGCTCCTTTGCTTATGCTATTCTTGCTTCCTGGAACATCTCACAAGTGTCAACATGAAGAACTCCTACTTGTCCTTCAAGGAGCTAAAGTGAAAAGTGAAAGCGCTAGTCAGTTGTGTATGACTCTTTACTACCCCACGATGGTAGCCTCTGTTCACAGAATTCTCCAGGGAAGAATACTGTATTGGGTTGCCGTTCCCTTCTCCAGGGGATCCTTCTGAGCCAGGGATTGAACCTGAGTATCCTGCATTGCAGGCAGATTTTTTTATTGTCTGAGACACCAGGGAAACTTAAGTTTCATCTAACTCTAGCAAGGCTTGTTTCACTCCTTCAAGAATGATCCTTCATTCTTGAATGAATTTATATCCCTTTTTTTCTTGAATAAAAATGAATAAATGAATGAATGAGCTTATGCCCCATCATGCTTTTTTTTTTTTTTTGTAAAACTATTCAGAATGTGTCATGGTGTTAAACTGCCTTGTTTCTGGGTTCTACATTTAGGTATTCAGTTTCTGTTTAGGGTCAGAATTTTGATGATACATATTCATCTTAAAATCTGTAACTTTGTATATACCATCTGTTGGGGAGAAAGTTTTCTCTCCCTTCATAGGTTCTTCTGGCTAGTCTATGAATTAAATTGACATGAGACACATTAAAAGGAGAAAATTGAACAAAAATTTAATAACATGTATACATGGAAGAGACCCAGAAAAACTTTAAGACTAAGGGATAACATGAACAGAGTGAATTCATTTGCATTTGCAGAATATAATGCATAAAAATGTACATATACAGGCATACTATATATAAAGTTATGTATAAAGATATGTTTTATGTAAATATAAAAATATATAATAAAAACCCACTGGGCTGAGGCTACAACATAATAAAAGTCAATCAGGCTTACTTTAGAAGAAGGAAAACAACAAAACCATACTTGGAATAATAAGAATTTAATACAATAATCTTGGAAATAAACAATTCATGAGTTGCAACATCTTCTGTGTTTGACATATTACTTACATGGTATTCCAAATCTCTGGTGGCTTTAATGAAATGGAACTGAAGGGTTTTGCATCGCGTGTTAGAATACTAACTCAGGGACTGCAACATCTACACTGTTTCATATAACTCTATTCTTCGGTGAGTACGAACTTGGTACCTCTGTGATTTAGCTGTTACCAGTGCCTCTTCAGCTACGTCATTTCATCATATAATGCAGAAAGAAATAGGGTTAGGGTTAGGGTTACCAAGAGAAACACTTGTTCTGGGTATGAATATCTCACTTCTGCTCAAAAGCTGAGCTTCTTATCACCTCTGTCCTCCTTTGTAGCTTGTTTTTCTGAACAAATGATTTTTCTGATCTAAGAATTTGTATAGTATCAATATGGTTGTCTGTCCTCAATTTGATACATTATTTTCATCACATTTAACACTTAAAATAGAAATGGAAAGTGAAAACGTATTTTAAAGACTCAATATTCATAAGCTTTTGGTGATTTCTATATATTTTATGACTTGATTTTTTTTCCCACTCCAATTCTTCCCACACAGAGCCACCCTAATTGTTGATTTAAAGCACTATCTTTATGTTTTGACTTCACCTGTCTCCCAGATGCTGCTGTATGCTGTCCAGATGCTTCATAATCTGCTCCATCCTACCTACCCAGCTGTGATATTGACCACATCAACTCAGAATCTACTTTTCACTACAATTAGTGACATGCCTGCAGTGTTCTTTATTTACTGTTCATTTGCATGGTCTATGTTCCTTGACATTCTCAGCTAAGTGAACATGATCTGTTATGGCCTAGAGCAATATCTCCAGATTCAACCTAAACTTCAAGGTCAAATGTTAGATACCAGGACCTCCACAAAACAAACAAAAAACAAAACACCTTAATGACTGTGCTATCCATAGAGTTCACTTTTTTCTACATATTTACAAATATAAATGTCACCGTTGTTGTTTAGTCAGTTCAGTCACATTCACCTCTTTGTGGTACCATGGACTGTAGCCCACCAGGCTCCTCTGTCCATGGAATATTCCAGGCAAGGTTACTGGATTGGACTGCCAATTCACACTCCAGGGGATCTTCCAGAACTAGAAATCAAATCTGCATCTCCAAGTCTCCTGCATTGCAAGTGGATTCTTTACCACTGAGCCACTGGGAAGCCCATAAAGTCCAGTATTTATTTAAAACTTAGTTGCATTCAAGGAGAAAAAATATTCATATTTTATAATCTATATATTATACCTTGTAAGAGTCTACTTCTTTCATGTATGAATCTGGTCCTTAAATTTCTGAGACAAAAAAGGGTCACATTTCATACTTTTAAAATGTTTCTCACAGTGCCAAGTGTAATATGTAGTAAAAATAAAAAGAGTATAATTATAAAGTTTCTCATGGATCCAGTGTACCTGGTTTTGCACATTTTGAGCAATTCCTTTGATGGCAAATCTGTTAATGTGAAGCCATTTCTTTCTGGTTGAAAAGCTAACTCATATTTATATCATATCTTATTCTTTTAAAGAAATATTGTATATAGTATCTCATTTTATCTTAACAGTTGAGCATATTAAGCAGACATCATTAATAATAATGGTTATAATAAAAACTCATGAAATATCAAAATAACATGACTAACATCTTACTTTAATATTATGCACTCTAGCATAAACACAGTTTATATTTAAATTAGTATTTATGTTATATCACATTTAATAAATGTAAATAGGAAATTATATAAAGTTTTCTATAGTAACCATGATAATGATTATTTGTTATAAATGACTACTTACTGAATGCTTGCTTTGTGTGTGCCCTCTACTAGATAATGGAGAAGGAAATGGCAACCCACTCCAGTATTCTTGCCCAGAGAATCCCATGGAAGGAGGAACCTGATAGGCTATAGTCCATGGGATCGCAAAGAGTCGTACACGACTGAGTGACTTCACTCACTCACTCACTCACTCTACTAGATACTTTATAAATCTTATAGTCTATTTTCACAACAGTCCTGAAAGATAGACATTATTATCACTATTTTATCTATGAGGAAATTTACACTGAGAACCTAGCTAGTTTCAAGTCATACAATTATTATATGGCCAACCAAAATTTCAAGCCCAGATTTCTACGGTTCCAAGTTCCTTCCTTTTTCACCTGGATTAGGTTTCATCTCCATATCTCCACTTAAAGATAAATTATGCTCATAAGAAGCAGTGCAGACAGACTTTGAATTTTAATCCAGTTTTACTTCCATTATATTGCAAATGCCTTCAAAAGCTATGCTAATCTGTTATTTCAAACTGCTTTATTACATATCACAGTTATGAAATTAAAAAGTTAACATTTTAGAGGAAACAATTTCAAACCTACTTGAATTTTATCCAATTAATTATTCAAAGACATTGTTGGGTAATAATCATGAAACGATTATAGAGCAAACTGGCCTCAAGATGGATTTTTCTTTTTTTATGTCAACAAAGCTACAAACCTAACACATTGTCTTTCATTCTGTGAAACTACATAAGTAGATTTTTTTTAAAGTATTTAAAAGGATCAACTTTGATAACACATTGATCAAATAATGAATTTAGACTCAGCTGAATATTTTACCTACCAAGTGAATTCAGACCTGCTTAAAAAACTGATGTGATTCAAACACATTTTCTCTTCCTCCAGGTCCCCTACTGCCTGGGTGAGTCCAGGAATGCCATTCTCTGAGATAATCAGGAGCTTATGCAGGCCGTATCTGGGCAATTGAGTTAAGCTAGACCAAATTTAAATAGGAAATGCAATCTAGCTCTTACTCTTGTTTACTTCAGAGTTATATTGCAGTCTGAGAAGCTAAAATACTACTACTACTAACAATAATAATAATTGTTGTTGTTCAGTCGCTCAGTCATGTCCGACTCTTTGTGACCCCATGGACTGCAGCATGCCAGGCTTCCCTGTCCATCACCATCTCCCAGATCTTGCTTAAACTCATGTCCATTGAGTCAGAGATGCCATCCAAGCATCTCATCCTCTGTCATCCCCTACCCCTCCTGCCTTCAGTCATTCCCAGCATCAGAATCTTTTCAAATGTGTCAGCTCTTCACATCAGGTGGGCAAAGTATTGGCGCTTCAGCTTTAGCATCAGTCCTTCTAATGAATATTCAGGACTGATTTCCTTTAGGATGGACTGGCTTGATCTCCTTGTAGTCCAAGGTACTCTCAAGAGTCTTCTTCAACACTACAGCTCAAGAGCATCAATTCTTCAGCGTTCAGCCTTCTTTATGGTCCAATTCTCACATCATACATGACTACCGGAAAAACCATGCTGGTGCTAAGTGGCGTCAGTCGTGTCCAACTCTGTGCGACTCCATAGATGGCAGCCCACCAGGCTCCTCCGTCCCTGGGATTCTCCAGGCAAGAATATTGGAGTGGGTTGCCATTTTCTTCTTCAAAGCATACATGCATGCTAAGTCACTTCAGTCATGTCCGATTCTTGTGCGACCCTATGGACAGCAGCCCACCAGGCTCCTCTGTCCACGGGATTCTCTAGGCAAGAATACTGGAGTGGGTTGCCATTTCTTTCTCCGGGAAAAAACATAGTTGTGACTATACAGACATTTGTCAGCAAAGTAATAATAATAAAACTACCTAAATCTAGATTCTTGTTATATGAAGCATTGCCAACAGAACAACAGCAAAGCACCCTCTGGGAGATTGTTGGCAATGCAGAGAAGGCAACTTGTTATAAGCACTTCAAAACTAATTACTGAGTATATAAAAATACCTCAGTAAAGCCTCTACATTTAACTAACTGCTGTTGAATTCTAAGTTTGTATATGCAAAACAATAGCTGCTCATTATGTCTTTTTATATATTCTCTTATACAATTCCCATGAATTCCATTGGATTTTCAATGGACTGAGTTAGATTTTATCATTAACCTAAACTCGGGGTCTAATATTAATTGAGGTAGCCCAGCAAATTAAATGGAATATTATTCAAAAAATATATGGATATCCATTAGAAACTTAAAAATTTTAATTTGTCATAATATTTGTGAACAGATTCAAAGGCTTACAGAATTTATTTTTGAGAAATAGTCCTTGTATAAGCTGCTGCTGCTGTTAATTCACTTCAGTCGTGTCTGACTCTGTGCGACCCCATAGACGGCAGAAAAAAACATAGCTTATTTGTTTGTTTTTTGTTTGTTTGTTTTTATTGTTAGAGAAGGAAATGACAACCCACTCCAGTATTCTTTTTTTTTTTTTTGGAGAATCTCATGGACAGAGGAACCTGGCAGGCTATTGCTCATGGGGTCACAAGAGTCAGTCACGACTTAGCAACTAAACCACCATCCCCATTTTTAGTTGTGGCATGCAAACTCCTAGCTGCAGCGTGTGAACTCTCAGGTGTGGCATGTGGGATTCAGGGATCAGGGATTAAACCCGCTGTCCCTGCATTGGGACCACAGAGTCTCAGCCACTGGACCACCAGGGAAGTCCATGAATAGCTTTTGAACTTTCAAAAATGTTATTTGTGATGTGGTCCTATCATTTAAACATCAGTGGGAAAACATAGACAATGTTAAAATTGCTCTGGAATCAAAAACAGCAGTTAAGCTTTTCATGTCTGTGTTATTCATTCCTTTCTAGATCTCCTATTTGGTCTATAGCTGGATGAGAGATGACACCTAAGAAATTGATAACAAAGATACTAAATCCAAGAATTGGAAGAGTATTATGAGGTCATCTACTTGAACTCCCAAAGTCTGAAATTTTCAGCATATTCATAAAATTTAAGGGTATGAATCTGACTTTCCAAAATGGGAAGCAGCATGAACTAAAGCAAAAGTCAGAAAAACTTTAAAACCTCTTTCAGGACGTTGAAACCCAGCAGGATTCTGTGGATACTTCCCAGGAGCAAAAGTTCCTTTCTGTCCTCCATTTCTTATTTGTTAAAAAAAAAAAAAAAGCTTTAGTTTCCGATGCTTTACCAGAGAAATATAAAGAAACAAACAAGGAAAAGACCCAACATGGCTGTCCACAAGCATGTAGATCTCAGACTGGTTTAAATGAAGATAACCCCACCAACCAACCAAAGAAATTAATGAGCCCCATACTCTCACCCCAAATGTTGCTTTTAAAAATCATTCCCTGACACCCATTGGGGAGTTCTGATCTTTTGAGAATGAACCACCCATGCTCTTTACTGGGCTCTGCAAAAATGCTGTACTTTCTTTCACTACAATATATATATCAATGTCAAAATATTGGCTTTTCAGACAAGTGACTCAAGTTCTGCTCAGTAACAAGATAACAATTGGAAAGGTTAACTTGAAATTTAGGATTAAGAAAAGCTAATTTGAGGTCACCTTGTCCAAAGGTCATGGAAAAGAAGTAGTTTAGATTCTATATCTTAAGAATCAAGGTTTCATATTGGAATTGATTAGAAAGCGTTAAAAGTTTCATGTGGAGCAATAGATGTGTTTCCCTCTTAAATTAATCCAAGGACTTTTTTCAGGAGTAATGAGATTTGATGTCATAGACAGTTTTGTTTTTGTTTTTGTTTTTTTTTTTTATAAGAGAAGTAGTTCTTTACAGTACAATCAGTGAATTTCCTTGCTTAACGGGTTGGTCATTGCAGAGAATAGCCTTTTTTATTTCTAGGTAACTGAATGCAGATGACCTAAATGCACCTTTCTTCTTGGATTTTTATGGTAATGATTACATGAGTTAAGGGAAGAAAGTGTATACTGAAGCTCATCAGGAAAAAAAAATAAGTTATTTTAATGCTTTATTGTGACTTGTGTTGCTGACATATACAGCAATAATCCAGCTAAGAGCCATTAATAAGCATGGCTTTCTTAGATTATTTTGCAAGAGATCTAAAGGAGTTATACTGTAAATGGAAGAAATGATTTCTTTTCTGTAGGTAATTTGTACAGAACTATTTGTAAAAACTCACAGCAATGACTCACATTACTTATTACAATGACTCTAAAACTCCTTAAATGTTGTTTTGTTGCTGCTGCTGTTCAGTTGCTAAGCCACGTCCAACTCTTTGTGACCCCGTGGACTGCAGCACACCAAGCTACCGTGCACTTCACTATCTCCCAAAATTTGCTCAAATTCATGTCCATTGAGGTGATGATGCTATCCAACCATTTCATCCTCTGCTGCCCTTTCTCCTTTGCTTTTAATTTTTCCAGCATCAGGGTCCTTTCCAATGAGTCAGCTATTTGCATTAGGGGGTCAAAGTATTGGAACTTCAGTATCAGTCCTTCCAATCAATATTCAGGGTTGATTTCTTTTAGGATTGACTGGTCTGATCTCTTTGCAGTCCAAGGGACTCTCAAGAGAATTCTCCAGCACCACAATTTGAAAGCATCAATTCTTTGGCGCTCAGTCTTCTTAGTGGTTCAAAATTCACATCCACACATGACTACTGGAAAAAACATAGCTTTGATTATACAAACCTTTTTCAGTAAAGTGATGTCTCGGCTTTTTAATACACTGTCTAGGTTTGTCACACCTCTCCTTCCAAGGAACAAGCATCTTTTAATATCACAGGTACAATTATCATCCACAGTGATTTTATAAAAAATGTTATTTACAAATTTTTAATTCTCTGTCTCCTCTCTTTCTTCCCTTTGATTGAAATATAGTTGATTTGCAAAGTTGTATTAGTTTTCTAGTGTGGAGCAAAATGATTCATATACATATGTATATATATAAAACTTTTTCAGATTATTTTTCATTATAGGATACTAGAAATTATCAAAAGTATTCCCTTGTGCTATACAGTAGGACTTTGTTTTTTATCTATTTTGTATCTGTTAATTCCAAACTCCTAATTTACCCCTCATTGCCCACTTTCCATTTTGGTAACCATAAGTTTGTTTTCTATGTCTGTGACCCTGTTTCTGTTTTGTATATAAGTTCATTTGTGTCTTATTTTAGATTCCACATACAAGTGGTATCATATGGTTTTGGTCTTACTCTTTCTGAGTTACTTCACATCATATTTAGGTCCATCCATATTGCCATCAATAACATTATGTTATTCCCTTTTATGGCCGAATATTATTCTACTGAGTATATAAATCACATCTTCTTTATTCATTAATCTGTTGATGCACAACTAGGTTGATTCCATGTCTTGACTGTTGTAAATAGTGCTAGTGCTGCTATGAACATTGGGGTACATGCATCTTTTTAAATTATAGTTTTCTCTGGGTACATGTCAGGGGTATAATCCTGGAACATATTGTAACTCTATTTTTAGATTTTTAAGGAGACTCCATAATGTTTTCCATGGCGGCTACAGTAATTTACATTCCTATCCACAGGAAGGAAGAATTTCCTTTTCTCCACACTCTCTCTAATATTTATAGTTTGTAAATTTTTTGATGATGGCCATTCTGATCAGTGTGAGATGATGCCTCATGGTAGTTTTCATTTGTATTTCTCTAAAAAGTAGCCAACACTGTGTGTGTTTTTAATGTGTCTGTTGGCTATTTATATGTTTTTATATGTTTTCTTTGGGGAAAAAAAAAACTGTTTATGTTTGCTGCCCATTTTGGGATTGTACTGATTGGGTTCTATGTTTTGTTATTAAGTTATGTGAGCTGAAAGCACACACGTTTCTGATTAAAAAAAAAAAATCTCCAGAAAATAGGCATAGAAAGAACCTACCTCAATGTAATAAATTAAATATATATTAATCAATAGAAATTCTGTATATGACAAAACCACAGCAAATATTATGCTCAATGATGAAAAATTGAAAGATCAAGAAGAAAACAAGGATGTCCACTCTCACCACTATTATTCAACATAGTTTTGGAAGTCTTAGACACAGTAATAAGGAAGGAAAGAAAAATAAAAGAAATCCAGATAGAAAAAGAAGTAAAACTGTAACTGTTTACAGATGACATGATACTGTGCATAGAAAATCCTGAAGATGCCACCAGAAAATTGGTAGAGTTAATCAATAAATTTAGTAAAGTTGAAAGATACAAGATTAATACACAGAAATATCTTGAATTCTTATACATTAACAATGAAAATGCAGAAAGAGAAATTAAAGACACAATCCCATTTAACAATGCAACGAAAAGAAAAAAATACCTAGTAAAACCTACCTGAGACAAAAGACCTGTATGCAGAGAACTGTTGAGACACCCATGAAAGAAATCAAAGACAACACAAATGGATGGAGAGATATGCCATGTTCTTGGATTAGAAGGCTCGATATTTTGAAATGAATATACTACTGCACACATTCAATGCAATCCCTATCAAATTACTAATTTTTCACAGAACTCAAACAAAAATTTACAATTTGAATAGGAACACTGAATAGCCAAAGCAACTTTGAAAAAGAAAAATGGATTTGGAGGAATAAACCTTCCTGACTACGGTCATCAAGACAGTATGGCACTGGCACAAAAACAGAAATATAAACCAGTGGAATAAGACAGAAAGCCCAGACACCTATGGGTAACTTATCTTTGACAAAGGAGGTGAGAATATACAGTATAGAAAAAAACGGCCTTTTCAATAAGTAGTGCTGGGAAAACTGGACAGCTACATGTACAGAAATAAAATTGGAACAGTTCATTACACCATACACAAAAATAAACTCAAAATAGATTAAATACCTAATTGTAGAGCCAGAAACTATAAAATTTAGAGGAAAATACAGGCAGAATACATTGTCAGTTTCAATGAAACAAAGGACAAAGGATTAATCTCCAAAATAGACAAGCAGCTCATGTAGCTCAATATCACAAAAGCAAGCAGTCCAATCAAAAAATGGGCAGAATATCTAAACAGACACTTCTCCAAAGAGAAAATATAGATGGCAACAAACACATGAAGAGATGCTCAATATTGCTCAGTATTAGAGAAATGGAAATTAAAACTTTAGTGAGGTATCACATTACACTGATCAGAATAGCCATCATCAAAAAAAATTACAAATAATAAATGGACATAATGAAGAAGAAAGGAACCCTGTTGCACTGTTGGTGGGAATGTAAATTGATGCAGCCACTATGGAATAAATTATGGAGATTTCTTAAGAAACAGGAATAAAACTACAATATGACCCAGAAAATCTACTCAGTTCAGTTCAGTCGCTCAGTCGTGTCCGACTCTTTGCGACCTCATGAATTGCAGCACGCCAGGCCTCCCTGTCCATCACCAACTCCCAGAGTTTACCCAAACCCATGTCCATCGAGTCGGTGATGCCATCCAGCCATCTCACCCTCTGTTGTCCCCTTCTCCTCCTGCCCCCAATTCTTCCCATCATTAGGGTCTTTTCCAATGAGTCAACTCTTCCCATCAGGTGGCCAAAGTATTGGAGTTTCAGCTTCAACATCAGTCCTTCCAGTGAACACCCAGGGCTGATCTAATTTAGGATGGACTGGTTCTTGCAGTCCAAGGGACTCTCAAGAGTCTTCTCCAACAGCACAGTTCAAAAGCATCAATTCTTCGGCACTCAGCTTTCTTCATCGTCCAACTCTCACATCCATACATGACTACTGGAAAAACCACAGCCTTGACTAGACGGACCTTTGTTGGTAAGGTAATGTCTCTGCTTTTAAATATGCTATCTAGGTTGGTCATAACCTTCCTTTCAAGGAGTAAGCGTCTTTTAATTTCATGGCTGCAATCACCATCAGCAGTGATTTTGGAGCCCCCCAAAAATAAAGTCTGCCATTGTTTCCACTGTTTCCCCATCTATTTCCCATGAAGTGATGGGATCAGATGCCATGATCTTAGTTTTCTGAACGTTGAGCTTTAAGCCAAGTTTTTCACTCTCCTCTTTCACTTTCATCAAGAGTCTCTTTAGTTCTTCTTTGCTTTCTGCCAAAAGGGTGGTATCATCTGCATATCTGAGGTTACTGATATTTCTCCCAGCAATCTTGAACCTATTACCACAGGGAAAATACTCTTGGGAAAACCATAATTCAAAAAGGTACATGTACTCTAATGTTTATTGCAGCATTATTTATAATAGCCAGGACATGGAATCAACCTGGATGTCCATCAACAGAGGAATGGATAAAGAAATTCTGGTACCTACACACAATGGACTATAAGCCATAAAAGGAATAGAATTGAGTCAATTGTAGTGATATGGATGAACCTAAAACCTGTCATACAGAGTAAAGTAAGTCATAAAGATATATATATATATATATATGTATATACATATATATATATAGCAGATTCACTTCATTGCACAGAAGAAACTAGCAAAACATCGTAAAGCAATTAACCCCCAATTATTTTTAATGATGAAATAAAATTTCTAGATTAAAAAAGTTGTATGAGCTGTTTGCATATTTTGCAGATTAAGACCTAATCAGTGGCAATGTTGCAAATATTTTCTCCCAGGCCATAAGTTGTCTTTTCATTTTGTTTCTTGTTTCCTTTGCTGTGTAAAAGCTTATAAATTTGATTAGGTCCCATTTATTTATTTTTACTCTTGTTTCTATTGTTTTGGGAGATTGACCAAAAAGATTCCCTTGCTATAATTTATGTCAGTCTATTTTGCCTATATTCTCTTCCAGAGTTTTATAGTGTCCTGTTGTATTTTTAAGTATTTAAGCCATTTTGAGCTTATTTTTGTGTATGGTGTGAGAGTACGTCTTAACTGCATTGATTTACACGCAGCTGTCCAGGTTTCCCATCGCTACTTACTGAAGAGCCTGTCTTTTCTCCATCATATACTCCTGCCTCATTCATCACAGATTAATTGACTAGAGGTCAATTAATGCCAAAGATTGTTGAAACTACTGCACAATTGCACTCATCTCACATGCTAGCAAAGCAATGCTCAAAATTCTCCAAGTCAGGCTTCAACTGTATGTGAACCGTGAACTTCCAGATGTTCAACCTGGATTTAGCAAAGGCAGAGGAACCAGAGATCAAATTGCCAACATCCGTTGGATCATCAAAAAAGCAAGGGAGTTCCAGAAAAAATATCTATTTCTGCTTTGTTGACTATGCCAAAGCCTTTGACTGTGTGGATCACAATAAACTGTGGAAAATTCTTAAAAAGATGGAAATACCAGACCATCTGATCTGCCTCCTGAGAAGTCTGTATGCAGGTCAAAAAGCAACAGGTAGGACTGGACATGGAACAACAGACTGGTTCCAAATCAGGAAAGGAGTATGTCAAGGCTGTATATTGTCACCCTGCTTATTTAACTTATATGCAGAGTACATCATGAGAAATGCTGTACTGGATGAAGCACAAGCTGGAATCAAGATTGCCGGGAGAGATATCTATAACCTCAGATATGCAGATGACGCCACACTTATGGCAAAAAGTGAAGAAGAACTAAAGAGCCTCTTGATGAAAGTGAAAGAGGAGAGTGAAAAAGCTGACTTAAATCTCAGGATTCAGAAAATGAATATCATGACATCTGGTCGCATCACTTCATGGCAAATAGATGGGGAAACAATGGAAACATTGGAGACTTTATTTTCTTGGGCTCCAAAATCACTGCAGATGATGACTGCCTCCATGAAATTAAAAGACACTTGCTCCTTGGAAGAAAAGCTATGACCAACCTAGACAGCATATTAAAAAGCAGAGACATTACTTTACCAACAAAGTTCCATCTAGTCAAAGCTATGGTTTTTCCAGTAGCCATGTCTGTATGTGAGAGTTGGATTATAAAGAAAGCTGAGCACCAAAGAATTGATGCTTTTTACTGTGGTGTTGGAAAAGACTCTTGAGAGTCCCTTGGACTGCAAGGAGATCCAACTAGTCCATCCTAAAGCAATCAGTCCTGAATATTCATTGGAAGGAATGATACTGAAGCTGAAGCTCCAATACTATGGCCACCTGATGTGAAGAACTGACTCACTGGAAAAGACCCTGATGCTGGGCAAGATTGAAGTCAGGAGGAGAAGGGGATGACAGAGGATGAGATGGTTGGATGGCATCACCGACTCAATGGACATGAGTTTGGGTAAACTCTGGGAGTTGGTGATGGACAGGGAGGCCTGGCGTGCTGCAGTCCGTGGGGTCGCAAAGAGTCAGACAGGACAGAATGACTGAACTGAACTGAACTGAATGGTATTGACATAAATGTTGAGAAAGACATATCTTATACACTAAACCTTAAGAGGCTAGCATGTCTGCTAGTATCACTATCACTTTAAATTTAGTAACTCATACTAATAGAGAATTAGTCGAAATCAAGCAATATGATTTATACTTTGATTATTGCTACAATTGTTCATGATTATTTGTTGAATCCACTCTTTAGTGTAGTTTTGAAGCCAGTAATAATTTATGTTATGCTAAATTATCTAAACTGTATTAAAAACTAAAAAGATAATGTAGTATCTCTTTAGTTAGAGAAAAAAGGGTCTACCAACTGAAAGCTCGATTAAGCTGAATATCAGGTGATAAATTTCCAGAAAATATTATGACTTCGCATACCCTTTATGTGTGTTCCTTGCATGCATTTATAATCTCTTTTTCTATGAAGGACATAATTTTCCATATTTTCTTGATGTGTTTTAGCAGAATATTGCCCTCAAAATGTGCTAAGTAGCCAGCATCTGTGATAACAAAACTTTGTGTTAATGTTTCACTAATTCCCAACAGTAACTCAGCCTTTTCAGTGATTTCACACAACTCTTAGGTAACAAAATAAATGCTAAATGATTTTGCTTCTACTTCACTGAGCAAAACAACCTTGACAGATAACATGTTAAAACCCTTCAGACTTTCACTAATCCTTTGCTCATATTTATTCCATTACTCTGAGAATTCTAGCTAGCTTCCCAACTGACAGCTCATTAGAGTCTGCTAGGTAAATTCTAACTCATCATCCACCTTATGCCAAAAGAAACAGCCTTGAGTCTTTTTATCAATTCTCTATACACTAGCATAAGCAAAATTTTTACTTTAACATTTTTAGTATAAATTGTTACCTACACCAATAATACCCCCTGAAAATTCTAAGCAAATTCACACTGACTTTATTCTATTTCAGATGAGATATGTACTCAGTTTGTAACAAAATAATCTAATCTCTTGCTTTTGTACTTCTAAGGGACACTAGTTTCAATAATAGCATAAGAACACAAACTGGAAATGTTTTATCTTATTTTTTTACTCTCAGTATCTATGATACTGTTTTCAAATATCACTTTTTCAGATACCATCAGTGTTCTTAGAACACAAGCACTTTATTCAAGGCTCCTCAAAGCATATGAAAGGGCATGCAATGACACAATCTGAAAGAAAACACAAGGGTCTGAGGACTGCCTCTTGTCAAGAAAATTTTGAAAGAATTTGTGACTCACCCAGAATAAAATGATCTTTTTTTTAAAAAAAATTAAGGTAAGAAATTTATACATTGAAAGACTCAGAGGCACATACTTTAAAAGACTCATAACACCAGGATAATGAAATCAACACAGGAATGTAAGGATATCTGAACAATTACAACTAATACAAGATATATTTTAAAGAAATACACTGCCCCGCATAAGCATATCAAAATTATCCTTCAAAATTACTGTGATAGAAAGCTATTTCTTCAAAGAAAAAAAAAAGTAATTATTTTTATATGCTATGCTTAGAAATTCCTGTTTGCAGTTAACTGTCTTGCATTTTATCAATATTGCTTTATATGCCTTTGCTTACTAGACTAGTATTGAAACTTTTGTAACTGTTACACTTGTAAATACTAAAGTTAATATATTTAGATTAATTTATCTGCAACATGTTAATCTAGAATAGTAACAAAGTATAGTTGACAAGCCCCTAAGGCCCTAGGAGACCAAAACTGTTTTCACAATAATATTAAATTGCTATTAGCATCTTTTACAGTGAAGCTGCTGACCCTTTATTTACCACAAATTGAAATAAAGTTCACTCAGTCATGTCTGACTCTTTGCAACCCCATGGACTATACAGTCCATGGAATTCTCCAGGCCAGAATACTGGAGTGGGTAGCCTTTCCCTTCTCCATGGGATCTTCCCACCCCAGGGATCGGACATTGCTTCTATGGTCTCCCACATTGCAGATTCTTTACCAGGTGAGCCACAAGGAAAGCCCAAGAATATCAAAGGGGTGATATTAAATCATAGCAGTGATTAGTGATTATTCTAATGATAAGAATGATATTCTTCATTGCCATGCCATTTTTATTTATTTATTTATTTTTTAATAAATTTATTTATTTTAGTTGGGGGCTAATTACTTTACAATATTGTAGTAGTTTTTGCCATACATTGACATGAATCAGCCATGGGTTTACATGTGTTCCTCATCATGAACCCTCCTCCCACCTCCCTCCCCATCCCATCCCTCTGGGTCATCCCAATGCCCCAGCCCTGAGCATTTGTCTCATGCATAGAACATGGAATAGTGTTCCACTTCACATATGATAATATACATGTTTCAATGCTATTGTCCCAGAACGTCCCACCCTCACCTTCTTCCTCAGAGTCCACAAAACTGTTCTATGCATCTGTGTCTCTTATTCTGTCTCGCATATAGGGTTACCGTTACCATCTTTCAAATTCCATATATATACATTAGTATACTCTACTGGTGTTTTTCTTTCTGGCTTACTTCACTCTGTATAATGGGCTCCAGTTTCATCCATCTCAATAGAGCCATTTTTAAAAAAGAAAAAATACCTAGTTTCACTTAAAATGTCTCTGATGAATCAGTAAAAATTTTGAATTTTACTGAATGTCTATCCTTAAGTATATTCAATATTTTGTTGACAAAATAGGATGTCTATATAAGGTACTTCTATGGCATATAGAAATGCAATGGCAGTTACAGTTTCTCTATACATAAAGATTTCTCTTAGATTGGAAATGATCTTAATACATGTGATACTTTTGATATTTTGTAATCAATATATTAATCTTTAGATGAGTAGCATCTCTCAGTAAACTAATATTTTCCAAACCATCAATACATGATTTACAAAATCAAGCATGAGTATAAAATCCATTCAAAATGTGATTTTGACAAATAGATGAGAAGATATAAGTCATTTAGCTACCTGGCTTGGGGAAATTAACAAGATGGCACCGGTCAGGCTCCCTTGCCCCCTGCTCTCAGGCCCTCGCTCCCCATGTTCTGTAAACAATGACTCTGCATGGATGTGTAATGGCTGAGTTCACTTACAGCACTGCACATGTGCATCATGAGGTACTTTCTTGACCACGGGTTACTTTTGTTCTATATGTATATATAAGTTCAACTGGAAAAGCCCAGAAGGGTTGTGTGTGGTTATGTTGTGTTATGTTATGTCTGCTGTTGCAGCTGCTGTGCCAGCCCAAAGAGAATAAACGTGTGCAGTTTCTATGGCTCCTCACGTTTTCTTCCAGCCTCTTAGCTTGTCCCTTGCCTACCATCAGTTCAGTGAACTATGTGCACAGTCAGATACAGTGAGACAACTGGCGTCACAAGCAGGATCAGCAATATAATTGGTGCAGTTGTCAGGATACCCAGGGGGTAGAGGTGCCTGAGGCTCCAGAGAAGAAGAGTTGGCAGGATACCCAGCAGGTAGAAGGGCCTGAGGCTCCACTGGATGGAGGAAGCCAGTGGCCACCATAAAACATGCAGTACCACGTGACTGCCATCCTCTTGGCGCGGGATCTGGTGTAAGACTGAGAAGTAGTGGACGGTTCACTGGATAGCATTCAAAAGGCATTACAGGCAGTGAATTCCTGTTTGGCAAACAAGTGTCACCGACTGCTGTTGGCACCGTGGAGTGGATTTTCCTGACTGCCTTGAAGGTGAATATGGATAGTACTCTCCATGATGCTGTGCCAGTGTGCAATGTTCAGAGATGCCTGGAAGAACTAGAGCAATGTATATTGGCATTAGAGCAAGAAAACTGTGGCCCTGACGAAGCCAGCTTCTCTGACAATGAAGAGGTAAGTGATGCTGATGATGGACTAAGGATGGACTAAGGTTATGAGACTAAGGGTGATGATGATAAATGTTATGAGACCATGGATCCCTGCTTGGCAGCAAGGCACTTCGTGCAGCAGAAAGTGAAACATGAGCAGCCTATGGCCTGGGGGGACATTCTCAAGGGACCCCCAATGTGACTGAGTTCATGACTCAGTCTAGGGAAGTGTTCTAAGGAAGAGGTAAAATGGTTGGCATCTATAACCACTCACCCTTCATTGAGACAAAAGTTGCACAATGCTAGGCAAATCATGCAAGGGGTGCCTAACAAAATGCTCACCCTCATGGAATGGATTAACTCTGCCATCTGCACCATGTGGTCAAATGCGGGAGAGCTCTCAGGCACTGTAAGTAAATGTTATCCCTATACTAAGGCTGAGTTGACCCAAGTCGTGATAGGACTGGGCATGAAGCAGTCGATATTTAACCCTAGTAAGCAAGGCCCAGATGATGAGCATTTTCTGGTGGCATTCAAGATGCAATTTTGAACAATGCCCAGTCTATCTCTTTTGGATCCCTGACTGCTATTCTTGCACCCTATGTGGGCACCCTATCTATGAGGTGACCTCGATGGTGGCTAGCTTGGGAGAAATAGAGGGACGGCAGCAGGCAAAGGGGATTAGAAGTGTGAAGACCCCAAAGGGGGACCAATCTGGTAAAGCCCCCATCCAGGTGACAAGAATGCAAGTGTGGTCTGATTTGCTGGCAGTGGGAGTTTACAGAAATAAAATTGATAGACATTCTAATGATCTTCTAGAGCTATGGAGGGAATTGAGACCAGAACAGCAGTTTATCAAGTTTGAGAAGCACCCACAGCAAGAGATATGGGTGGTTTAGTTAGAAAATTACATGGTGCCTGAGGATGTTCCTTGCGATGATGCCCTTTTCCACTTTGAATAGGGCTCACACCAAGGTGCCCTCCTGAACAGCCCAAGCAGGGACTGGAGGCCCCATGTAGGACTTGCAATTCACTGTCATAAGCTAACATACAGAGAGTAATGGTCCTGTTTGGTACTGGTGCTGAATGCAACCTTGGTAAGAAGCCAATTTTCAAAGGTAAGAAGCTGTGCCCCTTACCTTTGAAAACTGGATGGTTCCCTATGTGGTGGTATACGGTAAATGCCGTGTCCTATGACGTGCTACTAATCTCTGATTTTATTGCAGATTTAGAACAATGCAGAAGCATTTGGGATCATGTAGGTGGTCTGTGAATGCTGTAAAGATCCTCCTTGAAGGGGTGGGTCTGGCAACTGTGGGGGTTTTCCAGGTCCTAAATAAAAACCCCACAGGGGTAAAGTTGCCCCTGTGGAGGATTTGCTGCAATTTCACAAGGACAGACAGTGAACTAGACTTGGCCATGGAAGATAAAAGCACTCCAAATGCAGTAAGTGGCTCTTCTAGTCCATTAGGGCAAGGACTGCAACATGAATTTCAGGTGATACCTGGTGTTGAGTTTTGCTATGTATTGGAGATGCAACTGTTGTCATAGCTACTGCTGTTGCAAGATGTAAATCCAAGGTTTAGCGTTACTTGCCAAGGAATTCGCAGAAGATGGACTGTGCATGTATAGTGAGGCAAGAGGCCATGAAAGGGTGGAATGTGGGGAAATTAACAAGATGGCACCAGTCAGTCTCTTGCCCCAGGCTATCACACCCTCTCACCCCGTGTTCTGTAAACATTGACTTTGTGTGGTTGTGTAATGGCTGAAATCACTTATAGCACTGCATAGGCACATCACAAGGTACTCGCTTGGCCACAGGCTTCTTTTGTTCTGTAAGTATATATAAGCATCACCTGGAAAAGACCAGAAGGGTTTTGTGTCATTATGTTATGTTATGTCTGCTACTACAGCTGCTGTGCCGGTCAGAAGAGAATAAACATGTCTGCAGCTCCTAAGGCTCCTCACATTTTCTTCCAGCCTCTGAGCTCATGCCTTGCCTACCATGGGTTCTGTAAACAGTGTGCACAGTGACATACAATGAGACAACTGGCATCAGGAGCAGGATCAGCAATACATAAGGTTTCAGATTGGTAAAACAGCAAAGAATATCCACACTTATCTGGAAAGGCTATTCAAATACTTCTCCCTTTTCCAACTTTGGAAGCCCAGATATTCTGCATGTACTACAATAAAACAATGAATTGTAGACCATTAAATAATACTAAGGGTCTTACCTGGTGGCTCATTTAGTTAAAAAGGCTGCCTGCAATGTGGGAGACCTGGGTTCAACCCCTGGCTAAGGATGATCCTTTGGAGAAGGAAATGGCAACCCAATCCAGTATTCTTGCCTGGAGAATTCCATGGACAGAGGAGTCTGGTAAGCTACAGTCCAACTGAATCCAATTTTATTATATCTAGCCAGACATTAATGAGTTTGTAGAAATGTAACTCAATGTAGTTATTCTCCACCATATTTTCTTTAAAATACATTTTAATACATATTTATTTATGATAAAAGAGTTATCATTGTTACTTATTATTCAACTCATATAATTAAAAGTAAGTTTTAATTTCTAATATGGTAGATATCAATAGATATAACTTTACATGAATTAGGAGTCACTGATCTAGAATTATAGTTTTTAGTCTTATACTTTGTTATTCAAAGAAAGATGCGTGTTTTCTTTTGTTATCAGTTTTTATTTTACTTTTAAAAAATATCTCTGCTGGTTAGAATGTTCTCAATTATCTTCCAGCCTATTTGTTAAGAATCCTCACTATCATTTTTGACATTCTCACAGGGTCCCAAGCCCTGCGCATTCTACCTCATATCCTCTTTTCCTGATTAGGGCACATCTAGGAAACATCTGGAATGCAAAAGAAAGCAGTCAAGAGATTCTTGGAGTAACAGGCAAATTTGGTCTTGGACTGCAAAATGAAGCAGGGCAGAGGCTAACAGAGTTTTGCCAAGAGAATACAATGGTCATAGCAAGAACTCACTTCCAACAACACAAGAGAAGATTCTACACATGGACATCATCAGATGGTCAATATTGAAATCAGATTGATTATATTATTTGCAGTCAAAGATGGAGAAGCTCTACACAGTCAGCAAAAACAAGATCAGGAACTGACTGTGGCTCCGATCATGGACTCCTTATTGCCAAATACAGACTTAAATTGAAGAAAGTAGGGAAAACCACTAGACCATTTAAGTATGACCTAAATCATATCCCTTACTATTATACAGTGGAAGTGACAAATAGGTTCAAGGGATTAGATCTGACAGACAGAGTGCCTAAAGAACTATGAATGGAAGTTCATGACATTGTACAAGAGGTGGTGATCAAGACCATCCCCAAGAAAAGGAAATGCAAAAAGGAAAAATGGTTGTCTGAGGAGGCCTTGGAGAAGGCAATGGCACCCCACTCCAGTACTCTTGCTTGGAAAATCCCATGGACAGAGGAGCCTGGTAGGCTGCAGTCCATGGGGTCGCGAAGAGTCGGACACGACTGAGCGGCTTCACTTTCAGTTTTCACTTTCATGCATTGGAGAAGGAAATGGCAACCCACTCCAGTGTTCTTGCCTGGAGAATCCCAGGGACGGGGGAGCCTGGTGGGCTGCTGTCTGTGGGGTCACACAGAGTCGGACACGACTGAAGTGACTTAGAAGCAGCAGCAGCAGCATAGGAGTCCTTACAAATAGCTGAGAAAAGAAGAGAACCTAAAAGCAAAGGAGAAAAGGAAAGATATGCCCTTTTCTGGATTCTTTACCATCCGAGCCACCAGGGAAGCCATGTCCTTCTGGGAGGACTAAAGATTCTATGATTCTGCTATATGGCTGATCTGTTGTTTTAATTGTTCCAATTTCTCTTGGCCCAGCTGCTATCTTTTGTTATTAATGCTCACATTCTTCAAATCATTCATTCTTTATCTAGCCTTTTGTAACTCAGAGGAGGCCTGGGAGACTAAAGCTAAGTATAAATAAGAGGTGGACAGGAAGAAGCATGAGAAGGGGGAACAGGATGGTCCCATAGGATCCTGCTCAGTTACCAGGTGACATATTATGGTATACAAACGATTAATTAAATATAAAAAGACAATTATGTGAAGACTTTCACATATCTTATCAGTATGCTTTAAACTGATATTATAATTTATTATAATTCAGGGACATTTATAGTCATATCATGTCCAATTTCTTGTTGTAACTCTCTTTACACTAACTTATTCCTAAACTATGAGCAAAATAATTTTGTCAACAAGTTGTTAAAATGAATACAATAATTTCCACATTTAATCAGAAAATAAGGAGACAAAAGAATCTGGACCCTGCCCTTTACATCTCCATTAGGTTGCTTGCTCACCAATAAGATCACTAACCGAAAGACTGTCACAGGTATAAACTAAAAAAGGCAATTGCTTATTATGTTGCCATATTGTATAAAATATTCAAATAATTCTGTAGAGCCTTTTCTCAAGAAAACTATTCCCAGGTTGAGAGATTATTTTAAGAAAAGCAAAAGTTCTCAAATGTTGATTCAAGATTTAAGTTAATCTTTTCGATGGTTTCATGTCAAAAACATGAAATAAGCTAGCATACTTTTCAAAATATTCAATTTCACAAAGAAAAGTTATGAAAAAGTTCATGATTGCATATGTGAAATAAGCTCAACAAAGAGTAATTAAAAATTCCACTTATCCCATGAAAAGTTTCCTGGGTAGTCTATTTTCATCTGTTTTTTACGACTCTGTACTTCCTTGGTAAATATAAATTTAAACAACACAATTCTGAATTTATACATGTTTCATCTTTAATTATTTTTTTAACATTTGCCATCTGTGAAAATATTATTCCTCCCATTATGGTATTAGGACTTTGAAGAATAACCTGTACTGAAATATATAATTAATAGTGAATGATTAAAAATAAGCAATTATAAAATTTCTTATTTATTGATGAAAATATATTCTAGCATGTGAATTATATGCAAATACATAAAGTTTGGTGCCATGTTCCAATATCATCAATTTTGAAAAAAAACCCATCCATTTTATATTTTAACAAAGTTAACCAATATTGCTTCATATACACATAGGGGCAATTTACTAAGAATAAAAATTATAAAAGAGACCTAGATGCTGATGAGGATAGTTACTGCATATATCTTCAAAAAAATTAATATATAACATACAACTGATCAGGTGAAAAACATTTTTACCCCATTGAGCAACTTCACTTTCACTTTTCACTTTCATGCACTGGAGAAGGAAATGGCAACCCACTCCAGTATGCTTGCCTGGAGAATCCCAGAGACGAAGGAGCATGGTGGGCTGCCATCTATGGGGTTGCACAGAGTCGGACACGACTGAAGCGACTTAGCAGCAGCAGCAGTTTAACATTCATAAAAAGGAGTCAAGTAACTTTGAATTCACAAGGATTTTAGTCAATCAATACTTCAGTTCAGTTCAGTTCAATACTTCAGTTAGCTACAAAAATCTGTAAGAATTATTTCCAACCTCCTGTTCAGTTCAGTCGCTCAGTAGTGTCGGACTGTTAGCGACCCCATAGACTGCAGCATGTCAGGGCTCCCTGTCCATCACCACTCCCATGCTTGCTCAAACTCATGTCCATTGAGTCAGTGATGCCATCCAACAATCTCTACCTCTGTTGTCCCCTTTTTCTTGTGCCTTGGATCTTTCCCAGCATCAGGGTCTTTTACAATGAGTCATTTCTTTGCATCAGGTGGCCAAAGTATTGGAGCTTCAGCTTCAGCATCAGTCCTTCCAATGAATATTCAGGACTGATTTCCTTTAGGATTGACTGGTTTGATCTCCTTGCAGTCCAAGGGACTCTGGAGTCTTCTCCAACACCACAGTTCAAAAGCATCAATTCTGCATGCTCAGCTTTCTTTATGGTCCACCTCTCACATCTGTTCATAACTACTGGAAAACCGGTAGCTTTGACTAGATGGACCTTTGTTATTTTCAACCTTATTGAGATATAATTGATGCATAATATTATATAAGCTTAAGATGTACAATGCAATTTTATACACTTATATATTGTGAAATGGCTGCCACAATAGGGTTAGGTAACAGCCATTACCTCACATAGTTACCATTTTTGTTTGTTTTTTGTATGTGAAATCATTAATATCTATTCTCTTAGCCACATTCAAGTGTATAATAAAGTATCGCTAACTATAGTCACCATACTATAATTAATTTCCTAAAATTTATTCATGTTATAATTGGAGATGTGTACCATTTGACCAACTTGGTCACTCATCCCTGAAAATAATCATTCTACTCTCTGTTTCTAAAAGCTTAGTTGTTTTTTTTTTTGATCATATATATAAGTAAGATCATGCAGTATTTGTCTTTCTATGACTTAGTTCACTTATAGTGCCTTCAAAGTTCTTTACTATTGCAGAAAATATCGGGATTTCCTTCTGTTTATATTTTAATAGTTATCCACTGTATATGTGTATCACATCTTAATTATCCATTCATCCATCAACAGATACTTAGGCTATTTCCATATCTTGGCCAGCATAAATAATGTTGCAACGAACATGGTAATAGAGAAAGCACTTCAAGATCCTGATTTTATTTCTTTTGATATATACTCAGGTGTAGGATTACTAGATTATATAGTAGTTCTACTTTTAATTTTTAGAGTACTCCATACTGTTTTCCATAGTGGCTGCCCCAAATATACTTGCACCAATGGTGCATTAGGATTCTTTTTCCTCCATATCCTTGCCAACACTTGCTGTATATTGTCCTTTTAATAACAATGATTCTAACAGATATGAGGTAATATAGCACTGTGGTTTGATTTGTATTTTTCTGATGATTAGTGACATCAAGTATCTTTTTGTGTACCCAGTATCCACTTGCATGCATTCTTTTGGAAAATATATATATATATATATTTAAGTGGATTTTTTGTTTGCTTTGCTATTGAGTTGTATGAGTTCCTTATATATTTTGGATATTAACCTCTTATCAGATATATGAATTACAAATATTTTCTCTGATTCTATAAGTAGTCTTTTCATTTTGTTTATTCCTGTTTGTTATGAAGAAGTTCAACCTGAGTCTCCTGCATTGTGGCAGATTCTTTAACTTCTGAGCCACCAGGGAACCTAGTTTAACATAGTTCTTCTTATTTATCTTTGCTTTTGTGTGTGTGCTTTGGGTGTTATATTCAGAAAATCATTGTTAATACCAATGTCAAGGAGATCTTCTCCAGTGTTTTCTTCTATGAGATTTATAATTTTAGGCTCATGTTTAACTATTTAAGCCATTTCAAGTTTATTTTTGTAAGTGGTGTAAAATAGAGTTTCAATTTCATTCTTCTGGTTGTGATTATTCACTTTTCCCAACACCATTTAGTAAAGAGATTGCTCTGTTCCAATAGAATATTATTGGTTTTCCTGCCAAGCAATAGTTTGCTGTATGTAAGAGTTAATTTCTGGGCACTCAATTCTATTCCATTGATCAATGTTTCTGCTTTTATGTGAGTATACCACTGTTTTGACTATAATATCTTTATGATATAGCTTGAAATCAGTTAGTGTAATGCCTCCAGCTTTGTTCTTCTTTTTCAAGATTGCTTTAATTATTTGAGATCTTTGATGGTTCCATACAAATCTCAGGATTTTTATATTTGTGTGAAAATACCATTGACATTTTGATAGGGATTACCACAAATTTATAGATAGCTTTGGGCTTCCCTGGTGGCTCAGATGATAAAGAATCTGCCTGCAGTGTGGGAGACTTGGGTTGATCCCTGGGTCAGGAAGATCCCCTGGAGAAAGGAATGGCTACCCATTCTAGCATTCTTGCCTGGGAAAGTCCATGGACAGAGGAGCTTGGCAGGCTAGAATCCATGAGGTTTCAAAGAGTCAGACATAATTGGGCAACCAACACTTCCACAAGTAGCTTTGTGGAACTTAATTATCAGCTAACTTCTGGGAATGGCTCTATTTTTCCCAATATATGAGGAAATTAGATATTAGGCAGCCCTTTTTGGTTGTTAGCCATATAACCTCATCCCATATTTGATAAACGTCAGGTAAAAAGCCATAAAATCTAGATCCATCTACCTTCTTACATGCAGCAAAATAGTCATTAAACCTAGACAATGTATAATCAAAGTTAAAAGTCACATTATATCCACAGATAAGGTACAAAGAGTTGTGTCAGTCCATTTTAGGATTGTTAGATGTCATCAGATTAAGAAGAGGTATTACATATGATTGTTGGCATAGGTAGTTGCAGACTTGGAGAAAGGCCTTTCGCTGAAGTGGAGATGCCCACCACAGGAAGCCTTCCACTGACAAAGAGGAGACTTCTCTGCAGACTCAGCAATTAGACTGATCGTGGAATGCGGCATAGGAGTGAGCCCAGGACAGGAAGACCTTGTCTTGAGGGTCAAATGGCAGACTCAAGATTTTTGGAGTCAGCAGAAACAAGTCCACATAGATTATCAGGCCAATTTGAAAAATAAAAAGGTAAAATTTTTTACTTTTTGTCATTTTATGACAAAATGACATCCCTTAGCCCTGGTCATTGTGCCACCTCTTAACTTGAGTGTGGTAAATCCACGAATCAATTCCTGGCACTTTGACAGCTGTGGGAGAAGAAAGAAAAACCCGGTAAGGGCCTTCCCAAAGAGGCTTGAGGGATTGCCCCCTTACTTCCCAATGTCTTTATCAGGAACTCAGTTCCTGGCTCAAACAGAGGATTGTTTGACTCAGAGGCTGGGTCAGGAGTCACCTCTCAGAGTTCCTTTAATGTTTGTTGAAAAGTTGAAAGTTGAGTTACATAATTAGATAATTCCAAGGCTTCAGGGTCTATAACAATGTCTGTGCATAAGAAGGGCCTTCCATAAATACATTCAAAGGGGGACAGTCCCTTCTTTTGGGTGGGGGGGCAGTCTGAGCCCTCATTAAAACTATGGGTAAAACTTTAAGACAATTGTCCTATGTCTTTTGAGATAATTTACCTAGATGTCTCTTAATAATGTCATTAGCTTTTTCAACCTTTTCTGAGGTTTGAGGTTTCCAGGAACAGTGTAAGTGATATTCTATTCCTAGAGCTTTTTGACACTCTCTGAGTTATAGCAGCTTTATAGGCAGAGCCATTATCACTCTGAAGACTCCCCAGCAGCCCAAACCTGGAAATAATTTCATGGATTAAAATTCTTACAACCTCTTTAGCCTGCTCACTACAGCAGGGAAAATCTTCAATCCATCCAGTAAAGGTATCTACCCACACTTGTAAGCAAGAAAATCCATTTGCTTTTGGCATAAGAGTAAAATCAATTTCCCAGTTCTTTCCAGGATAGTTTGCACTTTGTTGTAACCCAGATTTTGCTAGTTTTTCAGTCTTTGGGTTATTTTTCTGACAGACCTCACATCTCTTGATAATGTTCTTTAAAGTCTTCATTACATTTTTATCTTCAAACAAATGAGACGCCATCTGCTAAGTGCTCTCAATGCCTAAATGAAAACTTGGGTGTAAACCCTTTTGAATTTTCCATTGAGCATTTTCAGCAATTATTAATAGCTCATCCTCAGACTGTAAACATTCTTTACTAGTAATCTTTGCTCCTTTTTTCTCATATATTTCAAATTCTTCCTCAGTATATTGTGGCTTCTCCTGTTCAACAGGACCTATCCAGATCAAAGGTGTCTGAGGTGAAGAGGTTTTCTAAAGCGCTGCCTTTCTGGCTTGGCAGTCAGCCAGTTGATTACTTCCAGCTACTTTACTCCTGTGCCTGCTGTGCACTTTGCAGTGCATAATGGCTACTTCTTTAGGAAAATATACAGCAGTTAAAAGTCTCTCAATTCAGTTCAGTTCAATCACTCAGCCATGTTCAACTTTTGCGATCCCATGGACTGCTGCATGCCAGGCTTCCCTGTCCATCACCAACACGTGAAGTTTGTTCAAACTCATGTCCATCAAGTTGGTGATACCATCCAACCATCTCATCATCTATTGTCCCCTTCTCCTCTGGCCTTCTGTCTTTCCCAGCATCAGGGTCTTTTCCAATGAATCACTTGGCATTGGTTGGCCAAAGTATTGGAGTTTCAGCTTCAACATCAGTCCTTCCAAAGAATATTCAGGACTGATTTCCTTTAGGATTGACTGGTTTGATCACCTTGCAGTCCAAGGGACTCTGAAGAGTCTTCTCTAAACCACAGTTCATCAATTCTTCAGCACTCAGCCGAAGAAATAAGAAATAAGAATTTCTTTATAGTCCAACTCTCACATTCATACATGACTACCAGAAAACCATAGCTTTGACTAGATGGACCTTTGTTGGTAAATTAATGTTTCTGCTTTTTAATATGCTATCTAGTTTGGTCATAGCTTTTATCCAAGGAGCAAATGTCTTTCAATTTCATGGCTGCAATCACCATCTGCAGTGATTTTGGAGTCCAAGAAAACAGTTTGTCACTGTTTCCATTATTTCCCCATCTACTTGCCATGAAGGGATGTAACCAGATACCATGATAGTTGTTTTTTGAATGTTGAGCTTTAAGCCAGCTTTTTCACTCCTCTCTCACTTTCATCAAGAGGCTCTTCAGTTCCTCTTCACTTTCTGCCATGAAGATGATATCATCTTCATATCTGGGATTATTGATATTTCTCCCAGCAATCCTGATTCCAGTTTGACCTTCATCCATTCTGGCATTTTGCATGATGTACTCTACATATTAGTTAAATAAGCAAGGTGACAATATACAGTCTTCATGTACTCCTTTCTCAATTTGGAACCAGTCTGTTGTTCCATGTCTGATTCTAATTGTTGCTTCTTGACCTGCATACAGATTTCTCAGAAGGCAGGTAAGGTGGTCTGGTACTCTCATCTCTTTAAGAATTTTCCTCAGTTTGTTGTAATCCACCCAGTAAAAAGCTTTAGCATAGTCAATGAAGCAATAGTAGATTTTTTTTTCTGGAATTCTCTTGCTTTTTCTATGATCCAGAGGATGTTGGCACCTAAAAGTCTCTCAGTCGCTTTGAAATGCTTAATAGTTTCTTCTGTTGCATTTTAAATTGCCTTTCTTTCCATATTGCAGCATAAGCATGAAAAGTCAAATAAGCATACTTAGAATCAGTGTAGATATTTACTCACTGCCCTTAGCTTAACTCAAGTGCTCTGGTCAGAGTCACAAGTTCCACTAGCTGAGCACTCATTCTTGGAGTGAAGTCTTTAGAAGAAGACTTTGCTTCTAAAACCTATTCAAACATCACCAGGGTGTAACCTGCTTTCCATTTCCTACCCTGAACAAAAGAACTGCTATCTGTATATATTTCCATGTCAGGATTGTCTAATGGGGTATCCATTAAAATCTTCCTGAGATGCATAGTTTAAAGTTAAAACTTGGGAAAATTCATGAATGTGTGTTTAATTTTACTTTTCAGGAAGGAATGTGGCAGGATTAAATTTCCACAAACTTCAAGCTTACATATTGGTCCTTCTAACTATCAGTTCAGTTCACTCGCTCAATCGTATCTGACACTTTGTGACCCCATGGACTGCAGCATGCCAGACTTCCCTGTCCATCATTAATTACCATGCTTGCTCAAACTCCATAGTCGCTGATGCCATCCAGCCATCTCATCCTCTGTCGTCCCTTTCTCCTCCTGCCTTTAATTTTTCCCAGCATCAGGGTTTTTCCCAAGGAGTCAGTTCTTAGCATCAGGTGGCCAAAGTATTGCAGCTTCAGCTTCACCATCAGCCTTCCAATGAATATTCGGGACTGATTTCCTTTAGGATTGACTGGTTGAATCTCCTTGCAGTCCAAGGGACTCTCAAGAGTCTTTTCCAACACCACAGTTCATCAATTCTTCAGCACTCAGCTTTCTTTGTAGTACAACTCTCACATCCATATATGAGTACTGGAAAACCATAGCTTTGACTAGACGGACATCTGTTGGCAAAGTAATGTCTCTGCTTTTCAATACGCTGACTAGGTTAGTCATATCTTTTCTTCCAAGGAGCAAGCATCTTTTAATTTCATGGCTGCAGTCACAAATTGCAGTGATTTTGGAGCCCAAGAAAGTAAGCTCTGTCACTGTTTCAATTGTTTCCCCAACTATTTGCCATTAAGTGAGGGACAGGATGCCATGATCTTAAGTTTTTGAATATTGAGTTTTAAGACAGCTTTTTCACTCTCCTCTTTCACTTTCATCAAGAAGCTTCTTAGTTCCTATTCACTTTCTGCCATAAGTGTGGTGTCATCCACATATCTGAGGTTCTTGATGTTTTTCCTGGCTATCTTGATTTCAGCTTGTGCTTCATCCAGCCTAGCACTTCACATGATGCACATTGCTTAGAAGTTAAATAAGCAGGGTGACAATATACAGACTTGAAGTAAACCTTTCCCAATTTGGAAGCAGTCTGTTGTTTCATGTCTGGTTAAATGGTTGCTTCTTGGCCTGCATACAGATTTTTCAGGAGGCATGTAAGGTGGTCTGGTATTCCCATCACATTAAGAATTTTCCGCAGTTTGTTGTGATCCACACAGTCAAAAGCTTTGGCGTAGTCAATAAAGCAGAAGTAGATGTTTTTCTGGAACTCGCTTGTTTTTTCTATGACTCAGCAGATGTTGGCAATTTGATCTCTGTTTCTTCTGCCTTTTCTAAATCCAGCTTGAACATCTGGAAGTTATCAGTTCACGTATTGTTGAAGTCTGGCTTGGAGAATTTTGAGCTTTACCTTGCTAGCATGTGAGATGAGTGCAATTGTGTGGTAGTTTGAACATTCTCTGGTATTGCCCTTCTTTGGGATTGGAATGAAAACTGACCTTTTCCAGTTCTGTGGTCACTGCTGAGTTTTCCAGATTTGCTGCATATTGAGTGCAGGACTTCCACAGCATCATCTTTTAGGATTTGAAATAACTCAATTCCATCACCTCCAGTAGTTTTGTTTTTAGTGGTGCTTTGGAAGGCCCACTTGACATCGCATTCCATGATGTCTGGCTCTAGGTAAGTGATCACACCGCAGTGGTTATCTGGTTAATGAAGATCTTTTTTTGTATAGTTCTTATGTGCATTCGTAGGGCTTCCCAGATGTCTCAGTGGTAAAGAATTTGCCTGCCAAGCAGAATAATCCTTGGGCTGGGAAGATCCCCTGAAGAAGGGACTGGCTACCCACTCTAGTATTCTGGTCTGGAGAATTCCATGGAGAGTCCATGGGGGTCACAAAGAGTTGGACATGACTGAGTGACTTTTACTTTCACTTTTCTGTGTGTTCTTGCCACCTCTTCTTAATATCTTCTGCTTCTCTTAGGTCCATTCCATTTCTGTCCTAACTACAGCAATCAGAGAAGAAAAGGAATTAAAATGAATCTTAACTGAAAAAGAAGTTAAACTGTCCCTGTTTGCAAATGACATGAAATTGTACATAGAAAACTCTGAATATTTTACCAGAATACTACTAGAGTTCATCAATGAATCTGGTAAAATTTCAGGTTACAAAATTAATACACATAAATAAGTGGCATTTGTATACACTAAAAATGAAAGCCCAGAAGGAGAAATTCAAGATATAGTACAATTTACCATCACACCAAGAAGAATAAAATTCCTAAAATAAACCTACCTCAGGAGACAAAAGACTTGTACACCAAAAACCATAAAGTGCTGATGAAAGAAATCAAAGAAGACATAAACAGATAGAAAGTTATACAATGTTCATGGATTTGAAGAATCAATATTGTCAAAATGATTATACCACACAAAGCATTCTACAGATTCAATGCAATCCTTATCAAATTATCAATGGCATTTTCACAGAACTAGAACAGAAAAATCTTAAAATTTGTGGGGTGACACAAAAGACTCTGATAGCCAAAGCAATATTCAGAAAGTAAAACAGAGGTGGTGGAATCAGGCCTCCTGACTTTAGAGTATATTACAAAGCTACAGTCATCAAAACAATATGATACTGGCAGAGAAATAGAAAAAATACATCAATGGAACAGGAAAGAAAACACATAAATAAGCCCATACATTTATAGTCAATTGATCTATGATAAAGGAGACAAGACTGCACAATGTTCTCAAGATAATACGAATGGATAAGAGGCTCATGTAAACATGTTCAATGTTGCTCATTATTAGAGAAATGCAGATCAATACTAAAATGAGATATCACCTCAGAACAGCCAGAATGGTTATCATAAAAATACTATAAATACTGGAGAGGGTGTGGAGAGAAGTAAACCTGTCTACACTGTTGGTGGTAATGCAAATGGGTACAGATACTGTGGAGAATGTTATGGAGATTTCTGAAAAAGCTAAAAATAGAGCTATCATATGACCCTGCAATTACACTCCTGGATATATATCCAGAGAAAAAACGTGATCTGAAAGGATACATGCACCCTAATATTTGCTGCAGCACTGTTTGCAATATCCAAGATATGGAAGCAACTTAAATATCCTTTGACAGACGAATGGATAAAGAAGATGTGGTACACATATGTTGTTATTGTTCAGTAGCTAAGTGATGTCCAACTCTGTGACCTCATGGACTATAGCACACCAGGCTCCTCTGTCCTCCACTATCTCCAGGAGTTTGTTCAAATTCATGCCAATTAAGTTGATGATGCTATCTAACCATCTCATCCTCTGCTGACCCTTCTGTTTTTGTCTTTGATTTTTCCCAGCATCAGTTTCTTTACCAATGAGTTTACACATTGCTTCCGGTAGCAAAAGTATTGGAGCATCAGCTTTAGCAACATACACTCCACGATTGACTGATTTGATCTCTTTGCAGTCCAAAGTGGAGAAGGCAATGGCAACCCACTCCAGTACTCTTGCCTGGAAACTCCCATGGATGGAGGAGCCAGGTGGGCTGCAATCCATGGGGTTGTGAAGAGTCAGACACGACTGAAGCAACTTAGCAGCATCAGCAGCAGTCCAAGGGACACTCAAGAATCTCCTCCAGCACTACAACCCAAAAGCATCAATTATTTGATTCTCAGCATTTTTATGGTCCAACTTTCATGTATGTACATGACTACTGGAAAATCATAGCTTTGACTAGATGGACTTTTGTTGGGACAGTGAAGTCTCTGTTTTTTAATATGGTGTCTAGGTTTGTAATACCTGGAAAATGGAAAGGCTACCCACTCCAGTAGTCTGGCCTGGAGAATTCCATAGACTATATAGTCCATGGGGTAACAAAGAGTCGGACACAACTGAGTGACTTTCGCTTTCACTAGGTTTATCATAGATTTCCTTCCAAGAAGTAGGCATCTTTAAATTTCATGGCTGCAGTCATTGTCCACAGTGATTTTGGAGGCCAAGAAAAGAAAATATATCATTTCTTTCATTTAGTTACTTTTCTATTTTCCAGGAAGAGATGGGACCAGATGCCACAATCTTATTTTTTTAATGTTGTTTCAATCCAGCTTTCTCACTCTTCTCCTTTACCATCTTTAAGAGACTCTTAAGTTCCTCTTCACACTTTCTGCCATTAGAGTGGTTGTTGCTGTTCAGTACACAGTCATGTCCAACCCTATGCAACCCCATGCACTGCAGCATGCTAGACTTATGTGACCTTCCCTATTTCCCAGAGTTTGCTCAAATTCATGTCCATTGAATTGATGATGCCGTCCACTATCTTATGCTAGATTGCTCCCTTCTCCTCCTGTCCTAAATCTTTCCCAGCATCAGGGTTTTTTCCAATGAGTCAGCTCTTCACATCACATGGCCGAAGCATTGCAGTTTCAGCTTCAGAATCAGTCTGAACATTGAATGAATATTCAGAGTTGATTTCCTTTAGGATTAACTTGTTTTATATCCTTGCCATACAAGGGACTCAAGAGTTTTCTCCAGCACCACAATTCCAATGCATCAATTCTTCAGCATTCAGCCTTCTTTATTGTCCAAATTTCACATCTGTACTTGACTACTGGAAAAACCATCGTTTTGAATATACAACCTTTGTTGGCAAAGTGATGTCTCTGCTTTCTTATAAGCTATTTTTGCTTCTTGTAGCTTCTCTTCCAAGAACAAGAGTCTTTTAGTTTCATGGCTGCAGTCACTGTTTGCAGTGATTTTGGAGCCAAAGAAATAAAATCTGTCATTGTTTAAATTTTTACCCCATTGATTTGCCATGAAGTGATAGGACTGGATGCCATGATCTTAGGTTTTGGAATGATGCATTTTAAGCCAGCTGTTTTACTCTCCTCTTTCAGCTTCATCAAGAGACTCTTTAGTTTCTCTTCACTTTCTGCCATTAAGGTGGTGTGAACGGCACATTTGAAGTTGTTGATATTTCTCCTGGCAAGCATGATTCCAGCTTGAGCTTCATCCAGACTGGCATTTCACATGATGTGTGCTGCATGTAAGTTAAATAAGCAGGGTGACAATATAAAGCATTGACATACTCCTCTCCAAGTTTTAAGCCAGTTCATTGTTCCATGTCTGGTTCTAACTGTTGTTTCTTGACCTGCATACCTCAGGAGGCAGGTAAGGTGATCTGGTATTCCCATCTCTTTAACAATTTTCTACACTTTGTTGTAATCCACACAGCCAAAGCTTTAGCGAGTCAATGAAACAGAGTAGATGTTTTTGGAATTCCCTTGCTTTTTCTATATCGAACGGATGTTGGCAATTTGATCTCTGGTTCCTTTGCTTTTTCTAAATCCAGCTTGTACATCTGGAAGTTCCCAGCTCATGTACTGTTGAAGCCTAGCTTGAAGGATTATGAACATTACCTTGTTAGCATGTGAAATGAGTGCAGCTGTGTGGTAGTTTAAACTTTCTTTGGCATTGCTCTTCTTTGGGACTGGAATAAAAACTGACATTTTCAGTCCTGTAGCCACTGCTGAGTTTTCCAAATTTGCTAATATCTTGAGTTCAGCACTTTAGCAGCAGTATCTTTTAGATTTGAAATAACTCAGGTGGAATTCCTTCATCCTCGCTAGCTTTGTTCGTAGTGATGCTTGCTAAAGCCCACTTGACTTCACACTCCAGGATATTTGGCTCTAGGTGAGTTGCCACACCATCATGGTTATTCAGATCATTAAGACTTTCTTTGTATAATTCTTCTGTGTAGTCTTGCTATCTCTTCTTAATATCTTTTGCTTCTGTTTAGGTCTATACCGTTTCTGTCCTTTATTGTGTCCATCTTTGCATGAAATGCTCCCTGGTATCTCTAATTTTCTTGAAAATACTTCTAGTCTTTCCCATTCTATTGTTTTTCCTCTATTTTTTCATTGTTCACTTAAGAAGGTTTTCTCATTTTTCCATGCTATTCTTTGGAAATCTGCATTCACATGGGTATATATTTCCTTTTCCTTAGCCTTTTGTTTCTCTTCTTTTCTCAGCTATTTGTATGGCTTCTTCAGACAACCATTTCGCCTTTCTGCATTTCTTTTTCTTGTGGATGGTTTTGATCATTGCCTCCTCTACAGTGTTAGAAATCTCTGCCCATAGTTCTTCAGACACTCTATCTCTCAGATCTAATCCCTTGACACTATTTGTCACTTCCACTGTATAACCATAAAGGATTTGGTTTAGGTCATACCTGAATGGCCTAGTGGATTGCCCTACTTTCTGCAATTGAAGTCTGAACTTGGCAACATGGAATTCATGATTTGAGCCACAGTCAGCTCCTGGTCTTGTTTTTGCTGACTGTATAGAGCTTCTCCATCTTTGGTTGCAAAGAATATAATCAATCTGATTTGGATATTGACCATCTGGTGATGTCCATGGGGAGACTCATAACTTGTGTTGTTAGAAGAGGGTGTTTGCTGTAACCAGTGCATTCTCTTGGCAAAACTCTGTTAGCCTTTTTCCTGCCTCATATTATATTGTAACACCAAACTTTCCTGCTACTCTAGATTTCTCTTGATTTCCTATTTTTGCATTCCAGTCCTCTCTGATGAAAAGGACATCTTTTTGAATTAGAGTGGCATCCTCTGCATATCTGAGGTTTTGATATTCCTCCCAGCAATCTTAATTACAGCTTGTGATTCATCCAGCCTGGAATCTCACATGATCTACTCTGCATATAAATTAAATAAGCAGGTTAACAACACACAGCTTGTCAAACTCCTTTCTCAATTTTGAACCAGTTAGATTGTTGCTCCATGTCCTGTTCTAATTGCAGCTTCTTGACCTACATACTGGTTTTTCAGGAGACAGGTAATATGGTCTGATACTCCCATCTCTGTAATAATTTCCCACAGTTTGTTGAGATCCACAGTCAAAGGCTTTGGACTAGTCAGTGAAGCAGTAGTAGATGTTTTCTTCTGGAATCACCTTGCTTTCTCCATGATCCAACAAATAGTGGCACTTTGATCTCTCATTTCTCTGCCTTTTTGAAACCCAGCTTGTACACCTGGAAGTTCTTGGTTCACACTCTTGAAGCCTAGTGTGGTACATATATACAATGGAATATTACTCAGTAATTAAAAAGAATGGAATGATACCATTTGTAGCGACACAGATGGACTTAGAATTTGTCATACACAGTGAAGTAAGTCAGAGGAGGACTGTCATATGACATCCCTTTTATATGCAGTCTCAAAAGAAGTGATTCAGTCATTTGTAAGAAATGAACTTACAAAACATAAACAGACTCACATCTTAGTGAATGAACTTATGGTTGCCTGGGGGAAGTATTGGGGGAAGGGATAGCTAGGGCTTTGACGAAGGACCTGTACACACTATTATGTTTAAAATAGATAACCATTAAGGACATACTGTGTAGACATGTAAGTCTATTCAATGTTATATAGCAGCTTGGATGAGAGTACAATTTGGGGGAAAATTGATACTTGTGTATGTATAGCTGAGTTCCTTCATCATTCACCTGAAACTCTCACATTTTTTATTAATTGATTACACCTAATACAAAATTTTAAAAATGATTTTTAAAAGGCAAATGGTGATTTTTTTTTTAAGTGACATGGATTAAATAGATCATTTCAGCTACTGAGAGGAAAATGGATTAGTGGGCTTGAGAGAGAATAAGAAAATAAAAACTAGGAGGATATTGTAATAGTTTAATCAGGAAATAGAGGTGGCTTGAGGTACAGTAATGGCAACATAAAAATGAATATGTAAATTTAAAATATTTTGAGACATTTATCTTAGTGTGAAAATGGATATGAAAGATGACTATGAGAAATTCAAGACTGAGAGATTCTGCTTTGTATGAATGCTTTGATTAGGTTATTTCTAAGATCTATTTCAGATAGTCTGTAATCTCATTATTCTGTAACACTTTAATGACTACATACATAGCAATTTCAAAAAAAGAGACTAGATTTTGAATTTATTGCCCCAGGCCCACTGGGGACAAGGAAGACAGGGAAGGCAGGGATGTAAGATTTCATTTGATTCATTGCATCCTTTTTTAAAATTTATTTTTTATAGGAGTATAGTTGATTTACAATGCTGTTTTAGTTTCTATTGTACAGTAAGGTGAATCAGATATACATATATCCACTCTTTTTTTTTTTTTTTTAGTTTCCTGTTCCCACATTATTACAAAGTATTGAGTAGAGATTCCTGTACTCTATACTAAGTTCTTAATAATTATCTATTTTATATAAAGCAACATGCATATGGAGCTTTCTCAGTGGCTCAGTGGTAAAGAACCTGCCTGCAATGCAAGAGATATAAAAGACATGGGTTTGATCCCTGAGTCAGGAAGATCCCCTGGAGAAGGGAATGGCAGCCTACTCCAGTATTCTTGCCTGGAGAATCCTACGGACAGTGAAGACTTGTTTATTTTGGGCTTTCCTGGTGGGTCAGCTGGTAAAGAATTCACCTTCAATGTGGGAGACCTGGGTTCGATCCCTGGGTTGGGAAGATCCCTTGGAGAAGGGAACGGCTACCCAATCCAGTATTCTGGCCTGAGAACTCCATGGACTATATAGTCCATGGGGTCACGAATTTATTGCTTCTCCTCTTTCCCTCTTGGCATCCATATGTTTGTTTTCTATATCTTAATTCACTTCATACTTGTTTCTTCAAACTCTGAAGGCCTGACAGAGGTTCCCTATTTACTTATTTTTCAGAATACTAAGTACTCTCCTGATAACTTTTGAAGTTAATATGTTGGTAGCATGATAGCAGTGGAGGATAACAAGTAATTACAAACAAATGCTAAAATTAAAATAAACAATTTCTGCAATGAGACTGGCTATATTTCCTTGGATTGATTATGATTAAAGACCTGTAAAAACCCTCCCTCCACAGTGATTCTTCAACATCAACATGCTGAGATTCTTAAGGAAGGGTTATTTATGCCTCCACCTGCATCTTAGTTGTCACTAGACTCTCTCTAACAGAGGGAGAGGAGATTTTTAATTAAACTTTTGTGAATAAAGACAAAATTATTTTCTAAAACAATTGTCTGGAAGTTAGTAGCAACCCAATTTTCATCATGCAGTGTAGCTATTAATTAGCTAGATGCCAAAGGTTGATGGGAGGGGCTGGGGAGAAAGTATGTCAGAATGGAAGTAAAAATACAATTTAATTTTCCTTGACAAATTTTCTTTCCTACAGTTCCATCAGAAGGGACAGTTTGATTGAAGATCTGTAGCTATCTTTCTAATTTAATATCTGTTGGTTATTTATTTTTGCTAAAATGCTCAATAAATTTTAGAGAAGGAAAGCCAATAGTATAATAAAATATTGGAAATTGAATTAAACTTTTATCAAATGCTCATAATCTTGATGCTTGAAAAACAAACAAACAAAAAAACAAGAAATGGACTATAGTTTCCTGGAGGTGATTTCAGTTTTAACTTTCTATGAACTTGAGGTAAATTTTTTAAATTAATTTTTAATTTTTAAAAATTCCAGACTCTTTCCTCCAGAATTAATATTACTAGCAGTGAATATAAAGGAAAACTTCTTGAGAAAATTCTTTAGTATGACTTCCTGAAATCAGAACAATTCATCACACATAGTGGGTACTCAATGAATACTGAATCACTAAAGACAAAACAATTTCAAGTGTTGAAAAGACAGGCTAAAGTTCTAATAGATAATGGATCAAAAGATCAAATAATTAAAACTATATATTATGACTACTATCAGAGAGAAGTTAACTGCATGATGAACAGACTGTAGCCATGGCATAAACTGCTTCATCTTAAGTAGTACTGAATCTGTGGCTATCACAATTCCAATAACTGGTCTTAAGAAAATGGGATTAACACTCTTGTTCGTAGTAATCTATATCTCTGTGGGCATCAAAATAATTGTAGTTTGTTGTATCTGTACATGTAATCAGGCAACTAAAATGATCAACAAACAGATGAAACAGACTCAGGTCAATATCTTCCACTTTCAGAATATGGCATCTTATGTTAGCATGAAGAAGGTACAGAAGACAGATCTTTGCCCCTAACCTCATGAAGATCACAATCACAGAAAATTAACCACAATTATTATATGGATCACAGCTTTATGTAACTTTACTATGGTGGAGAGTTCTGACAAAACCTAGTCCACTGCAGAAGGGAATGCAGACCACTTCAGCATTCTTGCCTTGAGAATGCCATGAAGAGTACGAAAATGCAAAAAGATATGACCCTGAAAGATGAATACCCAGGCTCATAGGCGTCAAATGTTCTACTGAAGAAGAGTGTATAAATAGCTCCAGAAGGAATGGAGAGGGTGAGACAAACCAGAAACAAAGCCAAGTTGTGGATATGTCTGGTGGTGAAAGTAAAGCCTGACGCTATTATTGCATAGGAAGCTAAAATGTTATGTCAGTGGATCAAGGTAAACTGGAAATGGTAAAACAAGATATTTTAGGAAACAGTGAACTAAAATGGATTTTAATAGGCAAATTTAATTCAGATGACCATTATATTTACTACTGTGGGCAAGAATCCCTTAGAAGAAATGCAGTAACCATCAAGGTCAAACAAAAGTCCAAAATGCAGCACTTGCATGCAATCTCAAACATGACAGAATGATCTCGGTTCATTTCTAGGGCAAAACATTCTATATCACAGTAAACAAGTCCAGGTCCCAACCAATAACACTGAAGAAGCTGAGGTTGGATGGTTCTATGAACATCTATAAGATCTTCTGGAACTAACACCAAAAAGAGATGTCCTTTTCATCACAGGGAACTGGAATGCAAAAGTAGGAAGTCAAGGGATACCTGGAGTAACAGGCATGTTTAGCCTTGGAGTACAAAATGAAGCAGGGCAAAGGCTAACGGAGTTTTGACAGACAATGCACTGGTCATAGCAAATACACTCTTCCAGCAACACAAGAGATGAGTCTACATATGGATATTACCAGAAGGTCAATACAAAAATCAGACTGATTATATTCTTTGCAGCTAAAGTTGAGAAGCTCTATACAGTCAGCAAAAGCAAGACCTAGAGCTGACTGCGGCTCAGATCATGAATTCCTTACTGCCAAATTCATACTTAAATTGAAGAAAGTAGGAAAAATGAATAGGTCATTCACGTATGACCTAAACCAAATCCCTTATGGTTATACAGTGGAAGTGACAAATAGATTCAAGGGATTAAATCTGATAGAATGCCTGAAGAACTATGGATGAAGGTTCATAGAATTGTGCAAAAGGCGATGATCAAAAGCATCCCCAAGAAAAAGAAACACAAAAAAGCAAAATGGCTGTCTGAGGAGGCCTTACAAATAGCTGAGAAAAGAAGAGAAGCAAAGGGAAAGGATAAAAGGAATGATATACCCATCTGAATACAAATTTCCAAAGAATAGCAAGGAGAGATAAGAAAGCTTTCTTAAGTGAACAATGTGAAGAAATAGAGGGAAACAATAGAATGGTGAAGACTAGAGATTATTTCAAGAATATTATAGATATCAAGGGACTATTTCATGCAAAGATGGGCACAATAAAAGGCAGAAGTGGTATGGACCTAGAAGAAGCAGAAGATAATAAGAAGAGGTGGCAAGAATACACAGAAGAACTGTACAGAAAAGGTCTTAATGACCTAGATAACTGTGATGTTCTAGTCACTCTTCTAAAGCTAGATACCCTGGAGTGTGTAGTCAAGTGAGCTTTACGAGTCAATACTATGAACAAAGCTAGTGGAGGTGAAGGAATTCCAGCTAAGCTATTTCAAAACTTAGAAGTTGATGCTGTTAAAGTGATGCCCTCAATAGGTTAGCAAATTTGGAAAACTCCATTCAAACTATCGCACAATTCCACTCATTTTGCATGCGAGCAAGGTAATACTCAAAATCCTTCAAGGTACACTTCAACAGGACATGAGCTGAGAACTTCAAGATGTACTAGCTGGATTCAGAAAAAGCAGAGGAACCGGAGATCATAATGACAACTTCCATTGGGCTGTAGAAAAAGCAAAGGGATTAAAAAAAAAAATCTACTTCTGCTTCACTAACTACACTAAAGTCTTTGACTGTGTGGATTGCAACAATGTATGGAAAGTTCATAAAGAGATAGGAATACCAGATCTGCTTACCTGCCTCTTGAGAAACCTGTACACAGGCCAAGAAGTGACAGATAGAACCAGAAATGGAAAAACAAACTGGTTCAAAACTGGAAAAGTAGTATGTTAGGGCTGTATATTGTCACTCTGTTTATTTAACTTATATACAGAGTACAACATGCAAAATGCCAGGCTAGATGAAGGTCAATCTGAATCAAGATTGCTGGGAGAAATATTAATAACTTCAGGTATGCAGATGACACCACTCTAATGGCAGAAAGCAAAGAGATACTAAAGAACCTCCTGATGAAGGTGAAAGAGAGTGGAAAAGCTGGTTTAAAGTTCAACATTCAGAAAACTAAGATCATGGCATTTGGTCCCATCACTTCACAGAAAAATAGATGGAGAAAAAATGGAAATAGTGACATACTTTATTTTCTTGGGCTTCAAAATCACTAAGAATGGTGACTGCACCCATGAAATTAAAAAAAAAAAATGCTTGCTCTTTGGAAGAAAAACTATGACAAATCTAGACAGCATTTGAAAAGCAGAAACATCATTTTGCCAACAAAGGTCCATATTGTCAAAGCTATGTTTTTGTTTTTTTTTTCCATTCGTCCTATATGGATGTCAGAGTTGGACCATAAAGAAAGTTAAATGCCAAAGAAAGCGTACTTTTGAACTGTGGTGCTGGAGAAGATTCTTGAGGGTCCCTTGGACTGCAAGGAGATCAAACCAGTCAATTCTAAAGGAAATCAGTTCTATATATTCATTGGAAAGACAAATGCTGAAGCTGCAATACTTCAGCCACATGATGCAAAGAGTTGACTCATTGGGAAATATCCTGATATTGGGAAAGATTGAGGGCAGGAGGAGAAGAGGGCAACAGAAAATGAGATGCTGGATGGCATCATCAGCTCAATGGACTTGAGTTAGAGCAAGCTCTGGGACATGGTGAAAGACAGGAAAGCCTAATCTGCTGAAATCCATGAGTTTGCAAAGAGTTTTACACAACTAAGTGACTAATCAACAACAACAATATCTTATAGAAATGGAATAATGTCTGTCAAAGGGGATTCATAAACAGCTCATTTTCCCCTTCTCTCTTTTGTCTGTTTCTGTTTCCCTTATGCTTTAATTATAAAAAGGAGATCACTAGGTAACATTTAACCTAACTTTTGATTTATTCCCTACTAAATGTAAACAATACCTTCCATAATCTGTTGATTTATTTGCTATCTTAAAAGAAGTCAACATGAAGAATTCAATAGTTAAAGAATGACTAGTTCTCTACCCTTATTATGCCCCTTAGCAATCCTGCAGACAGACTACAAAGGAATGAGAATATATCTGAAGAAAAATGATGAGAACTCAGCCAGACTTCATATAATGGAAAATGAGGCAGAGTTTGACCTCCTGTCCTGATGATTCTTCCTGATAGCTCAGTTGGTACAGAATCTGTCTGTAATTCAGAAGACCCCGGTTCAGTTCCTGGGTCCAGAAAATCCACTGGAGAAAGGATAGGCTAACCACTCCATTATCCTTGGGGTTCCTTCGTAGCTTGGCTGGTAAAGAATCTGCCTGCAATGCCGGAGACCTTGGTTTGACCCTGTGTTGGGAAGATCCCCTGGAGAAGGATCTCCAGTATTCTGGCCTGGAGAATTCCATGGACTGTATAGTCCATGGACTCACAAAAATCTGACATAACTGAGTGACTTTCGCCTACACTTTCACCTGATGATTCACTGAGATTCTTTCCCCCTTTCCATTTAAAAACTATTATAGCTGAACAGCATCTTTGGAGTTGGGTTTTTTTTTTGGCATATTAGTCCACCTTCTTTCCATATTGCCAGCTTTCCAATGAAAACAACTTTCCATTCTGCCAACATTTGCTCTCAGGTATTCACTTTTGAACAGTGAACAGCTGAATCTGAGTTCAGCAACAGTAAGAAACAAAGTCCTGATTATAGATCCTAGGTATTTTCTCCATGCTTTAAGTGAAGAAAAAAGATTGTGACATCACTGAAGTAAAAACATGTTATCCTTCTTCTGAGTACTACATCCATAATCATGGACTTTTTAGTTTCCCAAGTGATCCTTTATTAAGATTTCAAGTTCCTTTTTAGATTGCGAGCATGATTTCCTATCCTTTACATTTCTTCTACACAACTAGAAAGTAAGTTAAAGCTCAGGGAAGGAGATTAGTATTTACAAGGAACTACTGTGTACCTGTTCTCTGTAGATACAGATATTTATATAATTGAAAACTCTCAGTCACCCTATGAGGTTCTAACTATTTATTACTTGATAAAAATGGGCAAATATGAATTTTGAGATACCTAATATTAGCCAGCAGATGAATGCAGAAAAAAATGTGATTTTAACTTATTTATATTGCTTTTACCAAATGTCTATTAACCACTATTCTGATGGAATGAACTAAGTCTTCTCTTTACTTCAAGAGGAAGAAATCATGGCTGGATGATCTGCAAGACAAGTGTCAAGTAATCTTTGCAGTCCATCCTGTTTTGACCTTATATCGCTGTTCTGGTAATTAATGTCTCTGGAAGAACACAGCATATACATCTGCAGAATGTTATAGAGAAGGATTTACGAGACCCAAAGGATACTACTCCTGTTGACTAGATGAGATAGAAAGGGTATTAGATTCTGAGGAACTATGATGAGTTCAGTTTAGATGAAAATGGATGAAAATTGCATGTGAAAAGAAAGAAAAATACCAAAATATGTGCTAAAATATTTCATGGTGTTTTTCTTTAATATATTTTAAAATGATGGTCATCTTTCTGAACTGAATTTAATTCCTGTTATATACTAACTGCGTAGACTCCATCTCTGGTTTTTGTTTGTTTTAAAAATAAAAACTATAGCATCCACCTCATAGGGATGCCTAGTGGAAGACAGCTCAATGAAAAAGCTTCTGTAAATCCCTGCACTCAGAACCCAGCTCACTGTGGTCAGGAACAGATGTGGGTGATACTACCTTTGTTTCAAGGAAGAGTAAATATTTTAAATTTTCATGTCAATTTTTCTGCAGCTTTTGACATACTCAAGATTTTTCTGTGGAATACAAATGCCATAAATGGTGCCTGCCTCTCACCAGTGTCAAATTATTGACAGTTATTTCCATCATTTTTTATTATATATTATTTCTCATAATGTTAAATAAAAATAGTCCTCTCCCCCATTCGCAAGAAAGACTCAAAGATTTTTCATTCCTCTTTCATGAAATGGCAATGATACGAATAAATGTTTACTGCACAACATGTACTATTTCCTCTAATAAAAATGTACCATACAACAATTCCATCACTTTTATTGGATTCATTTTTGTTTTCATTTAAACTGTTTGCACTGAGACATTCATATGAACCATTTTTAAATCACACGTAGAATTCAGAAGTACAAATTATGTGTCCAGGACCTCACTATTTTATCCTTAAAAAAGAAGTAAGCCCATGTTGGCTTACATTGTCATCCCTTGTAAGTGATGTGGAAGCAAACATTTTAATTAAGGCAAAACTGACTAGTTAATTGGCTAAATAATTTATACATATGATAGACTATGCAATGATTTTTAATATTCTATGTAATATTCTATAAATGATATATTTGATTTGGCTTAGGTAGATATTCCTTCTTTAAAATGAGGATTTCAATAAATTAAAAAATCAGTGACTTGACTGATATTACCGAGTCAATATAGAACCAGGAATAATTCATTTTACTCTTTGTATCTGGTGCAGTTCTCTGCTGAGTTCTTATTGAATGTGTCTGAGTGGGAATGTATGTGGCAGACTATGAAGATGCTTAAGCTCACCTCTATCCATAGGCACACGAAAATTACAAGTATTCACAGAGCATTTGTTGATCATAAAGATGGAAAGATTAGCAAAAAATGTTTGTACAACTAAAGATATAAATAAACTATAATGAGAAATGGTAGGAGGAACAGGGACACATACACTTGGATGAGAGACCCACAAACAGGAGATAATTACAACTGTAATGGTTCTCCCAAAAAGCAAGTGGTCTGATCCCCACAAGAAGTTCCGGTTCCCTAGTCCAGGAAGCCTACACTGGAAGTTAAGATCCCAGAACGTTTGGCTTTAAGGTCAGTGGTGCTTATTTTCAGAAAAGCCAGAGGGCTGTGAGAAATAGAAACTCCACATTTAAAAGGGAACACAAAATAATATGCTTCAGGACCCAGGACAAGAGAAGTAATTTGAAAAGAGCCTAAATCAGACCCACCTGCAGATAACAGACTGCCTGCAAGAGAGGTAGGAGACAACTGGAGTTCATCTTGTAGATGCAGATATTGTTGGCAACTATTTTGGAGCGCTGTATCAGGTGGACAGTGGTGCTGATAAGGATCATCTTGGAATAATCCCTCTAGATTAAAATGGCAGTATAAGGCGTTTCACCAGCCTGTCAACATCAGTATTGGAATGCCTCAGGCTAAGCAACCAGCCAGGCAAAGACAAACCCTACTCGCCAGCAGGTCTGCAGATGAATTAAGACTCCCTGAGTCCACAGCCACCTCAGAATCTGGTTCTGTTCACCAGAGAAAACAGGACCCAGCCCCACACATTAGTGCACTGACACAAACCCTAGGAACTCCAGAGCCCTGCATCCAGAGACTCACTTTCAGTGGAGCAATGCATCAGTACTAGACCCTTAGGGCCCTATAACCAAAGACCTTGGGACCCAGCTGCACTCGCTGGTGAGCTGGCACTAACACCAAGACAGCCTGTTCCTCAGCCCTGCCAAGCACTGAGCTGATACAAGTCTGGAATCCTGGACCCTGAAGCAAGAGACTCCAGAACTTGTCTCTGCTAACCAGTGGTCTGGCACTAGTGCCAGGCTACAGTGCTACTTACCAGTAAAAGGTCCAGGATCCCCTGCCTATCAATGGCAGATACCATGACTTACAAAGCTAGTAGAAGAATGAAAAGACAAAAGCAGTAAAATCATCTAATCTGCGTAGATAGTAGGGAATATAAAAAATGATGTAAAATATGATCTCAAAAACCAGTAAATATGGGGGGAAGGGAAGAAAATTACTGAGGTGTTAAAATGCATTTGAACTTAAGATATCAGCAATTTAATAATTGTTGTTGTTCTTGTTCAGTTGCTAAGTCCTGTCTGACTCTTTGCTACCCCATGGACTGCAGCATTCCAGGCTCTTCTTTTTTTCACTGTATCCTGGAGTTTGCTTAGATTCATGTCCATTGAGTCTGTGATGCTATCTAAGAGTCTCATTCTCTGCTTCCCCCTTCCCCTTTTGCTTTCAATTTTTCTCAGTGTTAGAGGAGAGAAAGAGAGAGAGAATGAAAGATTGCTATATATTAACTTTATTTTTTTTTATATCATTCTTTAACACCATAAAAAAAGAAAAAGATCTTCATGACCCAGATAATCACGATGGTGTGATCACTCACCTAGAGCCAGACATCCTGGAATGTGAAGTCAAGTGGGTCTTACAAAGCATCACTATGAACAAAGCTAGTGGAGGTGATGGAATTCCAGTTGAGCTATTTCAAATCCTGAAAGATGATGCTGTGAAAGTGCTGCACTCGATATGCCAGCAAATTTGGAAAACTCAACAGTGGCCATGGGACTGGAAAATGTCAGTTTTCATTCCAATCCCAAAGGCAATGCCAAAGAATGCTCAAACTACCGCACAATTGCCCTCATCTCACACGCTAGTAAAGCAATGCTCAAAATTCTCCAAGTCAGGCTTCAACTATACGTGAACTGTGAACTTCCAGATGTTCAAGCTGGTTTTAGAAAAGGCAGAGGAACCAGAGATCAAATTGCCAATATCCGCTGGATCATCGAAAAAGCAAGAGAGTTCCAGAAAAACATCTGTTTCTGCTTTATTGACTATGCCAAAGCCTTTGACTGTGTGGATCACAATAAACTGTGGAAAGTTCTGAAAGAGATGGGACTACCAGACCACTGACCTGCCTCTTGAAAAACCTGTATGCAGGTCAGGAAGCAACAGTTAGAACTGGACATGGAACAACAGACTGGTTCCAAATCGGGAAAGGAGTATGTCAAGGCTGTATATTGTCACCCTGCTTATTTAACTTATATGCGGAGTACATCATGAGGAATGCTGGGCTGGATGAAGCACAAGCTAGAATCAAGATTGCTGGGAGAAATATCAATAACCTCAGATATGCAGATGACACCCCCTTATGGCAGAAAGTGAAGCAGATCTAAAGAGCCTCTTGATGAAAGTGAAAGAGGAGAGTGAAAAAGTTGGCTTAAAGCTCAGCATTCAGAAAACGAAGATCATGGCATCCAGTCCCATCACTTCATGGCAAATAGATGGGGAACTAGTGGCTGACTTTATTTTTGGGGGCTCCAAAATCACTGCAGATGGTGACTGCAGCCATGGAATTAAAAGACGCTTTTTCCTTGGAAGAAAAGTTATGACCAACCTAGACAGCATATTAAAAAGCAGAGACATTACTTTGCCAACCAAGATTCCTCTAGTTAAGGCTATGTTTTTTCCAGTAGTTATATATGGATGTGAGAGTTGGACTATAAAGAAAGCTCAGAGCCGAAGAATTGATGCTTTTGAACTGTGGTGCTTAAGAAGACTCTTGAGAGTCCCTTGGACTGCAGGGAGATCCAGACAGTCCATCCTAAAGGAAATCAGTCCTGAATGTTCATTGGAAGGACTGATGTTGAAGCTGAAACTCCAATACTTTGATCACTTGATGCAAAGAGCTGACTCATTGTAAAAGACCCTGATGCTGGGAAAGATTGAAGGCAGGAGGAGAAGGGGATGACAGAGGATGAGATGGTTGGATGGCATCACCGACTCAATGGACATAGATTGAATGGGCTCTGGGAGTTGATGATGGACAGAGAGGCCTGGCATGTGCAATCCATGGGGTCGCAAACAGTTGGACACAACTGAGCAACTGAACTGAACTGATGGGCTCCCTGGTGGCTCAGACAGTAAAGAATCTGCAAATCTGCACACAATGAGGGAGACGTGGGTTTGACCCCTGGATTGGGAAGCTCCTCTGGAGAAGGAAATGGCAACCCACTCCAATGTTCTTGCTTGTAGAATATCATGGACAGAGGAGCCTTGTGGACTACAGCCCATGGGATCACAAAGAGACAGACATGACTGAGCAACTAACATGCATGGCCAGCTGACAGTTAACATCACACTCAATAGTGAAAAGCTGACACATTGCCTCTAAGAAGAGGGACAAGACAAGGATGCTCAGTCTTGCCACTTTTACACAACATATTATTGGAAGTTTTAGACATACTAATCAAAGAGGGAAAAAAAATGAAAGAAATTCAAATTAGAAACAAAGAAGTAAAACTTTCACTGTTTTCAGATAACATGCCAATATACATAGAGAATCTGAAGAAGCAATCCAATTTAACATCACATTAAAAAGAACAAAATACCTAGGAGTAAATCTACCTAAGGAAACAAAAGACCTGTACTCTGAAAAATATAAGATGCTGTTGAACCTCACCAAAGAGAATACAAACAGATGGAAAGATATTCTACGTTCTTAGATTAAAATAATTAGTATTGTTAAAATAACGATTCTTTTCAAGGCAATATACAGATTCAATGCAATCCCTTTCAAATTACCAATGTCATTTTTCACAGAACTAGGACAAAAGATTTTAAAATTTGTATAGAAACACACACACACACACACACACACACACATACATCTGGATAGCCAAAACAATCTTGAGAAAGAGGAACTCTGCTGGAGAAACCAGGCTTCCTGATCTCAGACTATATATCAAAGATTCAGTAACCAAACAGGGTGATACTGGGAAAAAAAAAAAAGTAGACACATAGATCAATGAAACAGGATAGAAATCTCAAGATAAATCGGCACAACTTTGTCAAATAATCTATGACAATGGAAGGAAGAGTACACACACAGTGGAGAAAAGACTGTTTCTTCAATGATTGGTACTGGTAAAACTGGATCAATGAGATCAGAACATTCCTTCACAAAATTAAACACAAAATGGATTAAAGACCTAAATATGAAACAAATGCTCTAAAAGTCCTAGAGGAAAACATAGGCAGAACTTGCATGACATAAATCACAGGAATCTTTCTTTATATCCATTTCCTAAAGTCTTGGAAACAAAAGCAAAATAAATAAATGAGATCTGATTGAACTTAAAAGCTTTTGCACAGAAAAGGAAATTGTAAACAAAATTAAAAGGCAACCTACAAGTTGGGAGAAAATATTTGCAAACAATGAGACCAACGGGAAATAATTTTCAAAATATACAAAGAGATTGCAAAGCTCAATATCAAAAGCAAACAAATGACCTAATCAAAAAAGAGCAGAAAATCTAAATAGACTCTTCTCAAAAGAAGTCATATAGATGGCCAACAAGTACGTGAAAAGATGCACAATATCACTAATTAATAGAAGAATGCAAATTAAAACTAAAATGAGATACCACCTCACACTTGTCAGAATCGTCATCATCAAAATGTCTACAGATAATAAGTGCTGAAGAGGGTGTGGGAAAAAGGGAACACTTCCAACACTCTTGATAAGAGTGCAAATTGGTGCAGCCACTATGGAGACCTGTAATGAAGTTCTTAAACATTAATAATAGAGTTACGGTATTATCCTGTAATCCTGCCCCTGGGCACATATCTGGAAAAGACAACAACTGTCATTCAAACAGATGAATGTACCCCAATATTCCCAGTGCTGTAACACTATTTAGAGCAGCCAAGCCATGGACACAATCTAAATATCTATCAACAGAAGATAAACTTGATGTTGCCAAATGGGAAAGGGTGGGGGAGGAATAAAGTGGTTATTTGGGATTAACAAATACTACTATATATAAAACAGATGAACAACAAGGACCTACAGTGTAGCACAGGGAACTATATTCAGTAGCTTGTAGTAATCTATAATGAAAAAGAATCTGAAAAAGGAAATATATTCTTGGTCAGATTCTTTTCCATTATAGGTTATTATGAGTTAGTGAATATCTATCTCTATATATAATGTAATGCACATATGTGTATATACAATGCATTATATATATATATATATATACACATATATACATGAATCACTTTGCTCTACATTATAAATCAAATATACTTCAATTTAATTAATTAAAATAGTTAATGCATTTTTCATTTAATAAATGTTTTTAAAATCTAGAACTAAACTTAAAATTAAACATTATAAGCAAATATGTAACAGTTTATAAATTTAAACTTCTTTCGTATGTTCTCATTTGAAACTTCGGCATCCTCTTATATTTGATCAATTATAGCTATTAGTTTAAAAATACATAGCTAGGAAATGACAGAGAAGGGATTCAAGTATAGGTCTCTTTGAATTTAAAGCCGATTCTGTATTCTATAAATACATTGTTAAAATTTTCTTTAACTTCCCAAGAATACTAGATAATTTGCTACTCTATGGACCACCAGGCACCTCTGTCCATGGGATTCTCCAGGCAAGAATACTGGAGTGGGTTGCCATGCCCCTCGCCAAGGGATCTTCCTGACTCATGGATCTAACCTGTGTCTCCTGCATTACAGGTGGATTCTTTACTGGTGAGCCACTAGGGAAGCCCCAAGACAATTCAAAGTATTTTCAAACCTAAGTTCATTTGCCTGATGCACAGTGAAGCTAAACAAATCAATATGTTACCATCTGTGATGCCTGAAAAATCACAAGAAATATGGTGACAGATATGGGGAGCACAGACCTGACTTTCAAAATAGCTGCCACTGAGGCTCTCAGGGAAAGATCCAAGAGGCTACTATGGGTGAGTGGTCAGGCAAGGTAAACAAAAGAAAAAGCTCACAGCTCAAAGACTTTCCTTTGCTTTTAGTGGAGAAACGGTGGCACAAATTCCCATCTGTCCTTCTCAGTATTATAAAGAAAAACAACAACTACATTGCACTGAGATATGTTGCTTCTGATCCAAGAATGTAGATATTTAAGTAGTTTTCAAATAAGTAGGAAAAAGAGGGATTTGTGCTATTTTAGAATGTAAATGCTGAAAGGAATATGTAGAAAGTGCAATTTATAGTTGATGCTTATTACATCCCACATATCAGAATGTATAAGAACAAAGAAATTTCACAAGTCAATTAGTCTTCCTGTTTTCATAGGGTAGACATTTATCTATTTATATATTTATCTTACTTTCTTTTAAAAAATTTATTTATTTTAGTTGGAGAACAATTACTTTACATTATTGTGATGGTTTTTGCCATACATCATCATGAACTGGCCACAGCTGTACATGTGTACCCCACAACCTGAAGCCCCCTCCCACCTCCCTCCCCACCCTATCCCTCTGGGTTGCCCCAGAACACCAGCTTTGGGTGCCCCGCTTCATGCATCAAACTTGCACTGGCCATCTGTTTCACATCTGGTAATGTACATGTTTCAGCGCTCAAGCTATCCCTTCTCCCACTGAGTTCAAAAGTCTGTAGTTTATGTCTGTGTCTCCTTTGTTGCCCTGCATTTAGGAAACATACTTGCTTTTTTCAGTTTGAAAACACTTTTGGAGATTTTATTTTAGTGAAGTAAGTTATACTGCTTAGATTTTCACTGTCAGTCAGCCGTTCATCAGGTGATAAACTTGAACAAGATATTTACTATCGTTTTGCCTCAGTCATCTTATATGAAAATAGGAATGAAAAGAGTACCACCTAAAGGGATTGAATGATATAATATAAATATATTCTATTAACTGACATAATTATAAAATCAACCCTGAATATTCGTTGAAAGAACTGACGTTGAAGCTGAAGCTCCAATACTTTGGCCACCTGATGCAAAAAGTATCTCACTGGAAAAGACCTTGATGCTGGGAAAAATTGAAGGCAGGAAGAGAAGGGTGCAACAAAGGATGAGATGGATGGATGGATGGCATCACTGACTCAATGGACATGAGTTTCAGCAAACTCCAGGAAAAAGTGAAGGTAGGGAAGCCTGGCATGCTGTAGTTCAAGGCATCACTAAGAATTGGACATGACTTAGTGACTGAACAACAACAAATATTTAAGTTAATGATACCATAAGTACATAGATTGTATCTTTCATGTGTAGTTTTTATTCTCTTTCTTGATCTTCTGTTATTCTATAAGAAATAGTGACAGACATGGGCTGGCTACTATATTTGCTTCTCCTTTTGATTAAAAACCAGTGTTCAAACACTTTCTACAGGGAGTAGCTAGAGGGTAATACTCAAATGCTCCAATAATAAGCGCATTCAGCAACAAAGTCTGTTGCTTCTATATGGAAGTTCAGACCTGGAAGAGGCCTTAGTGATTATCTGATATGAACAGAAATTAGATAATAAATTAAATAAAACAGTCTTTTAAAATTGTCATAGATATTGACTGAGTCATTACCAGAGGTCAGGTCTCCTGATTCTCAGTTCAGTGCTGGTTTTTTGGTTTTGTTTTTGTTTGTCTTGTGTTTTTTTTTTGATATTCAATACATATTTTACACTTACAGAAGAAATTGCTCACGCCTCTCTCTGCTTCATCCCCCTAAAACAGTTTCATTTTACAAACATTAAAAATGTTAAATTAGGTTAAGCAAGTTAATTACAGCACAATTATTTTCAATGTTATAATTAAATGAATGTCATAATTCAGTGGTCATAATTATTAGAATTTAAATCTCCAAAAAGTGACCAATGTCCAAGTAATTTATAAGGAAATCCTGAGTATCATCCAAAAGGAAAATTCCATATTACAAGTTAGCAAATTCTAGGACAAAAATAGCCTGTGTATTGCAATCATGCTTTGTTTAAAAATTGAAATTGCCAGTCAATTCTGTCAGTCTATGCCAGTCATAGATATTGCCAGTCAATATCTATGATAGATTTCATATGAAATTTATAAATTTCCGTGTCATCCTTGTTCGGAGATCATGATAATCTTCTCTGAATTGCTCCATTTTTTTTTTCTATGTGTTGCTGAAGTGGACACCAGTTCTGTTTATTATGTTTTAATGCCTAGTTGGTATGAGAAAATGCATCAACAATACTGAAAACTACATAGTCATTAAGGGCTAAGTTTAGTTCTCTCATGGGCTTTCCCCTGATAGCTCAGTTGGTAAAGAATCTGCCTGCAATGCAGGAGACTCTGGTTCGATTCCTGAGTCAGGAAGATTCACTAGAAAAGGGATAAGCAACCCATTCCAGGATTCTTGGGCTCCCCTTGTGGTTCAGCTGGTAAAGAATCCACCTGTAATGCAAAAGACTTGGGTATGATCTCTGGGTTGGGAAGATCCCCTGGAGAGGGTAAAATTTTTGGGTTTCCCTGGCTATGCCAAAGCCTTTGACTGTGTGGATCACAATAAACTGTGGAAAATTCTTCAAGAGGTGGGAATACCAGACTATCTGACCTGTCTCTTGAGAAACCTGTATGCAGGTCAGGAAGCAACAGTTAGAACTGGACATGGAACAACAGACTGGTTCCAAATAGGAAAAGGAGTACATCAAGGCTGTATATTGTCACCCTGCTTATTTAACTTCTATGCAGAGTACATCATGAGAAACGCTGGGCTGGAAGAAACACAAGCTGGAATCAAGATTGCTGGGAGAAATATCAATAACCTCAGATAGCAGATGACACCACCCTTACGGCAGAAAGTGAAGAAGAACTAAAGAGCCTCTTGATGAAAGTGAAAGAGGAGAGTGAAAAAGTTGGCTTAAAGCTCAACATTCAGAAAACTAATATCATGGCATCTGGTCCCATCACTTCATGGGAAATAGATGGGGAAACAGTGGAAACAGTATCAGACTTTATTTTTTGGGGCTCCAAAATCACTGCTGATGGTGATTGCAGCCATGAAATTAAAAGACGCTTACTCCTTGGAAGGAAGGTTATGACCAACCTAGATAGCATATTGAAAAGCAGAAACATTACTTTGCCAACAAGGGTCTGTCTAGTCAAGGCTATGGTTTTTCCAGTGGTCATGTATGGATGTGAGAGTTGGACAGTGAAGAAAGCTGAGAGCCAAAGAATTGATGCTTTTGAACTGTGGTGTTGCAGAAAACTCTTGAGAGTCCCTTGGACTGCAAGGAGATCCAACCAGTCCATCCTAAGGGAGATCAGCCCTGGGTGTTCATTGGAAGGACTGATGTTGAAGCTGAAACTCCAATATTTGGCCACCTCATGCGAAGAGTTGACTCATTGGAAAAGACCCTAATGCTGGGAAGGATTGAGGGCAGGAGGAGAAGGGGTCGACAGAGGATGAGATGGCTGGATGGCATCACCGACTCGATGGACGTGGATTTGGGTAAACTCTGGGAGCTGGTGATGGACAGAGAGGCCTGGCGTGCTGCAATTCATGGGGTCGCAAAGAGTCGGACACGACTGAGCGACTGAACTGAACTGAACTGTTAGTTCAGTTGGTTAAAGAATCCACCTGTAATGCAGGAGACCCGGGTTCAATTCTTGGGTCTGGAAGATCCACTGGAGAAGGGATAAGCGACCCACTCCAGGGTTCTTGGGCTCCCCTTGTGACTCAGCTGATAAAGAATCCACTTGTAATGTGGGAGACCTGGGTTTGATCTCTGGGTTGGAAAGATCCCCTGGAGAAGGGAAAGGGTACTCATTGCAGTATTCTGGCCTGGAGAATTCCATGGACTGTATAGTCCATGGGGCTGCAAAGAGTTGGACACGACTGAGTGACTTGCACTTTCATTTCCACTTTAGTTCTCTAGCTTGAACAGAAAAGTTATATTCTATGTGCTTTCCACAAATTATTTTACTGCTAACCAGAGTTTCTGAATTCCATGGAGAACACAGATAACTGTATTCGGTGTACCTTGAGCTGGTATAAAACTAGTCAAAAGTAGATTAAAGCTGATACTTATAACAACCAATAAATACATAATTCCCAGCAAGTTTCATGAAACATTGAAAATGATTATCAACCTACATTTCCACCTTTGTATATTGGTGTACCTTTGTCTTTTGTGGATTCATGAAACAGATCGGTTTTTAGATCACTTTAACATTCCTTGTCTTTCTGACAGTACATATCAAATCATTATATTATGCAATAGAAGTCCAAGAGCACCTATCTCATTAATTGACACTAAAGAATTTTGAGTATGATTTAATCATAAAGAACTTTTCACTTCCATCATGAAAAAAAAAAGATAGTAAGTTCATATATATGAAGGTATGGTAAAGACTGATAAAGATGGACTTTCCAGTTTTTACATATTTGAGCCTCTTTTTAATACAGGCTTTAAATCTAGGATGAAATAAAAAGATTAGCCTTACAAGAGACTCTTATTTGTCACCAACATCACCTATGGGTATTACCTACATGTTGCATACTGCTTTGCTTTAGAAGGGAAGAAGGTAAGACTCAGTATCTGTAAACTGGTTTTTATGTAAGTGGCATTTTCTCAGGTTGTTAGCATTCATTTTTCCACTGAGGACACACAAGATTTCATGAACACTTGAATGCAAACGTGGCACTAACTCTGCATGAAGCATGGCTTCAGTCTTTGGTACTGAGACAGTGGCAAGCAAGATATACTTATCACTGGTGCTTGTCTATGGTGAAGTTTCTCATTGCAGACTCACCAACAACTTTTGACCTCTGGATCCAAAGACTATCATTTACCCCACTTACAGAGGTGGAATATAGAGAACCAGCAGCATCATTTTGCTGTCATCCAGCTAACATCCTATCACAGGGTGGAAAGCAGTTTCTCCGATATTTCAACCACCAGAGAGAATTCTTTATTAGCTTTTATATAGGTTTGCCTTTCAATCAGATGATTTGAATAGTTTCTGTGGCAAGAGAGATAGTGCACTCACATAATAATTTTGCATTCCATCTTATCATTAATGCTTTAAACCTCATGGGAAGTCACAGTGTCTTTTATGGAGGTCAAAGCAGTTTATAACCTTAATAAAAACTCATAGCCTCAGGAACATCAAGTGCAAACTAGCAAGGGGGATTGACTGCATAAAAATATAATTAGATCACCACTTAAGAATGTACCAGCTAGAGGATTTCAAATGCAAATCAACAGTATAAGAGTACAATGGCACCCCAAACTTCAGTCCTATTCAGAAATATACACATAAATTGGCACTATCCAAAGGAAAATGAGATAAATCTGTTTTCCCATTTCTGGAAAGGCACTTTTTATAATTTTATATTTAATTGCTAAATATTTTTTATGGATGCTGTACAGAAATAGGTTACAAAGCATCTTGATAGATTTGAATTTAAAACAGTTAATAGTTGTAATGGTTCTCAGCTGTTATAAATTTATTTCTATATGACACTTAGGTCACTGTATTTTGAAGTGTGAAATTAATACAAGATAATATGCAAGAGAGCTTTTGAAAACTACATCATCATCTACATTTCCCAAGGAATAGATCACTCCCTCCCAAACACTGCAAAGAAATTATAGTTTTCAATATTTACCTAAGTGGTACTCTCCAGTAGAATCACTTACCTCTTTTACAGTTTCCCTAAGTTTCTACTTCCTTTTCTTAGGCGTTGTTTACTGGCCCTACTTATGTTCACAGGAAATAAGAAAGATAACAGGACCTGCTATACCAGGCATTGTGATACAGTAAACTCTCATCTTCTTTGACCTCCACAGAAACCTTTAGAGGAAGGCATATTCTCCCAGACTGTGGATCAGAGAGGTTAAATAATTTTGCAAGGTCATATTCCTGATGAATATCAGAACTTAGTTCTGCTGACTTCACTTTGTCTTTCAAATGAAGTAAAACATACTGTCTATTGCATAAATGAAAAAGAGCAGGCCAAGTGTTAGGGAATGATCCAGGGAAGGACAGTGTTTGGAGTGTCTGAAATGATCCTTCAAGCGGTAACACACTTGACTAGAGGGCTAGTTTTCAGGGTCAGTACTGGGGTAGCCTGACATATCAACTGACCCTGAAGCAAATAGGGCTCTAGTTTGCACTGGAAGCTTAAAGTAGAAGCTAAATATCCAGGCTTGTTAGAGTAGCAAGTTGCTAAAAGTCCACTGGGTTTACCAAGAAAATATTGTTGACTCCTGCCCCAAGACCACAGGTGCAATGTCTTGTACCAAGGCCACAGAAGCAGAACCCGAACCAAGGTCATCTCCAAAACTGACTGAGCCTCAATGTAACCATTGCCAAAAGCCCCTCTGATCATTGCCAGCAGGGTTCCTAACTGAAAATTAGGCAAGAATGTCCACTCTGGTAGTCACCCTAGAGTGGCCTCTGTTGTTCTGTGTGTCTGACTCTTTGTGACCCCACGGACTGCAGCTTGCCAGGTCTCTGTCCTTCACCATCCCATAAAGTGTGCCCAAGTTCATCTCCACTGTATCGGTGATGCCATCTAGACATCTCATACAGTGACACCCTCTTCTCCTTCTGCCCTCAATCTTTCCCAGCATCAGGGACTTTTCCAATGAGTCAGATGTTATATATCAGATGACCAAAATACTGGAGTTTCAGCTTTAGTGCCAGTCCTTCCAAAGAGTATTTAGGGTTGATTTCCCTTAAGATTGACTGGTTTGATCTCCTTGCTGTCCAATGGAGTCTCAGAAGTTTTCTCAAGCACCACAGTGCACAAAGGCATCAGTTCTTCAGTGCTTCACCTTCTTTATGGGCTTCCCTGGTGGCTCAGATGGTAAAGAATTCACCTGCAATGTGGGAAACCTGGGTTTGATCCCTGGGTTGAGAAGATCCCCTGAAGAAAAGAATGGCTACCCACTCCAGTATTCTTGCCTGCAGAATTCCATAGGCAGAGGAGACTGGCAGGCTACAGTCCATGGAGTGGCAAAGAGTCAGACATGACTGAGTGACTTTTACTCACTCCACCTTTTTTACGGTCCAGCTCTCATAACTGTGACCACTGGGAAGACTATAGCCTTGACAATATGGACCTTTGTCAGCAGAGTAATATCTCTGCTTTTTAACACACTGTCTAGGTTTGTCATAGCTTTCCTGCAAAGAAGTAAACATCTTCTGGTTTCATGGCTTCAGTCATTATCGGCAGTGATTTTAGAACCAAAGAAAAGGAATTCTGTCGCTACTTCCACTTTTATCTCACTATTTGCCATGAAGTAATGGAGTTAGATGCCATGATCTTAGGTTTGTTTGTTTGTTTGCTTTTAATATTTAGTTTTAAGCCAGCTTTTTCACACTCCTTCTTCACCCTCATTAAGAGGTTCTTCAGTTCCTCTTCACTTCCCACCATTAGAGTGCTATCATCTGCATATCTGAGGTTGTTTCTCCCACCTATTTTGATTCCAGCTTGTAACTCATATTCAGGCCAGCATTTTCATGACATGCTCAGTGTATAGATTAAACAAGCAGGGCTGACAGCAGACAGCCCTGTCATACTCCTTTCTCAATCTTGAACCAGTCAGTTGCTCCGTGCAGGATTCTAACTGTTGTTTCTTGACCTGCATACACGTTTCTCAGAAGACATGTAAGATGGTCTGGTAGTCCTATCTCTTTAAGAATTTTGCACAATTTATTATGATCCACACAGTCAAATGCTTTGGTGTAGTGGATATAACAGAAGTAGATGTTTTCCTGGGACTCCCTAGCTTTCTCTATGATTTAGAAAATATTGCCAAACTGATCTCTGGTTTCTCTTCCTTTTCTGAGCCCAACTTGGACATTTGGAAGTTCTTAGTTTGCATAATGCGGAAACCTAGCATGCAAGATTTTAAGCATGACCTTACTAGCATGGGAGAGGAGAAGAGTGCAATTGTCCGATGGCTAGCACGTTCTTTAGCACTACCCTTCTTGGGAATTGGGATGAGGATTGACCTTTTCCAGTCCTGTGGCCACTCCTGGGTCTTCCAGATTTGCTGATATGGAATTCAATACCTTGATGGCATCATCCTTTAGGGTTTTGACTAGTTCTTCTGGAATTCTGTTGTATCCACTAGTTTTATTGACAGCAGTGTTTTCTAAGGCACTTAGACTTAGCACTCCAGAATATCTGGCTCTGGGTGGCTGACCACACCATCACACTCATCCAGTTCATTTGGATCTTTTATGTACATTTCTTCTGTGTGTTCTTTCTATCTCTTCTTGATCTCTTCAGCTTCTACTAGGTCTCTACCGTTTCTCTCTTTTATTGTGCCCATCTTTGGGCAAAATGTTCTCTTGATTTTCCAGTTCTCCTGAAGATACCTCTGGTCTTTCCGCTTCTGTTGTTTTCTTCTAGTTTTATGCTCTGTTCACTGAAAAAGGCCTTCTTGTCTCTCCGTCCTGTTCTTTGGAAATCTGCATTTAGTTGGATATGCCTTTGCCTTTCCCCCTTGCTTTTTGCTTCTCTTATTTCTTTAGCTGTATGGTCTCCTCAGATAACCACTGTGACTTCTTGCTTTTCTTTTTCTTTCGGATGGTTTTGTTCTCTGCCTCCTGTACAATATTACAGACCTCCATCCATAGTTCTTCAGACATACTGTTTACAAGTTCTAATCCCTTCAATCTTTCATTACCTCCACTGCATATTCATAGGGGATTTGATTTCTGTTGTATTTGGCTGGACAAACATTTGATTTATGTTTCCCTGCCTTCTTTAGTCTAAGCCTGACTTTTGCTATGAGAAGCTGATGATCTGAGCCAGTCAGGTGCAGGTCTTGTTTTTACTGACTGTATACAGCTTCTCCATCTTTGGCTACAGAGAATGTGATCAATCTGATTTCGGTATTGGCCATTTGGTGATGTCCATGCATAAAGTTGCCTCGTGTTGTTGAAAAAAGGTATTTGCTACGACCAATGCATTCTCTTGGCAGAATTCAGTTAGTCTTTGCCCTGATTCATTTTGTTCTTCAAGGCCAAACTTGTCTGTTACTCCATGTATCTCTTGACTTCCTACTTTTGCATTCCAGTCCCCAATGAGGAATAGAACATCTTTTTTCAGTGTTAGTTCTAGGAGGTCTTCTAAGTCTTCATAGAATTGATCAACTTCAGTGGCCTAACCAGTCAGCTAATATCAAACTTCCAGCAGGAATTATAAAAATTGGCTACTAACCTACATAAGCTGTTGACTCTCCCTGGTCTGTCAAGAGTTGTCAGCCTGCTTCTCTCACAGTGCCCACTTTATCTCTGCTCTTTTTACTTAATAAACTTACTCCTTTCTGAAATGCTCTGTGTCTGGAAAGTTTTTTCCAACCCATGCTCCAACTGCCTCAACATTTGGTGACACAAATGGGGACTCTTAGAAAGGTCTCCCCAACTCTCTTTTCCTCTCTTGTTTCTTTTTCCTCAAATCCTCTGCAAACAGGCAAGTGACCATGGAAGCAACTGAGGAATTTTGGCCAGGGTTTCTCTCTGGCATGTTCCAAAGGACCTACAGTCCACCGTGCCCCAGTAGCTACCACCTAAGCAGGTGAGACCTCTCTTTTCCTCTTCTCCTCCTTCTCCCTTACACTGAGGACCAGGCCAATTCAAATTATGTAGAGATGGGTCAGGCACTTAAAGTCATTGCCTACCACTTGCAAATTCCCATGACAGGATCAGGGAGTCATGGAACAGACCAAGCTATTAGTGTGCTCCCTCAGCAAGACAACTTTCATTCAAAGTCAGGTACATATTGGTTCAAGCAAAACACTAAATTTTCTCCCCTGACCACCACTTCTGTGGAAGGACTACAAGGCAGATTCCTCAGTCTATCTTCTCTGCTATTTTCATTTTTCCTCACTAGTGTGCATGCTCAGTCATTCAGTCACGTCTGACTCTTTGAGACTCTGTGGACTGCAGCCTGCCAGGCTCTTCTGTCCATGGAATTTCCCAGACAAGAATAATGGAGTGGGTTGCCATTCCCTACTCCAGGGGATCTTTCTGATCCAGGGACTGAACCTGTGTGTCCCACTTGTCCTGCATTGCGGACAGATTATTTACCCCTGAACCACCTGGGAAGCCCCGGGACCCTAGGAGATGCCTCTGAGTCATCCCAAAATCTGTCTTCCACATTTCAGAGAATTGTCAAAAGGTGAGTCATGGTTGTTTCTGGGAACTTCTTTTCTGTCCTTTCCTGCCTTGGCTGCCAGGTACATTTTCACATGGTTTGTGCCTAGATTTGTAACTGGTTGCACAGTTTGTGCCATTCTCTGTCACATGCTCAGCGGTCAGTCATCTTTTGCTGTTGAACACGATTGCTGAGATGATTGGCCATTTGTGCTGCTAGCTGCCCAGTGCCTCATCTCACACAGAAGGTTCATTGGGACAGTTGCAACAGCTTCCCTGTCTGGTGAGCTCTTGGTACCCTCATTCTCAGAATAGGCTCAGGTACATCTCAAGAACCCTCCCTCAGACTCAAATCTAGGCTGTATTCTCAGAAACTGGGGAAAAACAAATTGATGCTGAAAATCTTAAAAACATAAGGCTTATTTTCCAATGAAAGTTGGCCCCACTACAAATAGGGGGACCAAGAAAAATAGTCTTTTAATGGCACACTAAATTATAACACAATCCTCCAACTTGATCTCTTTTGCTGTTCCTTACGTTCAAACTTTCATGGCCCTTAGTTAGAATCCAGATCTGAGCGACTCATGCTATATGTGTCTTTCTGTTGTTGTCTTATCCGCCATTCCTCACTATCTCCTTCTCCATCAGATTTTCTGGCCCAAGACTTCTCCTTATTCAAAACACTGCTAATTTTCTAAAGGATCCCCTTCTAACTCCTTATATCTCTGGAGGGGGAGGGGGAGAATGAACCAAACTCTCCCCATTTTTGAAAGTTCCCTTACTCCTTCCGATTCTGCTGATCAAACCAAGACCCCATCTCCCCAGAAGGACAATCCCTGCTGGGAAAACATCTTATCATCCAGTCTGCCCCTATTGCTGCTGCTACTGCTGCTGCTAAGTCGCTTCAGTCGTGTCCGACTCTGTGCGACCCCATAGACAGCAGCCCACCAGGCTCCGCCGTCCCTAGGATTCTCCAGGCAAGAATACTGGAGTGGGTTGCCATTTCCTTCTCCAGTGCATGAAAGGGAAAGTGAAAGTAAAGTTGCTTAGTCGTGTCTGACTCGTAGCGACCCCACGGACTGTAGCCTACCAGGCTCCTCCGTCCATGGAATTTTCCAGGCAGGAGTACTGGAGTGGGGTGCCATTGCCTTCTCTGCAAAGGACATGAGTTTGAGCAAACTCCAGGCGATAGTGAAGGACAGGGAACCCTGGCATTCTGTAGTTCAAGGGAGCCTCAAACACTTAGCAGCTGAGCAACAACAACAATCTCATGGATGACTATAGGAGAAGAAGAAGTATGTGATGGAGGAGTGAAATTATACTCAAGGGGAATGATGTTTCATCCCAGTCTTGTGGGGAGCAGAGAGCTGAATGAGCAAGCTAAATATTCCCAAGTTGTAATTATGTCTATTAAATATTTCCCTGCACTTAAAGATTATCTCTATAACATAATGAAATATATAATTTGCTGTCTTAAAAAAAAAAAAAAAGCAGAAACCAGATATTTTCTTCCAGAAGTCTATGTCTGAATTTCAATAGCTCCTACCAGGTGGAAAATTGTATGTTATAAAGCAATGTGGAACAAGAAACAGACTTTGGTTTTAAAAATCAAGCCAGTTATTAGAAGAAAGTAATCAGCCTTTAAAGTTTAAATTGAATATATTTTAATTTTCAGTAAAAAGAAAAAGTAATTAGATTTCAATTTTATTCCCGTAATGTTGAATTTAGGTTAAACAACTCCTAGCTATGATTCTTCATTAATCTCCAGATCAAATTTATCCATGATTAGGACTATCGTGGGGACCTCAAAAATAATAATTGTTGTTAGTAATCATTCAAGCCTACTCACAGAAATAGAAAAGTGGGCAAAAGTCATGAGGAAACAGCTCTTTCTCTCTCATACACACACAAACACACCCTGAGTCACACCATTATCCACAAAAGTAGCTTTTAAATAAAAAAGAAAATGTTCAAATTTATAAATAATACAAATAAAATGGAAGACATTTTCACCTATCAAATAGACAAATATATTTTTTTAAAAGGTAATATCCAAGTTGACAAGAAATCTCTTATGAAATAGACAGATCATTCCCTGGTGGCTCACAGGGTAAAGAGTCTGCCTGCAAGGCGGGAGACCCGAGTGTGATCCCAAGGTCTGGAAGATCTCCTAGAGAAGGAAATGGCAACCCACTCCAGAATTCTTGCCTGGAAAATCCTATGGATAGAGGAGCCTTGTGGGCTACAGTCCATAGGGTTGCAAAGAGTTGGACATGACTGAGTGACTACATTTTCTTTCATTCTAATATATTGAATGGATTACAAGTTGGCAATTTTAGGAGACTATTTTTATCAGTATGTGCCCAAGTTACAAAAATGTTGATGCATTTTGATTTAGATATTTCACATCTGGAAATTCACCTTGAAAAAATAAGCATTGAATTATAGATTAATGTGAAAAGTGAAAGTGATAGTCGCTCAGTTGTGTCCACTCTGAAACCCATGAACTGTAGTCCAGCAGGCTCCTCTGTTCATAAGATTTCCTAGGCAAGAATACTAGAGTAGGTAGTCTTCCCTTCTCCAGGGGATCCTGCTCCCTACCCAGGGATCGAATCCAGATCTCTGCATTGCAAGCAGATTCCTTGCCATCTGAGCCACCAGGGAAAACCATTGGTGATGTTGAGTCAGTCAGCTTAGTCCTGTCCCACTCTTTGTGACCCCATGGACTGCAGCACACCAGGCTTCCCTGTCCATCACCAACTCCTGGAGCTTACTCATACTCGTGTCCATCAAGTCGGTGATACCATACAACCATGTCATCCTCTGTCGTACCCTTCTCCTCCCGCCTTCAATCTTTCCCAGCATCAGAATCTTTTCTAGTGAGTCAGTTCTTCGCATCAGGTGGCCAAAGTATTGGAGTTTCAGCTTCAACATCAGTCTTATCAGTGAATATTCAGGACTGATTTTCTTTAGGATAGACTGGTTGGATCTCTTTGCAGCCCAAGGGACTCTCAAGAGTCTTCTCCAACACCACAGTTCAAAAGCATCAATTCTTCAGCACTCAGCTTTCCTTATAGTCCAACTCTCACATCCATACATGACCACTGGCAAAATCATAGCTTTGACTAGACGGACTTGACTTCGCATTCCAGGATGTCTGGCTCTAGGTGAGTGATCACACCATCATGGTTATCTGGGTCATGAAGATCTTTTTTGTATAGCTCTTCTGTTATTCTTGCCACCTGATGTTGAGCAATGCTTATCAAAGTGTTAATTATAATAATGAAATATTATAAAAATGAAAATATTCAAGAATGAGGAAATTTCAATAAATTATAGTATTTTATATGGAGACTAAGAGTATTTTTAAAATGGCATGGGAAACATTTTTTCCTTTATTTTTAGTTGAAGGATAATTGCTTTACAATGTTGAGGTTTGACAGAAAACAGCAAAATTCTATAAAACAATTATCCTTCAATAAAAAATAAATTAATTTAAAAAAAGAATATCTTAAAATTAAAAAAAAATATATGGAATGCTTCATGAATTTGCATGTCATCTTTACACAGAGCCCTTGCTAATTTCTGTATCATTCCAATATTAGTATATGTGCTACTGAAGTGAGAACAGGAAACATTTTTAACTAAAGCAAAAGAAAAAAAAAATAGGATACCAACTATACATTTGACAGGCTTGCAATTGTAATAAATATATAAATACATAAATAAAGTATTAATTTATACACCATACAGGTTTAAAAAACTGAACAGAAATTCACCAAAATATTAGTTGTGATTTCTTATGGGTGATTTTAATGAACATTCTTATTAATATAGTTCTTATTAAAATAGTTCTCTAACCTAGATTGTAAGCTAAAGAGAGGGAGAGAAAGATGGGCTTTTAAAGTGTTCTGAGCAGTGGGATTTTAGTTGGTTAAGTGAAAGTACAAATGTAAACAAGCAAATATATCTACTAAATAGCTGCAAAGCCCAGACATATAAAGAAAGTTGCAGACTAACAATCCTGAATATAATGTGTGGATAACCAAGGGGAGAAGCATAAATAGTTTTTCTCTTATGAAAGAACAAGGACATTTTACATGTTTAATAATAAACCTTTGAAAATGTTTGTTTTCATAATCTGATATGAAAGATTCATAGTCATAAAAATCTCTTAGAGTCCAATTTCTCTTCTTTGCTGAAAGACTGAGTCAGTGTCTCCTGGAAAGCCACCTTAACTTTTAGAGAGTCTGAACATTATGGTGAACCATTACTTAGCTCAAATAATTCAATGTTTCCTTAGGGCATAGGTTAATTTTATTTATATATTTTAATTTGTGGAAAGGTATAAAAAAGGTCTTGACGGTGCAGTCACTCACCTAGAGACAGATATGCTGGAATGTGAAGTCAAGTAGGCCTTAGGAAGCATTACTATGAACAAAGCTAGTGGAGGTGATGGAATTCCAGATAAGTGATTTCAAATCCTAAAGATGATGCTAAGAAAGTTCTGTACTCAATATGTTAACAAATTTGGAAAATTCAGCAGTGGCCAAAGGACTGGAAAAATCCCCAAACTCCCCAAAACTGGAGGTTTTGCTCCAATCCACAAGAAGGGCAGTGCCAAATAGTGTTCAAACAAGCATACAACTGCACTAATATTCCATGCTACTAAGGTTATGCTCAAAAAATTTCAGCAGTATGTGATCAGAAAACTTCCAGATGCACAAGCTTGGTTTAGAAAAGGAAGAGGAACCAAAGATCAAATTGCCAACATTCGTTGCATCATAGAGAAAACAAGTGGATTCCAGAAAAACATCTACTTCTGCTTCATTGACTATGCTAAAGCTTTTGACTGTGTGGATCACAGCAAACTTTGTGGAAACTTTAGGAAAATTCTTAAAGAGATGGCAATACCAGACCACCTTACCTGTCTCCTGAGAAACCTGCATCTGGGTTGATAAGCAAAAATTAACCAACAGTTAGAACTGAACATGGAACAACAGACTGGTTCCAAATAGGAAAAGGAGTACGTCAAGGCTGTATATTGTCACCCTGCTTATTTAACTTATATGCAGAGTACATCATGAGAAACGCTGGGCTGGAGGAAGCACAAGCTGGAATCAAGATTGCTAGGAGAAATATCAATAACCTCAAATATGCAGATGACACCACCCTTATGGCAGAAAGTGAAGAAGAACTAAAGAGCCTCTTGATGAAAGTGAAAGAGGAGAGTGAAAAAGTTGGCTTAAAGCTCAACATTCAGAAAACTAAGATCATGGTATCCAGTCCCATCACTTCTTGGGAAATAGATGGGAAAACAGTGGAAACAGTGTCAGACTTTATTTTGGGGGGGCTCCAAAATCACTGCAGATGGTGATTGCAGCCATGAAATTAAAAGACTCTTACTCCTTGGAAGGAAAGTTATGACCAACCTAGACAGCATACTAAAAAGCAGAGACATTACTTTGTCAACAAAAGTCCATCTAGTCAAGGCTATGGTTTTTCCAGTTGTCATGTACGGATGTGAGAGTTGGACTATAAAGAAAGCTGAGCGCCAAAGAATTGATGCTTTTGAACTGTGGTGTTGGAGAGGACTCTTGAGAGTCCCTTGGACTGCAAAGAGATCCAACCATTCCATCCTAAAGGAGATCAGTCCTGGGTGTTCACTGGTAAGACTGATGTTGAAGCTGAAACTCCAGTATTTTGGCCACCTGATGATAAGAGCTGACTCATTTGAAAAGACCCTGATGCTTAGAGAGATTGAGGGCAGGAGGAGAAGGGAACGACAGAGGATGAGATGGTTGGATGACATCACTGATTCAATGGGTTTGGGTGGACTAAGGGAGTTGGTGATGGACAAGGAGGCCTGGCGTGCTGTGGTTCATGGGATCGCAAAGAGTTGGACACGACTAAGCAACTGAACTCAACTGAAAATCTTACATGGAACAATGGATTGGTTCAAAATTGGGAAAGGAGCATGGCAGGCTGTTTACTGTCCTCCTGCTTATTTAACTACTATGCAGAGTACATCATGCAAAATGCCAGGCTGGATGAATCGCAAGCTGGAATCAAAATTGCAGGGAGAAATATTAACAACCTCATATTATGCATATGATACTACTCTAATGGCAGAAGTTGGTGGTGGTTTAATCACTAAGTCATGACTGACTCTTGCAATCCCATGAACTGTAGCCTGCCAGGCTCCTCTGTCCATGGGATTCTTCAGGCAAGAATACTGGAGTGGGTTGCCATTTCCTTCTCCAGAGGATCTTCCTGACCCAGGAATCAAACCCAGGTCTCCTGCAATGCAGGCAGATTCTTTACCAACTGAGCTATGAGGGAAATCCTATGGCAGAAGGTGAAGATGGGCTAAAGAGCCTCTTGATGAGGATGAATGAGGAGAATGAAAATGCTGACTAAAACTCACCATTCAAAAAACTAGGATCATGGCGTCTGGTCCCATACTTCATGGCAAATAGAAGGGGAAAAAGTAGAAGCAGAGACATATTTTATTTTCTTGGACTCTGAAATCACTGTGAAGGTGACTGCAGCTATAAAATTAAAAGACAGTGCTTGGAAGGAAAGCTATGACAAACCTAGACAGTGTATTATAAACAGAGACATCACTTTGCTGACAAATGTCCATATGGTCAAAACGATGGTTTTCTCAGTAGTCATGTACAGATGTGAGAGTTGGACCATAAAGATGTCTGATCACTGAAGAACTTATGCTTTTGAACCGTGGTGCTGAAGAATCTCTTGAGAGTCTCCTGGATAGCAAGGAAATCAAACCAGTCAATCTGAAGGAAATTCATTGGAAGGACTAATGCTGAAGCTTTAATACTTTGGCCACCTGATATGAATAGCCAACACATTGGAAAAGGCTCTGATACTGGGAAAGTTTGAGAGCAGGAGGAGAAGGTGAAGGTAGCCAACACATTGCATCAGTCCTTCCAATGAATACTCAAGATTGATCTGCTTTAGGATGGACTGATTGAATCTCCTTGCAATCCAAGGGATTCTCAAGAGTCTTCTCCAACACCACAGTTTAAAAGCATCAATTCTTCGGTGCTCAGCTTTCTTTAGAGTCCAACTCTCACATTCATACATGACTACTGGAAAAACCATAGCTTTGACTAGACAGACCTTTGTTGGCAAGTAACATCTCTGATTTTAACATGCTGTCTAGGTTGGTCATAACTTTTCTTTCAAAGAGCAAGCGTCTTTTAATTTCATGGCTGCAATCACCATCCGGAGATTTTGGAGCCCCCCAAAATAAAGTCTGTCACTGTTTCCATTGTTTCCCCATCTGTTTGCCATGAAGTGATGGGACTGGATGCCATGATCTTCGTTTCTGAATGTTGAGTTTTAAGCCAACTTTTTCACTCTCTTCTTTCACTTTAATCAAGAGACTCTTGAGTTCTTCTTAGCTTTCTGCCATAAGTGTAGTGTCATCTGCAAATCTGAGGTTATTAATATTTCTCCTGGCAATCTTGATTCCAGCTTGTGCTTCATCCAGTTCAGCATTTCTCATTATGTACACTTCATATAAGTTAAATAAGCAGGGTGACAACATACAGCCTTGCTGTACTCCTTTTCCTATTGGGAACCAGTCTGTTTTTCCATGTCCAGTTTTAACTGTTGCTTCTTGACCTACCTACAGATTTCTCAGGCGACAGGTTAGGTGATCTGGTATTCCCATCTCTTGAAGAATATTCCACATATGGAATGATCAGATGTGGATCACTATGTTGTGATTCACATAATCAAAGGCTTTGGCATAGTCAATAAAACAGAACTAGAGGTTTCTCTGGAACTCTCTCACTTTTTCTATGATCCAATGGTTGTTGGCAATGTGAAAAATATGAATATTATTTTCTATATTGTCTTCTGATGATATGAGATTGTGTAATATTTGTACCATTTGTATTTGTGCATTCCTCTCTCTGTATGTTTATTCATTTTCTTATTACTCTTCCAAGCCCCAACATAAGTCCCCCATTATCCATGAAAACTTCATTGACTCAGCAGTGCTCACGGTATTCTCTCTTAAGCATTTAAATCTCTAAACAGTTTAACAGTTGATTAGAGAGTAATTTTTTCCATAGCTTTTCAATTAGTCTGAGTGTACCCAAATGAGGTATGATTGTTTTATTTTTCTCCCCACTGCCTCAAAGTGCTATTCACAATAAAACTAATTGAATGATTTCCATACATGTTTGAAGTAGTTCAATGTGCCTTTAGCAAATTTTTGTTAAAACAATTTAATACATCGGGTACCGTGAGGTTTTTAAAGATAATATTCAAAATAATGTAAAAGAATGTGGACCAGATGAGTGTTCATTTCAATATGGCAGGGGAACATTTCCAAAGCTGAAGGAATGCTTCTTTCCACCTCCTCCTGTGTAAACTCTGGCTTCTCACACCTTAATTATTTAACATTCCCTGCCTGGCATGAAATCAGAAGAGACTGGCTCATTAATGTTCCTCTCCAGCACATGTTATTTCCAAAACAATTTAAGAAATTCATGAATATTTCATTGTCTTCATAAGTGCCAGGGAGATGGCACCATTCCCTAAGAAACCAAATGCTATTTTCTAGGTTTGCTTCCCTGCAATTACAACCAAAGAGTGTGTATTCCCTCAATGATCATTTCTGTGAGTCAGTATATATTAGCTGGTGACATAAATGAAAAGCAGAATCTGAAACAGGGACATCGATTTGAAAAAAGGCATTTGGAGGAATTCTTCCTTTTAAAGGCAGATGCTCTCGTTTCAACCTGCATATACATATGTCAGAATTCAGGAGAGATTAATAAATTTTAATATAATTTCTTACTGGTACTTAACGAAAGTTAAACAAAGTGTAAGTAAATTTAGCCACAGAAAATATTTTTAAAATGAAAATCAAAAAGACTCTGGTCTTTTTCTTTTTTCCCCTCTAGCTTTCTTTTCAGATATAATACTTCATGAAAAGGCTAAGCAGTTTGAATTGTTATCGTTCTGTTTTCTCACTCTCTCACACTCTTCCCTGTATTTTAGAGTTATATAATTGTGACCATAAGGAAGAGCTGTTTAACTCAACCATATCCAAGCTATGAGCCAATTTTGAAAGTAGAAAGTTAAAACAAAAATTGTACCACATTTCAAAGTACCCCAGGTCCACAATAGCTAGTGGAATATGATAATATATAGGACATAAGAATGATAAACACTTCAGTGTTAAATAAGATATTTTATAGATATTTATTTCTATGGAAATGTACATTTGACCACCCTAGAATTCCTTTAAAAGGCACAGGAATTACTTTTCCATTTTATATGTAGGAAAACTGACATGGAGTAGTTAAAAAATTTGTATCAAAAAATATTAGATTAACCTAATTGTAAAACTCACACCTCTGATCAGTCCAAATCTCTTTAGTTGAAGCCAGGTGATATATTCTAATGGGCATTCCTTACTTGAAGACTTAATAGATAATATTCTCTGAGAAAGATTCAGTTCAGTTCAGTTCAGTCGCTCAGTCGTGTCCGACTCTTTGCGACCCCATGAATCGCAGCACGCCAGGCCTCCCTGTCCATCACCAACTCCCGGAGTTTACCCAAACCCATGTCCATCAAGTCGGTGATGCCATCCAACCATCTCATCCTCTGTTGTCCCCTTCTCCTCCTGCCCCCAATCCTTCCCAGCATTAGGGTCTTTTCCAATGAGTCAACTCTTTGCATGAGGTGGCCAAAGTATTGGAGTTTCAGCTTCAACATCAGTCCTTCCAATGAACACCCAGGACTGATCTCCTTTAGGATGGACTGGTTGGATCTCCTTGCAGTCCAAGGGACTGTTCTCCAATATAAACACTGCTTCAAAGTATTTGGAAGTTGTGTGCAAGATCTAGTTCAAAATTAGTATGGAAAGCTCTAAAATACCTCCAGTTGACACCTGATCATCTTTTTTCCCATAATTTAAATATAATTTTTGAAAATACATGATATTAAGAATGTAACATTTGGAATACAGAACTGGGTACAAACTCAATAGCTCAGTAGCACTCATTTGAAATCCTTATTAGACCATGTTCCTGTCTGTCTCCAAAGGCTTACTTTTTTTCTATTTCCATGAGAAGAACAGGTGTTATGTGCAGTTTGACCAAAAAAGGAACAATTAAAATGCAGTTTGACCATTACTAAAAAGAAGTTACCATATTGTAACTTCACTTAGTATCATGCACTTTAACAAAAAGTAAATATAACTCTTGAAACAATCTCTGAAAATTAAGCTTTGCTACAGTTTGAAACCATAATTGAAAATCAATCCAGTCCTTTCACCTATGTCACTTCTTTTTCCTGTGGTCAGTTTTGCAAGTAGGCAGTTATATACAACAGTTGACATTGGGTGATTTCAGGGGCTAAAAGAATACCACAACCCTACAGTTCCTACATACTGACTAAAAGAAATTATTGCTAAGTACTGTGGTGCTTCTAAAATTCATCAAATGCAATGTGATTCCCAGAGTACCCTGAGGTTGGACACAGAATCAAGACTTTAAGGGCCAGGTCTGTTTAGTGAAAACACCTTCAGGCAATTTGAATAGGCTTCTGAGATGAAGGTATTCCTCAGACCTTCACTGTCTCTAAGCCATTTATGAAATACATGTTTGATGAATACGTGTTCAATTTCTATTTCACCCTGAGAAAGCAGAGACATCCTATGCTTTCATGTGGTTTAAAAGCTAACTTGTGGGAATTTAGAATAAAGTATAGAAATTATTTTAGGATTACAAGTGGAGTTAGTGTTAGAATACGGTATAAGACAGGATTCTCTACAATCATTCCTTCTTATCGTCTCATACCTTAAAGTCTCCATTGACACCACACATTCATCTAGTTACAATATTATCTTGTTACTTAACTTTAGCCAAGATCCTTAAAAAGAAATTGTTTCCTGAGTTCTTGTCTCCATTGCACCACTTGCCCCAAACAGCCACTAAAAACAAGTACACAAAACTAAAATACTTCCTGACAATTTAGAGTATACAGTATGTGTAGGGAAAGAGCAAATTAGCCAAGAGGGAGTGGTCAGGCTCTCACCCCACAGCCTCTCACTTTTGCCCCACGTTTTGTAAATAATGATTATGGAACTGCTGAATTCACTCATTGCACTGCACGTACGTGTCACAAGGTTTATGTAACAATTGAGATCACTTATAGCACTGTGCATGCACACCCCAAGGTATTCACTTGGTCATGGCTTGTGTGTGGTTTACCTGTATGAGCTTCCCCATGAGAGCCCTGGCTGCTGCTGCACTGGGGCTACACTGGAGCAGCATAGTGAGTATGTTATGTGAGGTTATGTTGTGGTTCTGTTATGGTTATGTTGTGGGTGCCGCTATGGCTGCTGTCAGCCAGGAGAGAGGCTGTGTTATGGCTGCCATGCCAGCCAAGAGAAAATAAACACGTCTGCAGTTCCTATGGCCCCTCATGTCTTCTTCCAGCCTCTTAGCTCAAACCTTGCCTATCCTGGGTTCAATGAACAGTGTGGACATTGTGAACAGCAAGATAATTGGTGTCATGAACTGAATCAGCAATATAGTATGTTTCCCAAGTTATTACAGAAAAATATTTTTCTAATATTTTTTCACTGCATGACATGTATAGGAATTTTTAAATCTGTTATATCAGATTGCTTCCTGATTTCTGTCTGACCACTAACCTTTGCTACGGGTTTTAAGTGTTTCCTATAGTAGCACCTTACTTCTGTATTAGTCAGGATGATAATAATTGCTATTTTTTCAAATGTTAAGAGCTTAAAATAATTTAAAATATCTGCTTCACCAATGAAAATAGAATTAAAAGACTCTGAAGTTGGAGAATTTCGTGATGGAAGGGACACAGAGCCCTGAGTTGACACTAGGTGAATTGCCTTTTCTTCATCATATTGTATAGTGATCAACACAAAAAATTTCTATTGTATGAAGCCACTGTATTTGAAAATTGTTGTTTTAATTGTTACCAATCCCCAATGGGTTGGTGACTCCTCAGTGGGTCTTTTGCCTAGTGTTGACATGACAATCAAACAAAATTGGATTCAGTATAGCAGAGGAGGAAATATTCTTTGATCAAGGAATATTGATCCTTCCTCGAGAGGAGAGGAAGTGCTCTAAAAACACCTTCTTCCTGAGGGGAGATGAGTAGAGGAATTTTAAGGGCTATGAGGGGGGTTTATCATCAAAACTCTAGGAAAGGGACAGAGATTTTCAGGGGCAGCTGGGTATGTGAAATCTTCTACATTTCTTTGTACATGGCACAAACTGTGCCTAGCAAAATGCAAGCTTCCCCCACTGGACAGAGACTTCAGCATGGTAATGAAGCAAAGGTAACTTTTGGTCACCTCCAGGCCTCATATGCCAGACATGCTTCTTTGATCAAATCTGAGTTGGTTCAGGGCAGTTGATCATTGCATATCTCTTGAAGCACAGCTGTAAAACATCTTTGACAAATGCCAAGTGCTTTAAAATAAGCTTAGAAATAGACCAAAACAAGATTCCTTTAGTTCCCAGGGGCAGGTATGGATTGACATAACAACTAACATTATTTATCCTAATAAACTATTCTTAAAATCCTGCCCACTTATTGAATAGTACCACTATAAATCCAGTTGCCTAAACCAGAAACTTGGTATTAGTTTCAACTTTTTCAAATTCCTTCATCCAATCTCTTATAAAGCATTTTAGATTCGACTTTCATATGTAGTATTTTGAAATATATACATTTCTTTGCACCACCAGTACACAACCTTATTTCAGGCTACCAATACTCTCCCAAATCACACAGTCTCAAAGCAATGTATCTTCTACCGCAATTCCTGATGCCCAGTAATCTATTTAATACATTTCAGCTCCACTGATCTTTTAAGGGTCCAGTCTGGTCATATAATTTCCCCACTTAGTATCTTTCAAGGAATTTCTATTGCCAGAGGGTGCAATCCTAATTATTTAGACCACTTATCAAAACTCTCATGAATTAGCCTATTTTCCTTATCAGCCTCAATTCACCGTTTGCCCTTCAACTTTATGTAGTTTCTTGAATATGCCATTTTCTCCCCTGTCGCTGAGCATTTGCATATTCTGCCTAAAGTTCTGTCCATGATGTTACTCTCTCTTCCTACTTATTTTCACTTTATATTTTGATTTTCTTGAGTAACTCCCATAAATTCCTAAAATAGGTAGTTATGCGCCTTATGTTACATCATCACAGAATATGGGTCTGTTGACTAAAAAAATACAGTCATAACCTGAAAGTACAGAGTTACTTTATCTGACGGTAATGTTTAGGACTCCAAGCCCAGGAGACAGTATCTCAGTAGCTCTGAGAAAACTGCTCCAAGGAGGAAGGGGGCTGAAGGAGGAAAAAGAACAGGCTCTATCTTGAAAGCAGGACTCCATCTTGGGCCAGACTGTGGACTTTGAGCTATATGTCCAGTATCTAAGGAAAGGACACACCAACTGGAAAACCAGGCCCCCGGAAGGAAAAGCCCCAGGGCTCTCAGGGCTCTTCCATTGTCTAAAAAAATACCCTAATTATCTGTGTGACCGAATAGAATCATACATTCTATTATGCTTATTGGGGATGACCAAAAGCCTATTGATAATCGTCCACTGTTAACTACCTAGGTTTAAGGCATATGAATCACAGGTTGACTTTAATTGCATCTTTCTTTTTCCTTTGTTCAGACGAGTTTCAGGAAATTTGGGGAGGTGGGTTTGGGCATGTATGCTTAAGGTATATAAGGTTTTCACAAAAAACTGGTCGGGGTCCTTGGCTAAGAGAAAACTCTGCCTTGGGCCCGCAGGTGTAATAAACTGCACTCCACTATCTGCATTGTCCTTCTGAGTGAGTTTGTTTCCCAGAACACTTGGCTACAACAAAGCCATGAGCTTTCAGAACCAAACCATCTTTCTAAAAGATCACCAAGGCTGGGAATTGGATCATCAAAGGCAGCAATCTGATTTTTCATGGAATCATTAAATGTGTTTCATTAGAGGATTCATCTGGTATGTAAACACAATGTTCAGTTTGAATTATAGCACAAGTACCCCTTTGAGTTGCTGTAAGGATATCAAGGGCCATATGATTTTATAATGCAGCTTTTCTCATCATAAAGACCACAAAACTTAGTAGGCTGATAGCCTGGTTGCTATCACTTAATGCTTTTTAAGTGAATTTTGTTATGACTTCAATGTGAGAAATAACATTTTCCAATCCTACTGAAGGTACAAAAATAGCTTCTAAGTGATCATACCAGTTAAATACAGATCTTTTGGTCCATCAGGCTTGTATTGATGGTAAATATGCTGGAGTCACTTCTAAATTTGTATGCAAGTGGCCTGGAGCCCAAGAAAATCTTAAAGTATACCTTCCAAGTCAGTCTGGTGGAAGCCAAGGCTATAGATTAAACCCACAAAGCCACTGAGTCCCATTACGCGCCTGCCATCCAATGTATTTCTGGACGCCTGACCCAATCTGTTTCATACCAATCACTGTCTTGAAGAGAAATGGTAAATTTGTAGGCTTCATAAGGCACCTAGCCTAATTTTCTAGTGTTATTAGGCTGGTTATCTTTTATATGATTTAATTGTTACCAGCATAGGGGACCTTTTAGGCTTAGAAGACCATAACCTGGTGCTAGGCAGATAAACCCGTCCCATAACTGAGGCAATGTCCCTTCTAATAGTCTAGAGTTTACATTTTTCTGTTTGTTTGTTTGAAATTTTGTTTGTTGCTCTGATTGAGCTTGAATAACCTTAAGGGAAAATTTATATTCATGGCCAGGGTCAGAATAAGCATGTTTGATAAGCCAAGTGGGTTCCATCTAGTGATATCAGTAGTAGCCCAGACACCTATAATTCCTTTCTTCTGAAATAAACTTTCTAAGAACCAACCAATCAGAGCCTTGGAAGGGAGAAACCCACTAAGGTAAACCAGAAGTACTGGATGCAGGTAATTGACCACAAACCCAATAACTTGATTTCTAAAACTTGCATGAGATCATGCCCATGATAGGAAAACATTTGATTTATATAAGAGTCCAAGAAACTAAGAAAATGTTATGAACAATCATACTTGTTAGGTGCAGAATTTTGGGACAGCTGTGTACTTCTGTTGTCTGATTCTCATCCTGGCTTTGATGTTTCCTTATTATCAGAGAGTTGCTTTAAGGTGAGTTTGAGCTCAGTAGTTCTCCCTATAGACCAGAATGGTACATGAGCCCTTTTTATGTGGGAAATATGAATCCAAGATTAAATTCCCTTCATTTTGGTGCTCATGAGCTAGTCAAAAGAATCTGATAAGGGCCCCTCCATTTAGGTTGGAAGGAGTCTTTTAAATGATGTCTTTTCCAATGTACATAATCTCCTGGTTGTTAGTCATGGGAAATTTGATTTTCATTTGATGATAGATTATTGTGATAATCTTCAGAAACAAATTTAGAATGACTTGTCAATAATTTGATTAAACCCTTGCAATTATCTCCCTTAAATAATATCGGATCATATAGTGCTTCAATCAATCTCATTGGTCTCCCTGTAATAATCTCAAAGAGAAATAAGTGATGTTTGCCATCCACTCTTTTGACTGGATCTGAGATTGAGGAGAACCAATGGAAGGGATTTAGGGCAAGGTAAGGAATAAGCATCCACAATTTTAGTCAACTGAGTTTTAATTGTTCCATTTGTCCTTTCCACAAACTCAGAAGACTGGGGGTGATAGGCACAATGGAAATGTTGCATAATTGGCCAACATTTATAAATTTCCTAAATAATTTGTCCAGTAAAATGGGACCTTCTATCACTATGTATATAGAAGGAGATTCCCTAGATGGAAATTATTCTTTCTAAAAGCAACTTCCCTATCGATTGTGCCATGGCCCTTCTGCATGCTTAAAGATTTGAGTACAAAGTAATTAGGAAACTTTCATATTTCTGCAACATATAGCATTTTAGTATAATTGCTAGAATTATTACTAATAACATTAAATCAGGACATATCAGATGTTAGGGATTCCATGTAAATTTTGGATATATGTAATGATATTTATCTATATATTACAACCTAAAATTTGCTTTCAGTTACTTGACAATGTTTTTGAAGCAAAAATATCAAGCAAACTTAGCTTAACATTTGTCTCTGAGGTTCCCCAGAGATGTTTCTTCAAAGCATCCATCCCAGTGTCAGGTGTAAACTAAAAAACTTTGTTAGATTTTGATATTTGGAAATGTCATTAGAAATATCAAAAAGATTCTAAAACACAGGATCATAGGTTGCTGAAACAACACCTATTCACTTAACCAACATCACAAAAAAAATATAGATCATTTAAGGGCACAGAAACTCACAGAATATGTTGTTAAAAGGGGAATTTCGGTTCAGTTCAGTTGCTCAGTCATGTCTGACTCTTTCAGATCCCATGGAATGCAGCACGCCAGGCCTTCTTGTCCATCACCAACTCCTGGAGCTTGCTCAAACTCATATCCATCAAGTTGGTGATGCCATCCAACCATCTCATCCTGGGTCGACCCCTGCTCCTCCTGCCTTTATCTTTCCCAGCATCAGTGTCTTTTCCAGTGAGTCAGTTCTTTGCATCAGGTGGCCAAAGGATTTGAATTTCAGCTTCAGCATTAGTCCTTCCAATGAATATGCAGGACTCATTTCCTTTAGGGTTGACTGGTTTGATATCTTTGCAGTCCAAGGGACTCCCAGGAATCTTATCTAACACCACAGTTCAAAAGCATCAATCCTTCAGTGCTCAGCTTTCTTTATGGTTCAGCTCTCACATCCGTACATGACTACAGGAAAAACCGTAGATTTGATGGAATGGACCTTTGTTGGCAAACTAATGTCTCTGTTTTTTAATATGCTGTCTCGGTTGGTCCTAACTTTCCTTCCAAGGAGCAAGCTTCTTTTAATTTCATGGCTCCAGTCACTATCTGTAGTGATTTTAGAGCCCAAGAAAATAAAGTCTGTCATTGTTTCCCCATCTATTTGCCATGAAGGGATGGCATCAGATGTCATGATCTTCATTTTTTGAATGGTGAGTTCTAAGCCAGCTTTTTCACTCTCCTCTTTCACTTTCATTAAGAGGCTCTTCAGTTCCTCTTCACTTTCTGTCATAAACGTGGTGCCATCTACATATCTGAGCTTATTGATATTTCTCCTGGCAATCTTGATTCCAGCTTGTGATTCATCCAGCCCAGCATTTCTCATGATGTACTCTTCATGTAAGTTAAATAAGCAGGGTGACAATATACAGCCTTGATGTACTCCTTTCCCAATTTGGAACCAGTCTGTTGTTTCATGTCCAGTTCTTACAGTTGCTTCTTGACCTGCATACAGATTTCCCAGGAAGCAGGTCAGGTCGTTTGATATTCCCATCTCTTGAAGAATTTTCCACAGTATGTTGTGATCCACACTGTCAAAGGCATTGGCATAGTTAATAAAGCAAAAATAGATGTTTTTTCTGGAACTCTCTTGCTTTTTCAGTGATCCAACACAGGTTCGCAATTTGATCTCTGGTTCCTCTGCCTTTTCTAAATCCAGCTTGAACATTTGGAAGTTTCCAGTTCATGTACTGTTGAATCCTCACTTGGAGAATTTTGAGCATTACTTTGCTAACATGTGAGATGAGTGCAAATGCACAGTAGTTTGAACATTCTTTGGCATTGCCTCTCTTTGAGACTGGAATGAAAAATGACCTTTCCCAGTCCTGTGGCCACTGTGGAGTTTTCCAAATTTGCTGGCATACTGAGTGCAGCACTTTAACAACATCATCTTTTAGGACTTGAAATAGGTCAGCTGGAATTCCATCACCTCCACTAGCTTTGTTCATAGTGACACTTCCTAAGGCCCATCTGCCTTTGTACTCCATGATGCCTGGCTCTAGGTAAGTGATCACACCATCGTGGTTTTCTGGATTATGAAGATCTTTTTTTGTACTTTCTTGCCACCCCTTCTTAATATCTTCTGCTTCTGTTAGGTCCATACCATTTCTGTCCTTTATTGTATCCATCTTTGCATGAAATGTTCCCTTGGTATCTCTAATTTTCATGAAGAGATCTCAAGTCTTTCCCATTCTATTGTTTTCCTCTATTTCTTTGCATTGGTCCCTTAGGAAGGCTTTCTTATCTCTCCTTGCTCTTCTTTGGAACTCTTCATTCAGATGGGTTATCTTTCTTTTCTCCTTTGCCTTTAGCATCTCTTCTTTTCACAGCTATTTTTGTAAGGCCTCTTCAGACAACCATTTTGCCTTTTTGCAAAGGAGCACTTAGACAAAATAAAATTTCCAATCTTGCATTAGCTCACTTAACAAAGTTAACTTCAATCTAAATTTAGTTAATCCTGACTGTGTATTGTAGACCTAGAAAAATATGTGCAATCTAAAAGTTGAGAGTTTAATTTTATTTGATGGAAATGTTAGGACTTGACCCCAGGTAATCCCAAGAAAGCAGGGGAAGAGGAAGGCTATACACAAGATTGCAGTGAGGGACAGGTCATCTGAATATTAAAAGGTTATTGCTAATTAAGAGAAAACTAAATCTCTTACATAAAGAGATTTAGCAGTCTTCTAGGTATGGGAATTTGCAAGCTTCTGGGCTTGCTGAAATCATTTCTTTCATATGCATCTAGTTATTTGGGGCCAATCCTGCTTTCTTTATTGTTCACATACTAACTTCTTCTTTCTTTTAAGAGATGGAAAATGTGGCTGATGGCCCCTTCTCATATCACCCATCCCCCTCATCTCAGCTCTTACTGGGGAGAAAGTAGCTGATGACTTCCAAAGAGCTGACTTTGTTTCACCTGGGCTCAGAAATTTTCATTTGGAAAAGTATTATTTACTGGAAGAGTTTAGAGCAGAACACATTTCATTTCAAAGTATAAAACTTTTTCCTCAGGGTTCCTTTCATAATCTCTCATTACTTTTTGTATCCAGCCTTTCATTTTTCATCTAAATAAAATTAACCAACTTATCTGTTCTCACTAAAGTGTAATTTCATTTCTCATATCTCCTTTACTAGAAACATACATTTTATTTCCTACTGTAACCTGAAAAGTTGTATTATTTCTAATAGCTTTAATTACATGCTTAAATTAGAATCCTCAACTGTTAAAACCTTAATTTTAATAAAACTAAGAAGCAAGCATTATGAACTGTCTTTACATTGGCATTTTATAAATTAGTGAGCTTAAATATCAGTAATAATTTTTAAAATCATTTGTCATCTTATAGAGAACATTTTAGGTGACACCAAACAGTTTCATTGGGCTTCCCAGTTGGCACTAATGGTAAAGAACTCTCCTGTCAATGCAGGAAATGTCAGTCATGTGTTTGATCCCTGTCAGGAAGATCCCCTGGAGAAGGAAATGGCAATCCACTCCAGTATTCTTGTCTGGATAATCCCATGGACAGAGGAGCCTGAAGGGCTACAATCCATGGATCACAAAGACTCAGACACAACTGAAGCCACTGAGCACGCACGCAGACATTTTCATTAACATTCTCAAAATACCTTTTTTTATTTAGTAATTGATGTCTCAGTATCTTCTGAATAAACTTTTATCACTTAGCTTGAATGGGGACAGCTTTAGAATCTTAAATTACCAAACATCTGGAAAGGTCATTTTGACAACTACAAACTGGCACTTGCCTGTCAACTACAAGGTGGCACTTACTAAGAGTGTTGCCAGCTCCTGAACAACAAGGGCATTTGCCCTCAGCCTCTGCAGAGATTGAAACCTGTGCTGCTGCAGCTGTTGACCTTCAACATGCCCTGAGGGAGTTCAGGTGGAGTGAGGCACTCTGTGCTCTAGGGAATCTGGTGCAATAGGTCTTCAGGTAGATATTTTCAGGAACTGATTTCATGATCCCAATCTTTGCATCTCTTCATACCTCGAAAAACACTAAATACCTTCACGATGACATCAGATTCTCATGACTAGCAGAAAACCTTTTGTAAACACTTGATTGCATTGAACTTCACCAAAATCTTATATATTGACCTTCTCCCCACCCCCTACCTCTTTGGCACAATCTCTCAGAACTATCTGAGGTGCTGTCTCCTGGGTTGTAGTCCTCATTTTGCTTCAAATAAAACTTAACTAGCAATTCTCAAGTTGTGCATCCATTTTATGTGACAGCTATGGTGACCCTGAAGGGACCCAGAATAGACTTACTTCCTTTGCCTGAACTCCACAAGCAACCAGAGCTTTGGTACCAGCAGCAGCCCCTTGCACCCATCTGCCTCCTTGGGGAGTGTAGACTAATTTGTGTAAGTCTCTCCTGGTTCTCAAATCTCCCATATTCATTGAGATTCTGAGTTTTATTTGGCAGTGGAGCAGGCACTCTGTGCTCCAGGGAATCTAGTGGGGCAGGTTTTTAGATAGTTGGATGTTTTTAGGAACAGATTTTATGATTTCAATGCTTGCATCTCCTCATATCTAGAGAAGCACTAAATCCCTTCATGGTGACATCAGATCCCATGACTAACAAAAAACCTTTTGTAAAATGAGTGCTTAACGGTGTTGAACTCCCCCCTCACCCAAACCTTATATATTGACCTTCCCCCACTGTTGCTTTGGAGCAGTCTCTCAGAGCTATCTGAGATGCCGCCTTCCAGGCTGCAGTCTTCATTTTGCCCCAAATATAACTTACACCTCTCAAGTTGTGCACATTTTTTAGTTGACACAAGTTTGTCAGCAAGGAAAGTAACTCAAGTGAAGAAACTTTTAAGGGTAGAAAATGTAAATGAGATTGGAGCTTTTGGATAAACTCTATTAAGAATAATTATGTTTTAGGAACGTCTGTCTAAAATAGTCTCTTCAGATTTTGCTAAGCTGTATTTCTAGAGTTGTGCTAAAGTAAGTGATGAAAGTTTATTCAATAGCTAGGTCATTTCCAAATAAAATAAAATAAGATTATGAAACACTGATTACTAGAAACTAATTTTCTCTTACAGAGAAACTAAAGAGATTTTGGACTACTAATGAATAATGTTTGGTGCCATCCTGAGATGTTTTCTATAACAAAGATTTTTTTTTTTTTTTTTTAGAAATTATCATTAGTATTTATGCTCACCAATCTATATAATGCTAAAATAAAGGTCAACTCTTGATTGCTTAAGGAAAGTAGGATGTGTGTTTCCATAAAGGAAGCATAAGGAATGGAATTGTATTTTACAAAGGGAAAAGAAACTCTGTAGGTAATGGCTACGTATAGAAGCTGAAAAGAAGTTTTTTTGGAAAGCTGACCCTAAGAGAAGGGTTTTGTGCATGGTCAAGGACTAAGTTTGAAATTTAATTAAGTTTATTTTAAGTGAATTTAAAAATAAGCTGGTGCCCAAAATTGAATTGGGTTTTTCTCTCTAAGAGGAATCTTCAGACGTTGAACTGCCTTTGATAATAGATTTGAAGTTTGTTTGTTTATTTGTTTGTTTTTCTCTTAATCTGTTCTGAAATCCTTTATTGTTACTTTGGCTAAGTGAATAGTTATTGTTTCAAATGACCTATTATCCCATCTGACTGAGTGTTCTAAACCCTTTTGATATTTATTCACAAAACTTCCTAATCATTCTAATGAAACTTTGACTTTTGACTTCTGGCTAACTTTGGGATGCTTCAGAGAGCCCTTGAAACATCCCAAAGAGAGATATTACACTAATTAGGTTCATTTTATATGCTGAATTATATGGGAAGCATTGTCAATTGAGTAATAAATCTTGATTTATATTGTATGGTAAATGTTACTAATATAGATATCCTAGAAATTATATGGAGCTCCTAAAATTCTGATATGTTCAGGTATAATGTTATCAGCATAATTCTAGTTACTATCCTCAAGAGTTATCACAACACTAACCAAGTTTTTCACAAATGCTTCCTCTTCAAGATTTATAGAAAGAACTTTGGGATAAATACAAGATTCTGAACTGGCTAAGAAATTAAAGGATTGGAAACCTGATGACTTCGCAAAGGTTAACCAAAGGACTGAATGAACTGACAAATATGCTTATAAATTTAACTTCTGTCTGAAAAATTACTGGTTTGAATCTGTGTTTTCTAGTTTGGAATACATTTCCCTCAAACTAATTATGACTTACAGTAATTTTTTTAAATTATGTTTTTGTAAATAAATTGAAAATATTTATCTTTTCTCTGTATCTGACCCCTCCAGAGAATGGAAACTCCTAGGATTCTAGTAACTTTATCAAATAAGTTAGAAAGGTTATCTCACTAACAGGTACTGAAATCTCAAGGAATTTTAGAGGCCTTGAAAAAGGAGGAATTCACCTCGATCTGTTAGGTGAAATCTATGTTAAGACTTTAGCATGATTTTCCTAGCCCTGAGAGGTTTTATTTTAAAAGTTCAGTCTGAGACTCTTTTTATAAAAGTTTCAGCAAAGCAAAAACGTCTATGATAAATTATGGTTATAAATCATCAGGCCAAATTTATTGAGACTAGCTCTATTTTGCAAATAAATTGTCTTAATTTAGTTATATTTGGTCAAAACAAGGGTTATTTTAGGGAGAAAATATGTTTCAATGAATGTTAAATCCCAGTTTGTTAATGGAAGTCTGTGTCTACTAACACTCATTTCCTAAATAGTTCTTTGCTGCTATGCTATATTAGTGTAAAATTTAATTGAATTATTAAAGACACTCTAAGTTTGTTTCTGAAGCTGATCTTAGTAATCTATCTTTGGATGAAGATCAAATGCCTCCCAACCTGCAACCAAGACAGGAGAAAGACATAATATAAGGGACTGACTCCAACCTGAATGGAAAAACCTTTTAACTAGCTCATGCACAATGAAACTGATTCTTTGATTAATTCCCACTTTCAAAGGCTGCTACACTGGACTGGTCTATAGCGAGGACCTCTGACCTCAAACTCACCTTAAAATGAGACTCAAACAGAAAAAAACTGCACTACAGTAGGAGGAGAGGAAGATGACATCAGGAGATAGCTTGCCCAAGTTTCTCGATCTGATTTGTATGACCATTTATAACGTCTTCTTGACTTCTTGGACCTTTGAATATAAACCAAATGTTTTTTTTTATCATGGATATGATTCTATGCTAGTTTAAAATTCAATCCAATTGTTGGGTTGTGGCCAATTACATGTGTCTAGTACTCCTGGGTTACCTTGGTGGATTTCTCCCATCCAGGGATCTGATTGGATTCTCCCTAGGAAATTTATTTTACAGGAGAATTCAGCCCAGTTCCATTCACTCATCATATAACTAGAGATTGGAGAAGGCACTGGCGACCCACTCCAGTACTCTTGCCTGGAAAATTCCATGGACGGAGGAGCCTGGTAGGCTGCAGTCCATGGGGTCACTAAGAGTTGGACACTACTGAGCGACTTCACTTTCACTTTTCCCTTTCATGCATTGGAGAAGGAAATGGCACCCCACTCCAGTGTTCTTGCCTGGAGAATCCCAGGGACGGGGGAGCCTGGTGTCTATGGGGTCACACAGAGTCGGACACGACTGACACGACTTAGCAGCAGCAGCAGCAGCAACATAACTAGAGATGATCTTCTCACCTTGTTAATTAAAAATACCTGTTATAACCCTGGCTATAGATTTAAGTTTTCTCTTAGGGTTACTCAAACTCAATCAGAGTAATGAGCTAAGTCTCAGTCAAAAACTGTAACATCTTATACATTAAAAGGAAAACTCCCACAAATATGGGATGGATATATATGGTTAATACCAGGCTATGGTTTTTTAAGTTTAAAAGCTCCTCTATATTGGGAACAATTAAATCATACTAAGAATGATCAGCCTAGTAATATTATGAAACAAGATTGGGTGCCTTATCAGTTAAGTTCAGTTCAGTCACTCAGTCATATTTGACTCTTTGTGTCCCCATGGACTGCAGCACACCAGGCTTCCCTGTCCATCACCAACTCCCGGAGTTTCCTCAAACTCATGTCCATCGAGTCGGTGATGCCATCTAACCATCTCATTATCTGTTGTCCCTTTCTTCTCCTGCCTTCAATCTTTCCCTCCATGAAAGACTCTTTCCAATGAGTCACTTCTTCCCATCAGGTGGCCAAAGTATCGGAGCTTCAGCTTCAGTATCAATCCTTCCAGTGAATATTCAGGACTGATTTCCATTAGGATTGATTAGTTTGATCTCCTTGCTGTTGAAGGGACTCTCAGGAGTCTTCTCCAGCACCACAGTTTGAAGGCATCAATTCTTCAGAGCTCAACTTTCTTTATGGTCCAACTCTCACATCCATACAAGACTACTGGAAAAACCATAGCTTTGATTAGATGGATTTTTGCTGGCAAAGTAATGTCTCTGCTTTTTAATATGCTGTCTATGTTTGTCATAGCTTTTCTTCAAAGGAACAAGCATCTTTTAATTTCATGGCCTTTTTGCATTTCTTTTTCTTAGGGATGGCTTTGATCACCACCTCCTGTACAATTTTATGCACCTCCATCCATACTTCTTCAGGCACTCTATCAGATGTAATCCATTGAATCTATTTGTCACTTCCACTGTAAGGAATTTGATTAGGTGATACCTGAGTGATCTAGTGGTTTTTCCTATTTTCTTCAACTTAAGTCTGAATTTTGAAATAAGGAATTCATGATTTGAGCCAGAGTCAGCTTCCCGTGTTGCTTTTGCTGACTGTGTAGAGCTTCTCCATCTTTCTAGATATGAAGAGAGGCAAAGATCGGGATCATGAAATCAGCTCCTGAAAAATATCTAACTAACTATCTAAAACTTGCTCCACCAGATTCCCTGGAGCACAGAGTGCTTCAGTCCACCCTGAATTTCCCCAGTAGGTGTTGAAAGTCAACAGCTGCAACAGTACAGAGTTCAATCTTTGCCAAGGCAGATGACAAATGCCATTGTTGTTCAGGTGCTCACAATACTCTTGGCAATTGCCAATTTGTAATTGACAGGTCCCCCTCATGATAAGAAATTTAATCATACTTTGGGGGGTATTTCATGACCATTTCATTCCATTTGCTAGAAAGGCTCACTCCTAGTTCTGGAGAAGGGTTTGCTAATAGGCCCCTCAATGTGCTTTTTACTGGACTAGGTCTTAATATTCAAAGATCCCTGGAAACCTGTATTCTAGTTATGGTCTAGGGAAATAGTCCCTCTCTTTGCATCTTCTCATATCTAAAGTTACACTATTACAGTCATTGATCACATATTGAGCTATACATTTGATCAACTACTTCAAGTCTAGCTCCATTATTTTCATTAGTGGCACAGTCACACACTTGGTAGTAAAAGAAAAACAATCTTGAAAAACAGGAAAAATACAAATAATATAGGTAAAAGTAGTGGAATTATAAATAAATATTTCAACCAGGAGCCTCCCACACCAAACCAATTATTTACAAGATCGTCAGGGTTAGGGAAAGGTCACTTAAGGAAGAAATACGATTGTTCATATGGTTCACCAAATGCATTACATTACCGGATTCATCAGGTATGAAAACAAAGCATTCAGTTTAAATATGGCGCAGGTACCTCCCTGAGATGCTGTAAGGTGTCAAGGGCCTTGCAGTTTTGTAGCATCACCTTTCTCATCATAGAGATCTCAGAATTCAATAGGCTAATAACCTGGTTACTATCATTTAAAGTTTGGTGAGTGAAAGTTGTTAAAGTTTCAGTATGGCCAATTACATCCTACAGTCCTATTAAAGGCACAAAAATAGCAGCTAAATTGTCATAACTGTAGAATACAGATCTCTTGACTCATCAAAATTGCATCAACATTACACTGGCTGGAGTTACCTCTAATTTGATACATATATGATCTTGAGTTCATGGGCATCCAAGGCTACACCTTCTTATCCATCAGGCTACAGGGCAAGGTCATAAATAAGTACTACAAATCCACTGAATTCCATACTAATCACTCTCTATAAGGGTAAAAATAGGCATAGTTCACAATTGAAGTCTGTAAAATTCAGACTTAAATTGAAGTAAGTAGGGAAAACCACTAGACTCACTCAGGTATGACCCAAATCAAATCCCTTAAGATTATGCAAAGCCTTTGACTGTGTGGATCACAATAAACTGTGGAAAATTCTGAAAGAGATGGGAATACCAGACCATCTGATCTGTCTCTTGAGAAACCTGTTAGAACTGGACATGGAACAACAGACTGGTTCCAAATAGGAAAAGGAGTACGTCAAGGCTGTATATTGTCACCCTGCTTATTTAACTTATATGCAGAGTACATTATGAGAAATGCTGGGCTGGAAGAAGCACAAGCTGGAATCAAGATTGCTGGGAGAAATATCAATAACCTCAGATATGCAGATGACACCACCCTTATGGCAGAAAGTGAAGAAGAACTAAAGAGCCTCTTGATGAAAGTGAAAGAGGAGAGTGAAAAAGTTGGCTTAAAGCTCAACGTTCAGAAAACTAAGATCATGGCACCTGGTCCCATCACTTCATGGGAAATAGATGGGGAAACAGGGTCAGACTTTATTTTTTGGGGCTCCAAAATCACTGCTGATGGTGATTGGAGCCATGAAATTAAAAGACGCTTACTCCTTGAAAGGAAGGTTATGACCAACCTAGATAGCATATTGAAAAGCAGAGACATTACTTCGCCAACAAAGGTCCGTCTAGGTAAGGCTATGGTTTTTCCAGTGGTCATGTATGGATGTGAGAGCTGGATGGTGAAGAAAGCTCAGTGCTGCAGAATTGATGCTTTTGAACTGTGCTGTTGGAGAAGACTCTTGAGAGTCCCTTGGACTGCAAGGAGATCCAACCAGTCAATCCTAAAGGAGATCAGTCCTGGGTGTTCATTGGAAGGACTGATGTTGAAGCTGAAACTCCAATATTTTGGCCACCTCATGGGAAGAGTTGACTCATTGGAAAAGACCCTAATGCTGGGAAGGATTGGGGGCATGAGGAGAAGGGGACGACAGAGGATGAGATGGTTGGATGCATCACTGACTCGATGGACATGGGTTTGGGTAAACTCTGAGAGTTGGTGATGGACAGGGAGGCCTGGCATGCTGCGATTCATGGGGTCGCAAAGAGTCAGACACGACTGAGTGACTGAACTGAACTGAAGATTATTCAGTTGAAGTGACAAATAGATTCAAGGGATTAAATCTGATAGAGTGCCTGAAGAACTATGGATGAAAGTTCATGACATTTACAGGAGGCAGTGTTCAAGATCATCCCAAAGCAAAAGCAATGCAAAAAGACAAAATGGTTGCTTAAGGAGGCTTTACAAATAGCCAAGAAAAGAAGAGAAGCAAAAGATAAAGGAGAGTAGGAAAGATATACCGATCTGAATGCAGAGCTCCAAAGAATGGCAAGAAAAGACAAGAAAGCCTTCCCAAGTGACGAACGCAAAGAAATAGAGGAAAACAATAGAATGGGAAAGACTAGAAATCTCTTCAAGAATAATAGAGATACCAAAGAAGCATTTCATGCAAAGATAGGCACAGTAAAGGACAGAAATTGTATGGACCTAACAGAAGAAGTAGATACTAAGAAGAGGTGGCAAGAATACACAGAAGCGCTATACAAAGGATATCTTAGTGACCCAAATGATCATGATGGTGTGATCACTCACCTGGAGCCAGATATCTTGGAGTGGGAAGTCAAGTGGGCCTCAGGAAGCATCACTGCAAACAAGCTAGTGGAGGTGATGTAGATCCAGCTGAGCTATTTCATATCCTAAAAGATGATGCTGTGGAAGTTCTGCACTCAATATCCTAGCAAATTTAGAAAACTCAGCAGTGGCCACAGGACTAGAAAATGTCAGTTTTCATTCTAATCTAAAGAAAGGCAATGCCAAAGAATGTTCAAAATACTGCACAATTCCATTCATCTCACATGCTAACAAAGTAATGCTCAAAATTCTCCAAGCTAGACTTCAACAGTACATGAACCAAGAACTTCCAGTTGCTCCAAGTGGATTTAGAAAAAGAAGAGGAACCAGAGATCAAATTGCCAACATGTGTTGGATCATAGAAAAGGCAAGATAATTCCAGAAAAACATCTACTTCTGCTTCACTAACTACACTAAAGCCTTTGACTGTGTGGATCACAACAAATTTTGATCCTTTTCAAATTGGAAAACTCTTCAAGAAATGAGAGTACCAGACCACTCTACTTGCCTCCTGAGAAATCTGTATGCAAATCAAGAAGCAACAGTTTAAACCAGACATGAAAAACAAACTGGTTCCAAACTGGAAAGAGAGTACATTAAGGCTGTATATTGTCACCCTGCTTATTTAACTTATATGCAGAACACATCATGTGAAATGCTGGGTTGGATGATTCACAAGCTGGAATCAAGATTTTGGGAGAAATATCTGTAGCCTCAGATATGCAGATAACACCATCCTTATGGCAGAAAGTGAAGAGGAATTAATGAGCCTCCTGATGAAAGTGAAAGAGGAGAGTGAAAAAGTTGGCTTAAAACTTAGCATTCAAGAAACTAAGAACATGACATCTGGTACCATCACTTCATGGCAAATAGACAGGGATACAATGGAAACAGTATCCGACTTTATTTTCTTGGGCTCCAAAATCACTGCAGATGGTGACTGCAGTGATGAAATTAAGAGACATTTACTCCTTGGAAGAAAAGCTATGATAAACCTAGACAGTTTATTAAAATGCAGAGACATTACTTCGCCAACAAAAATCCTTCTAGTCAAAGCTATGGTTTTTCCAGGAGTCATGTATGGATGTGAAAGTTGGACCATAAAGAAGGTTGGGCACCAATGAATTGATGCTTTTGAACTGTGGTGTTGGGGAAGATTCTTGAGAGTCACTTGGACTGCAAGGAGATCAAACCAGTCAGTCCTAAAGGAAATCAGTCCTGAATATTCATTGGAAGGACTGATGCTGAGGCTGAAGCTCCAATACTTTGGCCACTTAGTGGGAAGAACTGATTCATTAGAAACAACTCTGATGCTGGGAAAAGTCAAAGACAGCAGGAAAAAGGATGATAGAGGATGAGATGGTTGGATGGCATCATCGACTCAATGGACATGAGTTTTAGCAAACTCTGGGAGGTGGTGAAGGACATGAAAGACTGATGTGCTGTGGTCCATGGGGTCGCAAAGAGTCGGACATGACTGAGCGACTGAACAACAATATCTGAACAAGTACTAAATCTGTCACAATGACATCAACTCCTCAAGACCAGCAGAAAACCTTTTGTAAAATATGAGCTTGATTGCACTGTACTCTCCTTGCCTCTTTGAAGTAGTCTCTCAGAGCTATCTGAGGTGTTGTCTCCAGGGCTGCAGTCCACACTTTGTCCCAAATAAAACATAATTCACAATTCTCAAGTTGTGCATTTTTTATAGTTGACACTTTTATCCAACAGTTCCTGTCTCATTTACATTTACCTTAAAGTTTTATCATGTTGAGTTATTTTCTTACAAGAGATTAGTAAGTTTTTATTTATTAACTTAGGTACAATACAGTATTATACTTAATTTTGATGATTCAATGACATCTATATTATTTTAGACCAATAAACATTAATATCAGGTATCAACTTAAAATTGAATATTTCTCAGTTCACATGAACCTGAAAGTCATCTTGGCCAGTTTTCTTTAAATGTAAGTGTTACCAAATCCAACCTCATTCTGCTCACCCCACAACAGGCCAATGAATCTGAGAGACAAGATGTTAAGGCAAGGAAAATGACTTTATTTGGAAAGCAGCTGACTGAGAAGATGGCAGGCTAGTACTTCAAAATAACCATCTTATCAGGGTCTGGATGTCAGATTCTTTTATATATCAGAGATAGAGGGAGGTGAGGAAGCAAAGTAAAAGGGAATTAATCTTGCAAACATCTCCTAGAATGACAAGCCTCAAGCAAGGGATGCGTTAAATTCTCCCTTCCTGTCCACGGGTGGACAGGATTCTGAACAAAGACATTTTGCTTTAGCATCAGGCAGAGGAGCAGGATTATCTGAGGCAATCCATTCTGTATGATTATAATAGCAAAAGCAATGAAAAACAAGTCACAGAAACAGTTCTACCATGGAGTCAGAATTGGCTTCCTCTCTGCAACCATTCCCCACGGTCAAAGTACATTACACAATCTTGTAGTAAAAGGGGTGCCAACTGTTCTGCTCAGTCAGATGGATCTTTCTAGGAGTGTCTGCCATTTTTACCAGTGCTTCAAATGTTGAAATTTTTCTTTCTTTTGTTCCATTTTTGGAAAGTATCTATCTTACAACTGTAGACTAAGAAATACTGAACTTCAAATCCACGAGATAGCATTTCAAGTTAAGAAATTTAGTGCTTTTTATGTATTGGGAAGATGCAAGTTAGGGCTCATTAAAATTATTTATTTGGTATTTACCTCAGCTATCTGGGCTTGTAATGCTGCATTTTCAGAGTTTCCTGAAGGCTCACCATAGGGATTGGTTAGAGAGGCTGAAGTCTAATGACTGGTAGGGGGCAGGTATTCCACTTCCTGAGGACTCACTGGCTCACATTGAAGGGCTGTAATCACTGATTCTATTCCTCAGGTCTTCCTCTCTTGGTCGTGAACGATCATTATCTGGGAAACACTTCATGATCAACTCTTGTCCCATGGCACTGGGAGGCTCATTCTAGTTCAGCAAATATTCTTCTTATGCCGTTCCATGTGTTAAGTTTTGGACCAGGTCCTGTCAATAATTAAAAATTCTCTGGATTCTAACTTTATTCCAGGAGACATTTTCCCTTCTAGTGTGATACCTAGAACCACACTACTGCAATTATTTTATGTTGTAAATGTGATTTCCTCAAAATGTTTAGCTATAGAGGTTTTGTTTGAGGTCTATTTGCACACTGGTTACTGCAAGAGATAGCAATCTTATAAATTAAACAGAATATAAGTAATGCAGACAGAGACATAGTGCAGCAGAGAGACACAAAGTGCAATTTGAAAACAAAGAACTATAATATTATATTATAGCTAGTTGTAATCCAGTTGCAATAATCAAGTGATCAAATAAGCCATAACTGATTTAATAAGTTATCTGCAGTTTCACTGCATTGGCCGTGTACACTTATGCATGGCCTAACCTTTGAGACCAGCATATGTTACTGGCAGGATCAACCAGGTAGAGAGAAAAAGATATATGTTCCAAAAGGCATAATCTACCAAACTATTGGAAGTCCTAAGTAATTGAAGGAGAAGTTTTTCTTACACCTAGAAAACACAGATTTAAACCAATAATCCTTTCAGATAGAAACCATAAAAACCATAAACCATAGTTATTAGTTTATTCACTTTTATGTAGATAATCCTTTTGTTAACAGTTTTATGAAGTCATCAGACCTTTCAGTAGATTTTTTCAGATATTTTACTCCATTCAGGATTATGTTCTGAAAGTCAGAAACTTGTAAAGTTGTTTTTATAAATCTTTAAGAGGAGACATTTTGCAAAGGCATTAGAATGAAACCATAACTGTGTATGCTAACAAAAAACTTAAAGAAGGTAAGTTTAAATTTGATTACTGCTGTTACATATAACACCTTTTGATAACTTAAATTATGGCTGGTAATATTTTACCAATACATATCAGATTTTTAGGAACTCTGTATAATCTGTAAAATATCTGCACCATTTACCATATAACTTAAATTTTTTTATTCATTTGATGACTAGCTTAACATACCAAGTAAAACTGATGAGTTTAATATCTCCCTTTGGGCTCCCTCAGGGGCCCTTTGAAGCATCCCAAGGTTAGTTAGAGGGCAAAGGAACTTTATTATAATTTGATTTAGGAAACCCTGTCAAAGGAATACCAAAACATTTTAAAATACAGCAGGACCATAGATCACGGTGAAACTTAGCCAAAGTGACAACAGAAGATCTCAAAGGCAAATACAGTTTATTTAAAACGTAAAAAACTTAATTTCTGTTATCAAAGGCAGTTTAGCATCTTCAGAAAACTTGTCTGTTTTAACAGAGAGAAAAAACGAATTTACATTAAGGTTCATTTACTGAATTGAACTTATTTTAGGCTTAGTCAATCCTGACTAATCACGTACAAAACACTTTCTGGGTCCATTTTTCACAAACCTTTCGTCACTTAACTTATTTCAGCACAATTTTAAATTTCAAGTTGTAGATTATCTGGAGAGAGCCTAAAACATGTATTTCTAAAAGTTTACTCAAAACTCTTCTCATTTATAATTTTTTTCCTTAAATGTTCTCTGTTTAACAAAAACTAGAAAATTTTTCTCTGAACAGAAAGAAAAAATCCAAATCCAAGTCTCAGGAAATCCTGATCATGCATAACTCTTTTCAGTATTTTTTATTTCTCACACCTTCTTCTACTGAAAACACATATCTTAGTTTTCTTGAAGCTTTTTCCACATTTAGGTACATTTTGGCTGACAAATTTGTAACAGATATAATACCTTATTTATGTTAAAACCTAGGCAGAAGGAAAGTATTATACTTAATATACTTAATATGTTGATGACTCAAGGCCTGTCTATATTATAATCAGATCAACAAACTTAAACATTAATACCAGATGCTAATTTAATATTAAATATTTCCCAGTTCACATGAACCTGAAACTCATTTAACTTGATTTTCTTGTAATGAGATTTTTTTTTTTTGGTTTGTTTATAAGTACTTATTATCGTTATTTAAGCCAATTAGATAGAGCTCTTTTTATAAATCAACCCTGGCAGTGCTATCCAAAAAAAGGATATAAACATGTAAACAGCAAGGCTTCAGTTTACATCAAGATTTCAGTTCTGAGTCAGGTACAGCAGTGTAAAACCCAACAGTTTACTAAAGAGGTCGGATTATAATTCTGATTCTCACAGATGAAACAAGTCAGGCTCACTTGGCTTGATGGCTAAATATCAATATTGGTAGAAAAAGCAACTTGTATTACCTTGGACAAGAAAATTTCTAAATTACTTTACCCTTTCTAAAATTTGTATTAAAAAGACAGCAGAGATAAAGATTTCTGAGAAGACCAAGGAGAACATTCGTGTCTCAAAGACACTGGCAAGTTCTAAGATGACTTTGTCTCCCCTTTATTTAATATTTACAAGCTTTATAAGATGAGCAGAGATGGTTTGGGGAGTGGTAAAAGGATTTTTTGGAACCACCCTTCTGGTCCTATAAAGACTACTTTTGTAAGCCAAGGACAGTTTTGTTTTTTCTTTCCCTTCCCCAAAGAATTGGGTGGCCTCCCCAGTAAGGATTGATGTAAGTTTTACCCTCCTCCTCTAGCTTAAGGGAGATGACCTCTCAGGAAGCCTAGAGGCAACAGTCAGGCTCCCACAAATCAATCTGGACCAAGGAGGAAAGAAACAAAGGCAACAGGAAAGATAGGGAAGACTGACTGAGGAATCCTGCCTGAAATCCCACTGACCTGATCCTCAGCTTAAGGGAGGTGGAGGAAAGGAGGGCTCTCACCCGCTTGGGTGGCAGTGGGCTGTGGGCCTTTGGAACACACCAGAGAGAACCCTGGCCAGAGTTCCTTAATTGCTTCCATAGGTACTCGCCTGTTTACAGAGGGTTCGCAGAGAAAGAAATGAGAAAACGGTGGAGGAAGACATAGAGGAAGCAGTTAGTACCAGATGTCTGTGCATTACCAAAGTAACCAGAATAAACCAAAACCTAACCAGCCAGAAAGTCACATTAACATGACTTTCCAGTCCCATTAGACTGGTGGCCTTTCTGCCTTATAAACAAAGTTTCCCTTCAAAGGGAGAACTCCCCAAGTAGTAGTCAAAGTCGCCTGGATGGGAGCTGAAGCTCCCCAGATTGGACAAGATCGAAAAGGCTCCAGTAGGACCCTCATGTCAAGCTGTTCTGGGGGAAAAGGTTATTTGAGCATTCAATTTACAAAAGAGAGTAGTATCTATCAGAGAGTCAATCAACTTGTTCCCCAATGTCAAAGTTACCTGGGGCTCCTGTAGAGGAAATTAGAATTGGTTGCTTCAAGGCCAAGGGAGCTCCCGGAGCATGTTCATTATCAGAGTGTTCCTCTCTTTTGAAAAGCATTTCTGACTGTCAGATTGTTTAATTGTGAGCCATTCAGGGTCATTGCTCTTCTGATTTTAACATACCTAATATGCACTCCGAAGATCTTTTCTTTGGAATAGATGATATATTTTCCATTTTTATAAGCTTTAAAACAACAAAACACAAAAGGCACAGACAAATTCCAACAAAAACAGCACAAACAGATTCCAGCATTGATACATACTGACAAACCAATTCCCCAATAGGGTAAATAAATTTACCTTATAAAACAAATGAATTAATTCCAACTAGGCTACCCACTCCCACAAGAACTAGCTCCCAAAGGAACTGGTTCCAACTGGCCCATTCCCAAATCAGGTAAATAAATTTACCCTACAAAAAAGCTAATTCCAACCACGGTGGGCTTGCCCCACAAGGAATATTTCCTAATGAACCAGTTCAGGGTAGAGTCTAACAACACCTCCCCTCTGCAAATTGGTTTGTCCTGTAAAGGAAAAGCCCAGATTGAGGGGAAAAAATGTTCCCAGTGTGTACAATGGAGTGATTACCCTCCAAAATTGAGCCTGTCAGCTCTTAACACAAAAGGACACACAAAAGAAGTGAACAGGCTGAACAGACTATCAAATTGGGCAGATTCACCCTACAAGTGAAATTGAGTTTGTCGACTCTAGAAGTTTGTTGATTCCTTATCTTAACTGCCAAGCACTGGGGGCAGCCAGTGCCACTTCAGGGAATCTTGAAGGAAAGACCTCAGGACAAATAGCCCCGGTAGCTGCTAGAGTCTTGTCCCAATATTCCCTGATTGGGGCCAGCCAGCCATGAGCAGCAAGTCTCCTGGCTGGTTCAGCAAACTTTTACCAAGTCCAAGCTCCCTCTGCTCACTGCACAACAGGCCAATGAATCTGAGAGATGAGGTGTTGAGCAAAGAAAATGACTTCACTCAGAAAGCAACTGACAGAGATGATGGCAGGCTAGCACTTCAAAATAACCATCTTATCAGGGTCTGGATGTTAGGTTCACTTAAAGATCAGAGATAGCACAAAGTAAAAAGGACATCACTCTTTCAAACATCTAGAATGGCAAGCCTCAGGCAGAGGATGTTCTAATTTCTCTATTCTCAGGTGGACAGGGTTCTGAACAAAAGCATTTCAGTTTAACAGTCAGGCAGAGGGGCAGGATTCTCTGAGGCAAACCATTCTGTATGATTACAATAACAAAAGCAATGAAAAGCAAGTCAAAGAGACAGTTTCATCGTGGGGTCAGATTTGGCTTCCTTTCTTTTGACACTGTCAAAACTATCAACTACACGAAGGAGAGAGACCATGAAGGACCCAGCGGCTTCACCCCCGCGGCTCTAGCTCTAGCCTGGCCCCTCACCCACCACCGGCGGTTCAGCTCCCCTCAGCCCCTCCAAGTCCAGCCACCTGCTCCCACCCGGCCCTGCCAGCGCAACGGTTGCTGAGCCTGCACGGAATCCTGATTATTTTAAGCTACCTGTGGAAATGGCTTTCCTTGCCAATATTTGATTTAGGAGTAGGCACGTGACTGGCTTTTGACCAAAAAGACACCTGGGAAAATCTGCTGGGGGTCTTCTAGGAAAAACTTCCCCACTCTTGACACTCAAGGTTTCTTGTCTTCCTCTAGACAGGCACTCTCTCATATGATAGCCACTAGGCACAGGTGGCTATTTAAAATTAAATTAATTAAAATTCAGTGAAATTAAAAATTCATTTCCTCGGGCACATTAGTTATATGTCAAGCACTCAGTGTTCAGCCGGGGCTAGTGGCTGCCATATGGGACAGTGCAGACACAGAGTATTTCCATCATTGCAGAACGTTCTATTGGATAATGCTGTGGTTGGATATTTTCATTTTGGATTTAATGCCGAAAGAGTGATAGCCATCTGAAAAACACTGAAGGGGCTAGGGATCGCAAGTAAAAATGGAGATAACCTGAGGTTTACAAAGCTTGCCTTCCCTGATAGCTCAGTTGATAAAGAATCTGCCTGCAATGCAGGAGACCCTGGTTCAGTTCCTGGGGTGGGAAGATCCTCTGGAGAAGGGATAGGCTACACCCTCCAGTATTTTTGAGCTTCCCTTGTGGCTCAGCTGGTAAAGAATCACCCTGCAATGCGGGAGACCTGGGTTCTACCCCTGGGTTGGGAAGATCCCCTAGAGAAGGGAAAGGCTACCCACTCCAGTATTCTGGCCTGGAGAATTCCATAGACTGTATAGTCCATGGGGTTGCAAAGAGTCAGACACAACTGACTGACTTTCACTTCACTTCACTTCACTGCAACATAAGTACTTTTTATTAAAATTCAATAGAGCTCTTATAAATCCAATTCTATTAATACCTTTCAGAAGTAGAAATATCTCCTTTGTATAATGTGTACACAGATACAAACTAGAGATCTCATGGTTTTACTAAAAGGTTAGATATGAACCAGGTATTACAATATTTATGTAAACTTACTAGTTAACAAACAGTTTGAGTACTTTAAAGTTGCTTGCTCAGATGACTAAGGCTTACTATCTATAAGTTTTGGCTTGTTATAGAAACCATGGAGGCAGAAAGAGACAAGAAGCGGCACTCGGAGATGCAGAACAACAGGGTTTATTCAGCACTGGCGCGGGCTCAGTGGCGTCTCCTCCAGAGGCTGAGGGCCCGGGCTTTGTTCTGGGTATCTTATACAGCACAGACTTCCCTATCGTCAAGACTTCCCTGCTCAAGCAGCTCAGATCCCCCCTCCCCAGGAAGCTTAGTTTCCTGCAGATGCGATGAGAAGGCAAGATTACAGAAACGGAGGTAGTGAGTGGTGAGCAAAAGCTGTTTAAGCAAGGTAACAGAGGCAGAAGGCAGAAAGGTGGTATTCTAGATGGGGGTTAGTATTCTAGTTGGGGGTTCCTACCTCAGGCTGGGGGAACATCATTTTTCAGAAGTTTAGATTTAAAACTGCCACTTTTTTTCCTATGGTTTTGTAGGTCCTGCCTATTTAATTGGGCTTAGTCTAGGTCATTGCAGCCTACATTCATGTTCTGGTTTAGACATTTGTGAGACGAAGGCAGTTGTTTAGTTTTTTGTTGTTTGTTGTTGTTGTTTTTGGAAGAAATAGAAAGGTGGCTTTCATTCTCAGCGGGTGGAAAGAGGGTCACAGTATGCTCATGCCTCAAAATCTGCGCCCCCCACCCTTGAGGAGTCTCAGGGCTTCTGTAACATAAGGGCTCGCAGTCAGGAGTCTGTGATGAGGAATAAAGGTGACAGGATCTTGATTTCTTCCCCTTGCATTGTTTCAAAGACAGCCATAAGCTGGTGTCAGTAACCCAGGAATTGAGCTTGGCAGTTCCATGCTCTGCAGCCTTCTTTCTGATAAGTAACTATAAGGGGAAGGTAAGGGTAAACACCAAATAGGGAATGTATTTAGCAGAGTCAAATAATGGTTTTTGTTTGTTTGTTTGTTTTTGCCTAAAGTTGCAAAAATCAGTGGCAAGATTTTTATCAAACTAAAATTTAATTTATGAAGTTCTATGTTTTATAACTAGAGTTTTAACTTATCATGTCTTCAAAGGTTTGTATAAGGCATTTAGCAAAGATCTTTTTGAGTTTTTAAAGTAAACCAAAGCCAAAACACTATTTTTATTTTATCAGCCTTTGGATATTCAGTTCCGTTCAGTTCAGTTGCTCAGTCGTGTCTGACTCTTTGCGACCCCATGGATGGCAGCATGCCAGGCCTCCCTGTCCATCACCAACTCCCAGAGCTTACTTAAACTCATGTCCATCGAGTTGGTGATGCCATCCAACCATCTCATCCTCTGTCGTCCCCTTCTCCTCTCACCTTCAATCTTTCCCAGCATCAGGGTCTTTTCAAATGAGTCAGTTATTTGCATCAGGTGGCCAAAGTATTGGAGTTTCAGCTTCAGCATCAGTCTTTCCAATGAATATTCAGGACTTATTTCCTTTAGGATGGACTTGTTGTATCTCCTTGCCATCCAAGGGACTCTCAAGAGTCTTCTCCAACACCACAGTTCAATTATTAGTACTCAGTTTATACTAATATGGTATGGCTCTGGTAACTATTGGTTTCCTCAGTATGTTTAGTTAATATTTCCTTAGTGGCAAATTATATGCCTTGTTTATCCCATAATATAAATTAAATAAGACCTATAACCACCTTATATAAAGCCCATTTAGATATACCAATTTATATACCTTTATCTAAATGCTGCCAACTTCTATGCATTTAATTTTAGTTTTCATAAGTTTCCAACCTACAGGCTCTGTTCTTAGAGGAGAGTTTAGGGGACTTTTTCTTTTTGTTCCCTATTTTGCCTATTTTTATATAAAAGGCTCTGGGATCCCTAGAGTCAGAGAGAACTGATTAAGTCAGGTCCTTTGGCCTACCTGTCCCAAAATAATTGGTCAGATATCTCAATGTAAAATTTTCTAGTTCCTTAAATATATAACTTAAAACTGTGGTAAATACAACAGACTCGCTTAGCTTTTAATGTTGAGGACCAGTAAGGGGTCCCTTTTGGCTCATTAAGTTTAGGTATTCTAATAATATCAAATCTTCTTTAATCACATAAATGTGTTTTATTTACCCCATTCTAGATAACTACCCAAATAATTTTTTATTCATTTGAGGTAACTCCTTAATTTTTTTTTTTTTTTACCTCTTTGAAATAACACTTTTTTCCCCAAGTTTTTTGTTTTTAATATTCTTAATTGCTCTTATTAGCATCTATAAGACCCATTGAGAAGAAGGCCTCAATGAAGATTCCTAAACTTGTGTTTCTTATTCTAAAATAAAAGTTCTTAGGTTAATTTGACTTTTGTTTTATAGATTCAAACAAAACAGTTGTTTACAATGAGAGGACTCAGATTCAATAATTTGTTTGTTTCTCTAATTTTAAAAGGATCAATCATTTGGCCACCAATAAATAACATCTCCACAGAGATGCAAATCATTAATAATGCAAAAAGACCTCTTATAGGGCTAACAGGAATAAAACCACAACAGACCAACCTAAGAAGATCAGATTCACATTCACATCACAGAAGAACATTCACATCTCAAAGACACAGAGAAATCTGAGCTTCCCTCTACAAGGCCTTGTTTAAGGTTTTACCAAGCCAGTTTTTAATTTTTAACTGCATATGCATGAAAGGGCCCATTCAATATTTAGGACAAGATTTAATTTCTCCAGTTAACTAGATATTTGCAATTATCAACTCTGTATGTCTTTCTACAGTGGAGCCACCATCAGAGTCTTTCAACTGAGGCCCAGGTATTCTCTCTCCCCTACCCAGCGTCTTTCAACAGGGTGGGCATTCCTCAGCATCTTTTCCACTGAGCACCACCCAGTATCTAGACCCTGGGTGGATATATCCCCAGTGTCTTTCAAATGCCCCATCCCCTAGTAACTTAACTGAGAGGGGGCAGATACCTGCTATTCCCCACCAAATAAAAAACTCAGAATCTCAACCAATATGGGAAATCCAAGAACCAGGAGAGACTTACTCAAATCCATCCAGAATTCCAGAGGAGGTGGATGGGTACAAGCGGCCTCAGTTGGTACCATGGCTCTGGTTTCTCATAGACTTCAGGTAGAGGAGAGAAATCTGCTCTGGATCCCTTCATGTTGGTCACCAAAGCTGTTCATTAAAAAATATAGTTACAACCAGAAGGTAGAGTTGTTTTATTTGGTAGGAATGTTTAGAACTCTGAGCCCGGAAGGCAGAATCTCAGTATCTCCGAGAAAACTGTTTCAAGGACATGGCAGGGGGGTGGCGGGGAGGAGGGTGTGGGGCAAGTCAGGCTATATACAAGTTTGAAACATAGGGAGCAGGCAGTCTGAACATCAAAGATTAGATATTAGGTTGAGGAATTTAGCATTCTATATATGGAAAGATGCAAGTCCCTGGGCCCACTGAATTCATTTCTTTCATATGCACCTCAGCTGTCTGGGGCCAAATCCTATTTCCTGTTCACCTTAAGGAGTGGCAGGTATGGCAGATGGCTGCTTCTCGCATTCCCCAAGCTCCTCAGCAATCACTGCGGTGGGCGAAGGCATCTGCTGGATCACAGTTTTGGGAGCCCTCATTCACACTTGGAGGACAGCAACCTTGTGGCTCAGCTGGTAAAGAATCCGCTTGCAAAGCAGGAGAGCTGGGTTGAATCCCTGGGTTAGGAAGGTCCCCTGGAGAAGAGAAAGGCTACCCACTTCAGTATTCTGGCCTGGAGAATTCCGTGGACTGTATAGTCCATGGGGTTGCAGAGTCGGACATGACTGAGCGACTTTTACTTTCACTTTCAATTGCTGATGTCTGTGATATTTCTTGTTTATTGATAAGGCAGGAGATATTTTCATTTCACAGATCTTATCTGTAGCCACTGCCTTCCTGTCAGTGTTTCCTTAAACCCTATATTCCTTATGATCAAGGACTGAATCTTAGTCATCAATGTATCCTGAGCACCTAACTTAGTACCTGGCTCAGGGTGTGTTCAATACATAGTGAATAAGTGGACAATTAATGCTCTTTTTGTATAAATAGTTACTTGTAGAACCATTAGTGTAATTGTAGAACAGAGGTTATAAAATTTCCTGGGTTTATAAAGAGTCCTACATGCGGTTTTAAATTCAAAAGATTTCTACTATTCTGCACTTTTCTGATATATAGAATGTAGAAGTAGACTTGATCACATATGGCTAGTGGCCACATGTCTAGGAAAAAAAGCTAGAAATTTAATATAAACATTTATGTTCTCATTTCTATTCCATAAGCTAATTATCTATTTAAAAACTTTGCCTTATTACTAAACACATACCAAATATAACATACATACTTATGCATTTTTCAAATATAGGTAAATTTCTTAATGCCTGCATGCATATCTAAAGACATATTCACCAGCTATATCCATATAAGCACAATTTCAATCAAGGAAAAAGATTTTGCTGGAACCAACAATAAGCCTTTAAAATAAAACTCAACAAAGAAATCCAATTCAATCATATTGCAGAGTTTATCCTTTTCAGAGATCAAATTTCTTCCTTGACAATGACCAATGCAATTTCTTATGGTTTTCTTTTTGTGATTAATCCCAAATACTGTAAATAAATTCATTTAAATGGACCCATCTGAAAATACTACATTCTGTTTAATAAATTCTGTTTTACTATAAATAGAAAGAAATGTTATATATCAAAAGTATAAAGCAACTAAACTGTGTAATTTTACTGCCTTAGTCACCTAAATAAATAGTATTACTGCAGCAAAATTTAAGCTTACTTCCTTTTCACTTACCTCCAAATAAAATGTAAGAAGAGCTACTTGTTCCTTTTGTTCTTGAAAGTTTATATTTTAGTAGATGTGATGGTTTCCCGTTAAAGAGAACTCCATTGCTACAGCCCCATAGGTATGACTTGCTTTTAAACTATATTCACATTTGTTGTCTTGTTTTTTCATATTTAATAAGTTTACTTACTTTTATAGCTATTGAAATAATTTAACAACTGTACTGTTCTATATCTGGGCTACTGCATATGCCCTGAAATTCATTCTCATGAATGCCTTTTTAGAGGCATGCATAGCTTTTAAATCACCTACACTTCAACTTAAATCTGCTAATCTTTTTACTTGAATGGATTAAAAAAATTATTGACAGTAGAAAAGAAAAAAACTCAAACTTAAACATTACTAGTGGCTAATTTTAGAGGTTTAGAGAAGGCCTTCCCTTTTACTCTAAACATTTTCTGTTTCTACTTGCAAATGGCTCAGATTCCTTCAATCAGGTACCAATCTTGTTTCTGTTCCTACATGAAAGTTGTTAATGTGAATAAATGCTCTCAAAGGGAGGAATTTGGTGATTTATAATGACTGGTATTTGAATAACTATGATTAGTTTCTAATGAATTTTCAACAAAAAAGCCATTGGATGTGGCAGAATTGGGTGGAAGGATATTAAAGACAAACTTCATCAGTTTCATAACTTCGAAGCCAGTTAAGTCTTTCTCCATTCCTGACTCTTAACTGATTAATGGTTGCTAAGGAAAGACTTCAGATCAAGTGGTTCATTCTTCACCCCTCAAAACTGAACGTGTCATTTTTTTTTGCAATATCAGATAACCTTTGAAGTATCCCAAGTTATTCAGTCACAGCAAAAAAAAAAAAAAAAAAAAAAAGGAATATTTCTTTGCCTTGATTTAGAATGTTTTAATGTTTTTAATTTTGAGAAATCTTAGTTTAAGTGATAAAAAGATGCTTTCTTATCTGTCTTCAAAATTAAAGACATTAGCAAGCTGAAAAGCAAAACCAGGAAAAACACAAATTGCTAAGCTTTGAGCATATACCAAACTATACGTTTTACACTTTAACTCTTTGCAGAGACCCAGCAAGGTAGGTAGGTGTACTGCTCTTCATCCTGCCCACTATACCAATTGTATTGCTGATCCTGTTTGTGAAGCCAAAGTCTTGCTGTTCACTCTGTCTGCACTGTTTGTTGAACCCAAGATAGGCAAAGTATGAGCTAAGAGGCTGGAAGGAGACTCAAAGAGCCTTAGGAACTGCAGACATGTTTTTTCTCTCCTGGCTGCTGCAGCAGCCATATCAACAGACACACTATATTCTCTCCTCTCCTGGCTGACCCAAGGGACACAGCCGTGATGTAAAGCTCACATATGCATACATCACAAAGCAGTTCATGACCAAGCAAGCACCTCATGACATGCATATGCAGTGCTATAAATGATCTCAGCTGTTACATAGTCATTATTTACAAAATGTGGGGTGAGAGAACCTGACCACATCATCTTGGCTAATTTGCTATTTCCCTACAGTAGTTTCTAAATATATTCTGTGAAAGAAAAAGAACAAATTTGCATAGCATTTGTAACTTAGTTACAAATAGCCTGAAGTTCTCAACCTAACTAGGATTTAGAGCACTTTAACTGAAAACACATATGATATACAAGTCAGCACACTAGCTGTGAAGAGATTTCATGAACATAATCCCCATGATTATAGTGATTCTAAAATAGCAACCAAGGGAAGCCATCTACCAAGGGGAACAATTAGGCCAGAATCACATTCCAATTCTGCTGCTTGTGTATTGCATATCAAAGGAGTTTACACTGTAATTTTCTATCTATCAGTATGTACAGCTTGCATATTCTAGCACTCTGCACTACAGTTTCCTCATCTATCAAGAAACTTTTCAAACAGGGGCTGTGAAGAAAGAACAATTGGGAACTGTTGACTCATATAATGAAACATATTTTGAGATTCTTTGTGAGTAGAGATTAACTACATTTTTTTCTTCTTTTACAAGGTTCCTGATCTTCAGAAAAGATTAGAGTATAATTAAAGCTACAATTGCCCTTTAGGTAATCCGGAACAATGAGAATAAAAGAGAGGGAACAAAAATGAGCTATTATGTTAAAGCAATCTAACCAGATTTTAAATATAGTTTACCATACCTAAATAAAAGAAATGTCCTGCAAATTGCAACTATGATTCCACATGGTTCTTCATTACAAAAAACAAAGAAAACCCAACAAACAAGCAAAACTGGAGCATATTTAAGTATCTGGGACATACCATGTTTTCAGTTCAGTTCAGTCACTCAGTCGTGTTGGACTCTTTGAGACCCCATGGACTGCAGCATGCCAGGCCTCCCTGTCGATCACCAACTCCCAGAGTTTACCCAAACTCATGTCCATTGAGTCGGTGATGCCATCTAACCATCTCATCCTCTGTCATTCCATTCTACTCCAACCTTCAATCTTTCCCAGCATCAGGGTCTTGTTTTAAGGGAGGAAAAAGAAATATTAGTATCACCTATGTGGAAATAAGACCAACAGAATGGGAAAAGCAAAGGCCATTTATTCAGAGCTTGCTGTAGCAAGGGAGTCAGCTACCATCACATGTGTTTGGCAGAAACTCCAACATAGGAGTGGGGAAACTTAATAGTAGGGAAAGTAGAGGCTTCAGAAATGCCTTGTAGACTATTGACCTAGAGAAGCTGTGGTTGAGATAATCAAAAGTGGGGCATCTATGGTATTGGTTAGGCTAGAATAAGGAGCTTTCTTTGGTCAGTCCTAAGATGAAAGTGGGGACAAAAATTAGGGAAGGCCTCAGTTACTTATCAGGTCCTGGATATTTCAGACTGATTGTTAAGAAGTTTTTGCTTTGCTTCCTAGATTATTACTAGAAATATCAATCTGCTTTCCTACAAGTATGACTCACAGAAGGCTGGCTTCCTGGGTTGTCTGTTTTAATAACGGGATGGTTTCCAGGCCAGGTTGCAACAGGTTGTGGATTAGAGCTCTATTTTTATATATGGCCTGGATATTATCCATTCACAAATTCAGTCTGTCACATATATTTGGACTATCAAAAATAAAATCTTTTAATTTCTATAAAACTTTGAAGAGATGATTATATTTAATCAAGGAATATGTAGAAATATAGTAATATTGAGGCAGAAGATGGATGGGCCCCTAAGCTGAGCAGCTGGAGTTTGTCCCCTGCTTCAAATAGCAGGACCAAGGGAAAAGCTGAGCCTTGCCCTAATGAAAAATAGAGACCATGTATTTCTTTCTTATTTTCAAAGTCAAGGAGGCCTTTCTAGTCAACTATACATGCACAGAAAGGCTCCTTGGAGGTCAAAAAGCAAGTGATGTCAATCAATCCATAGGTCTGTTCACTAGAATCCATTCTGACTAAGAGACGTGCACACACATGGGAAAATCTGGAGATAAACCAAATATGGACTCAGAATCAGGCAAAGGAGGATGCCTAGCCAAAGGAAACTAGAAGAAATGCCCCATATAAGTGATTCAAAATACCACAAGGGTGTGACTCTCTCTCTCTGAGTCTGCCTGTGTATCTATCCACTTGTGTCTTTTTCCTCTTAATAAATACTTTACTTGCCTCACTACATTCAATCTTTATGGGAATTTATTTCAACAAAACCAAAAGGCCAGGGGCCTTGTTGCTGTCCACTAGTGTCTGATGGTCCAGTGGCTAGGATTCAGTCCCCTCTCTGCAGAGATCTGACTTCAGTTTATAGCCAGGGACTGAAATCGTGCTTCAAGCCACTGTAGGCTGAGGCCATCCAAGATCAAGATGGACATAGAGACTGTAATACCTAGTAGAAAATGGACTAAACCCTTTGAAATAGTCTGCAAACATTGTTCAATTATTTAGGAAAACAGACCAAACCAGAACTCTGTCTTGAAGAAACAAAAGATTGCTCTTTCTAATATTCTCAAAAGTCCATTAGATGCTGTGAAATACTGTGTTTAAAGAAATACATTCACTTGTACCATTTATTCCTTTTCAAACAAAGCTACTTTAGCACCTATATTGAATCTTCTCAAAAAAGATCAATCCTTATATTCTGAGTGGGTTTGATTTTTATTTTATTTATTCTAGTATGTTTTATTTTCAATAACCTAAAGTTATTTTCAATAACGTAAAGAGTAAACGTCGACATTCTAGGAGTCAGCAAACTAAGATGGACTGGAATGGGTGAATTTAACTCAGATGACGATTATATCTACTACTGTGGGCAGGAATCCCTTAGAAGAAATGGAGTAGTCATCATGGTCAACAAAAGAGTCCGAAATGCAGTACTTGGATGCAATCTCAAAAACGACAGAATGATCTCTGTTCGTTTCCAAGGCAAACCATTCAATATCACAGTAATCCAAGTCTATGCCCCGACCAGTAATGCCGAAGAAGCTGAAGTTGAACAGTTCTATGAAGACCTACAAGACCTTCTAGAACTAACACCCAAAAAAGATGTCCTTTTCATTATAGGGGACTGGAATGCAAAAGTAGGAAGTCAAGAAACACCTGGCATAAGAGGCAAATTTGGCCTTGGAGTACAGAATGAAGCAGGGCAAAGGCTAAGAGAGTTTTGTCAAGAGAACGCACTGGTCATAGCAAACACCCTCTTCCAACAACACAAGAGAAGAATCTACACATGGACATCACCAGATGGTCAACACCAAAATCAGATTGATTGTATTCTTTGCAGCCAAAGATGGAGAAGCTCTATACAGTCAGCAAAAACAAGACAGGGAGCAGACTGTGGCTCAGATCATGAACTCCTTATTGCCAAATTCAGACTTAAGTTGAAGAAAGTAGGGAAAACCACTAGACCATTCAGGTATGACCTAAATCAAATCCCTTATGATTATACAGTGGAAGTGACAAATAGATTTAAGAGACTAGATCTGATAGAGTGCCTGATGAACTATGGACAGAGGTTTATGACATTGTACAGGAGACAGGGATCAAGACCATCTTCATGGAAAAGAAATGCAAAAAAGCAAAATGGCTGTCTGAGGAGACCTTACAAATAGCTGGGAAAAGAAGAGAAGCGAAAAGCAAAGGAGAAAAGGAGAGATATTCCCATCTGAATGCAGAGTTCCAAAGAATAGCAAGGAGAGATAAGAAAGCCTTCCTCAGCGATCAGTGCAAAGAAATAGAGGAAAACAACAGAATGGGAAAGACTAGAGATTTCCTCAAGAAAATTAGAGATACCAAGGGAACATCTCATGCAAAGATGGGCTCGATAAAGGACAGAAATGGTATGGACCTAACAGAAGCAGAAGATATTAAGAAGAGGTGGCACAAATACACAGAAGAACTGCACAAAAAAGATCTTCACCACCCAGATAATCACGATGGTGTGATCACTCACCCAGAGCCAGACATCCTGGAATGTGAAGTCAAGTGGGCCTTAGAAAGCATCACTACGAACAAAGCTAGTGGAGGTGATGGAATTCCAGTTGAGCTATTTCAAATCCTCAAAGATGATGCTGTGAAAGTGCTGCACTCAATATGCCAGCAAATCTGGAAAACTCAGCAGTGGCCACAGGACTGGAAAAGGTCAGTTTTCATTCCAATCCCAAAGAAAGGCAATGCCAAAGAATGCTCAAACAACCGCACAACTGCACTCATCTCACACGCTGGTAAAGTAATGCTCAAAATTCTCCAAGCCAGGCTTCAGCAAAAATGCACTGTGAACTTCTAGATGTTCAAGCTGGTTTTAGAAAAGGCAGAGGAACCAGAGATCAAATTGCCAATATCCGCTGGATCATCGAAAAAGCAAGAGAGTTCCAGAAAAACATCTACTTCTGCTTTATTGACTACGCCAAAGCCTTTGACTGTGTGGATCACAATAAACGGTGGAAAATTCTGAAAGAGATGGGAATACCAGACCACCTGACCTGCCTCTTGAGAAACCTGTATGCAGGTCAGGAAGCAACAGTTAGAACTGGGCATGGAACAACAGACTGGTTCCAAATAGGAAAAGGAGTACATCAAAGCTGTATGTTGTCGCCCTGCTTATTTAACTTATATGCAGAGTACATCATGAGAAATTCTGGGCTGGAAGAAACACAAGCTGGAATCAAGATTGCTGGGAGAAATATCAATAACCTCAGATATGCAGATGACACCACCCTTATGGCAGAAAGTCCAGAGGAACTAAAGAGCCTGTTGGTGAAAGTGAAAGAGGAGAGTGAAAAAGTTGGCTTAAAGCTCAATGTTCAGAAAACTAAGATCATGGCATCTGGTCCCATCACTTCATGTGAAATAGATGGGGAAACAGTGGAAACAGTGAGAGACTTTATTTTTGGGGGCTCCAAAATCACTGCAGGTGGTGACTGCAGCCATGAAATTAAAAGACGCTTACTCCTTGGAAGGAAATTTATGACCAACCTTGATAGCATATTAAAAAGCAGAGACATTATTTTGCCAACAAAGTTCCATCTACTCAAGGCTATGGTTTTTCCAGAGATCATGTATGGATGTGAGAGTTGGACTGTGAAGAAAGTTGAATGCTGAAGAATTGATGCTTTTGAACTGTGGTGTTGGAGAAGACTCTTGAGAGTCCCTTGGATTGCAACGAAATCCAACCAGTCCATCCTAAAGGAGATCAGCCCTGGGTATTCATTGGAAGGACTAATGTTGAAGCTGAAACTCCAGTACTTTGGCCACCTGATGCAAAGAGCTGACTCATTTGAAAAGACCCTGATGCTGGGTAAGATTGAGAGCAGGAGAAGAAGGGGACAGCAGAGGATGAAATGGTTGGATGGCATCACCAACTCAATGGACATGAGCTTGGGTAAACTTCGGGAGTTGGTGTTGGACAGGGAGGCCTGGCATGCTGCAGCTCATGGGGTTGCAAAGAGTTGGACACAACCGAGTGTTAACTGAACTGAGCTGAACACCCTTTCCTGCATGAGTACTAGAAAGACCATAGCTTCAACCATATGGACATTTGTTAGCAACTTAATTTTGCTTTTTAATACACTGTATAAACTTGTCATTGCTTTCCTTCCAAAAAGCAAGTGTCTTCTGATTTCATGGCTATAGTCACCATCCACAGTGATTTTGGAGCACAAGAGAAAATATGACATTGCTCCCACTTTTTCCCCATCTATTTGCCATGAAGTGATGGTACTGGATGCCATGATCTTACTTTTTTTTAAATATTGAGTATAAATCAGCTTATTCACTCTCCTCTTTCATGCTCATCAAGAGGCTCTTTAGCTCATTTTCACTTTCTGTAATTAGAGAGGTATCATCTGCATATCTGTTATATTGTTAATATTTCTCCCAGGAATCTTGATTCCAGCTTAAAACTCATCAAGCCCAGCATTTTGCATTATGTACTCTGTATATAAGTTAAATTAACAGAATGACAATACACAGCCCTTTCGTACTCCTTTTTCAATTTTGAACAAGTCAGTTGTTACATGTCTGATTCTAACTGTTGCTTCTTGACCCACATACAGGTTTCTCAGGAGACAGGTAGGCTGGTCAGGTATTACTACTATTCCTTTAAGAATTTTTCAGTTTGTTTTGATCCAAAAGTCAATGGCTTTTGCTTACTATGAAGCAGAAGGATACATTTTTCTGGGATTCCTTTGCTTTCTCTAGGATACAATGAAAATTGGCAATTTGATCCCTAATTCCTCTGCCTTTTCTAAACCCAGCTTGTACATCTGGAAGTTCTTGGTTCACATACCGCTGAGGTCTTGTCTGTGTTGTTGTTCAGTCACTCCGTCATGTCCGACTCTTTGCAAACCCCTGGACAGCAGCACAACAGGCTTCCCTGTACTTTACTATCTCCCTGAGTTTGCTCAAACTCATATCCATTGAGTCAATGATGCCATGCAACCATCTCACCCTATGTCACCCACTTCTCCCCCTGTCCTCAATCTTTCCCATCATGATGGTTTTTCCAAAGAATCACATCTTTGGACTCTTCACATCAGGTGGCCAAAGGATTGGAGCTTCAGCTGCAACATCAGTCCTTACAATGAATATTCAGTATTGATTTCCTTTAGAATTGATTGGTTTGATCTCCTTGCTGTCCAAGGAACTGTCAAGAATCTTCTCCAGAACCACAGCATCCTCCAAAAGCATCAGAGCCTCATTTGGAGGATTTTGAGCATAGCCTTGTTAGCATGGAAGAAATGTCAATAATCTCAGATATGCAAATGACACCCTTATGGAAATATGCAGATATGCAAATCACCATTATGGCAGAAATCAAAGAGGAACTAACAAGCCTCTTGATGAAAGTGAAAAAGGAGAGTGAAAAAGCTGATTTAAAATTCAACATTAAAAACAACAGCAACAACAAAGATCATGGCATCAGGTCTCATCACTTCATAGCAAATAGATGGGGAAACAAGGGAAACAATGACAGCCTTTATTTTCTTGGGCTCCAAAATCAATGCAGATGGTGACTGCAGCCATGAAAGTAAAAGACCCTTGCTCCTTGGAAGAAAAGATGTGATCAAACTAGACAGTATATTAAAAAGCAGAGACATTACCTTGCCAACAAATGTCCATCTAGTCAAAGATATGGTTTTTCCAGTAGTCACGTGAGAGTTGGACTATAAAGAAAACTGAGCACCAAAGAATTGATGCTTTAGAATTGTGATATTGGAGAAGACTCTTGGGAATCCATTGGACTGCAAGGATATCAGACCAGTCAATCTTAAAGGAAATCAGTCCTGAATATTCATTGGAAAGATTGATACTGAAGCTGAAGCTCCAGTACTTTGGCCACCTGATGCAAAGAACTGACTCATTGGAAAAGACCCTGATGCTGGGAAAGATTGAAGGCAGGAGGAGAAGGGGATGACAGAGGATGAGATGGTTGGATGGCATCACCGACTCGATGGACATGAGTTTGAGTAAGCTCCGGAAGTTGGTGATGGACAGGGAAGCCTGGTGTGCTGCAGTCCATGGGGTCGCAAAGAGTCGGACACAACTGAGTGACTGAACTGATGGACTGATGTGTAGAGTTATCTCTTGTGTTGTCGGGAAAGGGTGTTTGCTATGACCAGTGAGTTATTTTGGTAAAACTCTGTTAGCTTTTGCCTTGCTTTATTTTGTACACCAAAGCCACTTTGCTTGTTACTCCAAGTTTCTCTTGACTTCCTACTTTTGCATTCCAATCCCCTATGATGAAAAGGACATCTTTTTTGGGTGTTCGTTCTAGGTCTTGTAGGTCTTTATAGATCTGGTTAACTTCAGGTTCTTCATCATCAGTCATCGGGGCATAGACTTGAATTACTGTGATATTGAATAATTTGCCTTGGAAATGAACCAAGATCATTCTGTTTTTGAGACTGTACCCAAGAACTGCATTTCAAACTCTTTTGCTGACTATGAGTGCTACTCCATTTCTTCTATGGGATTCTTGAAGTAGTGAATATAATAGTCATCTGAATTAAATTCATCCATTTCTGCCCATTTTAGTTCACTGATTCCTAACGTGTTGATGTTTCCTCTTGTCATCTCTTGCTTGACCACATACAATTTACCTTAATTCACAGACCTAAGATTCCATATTCATATGCAATATTATTCTTTATAGTATCAGATTTTACATTTGCCATCAGATGCATCCACAGCTGAGCATCATTTTCACTCTGACCCAGTTGCTTCCTTCTTTCTGGAGCTGTAATTCATTGCCCTCTGCACTTCCTCAGTAGCATATTGGACACATTTCAACCTGGGGGGCTCATATTTCAGTATCATATCTTGTCTTTGTATACTGTTTATGGGGCTCTCACTGCAAGAATACTCGAAGAATGTTTTGCAATTCCCTCCTCCAGTCGACCTTGTTTTGTCAGCACTCTCCACTATGCCCCATCTATCTTAAGTGGTCCTGCATGGCATGACTCATAGCTTCACTGAGTTTTGCAAGCCCCTGTGCCATGACAAGTCAGTGATCCATGAATATACAATAGGGGAAAGATAACTTCTTCAGTAAATGATGTTAAGAAAACTGTACATTTATATGGAAAAGAATCTAACTGGACTGTTCTCTCACACCATGCAGAATAATAAATTCAAAACATACTTAGAACTTAAATGTGAGAACTGGAAACATACACATTCTAAAAGAAAACATAGTCTTTAAGTTGTTTGCCATCAGTCTTGGATATATGGGTATATGTATATAGATAGATATAGATCTATATAGAGAGATATTTCTTTTTCTTGGGGATGGTCTTGATCACTGCTTCCTGTACAATGTCATGAACCTTCATCCATAGTTCTTCAGGCACTCTATCAGGTCTAATCCCTTGAATCTATTTGTCACTTCCATTGCATAATTGCAAGGGGTTTGATTTAGGTCAACCTGAATAGTCTAGTGATTTTCCCTACTTTTTAAATTTAAGTCTGAATTTGGCACTAAGGAGTTCATGATCTGAGCCACAGTCAGCTCCTGGCCTTGTTTTTGCTGACTGTATAGAGCTTCTCCATCTTTGGCTGCAAAGAACACAATCAATCTGATTTAAGTGTTGACCATCTGGTGATGTCCATGTGTAGAGTCTTCTCTTGTGTTGTTGGGAGGGGGTGTTTTCTATGACCAGTGAATTCTCTTGGCAAAACTCTGTTAGCCTGTGCCCTGCTTCAGTTTGTACTCCAAGGTTAAATTTGCCTGTTACTCCAGGTATTTCTTGACTTCTTACTTTTGCATTCCAGTCCCCTATGATGAAAAAGACATCTTTTTTGGGTGGTAGAAGGTCTTGTAGGTCTTCATAGAACCGTTCAACTTCAACTTCTTCAGCATTACTGGTTGGGGCATAGACGGGTTACTGTGATATTGAATGGCTTGCCTTGGAAATGAACAGAGATCATTCTGTCATTTTTCAGATAATCAGTGATCAAGACCATCCCCAAGAAAAAGAAATGCAAAAAGGCAAAATAGTTGCCTGAGGAGGCCTTACAAATAGTTGAGAAAAGAAGAGATCCTAAAGGCAAAGGAGAAGAGGAAAGATAAACCCATCTCAATGCAGAGTTTCAAAGAAGAGCAAGGAGAGATAAGAAAGCCTTCCTCAGTGATCAAGGCAAAGAAATAGAGGAAAACAATAGATTGGCAAAGACTAGAGATCTCTTCATGAAAATTAGAGATACCAAGGGAACATTTCATGCAAAGATGTGCACAATAAAGGACAGAAAATGTATGGACTTAACAGAAGGAGAAGATATTAAGAAGAGGTGGCAAGAATACAGAGAAGAACTATACAAAAAAGGTATTAGTGACCCAGATAATCATAATCATATGATCACTCACCTAGAGCCAGACATCCTGGAATGGGAAATCTAGTGAGCCTTAGGAAACATCACTATGGACAAAGCTAGTGGAGGTGATGGAATTCCAGTTGAGCTATTTCAAATCTTAAAAGATGCTGCTGCTAAAGTTCTGCACTCAATACACCAGCAAATTTGGAAAACTCAGCACTGGCCACAGAATTGGAAAAAGTCAATTTTCATTCCAATACCAAAGGAAGGCAATGCCAAAGAATATTCAAACTACCGCACAATTGCACTCATCTCACACACTAACAAAGTAATGATCAAAATTCAAGCCAAGCTTTAAAAGTATGTGGTCTGTGAACTTCCAGATGTTCAAGCTGGAATTAGAAAAGTCAGAGGAACCAGAGATCAAATTGCCAACATCCGTCGGAATATCAAAAAAGCAAGAAAATACCAGACAAACATCTGCTTCTGCTTTATTGACTATGCCGAAGCCTTTGACTGTGTAGATTCCAAAAAACTTTGGAAAACTCTTCAAGAGATGGGAAAACCAAACCACCTGACCTGACTCCTGAGAAATCTGTTTGCAGGTCCAGAAGCAACAGTTAGAACCAGACATGGAACAACAGACTGGTTCCAAATTGGGAAAGCAGAAGTCAAGACTGTATATCGTTACCCTGCTTATTTAGCTTATATTCAGAGAGCATCTTGGGAAATGCCATGCTTGATGAATCACCAGCTGGAATCAAGGTTGCCGGGAGAAATATCAATAAGCTCAGATATGCAGAGGACACCACCCTTATGGCAGAAAGCGAAGAACAACTAAAGAGATTCTTGATGAAAGTGTAAGAGAAGAGTGAAAAAGTTGGCTTAAAGCTCAACATTCAGAAAACTAAGATCATGGCATCTGGTCCCATAACTTCATGGCAAATAGATGGGGAAACAGTGGAAACAGTGGCAGACTTTGTTCTTTTGGGCTCCAAAGTCAGTGCAGATGGTGATTGCAGCCATGAAACTAAAAGACGCTTGCTCCTTGGAATAAAGTTTATGACCAAGCTAGACAGCATATTAAAGAGCAGAGACATTACTTTGCCAACAAAAGTCCGTCTAGTCAAAGCTATTGTTTTTCCAGTAGTCACGTATGGATGTTAGAGTTGAGTGCCGATAAATTTATGCTTTTGAACTGTGGTGTTGGAGAAGACTCTTGACAGTCCCTTGGACTGGAAGGAGATTCAACCAGTTCATCCTAAAGGAAATCAGTCCTGAATATTCATTGAAAGGACTGATGCTGAAACTGAAACTCCAATACTTTGGCCACCTGATGCGAAGAACTGACTCATTGGAAAAGACCCTGATGCTGGGAAAGATTGAAGGCAGGAGGAGAAGGGGATGACAGAAGATGAGACGTTTGGATGGCATCACTGACTCAATGGACATGAGTTTGAGTAAGCTGCAGTCCATGGGGTCGCAAAGAGTCGGACACAACTGAGGGACTGAACTGAACTGATTTCTAATGTTAAGATTATTTATCAAATGTTTAATGAATTTGTTTATTTCTCAAAATCATTTTCACTGTGAGATATAAAATATTTCAAAAAAGTTCATGAAAAATGCATTGCTTGATGAAACAGCTGGATACACTCTATTCAGGCAATAAAACAGAGGACTGATGACTGTTTAAAGTTCCCCATCCACAGTGTCCCTTCCTTTTCAATGCTCACTAACTTCCCCTTCAGAAAAAATTTACTAACCTCTACTCTGTAGTATTCTATCATTTGATATGCAATATTATCAATCTGTGCTGTTATTAAACCAAACACTTGACTTATCTTTATGTTGGAGCTATTATGAATAAAACTTTTATGAGCATTCTTGTACCTGTCTACATCCTACACATTGTTTGATGTAAACTTAGATGTCTACAACTTTAGTAAGTAATGCCAAATACTTTTTTAAAAGTGTTGATACTGGTAATACTTCCACCCGCAGTGTATAAAAGAACTCAGTGCTCTTTTTCCTCTCCAGTGAACCTTAACTAATCTGATGTGTATGTAGTTGTACCTGATTTGGGTTTTAACTTTAGGGGTTTTTATTCTTTGTTTATTTTGGTATTGGGATATCTTCTTTTGTGAAGTGTCCATTCTAGACTGTGGTCCAATTTTTATTATGCTGTCTCTTCCTTATTGATTTGCAGATTTTTTTTTTTTTTTGCATTCTGGATTCATGCCCTGTTCAACAGTTACATGTACTGTAAATATCTTCCACTTGGTGGATTATGCTTTAATTTTAAGAGGAGTTCTTAATGTTAATGCAGTTATACTAATCTTTTCCTTTATGTATCACATTTTCTATAGACTATAGAAGGTTTTTTCTGCCTAAAAATCTTGACTGTACATATTAATATTTTCTAATATAACCTCTTGAAGCTTTATTTTAAAACTTTGATATTTAAAACTATGCTATACCTCATACTGATTTTTGTACTCATATGAGGTAAGGACTAAAGTCTCTTTTTAAAAATGTATTTCTAATTGTTCTAGTGATGGGTATTAGAGGATTATGCTTTTCCCCACAAATTGGTGGCACTAATTTGATTTTTTTTTTTTTTTTGGTTTTTTTTATTTTTTTATTTTTTTTTATTTTTTTTTATTTTAGTTGGGGGCTAATTACTTTACAATATTGTAGTAGTTTTTGCCATACATCGACATGAATCAGCCATGGATTCACATGTGCTCCCCCTCCCAAACCCTCCTCCCACCTCCCTCCCCCTCCCATCCCTCTCTGTCATCCCAACGCTCCATCCCTGAGCATCTGTCCCATGCATAGAACATGGAATGGTGTTCTGCTTCACATATGACAATATACATGTTTCAATGTTATTGTCCCAGAACGTCCAACCCTCACCTTCTCCCTCAGAGTCCACAGGACTGTTCTATGCATCTGTGTCTCTTATTCTGTCTCACATATAGGGTTACCATTACCATCTTTCAAATTCCATATACATGCATTAGTATACTGTATTGGTGCTTTTCTTTCTGGCTCACTTCACTCTGTATAATGGGCTCCAGTTTCATCCATCTCAATAGAACGGATTCAAATGTATTCTTTTTAATGGCTGAGTAATATTCCATTGTGTATATGTACCACAGCTTCCTTATCCATTCGTCTGCCGATGGACATCTAGGTTGCTTCCATGTCCTGGCTATTGTAAACAGTGCTGCGATGAACATTGGGGTACACGCGTCTCTTTCAATTCTGGTTTCCTCGGTGTATATGCCTAGCAGTGGGATTGCTGGGTCATATGGCAGTTCTATTCCCAGTTTTTTAAGGAATCTCCACACTGTTCTCCATAGTGGCTGTACTAGTTTGCATTCCCACCAACAGTGTAAGAGGGTTCCCTTTTCTCCACACCCTCTCCAGCATTTATTGCTTGTAGACTTTTGGATAGCGGCCATTCTGACTGGTGTGTAATGGTACCTCATTGTGGTTTTGATTTGCATTTCTCTAATAATGAGTGATGTTGAGCATCTTTTCATGTGTTTGTTAGCCATCTGTATGTCTTCTTTGGAGAAATGTCTGTTTAGTTCTTTGGCCCATTTTTTGATTGGGTCGTTTATTTTTCTGGAATTCAGCTGCAGGAGTTGCTTGTATATTTTTGAGATTAATTGTTTGTCTGTTGCTTCGTTTGCTATTATTTTCTCCCATTCTGAAGGCTGTCTTTTCACCTTGCTTATAGTTTTCCTTTGTTGTGCAAAAGCTTTTAATTTTGATTAGGTCCCATTTGTTTATTTTTGCTTTTATTTCCAATATTCTGGGGGGTGGGTCATGGAGGATCCTGCTGTGATTTATGTCGGAGAGTGTTTTGCCTATGTTTTCCTCTAGGAGTTTTATAGTTTCTGGTCTTACATTTAGATCTTTAATCCATTTTGAGTTTATTTTTGTGTATGGTGTTAGGAAGTGTTCTAGTTTCATTCTTTTACAAGTGGTTGACCAGTTTTCCCAGCACCACTTGTTAAAGAGATTGTCTTTTCTCCATTGTATACTCTTGCCTCCTTTGTCGAAGATAAGGTGCCCATAGGTGCGTGGGTTTATCTCTGGGCTTTCTATTTTGTTCCATTGATCTATATTTCTATCCTTGTGCCAGTACCACACTGTCTTGATGACTGTGGCTTTGTAGTAGAGCTTGAAGTCAGGCAGGTTGATTCCTCCAGTTCCATTCTTCTTTCTCAAGATTGCTTTGGCTATTCGAGGTTTCTTATACTTCCATACAAATTGTGAAATGATTTGTTCTAGTTCTGTGAAAAATATCATTGGTAGTTTGATAGGGATTGCATTGAATCTGTAGATTGCTTTGGGTAGTATACTCATTTTCACTATATTAATTCTTCCAATCCATGAACACGGTATATTTCTCCATCTGTTTGTGTCCTCTTTGATTTCTTTCATCAGTGTTTTATAGTTTCTATATATAAGTCTTTTGTTTCTTTAGGTAGAAATATTCCTAAGTATTTTATTCTTTTTGTTGCAATGGTGAATGGTATTGTTTCCTTAATTTCTCTTTCTGTTTTCTCATTATTGGTGTATAGGAATGCAAGGGATTTCTGTGTGTTAATTTTGTATCCTGCAACATTACTATATTCATTGATTAGCTCTAGTAGTTTTCTGGTAGAATCTTTAGGGTTTTCTATGTAGAGGATCATGTCATCTGCAAACAGTGAGAGTTTTACTTCTTCTTTTCCTATCTGTATTCCTTTTATTTCTTTTTCCGCTCTGATTGCTGTGGCCAAAACTTCCAGAACTATGTTGAATAGTAGTGGTGAAAGTGGGCATCCTTGCCTTGTTCCTGACTTTAGGGGAAATGCTTTCAGTTTTTCACCATTGAGGATAATGTTTGCTGTGGGTTTGTCATATATAGCTTTTATTATGTTGAGGTATGTTCCTTCTATTCCTGCTTTCTGGAGAGTTTTTATCATAAATGGATGTTGAATTTTGTCAAAGGCTTTTTCTGCATCTATTGAGATAATCATATTGTTCTTATCTTTCAATTTGTTAATGTGGTGAATTACATTGATTGATTTGCGGATGTTAAAGAAACCTTGCATTCCTGGGATAAAGCCCACTTGGTCATGATGTATGATCTTTTTAATATGATGTTGGATTCTGTTTGCTAGAATTTTATTAAGGATTTTTGCATCTATGTTCATCAGTGATATTGGCCTGTAGTTTTCTTTTTTTTGTGACATCTTTGTCTGGTTTTGGAATTAGGGTGATGGTGGCCTCATAGAATGAGTTTGGAAGTTTACCATCTTCTGCAATTCTCTGGAAGAGTTTGAGTAGGATAGGTGTTAGCTCTTCTCTAAATTTTTGGTAGAATTCCGCTGTGAAGCCGTCTGGTCCTGGGCTTTTGTTTGCTGGAAGATTTCTGATTACAGTTTCGATTTCCGTGCTTGTGATGGGTCTGTTAAGATCTTCTATTTCTTCCTGGTTCAATTTTGGAAAGTTATACTTTTCTAAGAATTTGTCCATTTCTTCCAAGTTGTCCATTTTATTGGCATATAGCTGTTGGTAGTAGTCTCTTATGATCCTTTGTATTTCTGTGTAGTCTGTTGTGATCTCTCCATTTTCATTTCTAATTTTGTTGATCTGATTCTTCTCCCTTTGTTTCTTGATGAGTCTGGCTAATGGCTTGTCAATTTTGTTTATCTTCTCGAAAAACCAACTTTTAGTTTTGTTGATTTTTGCTATGGTCTCTTTTGTTTCTTTTGCATTTATTTCTGCCCTAATTTTTAAGATTTCTTTCCTTCTACTAACCCTGGGGTTCTTCATTTCTTCCTTCTCTAGTTGCTTTAGGTGTAGAGTTAGTTTATTTATTTGAGTTTTTTCTTGTTTCTTGAGGTACGCCTGTATTGCTATGAACCTTCCCCTTAGCATTGCTTTTACAGTGTCCCATAGGTTTTGGGTTGTTGTGTTTTCATTTTCATTCGTTTCTATGCATATTTTGATTTCTTTTTTGATTTCTTCTGTGATTTGTTGGTTATTCAGAAGCGTGTTGTTTAGCCTCCATATGTTGGAATTTTTAATAGTTTTTTTCCTGTAATTGAGGTCTAATCTTACTGCATTGTGGTCAGAGAAGATGGCTGGGATGATTTCAATTTTTTGGAATTTACCAAGGCTAGATTTATGGCCCAGGATGTGATCTATCCTGGAGAAAGTTCCATGTGCACTTGAGAAAAAGGTGAAATTGCTTGTTTTGGGGTGGAAAGTCCTGAAAATATCGATTAAATCTAATTTGTCTATAGTATCATTTAAAGTTTGTGTTTCCTTGTTAATTTTCTGTTTTGTTGATCTATCCATAGGTGTGAGTGGAGTGTTAAAGTCTCCCACTATTATTGTGTTATTGTTAACTTCCCCTTTCATACTTGTTAGTATTTGCCTTATATATTGTGGTGCTCCTATGTTGGGTGCATATATATTTATAATTGTTACATCTTCTTCTTGGATTGACCCTTTGATCATTATGTAGTGTCCTTCTTTGTCCCTTTTCACAGCCTTTATTTTAAAGTCTATTTTATCTGAAATGAGTATTGCGACTCCTGCTTTCTTTTGGTCTCCATTTGCATGAAATATATTTTTCCATCCCTTCACTTTCAGTCTGTATGTGTCCCTAGTTTTGAGGTGGGTCTCTTGTAGACAGCATATGTAGGGGTCTTGTTTTTGTATCCACTCAGCCACTCTTTGTCTTTTGGTTGGGGCATTCAACCCATTTACATTTAAGGTAATTATTGATAAGTATGGTCCCGTTGCCATTTACTTTGTAGTTTTAAGTTCGTGTTTAAACATCCTTTCTGTGTTTCCTGTTTAGAGAAGATCCTTTAGCATTTGTTGGAGAGCTGGTTTGGTGGTGCTGAATTCCCTCAGTTCTTGCTTGTCTGTAAAGCTTTTGAATTCTCCTTCATATCTGAATGAGATCCTTGCCGGGTACAGTAATCTGGGTTGTAGATTTTTCTCTTTCATTACTTTAAGTATGTCCTGCCATTCCCTTCTAGCCTGAAGAGTTTCTATTGAAAGATCAGCTGTTATCCTTATGGGGATCCCCTTGTGTGTTATTTGTTGTTTTTTTTCCCTTGCTGCTTTTTTTATATTTGTTCTTTGTGTTTGATCTTTGTTAATTTGATTAATATGTGTCTTGGGGTGTTTCGCCTTGGGTTTATCCTGTTTGGGACTCTCTGGGTTTCTTGGACTTCTGTGACTATTTCCTTCCTCATTTTAGGGAAATTTTCAACTATTATCTCCTCGAGTATCTTTTCATGGCCTTTCCTTTTATCTTCTTCTTCTGGGACTCCTATGATTCGAATGTTGGGGCGTTTCATATTGTCCCAGAGGTCCCTGAGGTTTTCCTCATTTCTTTTGATTCTTTTTTCTTTTTTCCTCTCTGCTTCGTTTATTTCCACCATTCTATCTTCTACCTCACTTATCCTATCTTCTGCCTCTGTTATTCTACTGTTGGTTCCCTCCAGCGTGTCTTTTATCTCCTTTATTTCATTATTCAAAATATATTGACTCCTTTTTATTTCTTCTAGGTCCTTGGTAAACATTTCTTGCATCTTCTCAATCCTTGTCTCCAGGCTATTTATCTGTAACTCCATTTTATTTTCAATATTTTGGATCATTTTTACTATCATTATTCTAAATTCTTTTTCAGATAGATTCCCTATCTCCTCCTCTTTTGTTTGGTTTGGTGGGCATTTCTCATTTTCCTTTACTTGTTGAGTATTTCTCTGCCTTTTCATCTTGTTTAGATTGCTGTGTTAGGCGTGGCCTTTCTGTATTCTGGTAGTTTGAAGTTCCTCTTTATTGTGGAGGTTCCTCACTGTGGGTGGGGTTGGATGGGTGGCTTGTCAAGGTTTCCTGGTTGGAGGAGCTTGTGTCGGTGTTCTGGTGGGGTGGAGCTGGATTTCTTCTCTTTAGAGTGCAATGGAGTTTCCAGTATTGAGTTTTGAGATGTCTATGGATTTGGTGTGCCTCTGGGCAGCCTGTATATTGATGCTCAGGGCTATGTTCCTGCGTTGCTGGAGAGTTTGCGTGGTATGTCTTGCTCTGGAACTTATTGGCTCTTGGGTGGAGCTTGGTTTCAGTGTATATGTGGAGGCTTTTGGAAGATCTCTTATTAATTAATGTTTCCTCTGGCTTTCAGTCTTATTCTTGCAGTAGCCTCAAGACTACTCCATCCATACAGCATCAATAATAAAACTTTTAGGTTAATGGTGAAAAGATTCTCCACAGTGAGGGATACCCAGAGAGGTTCACTGAGTTACATGGAGAGGTGAAGGGGAGGGAGGTTGAGGTGACCAGGAGGAGAGGAGGGGGACTCAAACGTGGGGAGAGCAGTCTATCCAGTAAGCACTTCCCTCTGTGCTCTCCACAGTCTGGAGCCCTCAGAGAGGTTCACAGAGATACATAGAGAGGGGGGAGGAAGGCAGTAGAGGTGAGGATGAGTAGAAAGGGAGGAATCAAGAGGGGAGAGAGAGATCTGGGCAGTATTCTGTTCCCGAAGTGTTCTCCGGTACCCAGAACACCCTCAGAGATTCACAGAATTGGGTTGAGAAGAGAAGGAGGAGGGTGGGAGATAGAGGTTCCCTGGGGGAGAAGAAAAAGAGCGTCAATAGAGGGAGAGAGTAATCAGGCCAGTAATCACACTCTTGAGTAAAAATGGGTACTAAAGATTGTATTCTTAAATGCACAAAATTGATATCAAATATGTAAAACAAAAAATTAAAAATCTGGAGTAGAGGTTAGACTCTTATAAATCATACAATATAAAAAAAAAAGAAAAAAGAAAACAGTATAAAAAGAAAAAAGACAGTAAAACAGTATAACAGTAAAAAAAAAAAAGAAAAAACAGGAAAAAAAAAGTAAAAAAAAAAAATAATAAAATAAAATAAAAAAAAAAAAAACGCAAAAAGTATAAGATATATGTACGCAGTTTGTTTTAAAAATAGGGTTTTTTTTTTTTTTTTTCAAGGTAGTGGTGGGTTATGAAAATGAAAATTAAAGGTGTAATAGAGGTCTTAAAGAAAAAAGAAAGAAAAAAAAAAAAAAAAATAATAATAAAAAAAACTAAAATAAATGATAATAGTAAAAATATATATCCCGGACTTTCTCTGGAGCAGTTGTGAGCCGTGTGGGGTCTCTTCAGTTTCAGATAAATCCTTGTTCCTGCTTATACTTTTCAAGATCTATAGGCCCCTTTCAATGCAGTCCGTGTTAACTACAGGGATTTTAATCTGTTGGCCTGTCCCTTCCAACGCGCTTCCCTCTGTTTATTTGGCTTTTGTTTGGAGGTCTCTTCAGTGTCTAATTTCCGCCCTGCCACAAAGGGGCGGAGGTGGTCTCTTTAGGTTCACTTGCTCAGTCCTGCTGTGGGGAGAGAGGACCACTGCAACCAATATCACTGGCGTGTGTGTGGAGAGTTTACAGTGTCTCGGCCACACTGGGTTCACCCTCGCTCACGGCGTGTGTGCTTTCCCCGTCTACCCCGCTCAGGCTTCAGGTTACTCTGCCGGGGGGTGGGCCCAGATATGCGCGCACTTCCCAGGTTTAAACTGCTCAGGTTCAGGTTCCCGGGTACTCCACAAAGGCGCAGACTCGGTTGGGCCGGCGGTTTGCGCCGTTCCGGGTCTGAGCAGCTCAGGCAGCCGGGAGTTTGGCGAGCGCACTCTCCCCTGTCGGGGCGGTGCGGCTTACCACCTCCCTGGTCCCCGCCTCGGTTCGCGGGCGCGCTTCCCGGGTACTCCACAAAGGCGCAGACCCTAATTTGATTTTAAATCAAACATTCACTACACAAGCATTGGTCAATAAATGGCAGAATTAATCAAAGATAAATATATTTGTATATTATGATCTAGCAATTATACTTCTAGGTATATAAAAGACATGTATAAAAATATTTCAAAGCAATATTGCTTATAATAGATGAAAAGGAAAAAACTGCTAATTGATTATGAAGAGTAGAATGGATACATATGCTCTGCAAATTTATTTAGCACACATATTCTAAAATGAAGATAAAAATGATGAACTATAGTTACACATTTCAGGAAGAAATCATAAGAATATGATGTTAGATCAAGAAAGTCTGAAAAATATATTTATGTATATGTATTCAATGGTGATTTCTTTTTCTAAAATACAAAAGCAAGTAAAATTAATCTCTTCCTAAAATTTAAAAAATAGATACTTTAAAATAATTATCTTTTTAAGAATAAACAGTGGAATGTGAAAGAAGAGAGGAAGGAGATTCAAATTGCTGGTATTTCTATTTCCTTATAGAATTGTTTTTATGTGGTTGGTTCTCAGAATGCTTATAATATATATATTATTTTTCAGTATATATATTACGTGTTAGTAAAAGGTTACTTAAAATCAATAAAGTAAAAAAAAACTTTTTGTTGACATGATATGTATTAATTTTGAAGACAGGAGCAATGCTTTGTGACACAGATGAAAGGACACAAGGAAATCCTCAGAAGATGAGACACTTATTGTGGCTTTGTCTTTAACTAGTTTGGAAACTTGAAAAAAAGTTATTGACCTCTCTGCATTGTCATTTCACAGTCTGCAGAGTAAAAGGTATTGGGCCTTCAATAAGGACTTCCAGAAACTATATTCTGAAATTACATTTACCTAGATAAATAGAGACAGTTTCTCACCATTATGCCTGTTCATATGAGAACTCTAATTTTTATTTCTTATCTTCTTCTGCTGATTTTATTTTGTTCTATCTCTATGGTCTTTTCCCATAATAGCTTTCATCTTGGAATAATCAAAAGCTAGTTTGGAAAAAAAAAATGAAAGCAAAACTTCGTCAGTGTTTCTCATTGGCATGTGTGACTGACCATCTGGTCACATTCACAAAATTATGGCAAGATGATGCTTTCTCAATCTTATTAATTCAGTACATGTTTTTATTTGAGATGTTGGATGATAACATTCAATTCCAACTATCCTGTCAATACTCATGGGAACATTTGGCTCTTAAGTTATAGCACATGCCCATAGCTTCCCTATTTCTTAATGATGGAGCATGCTCTAGTATACTAGAGGATACCTTTTAAGCACATCAAAGTAAACCTCTGTACTGAGACCTCCTCAATTAATGACCATGATTTAGAGGCATATATCCATCCATACTCCAAGATTAATATCTGTTTTTGTGTCCTTACACCTGCTTCAGAAGTGCAATAACTTTGTCTTATTGCCAACAATTTCTCTTTTATCCAAGTCAATTTATATTATACTAGCACATTAATCTTCGCAAAACACAGCATTCAAAATTCCTCACTAACCTCAGATTTTTTTGCTTTATGTTAGACCTCCTAAAATTTTATCAAGCCAAAGAAATATTCACTATGGGATAGTTTTAAAAAGCAGATTCTGTGCCCCTACTTGAGATCTAGAGTAAGGCTGAGAAATCTATACTTTTTTGCCTGTCCAATGTGAAGGAAACTTGGAAACTCAGAACTAATTTAGACATTGTTACATACATCTCTCTGCCCTATTAAATGGAGAAATAACTATGCAAAAATTAAATTTGTACTTTAGCCAAATATTTCACAACACTGAAATACTGTGCTGCCAAGAAGTCATCCCCCTCAGCAGGTTCCTGTAGATAACTTTACAACTTTCTCTTAGCTACTATAGTAAAATTTGACCTGAATTGGAACATAGGAAAAATAAGGTAATGTGAATAAAGATTTTGACTACATAGGCTATTTATGGACTTGTTTCTCAGAGGTTAAGATAGGAAACTTTATAGACAAGTTCCTAAAATGTAAGAGATGTCAATCAGCTACTATATGGAGCTCCTTAGAAACCCATGCAGAATAGTCTTTCAGGAAGAATCAAAAGTTGATTTGGCTTTATGAGATGATATTAAAAAAAAACTATCATAATTATACAGGAGGAGACCACACAGCTCTAGGAATTATGACATAATTAATGAAAGTTCCATTAAAGATCAGCAGAGAGACATTGAAAAAACTATATCTTACATTTGGAGATGTCCATTTCTACATGCCTACTTCCAGAGAAATTGCTGTTGATCAGTTGCTAAGAGATGTCCAACACTGTGACTCCATGGAATGCAGCATGCCAGGCTCCTCTGTTCACTACCTACCAAACTCTGCTCTAATTCATACCAATTGAGCTGGTGATGGTATCTAACCATCTCATCCTCTGCCACCTCTTATCCTTTTGTCTTCAATCTTTCCCATCATCAGGGACATTTCCAACGAATCGACTCTTTGCACCAGGTGGCCAAGGTATTAAAGCTTCAGAGCCAGTGCTTCCAATGATATTCAGGGTTGATTTGCTTTAGGATTGATTTGTTTGATCTCATTGAACCATAAGGGACTCTCAAGAGTTTTCTCCAGCACCACAGCTTGCAAGGATCAACTACTCAGAGCTCAGCCTGAGTAATTCTGTTGAATGGAGGGCTGCTCCATTTCTTTTAGGGATTCTTGCCCATAGTGGTAGTTATAATGGTCATTCAAATAAAATTTTCCCATTCCAGTCCATTTTTGTTCACTGATTCCTAAGATGTTGAGATTCAATCTTGCCATCTCCTGCTTTACCACATCCAATTTACCTTAATTCATGGACCTAACTCCAAGTTCCTATGCAATGAAATTACCCACAATGGAGTACACAGATCATTGTCTTACATTGAACAAGGAAATAATAGATGGGGGAAATGTATTTTACTATAAACTCAGTGAGAAAGGAAAATTACATTCCCTATAAAGAAACGTGGTAAAAATGGAAATTATCAATAAATATTATATTATTTTGCCTACACTGTTTATGCCTAAATTCTTTTCTCTATCCACCTGATACTCTGCAAATAAATAATAATTAGACAATTGTTTCTCATTCTGTGTATACTTGCTGTTTCACTCCTCCATGCATTTACATAAGTTCTTCCTTCTGCCTGGAATTCCAAACTGAGTGTTTACTCAGTCCTTCAGACCCCAGCTCAAGCTCTTCATTCCAAATCTAGTTCTCTTTATCTACTAGGAATAATTGATAAATTTTCATCTCTTTCACCCTCTGCTAACATCTTACCATATATATACTTTTATTGTGCTACAAACAATGCTGTAATAGGATTATTCACTTCCCCATGATACTGACTCCTGAGGATAGTACCTGAGCCCCAAGTCAGAGCCTGTAACTGAACTGAGTCCTCTTAATATGAACATTCATCTAACAGTACCAAACTTATATACTTGAATTCCCATAACTGCAATGATCCCTCTATTCCTTCCTACATCTTCATGAAGAAATGTAACTGATTTTCATTGACTGGAACAAAAACAAGTTCACTTAAATCCTTACTCTACATAACAAGTAAATTCCACAGTATAAAATAACTACTTAACTTTTATTAATCCTTGCCAGAGAACTTAATGATAAAGCTAAAATCTTTATATTGGCAACACTGGCAAAAATGACCAATAAAGACAAAGAAAAATATTTCATCAACTTGGCCAACTGGTTGCATTCTACACAAAGTTTTAGACCTGAAATTATTCACGAGTTATTCTTTGGTAACATTTCTGTTGATAGATTTATGGAAAAGACTCTTAGTAACATTATAATTTTAATATAATTTCAAAGTTAGGAAACTTTGTAAGAATAGTGCAAGGAATTCCCACATAATCTTTATCGAGAAACATCATTTTTTTACATTCTATCCAATCTACCTTTTAATTTAATTAAATACAGGTGGCACATCTAAGTTCTCACTTCCAGTAGGATAATGCTTGTCCCTCCAATCTTATTGATAAGTGTGTCTCTGGTGAAGTACACTGACTGCCTAGGTCTCAACTCCTGCAGATATGACAACCCCCACACAAGCATAACCATGGAAGATTTCTCTCAATCACTCATCTGTAAATGAACTTGGCATCTAGTCTTCCTCACTTAGGGAAAGCTGACCACTTCATACTCATTCCTACAACAGAATACAATTTCTCTCCCCATTTCTCAATACAAGCTTCATGTGCGTGCTTTATTTTAATTAATATAAGCAGTGATTAAAACAGCCACTCTAAGTTATAACTATAATTAGATGATTACTGACATCTCTGCCTCTTCACTTTCCACATCTTTCCACCACTTCACTCAGATATACATATATCTCTCCATCACTACTTTCATTGTCTGAAATAAAGCTCTTTCTGTACACTTGGACTTGAAATAAAGTGTTCTATGCCTTTTCCTCACATATAATCATGCATAGGTTTCATTTATTTATTTATTGCAAGGAACCTGGTTATACAATTGTGGGGCCTGGTTCAATAAGAACAAAGTCCACAGGGCAGCCTACTGAGAAGAGCAGGCTGGCACCTTGAACATGGGCTGAAAGGCTGTCCACAGGTGAGATTTTCCTTTTCTATTTGTTTTTGTTAAAAAAATATATATTTCATACTTAACTATACACACACACACACACACATACACACACACACCAGTGTAGGAGTTTTCCTGTTTCTCCAAACCCTATCCAGGATTTATTATTTGCAGACATTTTGATGATAGTCATTCTGACTGGTTCACATTTCTCTAATGATTAGTATCTTTTCATGTGCCTTTTGACCATCCTTACATATTATCTTCCTCACCTAAAATTTGCCCTACAAAGTGTCATCATGGTGATTTCTTGTCTTTCCCATTCTATTGTTTTCCTCTATTTCTTTGCACTGATCACTGAGGAAGTCTTTCTTATCTCTCCTTGCTATTCTTTGAAACTCTGCATTCAAATGGGTATATCTTTCCTTTTCTCCTTTGCCTTTTGCTTCTCTTCTTTTCTCAGCTATTTGTAAGGACTCCTCAGATGACCATTTTGCCTTTCTTTTTCTTGGGTACTGTCTTGATCCCTGCCTCCTGTACAGTGTTTTAAACCTCTGTCCATATTCTTCAGGCACTTTGTCTATCAGATCCAATCCCTTGAATCTATTTGTTACGTCCACCGTATAATCGTAAGGATTTTGATTTAGGTCATACCTGAATGATCTAGTGGTTTTCCCTATTTTCTTCAATTTAAGTCTGAATTTGGCAATAAAGAGTTCATGATTTGAGCCACAGTCAGCTCCCAGTCTTGTTTTTGCTGACTGTGTAGAGCTTCTCCACTTTTGGCTGCAAAGAATATAATCAATCTGATTTCAGTGTTGACCATCTGGTGATGTCCATGTGTAGAGTCTTCTCTTGTGTTGTTGGAAGAGGGTGTTTGCTATGACAAGTGCATTGTCTTGGCAAAACCCTATTAGCCTTTGCCTTGCTTCATTCTGTACTCCAAGGCCAAATTTGCCTGTCACTCCAGGTGTTTCCTGACTTCCTACTTTTTCATTCCAGTCCCCTATAATGAAAAGAACATCTTTTTTGGGTGTTAGTTCTAAAAGGTCTTGTAGATCTTCATAGAACCATTCAACTTCAGCTTCTTCAGCATTACTGGTCAGGGCATAGACTTGGATTACCGTGATATTGAATGGTTTGCCTTGGAAATGAACAGAGATCATTCTGTCATTTTTGAGATTGCATCCAAATACTGCATTTCAGATTCTTTTGTTGACTATGACGGCTACTTCATTTTTTCTTAAGGATTCTTGCCTACAGTAGTAGATATAATGTTCATCTGAGTTAAATTCACCCATTCTCAGTCCATTTTAGTTCGCTAATTCCTAAAATGTCGACGTTCATCTTGCTGTCTCCTGTTTGACCACTTCCAATTTGCCTTGATTCATGGACCTAACAGTCCAAGTTCCTATGCAATACTGCTCTTTATAGCATCAGATTTTGCTTCTATCACCAGTCACATCCACAACTGGGTGTTGTTTTTGCTTTAGCTCCATCCCATCATTCTTTCTGGAGTTACTTCTCCACTGATCTCCAGTAGCATATTCAGCACCTACCAACCTGGGGAGTTCATCTCTCAGTGTCCTATCTTTTTGCCTTTTTATACTGTTCATGGGGTTCTCACGACAAGAATACTGAAGTGGTTTGCCATTCCCTTCTCCAGTGGATCACATTTTGTCAGAACTGTCCACCATGACCTGTCCGTCTTGGGTGGCCCTACAGGACATGGCTCATAGTTTCATTGAGTTAGACAAGGCTGTGGTTCATGTGACTAGATCGGATAGTTTTCTGTCATTGTGGTTTTCAGTCTATCTGCCCTCTGATGAAGAAGGATAAGAGGCTTATGGAAGCTTCCTGTTGGAGAGACTGATTGAGGGGGAAACTGGGTTGGGCAGGGCCAAGCTCAGCAAATATTTAATCCAATTTTCTGTTGATTGGTTGAGCTGTGTTCCCTCCCTGTTATTTACCTGGGGCCAAATTAAGGTTGAGGTAATGAAGATAATGGTGACCTCTTTCAAAAGATTCCATGCATGTACTACTACACTCAGTACCCCCAACCCTGCAGAAGGCCACCACTGACCCACGCCTCCTCTGGAGACTCCTGGACACTCACAGGCAAGTCTGGGTCAGTCTCTTGTTTCTCCCCAAATCAGTTTTTATATGCAGATGTAATTTCAGTCTGATTTCTCAACTCTTTCTCTATGATCTTAGACTTTGAATGTGAGTAAAAACTGAGGACATTCCACACTGAGAGTTTCCATTTTATAGAACCCAGGTGAATGCAAGTATGATTTGTGTTTTTAACATTCTTTTTTGCACTCCCAGCCTTGTAAGCTTAAAATGACTATAGTGAAAGTGTTAGTCCTGTCCAACTGTTTGCAACCCCATAGACTGTAGCCTGCCAGGTTCCTCTGTCCATGGAATTCTCCAGGCAAGAATACTGGAGTGGGTTGCCATTCCCTTCTCAAGGGGATCTTCCTGACCCAGCAATTGAATTTGGGTCTCCTGCATTGCAGGTAATTTCTTTACCATCTGAGCCACTATAGTAAGTAGTAATTCAATATTTCTACTGACATTTGTTTGGCTTTCTGAACAAAATTCTAAGAACTAAAGGGTTAGCTGAAATGTATCCAGTATGAAATTGTTGTAGGCTGACAAATTCATTCACAGTCTTATCAGTGTCTCCCAGAATGTTGGAATTTAATTGTTTAACTCCTTCAGAAATGAATTGTCTACAAGGTGATTTGGGAAACAGAGTTCCCTGGGAACTAGAGTTCCTTGTGAACAAAGGAGGTTAGCAAAAATTGAAATAACAAAGTTCTTAGAGAGCTTAAATTGGACCTAGGAAGTTAGAGGTAGAATGGGCTTTAATTCTTCAAGATAAGCTGACACATTTTATGTAAATTGAGTTCTTGGGAAGAGAAAGGACTTAAGAGCTAGGAACTAAAACTGCCAAATTCATTCTGTAACTCTGGGTTACATGCTTCCTGTGGTGGCATCTCTGCTATGCCTAGGGCTTTATAAAATAATTTCACCCTGATAAAGGAAAGGGCAAGATGTAAGATATAAGATTTTCCTAATTCTTTTTTTCTTTACCACACTAAATCCTATCATAATGAAGGCTAGTGTTAGTCACTCAGTTTTGTTTGATTCTTTGTAATCCTGTGCACTGTGGTCTGCCATACTTAAGGCTAAGGAAATAATAATTAAATATGACTTGTAATTTAAAAATTAACTAATTGTTCATATCAATACGGCTAAGTGTTTTTAGTGTCAGGTCTATTATCCCTTTTCCCTGTCTTCATTGATCAAAAGTCTATTTATAAAAATAAAAATGTTTTCTTTCTCTGAGCGATAGGATTAAAGGATAATTTTATTCCTTATATATACACTTTCTGCATTTTTCAAGTCTTCTGCAGTAAGAATGTGTCATTATATTAAAAAAAATAATTTGAAAGCAGTAAAGGAACTACCACTTAAGGGATATGTTTAATAGGATCCCATATTACTTTCCTATTGGGGCTGAAACTTAGTGACTTAGAACAACACAAACTTGTAGTTCTGAGGTCAGAAGTCTAAGAGGGGTTGACAAGGTCACACTGCTTCTGGAGGCTCTAAAGGCGAACAGACTTCCTTGCCCATTCTAGCTTTTACAGTTTACCTATATTCCTTGACTCATGGTCCCTTTCTCCATCTTCAAAGCCAGCAGTATAACATCTTCAACTTTTTCTATATCTCTTGTCCTCTCTATCTCTCACCTCTGCTTCCATCATTATATCTTCTGTGACTCTCTTTTAATTCTCTCTTATAAGGACTCTTGTGAGTACATTGGCCCATCTGATAATCCAGGATAACCTTCCCCTTTCAATATCCTTAACTTAATTACAGTTGCAGAATCCCTTTTGCCATTTAAGGTAACATATTCTTAGGTTTCAAGGATCAGATATGGACAGTTCAGCTTAGTCATGTCTGACTCTTTGCCACCCCCATAGACTGCAGCATGCCAGACTTACCTGTCCATCTCCAGGATATGGACATCCAGTATATGGACATCCTTGGGTACATTTATTTAACCTATTGTAGACTCTTTTTATTCAGCTTTTTTGAATTTTTCCAAACATTTTCAAGCTCTCTTTCATCTACTACCTTATGCCTGACATGCACACACACACGCACACACACACACACACACACATACACACAGAGGTACATGTTTTATGTCTCTGCAGAGTATATAAATATTCTGGTAAATATTATGACAATTAACATTCTTGATCCTTTCCCCTCTGGACTTTAAACATTACTGTTTTTCTCTCTTTCCATTCATTCTCTCTAATTTTTTTCAGTGTTCAAAAATGAATTGAGTACTTACATGGCCCCAGGCTGTAAGTTGTAAAGATAGAGTGGTGAACAACACAGATATGGATTCTGCTCAGGGAACTCTCATAATGGTAGGAGGAGTGAAATTAGCCTGCAGACAAATATATAAACAAAGTAATCAGAGAGTTGTATAAATGTTAGGAGTAAAATATACAGCAAATAGTGAATGACTAATGGAGAGATGAATGACAGGGTCATCACTAAAGGTCTTTCTAAAGGGTAAAACTGAGGCTGAGACCTCAAATGAAAAAAAAAAAAAAAACCACTGTGGACTAAAACCAAACCAGATTGAAATATTGTGGATAAAGTCTGTCCTAAGTCATTTCCTACAATATCTGCAACAAATATTGTTCAGTGGCATGAGTACTGATGTGGGACCTGGGAGACACAGAGAAATAATAGAGAAACAACCCTCAATTTTCTCATCATGATGTTAGAAAATTGAATAATAAAATGAAATATTCTATGTGTTTTGATAAATATGTGCAACATTTATTTTTACACAGTTTTAGATGCATTGTCCTTTGGGTTATTGAAAGTCAAGTCATTTGACACTAATATAGCACTTTATTTTGGTTGTATGTGTGTTTGTGTGTCTTGATAAATGTTGAGTCAGTAGAGTATTTCATGCCAGGAATCACCAAATAGGCCAAATGACTGAAAAATAATCACTAGTTTATTATGGCAATCTAAGTCCACATCGTTTGTGAAATGAGGCTTCTAGTTCCTCTGTGCATCCAATAAAAGTGGAGGCACAGCCAGTTTATTGCTCTGCTCAGATATGTTGTCCACAAGCTGTATTCACCTTTTCAATACTGAGTAATTGTCTAACACTGCTGACCCCAAAATGGTTTGGATTCTATTCAGTACCCAGGAAAACATTATAGATGATTCTTATTTGATCATAACAAAGCAGCTCAGTGTGTTTTTATAATGGTAATAAATAAAAGTAAAGAACCAATTTTGCCTGAATGAAATAAAAAATCAACACTTTTCCTTTGCAATATGACTTTCAGGAATAAAATCCACAGATTTGTATCATTTCTAAACGTCTAGTGGCAAAGCATTCAGAGGTATATTTTTTACAAATCTACATGAAATGTGCCAAAACATGCTATTCAGATTTTGAATGTATCCAACAAGCTCTTAGTAGCTCAACTTTATATCATTTTTACAGATGATTATAATGGATATATTAGTATATCCTCATCCCTTAGAAAAACACAGTCTCTGTTTTTTTGTTTGTTTGTTTGTAACCAAGCATAACATATTAGGGACTTCCCTATAGCCCAAACGGTAAAGAATTTGCCTGCAATGCAGGAGACCAGGGTTTGATCCCTGGGTTGGGAAGATCCTCTGGAGAAGGGAATGGCAACCCACTCCAATATTCTTGCCCGGAGAATCCCATGGACGGAGAAGCCTGGCGGGCTAGAGTCCATGGGGTCACAGAGTCGGACACGACAGAGTGACTAACACACACACACACATAACATAAAAAGAGATTTATCTGTGTGCTGCTGCTGCTGCTGCTGCTAAGTCACTTCAGTCGTGTCCGACTCTGTGAGACCCTATAGACGGCACCTGTGTGCACACAATATCTAATAGATATTTTATAGAGAGAGATTGTGGAGAAGGCAATGGCAACCCACTCCAGTACTCTTGCCTGGAAAATCCCATGGATGGAGGAGCCTGGTGGGCTGCAGTCTATGGGGTCGCACAAAGTCGGACATGACTAAAGCGACTTGGCAGCAGCAGCATCAGAAAGAGATTGGGTGAATTACATGTTTATTCAGTAAGATATTATTACTAATAATGTTCTGACACTTATGATGGCTATAAAAGTTATTCCTATGATTTTTCTCACTATTAAAACTCCCAAGTTTATGGTGGTAATTATCAGGAAAATATATGAACATTTCTTTCACAGGTATTCATCAACTTTTATGATTTTTAATTAAAATCTAAAGACTATAAAGAACATAAATATAATTGAGCACCTAACTTTCTTAAGGAATAGATAAGAAATAAAAGTCATAAGCTTTTAGGAATTAAGAACATATTTGTTTTGCTAAATGATTTGACAAAAATAAAAATGAAGAAAAACAAATGCAACTTCAAGTATTTTCGTGGTTTATAATTTTTTCAAACAATCCAAAAAATGTGAGGAATTTCCATATTGCATAACAACCAAATAAAAAGGCACATTCAAAAAAATGGATGATTTACTTTGTCAGGACTTATCCTTTATTTGTTTTTGTTTCTTGTTTGCTGATTATTTAGTATTACAGGAACAAATGTACAAAGACACGACATTTTTTAAAATGTGTTATAAGGTCATGAACTTGGATTTATCTATAACAGCTGAGGCTGTTCCTCCTATCTGATTAGTTCTTGCAAAACAGCAGAACCAACTTTCCAATTCTATCTATGAGAAAGCAAGGAATCTACTATTTAGAAATATCATAAGTGTTTAAATATCATTTCTTGCTGTTGTTCAGTAGCTCAGTCATGTCCGACTCTTTGTGATCTCATGAATTATAGCCCATCAGGCTCCTCTGTTCATGGGATTTTCCAAACAAAAATATTGGAGTGACAAATATTATTGTCATTTCCTTCTCCAGGGGATCTTCCTGAGCCAGGGATCGAACTCATGTCTCTTGCATCTTCTGCATTCACAGGCAGATTCTTTGCCACTGAGCCACCAGGGAAGCCTTTATCACTTTGTTGTTGCGCAGTCTCTAAGTTGTGTCTGACTCACTGTGACCCCATGAAATGCAGCATGCCAGTCTTCCCTGTCTTTCACTATCTCCCTGAATCTGCTTAAATTCATGCCCGTTGAATCAGTGATGTCATTCAACCATCTCATCCTCTGTTGTCACCCTTCTCCTCTTGCCCTCAATCTTTTCCAGCATCAGTGCCTTTTCCAGTGAGTCAGCTCTTCACATTAGGTGACCAAAGTATTGGAGCTTCAGCTTCAGCATCAGTCCTTCCAATTCAGTGTTGATTTCCTTTAGGATGTACTGGTTGGAGCTCCTTGCAGTCTAAGGGACTTTCAAGAGTCTTCTCCAGTACCACATATCAAGAGCATCAGTTCTTGAGCCCTTAGCCTTCTTTATGGTCCAACTCTCACATCCATACATGACTATTGGAAAAGCCATAGCTTTGACTATATGGACTTTTGTTGGTAAATGATGTCTCTACTCTAGGTTTGTCATAGCTTTTCTTCCAAAGAACAAGTGTCTCTTAATTTTGTGGGTGGGTGCAGTCACCGTCCACAGTGATTTTGGAGCCCAAGAAAATGAAATCTGACACTGTTTCCACTTTTCCCTCATCTATTTGCCATGAAGTGATGGGACCAGATGCCATGACCCTTGCTTTATAAATGTTGAGCTTTAAGCCAGCTTTTTCACTATCCTCTTTCACCTTCACCAAGAGGCTCTTTAGTTCCTCTTCACTTTCTGCCATTAAAGTGGTATGATCAGCACATCTGACGTTGTTGATATTTTTCCTGGCAATCTTGAATCCAGCTTGTGAGTCATCCAGCCCAGAATTTCATATGATGTTACTCTGCATGTAAGTTGAATAAGCAGGGTGACAATGTACAGCCTTGACATACTCCTTTCCTTATCACTTAGAAGGCATTAAACACAAACAAAACAGCACAAACATCCACTCTTGAAACTTTTCTTTTGTGCTAAATATGCATGTAGCTATTTTAAAGAATACCTTCACATGCTTAATTGTAGTAAGATGAACAACAGAGTCTGATGCTGAACTCTGAACTAAAAATTGAGCTATTGAGAGGAAGACACTCCTCCCCATGTTCCACTTCTACCCCTATGTCCCATGAATATCAATGTTACTTTCTTGTTAGGCTGATATTTCCCTTGTCCGCTTAAGTATCTATTCATCAATTCACACCTGCCTTGGGATAGGGTAGAATATGTGACTCTCAGTTGCAATGTTAGGGAAAGGGGTACTGGAAGGAAGTACAGAGCACCCTTCCCTTGGTTATGGTAAAAGGACTGAATCAGAATTTCAATTCTTCTGTTCTGATCCTTGCTCTCTTGTTAACTATAATGATACTGGTTAATTTACTCATTTCTCTTTACCTCAATCTCTTTATATATAACAGAAACAGTTTGGACTAGATACTCTGCAAGATTCTTCATAATCTTTATGAATTCCCAATTTCAATGCTCCTGACTAAAGTGGTTTCCTTCTCCCTTTTACCGTATGAGTTATTCATATAAATAACCTGGAGGTGCAAAATCCTTCATTGTTTGCCAGCTGGGCTGACCTCCATTTTACACTGTCTATGTCTGTATGACTGAATGGTTTGACTATTTTCAAGTCAGCCTCCCAACAATTCATCTTGTATTTGCAATTTGGCAGCAGCCCAGTGATTAAGACAACTGGAGTAACTGTGAGATGGCCACTCTCTGGTTCTCCTTTGGCACAAAGCCAGCCTTCTGTTTTCTTTTGCAGCTGAGCCTCATTCAGTATGCTGGGATATTGAGTGCAGCACTTTCACAGCATCATCTTTCAGGATTCGAAATAGCTCAACTGGAATTCCATCATCTCCACTAGCTTTGTTCATAGTGATGCTTCCTAAGGCCCATTTGCCTTCATATTCCAGGATGTCTGGCTCTAGGTGAGTGATCACATCATTGTGATTATCTGGGTTGTGAAGATCTTTTTTGTAGAGTTCTTCTGTGTATTCTTGCCACCTCTTCTTAATATCTTCTGCTTCTGTTAGTTTTAATATCTTCTGTTTCATTTTAGTTCACTGATTCCAAAAATGTTGACGTTCACTCCTGCCATCTCCTGTTTCACCACTTTCAATTTACCTTGATTCATTGACCTAACATTCCAGGTTCTTATGCAATATTGTTCTTTACAGCATCAGACTTTACTTTCACCACAAGACACATCCACAACTGGGTATTGTTTCCATTTTGGCTCAGTCCCTTCATTCCTCTGTAGGTATTTCTCTGCTCTTCTCCGGTAGCATATTGGGCACCTACCGACTTGGGGAGTTCATCTTTCAGAGTCATATCTTTTTGCCTTTTGATAATGCTCCACAAAAGCATCATATAAATTAACAGGGTTCTGCCCCTCAGAATTCCTTGGGAAGCTTTTGTCTGGTAGGTTGATTGGTTTATTATGTGCATATTTTAAACACAAATAGACTTATTTTGTTAGACTCTCTAGGGGTGTGGTCCATATTTTATTAATTAAAGAGCAATGTAAATTATTCTGATAGGCAGACAATTTTGTCAACTACTGATCAAAGTCTCGCCAACATGCTATTTCCCACTGCATACTCAAAGAGCCTCTCTCTCACCCCTATGTCTAGCTTTATCATCTCCATCTCTATTTCTGTCTCCACTCTCAAAATATTTCCAAATTTTCTGTTCTTTAGTTGTGAAACAACACATTCTTAGTTACCATCTTGAAAAATCCCAGTTTAATTTTTTTATTTTTTATCTTAATCCTTTTCATATCTAATTAAGACTCAAGACATGTCCTCCATCACAATATGTCCTAAATCTATTTCTTTACTTTGACTTTCATTACAAGCACTTCAGTCCGGCTCTTAACCACCTCAAGTCAAGATTTTAATGTGTTTCACAAAAAATTTTCATCCTTTCAAATCCCCAGTGTTTATTCTATTTATATATCAAAAGTAATTAATATTCTAAATCAGTTCAGGTCAGTTCAGTTCAGTCACTCAGTCGTGTCGAACTCTTTTCGACCCCATGGACTGCAGCATGCCAGGCATCCCTGTCCATCACCAACTCCCGGAGTTTACTCAAACTCATGTCCATTGAGTCAGTGATGCCATCCAATCGTCTCATCCTCTGTAGTCCCCTAGGTTAGGTTGTTTATTTTAGTTTTTTCTTTCTTATAGTTGGCCTGTATTGTTATACAAATCTCTCTTATAACTGTTTTTGCTGCATCCCATATATTTGGAAAGTTGTGTTTTATTTCCATATGTCTCAAGGTATTTTGTGATTTTCTCTTTGATTTCTTCATTGACCCATTGTTTACTTTTATTGTAACATGATTTTTAGTCCCCGTGTGTTTGTATTTTCCCATTTTTCCTCCTATAATTAATTTCTAGTTTCATGCCCATGTGATTGGAACAATTACTTGATAATCTATATTCTCATAAATTTATTGAGACTTGTTTTGTAGCCCAGCATATGAACTTGGGCAAACTCTGGGAGATGGTGAGGGACAGGAGGCCTGGCTTGCTGCAGTCCATGGGGTCTCAAACAGTCGGGGACAACCGGGTGACTGAGCAACAGAAGAACAACATATGATCTATACTGGACGATGCTTCTTGTGTGCTTGAGAAGAATGTGTGTTATGCTCTTTCTGGATGGAAAGAGCATATCTGTCCTGTAGATAGCTATGAAATCCAACTGGTCTAAAGTATCATTTAAGAGTACTAATCTCTTAATGATTTTCTGTCTGGATGATCTGTCCACTGAAGTAACTAGGCTGCTAAATTTTCCTGTTATTATTTTATTATTGTCAATTTCTTCCTTTATCTTTATTAACATTTGCTATATACACTTTAGGTACTCATATTTGGTGCATGCATGTATGAATTTCTTTATCATTATATAATGCCCTTCTTTTGTAATAGACTTTGTTTTAAAATCTATTTTGTTTGATATGACATTACTACTCTTCATTTCATGTCATTTCTGTTTCCATGAAATATCTTTTTCCATCCCCTCACATTTAGTCTCTGTGTGTCTTTAGCTCTGATGAGAGTCTCTTATAAGCAGCATATAGATGAGTCATCTCTTTTTTCAAAAAAAATATCCAATTAGGCATCCAATGTCTTTTGATTGGAACATTTAGTACATTGACATTTAAAGTGATTTTTTTGGGGGGGGGCAGGTTTTAAAATTTATTTTTAAATGTAGAATAGTTGCCTTACAATGTTGTGTTGGTTTCTGCTGTGCAATGACTTGAATCAGCCATAAGTATTGATAGGGATGTTCTTATTGACACTTCCTTGCTTGTTTTCTGGTGCTTTTGTAGTTCTTCTCTCTTCCTCTTTTCTTTTGATTCCTTCTCTTGCAGTTTGATGATTTTCTTTAGAGGTATGTTTGTGTCCCTTTCTCTCTAGTTTTTGTACATCTACAGCAGATTTTTGATTTGTGGCTAATGTGGGGTTCATACATGTTGACTTATAACTGTATCTGCTTGTTTTAAACTGATAGTCATCGAAATTCAAACACATTATAACACGTATATTTTTGTATTTCTTTTTCTGATGTTATATTTTACATCTTCATATTTACTCCTGCACTGTAAGTCATGTGTACAGTTGACTTTACTTATTTTTGTCTTTTAGTCTTCATATTAGCTTATGTAAATGGTTGATTCTCAGCCTTTACTATATATTTACCTCTACTAGTGAGACTTTTCCTTTCTTATAGATTCTTACCTCTTGTCTTAGCTTTTTCTTTTTCCCTTAGACTAGATCTTTAAATATTTGTTTGAGGGTAGATTTAGTATTAATGAACTTTTTTAGTTTTGCTTCTCTGATAAGTTCTTTATCTCTTTTTCAATTCTAAGTAATAATCTTGTTGGATGGAATGTCCCACATTGCAGGGTTTTCCCCTTTCTGCACTTTCAATATAATATTCCATTTCTTTCTAGCCTGCAAAATTTCTTCAGAATAATCAGCTGATAGTCTTACAGGGGTTCTTTTTTATATGAATCTTTTCTTTTCTCTTGTTTCCTGTAGAATTCTGTCTGTATTTTGAGTTCCCTATCTGGTAAAACTGTTTATTTCTGTTTCATTTGCTCTTTTTTCAGAGGTTTTCTCTTGTTTTTTTAATTGACACAAATTCTTCTGCCTTCGGAGAAGGCAATGGCAACCCACTCCAGTACTCTTGCCTGGAAAATCCCATGGACGGAGGAGCCTGGTAGGCTGCAGTCCATGGGGTCACTAGGAGTCAGACACGACTGAGCGACTTTCCTTTCACTTTTCACTTTCATGCATTGGAGAGGAAATGGCAACCCACTCCAGCGTTCTTGCCTGGAGAATCCCAGGGACAGGGGAGCCTGGTGGGTTGTCATCTATGGGGTCGCACAGAGTCGGACACGACTGAAGCGCCTTAGCAGCTTCTGCCTTCTCAATTTGCTCAACTTTCTGTCTCTATGAAATTAGGTGAAACAGTTACCTATTTCATTCTTTGAGGGGTATCCTTGTGTAGGAGTGTTGCTATACAGTCATCATGTGCCCAGTGGATTTGGTGAGAAAACTGGATCTGATGTAAGTACAAGTCATGTCTTCCTCCAGAGTGTGCTGACAGCTATCACCTTAATGTGAGGCAGAGATGGTGATGGAGAGGCTAGAGCCAGAGAGCCAGGTGTGATCCATAGGTTCTTTGTTCAGTGACCAGCATCACTCTTTTGGGGGGTGGAGATGGGCCCCACATTGCTGGGGCAGAAAACCTGAGGGTTGGGTCTGAGCTGGTTTCATTTCCCGTACCCACTTCTAGCAGCAGCACTCTAATCCCAGAGGGGAGTGTTGCTGGAGCAAGAGGGCCTGGAGTGAGTGCTGACTATGGTGTTGGGGGTGGGTTGAGGCACCCAGACCTGTCAGAGTTCCAGAACATACCCCATGTGCTGCCTTTGTAAGCTTTGCAATGATAACCCTTGCCCTGTTCAGATGCTATTCCATGTCTGAGCCAGCTCTGTCACTCAGAATCATGCATTCTCTTAGGCCACAGTAGCCGTCATACCCATGTAAAACTGCATCATGGGGCAAGTTGGTCTGAGTGGGTTCTGGGCTCAGGTTGGGGTGCAATCCAGGCTGATCACAGGAAACCAGTCAGTCTCCAGTGCTTTCAATTGCTTCCTTCATTGTTTTTGCAGGAGTAAGCAGCTGTATGCTCTCTTCATAGTGGAGTCTAGGTTTCTTACAGCCTTCTTACTAGTCCCTCTTGTTTTCAAGCCAGCTAAATGGGCTCATTTCCCTAAGAAAACTAGGGCATCCAATATGTAACTGGAACTACTTGCTCCCCAGGGAAAATCTCCAAGCCCGAGTAATGCCCCTCTTTTCTGTGTCCCTTCCCAGGGGCATAAGCTTAAGCTGCATGCTTCTCTTCCTTCCTAAATAATCCTCTGTGTCTCTTTCTTACAGTTTTAGTTATATAAGTCCTTGTGTCAGTCTCCAGGAAGTTTTCAGTGAGAATTGTTTCACAAGGAGATGTATTTTTGATATGTTCATGGGTGGAAATAAAGTCTGTGTTCTCCTACTCTGCCATCTTGATCTCCCTTTCAGAATCAGTTATTAACATTACCTCTATTTCAAGGTTTTCTTCCCTCTCTGAAGAAGAGTGAGGTGGAGTTGAAAATTCTAAACTTCTGATCATGGTTTTATCTTATTGGTGACCAGTTTCCACCCAAGAGTCATCCAGGAGCCCATCCAGAATCTCCCTATTAGAACAAAATATGCGCCTAGTGCTCCTATCACTTAGGAATTTACAGGCATTTTAGGAGCCCCATGTCAGGAAACATGGTCAAAGGCCAAATATTAGAACAAGGGATGTTCTTCATATTTTTAATCACTTAAGAAACTACAAGGGTTTTAGGAGATTTGTGTCATGAACTAGAGGCAGATATGTATGTGTGTGTGTGTGTGTGTGTGTGTGTGTGTGTGTGTAAAATTAGCTTACATAAATATTATAAAGTTTATAAGATATACTATGAACAACTCTAGCCAGTAAATTTTATGTATTGAACGAAATAAATTATCAAGAAAACACGGGGCTTCCCTGGTGGCTCAGATGGTAAAGAATCGGCCTACAATGCAGGAAACCTGGGTTTGATCCCTGGGTTGGGAAGACTCACTAGAGAAGGAAATGGCTACCCACTCCAGTATTCTTGCCTGGAGAATTCCATAGACAGAGCAGCCTGGCAGGCTACAGTCCATGGGATTGCAGATTCAGATGGACTGAACTACTAACACTTTACTTCCCATAAAGAATTAGAAAACCTCACTAATTCTAAAACCAGTGTAGCAACATAAGGTCAAAAATATCCCCACAGAGAAAATTCTGCATCCGGATATCTTCACTGCTGAGTTATGCTATACAGAAAGAAACCAAATATTTTAAATTTTAGATATATTATACAATTTCATGAGGCAGAAGCATTTCTCAACCTCAGCATCATTAATAATTTTTGGTCAGATAATTATTTATTGTGTCATGCTATCCTGTTCATTAAGCATATTTAGCAACATCCCTGGCTTCTACTCATTGGATAGCATCTCCCTAATAGTTGTCCAGTTGTGACAACTAAAACTTTCTTCAGATATTGTCAAATGTTCCTGGAAGGTAAAAACAGTTACTGCTGAGACGTAGATTGATATTAAACTTGGCAAGATTATGTGAATGAAAAGTTATAGCCCAATATGACTCATGAACTTAGATACAATTAGCTAAGGCAAAATATTAGTAAACTGAATATGACAACTTACAAAAGAACGAAAATTATGACCAAATTGTGTTATCATAATTATTAATGACTGATTTAACATTAGAAAGTAACACAAATCACTGCAAGCACAATCAAAGAAATATAATTATAGGAGCTTTTCAAAAGCTATTGTAGAAACATTTAATGAAATTCAACAGATATTTATAACGGAAAAAAGCTTTTGCTAACTACAAAAGGAAGAAAATTTCTTTATTCTGGTGTAAGTATCTTCAGAAAAAAATAAAGGAAATAATCTTAAAGTAACTACAATAATTAATATCGTTGCATTTAAAGCATTTTCTCAGGGAAATTTTGTGTGCCTTTTACCATTATTTTATTTATCAGCCTAGTAATGCATTTTTAAAAATAATGAAACATATAAACTTTGTAAAGGATAGGAAGCAACCATTGGCAATGATGTGTTTGTACTATTTTAAAAAATCAAAAATAAATTATAGGAAATATATTAGCATTAGTAAGAGAGTTTAACAAGATTACTGGAAACAAAATTACTACATAAGAAAATCAAATAGAGCTATATGCCAAAAATAAGTAGAAAAAAAATTAAAAATCTAAAAGTTGTTTACAATAGCTTCAAAAATATGAAGCACCTGGAAACAGGTATACCAAATGGTTTACAAGTGCTATATGGAAAATATTATGAGATGATTGAGAAATACTAAAATAGACTTAAATAAATGGAGTTGCAGGTTATGTTCATGAATCCTGGTTCAGTCATCTTCCAAGCTGATCTATAAACTTAATGTAAATTACAACAGATTTTACTGTGGGCAAGCTAATTTAGGCATTTGCCAAATACGAAGAAATGTCAGAATATTTTGAAGAAACATATTAAGGACAGGAGACTTATTACACAACAAGATTTACTATAAAGCTTAGCAAATAAGGCAGTGTGGAAATGATGGATAGATAAGTGGATCACTGGAATGACATGGAGATGGACTTACATAAAATATGGACCTGGATGGGCTTTATGACAGATATAGTAATGCAGACCTAAGGAGATAAGATAGCTTATATTACAAAGGTGTTGAGACAATTGATAATTCTTATGGAATAAAATAAATTTAGATATTTATTTCCCGAGATATATAAAATTCAATTATGGGTTCTGTAAGATTTCATTGTAAAAAACAAAACTTCAATAATTTCAGAAGAGATCAGGCAGAATATCTTCATAATCTTGCAGCAGGGAAAGACTACACAAGACACAAAATACACTAACCATAAAGGTGAAGATTGATTGTTTAATCAGTTTCAAAGTTAAGGTTCTCTAGATTTCAAAAGTCACTGTAGAACAAAAAACAAAACTAATTGAAAGCACCTAACTGACAAAGGGTGTTATCTGTAACATACGATGACATCTTATAAATCAATAAGGAAAAGACAAACAATTTTTTTACATTTACATTTAAAGTCGCTCAGTCATGTCCAACTCTTTGCAACTCCATGGACTATACAGCCCATGGAATTCTCCAGGCCAGAATACTGGAGAGGGTAGCTTTTCCCTTCTCTAGGGGATCTTCCCAACCCAGGAATCAAACTGGGGTCTCCTGCATCGCAGGGGGATTCTTTACCAGCTGAGCCACCAGGGAAGCTAACTATCTGACCTGTAGTTTGTTTCCTCCTGCTGCTTAAGAGAGAGATGAAAAATGTCTGACACTTGCAGCCTATTTCCTCCATTTTACAGAGGAAGAAACTAAAATAAACATTAATATATGAAAAATACCACCTCACAATAATCAGACAAATGCAAATTAAACTGTCAGCAAGACACCATTACACAATTACCAGGCTGTCAAAAATTAAAGTCTGATGATATAACAAGTATTAAGCTGGGATGGCATAGGCTAAACAGCAATTTAAAACTAAAAATCCTCTGCTTCAAACAATGAAAGATTATTTATTAGCCATGTGCAGTTCAATGCAAGAGCTTGACTAAGGGCTTTACACATAATAATAACTTAGGGGCAAAGCTAAAACAAGCTTTACTGTTGCAAGGCACTGCCATCTACACTTGCTGCAGCACAGAAATAATGTCGAGAATTACTTTAAAGGTCTTAAATGCTTTCACCTAGAAATAAAAATTATCATTTAAATCAAGGAAAAACTTAGCCTCATGCTTTTGACTAACTTCTAAGAGGTGAGTGAATGTTGTTCATGAAAGAAGTGCACTGAAAATATTAATGACACTAGTGATATTTATCACATCAAAAGATGGCTCCCGTGTGGATCAATGGAAACTGTCAGACACTTCTGGACAAGTTAAAATTTGTAAAAAACCATGTTATAAAAGTTTTATGTTGCCTAGAAAGTGAACAACACAAACAAGTAGAGGAAAACAATAGAATGGGAAAGATTAAAGATCTCTTCAACAAAATTAGATACCATGGGAACATTTCATGTAGAAATGGGCACAATAAAGGACAGAAAGAGTACGGACCTAACAGAAGCAGAGATATTAAGAAGAACTACACAAAAAGGTCTTAATTAAAAGGACTCAGATAACCATGATGGTGTGATCACTCATCTAGAGCCAGACATTTAGGAGTGTGAAGTCAAATGAGACTTACGAAGCATTACTATGAACAAAGCTAGTGGAGGTGAGGGAATTTCAGCTGAGCTATATCAAATTCTAAAAGATGATGCTGTTAAAGTACTACACTCAATATGCCAGCAAATTTGGAAAACTCAGCAGTGGCCACAAGACTGGGAAAGGTCAATTTTCATTCCTATCCCAAAGAAGAGCAATGCCAGAGAATGTTCAGACTACACACAACTGTGCTCATTTCACATGATAGCAAGGTAATGCTCAAAATCCTTCAAGCTAGGCTTCAGCAGTACATGAATCAAGAATTTCCACATGTACAAGCTGGATTTAGAAAAGGCAGAGGAACCAGAGATCAAACTACCAACATCTGTTGGCTCATAGAAAAAACAAGAGAATTCCAGAAAAAACATCTACTTCTGCTTCAATGACTATGCTAAAGCCTTTGACTGTGTGGATCATAACAAACTGTGGAAAATTCTTAAAGAGATGGGAATACAAGACCACCTTGCCTGCTTCCTGAGAAGCATATATGCATGTTAAGAAGCAACAGTTAGAACTAGACATGGAACAATGGACTGGTACAAAAGTGGGAAAGGAGTATGTCAAAACTGTATGTTGTCACTCTGTTTATTTAACTTATATGCAGAGTATATCATGTGAAATGTCAGGCTGGATGGTCATAAGCTAGAATCAAGATTGCTGGGAAAAATATCAACAACCTTAGATAAGCATCTTATACCACTCTAAAGGTGGAATGGAGTGGAGAGGAACTAAAGTGTCTTGATGCAGGTGAAAGAGGAGAGAGCAAAAGCTGGTTTAAAACTCAACATTCAAAAAACTAAGATCATGGCATCTGGTACCATCACTTCATGGCAAATAGAAGAGAAACAATGGAAACAGTAACAGACCTTATTTTCTTGGGCTCCAAACTCACAGCAGATGGTGAATGAAGCCACAAAACTAAAAGATACTTGATCCTAAGAGGAAAAGCTATGACAAACCTAGACAGCCTATTAAACAGTGGAGACATCACTTTGCTGACAAAGGTCCATCTAGTCAAGACTATGGTTTTTCCGGTAGTCATGCACAGATGTGAGAGTTGGACCAAAGAAGGCTGAGTGCTGAAGAATCGATGCTTTTGAAATGTGTTGCTAGAAAAGCCTCTTGAGAGTCCCTTGGACTGCAAGGAGATCAAACTAGTCAATCCTAAAGGAAATCAACCCTGAATATTCACTAGAAGGACTGATGCTGAAGCTAAAGCTCTAATAATTTGGCCAGCTACTAGAGTCAACTCATTGGAAAAGACCCTGGTGCTGGAAAAGATTGAGGGCATGAGGAGAAAGGGACAACAGAGGATGAGATGGTTGGATGGCATCACCAACTCGATGGACATGAGTTTGAGCAAACTCCAGGAGATGGTGAGGGATAGGGAGTCCTGGTGTGCTGCAATTCATGGAGGTGCAAAAAGTCAGACACAATTGAGTGACTGAGTGATTACAACAACAAATAAAGTGAAATATGCCCATGCCCAGCCATCTGGTAATCCTGTCTCTGGGTATATACTATAGAATCATTACTATACATGTGTATTAGGACAAATTGAACATAAATGTGAACAGAATCATTTTTCACAACAGCAAACATTCACCAAATATTTGCAGTTTAGTGAAAAATTCATTTATAATATAATAGAAAATAAATGTATTTATACAGAGAAATTCTATACAGCAGTGAAAATGAATGACTGACCTATGCTACTTAGATCAGCATGGATAAATATAATCAATACAATATTGAGGAAAGAACAGTATATAAGACGTGATTCAGTTTATAACTGGCAAAATTGTATTATATGTACACATATATACATGTGCATATTTACATCATATTAGGAATATACATACATGAATATATAGATATTTAGACTGAAGCATATGCAAAATACTTAAGTGATGTGTTTGTATTTATGTATACTTAGCAATTTATTTGTAAATATTTTTCTAAGTGGAAAAGCTGTTCAAAAGAACAAAGAATAGTTATCACAAAGGTCAGGATAGCGTCACCTCTAGGGTAGAAACAGTAGGATACAATTAAGGATGCTATTAATAAGTGTTCTTTTCCTCACTAGGTGTTTTTAATAAAGGTGATTGGTTTATTCTCCCTATCTGTATGGATATAAAAAGAAAACAAGACAAATATAGGTAGGTAATATATAAAACATTTCTTAAAACAGACAAAATAATAATCAAGGGAGAAATGGCAAGAGGCAATAAATTATAAATAATACCAAGTAAGATATAGTCAGTTAATTTCAAAAGGTCAGAGAATAGTGAAATGACTCTAGGCTGCAATGGTCAAGAATTATATCAATGAAGGAGCCAGAACTTATCATAGGAGTTGAAGGAGGATAAACTTCTAGTGGATGGGAAGAAAAAGCAGCTTGCAAAATGGAAATGCCACAAGAAGGAAAATGCTGAAAGATAATTTAGTACACGATGAACATGGAACAGTGGCTTGGATAGCACATTTGTGTACAACAATGGGACTGTTTTGTTTTCTTTCTATTCAGTTATTGATTTCACTTCACTTCAGTGAGGTATATATGAGGATAGTGCAACAATGTGTCATTGTAAAGGTCTGTGTATTTGCATTTAATCCTTAAACCAAAAATATAGATACAAAAATAAAACTTTAAGTGTTCTCCTAAATATTCAGGAGAAGGGAGAAGTATAACTAGAGGATTAGAAAGGGAGAAAAGAGAATCTCTGGGCCTTGATGAAATCTTTGAAGTCATATTGTAGAAATGATCCTCTAGACCACTGTTATTTGAAGCATGGACAGTGCAAAGAGGAGCTGATACCTGAGCTGTTCGTTACTCGCATGACAAGAGAAGCTCAGAAATTGACAATAGGCATTTAGGAATTGTTGTAGAAATTTGAAAGCAATCTTATATTTGTTGAATAAAATAATTAAAAATTTGGAGTCTCTATATGTCAGTTTTTTATTTAAATATATTTGAGATAAAGTTACATAAATGTAAGATACACAGCATGTTAATTTTCTAATTTATATATTGCAACATGATTGCAATTATAGAGAAAACTAAGACATTGATCACGTTATGTATGTCAATTATTTGTTCATTTTATTTCTAGAGGAATTTATACAATTCAGTGTTGGACAGAATTTGTTTTTTTTAAAAGAAGGGGCTTTAACCACATATAATTTAAGAAGTAGTGATACGTATTTTATCTAGACATGAGATTTACACCTAGATATATTTTGATATTTAGATGAGGCCAAGAAAAAAATGAATCTAAATTTTTTGTAGCATTTCCTCTAAAGCAAATAGTGAGATCACCTTTTAAGAAAAGAAGAGTCTAATTTATTCTCACACTATACCCTGGGAGAATACCTTAGGTATTCTTTCTTGGATATACTTTTCCTTGTTCCTACCTCTATGCCATAAGTAATCAACTCTCTACCTACTCAAAAGAAGGTTAGTTAATCTTACAGATACTAACTGATAAACCCTAAACTCTTAAATTTTCCTCACACTTGCTTTCTCTGAATCTCAGAACAGATTAATGGATGCAGGGGAGAATAAGCGAATTGGAAAGTCATATAACTTTGATCTTGCTAATTCTTTGTTCTCACATTTTGGGTTTTTCCTCTTTATACTTGGAACATACTCTTTTAGTATCCAAAGCACTTTTACACACCCTCTTCTTTCCATGTCTATTGTCACTGTCCCATCCCAGAACATCATTATCTTTAGCTTAATCTTTTATAATAACCACCAATATAAATTCCAGCCTATGCCTCCTTCCACCATACTTTATTCCACTCACAACTGTCAGATTTCTTTTCCTGAAGTGGAAATGTAATTTTAGCTCTGAAGTTTAAAATCCTTCAGGGCTGCCTACTGACCAATTGCTATTGATGAATTATAAATTCCTTATATCCAGCATTCAACATTCTCCATGCTATGGACTCAAATGACCTTTCTAGTCTGACCTCCCACTGTTCCTCATCACATAATTTATTATGCTTGAAACAAACCAAATACTATTCTCTAAACACAGCACAGCCTCTTAAGCCTTTCTTACAGTCTTCGGTAGAATATATGACATCTCCCTCTTTTACCCTCATATGTTCCTTTTTTCCCTTTACGCCACTTTGCTTGATGGGAATTATAGTTACTGACCTTATAGCACACTAATATTCTGTCATAAATGTTCCACAAAAGTAGTCTGTGTGCATGCATGCTAAATTACTTCAGTTGTGTCTGACTCTGTGTGACTCTATGGACTGAAACCCTCTAGGCTCCTCTGTCCATGGGATTCTCCAGACAAGAATACTGGAGTGTGTCGCCATGGCCTCCTCCAGGGGATCTTCCTGACCCAGGGATTGAACCCCCATCTGTTAGGTCTACCTGCATTGGCAGGCGGGTTCTTTAACACTAGCACTGCCTGGGAAGCCTGATATCTATAGTGCGTGAAAAATTGAATTCTCCACTGCACAGGAGACAGACGTAAGCCTATTCTTGTTTACAACAATCTTTCCACTGTTGTTACCCACTTTCACATGTCCAACATTTTCAGTCCAATATATTGACTTAGATTTGTTCTCCACATATATTCTCATACTGTTCTCTCTGGATAGAGAGAAAATTCTTCTTTCTCTGTGTATGCAGATCCTACTGATCCTTTATCTTGTTTAAATCCCAGCTCCTCCATCTTTCATGCTTTGAGGGTAGGAAGTGATTCCTCTATTTGCAGTAATTTATTATTACTGATTTGAAAATTAGTACTGAACTGATTTATGGTATTATATGCATCTCTTTTTCATAGTCACTTTGCTGCCATTTGTCCATTATTTATTAGTTTTTAACAGCTCAGTTGCTTGTGGCTTGTCTGCCATATGCTGTAGTAACTAAGAGTATTCATGATGGATCCAGACTGCTTAGGTTTAAATCCTAGTTCTGCTACTTGTTAGTAGTATGGGGAGGTTTCTTATCCTCCATGTGCCAAAATTTTCCTTATCTGTACCTACCTTATGCAACTGATGAGGATTAAACGAGTTCATACAAGAGAGGCATGGAGAACAGTGCCTGCCCCTTGGTAAGTTCTTAGGAAACACCACCTTCCATTATCATACTTGGAAGATAAGGGCTTTTTCTGCTATTTTTTGTTTTCCTCTGGTTTTGTTTTTCTTTTCTATGAAAGGACAACTTCATTTAATGTGTGTGTATTTAGTACACACAGTATACTAGTATTGGCATATTTACAGGGGGTAGTAAGTGAACAAGATGAGGCTTATATTCTGGAAGACATATTGAGTTTGTTCTTTTCCTCAGCTCTATAAACCATTATCATTTGCACCAACGAGGCTTTATTGTTCTAAGTTCATGATGCTTCCATCCTTACCTTAGCTCTATGTCCCCAGTAAGAAAAACACTGATTAAAATCCAATAAACTTGAGTTGAAATTCTAGGGGACCGGTATGATCCAGAACAAAACCACAGACTTTGGAATAAAAAAGGCCTTAGTTCACTGCTCAGGTCTATCATTTACCAGATGGCTGACTTCAAACCCACTAACTTTCCTGAGCTTCAGTTTCCCACTCTTTAGAATCTGTATCATATCCACCACTTGGCATCATTGTGTAAATCAATTGAAATAAATATTTAAAGTGCCTGGCACATAGTTATAAACCCAATAAAAGCAAGCTATTATTGTTTTCATGGAAGAGTGTATATTTGTTATAGATATCAAAGATTTCTATAATAAAACATCCTAGAATGCTTGCCCCATGATTCTCCTCCACTAAAATTAGACTTAATCATTCATATTTAATATATTAGAAGTACAATAGGTAATCTTAAAAAAGTTAATGAATTGTACACATTTTAATAAATAACATTTAATAACCCTTAATGAGGTTTAAATATATAAACTAATATCTTAATATAAAAATATCTATTTTCTCATAAAAACCAAACTGTTATTTATGATATCTATAAGAAAGTTCATATCTTGCTCATGTTTTTATGCTAATCTCTTTCTCCAGTCTTATTCTCACCAATAGCAGCATTTGCGACTAGACATATTCTTAAAAACCAGAAGAAGCAATCCTTTCCTCAAGCCCAAACTAAGAACTGAATGGGAGAGGAGGGTGGTTAGCCAATTTTGGCTATGGAGTCTCACAGCTAATAGATGATATGTCACTGTTTTTATCCTTTTTTCCTCTCTTCTGGTGTTTTTCCAAGTGGTGCCCATTATGAAAAGCACCATCCTGTCACTATACTGAGGACAAATTAAAGAGTTTTAAACATACTTATGTTTATCAAATAATATAATTATTGTCATTATCTAGGGATGCATATTCCAATATAGTAGTCACTAGCCACAGTGGCTCAGAGAAGGCAATGGCAACCCACTCCAGTACTCTTGCCTGGAAAATCTCATGGATGGAGAAGCCTGGTGGGCTGCAGTCCATGGGGTCGCTAAGAGTCGGACACGACTGAGCGACTTCACTTTCCCTTTTCACTTTCATGCATTGGAGAAGAAAATGGCAACCCACTCCAGTGTTCTTGCCTGGAGAATCCCAGGGACGGCGGAGCCTGGTGGGCTGCCGTCTATGGGGTCGCACAGAGTAGGACACGACTGAGGCGACTTAGTAGCAGCAGCAGCAGCAGCCACAGTGACTATTTTGAGGTGGTATGCTGGTAAATGTTTAACAATCAGCTCCCTACTTCAACCAACCCTCCAAAAAATTTGCAGCAATTGAAGATTACTATGGAATAAATATTCTTACAGTGATCAATATTAATTTACCATTGATTCATGAAATTTGGAAAATGTCGTAACCAGCTGGAAATTCAGTGCAAGCTGGCTCCAACATAACATTGAGATGGCTAGTCCATATTGGGTACATTTTAAGTGTAAACTACACACCATATTTTGAAGACTTAGTAAAAGAAAAAATAAAAATATGTAAAATATCTCAATATCTTTATATTGACTGCACAGTGAAATAATACTTTGGATATATTGGGTTAAATAAAATTATTAAAATCAATTACAATTGTTATTTACCTTTGTAAAGTGTGGCTACTAGAAAATGTAAAAATTAAATATGTGACTCAAATCCTATTTCTATCAGCTATCTAGGGAAATATTTTTAAAACAAACAAGCATATTTACATTTTATATTATATTTAGTTAATAGATATTATTTGTTTAATTACATTGCTGATTAAATCCTGGTTAAAATTAAATTTCTGGAAATCTTAACCTGATTTAACTCAGATAACTCATAAAAATGCTGTTTCAGAACAGTATTTTGGTAATTTTCACCTTACTCAAAAAAACAGAAAAATCTTTGAATATGTACATGCTGCTGCTGCTGCTGCTGCTGCTAAGTCGCTTCAGTTGTGTCCGACTCTGTGCGACCCATAGACGGCAGCCCACCAGGCTCCCCCGTCCCTGGGTTTCTCCAGGCAAGAACACTGTAGTGGGTTGCCATGTCTTTCTCCAGTGCATGAAAGTGAAAAGTGAAAGTGAAGTCGCTCAGTCATGTCTGACTCTTAGCGATCCCATGGACTGCAGCCCACCAGGCTCCTCCGTCCATGGGATTCTCCAGGCAAGAGTGCTGGAGTGGGGTGCCATTGCCTTCTCCAGAATATGTACATACATATTTTAAAAATGTTTCTTATTACTTCTCAGATTCATTAGTATTAAATGGCACTTGCAAACACTTTATCTAACATAGCTGGTAATGCTGAGGTAAGTAGGAAAATGTTAAATGTATGTGATCAAATGGCACAACCCTGAGCACACTTATAAGAAATAATGGTTGAAGCAAATTGAAAATTGTAGCACACAGGCTGAAGTCAGGGACATGTGCATTTTATTGAGGCCTGTAATTTTCCAGTGGTTCCACTGAGGGCTGTGAATATACTACATGTGATTTTGAAAAGCAACTAACTGCCCTTCAGTGAGCTGACAGATCAGCTTGAAGGAATGATAACGCAGCCTCACTGGGGAGCTTCACCTACACAAAGGAACAGAAGGAAGAGACACAAGGACGGCTTTGGGTCTAAAGGTCGTAACTGGCAGATGACATATGAGCACTTCCAGGTTACCATGACTCACCAGGCTTGTCTGAAAACATTTCTTGTAACCGTGTTCACACAAAAAAGTACAAAGGATTCACTGATCAAAAACATGAATTCCAAATTCAGTAGGCTTTTATCATTAGGAAATTTGTAGAATCTGGTTTTTCAATTAAATCACTTTTGTTTGATGCTAATGTCATCTTTAGAGCATGATAATATGGAAAGGTACATATAGAGCTCCACAGGGGCACAATGGAAGGTAGAAAGATATTATGGGATGGAGGGAAGCACTTTGGACTAGGTATCAGAAGACCTCTGTTCCAGTTCTGATTTCCTGTTTAACTCTATTTAACACTGAGTAATACTTTAAGCTACTGAACTTCAGTTTCTTCATCTGCAAAATAAGAATAATAGTAAATGCCCGATGAAGGGATTGTTGAGCTTAAGTAGCAATTACCAAAAAAAAGGGGGGGGGGTCTTTGAATGTGGAATATTTTAAAGCATTCCTGTTAAATAGTCTTAGGGAGCAAGTAGCTGTCACCAAAGAAGATTCAAAGAAAACTCTGTCTTTCAAGATATGTTCATATAAATAATTCATTGAGCAAGGCTATCTAAAATTGGGAGTACTCTGCAAAGGGTTTAAGGAATTTTTAAAAAATCAGTTATTAATATTTTCCCTGTTCTTCATTAGTTTATAATTTAGCTTAGAAAATGTGAATAAACACATAAAACAGGACAATTCTAAGAAATTTTTGAAACAATAGCATGTTAATGTGAATTAGCTGATTTCCCTTAGCACATTTATTCTGAGTAAGAGACAGACTAGGTTTCATACTGTGAAGGTTTAAGGAAAAATGTAAGTCTTAGGCAGGGGCTTATAATATTTTTCAATTTGACTGGGAGGGAAATGGCACAATAAAGAAGTTGTTGTAGCCACAACCAAGGGCATATTTTAGGGAGTCGGGAAAAGAGTCAGAAGATGTTCAGAAATTGATGTGATGGTCTGCAGTGTTAAACTGAGAAGCTTGGCTTGGATTAGTTGTTCGGTGGGGAAATTTTGAAGCTCCTGAGTAGAATCATATTTTCGACAAATGGAAGACCATGATCACTAGAGCCAAACATTCTAGAGTGGGTGGACATGCTAAGAATGAGCTCTGTTTCCTCACCTATAAAATGGAAATCTCATTCAATGATTTTATAAGAATTAAAGATTTTGAAACCACAATTACCTGACATATACATAGATGTTCAATAGAGAGTAATTTTTATTTTTCATTTAAATGGAGTTTTACATTTTAAAAAGCCTTGGATACTTTTTCCTATACCACAAACCTGACTTTCAGTTTTCTTAAGAGTTTCATTGGCTGTACATAGATCAATGTCTAGTAAAAGCTGGGAACTGAATTGGCTTCAGAGGCTGGCTGGTATTACTCCTTGCAGATACTTGTGTTTCTAGAAAAGGGCATTTGCCCTATTTCATACAGCATATTATTTTCTAAGGTGTGCATCCCACAAGGCTTAGATTGGATTTGGTTACCACAATGTGTTGTTAGATTACAGAACTTATTCACGTACACTTATTCATTCATTCATTCAATGTGAAAGGGCTAAGTACTCATCCTGGGTCAGGTTCTACACTAGGCACTCACCATAAAAATTTATGACTAGCCTGCCACCCTACAGACTGGGGTTCTCTCCTCTCTGTTTTCTTATTTTGGACCCTGACCAAGTTCATACTTCACAGCCCTTAGAGGGAAGGTTAGTCTACAGTGCTCTTTACCTGTGAAAATAGCAATTCTCTCTTCCTTTTAGTAAACTGTGGTTTAAAAAATACTAAAGTCTTCAGATATTCATAGCATTTTAAATGGTAAGAATACCAGATAACGGAGCTGGAAAAGGATTTTCTTTCTGAAGCTGTGTTACGCCTGCCCAACTACTGAAACTTTCTGGGCTCACTAATGAATTGCAAAATAATCCCTGCTTGACCCACATAACAATGCTGCTATTAAAATGAAATGAAGTAATCTATGTAAAATGGTCAAAAACATAGTAGGCTCTACAGAGATAAACACATATGTGTATGTGTGTGTTGAGTATATTGAAGTGTGAGAAAGATATAGAACTATATCAAACTGAAGATATTCAAACTATAGAAATTGTATTTACAAAATTATTACCAGGAAGCCTATAAGGGGACATGTGACTGCAGTGCTATAGGTGATGTGGCAATTCTGAAACCCTGTAAACAGAGATAAGTAGACTAAAACCTGCTTGATCAGTACATGGATGTTGTATGACCTGCTATTGTTCTCAAGGACACACCATTATGTACATTTACCAGCTTCCTGGGAATGAAAGTCTTCATCTCTGTGTTAAGACCTTATAAGTTTGACACACTTGTATAAGGCAAAAATGTTTCTTCTTTATGGTAATGAAACATCAATACTGATGCAGGCTGCTACAAGTGGGGCAGCCAATATGGGAGCATTTTGCCCTTAGATGGAGGCTGTTTCTGCTCTTTTTTATTGTGAGCCAACCTTGCTGCTTCTGCTGTCATGTGGAGGAGGGAGGGACAGTTCTTGAACATCTTAAATGAGAACTTTTTTTCCCATGCCCTGGTAGTTTCAATGAGTGGCCTCCTAAGTTAGAGAGCATGAAAAGACAGCAAAGCAAACTGTGTAGTGTAGAGAGAAGAAAGAAAGAAAGTGAAGTCGCTCAGTCGTGTCCGACTCTTTGCCACTCAATGGACTGTAGCCTGCCAGTCTCCTACATCCATGGGATTTTCCAGGCAAGAATATTGGAATGGATTACCATTTCCTTCAACAGGGGATCTTCCTGATGAGAGTACAGGCTTTTGGAGATTGGCTGATCTGGTAAAAATTTATTTTGTATATCAGTTGCTATCAGCTACTCCTGATATATGTGTGAACATTGTTTCTTGCATGTCTGCAAGTGTTTGAATAAGTACATAGCCATACATTATATAGAAAATACTTATGAACCTGTATTATACTACACATACTCATAAACACGCACAAGATAAATGAAAGAGAGAGAAAATTATTTCCCTGGAGGAGAAATTTAATTGTTTCATTCAATACTGTATCACTACCATTCAGAACAGTATCTTACATACAGTAATTGCTTATATTAGTCACTTTTCACAGATGTTACATTAAAAAAAAAGAAATTCAAGGCTTAGAATACTGGACACGTTTCTTGTGCATAGATCCTTAGGCTTGTTATTGCTTGGCTTCACTCCTCTAAGTCCTACAAAACATTTGCTGGGCTTGGCTCCAGGCTGAGGGTTGGATTCAGATCTATTTCATGGGCTTCTCATTACAGAACCTAGGATTGGACATATGGGATATAAATCCATTTTCTTGCTTCAAATTTAAATAGGAAAATAAAAAGAAAGACTGTGGAGCTTACCAGAATAAAGACCTGAGGGGAAGAAGAACTTGCATTCCCTGTGACTACAGAGGAGTGACCATGAGAAGAAGACTATGGACAAATCACGGTCCCTCTCTAGGTAGTGAGAGTGGTGGACTAAGTCAGAAGTCTCTAGACTTTTGACAAGTTCACTCAGAATCACAATGTGCATCAAATAAGAACACCATGGCCTGGTGGCAGCTCCTGGGAGCACAGTGAGAAAAGTGCTGCCCATTGTGTTTTGTTGTCCTAAGCAGGAGCAGTGCTCTAAGGAAGAAAGAAGACATGAACTCTGAGCCCCAGGAGGGTGTCTGGACCAGCAGTAGCAATATGGGACAATGGAAGTCTGAGCAGAGTAAAGTGTAGCCCAGCAGTGATGCATGATCACACATATTACCACCAACTGTCCTGCCCCAGAGGAGAAGCAGATTTGACAACAAACACAGTCTCCTACTGTTAAGGACAGAGGTTGAAACACTAGAGATGAGCGACTGGCCTCAGAAACAAGTAGAAATTCCTTCTGCTCCAGGTCATAGGATTATGCAATGACAGTGCATGGAAAAGCACTGTTATTTGTGCTGTTGTCCATTTCTTTTAACTTAAAAACCATTCTGATGTATTAGTGCATATTTATTTGGGTATATGCATGTACACACTCCCAGTGACATCCCTAAAGAGAAACCTCACAGACTGAGAGCTCCGTTAGTGCCTCAAGAAAATGGAGGTTCACTCACCCTTTCAATTTGCTTCCCTTCACAGACTCACATCCATCTGAATGATGAGAATGTTGTTTCAGTGACTCTGTCTAACTGCTCTAATCTGGGTGAGATTCAAGATGAATTCTAGAAATGCGTTAAATATTCCTAACATTTGCATACCAGGGGACTTTGATTTATTATATTTTTTGTTTTTTAATATTAAAACTGTTGTTGTGCAGTCACTCGGTAGTGTCTGATGCTTTGCAATCCCATGAATTGCAGCATGCCAGGCTTCCCTGTCCTTCACCATCTCCTGCAGTTTGCTCAAACACATGTCCATTGGGTCAATGCTGCCATCCAACCATCTCATCCTCTGTTGCCCCCTTCTTCTTCTGTCTTCAGTCTTTCCCAGCAACAGGGTCTTTTCCAATGAGTCAGCTCTCCCCATCAGATGGCCAAAATATTGGAGCTTCAGCTTCAGCATCAGTCCTTCCAATGAATAATCAGGGTTGATTTTTTTAGAATTGATTGGTTTGATCTCCTTGCTGTCTAAGAAACTATCAAGAGTCTTCTTCAGAAAATTTTGAGACCATCAATTCTTTAGCATTCAGCCTTGTTTATAATCCAAATAGCACTTCCATACATGATTAGTGGAAAACTATAGCTTTTTCTAGACAGACCTTTGTAGGCAAAGTGATGTCTCTACTTTTTAATAGGCTGTCTAGATTTGTAATAGCTTTTCTTCCAAGAAACAAGCATCTTTTAATTTCATGGCTGTAGTCACTGTCTTTAGTGATTTTGGAGACTCAGAAAATAAAGCCTGTCATTGTTTCCATTGTTTCTCCAGCTATTTGTCATGAAGTGATGGGACCATACGTGATGATCTTGGTTTTTGAATGTTAAGTTTTAAGCCGGCTTTTTCACTCTCCTCTTTCACCTTCATCAAGCGGCTATTTAGTTCTTTGTTTTCTGCCATTAGGGTGGTGTTATCTGAATATCTGAGGTTATTGATATTTCTCCCAGCTATCTTGATTCCAGCTTGAGCTTCATTCAGCCTGGTATTTCACATGATGTACTCTGTATATAAGTTAAATAAACGGAGTGAAAATATACAGCCTTGACATACACCTCTCCCAATTTTGAAACAACCCATTGTTCCATGTCTGGTTCTAACTGTTGCTTCTTGACATGCATACAGGTTCCTCAGGAGGCAGGTAAGGTGGTCTGGTATTTCCATCTCTTCAAGAATTTTCTACAGCTTGTTATGATCAACACAGTCGAAGGCTTTAGCATAGTCAATGAAGCAGAAGTAGATGTTTTTCTGGAATTCTCTTGATTTTTCTGTGAGCCAACAGATTTGGCAATTTGATCTCTGGTTCTTCTGCCTTTTCTAAATCCAGCTTGTGCGTCTGGAAATTCTAGGATCAGGTACTATTGAAAACTTGCTTGAAGAATTTTGAGCATTACTTTGCTTGCGTGTGAAATGAGTGCAATTGTGTAGTAGCTTGGACATTCTCTGGCATTGCCCTTCTTTGGGATTGGGATGAAAACTGAGCTTTTCTAGTTCTGTGGCCACTGCTGATTTTTCCAAACTTTCTGGCATATTGAGTGCAGCACTTTCACAGCATCATCTTTTAGGACTTGAAATAGCTCAGCAGGAATCCCATCACCTCCACTAGCTTTGCTCATGTAATGCTTCCTGAGTCACCCTTAACTTCACACTCCAGGATGCCTGGCTCGAGGTGAGTGATCACACCACCCTGGTTATCCTGTTCATCGTGACATTTTTTTGTACAGTTCTTCTGGGTACTCTTGCCACATCTTCTTAATATCTTCTGCTTTTGTTAGGTCCAGTTTCTGTCCTTTATTGTGCCCATCTTTGCATGAAATGTTCCCTTGGTATCTCTAATTTTCTTAGAGATCTCTAGTCTTTTCCATTCTGTTGTTTCCCTCTATTTACTTGCATTATTCACTTAAGAAGCTTTCTTATCTCTCCTTGCTATTCTTCGGAATTCTGCATTCAGATGGATATCTTTCCTTTTATCCTTTCCCTTTCACTTCTCTTCTTTTCTCAGCTATTTGTAAGGCCTCCTCAGATAGCCATTTTGCATTTTTGCATTTTTTTTCCCTTGGGGATGGTTTCAATCACTGCCTCTTACCCAGTGTTTTGAACCTCTGTCCATAGTTCTTCAGGCACTCTATCAGATCTAATCCCTTGAATACATTTAGGTCATACCTGAATGATCTAGTGGTTTTCCCTACTTTCTTCAGTTTATGTCTAAATTTTGCAATAAGGAGTTCATGATCTGAGCCACAGTCAGCTCCCAGTCTTGTTTTTGTTGACTCTATAGAGCTTCTCCATCTTTGTCTGCAAAGAATATAATCAATTGATTTTGGTGTTGACCATCTAGTCCATGTGTAGAGTTGTTTCTTGTGTTGTTGGAAGAGGGTGTTTTCTATGGCCAGTGCATTCTCTTGGTAGAGCTCTGTTAGTCTTTGTCTTGCTTCATTTTGTACTCCAAGGCCAAATTTGCCTGTTACTCCAGGTATCTCTTGACTTCCTACTTTTGCATTTCAGTCCCCTATGATAAAAAGGACATCTTTTTTTTTTTTTTGCTGTTATTTCTAGAACGTCTTGTAGGTCTTCATAGAACTTTTCTGCTTCATCTTTTTTGGCATTAGTGGTTGGAGCATAGACTTAGATTACTGTGATAATGGTTTACCTTGGAAGCAAACTTAGATCCTTCTGTCATTTTTGAGATTGCACCCAAGCTTTGCATTTCTGACTCTTCTGTTGACCATGAGGGCTACTCCATTTCTTCTAAGGGATTTTTGCCCACAATAGTAGATATAATGGTCTTATGAATTAAATTCACTCATTCCCATTCATTTGATTTTACTGATTCCTAAAATGTTGATGTTCACTCTTGCCATCTCCTGTTTAACCACTTTCAATTTATCTTGATTCATGGACCTAACATTCCTGGCTCCAAACTTCTGTACCATGAATTAACCATAAAAATTATTTTCAGAGAATAGTTATGGGGCCCACATGGACACAGGGACATAAGGAGAAGACTTGGATGATCTTGAGTGTTCTGCTATTATTATCTCTGAAAACAAAAGACAAGGGAATCTCTAAAATTTTTTCTACCTCTAAATCCAGGTTATTGCTTATTTGCAAAATTAAAATTCAAAGATTTAGCTCATAATTATCACAGAGGGATGGTATAGACAGAAATTTCCCCCAATTCAGGATCAGGGGACCAAGTCCATGGTCTTCCAGAGTCAGACACGACTGAGTGACTAACATAATGTAGATTTCTGTTTGGATTCAGAGCTGACTTGAGGGAGACAGACTCTTGGAATACCTTTTTCTATTTTTGGTTGTGCTGGGTCTTGGTTGTGGCATCTGTACTCTTCATTGCACCATTCAGGCTTTCTCTAGTTTGGCGTCCTGGCTTCTCTAGTTGTGGTGGGCAGGCTTAGTTGCCCCACAGCAGATGGGATCTTAGTTCCCCAATCAGGGATGAAACCCATGTCCACTGAACACCAGGGAAGTCCCCTGGACTATCTTAAAGCCTTGCTTTTCAATTGGGTGTGATTTTGTTCATGGGACATTTTTAGTTGTCACTATTTATAGGGTGTGTCACAGGCATGTGGTAACATCTTACAATGCAGAAGACAGCTCCCCACAATGAAGTATTCTGCTGTGCTTAGTTACTCAGTCATGTCTGACTTTTTGTGACCCCATGAGCTGTAGCCTGCTAGGCTCTTCTGTCCAGGAGGATTCTCCAGGCAAGGATATTAGAGTGGGTCGCCATGCCCTCCTCCAAGGATCTTCCCAACCCAGGGATTGAACTCACATCTCCCACATTGCAGGCGGATTCTTTACCATCTCAGACACCAGGGAAGTCCCCCAAAGTATTACCTCACCCAAAATGACAGCAGTTCCAAAATTGAGAAACTCTCTCTTATAGGAACAAAATGATGCCATTAAAATCGACCCATGGCAGGAGGCAACACTAGCACCATATGCTCATTCAGTGGCTCCTTGTTGTCTGTTCTATTCCAGAAATCTCAATCCTATGAATAGCCAGTCTGCTCACAGTGGGGTCTGAAATATTACTGATTTGTCACCAACTACCCATCTCACAGTAGGGAGGAGATTTAAGATGAACTCTGTCAAAGGAACTGCAATCTGCCCTTTCCATTGGTCTTAAAGAAACAGAATTTAATGGTCTCAGCTGGGACCTAATGAGCCAACGTTCACATCAGAAAGCTACTCTGTGTTTGACATATTTGACATTGTGTTATGGGGAAATAGAGGGGAAAATATATGTGTATATTCAAAGACTAATTGACCGCTGCAACTGAGCAATCCATGGACATTCTATCCTCTAGTTAGAGGCTGCCATGCTTCAGTGGAGCCAGAGACAGACTCTGCTATGAAGATGTCATTTTTTTAATATGAAAAAAAAAGATGGCTTTAAATATAGCAAAAGCAGGGAGCTTTGGGGAGGAATGATGTTGGTTATAGGAACTGCTGTCAAAAAGAACCACCCAGCTATGGCTAACAGTCTGACTTCAAACTAAAATGCATCAGATATTAAAGGGTTTTAGGTGCTTTGTGTTCTGCTTTGGTATGGAGAAAATAGGACTGAGGTATGCAAGGGATCCCATCACAGAGCAGATTGGGCCAGTCCATGGAGACAAGGACATCAAGACAGAATTTCTGAATTGGTCAGGGGCTCCTAGCACAAGGACTACCACCTAATATGGCTACTTCAGGTGATAATAAAGACTACTGGATGTAAGGGAATGTTAGCAGAGAGGTTGGGATAACTATAATTCTGGAACAGCCTCAAGCAATTTATCCAGCTCTGGGCTGCTGCTAAATTACTGAATCAAGAACTGAGGCCAGAAGTGTAACAAGCATTCATGTGCATTGCTTACGTCAAAGTAAGCAATCTTACTTTGTCATTACAATCTTACTTTTACACAAATCTTTGTGTGTAAAGATTAATGTCAGCTGCTTGTGTGTGTGCTCAGTCACTCAGTCATATCAGACTCTTTGTAACCCCATGGACTGTAGCCTGCCAGGCTCCTCTTTGCATGGAATTTTTCAGACAAGAATACTGGGGTGGGCTGCATTTTCTCCTTCAGGGGATCTTTCCAACCCAGGATTGAACGTGCATCTCCTGTGGCTCCTGCATTGGCAAGTGGATTCTTTATCACTGTACCACCTGGGAAGCTCAATCACCTGCTTGATGTCTGACTAATTAACATTTTTCAATCTCAGCTTTTGCACCTTTAAAATGGAGATACTAATAGACTTCACAGAGTTACTTTAAAATCATGCATGTAAATTACTTATGAAGGTTAACCAAAATCCTGCTTATAAATCTAGTATATAGTATACTCTTAAGGAATATTTGTGAACACATAATTGAAATCAGCTGAGATTATAAGTAGGGCTAGTTTATGGCATAGGCAACACACCAAGTGTATAAGGACAGGACCCTCCATTTCTATTACCCAGTTTATGGGTTGCTATGGCATCTCAACAGGCTACAGTCCATGGGGTCACGAAGAGTCAGACACAACTTAGCATGCAAGCATGCACTATGGTATCTGGAATACTGTATATGTGAAACCACCCTCCAGATGTAAGGCATCTTAGATCTTATTAAAAGCTGATCACTGCCTAAAATGTTGACCTATTCTATCTAATAAATTCTTATGGAAAAAATTTAATTAATTTATTTTTAGTTGAAGGATAATTGCTTTACAGAACTTTGTTGTTTTTCTGTCAAACCTCAACACGAATCAGCCATAGGTATACATATATCCCCTTCCTTTTGAAACTCTCTCCCATCTTCCTCCCCATCCCACCCCTCTAGGTTGATACGGAGCCCCTGTTTGAGTTTCCTGAGCCATACAGCAAATTCCCATTGGCAATCTATTTTACGCATAGTGATGGAAGTTTCCATTTTACTCTTTCCATACATCTCACCCTCTCCTCCCCTCTCCCCATGACCGTAAGTCTATTCTCTATATCTGTTTCTCCATTGTTTCCCTGTAAATAAATTATTCAGTTCCACTTTTCTACATTCCGTATATATGCCATAGAATATGGTATTTATCTTGCTCTTTTTGACTTATTTCACTCTGTATAATAGGTTATAGGTTCATCCACCTCATTAGAACTGACTCAAAGGTGTTCCTTTTCATGGCTGAGTAATATTCCATTGCATATATGTACCACAACCTCTTTATCCATTTATTTGTTGATGGACATCTAGGTTGCTTCCATGTTCTTCCTATTGTAAATAGTGCTGCACTGAACAACAGGATATATGTATATTTTTCAATTTTGCCTTCCCTGGGGTATAAGCCTAGGAGTGGTATTGCTGAGTCATATGGTGGTTTTATTCCTAGTTTTTTTAAGGAATCTCCATACCGGCTTCCATAGTGGCTGTATCAATTTACATTCCCACCAACACTGCAACAGCATTCCCTTTTCTCCACACTCTTTGCAGCATTTATTGCTTGCAGACTTTTTGATGATGGCCATTCTGACCGGTGTGAGGTGATATCTCATTGTAGATTTGATTTGCATTTCTCTAATAATGAGCGATGTTGAGCATCTTTTCATGTGTTTGTTAGCCATCTGTATGTCTTCTTTGGAGAAATGTCTGTTTAGGCCTTTTTCCCACTTTTTGATTGGGCTGTTTGTTTTTCTGGCATTGAGTTGTATGAGCTGCTTGTATATTTTGGAGATTAATCCTTCATCAGTTGTTTCATTTGTTACTATTTTCTCCCATTCTGAGGGTTGTCTTTCACCTTGCTTATAGTTTCCTTTGTGGTGCAAAAGCTTTTAAGTTTAATCAGGTCCCACTTGTTTACTTTAAAAAAAATTTTTTTTTCTTTACTTTTTTGTTTTTATTTCCATTACTCTAGGAGGTGAGTCATAGAGGATCTTGCTTTGACCTATGTCATCGAGTGTTCTGACTATTAGTGTTTCCTCTAAGAGTTCTATAGTTTGTGGTCTTACATTTAGGTCTTTAATGCATTTTGAGTTTATCTTTGTTTATGCTGTTAGGAAGTGTTCTAACTTCATTCTTTTACATATAGCTTTCTAGTTTTCCCAGCACCATTGACTGAAGAGGCTCTCTTTGCCTCATTGTATATTCTTGCCTCCTTTGTCAAAAATAAGGTACCCATAGGTGCATGGGTTTATTTCTGAGCTTTCTTTCTTGTTCCATTGGTCTATATTTCTGTTTTTGTGCCAGTACCATACTGTCTTGACGACTGTAGCTTTGTACCATAATCTGTAGTCAGAAAGGTAGATTCCTCCAGCTCCATTCTTCTTTCTCAAGACTGCTTTGGGTATTCTGGGTCTTTTGTGTTTCCATATGAATTGTGAATTTTTTTTCTTCTAGTTCTGTGAAAAATGGGATTCATGTCAATGTATGGCAAAAACCACTACAATATTGTAAAGTAATTAGCCTCCAATTAAAATAAATAAATTAATTTAAAAAATGCCATTGGTAATTTGATAGGAATCATATTGAATCTGTAGATTGTATTTGGTATTATAGTCATTTTCACAGCATTGAATCTTCCTACCCAGAAACATGGAATATCTCTCCATCTGTTTATATCATCTTTGATTTCTTTCATCAATGCCATATAATTTTCTGTGTATAATTCTTTTGTTTCCTTAGGTAAGTTTATTCCTAGATATTTAATTATTTTTTGTTGCAATGGTGAATGGGATTGATTCCTTAATTGCTATTTCTAATGTTTCATTGTTAGTATATAGAAATACAAATGATTTCTGTGTATTGATTTTGTATCCTGAAGCTTTACTAAATTTACTGATTAGCTCTAGTATTTTTCTGATACTATCTTTAGGGTGTTCTATGTACAGTATCATGTCATCTGCAAACAGTGGTACACGCCTTGTTCAGCCAAGCTGGATGCCAGAGAGGATTCTGGGAGGTGGTTGGATATGTGGATTTTGACCTTTCCAGAACTCTTCCGGTTGTTGGAGGCTTTTTAGTTCCATCCCAGAACCTTCTGTCATAAAGCAACTCATGCAAGTGGTTACTATGGTGCCTGGCCAGGGTGGGCAGTTTCCATCATTATTAAATGCATAATTGGGTAGTCAAGACCAGCACACACAAATCAGTTAGACCCTCAAGATCAGCAGCAACATGGATATCCCCTGAGAGTCTGTCAGAAATATGGAATCTTAGACCTCACTCCAGACCTAAGAATCAAAATCTGCATTTCCCCAAGATGCCCAGATGATATACAGGCACATTATAGCTCGAAAAGTACTGAATTAGAAGAAAATTAGCTGAAGAATATCTGCTTCACTGTGCTATGGTAGCTTAGTGAGGAAGACCAGCATCACCTGGGGTTGTCAGGATAAGCCATATAGACATAGGAAAGGTAGACATAGGGGACTGGGAGATAGGAGAATACTGAAAATTAGGAATATGTAAGAAAAAGACACAGAAAACTCTGAACTCTCAACTTTACAATTTATTATCTTTCATTTGTGGAGAAGAAAATGGCAACCCACTTCAGTATTCTTTCCTAGAGAATCCCATGGGCAGGAGTTTGGCAGGTTACAGTCCATGTGGTTGCCAAGAGGCAGACACAACTGAAACAACTTAGCACAGCACAGCACATCTTTCATTTGATCCACTCAAATCAATAATAAACCAAAGATTTCCAACTGCTCAAAGTCCCCCAGGACTCCTGTAGGAGGTAGGGGACTCAGATTGGCAGATTTCAGAAAGCAAGAAGAGGTATTTAAGCTCCTGTGATTCAGGGGAGCTTAACTCAGGAAGGGAAGAGATTTCACAGTTTTGACAGAAAAAACATCATTCAAGCAGAGACCAGTAATGAAATGTCCTCTCTTTTAACTGACTCTCTAACCTGTTTCATTGCTGCTAGTGACTCCAAAATGTTACTTTCTTCTCATACTTTAAATACAAATACTTGAAACGTTAGGCTATTTTAGCAGACTTCTGAGTCCCCCAAAAGCTTTAGGGAAGGAAGTTAGGTAAGGAACAGAAAAGTCAAATATTACAGGCAAACTAATAGTCAGAAACATGGGAGGTGGGCATCAAAGTCTTAAGGCTTTCCAGAACTTCTGGCTTCCCAGTGCAATAGCATCTCCATATTAAAAAGTTTGAACCACCTCCACCCTAGCTTCCATCTTGGACAGTAGAGGTTGGAAGCTCAGTGTATCATTAGTCCTGCCAAGCCCTGCTACAAAGCACAAGATGGCAGAGACCACAGGAAGAGCCGAAAAGGCTTAGAGCACCTGGAAGTTTCAAATAGAAAGGTTTTCTTGTTAAAAAAAAAAAAAAAATTGAAATATAAATTGCAATATCTGCTGAAGATCCTTTGGAGAATTCTAATACTATGATTATATTTATTATTTACTCCTAGACATGTGCCTGGGTGCATAATTGTGTTAATACGCAGGAGGGCAGCTCATTCTTCTTGTTAAATCTCCTTCTACAATTTACAACTTTGTAAATGTCAGGCCATTAGGCGATAACTCTTGTGAGGACCTCGTTACCTATAAAGCCTTCATATCTGCCACATAAAAGATGCAGGTAGATGCAGATTCAGCAATTAACCCATATATCTTTATCCATCTGGCTGGTCTTGCTTTAAAAAAAAAAAAATAAATAACAAAACATTTTTTTTTCTTTTAAAAAGTCCCGCTCTTTCCTTTTATTTTAAATTTGGGAAATGGAACTGTCAATCCAAAGATTCATTTCCTCTGGTAAGTGGCTCAAGTAAGGGCACCATCTTTAAATTATAATCCAGGCAGAGTCCCCCAATTCTAAGCAGTTCTGGGGGCAGGATCTCTAAGCTTCTTGTAAGGAAGTGAAAACTCCTCTCTCTTGTGCTGTACCCATCCCTGCCACAAACAGGTCACCTGGAAGTCTAAGCCTTGCCGCACAGGCTTACCTCTTAGAGCAATGTCCTTGAATTCTGCCTTTCTTTACCTCTACCCCTTTGTCAAAACCTGTAGCTGTCATGGCAATCATAAACAAATATAGACTTTGGAGTGACAAAGATTCTCACAGATCGAGTTCAACTCAGGATCCTCCAAACTCCAAATTCTTTTCCAACTAGTCTTAATTTTGAAAACTTCTATGTTCATCTCTGCACGGTCTAATTTATCAACAATCTTGCTAAATCACTTAAACAAGAAGCCCTACCCTCCATTTGTGGTCAGGTTCCTCATCCACCCCCACCCCCCCCACACCCGCCCCGCCACAGCCCCCAGGAGATGTCTGATCAATCTGACCTCCTCCCCACTCTGCACCCTCAACCTCTCCACCTCCCTCCTTAGGGAGGGAAGGCAGCTGTATCCCAGGCATTGTTCTCCATTTGGGGGATCCTCTGGGTTCCGAAATTCACATTTGGAGGGCGTGGATGGCTGTGACATCCTTGTTTATAAATATGACAGGAGATATTCCACACTAGAAACGATCTCAGGATTGCATTCTACTCAGGAGTACAGCATTAACCTAAAGGAATGGAATTAACGACCCTGATAGGTGAATTTTTTTTTCCACTATAAATGAGTCTCCTTGCCTCCTTAAGGTCTACACACAGAATAACAATCAAACTCCTTCCTGTTTGCTTTCTATGCTGGGGGTGACAATGAAGACATGCAGCTTTCCTAGTACCATATAAGTGTGTCAGTCTTGACTCCATTTACATTTCTAAGAGGAATCCAGCTAAGCACATTCCTGTACTCAGCCAGAATGTAAATAGGTTAGTTCCCAAGGGAACGATTGCAGAATCTCACAAACAACCCCCAAGAAATTAGATTGTAAGTGCCATTTTTATGACAACTTTCAAGTACCCAAAATAAAATTCATAATGTCTCACATTTCACATCTGTTAAAGCAATTTATTACTGGCCTGCCTCACCTACCCAGGTTCTTTAGATTTTGAGGGACAACTTTCAGTCACTTTGCTAAAAAAATATTTTATCTGAAGGAAGAACTGTCTAAGAAGTGTGATTAGTCAGGTAAGTCAGTCTTGTGAACTTCGACTGGACTGAAAATAACTCTATTGTATTTCACAATTAAAAATAACTACTGAACATTCTAAGCCAGGTATTAAACAAAGTGAACTTGATGTATGTTTTGTATCCTGAAGTTAAATAATAATAATGCCTTTGAATTTGTGTATATGTAGAGTAAAAAATCCATCTGAAATGCAGGAGACACAGGTTCAATTCCTGGGTCAGGCAGACTCCCTAAAGGAGGGCAAGCAACCCACTCCAGCATTCTTGCCTGAAGAATCCCATGGACAGAGGGGGCTGGCAGGCTACAGTCCATAGAGTCTCAAAGAGTCAGACATGACTGAAGTGACTTAGCATGCACATACATATATTAAAGTACTTCCTTATAAATTCATATGCTGGCTGGGTCTCCTCGCTGGCATGAGAATACTTGACAGAGCCCAAAACACAATTCAATATCTCAGAAGAAGCAAAACATTCCCTCTGAGAAATGTAATATTTCCTACCATATCAGTAAGCAAGAGTGTCAACAGTTATCAGTGATTCTAGCTCTCCAGTGTGAGTTCCTGAACCCCAAGGGCACTCTGGAAGGAGAAGGATACCTGTGAACTAGCAGCCATCAGAATTGTAGCCACTCCCTAAGGTGAGCCCAAGGGAGCTCAGGATGTGAAAAACACAGGACCCTGGCCCCAGGAAAGCTGAGATTCTATGAAAGGAATGATTTCAGTGAGCCTAGACTCTTGCATCTTCCCACACACAGAAAAGCTCTAAATTTCTTAACTGGGGATATGTGGTTTCTTTAATTAATAATAATATTTTGATGTTCAGATTACCTGCCCTTTGTTGCAAAACTCCAATATATAACCTGACTCCTCTTGCCTCCTCAAAGCAGTTCTCTCAAGGTTACTTGAGATACTGTCTCCCAGTCTTGAAGTCCTAAAAATTCCCACTGAACAAAACATAACTCTCACTTATTAGGTTGTGACAATTTTTCAAGTCAACACCACAAACTAGTCACTAGTAACATTCCTTATCACCATGCAACTCCTTTCTCATATCCTGCCCCTTATCTGGTCCTGTGATTTTCCTCTCTTGTGACTCCTTCTTGCCATTTTCATGTCACAATCAGCTCCTTAGTACACAACATTTGGAGACAGTCTTGTCCTCCAAACTGCTGTTGTTGGTCATTTGAGTAGGAAGCCAAGGTCCAAGAGACTACATTGACTCTTTACATTTGGAGGGCATTTAAAGAGCTTCAAATTCTGATGGGAACTCTGATTGAGAAAGGAGGCATGATTTGAAAAGAGAGGATGGAGAAAAAGGAGTGGCAACAAGAACAGAGAATTGTTGACTAAAAAAATTTTAAAAAGTTGCTACGTAAGTTTTATTTGGGACAATAGGAGGAATGCTGCCCAGGAGACAGCACCTCTGATAGCTCTGAGTAATCTTTCCAAAGAAGTAAGGGAAAGGAGAATATACATGTGATTTCAGTAAAGGGAGAGTACGTGCTATCAAACACTTATTTTTCCAAAAGATTTCTACTAGTCTTGTGAAGCTTCTGCTGGTCACAAGAAACAGTCATCACCATGAAGTATTTTAGTGTTTTTCTATGTATGAGGAGGTACAACAATTGGGCTCATAAAATCAGCTCCTGAGAATATCTGACTGAAATTTTTTTCCCCTAAGCAGAGGGTGCCTCATTTCTGCTCTCTGCCCTGAACTCCTTTAGAGGGTGTCGATGGTCAGCAGCTGCAACAGCACATGATTTAGTCCTTGTAGAGGTAATGGCAAGCAGCCATGGCAAGTGCCAATTTGTGGTTGACAGAGCAACTTAGTTTGCTTCCTTCTTTTCATGCTTGACGTGCAGCCTCGCTGACCCCTCCTGAGGACCCAAGGTTTTGTTCACTTGTGCACTGTCCTTCCCTGAGAACCTGGCCCTTTGAAAATGCTCTACTTTCTAGAAGTCAGCGTTTCCAGAGAAGGAGGTCTAATAACATCACCTCCAGAACAGATGGTCACTAATTGCCACAGGTAAACAAACATAGGCAACCAACATCTTGTAGCCTTGAATATCATTAATTTTTAAGAACACCAGGGTGACCCATCCCCAATTAGTGGAAAACTGGGAGCAGAACTGAGGGAGCTGAGCCAGGATGGCAAGCAGGAGACCTGACTCCTATCCTGCTGCCTCCAGACTCAACTGGGAAATTAAAGAAGCCACTTAACCTTGCTGCCTTTGTTTTCTCATCTGTAAAACAGTAGGTAATAAAATCCCTCTGCTTCTTCACTGGGTTTTATATGAGTGAACTAATTAATGATTATATAAAGTTTAATACAATGCAACGTGTTACTGAGTAGTTTAATCACCAAGGTTCAGTTCAGTACAGTTCAGTTGCTCAGTCGTGTCCAACTCTTTGTGACCCCATGGACTGCAGCACGCCAGGCTTCCCTGTCCATCACCAACTCCCAGAGCTTATTCAAATTCATGTCCATGGAGTCGGTGATGCCATCCAATCATCTCATCCTCTGTCATCCTCTTCTCCTCCCGCCTTCAATCTTTCCTAGCATCAGGGTCTTTTCCAATGAGTCAGTTCTTCGCGTCAGGTGGCCAGAGTATCATCAAGGTAATTGTCCAATAATGGTAGGTTGCAAAACAGTGATAAACAGTGCTTTTAAAATGTAGATGTTACCATTTTGATATTTTCTCTCTGGTCTGTATTTTCAAATTAGTAGCATATATATTAATACTTTCAGTTTTATTCCCAGTTTTATGATATTATTTAATTCTATAAGGCTACTTCCTTTATTATTCTAATTGTGATATTTCAACCAAGCAGAGAATTGTTATAGATTTAAGTAATAACTGGACATTCTAATTAAAATATCTTTTATGCTTAGGAGTCCTAACATAAAACCGAAGGGTCAAGGATCTTCTCACTCCTTATACACTTGGAGAATTCTCTAGTTTTATCTCCATTTTCCAAACTAGATCAAAAGGAGGACTTCTCAATCATAATTTCTTAGTTTTTGACCTCTGTTTCAGTAAGCTCACTTTTGGTTTTCTCTATTTATAAACCGTTTTACAAGCTATTTTCTCCTCCTGGAATGACCTCTATTCTCCTTCACAGCAGTGCTTCTTTCTGGAAAATTCCTACACCTTTTTCAAAAGGCAAATTAAACTTTATTCACTGATGTTTTCCATCACATCTCCAAGGAACCTAGGATTCTCTCATCTGTTTAATTTCTTTTACATTTATGTGTGTGTATGTGTGTGTACAATAAGTTGCTCAGTCATTTCCAACTCTGTAATCCCATGGACTATCACCTGCCAGACTCCTCTGTCCATGGAATTCTCCAGGCAAGAATACTGGAGTGGGTTGCCTTTTCCTCCTCCAGGGAATCTTTCCAACCCAGGAACCAAACTCACATCTCCTGCAACTCTTGCATTGGCAGGCAGATTCTTTACTACTGAGCCACCTGGAAGCTCCATTATATGACTTATCAGCACGTGTTGCTCTGACTTGCTAACTATTGGTTCCCTCACTGTTTACTAAGCAACTTCAGAGCAGAAATTATCTCTTCTAATTATCTCCCTTTCCCAGCACAAAGAATGGCACAATGTAAGTGTTCAATGAATATTCTGGTTGTGATTAATAAAGGATAAATTCCAAGAGGGCAGTGTTGAACAAATTATTGCTTTGTATCACTATATATTTTCTCATTTAGTAGTTATCATGTGTGAATCTGCAAAAAAATGTGACTTTAAAAAGAGTTGTCTCACTTGACACAGTTGATAGCTGCATCGTGCTCAAATCTTTATGCTTTGCAAAAAAGTCTTTCATGACGTGGTGCCTGCCTACCTTTGTAACCTCAAAACCCATTGTGCATGTGTGCTAAGCTGCTTCAGTCGTGTTTGACTCTGTGCAACCCCACTGACTCCCTCTAGTTTCTGTCCATGGGATTCTCCAGGCAAGAATACTGGAGTGAGTAACCATTCCCTTCTCCAGGGTATCTTCCCAACCCGAGTGTCTCTTACGTCTCCTGCATTGGCAGATGGGTCATTTACCATTAGCGCCACTGGTGACATAAGAAACTTGGGTTTGTTTCCTGGGTAGGGATGATCCCCTGGAGGAGGGCATGGAAATCCACTCCAGGGTTCTTGCCTGGAGAATCCCATGGACAGAGGAGGCTGGTGGGCTATAGTCCATAGGGTTAGAGTCAGACACAACTGAAGTGACTTGGAACACACAAAACCCATCACTGCCCCCAAAAGGACACCTACTAAAATCACACCAGACTTCCCACCGTCTCTTCAACCATCCCTGTTGCATGGTGCCCATGTCTATGCATCCATCATGGTCTAGAATAGCCTTCCCACCTTCCTTGATAAATTCCTACTCATCCTTCACTTCAGCTATCATCTCTGTGCTTTTCCCTGACACTTTGTGTCCCACCTCCCTTTTAGTCTTTGTATTTTCCCAGAGTCTTTACAAGCCACTCCCTCCCTAACCTAATTGACTATTTATATACCTTCTTTTCTTCAAGCTAGCGGCTCCTTACAGATAAGGACAGTATTTGATTCTGACTTGAAATACCACATCTTGCCAAAAGGCTGGACACACAGTTAATGCTTATGAATAGTTGCCCAATGAATGAATGAGTGAATGAGTTACCCCATGAATGAATAAATAATTGCTGATTGCTCTCCCTATTATGTAGGCTGTGCTGTGCTGTGCTTAGCCGCTCAGTCCTGTCCGACTCTTTGCGACCCCATGCACTGTAGCCCACCAGGCTCCTCTGTCCATGGAGATTCTCCAGGCAGGAATACTGGAGTGGGTTGCCATGTCCTCCTCCAGAGGATCTTTCCAACCCAGGAATGGAACTCGCGTCTCTGGGGTCTCCTGCATTTCAGGCAGATTCTTTACTGGTAAGCCACTGGGGAAGCCCATTATGCAAGCTAATTGGAAGAAAATGAAAATTAAAGAGCCTTAATCTTCTACTCTTTAACTATAAGGCATAACATTTTCACTTTCTCCCAGTTTATTTTTAGATACACTTGAATAAACATTTAAATTATTTTATGAAATTTGCTTTATTTTATTTTCCTAGGATAAACTGTGTCTATGCACTACCTTTCCTTTTTCCATGATGCCCAGATACCCTGCTATGCAGCCTCATGTTCCACTCTCTCTGCCCAGGTTTTAGAATTATCTCCAGGCTACTTTGAGAAAAGTTATTTCTAGCCTGCACAACTCTAGCCAATAAAAGGAAATTTCCCAACCATACATGAAAATTGTCATGGCTTAAGGAGCTCAGAGGAGAATAACAGTGATTGTGAGCACCCAAGAGTAAATCCAGCACATGCTAAACTTTAAGAGTTCTAGAGATTGAAAAGAGATGTATGGCTTGGAGAAGAAGTCAAAAATCTGTATTTCAGCATACTTCTTGAATCTGTGCAATTTGAAATAAAAAAAAAATTGTGCCAAGACCGACAGACTTAAAATGTTGCATTTCTTTTACTGAAGCATTTCATTGTGCAGCTCAGAAGTAGTGATTGCTAATTAAAACTAAATATAAGCATCGGTGATATAATCTTATTCTGGAATTTTTATACATAAATGGTAAACTGAAAGCCTTCTTTTACAGAGTGTGTAGAAAAATTTTGCATATTCATTTTCAAGGAAGATCCTTGCTCAAGGCTGAATATAATTTAAATATATATTTATCAGATATACATATCAATATATATCTTATCAAGTATATATATCTTTTGGAATCAAGTAAGTTCAGCATCATCATTAACAACTACAATAATCAGTGTTATTTACTAATAGCTCACTGGACTGGATGGTATTTACCTCGAAATATCAACAGAATAAGATGAGATCATGCCTTTTCCGAGAGAAGGGCCTGAGGGATACTATTTGAATAAGTATCCAAGATGTTAACATCATCCAGAGATGGCAAGCCAGAGATCCACAGGGAATAGAGTCAAGCCCTTTTGATGTTTTGTAAAATAGAAATACCTTAGATTTGTCCCTCAGAGAAAAACATCATTTACAAACAACTCAGAAAATTAAATAATAGAGTCAAGTCATAAACATTTTTTGCATTGTATTTCTCTTCATGTCAATGTTGAATAGGCTGAAGAGTCCTCATTTTCTTAAGAATACTAATTCCTCTCTTGATAGTAATGACACTTATGCCAAGTCCACGGAGACTTGGGCTTGATGTGGCCCACAATAGATGACTGATTCTGCTATTGTACATTTTGGTGGCTGGTCCTTGTAGGAGAGAGATCCCATAAGCAAGTCACAATAGTTTCAACCCATGGGATTTTTATATAACTTGTTTCTAAATCAAGAGAATTTTCTCAAGGCTGGACTGCAGGACTTTGTAGAGATTGGAACCAATGCTATACTTATTTTTCTTGGTTTCCAGAGTTTCTTTTCATAGGAAAGTGAATTTGAGCAAGGTGTAGGTGTAAAATTGTGAATTTGAGTACAGTTCTTTTTGGAAACCCCAGGTTTGCCTTATTTACGTTTCTTACCTACGGACTACTTCTTCTATTTTCACTACCTACTTCTTCCTCCCTTTATATTCTCCAAATAATGCTCCCAGTGGAGACTCTCAGACCATTCCTATTCAGCTTCCTGTGGATTTAAGTCACACTTACACTTGAATAGAGCTGTTAAGCCTTCTTTTAACATCACCATGGCATGCTTAGATTGCTGCTAAAAATATTTCTGAAAGCAGTGAATGAATAAAAACAAAATCATTTTGGAGCAGGAAACCATATCCTTTTGCAATCATAATTAGGTTTCTGGCTTTTCTGTCTAAGTATAAATGCTGCTGCTGCTGCTGCTGCTAAGTCGCTTCAGTCGTGTCCGACTCTGTGCGACCCCATAGACAGCAGCCCACCAGGATCCTCCGTCCCTGGGATTCTCCAGGCAAGAATAGTGGAGTCGGTTGCCATTTCCTTCTCCAATGCACGAAAGTGAAAAGTGAAAGTGAAGTCGCTCAGTCGAGTCCGACTCTTCGCGACCCCATGGACTGCAGCCTACCAGGCTCCTCTGTCCATGTGATTTTCTAGGCAAGAGTACTGGAGTGGGGTGCCATTGCCTTCTCCGAAGTAAATGAGTAGTACTTAAATAAAGTGGCAATTTTTATCACTACTATTTACCTTAACTCATTTGCTGCTCCCTCTCTCCCACCTTCATGTAAGGAATATATTCCAACGGTTGCAGAGACAGGATAACCTATGCTTTTCACTTCCCCTTGAGGGGTATGAATGCCCTTTAACTCTAGTCCTTCCAAATATGGGTCTGTTGTTCATCAGACTTAAACACATGTTTGCTGAAACGCTGTAGATGCTTTCTATTTAAAATGTCATTTTTACTCTGCTCAAGGGATGTAAATAAATCTCAGACTTTTCTTTTGAGTCAGTCAGTTTAGTGAATCACAAATGAATAGTGTAACGTGAGGTTCAGTTTATTCTTCTGACTTTTCCCTGTAGAAAATCTGAATACATAGGAGAAATCTGCTTCAACTTCAGCAAACATCTCAAAGATCATTTTTAAAAATTAGTGGTTCCTATCAAAAAGCTTTAAACAAAAAACAAAGTGTGAAAGTTATGATATATATTTCATTACATGGTTCTTGAAACAGGGTATGAATATTGGCCCTTATGGTAACATTTATAAACAAAAACATTTAGATATTGGAAGTTTCAGTGGAATAAGTGTGTGACTTCCCTAGCCAAGCACTTATATGAAAAGAATATCAATTTGGATTATGAATTCAGTAAATTAAAATCATACGGTGAAGGCATTGGAAGGAAGGGGACTTGGAGATTTTCCTAGTATATTAGAACCTGTAAGAAACACTGTCAATAGAGTGGAAAGAATTCCTAATTAGTTTCACAAGCTCTCAGGGTAAGAGGACAAAGATTCTTATATATGTTCTGTGACATAACATTGAATTTCCTGGGGTTAACATTTCTGATAGTCATTGGCTCCAAAAGCTCAATTTGAAATCCCAAAACCATAAACTGATTATCATGCTTATACATTACAATTAATGTGGGCAATAGACTCCAGAAGTTAAGTTTATATCTCTTCATTCTTTCTCTCTCTGCCATTCTTTTATCAATAAGCATTTAGTAAGCATTCACTACATCCAGCATCAGGGTGCTGCAGATTATAGCCATGAATCATTGTACCAAGGCCTCTGCTTGACGAACTTACATTTTTTCAAGTGAGTTATAGGCAAGCAAATAAATGAGTAAATGAATAATGAGTAAGATACTTTGGAATAATAAAAAAGAAATTGCAATCATAGAATAGAATAGAATGCTCCCGGAACATTTATAGAAAGAGGTTTCTGAGGGCATGAAAAACAATGAACAGCCACCTCTACAATATTGTGGGAGAAGAGCAAAAGAGGTGGAGGGCTCCACTGGTGCAGTGACCCTGAAAAAACATGTATGCGGACAAGGAAGAGCCCTGGCACCTGTGACTCAGCCAACTCTTTTCTTTCTAGTGTTTCTCTAGCCTATTCCTACTGCACTGCCTTTGTTTAGACCGAATCACTTGGACTCTGCTGCATTCTCATCATCCTCATGGTATCCTCGCTTCCATGCTTTTCTTTATTGTTACTCAAAATATCTCCATATATTAGAGTTCTAACTGTCCTGTGGAGTAGTCAGATCTCCATAAGCTTAGCTTCTATAAACTTCTTCATCTCACTCTTGATTCCTAATGTTTCTATTCATTTGTCTGCTACTACAGACATGCCGTGAATTTTGCTACCCTAATCTCTATGTTCAGATCATTCTCAAACAGTCAACTTACACAACTTTGTCCTTATATTCAAATCCTACATACACTTTAAAACGTCTGTTTAAGACATTAAGATCAAATGAAATTTTTCCCTCTAAGTCTACCCTTGTTATTGTAGCCTGAAGTATATCATTTTTCTTTCAAAGTCTGTGGCAATTCCTGTCCATAAAATTCATTTTTTTCATCAATCAGTTTACAATTTACAACATCTTTTCTTTAATTATTGAGAAATATTACACATTTATCCTATTTCTCGGATGCTCATTTTTGCTTTCCCAGTTAATTGCAAATACTTTAAGACCAAAACCATATTTCATGCTTCTTCCTTTCTCCTAGACAGCCCAGCCTAGTGTCTGGCTCACAATAGATACCCAATAACTGCTTATGATTTTATATGAACTAAACACAGCTCTGTCTGACTTAATGGGCATAAGTGTGTGTTACAATGGTCCTACTTTTAATCTGAGAGTTGCCTTCAATAAAAATAAATGAACTATTATGGTGCATCCTTTAGTGAAAGGGAAATACCTTTTCAACTCATGCCTCAAGTTCCTTCCCAGTAATACTTGTGAAAAGTACTCTATTGACTCAGAAAAGGGAAACTTCAGGAGGCAACACTTCACAGGATAATAACTGATTCTGTGGATTATGAATGAAATTGCATAGAAATAGATGCGAGACCCCAATGAAAGTTGTTTAGTCAGCAAAGAATAAGAACAACCAAGAGACAAATCTGTTTAAAAAAATATAATACCTCATATAAAACCTTTAGAAACCTAGGACCACTAACATTGAGAACCATTTACTGATGCCAGTCTTATAGCTCTTTCTACCTAATCGCATAACTTTCAATACCTCTTATTTTTTGGTATATATCCTGTCACCTTGGCACTCACTCTTACTTATTGACTCCTTTAACTCAGACCTCACCGTCCTTTGGCTCATTCTAAATTCTGTCTTCACCCTGGTGGCCTCAGTATCCCTGGTTTTAAGTCATCAGTTCAGTTCACTTCAGTTGCTCAGTCATGTCCGACTCTTTGCAACCCCATGAACCGCAGCATGCCAGGCCTCCCTGTCCATCACTAACTCCCGGAGTCCACCCAAACCCATGTCCATTGAGTCAGTGATGCCATCCAACCATCTCATCCTCTCATCCCCTTCTCCTCCTGCCTTCAATCTTTCCCAGCATCAGGGTCTTTTCAAATGAGTCAGCTCTTCACATCAGGTGGCCAAAGTACTGGAGTTTCAGCTTCAACAGCAGTCCTTCCAATGAATATTCAGGACTGATTTCCTTTAGTATGGACTGGTTGGATCTCCTTGCCCAAGGGACTCTCAAGAGTCTTCCCCAACACCACAGTTTGAAAGCATCAATTCTTCAGCGCTCAGCTTTCTTTATAGTCCAACTCTCACATCCATACATGACTACTGGAAAAACCATAGCCTTGACTAGATGGACTTTTGTTGACAAAGTAATGTCTCTGCTTTTTAATATGCTGTCTAGGTTGGTCATAACTTTCCTTCCAAGGAGTAAGCATCTTTTAATTTCACGGCTGCAATCATCATCTGCAGTGATTTCGGAGCCCCAAAGTATAAAGTCAGCCACTGTTTCCACTGTTTCCCCATCTATTTGCCATGAAGTGATAGGACCAGATGCCATGATATTAGTTTTCTGAATGTTGAGATTTAAGCCAACTTTTTCACTCTCCTCTTTCACTTTCATCAAAAGGCTCTTTAGTTCTTCTTCACTTTCTGCCATAAGGGTGGTGTCATCTGCATATCTGAGGTTATTGATATTTCTCCTGGCAATCTTGATTCCAGCTTGTGCTTCATCCACCTCGGCATTTCTCATGATGTACTCTGCATATAAGTTAAATAAGCAGGGTGACAATATACAGCCTTGACGTACTCCTTTTCCTATTTGGAACCAGTATGTTGTTCCATGTCCATTTCTAACTGTTGCTTCCTGACCTACATACAGCTTTCTCAAGAGGCATGTCAGGTAGTCTGGTATTCCCATCTCTCATTATTTCTCAATAATTTCTCATTATTAGAGAAATGCAAATCAAAACTGCAATGAGATATCACCTCACACTGGTCAGAACGGCCCTCATCAAAAAGTCTACAAACAATAAATGCTGGAAAGGGTCTGGATAAAAGGGAACACTCTTGCACTGTTGGTGGGAATGTAAATTGATACAGCCACTATGGAAGAGAGTATGGAGATTCATTAAAATCTAGGAATAAAACTACCATATGACCCAGCAATACCACTCCTAGGCATATAACCTGAGGAAACCAAAATTGAAAGAGACACATGTATCCCATTGTTCATTGTAGCACTATTTACAATAGCTAGAACATGGAAGCAACCAGATGTCCATTGACAGATGAATGGATAAAGAATTTGTGGTATATATACACAATGGAATATTACTCGGCCATCAAAAGGAAAACATTTGAGTCAGTTCTAATGAAGTGGATGAACCTAGAACCTATTATACAGAGTGAAGTGAGTTAGAAAGAGAAAGATAAATCATATTCTAACACATATATATGGAATCTAGAAAAATGGTACTGAAGAATTTATTTACAGGGCAACAATGGAGAAACAGACATAGAGAATAGACTTATGGACATGGAGAGAGGGGAGGAGAGAGTGAGATGTATGGAAAGAGTAACATGGAAACTTATTTTACCATGTGTAAAAGAGATAGCCAATGGGAATTTGCTGTATGGCTCAGGAAACTCAAACAGGGTCTCTGTATCCATCTAGAGGGGTGAATGGGGAGGGAGATGGGAGGGAGGTTCAAAAGGGAGGGGATATATGTATACCTATGGCTGATTCATGTTGAGGTTTGACAGAAAACAACAAAATTCTGTAAAGCAACTATCCTTCAATAAAAAATAAACAAATTAAAAGCCAAAAAAAAAAAAAAAAGAATTTTTCACAGTTTGTTGTGATCCACACAAAGGCTTTGGCATAGTCAATAAAGCATAGTAGATGTTTAAAAAAAAAAGACATTATTGATGAACAAACCTTTGTTTCCAAAACTTATATAATTGTCTTTTGACATCTAATGAGTAGAACAGTCCTCAGAACTTTCAAAAAGACATCTCTCAGGTTGGCTCAAATAAAACTTTCCATTTCTGTCTCAGGTAGACTATTGATTTGAGCCACATCACTTTGCCAACAGTGACTAACACACACACACACACACACACACACACACACACACACACACAGTTTGCCAATAAAGGTCCTTATAGTCAAAGCAATGGTTTTTCCAGTAGTCATGTACAGATGTGAGAGTTGGACCATAAAAAAAAGCTGAGCACCAAAGAATTAATGCTTTTGAACTGTGGTGCTGGAGAAGACTCTAAGACCCATGGACAGCAAGGAGATCAAACCAGTCAACCTTAATGGAAATCAACCCTGAATATTCATTGGAAGGACTGATGCTGAAACTGAAGCTCCAATACTTTGGCCACCTGACTGGAAGAGCTAACTCATTGGGAAAGACCCTGATGCTGGGAAAGATCAAGGGCAAGAGGAGAAGGGGGCTACAGAAGATGAGCTCCTTGGATGGCATCATCGACTCAATGGACTTGAGTTTGAGCAAACTCTGGAAGATAATGAAGTACAAGGAATTCTGGCATGCTGCAGTTTATAGGGTTGCAAACAGTCAGACACAACTTAGCAACTGAACAGCAACAAATATTTAAGCCAAGGGGCTCAAATATTATTTAATACACCCATTCTATAATCACAATGCATAAGGTATGGATAACAGTCCTTACTATCAAGAGAAGAGTAAGGGTGGCAATGTAATGAGCTGGCTCATAGAATAATGAGTTTTGGAGTAAGGTTGGAGGACTAGGAAGAACAATTATGACTAGTTACTTTAGCATTGGTATTGTGGTCAGGTTTAGACTTGGGCTTTTAGGAATTTCAGAATTACAATTTGTAAAGGAGCTGGTACCCAGGTATAACACCAGCCAAATCTCTGCACCTGAAGAACATAGATTCAGCTCTCTTAGGGAGAAGAGGGTCACTTAGATAGTGGGTATCATAGGCATCACCACCAAGGAACAGGAGAATGATTTCTTTGGGAGGATGAACTTAGCTCCTTTCCCTTCCAGAGGTCATTCCTTTGCCTTGCCCTTATACTGGAATGTCTACCTCATCTATAAGCATCTCAATAGCTGTCTCTTCCCTGTACATATCACTGAAATAGCTGTACTATGAATATTTTTAATTTAAATCTGGCCTCTGTGGGCCATCAAGAAATCCGGATGGATCTCTAAGGAGATCTAGACAACCTCTGACCTTGAGGAAAAAGGAAAGCCTTGCTGTCAGTTTAGAGAGTCCTTCTATCCCTCTGATAAGTCTTCATAACTTCTTTATTTCAGGTATTTTCCTTGCATTATGCAAATGGCTCAGAGTAACACAATAGCAGTTAGATATCAATCTCATTAATACTCAGAAAAATGTTATAAAATTCCCATTGCAAAATAAAGGTAGAACAAAAAAGTATCAATTAATATAAAGATGTCTTGTGTCCCTTTATCATTAGCCTTAAAAATGTTGTTCTAGTTATAATATTCCACAATAATAAATTTAATAAATTAAAAAAACATTTAAAACCTAAAAATAAAATTATGCTCTCATAATGATATCTCTTATGAACATGCACGAGAAAAACAGTATATGAAAATACAGTGTCACATATGCCATGGTAGCAGTATGTGTGGGAATATTCAGGGAATTCAGAAGAGGAGAATAAACTCAACTCAGGCAGGAAATCAAGAAAGGTTGTACAAGGCAGGTGATCTAGGATCTCTGCCTTGAAAACTGACTAGAAATTGTCCATGATAAGATTCTAGGCAGAAAAAACAATATAAGAAAAGTCAAAAGAATATGTAGAAATGTGTGTCCATGTGTGTGGTAGGTGAAGAGGATGCATGTGTGTGTTTGTGTGTGTGAGAATTCCAATATCCTCCTTCCTTCTGAAGTCAGTGCAGTCAATTATATATATTGCCTGATAAATGAGTATAAACTCCACATTTTTTCTGTACAGTGGTCTTGCACTTTAAGCCTAACTTCTAGCTATAGAACCAAGTTTTTGTTTCCCAATAAAGGAATCTCAACTACGCATGTCACAAGGATGTCATATATTTAGTGGGAAGACTTAAAATAGACCTTAGAGAGTCACCTCCTATGCATACAAGCAGGCCTGCTCTTAGCTTTGGCAATAATGCCAGCTCCCAAGATGGTACACAGCTAAGAGGCTATTTCTTGCTGCAGTGAGAACATCCAGTATTTACCAACCATGTGGTTTCTCCCCTATCCTGGCCAGGCTCCAGGTTATTTCCATCTGTAAGACTTACTACTTGTGACATAATTGGGTCATGCCACACCATGTATGACACTTCTGGGACCAAGCCCATCTTTTTCTATCCCCAATCCATTCACTGCTCCATGGATCAGTAAGCATTATGGAAAGTGACAAGAAGTGCAGCCAAGCAACAGTGAGGTGAGGGGCACTGTGGCAAACCTGAATTTCAACTTCCAGGTGTCCCTGGCCTCCAGACCTACAGGCTAATCCTGCTTGGCAACATTTTTTTGTCTTTGTTTTTCATCAAATAGTATCACCCTCTACGTTGTGCAAGGAAGCAGTACAAATTGTGTTAGTAATGGTGCAAGACAGAATGCGGTTCTAGACATGAAAGCTCTAAATTCTAGCCTGCATGGTGTGACGATTGACTGTCACTTTGGAGAATCCAGTAATCTCTGCCCTTGTGCTTCTTCATCAAGGAAATAAGGATTCTCACTGCAAGGAATACCTAGCTATGAGAGAGATAAAAACATTTTCAGAACTTTAAAACATTAAATAATATTGAATTAAGCCAGGTAGTTGTTCATCCAGAACATTTGTTAACACCACTGAGAGCAAGCAGGCCTATTTTCCAAGGCAAGTAGGTCAAATGCAGTTATCACACTTTTCCACCCATGTACTATATGCTGCCTAATTTAGAAGGACGTCTGGGATCAGAGAAGTTAAGTTCACGCCACTGAATATTAAATATTCATGAGAGCCTATCATGCGTAATGTGCTGTACTATATGTTTTAATTTTAGTGATTTGTTCAAGGTCAGAGAGCTGGTTACTGTAAGGCTACATTAGCTGACCTTACTCTCAGCTGCATTATCCATCATTCCATTCCATCACATGTTCTGGAATCAATTGTTTTCAATTGGGCAAATAGAAGAATTTATGTGCTTTAGGTTCACAACTGTTTCATCTGAGGTTCTATCTACATAAAGCACTTAGATTTTTTCCAGAAATATTTAATTGGGTTTGCTTAATTTATGAAAGAAAATGTACATTAGTGACACCAGGACTTTTATGAAGAGAAAAAAAGAGTATCTTGGAAAGACAAGTAAATTCCTAAGCAAAAGCAGTAGGAGCAAAGAGAGCATGAGGTGCCAACACAATCAACACATAAATAATTCTACAATTATTGGCAGTTTTAAGGTTCACTGGCTGTGATTCTTAAGAAAAGGAAGTCAGACCGGGAACAGGAACCAAATGATCATCTGCCACTCTAGTCTTAATCACTGCTGCCCATTGCTGGATATTCTCTCTGGGCTATATGCACTCAGCTGTGGCCCTGACCACATGGAAATGAAATAAAGGAAAAGAAATTTGGCTCTTATCACAGAGTATGTCATGCTGATTTATTAACCTGAAATATAGTATAATCTGGAGAAGGCAATGGCACCCCACTCCAGTACTCTTGCCTGGAAAATTCCATGGATGGAGGAGCCTGGTAGGCTGCAGTCCATGGGGTCACTATGAGTTGGACACGACTGAGCGACTTCACTTTCAATTTTCACTTTCATGCATTGGAGAAGGCAATGGCAACCCACTCCAGTGTTCTTGCCTGGAGAATCCCAGGGACGGGGGAGCCTGGTGGGCTGCCGTCTATGGGGTCGCACAGAGTCGGACACGACTGAAGCGCCTTAGCAGCAGCAGCAGCATAGTTTAATCTGCATAAAAATGGAGCCTTACAAACTGACTGGAATTTAGCTCTAATTCGAGCTCAATTCCTTCTGGTAGCCTCACTTAAATGTGCTTCGTTTGTGGCTCAGATGGTAAAGAATCTGCCTGCATTGCGGGAGACCCAAGTTCAATCACAAGAGACACAAGTTAGATCTCGAGGTCAGGAAGATCCCCTGGAGAAGGAAATGGCAATCCTCTCCAGTATTCTTTCCTAGAGAATTCCAAGGACAGAGGAGCCTGGTGGGCTACAATTCATGGGGTCACTACAGTCAATGGGGTCACTACAGTCCTTGGGGTTCCTACAGTCCATGGGATTGCTAACAGTCCAACACAACTGACTGACTACACTTTCAATTTCAGTCTTATTTAAATAGGTCATTCATCACTGTGACCTCTTTTGATAATCATCTTACTGTGATATTGAATTTTAAATTAATTCTGTTATAATTTAGCCAATGTTTATTTGCAAAATAATCACTAAGGTATTAGTTCTGCTCCCTTCCCCAAGATGGGTCCTTACCAACATTCTCCTGAAGGCCCACACAACTGAAGACAGTCTATTCCATTATTTGCTAAAATGTATTGTTCAAGAATCATTGTGTTTGAGTAGTTCAGAGCATAAGGAAAAGGAGACATTATCACAGACACTTTACCTGGATTGTGAGGTAGGCTACTCATTTTGAGCCAATCAAGACATAAAATATGGCTCAACGACAAAAATCCAGGTCAGTTGGCACACATTAGTTGATTTCTATTTGTGCTAGGGTCTGGCAAGTTCACTTATGTTATTTATTGCTCATTAACCAGAACATGCCGGATTGTGTTGTTGTTGTTCAGTTGCTAAGTCAAGTCCAACTCTTTGCGACCCCATGAGCTATACCACATCAGGTTTCCCAGTCCTTCACTACCTCCTGGAATTTGTTCAAACTCATGTCCATTGAGTCAGTAATGTCATTCAATCATCTCATTCTCTGTCACTTCCTTCTCCTCAGTCTTTCCCAGCATCAGGGTCTTTTCCAATGCATCAGCTCTTCCTATCTTATGATGACTGGAGCTTCAGCTTCACCATTAGTCCTTCCAATGAATATTCAAGGTTGATTTCCTTTAGCATTGACAACAAACTGGAAAATTTTTAAAGAGGAACATTATGAATTCTAATAAATTCAGTCTAATTCATTACAATGTAACATGTTAATGGTTCAAGTATTATATACCCTCTGAAAGGCACACTTAGTGCACAGAGGCAGATGCACAAGAAACAGATGTGTAAGTGTGTGTGTACAGAGGTGATTTTTCTCTTTCCCATTTCTCATATATCTCAAAGAGGATTGGCCATTGCCACCTGAAGGCTACCTGAAGAATCTGGATCTGATAAATGAACTAATATGTCAGAGGTGTCCTAAGCAAACAGCCTGATGAGTTGATCTCAACATTTGTGTCAAGATAGATTATAAGTAATATTGTTCCACACTTTGTTATATTTCCTCTTCCTTTAGGTAATCTCTTTAGGTGATATACCCATGATTGATAATGAAATTACCTATTTTAGAATTTATACTTGTATTAAAGATTATCTAATTCAACTCTAGATGAGACAGAATTTCTCATAAGAATAAGTAATTTCCTCACAAGTTGCAGATAAAAAGGTGAGCAGTAACAGGGGCCAGGCCAGAATCCATATCTTTTGATTCCTATCTCAATGCTGTGTGTGTGTGTGTGTGTGTGTGTGTGTGTGTGTGTGTGTGCTTAGTCACTCAGTCATGTCTGATTCTTTGCAACCCCATGGACTGTAGCCCAACAGGCTCCTCTGCCCATGGGGGTTCTCCACGCAAGAATACTGGAGTGGGTTGCCATGCCCTCCTCCAGAGGATCTTCCCAACCCAGGAGTCAAACCCAGGTCTCCTTCATTGCAGGTGGAATTTTACCATCTGAGCCTCCAGGGAAGTGCTGTCTCACTGCAACTTCCAACTTTAATGTCCCTGATAGGCTATTTCAAACATTTCTCACTATGAGCATTCATTTGTATCAGATCTCAGTCAAGGAGTGAACTGGGTAGGCAGCTCCCTGGGAGCCAGTTTTCATGATGCATGAAAGTATTGAGTTGGCCAAAAAATTCTGTAAGTTTTCTGTAAGATGTTATGGAAAAATCCGAAGGAACTTTTGGCCAACCTTCTGCCTCACCTTCACTACTTAGATAAAATCATTTTGAAAGGAAACTTAATCACGAACATATCCAGTGTATCCACATCTCAATCTAGCCCATATATAGACTGATGTGTGTGCATGTGTGCCATCACTTCAGTCTTGTCTGACTCTTTGCAGCCCTATGGAATGCAACCTGCCAGGCTCCTCTGTCCATGGGATTCTCCAGGCAAGAATACTTGAGTGGTTGTGGAGCCCTCCTAGAGGGGATCTTCCCAACTCAGGGATGGAACCTGCATCTCTTACATCTACCTGCATTGACAGGTAGGTTCTTTACTGAATCACCCAGGAAGCTCCATAGAGAAAGTTAATCCTCATAGCGTGGTAGCCAAAGACAAAAAGAGGAGGTTTTCTATGGGCTAGCAAGATATTGCACACTATGCTGAGATGCCTAAAGGATCAAGAGAAGAGTCTGGTAAAGTTGGGAATTGACTGATTTTCCTAAATAATCATTTAACATATTTCTTTCTTCTAATATCTCATTAATAACACTTCCACACCACAATCTCAGCTTTTGACTATTTCACTGGGGAAAAAAACGAACAAAAAACCAAGCAATGAGAAAAGAACTTTCACATGTACCCACCTTGAAATTACACGTCTTTCTACACCTGTGCCCATGCATTCTGCCTTGAGGAAACAGTGAGCAAACTGCCTGTGCTTCTTGTCTTAGGTGAAGTCAGATGCTCAGGGATGAGGCTCCTGAAATCACTCCTCTCTCTACCATACCAACAATGTTTACCCCTCTACTGGATGGTCTCCACCAGTAATTCAACATGCTCAATATGACACCATTTTATAAAACCTTCTCCTAACCCTATATCTCTCTTTTAATGCCTGAATTCTCTTCTCTCTTTTAGTAAAACTCATTGGAAGGATGTCTATACTTTACTTTATTTCCTTTTCTTGATGTTCTCTTGAACCATCCTTAGTCTGATTTTCGTCCCCATCCCTTCACAGAAATAGATCCTGCGAACCTCTCCAATGATCTTCATTTTGCTAAATTTCATCTTCAGTTCTCACCTTACATAACTTCTCTGCAGTGTTTGTCACAATACTTCATTCCTTTGTTGAAGCACTTACTTCCTAAGACATCACTCTCTCTTGGTTTACCTCATGTTGGCACTATATTGGCTACTCCTCAATTTCCTCTGCCAGTTTCTCCTAATTTTCCCAATCTCTAAATGTGGGAGAACCCCTTAAACTTTGGCTTTTTGTGGTAAGCAAAGCCAGAATAAATCTTTAAATTATTTTAATGACATATCTGTTGGAACGGAGATTTTTAGCTATTCCCTGTAGCCTACTATTCATAATTTATACAATTGGTAATCACCAATCACAATATGATCACCCAAGTTCAGACCAATATCATCCCATGCTTAACTAGTGCAATAATACATCATTTGTCTGCTCAGTCTTCCACCTCCTGTTCCTCCAGTCCATCATCCTATGCGGCATTACAAGTGTATTATCCTTTGGTACAATTTTATACTTATCATTACATACTCAAAATTGTATTTCCTCTTTCCTATAACATCCAACTATTACTAGCTGTACCCACTCAATCTATTAATAGGGAAACATTCCCTTCCTTCCATCACTTTTTAATTCCCTTATTAATACCTCCTCAGTATATGCCAAGCCCTTATACTGATTCCTGTATATGAACTTTAACTCAAGTCATGTAACAAGTTTCTTGTCCTTGAGCACTGTGATCTCCATAGCTGAAGCCTTTTAGACCCCCTTAAGGGGTTAGAGTTTTAGGTCCAGGCCACAAAACAGATAAAACACAGAACTTCTAGGTCAACATTTCCAAAATGTACTCAGATTCATACTAATTTTATGAGCTGTTAAAATTTATAGCTGATGCATATTCATACACACACACACACACGCACACAGCATCTATAGCTAAAGGTTAGTCTGGGAAATGCTGGTTTAATCAAAGTTAAATAATAATCTTTGTCTTTTCTATGGGATTGAATATGTCACTTTACAGTGTATTCTCTAGTCCTGCGTAGCTCAGTTGGTAAAGCATCTGCCTGCAATGCGGGAGACCTGGGTTCAGTTCCTGGGTCAAGAAGATCCCCTGGAGAAGGAAATGGCAACCCACTCCAGTATTCTTGCCTGAAGAATCCCATGGACAGAGGAGCCTGGTGGGCTACAGTTTGCAGGATCACAAGAGTCGGACATGACTTAGCACTATTTTTCTTTCTTTATACAATGCCAGCATATGAAGAAGTAGTGAGTATGTGGGAACTCCTAACAAGATAACTATACCTCAGTCCTAACATTGGTGTCTCTGTCTCATCACGCTGCATATATATTTACTGTGAGGCCCTAAATGTACTGTCATTTTCTTGGAACTGATTGCCATCATTATTCTCATGCTTTCTTCCAAGAATGTAAGTCCTGCTGGCAGCACCAGTCATTCTGAGTGCATGCTACATTCTCCTCAAAGCCCTTATCTATGGAGACTTTCTCTGAATATTTATTGTTGAAACCAAGTTTGGTTCAGATTTATTACTTTACCCCTCTTTACTTTGGCCCTTTTGGGAAAATTTCAATTACTCAGTTAAATGTAAGGTATTGATTAAAAAAGAACTGGGTAAGAGACTGAGCCTTCCTTAACAGACATTTAACCATCTCCATTATTAGAAAACCAGCTCAACTATGCAAAAAGCAAAAATAAACAAGTAGGTCTTTACCAAACTGAAAAGCTACTACAAAGCAAAGGAAACCATCAACAAAATGAAAAGAACCTACTGAATAGAAGAATTTTCATATATCTGATAATAAGCTAATATCCAAAATATACAAAGAACTCATGCAATTCAAAAGCAAAAACCAAACAACCAGATTTTAAAATGTGCATAAACCCCATGGACAGATGAGCCTGGTGGGCTATAGTCCATGGGGTCACAAAAACTTGGACATAACTGAGCGTCTAAACAGCAGCAACAAACAACAATATCTGAATAGACATTTTCTAAAGAAGATATACAGATGGTGAGAAGGTACAAGAAAAGATGGTCTACACTGTTAATCATCAGAGAAATGTAAATTAAACCAAAATGAGATATCACCTCACACCTGTTAGAATGGCTAATATCAAAAAGATAAGAGATAACAAGTATTGGTTAAGATATAGAGAAAAGAGAACTTTTGTGCAGTGTTGATGGAAATATAATTGATGCAGTTACTATGGAAACAATATGGAGGTTCCTCAAATAATTAAGACTAAACTACCATATGATCCAGCAATTCCACTTCTGAGTATTTATTTGAAGAAAACAAAAACACTAACTTAAAAAGATATAAAGATACATGCACCCCCATGTTCACTGCATCATTATTTATATTTATAATAGCCAAGATATGGAAACAACATATTAATGGATAAATGAATAAAGAAATTGTGGTATACAAACACAATGGAAGAGTATACAGCCATAAAAAAGAACAAAGTCTGCACCTGTTTAATAAAGGGCAAATAGCTTTTTTCTCAAATATGTGATAGCTTATTCATTCATCATCTTGGGTAGCTAGAAAAATAATAACTGCTTCCTCCACTTTCGACAAGGAGAGTGTATGAACTGCCAGTTCTCTGGAACAAACAAGCAAGTGCACACTATCATCTATATTTGCAACTTGGGGAACTAATGAGTCCTACAATATAAATTTCATGAACTGTGTAGTCCCATCTCTTCTAGATCATATCACTTCATAAACACTCACATTAAAGCATAAACTGGAGAAGGAAATGACAACCCACTCCAGTACTCTTGCCTGGAAAATCCCATGGACAGAGGAGCCTGGTAGGCTACTGTCCATGGAGTTGCAAAGAGTCGGACAAGACTGAGCAACTTTACTTACTTACTTAAGCCATAAACAGTAATATTAATAATAAAGAAAAGACTTGAAGAAGGCAGATATTTAAAAGTAGAGCAAATCAATAGCCTTGTCTCTAAGAGCAAAAGCAAAACAAAACAACACCACCAAAAAAATTGAGGCACAAATATCTATCGAGTCTTTAGCTTATTGGTAGAAATGTTGGAGGGGTGGAAGCACTCAAATAAAAATGAAATGTATATAGACTCTCAGAGAAAATATCAGAGATGAGGATACGCATTAAGAAAAATAAGTCTGAACATGTAAGATGGGGTTGGATTATTGAGGCTGGGAAGTTTCAACTCCAATTTATTTTTTTCTTTTTAAAAAAATATTTGTTTGGCTGCACTGGGTGTGGGTCTTAGTTGCAGCACATTGTCTCAGTATTTGTGGTGCACAGCCTCAGTAGCTATGGTACATGGGTTTAGTTGCCCTGTGGTATGTGGGATCTTAGTTCCCCAACCAGGGATTTAATCCGCATCACCTGGATTGCAAGGTGAATTCATAATCACTGGACTACCAGTGAAGTCCCAAATTTCCTTTTATTTTTGTCCTTAAAATCTCCTTTTGCTAAGAAAATAAAGTCTGTCACCATACACAGAATTTTCATTCCCAGCCAAAGTTCTTTTGAAAGTCCAACATACTCACTGCCCTCTCTTGACATCTGTAATGTTTAACTTCAATGTCTCTGCCCCTGAGGATGGGAGGAACACATTCTGGCCTGAAGAACTAGCTTTTTGGCAGGGTATCAGCAGGTGACCTTTCCTAAAAATACTGTCCTCAGGGAGGCTCAACCCCATAGACAGGAATAAATTCCTTTCTGAGCTAAGCCTCAGATCAATAATGGGAAACTGTGCACCCATAATAAGGAGAAAGATTTTCCATGGCAAAGAGAGTGAAAACCATACCAAAAAAAAAAAGGATCCAGGGAGTGTGTCTTCTCTATCAGTTGTGGCCCCACCTGGGAGAAAGCCATGGGGTTTGAGATGCAGTTGCCTGCCAAATCAAAATTGGGATCTGGGTGAATGAGTTTTCCTCCTCTCAGTCCTGATGAGCTTCATTTTCAGAGCCCCAAGGCCAACTTGCCATGAAACTGTAATTTGGAAAAGTTCTTCATCTGCAACACTTTGATCTTCTATACTTTTAACAATATTTTGGCATGACAAATTAAATTTGAACTAAATTAAAATATTGAACTATTTATTTGTGGGTGGCTTGTGGTGAAAGGCTGGGGAATATGATGAGGTTTAAAGCTTTAAAGATTCAGTAGATCAACAAATTTTAAACATTTTAAAATATATAGTTTATTTTTAAACCCCAAGGAACCTCAGTCTATAAGACAAACAAAAGTATAGCTTCTCTGGTTAAAGAGGTTAACGATAAAAGAGCTCTAATTCTTCCTCCAAAACAATTCAGAGCCACAATATATGCAATTTTGGACCCTCTTGGACATAAACTGCTGTGGGAACATTAATAAGCAAAAAGCTCCATACACTTTGATTACAGGGAAGGCTTCAAAATGAAGAGGTGGAAAGAAAGGAAGGATGGAGTAGTTCAAACTTATTAGAAGGATGAGTTCACCTTCACTAGACATACAAAGGAGGCAAGTGAATGTTCCAAACAGAAGGAGGCTTGTGCTAAAAGCAGAGGCAAGAAAGTATGTCAGGATTCAAAGCAGTCACAGCACAGGCTGCAGGTTCCTTACAGACCATAGGTCTTGCCTGTCATGTGCCCAAGTTAGCATCATCTATGGTGCAAAGTTCACTATTATCTGAAGATAAGGCTGTTATATAATATCATTCATTTCCATTAGTCTACACAGCTTTGTGAGGAGTCTAGACTTTGTTCTTTGCATAATGGGGAGGTTTTTAATCACAGTAGCCAATTAGAATCTGATTTTACAGAGATAATTCTGGTTTCTCTCAGGAAGAACAGTTGCGATCCAAACACTGATCCCAAGGAGATGATAAAGGAAATTATTTTAAATAGCACAGCAAATGATGATAATATAATCACAGCTAGCATTTACCTTAATACATGCCAGGGAAATTGCTAACTGTATTATGGCATTACCTCATCTTTTCCTCATCATAATCTAAAGGAAAAGGTACTACAGTCATCCCTATTTTAGAGATGAGGAAGCCAGGGCACTAAGTTAAGCAATTTAGCAAACCCTGGAACTACTTAGCAGTGAAATTTACTTATGACTATAGAGGATTTCACTAATGATAATTTGATCTAAAATCAGTAGAATCTGATGGCAATTTAACAAGAAATAAAGTGACCAAAGCAAATGACAAGGTTTCTAGTTTGAAAGACTGGTAGATCATGCATGGTATCATCAACTGAAAGGGAAAATTTAGTGAAATGAACGTATGTGCTGAAAAGTATGGGAAATGGTTAAGAAGACAGATGACTAGAAAACTGTGGATGGGGAGCCCAATATTTAATGACAAATTGCTTCAGAGTTTTAAAAATGTTGATTTTATTTTATCAACAAGTAAGAATCATATCTATGTATGTCAGATGGATAGATAGATAAATTGATTAAGCCTAACTTATTCATTTAAAAGACAAAGTCATTTTGAATTTGGAGTTATGCCTTAGCATTATTTTGAACTCTGAGTGGTTAGATTATTACCACAGTTGGTATCTTCTGGATCTTTCAGAATTTTCTGCCTAAGAGACAGAGTAGGTTGAGAATATCTATAACTAAAAAATATATCAATGGATAAAAAAAAAAAATGAAAAAACTTTATGGCATTTTCAGAATGTCCAAAATACATGAGATTTCAAAAGAAGAAATATTGATTATGACTGGAATTTAGGTATCATATGGTATAAATTCCTTATTTTTCTGAACAAGGGACAAAAAGACAAGAAGATAATGTAACTAGGTCAAATTTTCATTCATACCACATCTTAGATTCCTATCAGAGATATAGCAAGTAAAATTGATGGGGATAGGCCAAGAAGAATTTTCAGCTGATATTCATTTTTTAAAAAGCCACTGAAAATGAAAAACATTTGCAATTTTAAAAATCAGATGACTGCATGCATCTTCCAAATCAACATTTTTCAGGAAGGATACTTTTATATGCAAATGGTGGAAAGGAATTGTGTGATCCTCTTAGGAGCCTGGGACCATTGCTGTAGGGGCCATATTTGTACCTCTCCTTGTCTCTTCTTGTAGAGATCCCTTGTGGCTCAGATAGTAAAGAATCTGCGGGCAGTGCAGGAGACTCAGGTTCAATCCCTGGATCTGAAAGATCCCATGGAAAAGGAAATGGCAACCTACTCCTATATTCTTGCCTGGAGAATTCCATGGACTAAGGAGATTTGTGGGCTATAATCCATGAGGTTGCAGAGAGTTGGACACCACTGAGAGAATAATACACAGTAACATCGTTCCTACGTTCAGTTTAGTTCAGTTCAGTCTCTCAGTCATGTCTGACTCTTTGTGACCCCATGGACTGCAGCACGCCAGGCCTCCCTGTCCATCTTCAACTCCTGGAGTTTACTCAAACTCATCTCCATTGAGTCGGTGATGCCATCCAACCATCTCATCCTCTGTCATCCCTTTCTCCTCCTGCCTTCAATCTTTCCCAGCATCAGGGTATTTTCAAATGAGTCAGTTCTTCACATCAGGTGGCCAAAGTATTGGAGTTCCTACCTTAGTGTTTTTCTAAGATCTTGAATGGTACTTGAGACAAATATGATTCCCAGCAACTGTAAAATCCTGGAGCATTTGAAGGCTTTTTTAAAAACTCTAGCATTTGATACCACTCTGCCTTGTTTTATAGACTTTCTTTCTTTTCAAAACAGCAGATTCCTTCAAAGCAAAGAAAATATTTTTATTCCTCTTGCATTTTCCCTATTGTATATCCAAGAAAAGAATAGGAAATAAAATAGAAGCTCAGAGTATTTATTGATATATTTTGCTTTCAACATGATATAGTCAACTTTAAAAAACAAATTGTAGAACAGTATTCTGTCATTTTTTTTAGAAAAAGGAAGATTATTTTCAACAGTGACAGTTCTACATTATTTTCATGTTTCATTTCTTAATTATACTGTTTTAAAAAGATATACGTAGTTAGTTAGGAAATGTTGGTTTCATTCAGTAATATATGATTGGTGATTCTTGTATTGTGATCACATTTCATTAAGAAACTCTCTCTTCTCTATATCCAAACAGAGCACTTCCATTTTCCCCCTCATTCTTTAAGTCAGCTTCTTGAAGTGTAGCTTTGTGCTAGTATTTTCTTCTCATTATTTATTATAATGTGTACATAAAATATTGTGTTGATATTTCAAGTGTCAGTTTATGGCTAGAACAGAGGCAATTTCTAAATGTGAATGGCATTAAGGCTTAGAAAGGTAGCTGGTACAATTGCTGGGTCACTGAGCTTCTCAGAACTTTGGATTTCTGTCAAGGAAAGATTTTTCATGTGTGGAAAGTGGACGGAGACACAAATGTGCACATAATCCCAACTGATAGAATAAGCATGTTATTAGGGGTCATTTAAGCTTAAATAATAGCATTTTATAAGCTCAGAAAACCAAAAGGTCTCAGTTCTCACAGTTTCTTTTCTACTGGGAAATTAACAAAGCTTTATATAAGCTAGATAAAGCAATACATATTAACCTGGAAGTTTCATTATAGTGTATTTTTTTTGACATAAATAAACACTCAGCTTCTTCCTTTCTAGTCACAATTGAGGGCTTAATTGGGAAGAAAGGAAAGGACTTGAGATGGGAGAGCCAAGTTGAAGGGCTGCTTGTGGAATTCTCTTTGCATTCTGATTTGATCACTATTCATGCATGAATTACATTGAACCAAAAATTTCCTTCATGTTGAGCATCTAGAATGTTAATTATTTTTATGCAAAATATATTATCGACTAGCCTCCCACTGTCCCCCTGGACATTTCTTAAATCATGAGCACTGACTGACCTGTTCTATCAGAGAAGTACGTGCCAGTCATCGATATGCAGTACTACCTCTTGGTAAAAAAAAAAAAAAATGGAGGGATTAAAGTATTATATTTCAAAAGGATTGTATTAAAGTAGTTACACAATTTGATTTATAAAGTCACTCAGATTCTATTAAAAATGGACTCTAAGGGGAAATGAATAGAAATAGAAAGATCAGACAAGAGATTACACAGTAATTCTGGTGATTGAGAGAGTGGTTTCATTTAGAATGGTGGATGTGAAAATGGAGAAAAGTAAACAGATTTAGAACATATTTTTAGGGTGTGGACTTAAATAAAGAGAGTGAGGGGAGAAGAGGATGATATCTACCCAAGGGATTCAAGAGATAATTTCTACAGTCAGTTCTTTTCCTGGGATTCTTGGCTGATTCATCATATTAAACATCATCTCACTTATTCTGAAGGACTAATGGTGCAACTAGTAATTCCTGTTCTTGATTCAGTTTTGACTTTTACAAAAACTTTTTGATTTATCTATAGCCTTCTATATTCAATCTGACCTATACACATAAAGAAAACTGCATGTCTGCATTTAATATACAGATATGTACTTAATAGGGAAAGCAGAACATTAATCTACCTATATGTCTGCCTGTCTATATTTCTTACAGACTTTGTAGTTAGAAGTCATTTAGCTGTTGCATGCCAGAGTTTTTGCTCTTTCCTCTATACTGCACCATCTTCTCATAGGCGTGATAGCTTACTGGGGAAGACAGTCAATATAAATATATATGAGGGATATATTTCTCTTGGATAATTTACAATCTTTGTGGAAGAAAGGAATTTTGTTTTTACTTAGCAACATGAATCAGTAAAGGGCAAACAAATGATTACTCTTCCAAGTCCTGAAGAAATATAAAGACCTTTCTGGGCAGAGAAAAAAGATATATGGAGACATTGCCAGACAAAAAGGATGTAGCAGGTCTAACTTAATCTTTGAAAATTGATAAGAATCTGGTCATCAGAGAGAAATTGGGTGAATACTGTAAACACTAGGACCAATGAGTATGGCAGAAGTAAGAAATTTGTATGAGGAATGCCAAAGGAAGTTGACCCTAACACTTGTTAAGAGGCAGCTGTGTTAATCCATATGTATTACATATTATCTAATTTAATACTTATAATGGTGAAACAGGAAAATATCAGTATCCCTGTTTAACAGATGTGAGAACTGAGACTATGAGACACTTTTTCTAAGGCCATGGAAAAGTAAGAGGCAGAGCTAAGTTTTGCTTCTACTTTTTGTACAGTTCTAGAGTTAACTTCACTGTGCTGAAACTGCTTAGTGAATAGTAAAAGAGAGAAGGTGAGCCAAGGCTAACTTGAGAGGTGCCTTAATTGGTAAGCTTATTAATTTGGTGGTGGATGGACATTGAAGACTTAAATAGAGTGATGCTTGCTAAATTTGTTTCATTTTGTTTTGCTTTGATTTTACTATGAGTTCAACATGTTAAGCAATGGTTTCTAAAACAGTTGAACAGTCTTCTGAGGTAAAAATTTTGGAACATTTGGAAAATTTGAAAAATTCTGGCAAGTTTGTTTAGCTGGTCCAATTATTGTATAGTCTCCCTTTTTAGAGTTGATACCATAACATTAAGGAGCTGTGAATCACAGATTCCACAACATGAGGGTTTTCAATTTATAATGTTTTAAAATAAATCATCATTTGCTCTGTTCACTCCTTTTTTGGAAATAAGATGCATATAATGCAACATTTTGGTAATTTTCCAAAAGAATAACGCCTCCTGTCTGACCTCCAATATGTATTTGTTAGTTTTCTGCTGTGTTCACAGCTTTATGGTGTTGGGAAAGTCTGCATTTAAAGTATCTTCTGCTAAATGTTTGCTGGGCTTTTCCTCTGAGTTATCTTGAGATCTCCATGACAGCCATGCTCTGCTAGGCCTACTGCCAGCCTAGGGCAGCCAGTGTACAGCCACGGGACCGAAAAGCAGCAGCTGGAGGAGCATTTAAGACCAGACTCCTCTGAGCAAGTGCACATCTAGTGAGGCTCACTGCATCTAATATCTGCATCAGGCCAAATTATATTCACTTGTGTCTCACCTCATCAGCCTGCAGAATGCCAAGGTTCCCCATGTTCCAGCAAAAGGGGAAGCAGATTAGCTCTGGGCCAGATAAGGAAGGGAAAATATGAGACATTTATCAAAGTTAGTGAAAAATTAAATTCTGGACCATTGATGCAAGGGTCTCAAATGCTCTACAGAATTCTACCTAAGTCAAAGGAGGAAATAAAAGAAACACACAACCAACATAATAGTTGTAAAATGTCTAAATAACTCTCTGAAAGTCATGGGGTGAAAAGGCAGAGGAGTCTACTTTATAGTGTTCAGACAGGATCAGGAGGAACTAAATGTTTTCTCAAGAAAATTAAAATAAGTATACATTAGCACCATGATATAGTATAAAGCAAGATTCAGATAGAGTGCAGACAGAAGAGAGGCAAAACAGAATATGGATAGTAGATTGAGCTACATTCAGGCTTGTAAACCAGTAGTCATAGTATAATTCTGAATCTGGAGAATAGGTCAAAGTAGGGAGAATTTACCACTTACTGTGATAAAGAGTATACCCCATAGGTTAAAGCAAAACTATGGATGATAACAATGTTAGTTGGGCAGCAGGAATTCAAAACCACTCAAGAACGCTAAAGGAAGTATAGGTAAAAAGGCATTAGAGGTTTCAGCTCGACAAATAGAGAGATACAAAATGTTATTTTAAAAAGAGAGAAGAAAAGATAGCATAAAGCTGGACACTCAATAAAAATATAGAGATTAGAACAGGGAAAGAATAATCTTTTTTTTCATCTGATGGTAGCATATTTGGTAAATTTGTTCACATTAAAAAACGGGTTCAGTTCAGTTCAGTCGCTCAGTCGTGTCCGACTCTTTGTGACCCCATGAATTGCAGCATGCCAGGCCTCTCTGTCCATCACCAACTCCCGGAGTCTACCCAAACCCATGTCCATCGAGTCGGTGATGCCATCCAACCATCTCATCCTCTGTCGTCCCCTTCTCCTCCTGCCCCCAATCCTACCCAGCATTAGGGTCTTTTCCAATAAGTCAACCCTTCGCATGAGGTGGCCAAAGTATTGGAGTTTCAGCTTCAACATCAGACCTTCCAATGAACACCCAGGATTGATCTCTTTTAGGATGGATTGATTGGACCTCCTTGCAGTCCAAGGCACTCTCAAGAGTCTTCTCCAACATCACAGTTCAAAAGCATCAATTCTTCGGCGCTCAGCTTTCTTCACCGTCCAACTCTCACATCCATACATGACCACTGGAAAAACCATAGCCTTGACTAGACGGACCTTTTTTGGCAAAGTAATTTCTCTGCTTTTAAATATGCTATCTAGGTTGGCCATAACCTTCCTTCCAAGGAGTAAGCGTCTTTTAATTTCATGGCTGCAATCACCATCAGCAGTGATTCTGGAGCCCCAAAAAATAAAGTCTGCCACTGTTTCCACTGTTTCCCCATCTATTTCCCATGAAGTGATGGGACCAGATGCCACGATCTTAGTTTTCTGAATGTTGAGCTTTAAGCCAACCTTTTCACTCTCCTCTTTCACCTTCATCAAGAGGTTCTTTAGTTCTTCTTCACTTTCTGCCATAAGCGTGGTGTCATCCGCATATCTGAGGTTATTGATATTTCTCCCTGCAATCTTGATTCCAGCTTGTGTTTCTTCCAGCCCAGCGTTTCTCATGATGTACTCTGCACATAAGTTAAATAAGCAGGGTGACAATATACAGCCTTGACGTACTCCTTTTCCTGTTTGGAACCAGTCTGTTGTTCCATGTCCAGTTCTAACTGTTCCTTCCTGACCTGCATACAGGTTTCTCAAGAGACACGTCAGATGGTCTGGTATTTCCATCTCTTTCAGAATTTTCCACAGTTTATTGTGATCCACACAGTCAAAGGCTTTGGCATAGTCATTAAAGCAGAAATAGATGTTTTTTCTGGAACTCTCTTGCTTTTTTGATGATCCAGCGGATATTGGCAATTTGATCTCTGGTTCCTCTGCCTTTTCTAAAACCAGCTTGAACATCTGAAAGTTCATGGTTCACTTATTGCTGAAGCCTGGCTTGCAGAATTTTGAGCATTACTTTACTAGCATGTGAGATGAGTGCAACTGTGCAGTAGTTTGAGCATTCTTTGGCATTGCCTTTCTTTGGGATTGGAACGAAAACTGACCTTTTCCAGTCCTGTGGCCACTGCTGAGTTTTCCAAATTTGCTGGCATACCGAGTGCAGCACTTTCACAGCATCACCTCTGAGGATTTGAAAGAGCTGAACTGGAATTCCATCACCTTCACTAGCTTTGTTCGTAGTGATGCTTTCTAAAGGAGTAATATATTAATAGAAATAAAGTAAAACTTGACCTTACAAAGACTCTCTGGATAGATTGAGGTATTTCAGTCTGAGAAAAGAAGTCTCAGAGAGGAAAATGAAAGTTGCCTTCAGATATTTGAAAGACTATTTTCTCAGAATAAAAATTATTACTTTCTATAGTCCCATAATCTTATCATTCAGATTTCATCTGCTTAACATTTCCTTGCAACTTTCTTCGGTTCCCTAATCCCCTGAATTCTGAAATTTTATGATGTAAATTAAAGTCAGAAATCAATGCAACAAAAGGTGACAAGAGAAAAGGAAAAGAATGAGGACAATGAAATTAGACTGGCAACTTCGGAGGGGAAACATTGCTTGATCTGAAGACAAGCTACTGATTCACGAGGAACAAGATGAAGCAGTGACAAAGTGGGGTGAAGGACAGGAAGGCTCTTCTGACACACGGGGTTTGTGGAGCCACTGAGCCTAGATAATGTCTAGCCTAAGTTCTCTTTACCACCTGATATTCATAAGTCTCAACTCTAGCCTTTGGCCCACAGTACCATTTAGGCTTACTGGGGAGGAGTAGTGTTTTCATAGAATCAATGTTCAATAATTCCAAACAGTAGGCATTTCCTAATCAAGGCATACTTAGCTTTGAATTTGTAAAAGGTCTATGCCAACCAACTCTAGTATTCTTGCCTGGAGAATCTGAATGGACAGAGGAGCCTGGTGGGCTACAATACATGGGTCCTGAAGACTGAGCGACTAAGCAGAGCACAAGAGGAAACTTAAAGTAAATACTTGGAAAGTTATATACAAGAAACTTCTTTAAGCATGCAAACTTCCCTCTTCCTCATATGGTATTAGGTCATGTTTCTGAGTTGCTAGAATTAACTGTCTACTGTGTTGATTCAAATCAGCCTTCTATTTATTAATCCTGAGTTATTGCTTTCAGGTGTACAGATCAAATAGAAAGTCCATCTGTTTCAGTTCTAGGAAACCCTTGATCAATTAGCCATTGTCAAAATTCCATGTAGATCAAATTATTCTGATTACCAGTTATACCCTGCTGCTTTCAATGGTAATCTTGCTTCTGTGTATTAATAACTCACACTTTGCCTCTGCTATTCTGAGTATCCAGAATTCTCACTGAAATCAGGAATCCATTTAAATGGTTGAATTTCCACTTATATTCTAGTCTAGACACAACCAGTGAAGTGCTCTTTAAGGCCTTGGGTATTCCCTTATCAATAGGGAACATCATTTAGGCTGCTTGCAGAAAATGTTTTGGGAGAATGACCAATTATACATGATAAAGCCAATCCAAAAATCTCATGTTTTCCTAAGCTTTTGGATTTATTCGGTTCAGTTCATTTCGGTTGTCACTCAGTCGTGTCCAACTCTTTGCAACCCCATGGACTGCGGCACTCCAGACTTCGCTGCCTGTACATCACCAACTCCCAGAGCTTGCTCAAACTCATGTCCATCGAGTCCATGATGCCATTCAACCATCTAATCCTCTGTCATCCCCTTCTCTTCCTGCCTTCAATCTTTCCCAGCATCAGGGTCTTTTTCAGTGAGCCAGCTCTTCGCATCAAGGTGGCCAAAGTATTGGAGTTTCTGCTTCAGCGTCAGCCCTTCCAATGAATATTCAGGACTGATTTCCTTTAGGATTGACTGGTAGGATCTCCTTGCCGGCCAAGGGACTCTCAAGAGTCATCCCCAACAACACAGTTCAAAGCATCAATTCTCTGATGCTCAGTTTTCTTTATAGTCCAACTCTCACATCCATACAGGACTACTAGAAAAAACATAACCTGGACTAGATGCAACTTTGTTGGCAACGTAATGTCTCTGCTTTTTAACATGCTGTCTAAGTTGATCATAGCTTTTCTTCCAAGGAGCAATAATCTTTTAATTTCATGACTGCAATCACCATGTGCAGTGATTTTGGAGCCCCCCAAAATAAAGTCTGTTACTGTTTTCATTATTTCCCATCAATTTTCCATGAAATGATGGGACCTGATGCAATGATCTTAGTTTTCTGAATGTTGAGTTTTAAGCCAACTTTTTCACTCTCCTCTTGCACTTACATTAAGAGGCTCTTAGTTTTTCTTTGCTTTCTGCCACAGGTTGGTGTCATCTGCGTATCTGAGGTTATTGATATTTCTCCTGGCAATCTTGATTCCAGATTGTGCTTCATTCAACCCAGCATTTCGCATGATGTACTCCACATATAAGTTAAATAAACAGGGTGACAAATATAGCCTTGACCTACTCCTTTCCCAATTTGGAAACAGTCTGTTATTCCATGTCCAGTTCTAACTGTTGCTTCTTGACGTGCATACAGATTTCTCAGGAGGCAGGCAAGGTGGTCTGTATTCCCATCTCTTGAAAAATTTTCCACAGTTTGCTCTGATCCACAGTCAAAGGCTTTGGTGTAATCAATAAAGCAGAAGCAGATGCTTTTCTGGAACTCTTGCTTTTTCTATGATCCAACAGATGTTTGCAATTTGACCTCTGGTTCCTCTGCCTTTTCTAAAACCAGCTTGAACATCTGGAAGTTCTCAGTTCATGTACTGTTGAAGCCTGGCTTAGAGAATTTTGAGCATTACTTTGCTAGCATGTGAGATGAGTACAATTGTGCAGTAGTTTGAACATTCATTGCCATTGCCTTTCTTTGGGATTCAAATGAAAACTGACCTGTACCAGTCCTGTGGTCACTGCTGAGTTTTCCTAATTTGCTGGCATATTTGACAGAGTGTCTGAAGAACTAAGGACAGAGGTTCATGACATTGTATAGGAGGCAGTGATCAAGATCATCCCCAAGAAAAAGAAATACCAAAAGGCAAAATGGTTGTCTGAGGAGGCCTTACAAATAGCTGAGAAAGGAAGAGAAGCTAAAGGCAAAGAATAATAGGAAAGATATACCCATTTGAATGCAAAGTTCCAATGAACAGCAAGAAGAGATAAGAAAGCCCACCTCAGTAACAAAGCCTACCTCAGTGACCAATGGAAAGAAATAGAGGAAAAGGAAAATGGGAAAGGCAGATTTCTTCAAGAAAATTAGAGATACCATAGGAATATTTCATGCAAAGATGGGCACAATAAAGGATAGATAGAAATGGTATGGACCTAACAGAAGCAGAAGATATTAAGAAGTGGTAGCAATACACAGAAGAACTATACAAAAAAGATTTTCATGACCCAGATAATCACGATGGTGTGATCACTCACCTAGAGCCAGACACCATGGAATGTGAACTCTAGAGGGCCTTAGGAAGCATCACTACAAACAAAGCTAGTGGAGATGATGGAATTCCAGTTGAGCTATTTCAAATCCTAACAGATGATTCTGTGAAAGTGCTGCACTCAATATGCCAGCAAATTTGGAAAACTCAGCAGTGGCCACAGGACTGGAAAAGATCAATTTTCATTCCAATCCTAAAGAAAGGCAATGCCAAACAATGTTCAAACTACCACACAATTGTACTTGTCTCACACGCTAGAAAAATAATGCTTAAAATTCTCCAAGCCAGGCTTCAACAGTATGTGAACTGTGAACTTCCAGATGTTCAAGCTGGTTTTAGAAAAGGCAGAGGAACCAGAGGTCAAATTGCCAACATCTGGTGGATCATAAAAAGCAAGAGAGTTCCAGAAAAACATCTACTCCTGCTTACAACAAAGCTTTTAACTGGATAACAACAAACTGTGAAAAATTCTTAAAAAATGGGAATACTGGACCACCTTACCTGCCTCCTGAGAAACCTGTGTGCAGTTCAAGAAGCAACAGTTAGAAATAGACAAGGAACAACAGACTGGTTCCAAATTGGGAAAGGAGTACATCAAGGCTGTATATTGTCACCCTGTTTATTTAACTTATATGCAGAGTACATCTTGAGAAATGCTGGGCTGGATGAAGCACAATCTGGCATCAAGATTGTGGAGAGAAATAGCAATAACCTCAGATATGCAGATGACACCACCCTTATGACAGAAAGTGAAGAAAAACTAAGGAGGCTCTTGATGAAAGTGAAAGAGGAGAGTGAAAAAGTTGGCTTAAAACTCAACATTCAGAAAACTAAAATCACAGCATCCAGTCCCATCACTTCATGGCAAATATATGGGGAAATAATGGAAACAGTGACAGACTTTATTTTGGGGGGCTCCAAAATCACTGCAGATGGTGAATGCAGTCATGAAATTAAAAGACGCTTGCTCCTTGGAAGGAAAGTTATGACCAATCTAGACAACACATTAAAAAGCAGAGACATTACTTTGCTAACAAAAATTCATGTTGTCAAAGCTATGTTTTTTTCAGGAGTCACGTATGGATGTGAGAGTTGGACTATAAAGAAAGCTGAGCACTGAAGAATTGATGCTTTTGAACTGTGGTGGTAGAGAAGACTCTTGAGATTCCCTTGGACTGCAAGGAGATCCAACCAGTACATCGTTAAGGAAATCAGTCCTGAATATTAATTGGAAAGACTGATGCTGAAGCTGAAACTCCAACACTTTGGCCACCTGATGCAAAGAACTGACTCACTGGAAAAGACCCTGATGCTGGGAAAGATTGAAGGCAGGAGGAAAAGCGGACGACAGAGGATGAGATGGTTGGATGGCATCACTGACTCAATGGACATGAATTTGGGTAAACTCTGGGACCTGGTAGTGGACAGGGAGGCCTGGCCTACTGCAGTCCATGGGGTCACAAAGAGTTAGACATGACTGAGCGACTGAACTGAACTGAGTGCAGCACTTTCAAAGCATCATCTTTTAGGATTTGAAATAGCTCAGCTAGAATTCCATCACCTCCACTAGCTTTGTTCATAGTCATGCCTCCTAAGGCCCACTTGATTTCACATTCCAGGATGCCTGGGTCTAGGTGAGTGATCACACCATCATGGTTATCTGGGTCATGACAATATTCTTTTATATAATTCTTCTGTGTATTGGTGCCACCTCCTCTTAATATCTTCTGCTTCTGTTAGGTCCATAATGTTTATTCTCTTTATCGAGCCCATCTTCATGAAATGTTCCCCTGGTATCTCTAATTTTCTTGAAGAGATCTCTAGTCTTTCCCATTCTCTTGTTTTCCTCTATTTCTTTCCATTGATCACTGAGGAAAGTTTTCTTATCTCTCCTTGCTATTCTTTGGAACTCTGCACACCTTGATTGAATTGAATTTGGATTCCTTACAACATATTAAACTAAGACATTTCTGGCATCTTCACTTCTTTTGGTTTAGGTTACTCCTGGATCTAGTTTTCGTTAACAATCCATGAAAATAATTAAGTCTACTTTCTGTTACTTGAGTTAGTTTTTTTCTTTTACATCAAATCCATACTCTCTTGTAATTACACCAAAACTAACAAATTCAACTTGATCTAAAATATGTTACTCTTTCCCTGGTCTAGCACCCTTGGGACCAATGGCTATATGTCTATTTCAAGATTTTTTTTGTAGATATAGACTATGAAATTGTATAAGTCAACATCTAAGTTAGATTTTTAATTAATGCCCAAGAGCATACTGGGATCTAACTCCAGATACCACATGGAACAATCCAGTGGGACAGGAGGAGACCTGTCATACTTTGTGTTGAAATCATCACAATATCTTCAAGCATCACAGTTGGCCTCACCTCACAGGAAAGATGGACTATTTCTGATATGTTAGTATATTTGGAGGAGTTGGTATTGTTCAAATTCTCTCAAATGTTCCAATTCCAATCCTCCCAGGTCCAACTCTTCACCAAACAATGTCTCATCTTTTATCTGATGATCTAGAGGAAGTTATTAATTTAATCCACATTTTAATTCAGCAATTCACATGAAAAGATCGTATAACTGTTTTTGCACACATCAGCCTTGGATCCATAAGAGACTGTTTTAAGCAGGACATTTAAATGCCTTTATTCTCTAATGTAGATAGAAGTAGATAGTATTTTCCATTATAACTCTGCTCTCTATAATGTTCTATTACAGGGTTCTTTCAGCCTGTCCAAATCATTCTTTCATTTCTGGTGGCCACAAATGGTGACATCTGTGTAACAGTTTGCACTGGATGGCACAGAATAATACTAGTGCCCTCCCTATAACAGTAACTGGATCCTTCCCCACCCAAATCAAAGAGCCCATTCCAGACTGCCTTTTCTTTAGAATCTGCGCTATGCAACTACTTCTGCTCCCAATTATTCTGTGAGTCAGTGTTCTTACTTGCAGGCAACAGAATCTATTCTTACTTTAATTTAATAAAAAGAGATACCCATCCACACCACAGAGGTGTTCGATGAAAATCCTACTGATAGAGCCACCTACTGCTTAACACCTAAAACATTAGAATCTCCACTATAACTGCTGCAAAACAAACAACAAAAACAAGAGATTCTACCAATACATTTTACACAAAAATTGCATATCATTGTATCCTGATGTCTACATATCCCTTCCAGGTTTCATTCAGGTACACCTACTTGACTGAATCAGATCACAACAATCTGAGCTCCAGGGAGCCCAGCAAATGAAGCAGTTAGCTTCAGGAAACACATGCTACAAGGAGATTGGGTGGTATTTTATGAAGATTTTATCTCTGGAGATGCCACAGTCACATTTACCAGTATGCAGGGATACTTTGATTTGAGATAGTTTGGGGGCAAAATCTTACTATTTGAACCTGGAGTATTAGGTTTATCATGACTGCTATCTTCCTCTGAAAGGAGAAAAGCACCTACAGATGAAAATTTCTGCATGCAAAATAAAACTCGCTTTACTTGTTTATGTCCGATATCCAAATTTACATCAGAATAGAATGTTAAAAATAACTTATTCAAGGTCAGTTCCTACCTTCAAGGATCTGCATTCAGGTAAGGAGAAAGACACATAAGTAAATAATGATAAAATATTATGGTAAGTACAAAGGATGAAATGTGCACAGGGAAATCTTGTTAATATACAATAACAACAATAATGCTGGAAGTTAAAATGTATTGAATGTGTCCAGCTGTGTTCTGTTTGAACCTAGTGGAGTGGAGGAGGGAATATCTAATTTGTTCCAAATCATTCCATTTCACCCTCCTAAAATTTGGGTGATGCCCAAATAAAATAGGATAATTTTGTCATATATCTGCACTGTCATCTGTTGTAAAGAATGACACTTCATAGCAGTTCCACAAAGCCATACCCAGTGAACAAAGTTAGAATCAGCTCTGCCAAAAGTACTGAGTGAGAATGTCACCACCTCAGGTGTGCTGTGGGGAATATCTCCCTGTAACTATCCTTGAATAAGACATCTTTTTCTCTCACATGGAGCAATTTACACTAGGGAAAGTTCACAAAGGTTTTTATGTGTACTATCATTCTCATTCTCGAACTTCTTTCCCTGTATGCGCAGGACACCAAAACAAGAGAGATCAATTCTGAAGTGCTAGATGAAATCACTCATTCTAACTTCCACTTTGAATTAACAAGGACATATTATTTCTAAAGTAACTCAGCTGGTCTGAGAAAAGGCCCAGGATAGCAATCTAAGTATACTTTAACACATATGCTGTCCCTTCATGCAGCTGGCACTCTTGATCTGCTATCAGTGTTTTATTTTCTTTACCCCAGGGGTAGAAATAGTGCAGCCAGGTTAGACGTAAGTCTGTCAACAATTTGATTTATGGGGCCCTAGTCCTGATTTCTCTCTCAAAACATTAACCAAAGAGGCTTTTATTCAGTCATTCCAGTTTTATTCCTTTGAGGTTTGGGGCACATAATCCTCAAGACATTGATTAAACCTCTGTTAGCAGTCAGAATTGTGTTATTACTGGTATCCTTTGCAGAAATTTCTAAGATTGCACCATCTGATAAAGACTTGAGGGAAGAAGACATTGGGTGGAAAGATGGGGAAAATCTAAGAGTTCCGCTGACATCCTAATTTATCAAAGAGATGCCTATGATGACATGGAATATCAATACTACTCTGCAATCCTCTTGGTTCCAAAGATATTTATTTGGAGTAAGCTGGCTTAGGGTTATAAGAATTCTAAAGCAATAGATCAGGAATAAGAAAATCAATGTCTCTCACTTGAGAATGAATCTCATGACCTTGGGTTGGGGTGGTTTTCTCCAAACACCCCACACCTTGAAGCAGACAGCTGGAGCCAACACCTTGTATTTGATACTGCCCATATTGTAAGTGGAAACAGCTCTCTATTTGATATCCAATTTCAAACTATAAATTATTTTCCAGGAATGACCTTTAGGGATTTTCACCCAGGAGGCTAACCTTTTAAAATCCATAATAAAAGCCTGTCAGATTCTGTGTGACAGTCTAATATATTATCCTTGTATTAGGATCAATCACAGCCCAGGGCCTGAGATTCAATATATCTTGTTGAAAGAATGCAAAATTTTCAGAATACATTACAATGAAATTTACAAATCCAATGGGCATAAATTAGTAAATGTTTAATATACTTTTATGTCACTGGATCTTTGCTGGGCATCTTGGTGGTGTGGAGACTGAGCAGGGCTCTTTCTGAGGCAGAAAATATAGCAGCTCCCTGGACATGTTCCCTACCTCCTCTACTCCCACGACACTCTTGGGTTATTGAATCTAGATTCCTCATAGCACATTATAATAACCCTTATAATCTTAAAAGACGAAATGGTGGAAGATAGAAAAGGAAGAAATATCAAGGAATAACCAGAAATGAAAGAGTATTTGTTAGTTCGATGAAAGAAAGTAAGAATAAAAAATGTTTTGCTCTGGAAATTTTGATCCATTTTTAAATATTAAGCTATTTTTTAATAGCAATTGGTCTTGGTTCTGATAAAATTTGATAACCAGAAACTTCCCTTTCAGACATTTTTCATTCCTGACTAGCTCAAAGGCTATGGTTTGGCATGGCTGAGTGAGACCAGACTTCTCTCTTTCAGAGTCCAGGTCTGTTATGAAATTTTCCCCTGTTGACCTGGAAGGACATTGTTGCAAGGTTGCTAATCCTTTGCCCCAGTAAGAAATGTCTCTGGAATTGGAGGGTGGTAGAAGCAGAAGAAACCAAGCAGGAGCTAACACTACCTGACTTTTGAGAAGTAGTCATTTCCTTAAGAAATCCAGCCCTGTAACTTCTCTGATTTCAATGCTCAAACCTTTTGAAAGGTTTTACCCATCAGTTATTTGGTGAGTGAAGTCAGAGAAATTAAATCATGAAACTCAACAGAGAACAAGACTTTGTGTCCCATTTGTGATGATTACTTCCCTTCTTCTGGTCTTTGGAAAGTTCAAAGTAGGGACGTGGTAACCCTTGTAAAGATGTTCTGTGCTTCTGTGTTTTAATATCCAATTTCAAAAGAACTTCCAAAGTGAAGATTATCAAACAAGCAACTATATCCCTCCAGCAACTACAGCAGTGACACGCAACACTTTGGAGCAGCAAGTTCTATATTTGTGGTACCTTATTTCACTATCCACATGAATAAGGTAAAAATATAGATGGAGCCATGAGGTTGACACCCTTCATGCAGAATGGATTATGTCTGAGGCCAAGAAAAAAGTTAAATTCTTCACAAGAAAATGTGATCAGAGTACATGCTACGCATGCATATTGAAGCAGTTTTCTCTAATTTACTCAAGTAACCAAGAGGTCTTTAGTAAGAACATACCAAAATATAGACTTCTTGGCAGCAATCACTAAGTGAAAGCCCAAAATACAGTGGTTTAAGTCAAAGATTAATACATTTCTCTTTTACGTATAAATCTGTTAATCCAGGCCTAGCATTGTGACACTACTAAGTTGGAGACCCCTGTGGCTCTGCTCTTTCTAGGGTGCTGCCTTGTCCTCATCAAGAGAACCCATCATCATACCTCATTCAGCCCACAGGAAAGGGGAACAAGAGGACATAGAGGTCATGCCCACTCTCCATTAAGGGCATGACCTAGAAATTTAACAAATGAATTTGCTCACATCCATTGTCCAAAACTTATACAAATGGCTGCACCTAAGTGCAAGGAAATCTGCCAATTTTAGTCTTTATTTTAGGAAGCCACAGGTTGAGCTAAAATTTAGAGGTTTTAGTTCTAAAAGGAAAAGATAGACTATAGAAACTGGGAGGCTAACAGCTATCTTCGACATACATGTGAACAGCCAGAGCCTGTCATAAAGTATTGAGTAAGGAGTGGTCAGTCATTTACAGCCTGAGTCTTTCTTCTTGTCCAACTGCATGACCTGTCTTCAAAAACTGTTTGCTTTCAGCACTATGCCTTAATTTACCTTAAAAAACTGTCCTCCCTGGCCCCTTTCTGTTGGGATTTTCCTCGGCATAGCAACCCTGTGTCATCAAGAGAAATGCATTAACAGACACTATATCATGAGTACTTACCTTGAGTTCTTTCAGAAAAGAGTGCCCTCTGTGGCAACTACGCTTGGGTTATTATCTTCTCTAACATACCTGGTCACCCCTAAAATTCTCTGTTGTTTCATAAGAAACTCTGGGAAATTTCTTTAGCTCTTAATGCTTCTATGGATTCTCTCAGTCAATCTTTCATTTATTTCAAGTAATCAAATCTGTCGTGATGGCCCAGGTTTAATCTCAACTCCTTCCTGAAGTTTCACCTGACTGCTTGGGATCTCACTGACTATATTCTCCTTCAATCTTCTCTCAGCTCTTACAGAAATTTTATCCCACAATTTACATTTATATGCTCTCTTACACAACTCATTCATATCATGTAATGTCATATGTATTAATATTCAGTCAGTCAGTTCAGTTGATCAGTCGTATCCGACTCTTTGCAACCACATAGACTGCAGCACACCAGGCTTCCCTGTCCATCACCAACTCCTGGAGCTTGCTCAAACTCATGCCCATTGAGTTGGTGATGTCATCCAACCATCTCATCCTCTGTTATCCCCTTCTCCTCCCGCCTTCAATCTTTCCCAGCGCTGGGGTCTTATACAAGGAGTCAGTTCTTCGCATCAAGGGGTCAAAGTATTGGAGTTTCAGCTACAGCATCAGTCCTTCCAATGAATATTCAGGACTGATTTCCTTTAGGATAGACTGGTTGGATCTCCTTGCAGTCCAAGGGACTCTCAGGAGTCTTCTCCAACACCACATTTCAAAAGCATCAATTCTTTGGCACTCAGCTTTCTTTATTGGCCAACTCTCCCATCCATACATGACTACTGGAAAAACCATAGCTTTGACTAGATGGACCTTTGTCAGCAAACTAATGTCTCTACTTTTTAATATGCTGTCTAGTTTGGTCATAGCTTTTCTTCCATGGAGGAAGAGTCTTTTAATTTCATGACTGAAGTCACCATCTGCAGTGATTTTTGGAGCCAAAGAAAATAAACTCTGCCACTGTTTCCACTGTTTTCCCATCTATTTGCCATGAAGTGATAGGACAAGATACCATAATTTTAATTTTTTGAATATTGAATTTTAACCCAGCTTTTTATTGACATTGCCTTCTATCACTTCCTTGAAGACAGTGGCCATTTATTATGCTCAGTACCAGTTCAAAACTTCAAACCTTATGAACTGATTAAGTATTTAAGAAGTGCTCATTTTATGACTATCACTGCAATCAAAACTAATATCCATGAAAAATAATAAGGAACTTTTGGAGATGATGGACATGTTTATAGATATGTAAGTTTTCGTGATGGTTTCACAAATGTGTACTTTTGTCCAAACTTAACAAGCTATATATATATATGTGTGTGTGTGTGTGTGTGTATATATATGTGTGTGTGTGTATATATATATATATAGCATTTGGTAAGTCATACCTCAATCAAGTGGTTAAAAATAATCAAGAACTAAAATATATTCTAAAACACTAGGTCTAAAAGATGAGCAAGGTAAGGAGAGCAAGGTAAGAGGTAAGGAGCAGGCTTCACGGAAGCACCAAGAATGCAGACTTCCCTTCAGTTTGGTTGTACAGATGGGTAGACACTTGGACAGAAATACTGTAGGGATTTTGACTGTACTGTATTTTGACAGAAATACAAGAAGGGACCATTATCAGCAGTAATATTTCCCTGCTGTTCCAGTTCTAGAACCTCCAGTTTCTATTTCAGATGTCATTTTGGATCTAACTCTTTCAATATTGTTTCCTCAGCGACCCTTCAATGTTTTGGTTTTTTTTTTAAATATCAAAACTTTACAAAGATCACAAAGGAATTAATTGAACATGCCATTATATAAACAGATTATTTTTTAACTAAAGTTATGTACAGAGATAGAGAGGTAGAAGACAGTTGATTGATAGATATGCACACATATTATATACATAGGTAATATGAAGTATTATTGATGCATACCATACGGTTTTGGCATTAACTATAATTCTTCTTCAGAATGGACCAAGAAAAGCCCTAATCCATCTACCCAAATAGATGACCCCTGTATCTTCTTTTGTCCTATGATTCTATGCCATCATTACGTTTCTTGATCCCAGATCATTCCATGCCATATGGTGACTCACAGGAATGACCATTTTCTTATATTAAATCTGAAATACCAGTTACACAGCACTCCAGTTCTTCTTCCTCCTCCTTTCCTTCTCTTCTCTGCCCTCCTTTCTTTTCCTTCTCTTCCTTCTCCTGGCACTAGCTTCTTTCCTTTGCTGTAGCTGCAGCATGAATGATATTAGAAATGCTCTTTTGGACAGGAATTAAGTAACTGTCAAGAGAAGTGACATACTATAAAGTGTTTGCTAAAAAGAATATTCTTAAAAATCCATTATTGCTATTTTCTATCTCAAACTACCACACTTGTTTATGCTCACTTATGCATGTGTGACCATAGCTCTACACACTGCAAATTATATTTGTTTTGTCACATCTATGCAGTCAAAATGATCCATATAATGCATGTAAAACTATCCATTTCACATATTTTGAAACATGAAGACTCTGACATAGAAGAAAATCATTCTTTTTTCTTTTTCCTTTTATTGTTCCACATTTTGTATTCTGTCCTATAGTGCAACTTCTCTAATCACTCCAGCTTTGGAGTGATACAATGCATTAAAGTGGCTTTTATGATTGATTAAGTGCTCCAGCTCTGCTCCTACATTTAATCAATAGCAGCAACCCAAGCTGTCTCCATCGGCTACAAGACATTACAGAATAAGAGCATGCATTTTTTCTATTTAACAAAAAATTATGATTTCTGTAACTACAATATTTTTGAGCTTCAGAAAGTGACAATTACTTATAGGAAAATAGCATATGCATTTTAATTATAATTAATTAGAATGCTCAATGTTATTGCAACATATATTTCATTACTACCTTGTTCTGCAAAGACTATGAGAATGTTGGTTCCACATTTATTTCAACAGTTTGTAGATGACTCATATTAAATGATTATTAAAGAAAACCTGACACTTTAGCCACCAGACACAACACTTTTCAAGCCTTGGAGAATATATATGAAGAAATTTTCATCTGCTTGAATCTTCCATGACAGGCAAATCTTCCTTGGTTCTGGTGACACAGGAGATACTTATCGTCTTTTATATACATTTTTCTAGAATGAAGTGAAAGACACCTTTCCCCTTGTCCGAGGTAATATTTCTTCCCAAAACAACTGGCCCAAATACTGATGCTGATTAAGATTGTTAGTTTATAGTTAGCTTATAGTTTATAGGCTTTTGGCCACAACTATAAAAGGAACCTAAGGATCACTGTTTACTGTCCTCTGAAAGTTAGCTCAATGTTTTGTTTTTCTTGAGAGCAGAGAGTATATCATATCATCTTTGTGTCCTTCATAATAAGTGCAATTCTGTACTCATAATAAGTGTTTAATATACATTCCTTGAGTGTGACATTTGTGAACTAAAATTTTTTTTAAAGTCCTGAAAACCTTCAAAAAGATCACCGGAAATAAGACAAAAATTAATTAAGACAGCATTAGTTTTATTTATAAGACTAAAAATATCCTCTAAGTGAACTCTTATACTGTGTTGATTGCCACCCTTTTGTAAACAAAAATGTTTCCAGATTACTACCCAAGATGTCAAGAACACTGAAAAACTTACACTCGTGAATATACCAAAAATGGTGTACAGTTTTGATTAATGATCATGAAAAATAAACATCAGCATTTTCCAAAAGTGTCAAGATATTGAAAGACAGAAACTAAGGAACTGTTCAAGATTGGAAGAAACTAAAGAGAAATTGTAACTAAGTGGAGTATGTAATCTTGGGTAGAATCCTGGGACAGAAAAACAGATATTAGTGGAAAAACTGATAGAACAAAGAAGGTCTGTATGTTACCAAATGAATTGGGATACACTGCTCATCCCTTACAAAATCAATTGCATGCTCACAAATGGTAGAAAAGAAAGGCACCTTAATTAGAATGCCAGCAATCTAGGGAGATGGTGGAATCAGCGTCCCCCAAGAACAACCTCTAAAGATTCTTCTCATTCATGAAATATCGAAGAGAAGGAGGGAAGTAATCTCAGTTAATCATTGAGAGAACCATCAGAGTTGTCACCATCCCCCTCTGTGTGCAGGCTTGTTGACTCCTGGTGATCTTCCTCTAGATGTTATCTTGTTCACACAGTTTGGTCACAGTTTGGGAGATTACTGAAGAGGAAGCTAGGGAAAAGATTCGGTCATCTGTTCATCCTAGAGGATCAGGTTATCACTTAGGATTTTTTCAGATGCATGCAATAGAATTAGCTTAAACAGGAACTTTATCAGCTTCTTAAAAGTTCAGAGGTAGGTGACCTTCTAATTTGGCCCCACCAGGCCAGAGGGAGCTTAGCAGCTCCAGCTCCATTTCTATTACTCTTTCCTTCTCCATCTATGGACTGTCTTCAAGCTAGATTTCTTCACGGCCTTATGATGGATATCAGCAGTCATTGAGACCAAGCTTCGAAATTTGCTTTCTGAGAGAGAAACAAACTCTTGTTTTCTTTTCTCATCAGAGCAAGACTCTTCACAAAGGCCTCCAACTATTTTCCTCTTGAGTCGCACAGGCCAGAATTGAACCATATGTACTTTACTATACCAATGACTCCCAAGAGGTCACATGATTAGTTTAATCAGAGCTCTTCTTTGAGACAAAGGGTAGAGTAAGAAAGAAACCTGAGGAAAGTCAGATCTCTTTAAGGAGAAAGGAAATGAATATTTGGGAGGCAAGCAAAAAAAAAAAATCATTATAATTTGAAAGGGCTCACTGTTGAATATTTAAGATGAATTACTATTCTACACCAAATAGGGAAAGGAGTACGTCAAGGCTGTATATTATCACCCCACTTATTTAACTTATATGCAGAGTACATCATGAGAAATGCTGGGCTGGATGAAGCACAAGCTGGGATCAAGATTGCTGGGAGAAATATCAGTAACCTCCGATATGCAGATGACACCACCCTTATGGCAGAAAGCGAAGAAGAACTAAAGAGTCTCTTGATGAAAGTGAAAAAAGAGAGTGGAAAAGTTGGCTTAAAGTTCAACATTCAGAAAACTAAGAACATGGTATCTGGTCCCATCAGTTCATGGCAAGTAGATGGGGAAACAGTGGAAACAGTGACAGGTTTTACTTTGAGGGGCTCCAAAATCACTGCAGATGGTGACTGCAGCCATGAAATTAAACGACTCTTGATCCTTGGAAGAAAAGTTATGACCAACCTAGACGGCATATTAAAAAGCAGAGACATTGCTTTGCCAACAAAGGTCTGTCTAGTCAAGGCTATGATTTTTCCAGTAGTCATGTATGGATGTGAGATTTGGACTATAAAAAAAGCTGAGTGCTGAAGAGTTGATGCTTTTGAACTGTGGCATTAGAGAAGACTCTTGAGAGTCCCTTGGACTCTAAGGAGACCCAAACAGTCCATCCTAGAGGAAATCAGTCCTGAATATTCATTGGAAGGACTGATGTTGAAGCTGAAACTAGAATACTCCGGCCACCTGATGTGAAGAGCTGACTCATTTGAAAAGAACCCGATTCTGGGAAAGATTGAGGGCAGGAGGAGAAGGGGACGACAGAGGATGAGATGGTTGGATGGCATCACCGACTCAATGGACATGAGTTTGAGCAAACTCCGGGAGTTGGTGATGGACAGGGAGGCGTGGCATGCTGCAGTCAATGGGGTCACAAAGAGTCGGACACAACTGAGCGACTGAACTGAACTGAACTACTTTACACAGTAGAGATTACATATGTAGAGAAGAGTAATCTAACATTGTAACAAGCAAGTGCTACAGGTTTAAGTGCATTTCCAGCTGAGGAGAACTAGATAGCCTCAGGTTAATATACAAAACACAGACCACCACAGAATCCTAGATTTAGAGATTTCTTACAGATCTGCACGAACCCAGTGCAAAACTCCTCCATCCTAATAACCAGCCTCTTCTAAAACACCTCTCATATGCATTGGCTGCTCTCAGGTGTACTAGCCCAGAAGTTACATTTTACATTGCTTTCATTTTATTTTCTGGATCATCACTCATACAGATTCCTTTTCTCCATGGGAAACTTTCTGAATCTAGAAGATAACTTTCACATTTTGCTTTTTCTTCATACTGAACAAGGTTGTTTTAGACATCTTCTATGCCTACTCAGTCTCTGGATCACCATGTTACCTCTCATACTGTAGCCCTCACCCCTCTACATGTTTGATTTCAGTAAAAGAAGCACAGTTGTACCGCAATTTGCAGGAAAGCTGGATATTATATTAATTAATGCACCCTCACATTATGTGCTTAATATGTTAATATTATTTCACTTTAAGTTCCTTGGGGAGTGTGGAGGAATGAATTCACAGATAATAAACTGCCTAAATGTGCTGAATAATGATACAAATGTCATTTCCACTCTTCTTCCAACGAACTCCTGCTTAGTGGCCTCCTGAGGGTAATAACAATAAAGCAAAGTTAAGGAGAAAGTTGGGGAAGAACTTAGCAGATGTTTAGCTTATTTGAGCCAGGGGACATACTTTCCTACCAAGGCCCCAACCAGCCTTCAAACTACAATAAAATAAACCTTGTTATTGCAGCTGAAGGCATCAAGCCTGAGTTATTGCCTTGCATTAGAATATGCATCAATCTATTTGGTGGCCTTAAGAGCAGTTCTAACTCAATATGCCAGAGTAAAGGTGAGAGGAAGAGACTGGAAAATCATTATATCTAGCAAATCCTCATCTTCCACTCAATGCACTAACATGTCCTTCACACGAAACATGGCTCCTGGACAGAATTTCTTTAAACTGGAGAATAAAATTCTCAGTTTCACAAAGCCAAACAATCTATTCCTGTGTGTAGACAAAGAATTCTTTCTCTTTCCCCCAAAACATAGTTCTAGTGATGGTCTGGTCTGCCCTCACTGGGGTTACCAAGCACCTTGATTGGGCAGTATTAGCCTCAGTTGATAACAGCTGCTTTGATGTAAATATTATCAAAGGTCCCTTTCATTCTCAGGTGTCTGGATTTAAACAATAAATTATTTGTTCATTTGATAACAGCATATCACAGATTTAAATCAGAGACATCGGAAGTCCATATGAAGTTATTATCACCCAAAAAAGGTCTTTATGGAGTATGAGGCAATCATAATACAACCCCGTTTGGTATATGAGAGAGTAAGTGACACACAGTGTCATATAACTTGGTCATAACAGGACCAGCTATAGAACTCACATCTCCGGGGTCTTATTTCAAATGTTTCCCTAGAAAATGTTGTTGGAAGTCATTTATTCTCCTCATCTCCTTTCTTGCAGACTGATGGGGAGAGAAGGGCAGCTAAGGAGACCTCATTTTTTCCTCTGTGCACACTATTTTGCTGTTTTTTATTTTCTTTTGGATGAAAGAGACAATATGATGTAAATAAATATAAAACATGTCTTTCCCTTCTTCTTCACAAATATGTATCATTTATTTTATCTTTAAAAAACAATATATGATTACTAAAACATTTGGAGCATACACGAAATGTAGAGAGAAAAAGAAATGTTCAGTTCTCAGACACTGCAAGTGGAGAGTCTACAAAGAAAAAACTAAAAGTTTTATTTAGAATTGTACTTTTACTTTATTTACTCTTTTCAGACTGCTCTTTCTACTTTTCTCCATTAATGTAGTTTTTGCATGTTCTTAAGATCTCTCTGAAACATTTCCTTAAGGGTGTTGGTCCACAGTAGTTCCTCTTCCCCCACTGTTTCTCAACCACCTATTTCACACATGGTATATATTCCTTTGTAGCTTTCTATTATTTATTTTATTGAAAAATTTTTCTTCAACTAGACTCACACCTTTCAGTGCAATGGAAAGTCCTGTCTATACCTCTTCATATCCTTAGCACCTAATGTGCACATGATAAGAGCTTAAGAGCCATCTGTCTTTTGAGTTGAAGTTATGATGATTATGATAATGATGAAAATGCTACTGTCAAATAGGTTTCTAATTGATTTAGTCTTTGTATAAACTATGTTCACTCTACTCTCTTTGATTATTAGCCTTGATCACATATCTTAAAGGACTTTTAAATCCTGTCAATAATATCTGTGTCCCCTCATAGAAAATTACATTCAGATCTAGAGCTTCTCAGATATAGAAAGATGTTGACAAATTGCTGAAAATTCAGGGAAGAGTTGCTGGATTGATTGAGGGAATGCAGGACTTGATTTATGAGGAAACATTTAAAGAACTAAATATGCATAGCTGGGTTCCACAAAGATTTAGAACCAGACTGGGGGATCTGACAATTGTGTATTAGTAGCTAGTGGCTGAAAATAGCATTGCAAGAAGAGCAGCTTAAATTAGGGAAAACAGACTTTGGAGACACTCACCAGGGATATTAATTACTAGTGAATTAAATATACCAATACATGAATCCAGTGCTTTTTCAGTGCTCTGTATGCAGAGAAATCACCTAGGAAAAGTGTTACAATGCAGATTCTGATACATTGGGTCTGAAGTAAGCCAGGATTCTGCATTTCCAGAAAGTTTCCAAGTGGTACAGAGACTAAACATACTTAGCCAAGCCCCTTCTCTTTAAGAATTGTGTAACTCTGTTTAATTACAAAGTGTAATAAGCTTCAAATATGGGATATTTAAATGAAATAAAGTATCCTGGAGCCTACAGTGAGGGAATTGGTACAAGCTAGTCAAGCAGGGCATGAAGATGAGTTCTTTCCTCCAAATGTTCATCTGCCTTTTTGGGCATCCATTCAGGGCCTGCACACTGCGATTAGCCACACTGTGATTAGCCTCATTGGTTCTCCCATCTTCTTATTCATCTTTTCACTTGTGCCAGATGACATTATAGGAAGGAATTGGAGATACCTACAAATTATGATGGTAGGCAGTTGTGAAGCTCCTCCTAGCTTCCAAAATAACTCCCTCATCTTTTGATTAATACTTGAAAATATACAGCTAGTGCTTCACTCCTTTAGTTTAAAATATCCAGCCTCTTTATAGAGGACATGTGCATCTTAGTGTGAGTAGCTTTAAATTCTTTCTTGGAAGATTTTAATAGAGAGCAATAAGATACCATAAGGTTTATGTATTGGGGGAGTAGACAAGGACAGATAATGGTGAGGACCACCTGTCTATTTTACACATAACAATGATGTCTGAAGAAAAGAGGCCATTTTTCCAATGTCACCTGCTTACCTCTTTCTTAAATTCACATTTATAGATCAGTGTTTTTTTTTTTTTCCAGTACACCAAATCTTCCTCTCTCTACTCCTGGAAATCTGCACAGCTCTGATCTTCATCTATTTCAGGCTAAAATCTTAACTGAGCTTCCCACAGCCCTTGGAACAAGTCACTGATAGACATTTTTTATCACCTGGATTAGGCTTAATCAGATAACTTAAATATAATGTTTCCCTCATGAGGTGTAAGTCCTAAGCTGGTGAGTTTCAGTTCCTTTATTATAATCAAAACAATTGAGATAAAAACTGGGAAGATGAGCCTATCTGGTTCCTATAAAATAGCTCAAGGAGACTTTAAGAAACTTACTAGTTACTTAAAGATATCACCTGGTCAGTCAAATGAGCACAGAGAAAGGACACTATGCCCCATCCCATCCCAATGCACCTCCTCCTGAAATCCTGTTTTCTTTTTTTCCTTTGATACCCAGATATTAACATTTCCTGTTCTCATAAGTTTTCATAGGTCACACACAATTTTATATATATCTTCTAATTTGACTATCATGATAACCTTCAAGATAGTAAGTAGCATTGTTATGATTTCTCATTTGGAGGCTGAAGAAATTGGTCCATTAAACAAGTTAATGCTATGCTCAATGTCATACATAATTTGAAATTTGGACTCTGGCCTTTGGACTGCAAATCTCATTTGATTTTCTTAACAAAATACTTTTTTGGTCAAGTCAATTCTTTCAGTCCCAGGATATGTTCAGGATTTGTTGCTTTTACTTAATGAAGTGAACTTAAGTTCAGTTCAGTCACTCAGTTGTGTCCGACTCTTTGCTTACCCCATGGACTGCAGCACGTCAGGCCTCCCAGTCCAACACCAACTCCCGAAGTTTACTCAAACTCATGTCCATTGAGTCAGTGATGCCATCCAACCATCTCACCCTCTGTCGTCCCCTTCTCCTCCTGCCTTCAACCTTTCCCAGCATCAAGGTCTTTTCCAATGAGTCCGTTCTTTGCATCAGGTGGCCAAAGTATTGGAGTTTCAGCTTCAGCATCAGTCCTTCCAATGAATATTCAGGGCTGATTTCCTTTAGGATGGACTGGTTGGATCTCCTTGCAGTCCAAGGTACACTCAAGTGTCTTCTCTAACACCACAGTTCAAAAGCATCAATTCTTTGGTGCTCAGCTTTCTTTATAGGCCAACTCTCACATCCATATATGACTACTGGAAAAACCATAGCTTCGACTAGACAGACCTTTCTTGGCAAAGTAATTTCTCTGCTTTTTAATATGCTGTCTAGGATGGTCATAACTTTTCTTCCAAGGAGCAAACGTCTTATAATTTCATGGCTGCAGTCACCATCTGTAGTGATTTTGGAGCCGAAAAAATTAAAGTCAGCTACTGTTTCCACTGTCTCCCCATCTATTTGCCATGAAGTGATGGGACCAGATGCCATGATCTTAGTTTTCTGAATGTTGAGTTTTAAGCTAACTTTTTCACTCTGCTCTTTTACTTTCACCAAGAGGCTCTTTAGTCCTTCTTCATTTTCTGCCGTAAGTGTGGTGTCATCTACATATCTGAGGTTATTGATAATTCTCCCAGTAATCTTGATTCCAGCTTGTGCTTCATCCATGAGTGTTTCTCATGATATATTCTGCAAATAAGTTAAATAAGCAGGGTGACAGTGTACAGCCTTGACATACTCCTTTCCTGATTTGGAACCAGTCTGTTGTTCCATGTCCAGTTCTAACTGTTGCTTCCTGACCTGCATACAGATTTCTCAAGAAGCAGGTCAGGTGGTCTGATATTCCTATCACTTGAAAAAATTTTCCACAGTTTGTTGTGATCCACACAGCCAAAGGCTTTGGCATAGTCAATAAAGCAAAAATAAATAACTCTCTTGCTTTTTTGATTATCCAATGGATGTAGGCAATTTGATCTCTGGTTCCTCTGCCTTTTCTAAAACCAGCTTGAACATCTAGAATTTCATGGTTCATGTACTGCTGAAGCCTGGCTTGGAGAATTTTGAGCATTACTTTGCTACCGTTTGAGGTGAGTGCAATTGTGTGGTAGTTTAAGCATTCTTTGGCATTGCCTTTCTTTGGGATTGGAATGAAAACTGACCTTTTCCAGTCCTGTGGCCACTGCTGAGTTTTCCAAATTTACTGGCATATTGAGTGCAGCACTTTCACAGCACCATCTTTTAGGCTTTGAAATAGCTCAACAGGAATTCCATCACCTCTGCTAGCTTTGTTCATAGTGATGCTTCCTAAGGTCAGTAACTTAAGTAAGTCATGATAAAATATCAGCTTTGTGTTTTCTTGTGTAATATTTATTATTTTCATCTATGTTCTCCCAGTTCCTCCCACTTTGAGAAAATACAATTATTTGCAAGTTTTGATTATTAGAACTGTAATAATCAGAGTTGACATACTTAGTACTTTCTTCAATTCAATGGGTAAGAGAAAGAAGCAGAAGGCCACAAAACCAAATGGCGCAATTTTACTTCATAAATCCAATGCAAACCTTCAAGTCATTATAGATTCAGTGTCAACTCATTTTTTGTCTCTGTTTTTAGTACAGAACACTGAAAATTCATGACCGTTAAGATGTAACCAAGGCTGTTTAAGATCTGCAGAGACAAAATCAATCACGTTCAATAGGCTCTCTTTACTGAAACTTAAAACAGATGTAAACATAAAGACAATGCCGCAAAAGAATTTGACAAGTATGTGTTAAAATGGTTTAGATTCTTGATTCATCATGAACTATAATTGATGAAACTTGCGGTGGTGATTTAGTCGCTAAGTTGTGTCCGACTCTTGCTACCTCATGAACTGTAGTCTGCCAGACTCCTCTGTCCATGGGGTTCCTCAGGCAAGAATACTGGAGTGGGTTGCCATTTCTTTCTCCAGGGGATCTTCCCGACCCAGGGATTGAATCCGGGTCTCCTGCGTTGCAGGCAGATTCTTTACCAACTGAGCTACGGGTGAAGGTTGATGAAACTTCCCACTCCCTTTGTGTCATGATTAGCTTAGTTTTTATGTAATTTTTATTTTTTTCTAACTTGGCGACCAGAGCTGAAAATACCAAAATATTCCCACCTCCCTTCATTGGGATAAGCATTTGGATCAGTAGCACAAAGCCTAGCCATCAGTTGAGGACAAACTTCTATTCTACTTAGCTCTGTATAAATAATATCAGCTTAACTCTTTCTAGTGATATCAAATTGGCAGTGTCGAGAGCAGATGGTACTGGCAACGAAGACATACTTTTTTCTCTCTATGTCTTTTCCCTCTAAACAGTTACCCCCTCCCCATATGCAAGGGTTCTGCATCTGGGATTTCAACCAACTGCAGATTGAAAATATTTTTAAAAATTCCAGAAAGTTTCAAAAAGCAAAAAGCAAAACTCGAACATGTCATGCCTCAGCAATGATTTACATATCATTTACATTGTATTTAAAACTATTTACATAGTATTTGCATTGTATTAGGTATCATAAGTAAATCATCTAGAAATGATTTAAAGTATATGGGAGGATGTGCATAGGTTATATACAAATACTATGCAATTTTATATAAGAGACTTGAACACCTGTGAATTTTGGTATCTGCAGGGGTCTTAGAACCAATCCCAATAGTTACTGAGGAAAGACTGTATTTTTCTATGTAAATTACATGATATTTTAATTAAAGGAGTGAATAGTGATGTTTATGATTATTATACATTTTAGTCATCCTACCTTATTTTTTAGGTATATCCAAATAACTAAAAGATTTTTGTGCCTTTTGTTTTTTAGGCATTAACTTGTGTCTGACTCTTGGCCACATGGACTGTATAGCCCACCAGGCTCTACTGTCCATGGAAATTCCCAGGCAAGAATACTGGAATGCTTAGCCATTCCCTTCTCAAGGGAATCTTCCAGACCCAGGGATCAAACCCACGTTTCCTGCATTGCAAGCAGATTCTTTACCACTGAGACGACATGGAAACCTTTTGTGCCTAGAAAGAGGATAATAAAAATAAAGCCACTGTGATACTGTAAATAGAGTATTGTTCCAAACAAACATACAATGGAGCACATTGGAAAAGAGCCATCAAAGAGGGTGGCCAGACCAGATGTTCAGTTCAGTTCGGTTCAGTCGCTCAGTCGTGTCCGACTCTTTTTGCGACCCCATGAATTGCAGCACGCCAGGCCTCCCTGTCCATCACCAACTCTCAGAGTTTACCCAAACCCATGTCCATCGAGTCAGTGATGCCATCCCACCATCTCATCCTGTCGTCCCCTTCTCCTCCTGCCCCCAATCCTACCCAGCATCAAGGTCTTTTCCAATGAGTCAACTCTTTGCATGAGGTGGCCAAAGTATTGGAGTTTCAGCTTCAACATCAGTCCTTCCAATGAACACCCAGGATTGATCTCCTTTAGGATGGATTGATCGGATCTCCTTGAAGTCCAAGGGACTCTCAAGAGTCTTCTCCAACACCACAGTTCAAAAGCATCAATTCTGCAGTGCTCAGCTTTCTCCACTGTCCAACTCTCACATCCATACGTGACCACTGGAAAAACCATAGCCTTGACTAGATGGACTTTTGTTGGCAAAGTAATGTCTCTGCTTTTAAATATGCTATCTAGGTTGGCCATAACCTTCCTTCCAAGGAGTAAGCATCTTTTAATTTCATGGCTGCAATCACCATCAGCAGTGATTTTGTAAATAAAATGCTACATTTGAGGATTAAAATGAGATAGTCATAGACCATGTGAAAATCAAAAGTCAAAACTACTCCCTAAAGCCCTTTATCTATATGCCAAAATAGCTAAAATTAAAATGACTGTCAATATCAAATATTGTCAAGGACTGAAGTAACTAGGACTCTCACATATTGCCTATGTGGGTGGAAAATGGTATAACTATTTATATTTCCATGGGCAGAGTAGCCTGGTGGGCTGCAGTCTATGAGGTCACAAAGAGTTAGACATGACTGACTGACTAAGCACACAGCACATTTTTACTTTTATAGACTGTCAGTATCTATTAAACTAAATGTTAACTTACCCTTTGTCATAGAAATTCCACTCCTAGATATATATCCAAAAGAAATGAATATATTCAACCACCAAAAGACAGGTACAATAATGTTCACAATAGCCTTATTTTAAATAACCAAAAACCAGGAAGTAATCCAACTGTCAATCAATAAGAAAAATGGACAAATGGTAACATTTCCATAGAATTGAATACTGTATAACTACTGTATAAATATAAAATAGCCCTAACTGACACATTCAACAACATGAATGAATTTTATAGATAGTGTGCTGAGAGAGAAGCTAGACAGAAAAGATGTATAATAAATGAATCTACTATATGAAAAAAGGGTGCTAGTTATGAATGGGAATGGGGTGGGATAAGAGGGCTTACCTAATGGAAGGGAGCATGAAAGAGCCTTCTAGAACATTAGAGAAGTTCCTTACCTTCTGGTTATAGATACATGAGTGTGTATATGTAAAAATTCATTGAGTTTTATTTTTAGTATTAGTATACCTTATGTACTTTACTATGCATACCACATACTGTTATGCTACAATTTTAAGTACCTGAAAGTAAAAGTAAGTCTAAGCACAGAAACTGAGTAAAATCCACCTCCATCTTTGCTTCAAGGCTTCCTTCACAGGCCCAAGTCCCAGAGAGAATTAATTCCAACTCTTTTAAAGACACACTCTGGTCACACCGCCTCAGTACATACCTAATCCTTAAAATGTTCTCATTTGGCTAATGAGCCAGGTTGTTCACAGAACCTGTGAGCATATCAGAAAAATGCCCACTGGCCAATGTGTAACACTGCAGTAATTGTCTTTCTTATGGGCTTATGCATATGCATAACTTTCATCATTAATGCAAATGTTCCTTTACTCACTTCCTCTCCATTTCCCTGTTTTAAAACTGAAAAATTTGGTAATTTGCCATGAGATTTCAGGATATTTGTGAAAATGATTAACGTTCCATTATATTTTAATCACCTCTTACATGAGTTTTTATTTCTCACTTGTGGATTGATAGTCTATTAAAAATTAGCCTAGAAGAAAATTAAAAAGCCTTAGAAAGCCATAGTGCTAGAATATGATAATTTTTAAAATGCATTTTAGAGTATAGTGGAAACCTACAACCTACCCCTCCTACCATTTTAAGGTAAAACTGAACTGATAGCAATCTTTGTCCTAAGGCTGGGCAAGGTAGCAAATTGAATGAATAAATGAGTCTTAGAGGATGGAAATAGCTTGATAATCATTTTCTCATGGTAAAAATTATTCAGCCAGACAGATCACAATGATTTTTGGACACTGCTGTTGCTTAGACCATTACACCATTATGCCATTAATTACAGTGCTACTGATTCAACACTAAGATCTTTCTAGCAATAATTCTCAGAATCTACTATAAATGACAATCAAAGTAGTATTACCAACTACACTTTAAAAAGAGAGAAGCTATTTTCATTATAAACTTTATTTTAGGTTGATAAGATGGAGAAGGGTGGTGGATGTGGAGTACATCTCTCTCCATGGATGCATCAGTAATACATCTACAAATGCAAAAGTTCTCACAGAGCACCAGCTATGTACTGGCAGGATTTCTTGACCACCAGAAAGGAATATATGGATCCATGTGTAACTCAATAGTACAAAGGAAAGAAGGGAGAAAGAGGAGACCAAGCAGGACAAGACCTGTGCCTGGGGGTGAAGGGGAGCTAAAGAGTGGGTGAGGTACCTGCATCTGGGGCAACTGGTTGGAACAAAAGGGAAACATTTGAAGTTGTCAGAGAGTGAAACAGTAATTCTGTAACAATCCTAATGGAGTGAGAACCACACAATCCATGCCACCCGGAAATGGACTATTCCACCAGAACACGTGGTGCCTGGGCGCTGGAGCATGGGGATTAGACAGCAATCCTAGGGCAAGGACTGCTGTTGACTGCAGGTAGAAGGCCCAAGGGGACAGGAGGGAAGAAATCCACATGAGGAATGCCTTTGGAGGAAAGCCAGCTGGTCATAGAGGCAGGGTGCTACTGTTGAGTTATGTGCAAGGGGTAGAGCCAACACTGTAGTCTCTCTCTCCCCACATGCCAGTACCAGCAGCTGAGCAATACAGAAAGACGCCAGTGAGGGTGGCTCTTTGATGCCTGATGTGCCAAGCAATAGAGAAGGACCCCAGCCAGGGATGCCATTTCTGCCTGTTGTGCCAAACAAAAGAGAAGGACCAGCCAGGGAGGCCCTCTGAGCACCAGCTGCCAGAGGCTAGAAAAGAATCTACTAGAGCCATATCTCCTGTACTCATGGCCACCAGCTTCCCTACATACCTGGTGTCCCTGCAATCCAAGCAGCTGCATCACCTCCATGCCCAGTCCTCACTGGGGCAGACCCAAGCCCTCCAGGGCAGGCTTGGGAGCATACTCCTGTGGGCGACCCACAGGCAGAGGTGAGGATAAAAACACAGTTAAGCTCCAGGGGTGAAGTGACTAAGGAAGAGGATCAAACACCTTTCCATGAGCTGTCCTAGGTAGGCGAGGTGGGTTGAGGCTCACAGGCAGAGGGAAAGGATGCTGACAGATGAGACCTGAGAAAAGCATATATTATTATTATTATTATGTTTCATTCACTCTGTAGTTGGGTCTGGATTATTTCCTAAATTTGTTGTTGTTGTTGTTCTCTCCACTTTTTTCTCTGTTGTCATGGTGGATGTTTTCATTACTATTATCTCCATTTAGGCTTTTGGGGACCTTTCTTAAATCACATTTTTATTTCTTTCACATACATCTACTTCTGCTTTGTCTTTCTGTGATTCTGTGGTTTTCTTTTTATTCTGGTTGTACTTTTTCTTTAATATATCAATCTTTTTTGTATATTCATCTTTGCTTTTCTACTTTTTCTCTTTTTCTTTTCTTTTCTTTTTTTTACCATGTTTGTTATTTTGTTTTCTCTACTCCTCAGTTTTGACTCTGCTTTAGTGTTGTTTTTCTGTTTTTGCTACTTTACTTTTAATTGGTTGATATCATTTTTGACTTCCTCTTTCTCACTGGGTGACTCTCTTCTACTTTGTTTTAGGGGCTGTTTTGATTTCGTTTGTAGATGGTGTGTGTTTGTGTGTGTGTTCCTTTGTTTTTGTTTCTATTTGTCTGATTTTGCTTTTTGATTTGTCTCAGTTTTGGTTTTTATTTCTTTTGTTGTTATTGCCATTAAAAACAAATTGAAGGATTTTTATTCCCCAACCAGAAGCTGGCCTTGAGCCTGTGGGGTGGGAGTGTGATGTCCAGGACACTAGACTACTATAAAACCTCTGACCTCAGGGGGTTTTAATCAGTGAGAACTCCCAAGAAAGCCTACACCTGAATCCAAGATCTGGCATCACATAACTGCCGGCAATACCCGATATTGGAAACTTCACTCAAATAACAAGCAAAAGAAAGTCACTCAGTCATGTCCGACTCTTTGCAACCCCATGGACTACCCAGTCCATGGAATTTCATTCTCCAGTGGATCTAGAATATCTGGAGTGGGTAGCCATAGGGAAGCTTACAAACCTATTCAGCAGACAGGCTTAACACAGCAAGGACCTAAGAATAAGCAAACAATGATGAACAACAAAATTACTGAGCAGAATAAAGAAAAGAAAAAAAAAAAGAATAAAGAAAAAAAGAATTGAGGAAAATATCAGAAACCTCTAGGATAATACTAAATGAAAAAAAAAAATCAAAATTATAGGGGTTGCAGAAGAAGACGACAAAAAGAGTCTGAGAAAATTTTTGAAGAGACTATAGTTGAAAACTTCCCTAACATGGTGAAAGGGTGCAGCTATGAGCAGTGAACAATGCCAAGTATCATGGCCTCTGGAGGAAAGGAATTTCTATCCAAGGCCAGAGATAAGACTTGATCACTTGGAGCTTTTTGTGTAGCAAAGAAGCTTCTGACATAGACATCAGAAGGGGACAGAAAGAGTTCCCCTTTGCTAGTTTTCAGCAGGGCATTTTATACCTGTTAGCAAGTTGCTAATCAGATAAAGAAACACCTCAAAACTATGAGAGTTTCAACAGGCCCCTTTCCCACAGATGCTTCTTAAGAAAGAATAGCATAAGGGGAGTCATTGCCAGGAATAAAACAATTGACATGAATTTTGAAGAAAGGCAAATTTCCAAGCAAATATATAGTTTCATTAACACAGCTTAAGAACATTTTCATGAGTAAGAAATGCAAAAAGGCAAAATGGTTGTCTGAGGAGGCCTTACAAATAGCTGAGAAAAGAAGAGAAGCTAAAGGAAAAGGAGAAAAGGAAAGCTATGGCCATCTGAATGCAGAGTTCCAAGTAATAGCGAGGAGAGATAAGAAAGGCTCCCTCAGTGATCAATGTAAAGAAACAGATGAAAACAACAGAATGGGAAAGAGATCTCTACAAGAAAATTAGAGATACTAAGGGAACATTTTATGCAATGATATGCATTGCATTATGCATAATGATTTTATGCACAACAAAGGACAGAAATGGTAAGGACCTACCAGAAGCAGAATATTAAGAAGTGCCAAGAATACACAGAAGAACTATACAAAAAAGATCTTAATGACCCAATACCCATGATGGTGTGATCACTCACTTAGGGCCAGATATCCTGGAATGCAAAGTCAAGTGGGCCTTAGGAAGCATCACTATGAACAAAGCTAGTGGAAGTGATGGAATTCCAGTTGAGCTATTTCAAATCCTAAAAGATGATGCTGTGAAAGTGCTTCACTTAACATGCCAGCAAATTTGGAAATTTCAACCATGGCCATAGAGAGGAAAAGGTTGGTTTTCATTCCAATCCAGAAGAAAGGCAATGCCAAAAAATGTTCAAAGTACTTCACAGTAGCACTCATCTCACAGGTTAGCAAAGTAATGCTCAAAATTCTCCAAGCAAAGATTCTACAGTACATGAACCATGAATTTCCAGATGTTCAAGCTGGATTTAAAAAAGGCAGAGGAACCAGAGATCAAACTGTCAAGATCCATTGGATCATAGAAAAAGCAAGAGAGTTCCAGAAAAACATCTACTTCAGCTTTATTGACTACGCTAAATCATTTGACTGTGTGGATCACAAAAAAACTGTAGAAAATTCTTCAAGAGATGGGAATACCAGACCACCTTATCTGCTTCCTGACAAATCTGTATGCAGGTCAAGAAGCAACAGTAAGAACTGGACATGGACAACAGACTGGTCCCAAATTGGGAAAGGAGTACATCAAAGCTGTACATTGTCACCCTGCTTATTTAACTTATATACAGAGTACATCATGCTAAATGCCAGACTGGATGAATAACAACCTGGAAACAAGACTGCTGGGAAAACTATCAATATCCTCAGATACGCAGATGACACCAGTCTTATGGCAGAAGTGAAGAGGAACCAAAGAGCCTCTTGATGAAAGTGAAAGAAGAGAGTGAAAAAGCTGGCTTAAAACTCAACATTCAGAAAACTAAGATCATGGCATGTGGTCTCATCACTTCACGGGAAATAGATGGGGAAACAATGGAAACAGCGACAGACTTTATTTTCCTGTGCTCCAAAATCACTGCAGATGGTGACTGCAGCCATGAATTTAAAGGACACTTGCTCCTTAGAAGAAAAGCTATGACCAATCGAGACAACATTTTAAAAAGCAGAGGCATTATTTTGCCAACAAAGGTCCATCTAGTCAAAGCTTTGGTTTTTCCAGTAGTCATGTATGGATGTGAGAGTTGCCCTATAAAGAAAGCTGAGCACCAAAGAACTGATGCTTTTGAACTGTGGTGTTGGAGAAGACTCTTGTGAGTCTCTTGGACTGCAAGGAGGTGCAACCAGTCCATCCTAAAGGAAATCAGTCCTGAATGTTCATTGGAAGAACTGATGCTAAAGTCGAAGCTCAAATACCTTGGCCATATGTTCTGGAGGCCAGAAGGGAGTAGCAAGATATATTTAAAGTAATGAAAGGGGAAAACCTATAACCAGGATTACTCTACTCAACAAGAATCTCATTCAAAATTGATGGAAAAATTAATGCTTTACAGACAAGCAAAACAAGACAGTCAGTTCAGTCACTCAGCCGTGTCTGACTCTTTGTGACCCCATGAATCACAGCACACCAGGCCTCCTTGTCCATCACCAACTCCCGGAGTCTACCCAAACCCATGTCCATCAAGCCGGTGATGCCATCCAACCATCTCATCCTCTGTCGTCCCCTTCTCCTCCTGCCCCCAATCCTTCCCAGCATTAGGGTCTTTTCCAATGAGTCAACTCTTCGCATGAGGTGGCCAAAGTATTGGAGTTTCAGCTTCAACATCAGTCCTTCCAATGAACACCCAGGACTGATCTCCATTGGGATGGACTGGTTGGATCTCCTTGCAGCCCAAGGGACTCTCAAGAGTCTTCTCCAATACCACAGTTCAAAAGCATCAATTCTTCGGTGCTCAGCTTTCTTCACCGTCCAACTCTCACATCCATACATGACTACTGGAAAAACCATAGCCTTGACTAGACGGACCTTTGTTGGCAAAGTAATGTCTCTGCTTTTTAATATGCTATCTAGGTTGGTCATAACTTTACTTCCATGGAGTAAGCGTCTTTTAATTTTATGGCTGCAGTCACCATCTGCAGTGATTTTGGAGGCCCAAAAAATAGTCTGACACTGTTTCCCCATCTATTTCCCATTTAGTGATGGGACCAGATGCCATGATCTTAGTTTTCTGAATGTTGAGCTTTAAGCCAACTTTTTCACTCTCCTCTTTCACTTTCATCAGGAGGCTCTTTAGTTCTTCTTCACTTTCTGCCATAAGAGTGGTGTCATCTGCTTCAGTACCAATAAGTCAGTTTTACAACAAAGTTAAAAAGACTTCTCTAGGCAGGAAACATAAGAGAAGAAAAAGACCTACAAAAGCAAATTCAAACAATTAAGAAAATGCCAATGGCAAGGTGTGTATCAATAATCACTTTAAATATAAATGGATTAAATGCTCCAACCAAAAGACACACACTGGCTGAATGGATACAAAAGCAAGACTCATATTTATACTGTCTATGGAGACCCACTTCAGATGTAGAGACACATACAGAATGAAAATGAGGGAATACAAAATGATATTCCATGCAAATAGAAATTAAAAGACAGCCAGAGTAGCAATTCTCACATCAGACAAGAATTTAATATAAAGAATATTTCAAGAGACAAGGAAGGATACTACATAATAATCAAGGGATGAATTCAAAAAGAAAATGTAACAATTGTAAATGTTTATGAACTCACCATAGGAGCACCTCAATACATAAGACAGACACAGACATAAAAGAAGAAAACTGACACTAACACAATAATAGGGGACTTTAACACCCCACTTACACTGATAGAGAGATCATCCAGACAGAAAATTAGTTAAGAAATACAAGCCTTAAATGACATATTAGATCATATGAACCTAATAGATATCGATAGAACACTGCATCCAAATGTAGCCTAATGCACTTTTTTCTCACGTGTACATGGAATGTTCTCCAGGACAGATCATATTTTGGGTCACAAATCAAGCTCAGTAAATTTAAGAAAATTTAAAATGTATGAAGCATGTTTTCTTACTGTAACATGAGATTGCTGCTGCTGCTGCTAAGTCGCTTTAGTCGTGTCCGACTCTGTGCAACCCCATAGACAGCAGCCCACCAGGCTCCTCCATCCATGGGATTCTCCAGACAAGAACACTGGAGTGGGTTGCCATTTCCTTCTCCAATGCCTGAAAGTGAAAAGTGAAAGTGAAGTCGCTCAGTCATGTCCGACTCTTAGCGACCCCATGGACTGCAGCCTACCAGGCTCCTCCGTCCATGGGATTTTCCAGGCAAGAGTACTGGAATGGGTTGCCACTGCCTTCTCCATAACGTGAGATTACATATAAATAAACGGTAAAAAACACAAACATATGGAGGTTAAACAATGTATTTCTAAATAACCAAGAAGCTACTTTAAAATAAAGGAAAGAGGAAATCAAAATATACCTAGAAACAAATGCTAATGAAAACATGACAACTCCAAACCTATGTGTTTATTCCCTCAGTTGTGTCTGACTCTTGGTGACCGTGTGGACTACAACACACCAGGTTCCTCCAGCCATGGGAATTCTCCAGGCAAGAATACTGGAGTGGTTTGCCATTTGCTAACCCAAACCTATGGGATGTAGCAAAAGAGGTGCTAAGAGGGACCTCCACAGAAAAAAAAAAAAAATCCTACCTCAAAAAACATGAAAATCATCAGACAACATAACTTGCATCTAAAGAACTAAAAGAAGAGGAATTAAAAAAAAAAAGAATCCCACAGTTAGTAGAGGAAAAAATATAAAGATCAGAGTAAAACAAATTAAAAAAAAAAATGAAGCAAACAATCAGTTCAGTTCAGTAGCTTGGTCATGTTCGACTCTTTGCAACCCCATGGACTGCAGCACACAAGCCTTCCCTGTCCATCACCAAATCCCGGAGCTTACTCAAACTCATGTTCATTGAGTAGGTGATGCTATCCAAACATCTCATCCTCTGTCGTCCCCTTCTCCTTAAACCTTTAAACTTCCCTAGCACCAGAGTCTTTTCAAATGTGTCAGTTCTTCCCATCAGGTGGCCAAAGTATTGGGGTTTCAGCTTCAGCATCAGTCCTTCCAATGAATATTCAGAACTGATTTCCTTAACAATGGACTGGTTGGATCTCCTTGCAGTCCAAGGGACTCTCAAGAGTCTTCTCCAACACCACAGCATCAATTCTTCAGTAATCAGCTTTCTTTATACTCCAAATCTCACTTCCATATATGACTACTGAAAACAACCATAGCTTTGACTAGACGGATCTTTGTTGGCAAAGTAATGTCTCTGCTTTGTAAAATGTGGTCTAGGTTGGTCATAACTTTTCTTCCAAGGAGTAAGCATCTTTTAATTTCATGGTTGCAATCACCATCTGCAGTGATTTTGGAGCCCAGGAAAATAAAGTCTGTTGCTGTTTCCATTGTTTCCCCATCTATTTCCCATGAAGTGATGAGACCACATGCCATGATCTTAGTTTTCTGAATGTTGAGTTTTAAGCCAGCTTTTTCACTCTCTTCTTTCACTTTCATCAAGAGGCTCTTTAGTTCTTCGTTTTCTGCCATAAGGGTGGTGTCATCTGCATTTCTGAGGTTATTGATATTTCTCCCAGCAATCTTGATTCCAGCTTGTGCTTCATTCAACCCAGCATTTCTCATGATGTACTCTGCATATAAGTTAACTAAGCATGGTGACAGTATACAGCCTTGACGTACTCCTTTTCCTATTTTGAATCAGTCTGTTGTTCCATGTTCAGTTCTAACTGTTGCTTCCTGACCTGCATACAGATTTCTCAAGAAGCAGGTCAGGTGGTCTGGTATTCCCATCTCTTTAAGAATTTCCCACAGTTTGTTGTGATCCACACAGTCAAAGGCTTTGGCATTGTCAATCAAGAAGAAATAGATGTTTTTTTTGGAACTCTCTTGCTTTTTTGATGACCCATTGGATGTTGGCAATTTGATCTCTGGCTCCTCTGCCTTTTCTAAATCCAGCTTGAACTTCTGGAAGTTCACGGTTCATGTACAGTTGAAGCCTGGCTTGGAGAATTTTGAGCATTACTTTACTAGCGTGTGAGATGAGTGCAAGTGTGTGGTAGTTTAAGCATTCTTTGGCATTGCCTTTCTTTGGGATTAGAATGAAAACTGACCTTTTCCAGTTTGTGGCCACTGCTGAGTTTTCCAAATTTACTGGCATATTGAGTGCAGCACTTTCACAGCGTCATCTTTTAGGCTTTGAAATAGCTCAACTGGAATTCCATCACCTCCACTGGCTTTGTTCCTAACGATGTTTCGATGTTTTGTAAGGCCCACTTGACTTCACATTCCAGGATGTCTGGCTCTAGGTGAGTGATCACACTATCGTGATTATCTGGGTCATGAAGATCTTTTTTATCTTAATGTCCTTTAATTGCCTAAAACAATTCAGATTACAAGCTGTTATATTATTGAATATAGCTTTGTTTTACAAAAGAAGGACCTCTCCATATGGCATAAAAAACATTTGTTTACTGAACATTTATTTCTCCATTCTCCCTGTGAATTATCCTTTGTCTCCTTTTGAGTTCTAGACTCCCACCCCCTTCTCCTGAGTTCAGAATAGCATATAAGCCTCAGTTGACTGACTGTCCATTGAGTCCAATATTTGTTTTCTCCTGTTAATCTGTCTGATTGTTCCAGCCAGAGAACCTAGAAAGGGAAAGAAAAACTTCTTCTTCTCTGACAGAAGAAAGGAAGGGGAAGAAGAGGAAGAAAAAGAAAGTTCCTTTTTATAGTAGAATGACTAACAAAAAATGTAGAATGTTGGAATTAGAAGATTAATGTTTGGCATCCATCATAATAATAGATTCTAGAATCATAAGTGAATGCTAATAATTTTACCCAAGTGAAATTTGAGGAGTACCAGAAGATTTTATAAGCCTCAAAGTGTCTTCTGACTAGGTACTTAATGATTATAAAGGCAAAAACAGTAACTTTATAGTGAAATCACTTAGAAGACACGATCTTGATCAGGTGATCAAAGTTAACTTCAGTAGTCATCATATCAGCTGTTTCCTGATGTACACACTAAGAACAGAAGATCACTTCCATGGTATTTCTGCCCCGAATGCATCAACTAATTGTGAGAAAGTATTAGACAAGCCCAAATTGGAAGACAGTCTACAAAATAACTGGCCTGTATTATTTTTAAATAGTTCATACCATGAAATAGAAAGACTGTGGTGCTGGTCCAAATAAAAGGAAACCAAAGAAAACATGAGAATTGAATGCAAAACATGATCCAGGATTTTCTGTAACTATAAAGGGCATCACTGGGATAAAACATGAAATCTGAGTAAGGTTTTAGCACGCATGCTCAGTCATGTCCAACTCTTTGTAACCCCCTGGGAGTTGCAAAAAAAATCCCATCTTGCCTGTCTATGGGATTCTCCAGGCAAGAATACTGGAGTAGGTTGCCATTTTGTCTTCCAGGCAATATTCCCAACTCAGAGATCAAACCCATGACTCTTGCATCTCCTGCATTGGCAGGCAGAGTAACATATTAGATAATATTATTGTAACAATGAATGCCCTGATTTTAACAATTATACTATGGCTATGTAAGCAAATTCTGTATTTTTAGAAAACAAATTGAAATATTTAGAAGTAAAGAGACATTATGTTTGCAATATGCAGAAAGAACAAAAATGATTTGCCAAAATGTTAGCATTTGGGAAACCTGAGTGAAAGGTGTATAGAATTTTTTTCTTTTTTTTTTCCTTATAGCTTTGAAGTTTGAAACTAGATGAAAACAAAAAATTACTGGAAAAAAAAATAACAAAAGGGGAAAAAAATGTGCAGGCTTGAAAGACATGAATGTGGGCTTGAATCCTGGCTCTCCTGCATACTAGCTGTGTTATCTTAAGCAAGTTTTTTAACCTATCCAAGCTTTACATTATAAGCTATAAAATTTCTCTCCTAGAGTTTTTAGGAGAATTAAATATTATTACATGTAAAATGCTCTATAAATTTATGATTAGGATATATAATACAGAGAAAAGTGGGTAGACTCCAAATATATAAAGGTGATCATGGGAGGTTCTGTGTATTGGATTGGGCACTACTTCCTGTTGCTCCCAGACCACCCAACTCATTTACTAAATAATACCCAAGGAAAACTTCTCAGTCCTTCCCCTAATCCTTACCATATTTCTGAAACTCTGAAAGAACTTCAAAACTCTGACGAGATCTTCTAGGTGATGAGAAGGAAGCAATTTAACAAACTATAAAACTAAAACACACATATCTTAACAAAGATATTATAAATTTAAAAAATTTGTGCTAGCCATTATTTTTTATCATAGTACTTATGGACAATGATACATCAAGTTGGTCCAATACTTCAGATGACTCTCTCTTTACCAGCTCATTGCGCTGGGGAAATAGGAACCCAGATATGAATGCTCTATTTCTGTTTATGGGACCTAGGTTGCTGTGGGTGAAGGTTCCATTTGGATGTCAATGAACTGTCTCCCACAGAATCGTTTATAATTTAAGCCAATTCTCTTTTTGTTCAAAAAAGTGTTCAAGAATCTTTAGTTCAAGAAATGTTCAAGGCTTTCCATCCATCAGAATTGTGGAGAAGATAATTTTCTTGAACTTCTGAAATCATATTATATGAAGATCCTATTTCTCCCCCATGCAAAAGGTCAACTGTGCTAAATAATTTCCCATTGTACAAGACAGTCCTTTTTTATAGTTTTCTCCCTTGCAGCATGCAGTCTTATTCATCATGTCATGTTTCAAGGAAGAAATCAGCAACCTATCAGCTTTCAAGGCCTGAGTGATGGGGACAGGAACAAAAAATACCTGAAATTGGAGCTGGACAGGAGCAAAGTTGACAACAGCTCCTGAGAAGCCATTTGTTTTGCTTATTTATATCCTGTCAGGACAGTAATGAAAAGGGAACCAAATCAAATATAGAACTCAGTAAAGCATTCATAATTTGTCCTTGTCCTTATTTAGAGAATAATATTTCTGAAGAATATAAAGAGTCTGATTAGGAATAATGTCTGCTATAAGTAGGATGACCATGTAAGTTGTCATTTAAAATGAGCCCCCTTGAAGAATAAAAGGGGATCAATAATTATTCCAGCACAAGACTTCAGTCAAGACTTCCCCCAAACAAATCAAGGCATATGGTCACCACAGTGATGGAGATATTACGTAGAGTTTTGTTCTAATTTTTTCAGATGACTGACAGATCAGGTTCTAAAATCTTTATTTCAGAATATTAGAATAAGCAAAACGGATTTTTGGAGCTCAGATAGCTTACCCTTTCCATTTTACAAACAAAACTGAAAGAAAAGAGAAACTTTATTAATAACTGTAGAATTATAAACTGAAAATATCAAATTCTTTTTCTTTTTTTTGTATTGTTAGTTCAGCTAAGAGCCTGGAATCTAGGTTTCCAAATGATTGCAAGTGGTAAGGGAAGTCAGTCTATATGCATAATGTTATGGTATTATCTATCTTCTTATTATGTTCATCTGAAAAAAAACCCTCAAATATTGTATCTCAAGCTTGCTACTCACCCTCATTCTTCAGACTGTGATCCCTGAGTAAAAGCTGTACTTATCAAAACAAAGACCCAACATGAAGCCAACACACCATTAAACACATAAGTACTCATGAAAAAAAAAATCCACTCACTTTTCCAAACTTACAGAGAAAAAACATATCTTAGCTCATAATCCAGATGCATTCACCTAACCAAGGTCCCTGCTTTGTACAAGCCAGATATAAAAATCAAAACTCATGTACACATGCCTACATGCTTGCCTATAAATGAAGCAAGGTATTGGATCCCAACACAATTGAAGTAAGTATTGTTGTTGTTCAATTGCTAGGTCATGTCCAACTCTTTGCAACCCCCATGAACTGCAGCACACCAGGTTTCTCTGTCCTTTGCTATCTGCCGGAGTTTGCTCAAACTCATAACCATTGAGTCAGTGATGCCATCCAAACATCTCATCCTGTCTTGTCTCCCTCTTCTTCTCTTGCCTTCAATCTTTCCCAGCATCAGGGTCTTTTCCAATGAGTCAGCTCTTTGCATCAGATGGCCACAGTACTACCAGTATCAATAAAGAAACTGTATGTAGAGTGAGGGGTTCTCTGCTGCTGCTGCTGCTAAGTCGCTCCAGTCGTGTCCGACTCTGTGCGACCCCATAGACGGCAGCCCACCAGGCTCCGCCATCCCCGGGATTCTCCAGGCAAGAAATCTGGAGTGGGTTGCCATTTCCTTCTCCAGTGCATGAAAGGGAAAAGTGAAAGTGAAGTCGCTCAGTCGTGTCCGACTCCTAGTGACCCCATGGACTGTAGCCTACCAGGCTCCTCCATCCATGGGAGTTTCCAGCCAAGAGTACTGGAGTGGGGTGCCATTGCCTTCTCCAGAGGGGTTCTCTGGGAAGGTGCAAATGTAGAAATATAGTGGAGGAGGGGTTGAATATGTCCCTCAAGAGCATCAGACTGGAGAATCGAGAGAAGCATGATGCTCAGCTTTCTGCCATCTGACCAGGAACCTTCTTTCTCTGTGGAAACTCAGAAACTTGCTTCATCCATGATTAGGTATTAGTAATTTTTCTCAAATATGTAGCTGCCAAATTCTCCCGTGCTCATACCACTTCTCTGATCGACCTCTACGTCTGCCATTCCAGGTCTGGGTCTCCATTCTACTGGAAGGGAAGGAGGGAATAAGTTTAAAAAACAGGAGTCTGGGGCCAGGATGCAACTCCCTCCCATGATGTCCTAGGCACCACTTCATCTCCTGCCTCCTGCCCCTCGTATGTCCTGGCAGTAGACTCTCCCTTACCTCTGTGTTCCAAGTTTTATCTGACTTCCTTAAAGATGGGCATTTCTCCCTTCCTTCTGGATTGTGGGAAGTGGGAAAAAGTAGGAAGCAGGGAGTAAGATACAAGAAGGGAATAAGGATAGATAGAAGCAGTACAGAGGAAATAACTCAAGCAGTGGAGGTAAATGTAGTAATTTGCAACAAGGAAAAGTCCAAATTGTATGTTTATGAGGTGAACATAAACCCCTAGTAAATTTCCAAAACAGGTGATTTACAGATGGCTTTGTGCTACAAAGAAAGGGAATCTTCTCAATTTTATTACAGAAGCTACCAACATTTTCAATCTACTATCTCAATCTGCAGCCCCATGAAGTTTGTTAGGACCTGTAGTATGGAGGAAATTTGGGTATAATAGAGAATGAGAGTAAGTATCATTGTCTAATCAGAACTAGTTAGGGATCTCAAGCCAGGCCACTCTATTGTAGGCAAGGACAAATTACACTATAACTTTCCCCACACCACAGAGGAAGCAATGAGGTCTGTTAATCAGTATTTTTATGCTATATTATATTAATACAAATCAACTGGCCCTTTCCTGAAAAGCTTGGGCCACTTAAGTTTCAAAGTCTGTTTTGTTTTTTTTTTTTTTAATTTTAGAAGGAAAACATTGCATAAGTACTATATATTATACAATACACCAAGTTCGATTTGGGTCAGTAACTCAGACATATTAATTTATTCTCTAGCAAAATATATATTCACATTAAGTGATATAAAAACAATGCATAGTTTCATTCAGGCTCAGGTCTGGTTTAGCAAGCCATTTTGTCATGCATTTAAGAAAACTTTTGAGTTTGGGAGCCTTTTGGATCTTGGCATCATGGATAAGAGATTCTGAGCCACATGTTTATTCTTCATATTCTTTGGAATAGATGTTGAATAAAGGGATAAATTAATACTGTGTTAAGTTTCTTTAAAGGGAGATTATCCATCTTCAAGTTTATTTTTCTTAATGCTCCTATCTCTATTATCTGTTGATAATAAAAATTAAAAATAAAATACAGCAATAAAATGATTTATCCTGGTTTACTCTAACACAGAGAAGCAGATGGTAAATAACATATACTGGGGCTACGTGGGTAAAGTCTTACTTCTATTCCTTATCAGTTCCATGACTTTAAGTAAGTTACTTTATCTATCCATTCTTCAGTTTCACCTTTTGGAAAATGGGAATAAATATTAGCACCCATATCAAGTGAATATCCAGAAATTAAATACATCACATAAGAACAATGCCTGTCATATGGTGAATACCACAAAAGTGTTAGGTACTGTCACTATTCAGCTCACAGTGCTTCTCAGCATGACATCAAAATAGTGGCCATTAAGATGCAGTTTTCACATGGCATTGAATGCCCTGGAATAATCTGGGGAAACTAAGGGCCTGCTACTCCGAAGAGCATCTTCCCCACTAACTGTTACAGACTTAGAGACTAAGCTCTTTCCTTACTATAATGCTTGGAAGAAGTCAAATTTTGATGGAAATTAAAAAGCTAAAACTAAAATGTTGTAAGAGAAAAGAAAACTAAGAAAAAGACCCTTAGAGGCATGTCACCATCAAGGAGGGAGAATGAGAAATGAGAAAGTCAATTTTCAATTTTTCTCTCTGGATAGTTCTGAAGACTAAGGGCTGAGCACATGAACATCTCTGAACTCATTTTGCTCAAGCATAAAAATGGCCTCACTTTCCAGGTGATGGCAATGAAACTAAGGATGTAGACTCACTTATCCTAGGCACCTTGCTTTAGGTTACTGTTATCTTACGTATACCCATTGCTTTCAGATTTACCTTATTTTATCTTATTCAATTCATACAGTTAATAAGTGCCAGCGATAGAATTCTAACCCAAGTCTTCTAATTCTAGGTCTCATCTTCTACTCTCGACAACACAAATTTTCCCACCACAAAGCTGCCTAAGCATCCAGTAAGGAATCCCTCTACTTGACACCATATGAAATACGAGCACAGGGATGGCAGGAAGTAATAGGTGAATAGGGGCTTCACAGTCAAAAAGATCTGGCGTTGAAGGGTCATTGACAAAATACTCAACATGGTTTATATGCCCATAATATTGGAATAAATAATAGCTGTTATGACAACTACATGAGTTAACATATGAAAAATACTGGCAGAATATACAACCAATAGGAGATACAAAAATACTCTCCCCTCCTCCATTTACTTCTGGTTATTAAAAAAAAAAATGGAGTCTTTTTTTCTGCTCTGTCTTACCTACGTTCCTTTCCAAGCACCACTCAGAATCTGGAAAATGTTGGGAATGGCTGCCAAGAAGAAAAAGTAAGGACAAAACAACATCAAAAGACAGCATGGCTACCATCCAGCAGAGAGAGCTGAGTCCTTTCACAGATAATAAACACAAGAAAACAAATAACCCCTGTCATTTTTGGAGGGCAGTGCCAAGGCTCATGAGGAAGCAGCTGGGAGCCTTCTGATATTCTGCACCACTAATGAGGACACCAGAGTTTCAGGGCTCTTTATTTGTACAACAGCAGTGACAAGAAGCATTCCCTCAACTCCTCTATGCTCTGACCCTGTCAGGGATTTCTATCTCTTTGCAACACTCTCTATGGACTCCAGAAAAATCCTGTGACAGGGGAAGGAGGTTTGGAGTTCAGAGGAACATTTGCTCATCACGGCTAAGCCCTAATATGCCAAGGAGACTTCTTGGGCCTTGACAACATAGATGAGAGGATGTCCTTTCTCTTGGTAGTCTGCAGAGCTGGATTAGCTGCTTGTCAGTAATCTAAAGATATAGAAGGAAGAATATCAAGAAAGATATTGCTCAAATACTTGGCAGGTGTCTGGTTGCTTTTCTTTATTAAAACCAATAACCATGATTCAGTCTGGCACTGATGTGTCATTTATCAGCCTGCCCTTTCCCTCATGCTATGCCACTGATATACCCCCAACCCCTACACCCATGTAGCCTTTTTGGAACTGAGAACAGAATGGTCAGGACAGTAGCATAATACTGTCAATATCACTGAAATATATCTGACTTATCTTTCCCCATTAACTCTCCAAATAATTCATTACAAATGAGGGATGCTTAGGATAACACAGATTGGTCATTAATTTGAAAATTTTGCTGACAAATTCTTACAAATGACTATTAACAGGCAAGTCAGAGACTCAGCAGGCAGGGCTCCTCTGCCTCTAAAGGTCGACAATTTATGAACACAAGATGCTAATTTTATACAGGCAGATTAATAATAAGGATGTATGAATAATTATCAAATGCAAACAGAACAATGTTGAGAATCAAAGCTATAAATCCATAAAGGGTCAATCTGGTAAATAAACTTTTGAGTACAAATAAACAGAAAATGACAAAAAATCATATAAGAATTAGTTATTTCTCATGAACAAGTGTTAAAAAACTTAATTTTATTCCTTAAGTACCTACCCATCTAATGTCATTGGCAATGATTTAAAGGCATACGTTTTACCACCATGATAAACAGAACCTACTAAACCTACCTTGGGTTTCCCTCATGGCTCAGTCAGTAAAGAATCCACCTGCAGTGTAGGAGACCTGGGTTTGATCCCTGGGTTGGGAAGATCCCCTGGAGGAGGGCAAGGCAACCCACTTCAGTACTCTTGCCTGGAGAATTCCCATGGACAGAGAAACCTGGTGGGCTGCAGGCCATGAGGACACAAAGAGTTGGACATGACTGAGCGATTAAGCACAACATACAGCACACAAACCTACCTTAGCCTTACCTGACCTCTATTAAGTTACAATTAGGATACCCTCATGAGTGATACAGATGGGCAGGGCCCAAATGCTATGTGGGTACATACTCTTTCCCTACCTCCCTCATGGATATACTTCTATCAAAAGTATTCTTCCTCTTCCACTTCGTGCATTGTTTCATAAAATATAAGGATAAACTAAAAATCTCACAGATTTTTCTTAAGGTGTCTGAAAGTAGGTTGCTGCTGTTGTTCAGTCATTCAGTCATGTCCGTCTCTTTGTGACCACATGAACTGCAGCACACCAGGCTTCCCTGTCCTTCACTATCTCCTAGAGTTTGTTCAAACTCATGTCCATTGAGTTGATGATGCCATCCAACCATCTCATCCTCTATACCCACCCCACCCCCCACCTTCTCCTCTTGGCCTCAATCTTTCCCAGCATCAGGGTCTTTTCCAATGAATCATCTCTTTGGATCATGTGGCCAAAGTATTGGAACTTCAGCTTCAGTATCAGTCTTTCCAAAGAATATTCAGGGTTTATTTCCTTTAGGATTGACTGGCTTAATCTCCTTGCAGTCCAAGGAACTCTCAAGAGTCTTCTCCAACACCACAGTTTGAAAGCATCAATTTTTCCATGCTCAGCCTTCTCTGTGGTCCAACTCTCACATCCATACATGAATACTGAAAAAATGATAGCTTTGACTACATGGACATGTGTCAGCAAAGTGATGTCTCTGCTTTTTAACATGCTCTCTAGGTTTGTCATTGCTTTTTTTCCAAAGGAAGAAGCATCTTTGCATTTCATGGCTGCAGTTATTGTCTGCAGTGATTTTGGAGCCCCAAAAAATAAAGTCTGGCACTGTTTCCATTTTCCTCCATCTGTTTGCCATGAAGTGATGGGACTGGATGCTATGATCTTAGTTTATTTTAATGTTGGGTTCTAAGCCAGCTCCTCTTTCACCTTCATTAAAAGTCTCTTTAGTTCCTCTTCACTTTCTGCCATCAGGGTATTGTCATCTGCATATCTGAGGTTATTGATATCTCTCCTGGCAATCTTGATTCTAGCTTGAGTTTCATCCAGCCTGACATTTTGCAGGATGTACTTTTCATATAAGTTAAATAAGCAGGGTGACCATATACAGCTTTGACGTACTCCTTTCCCAATTTGGAACCAGTCTGTTATTCCATGTCCGGTTCTAACTGTTGCTTCTTGACATGCATACAGATTTCTCAGGAGACAGATAAGGTGGTCTGGTACTTCCATCTCTCAAAGAATTTTCCACAATTTGCTGTGATCCACACAGTCAAAGGGTTTAGCATAGTCAATAAAGCAGAAGTAGATGTTTTCCTGGAATTCCCTTGCTTTTACTCTGACCCAGCCAATGTTGGCAATTTGAACTCTGGTTCCTCTGCCTTTTCTAAATCCAGCTTGTACATCTGGAATTTCTTGGTCCACATACTGTTGAAAACATAAAGTAGTTCTTAAGGCCAAGATGAGAGCGTACTGGTCTTAGGGAAGAGAATAGGACTTTATTGAAGACTATTTAAGAGCTCCAGGACTACCCCCAGTGTTGCCAAAATATGGCCCTTGGAGAAGACTCAAATATAACCATAAATTTTGCCCGGGCATATAAGGGCAGAGTGCCTATTATCAGTGACCTAGACACAGAATAACAGGCCCTGGAAGATAAAAATAATGGTCTAAGGAAAGATGGTGTTACTGGATTATACACAAGGACAGTGGTCAACTGTTCAAATCACTGTTCAGAGTAAGTAGTAAGTATACATACTACTGACTGAAGACTCTTGTCTTCTCAGGAAGCCACGTTTATTCAGACTCTAACTTTTTTCCAGGCCTGCTGTTATGACTGCTTGCTCCTTACCTGATTAGGAAATAAATCCTGACTGTGGCTGCGACAAGTTCTGCATCTGGCCATCTGTCGAGATTAGGTCCTCCCAGAAAGTGACACAGAGCCAAGAGTTTAAGTGGGAGTGACTTAGTAAGTAAGTGTTCCCAAGAGAAAGCACTAAATGAGTGGGAGAATCAAGATAAGAAAAAGGAAGAAGTCAAGCACATCTCAGCCTCAGCCTGATCCCATGGGCACCTCATTCAAAAGCATAATTCCATGAACATTTATTCACTAAAAGCATCAAGTTGTGCATACAAAAAGGATAAATTTTAAGATAGATAGGTATAAGTTGTGCCACAATGAGGGAGAAATAGATAAACAGAAGAACAATTGGAGACAGAAAGTCTGGGCTACTCTTTAGAAAATGTTAACGTGAATGGGGACAAGAAATTGATGCTCTATAAAAGGGTAAGTACAATTTAAGTGAGAGCCATTTTTAGATGGAAGAAATAATGTTATTTTGCAAGTTAGTTTAAATGACACAGTACCATAGAAAGAAATTCTGATGCATGAATGAAAGGGGAGGATTGTCAAGTAATTAATCTAAAATGGCAACTATTCACTAAGCCCCTACAATATGTCAGTTGCTAGATGACATATTACATTTACTCTTTCATGCACTCCCTAATTACTGCTTCCTTGGAAAATGAATTATTATATATCTTCAATTACTTGATAAGAAAAGTAAGGTTCAGAGAGGTTAAATACATTACCAAGGGACACACAGCCAGAGGGTGTTAGAACTAGACTTCAAACTTATCTTTTACTCCAAAAATGCTGTTTCCCTAAGAGTCCAGCCCACCTAACTTTGTTAATGACAAAGTAATCCACACAACTGACCTACTGTACTGCCTAGGGAAGAATATGATCCAACCATAAAAAATCAATGACTTTCTTCAAGAAGCTAAGCCAGCAAGTGGTCCTCAGATCCCACCCAAACCAATCACTAAAGTACACCTAATATACATATGAAATATTTAAGCTGAAAAACTCTGAGATGAAATATTCAGAACGAGGGCTGAATTCTGTTTTTCAGAAAGTATCATGGCATTTTCAGACCCTAATGAAGATGCTAATCACCAACCCCCCCGCCAAGCAGGTGAATTTTAAACATTCCCACTGTCACAGATTATAAAAGAAAACTAAATGGTGACTCTCTCGGATGATCTGGCTCCCCAACATACAGCTGTGCTGTAGGATAGAGTCCCACATATAAAGAAAGAGCATTTGCTCTACAACCAGGTTGCTCTGCAAACGGCATTTGCGGAGCTTGTAGAAGTAAACAAGAGATCTTTAAGAATATCACTGGAAGGAACTCTATTCATAAATTTCGGCAATTACAGATTCGCAAAATGTAATCTAGAATTTTATACCAAAAATTAAAGTTTCAGCATATTTTGGTATGGTAATCACAAAAACAGCTCCCCAAAGATGTCCACATTCTGATCCTCAGAACCTCTGAATATGGTACTTTACATGACAAAAGACTTTGAATGTATCATTACATTAAGGGTCTTAAAATAGGGAATTTATTCTGTATTATATGGGTGTGATTAATGTAAACTCACTCCCCTATAAGAAGGGTCCTTATAGGAGTGAGGCAAGAGGGTGTTTCGCAGAAAGTTTTCCCTTTCATCTCAGGTTCAAGGATTTGTTAACAAAATAAGTCATTCATTATATACAAATAAACAGTACCAATATTTATTAGAGAATCATCTAACTTACTTTTAGTATACTAACATTAACTGAAAAGGGAAATAGAAATAGCAGAGGCTACATTACCAAAATGGGTTTGAGCAACAACCAGACTTAAACAGCAGCTGGAAGACCTGTGACACAGCACATCTGGAGTCCCAATTGGGAAAATGTCCCAGACTGTGCATCCACTCCATGGGTGAGAGTTCAAAATTTGCAGTTCAGGGTTCCTGCTTATAATCGCAGGATACAAACTAATATGGTCATCAATCTGTGAGCAAATTGCAGCTCTGATTTCATGTTAATGCATAAAAATTGGAATGTTGTTAAGCCCGAGACTTGGTTGGTCAGATCCCGTCCAGGGGCTCAACAATCAGTCCCCTATCTTATCTATGGTGCCACAAGGCTTGCACTCACAGAAGGCAGCCACACACAGTCACTCACAGTCAGGGTAGTGTCCAGGCAGGTTAGAGGCAAGGCCTGCTCTGCTTTGTCTCTGAAGTCTAAACAAGACTATCTTATTTCCCTAACAGAGGATTCAGAGTTAAAGATTAGGAAATGTTATGCCATTGGCTTTGAACACGGAGTTAGGGGCCATCAGCCCAAAAAATGCAGGTAATAGATTCTCTCCTCAAGTCTCAAGAAGGGAATACAGCTCTGCCAACACATATTTTAGCCCAGTAAGATACCTTTTGAACTTCTGACCTCCTGAAGTGTAAGATAACAAATACCTGTTGTTTTGAACCGACTTGTTCTATGGTAATATGCTAAGGCATCAAGAAGAAACTAGTACATGAATATCTGGAGGCCTAGAGAAAAACATTGATGGATCTGAAAAGCTAATTTATATTTAAAAAAAAAAAACAATTATCTTGGCCCAAGCTGCAGAGATATTTAAAATTAATGCCAAAGTCTAGAAGTCCCTTAGACACAGAGCCTCAGGTAAAGACTGAGGGCAGGTGGTGTATGTAGGAGGTGATGACAGGAATAAAGACTGAAAGAGCAGGGAAGAGTAAAACTAAAAAGGAAGAAGAGACAAAGACTGGTGCATTATCACTGTCACTGCTGAAGGCCATGGTAGCCACTGGTTTCTCTAAGAAGAATGCAACATGCTTCCCAGAATTGGGCCTCCCTTGTGGCTCAGCTTGTAAAGAATCCACCTGCAATGCAGGAGACCTGGGTTTGATTCCTGGGTTGGGAAGATCCCCTGGAGAAGGGAAAGGCTACCCACTCCAGTATTCTGGCCTGGAGAATTCCATGGACTCTATAGTCCATGGGGTCACAAAGAGTCACAACTAAGCAACTTTCATTTTTCACTTACTTTTTCCCAGAATTAACCATTCAGTATAGGGAGGCTAGAGCATTGCTCCACTGCCTCCAGTCCCCTACTGGATGAGGATTAACCCACATCATCCAACTAGACTGCAAGACTGGAGAATTCCCTACAATGGGAAGCAGACATGATGGATATGTCAGAAAATCTGACCTTGCACAGAACCCAGGGGTTATGGATTATATCCACAGTTATCCACAGTTACCCACAGTTATGGATTAATCATAGGTAGGTCAAAAGTATGTGATGAAGGGCATCAAAAGAATTTGTTATAGTTAGTATGTTATAAAAATAGTGACTCCTAGGAGATAACAAAAATCACAAACCCATCAAAAGGCAAAAGGAATAAAATGTAGGTAGGCATTATACCAAAGAATTAATACAAATTAACAATAGGCACATGAAAAGTGGTAGCATTCATAAATAGTGGAATAAATGCAAATGAAAGCAATGGATAACTTGACTATAAATTAATACTTTTACACTAATGAAGAGAGTGTAAACTATACCAGTTTCGCTGGAAGTTATTTTCATCTTATGTATTAAAGGAATGAAAACATGAATTTTCTTTTACTCATCGTTCTCAGTTCTAATAATAAGGAAATTAATAACATATTTAATGTAAATATCTTGTAATAAGAGACTGTATAAATCTTAGGATAAAAATATAATGAGATAGCTGTTATTATGTTGTAACTATTTTTAGATATGACAATATATTCATGACAACTTATTAAATATGTAAGCAGGCACCCATAGGGTGATTCAGTTTTCTATAAAAATATTTTATACCTGAAACTATACATTTCAGTTTTTCAGAAGTAATTATCTTTGGAGTTTGGTTTATTTGTCAATATTTTCTACAAAGAGTATGTATTGTTTTTTTTTTTCTTTAATTGAAGGCTAATTACTTTACAATATTGTGGTGGTTTTTGCCATACATTCACATGAATCAGCCATGGGTGTACATGTGTTCCCCATCCTGAACCCCACCTCCCACCTCCCTCCCCATCCCATCCCTCAGGGTTATCCCAGTGCACCAGCCCTGAGCACCCTGTCTCATGCGTCGAACCTGGACTGGCGATCTATTTCACATATGATAATATACATGTTTCAATGCTATTCTCTCAAATCATCCCACCCTCGCCTTCTCCCACAGAGTCCAAAATACACTTATTAGGATTCCTCAAAAAGAACCCCACACTATAATAATAGTGGTCAGTTTTATCAAATAATTCTTTAATTGAATAGTAAAATACAGATAGTAGAATATAACTACTTGACATTCTCAAAGGATTTGTCCTGAGACATCGGAGGATTCATTTAAAAAAAATAGCATTCTAATCACTTGAATTTTCTCTTATAATACAGTAGAGTATTACACATGAAAAAATAAGTGGCACTTTCAGACCCTTAATAATTCTGCAAGACTTTGAAATTTAAAATAAGTTCATGAAATTAATAAGGTTTATTGTGAGCAAAACAAGCCATATTGCATCAGCACTCTAATATTCAAAATAAGTGTTTATGATCAAAAAACTCAAGCAGAGATAACTTGGAGCATACAGCAGGGTGAATTAGATTTCTGGAGTGTATCTAAGTTCACTCCAGTCTACTGTATACAAAGAAAAGAAAAGAGCCACCCATTTGCAACGAAATGTAGATAGTGGATGGTCAACTCTGCTTTCTTAAACATGTATGCACACAAGACAAACTATCCATTCTATAAATTCATTCAAATACATGCAAAAAATCCAAGTTCTACTGTAGTGTTCATAGATTAATTCATTCTCAACAAATAATGTTACTGTTTTCATTAGGTCCTGAAATAAAGCACCTACCCTATATGTAGTGATCATGCCAAAAAAAAAATGCAACACAATTGCTTTACAATGTTGCATTAATTTCTGCTGTACAATGAAATGAATCAGATATATGTATACATATATCCTGTCCCTCTTGGACTTCCTCTCATCACCACCCCCATCCCACCCATCTAGGTTATCACAGAGCACGGAGCAGAGCTCCCTGTGCTATACAGCAGGTTCCCATTAGCTATATGATTTACACATGGTCATGTATATATGTCAATCCTAATCTCCCAATTTGTCCCAATCTTCCCTTAACCCCTGTGTCTACATGTCCATTCTCTACATCTACATCACTACCTGCGCTCTTCAAATAGGTTCATGAGTACTATTTTTTCTAAATTCCACAGATATGCATATCTATTTGCTTTTCTCTTTCTGACTTCACTCTGTATGACAGATTTTAGATCTATCCACATCTATATAAATGATGCAATTTCATTCCCTTTTATGACTTAGTATTACTTCATTGTAAATATGTACCATGTCTTATTTATCCAATCATCTGTTGATGGACATTTAGATTGCTTCCATGTCCTGTACTATAATTTGCCACTCAGTCACGTCTGACTCTGTGACCCCATGGACTGTAACCTGCCAGGTTCCTCTGTCCATGGGGATTCTCCAGGCAAGAATACTGGAGTGGACTGCCATGCCCTCCTCCATGGCATCTTCCCAACCCAGGGACTGAACCCTAATCTCTCACATTGCAGGCAGATTCTTTACCATCTGAACCACCAGGGAAGCCCAAGTCTGTGTCCTGGCTATTGTAAAATAGTGCTGCAATGCAAATTGGGATACACATGTCTTTTTGCATTATGATTTTCTCACTGTATACGGCCTGTAGTGGAATTGGTGGGTCATAGACAACCCTCAGAATAGGAGAAAATATTTGCAAGTAAAGCAACTGACAAGGCATCAATTTCAAAAATGTACAAACAGCTCAAGCAACTCAAAATCAAAACAAAAACAACCTAATCAAAAAAATGGGCAGAATACGTAAACAGACATCACTTCAAATAAGATATACAGATGGCCAAGAGACACATGAAAAGATGCTCAACATCACTAATTATTAGAGAAATGCAAGTCAAGACTATGAGGTATCACCTCACACCAGTTAGAATGGCCACCACCAAAAGATCTACAAACAATAAAAGCTAGAGAGGATGTGGAGAAAAGGGAACTCTCTTGCACTGTTGGTGGGACAGTAAATTGATTCAGCCACTATGGAGAACAGTATGGAGGATCCTTAAACAACTAAAAATAATCATGCATTTTTATTTTTTTTGTATTTTCTGATGTTTTGACATCTGGAGCCCTGATGATCCTGGAGAGACTGCTCCTTCTGGGGCTAATTAATCCCCAGAGATAGTAAACTGGCACTCAGAGCGTGCTTTTCATATGCACACTAATCCAGAGCTAGCACCATCTTCCTCTATGGGTTTCTTATATGCTATACCAATGTTTTCCCATTCTAGTCACCCTTGTGCCAGGTATCAGGTGATCAGGAGTATGTCCTATGCCCTAGAGTCAGATGAAATTATTCATTTAGTCAACCCTAAACATTCAGCTTACCTGTCTCACTCATTGCTTCTGTCATAAACCACAATGTAGGCTCTTATTCACATTTCCCCTGGCTTCCTCTGCCTCTTGATCCATTCCAGTGCCACCTTTGTGGCATGATGTAACCCCTCCTCTTGGGAACTGTGAGTAACTGTCTTTTCAATGGCAATATTCTCCTGATCTGTTGGCTTCACCATACTAGAATAATAATAAGACCTATATTTTAAAACAATATATGACTGCAGATAGCACCTGTTGATGGGTCCAGATTAAATATGATACATATAAATAGCAATGCCAAATGTCACATTAACTATCTAGTTTCTGTCTGATGTGCTTCATATTTCATATGGACTTTATAAGTTGTTTTTTTTTCAATGTCAAGAAGAGTGTATTTCAGAGGCCAATGAGAATATCCAACTAAAAGAAATAGTCCTTGCAAATGACCAAATTAAAGGAGTTTTAATGTGCCTGGCAACATTGTCCATCTGATTGATTCTGTCTCACTTTGGTGCATTTGCCTGTTCAGAGATCACTTCCAGTGCTGCAGGCTGCTTCACAGCACAGGAAGAAAGCAGGGCGGATCCAGCTGGCTCTGTTCCAGCAGCACTTCTGCCACCAGCTTTAGTTCTGCCCCACTTACCATCCTCAAGACTGCTGCTGCCCTGCTTGTGCCAGCCTTTCATCATTTCCCATGATCCTGCCCAGAATTTCCACAAAAATATACTTGTTCAAGCTGAAAATACCTCCAAAATGTTAACCCTGCCCTCTGAAGAAAAGATCGCGTTCTTTACTGTAAGTCTACCTGATTCCAGCCTCAAAAGAGAGAGGAAAGTGTGGTTAATTACATTGCTCTGTTTTTGTGCTTACATCTGGTTTCTCCCTCTAGAATCCACTGTAACAGTATCAAATAGATACTATGGATCATATAGGTAATAGCAGCCTCTTGATAATCTATAGTCTTGTTAAATATTCCTTTGACTCAGAGATCCTTTACAACAGACCTGTTAACCTTTTCATCCCTGGGAAGCTTGGCTTCAGGATCAGGGCATAAAATTAAAACTTTCAATCATGTCTTCTCCATCCTTAAGTGACACCCCAGGGTGAGCTGTGTACCTAGGGACTGAACCATAATTTTCAAATAAAAGTGCTTACTTTCCAGGACATTCATGAATTTTGTTTACATGTAATTCATTCATGTGCTCATATGAATCAATGTGCTCTTCCTTTTTATTTAGAGAAAAAGTGGTTTAGTGTGTAGGGTCTGGAGCAGACTGCCTGGCCCTAGATCTTGACTCTGACATGTACCAGCCGTGTGACCTGGGGCAAGCTGCTTATGTTCCCTATGCCTCAGTTTCCTTATCTGCCAAATAGAGATAATAATAAAAGTGCCTAACTGATATTCTTTAGGTAGGGAGTGTGATTAAGTGAGGTAATACTCTTAAATAATTACAAAGAGTATCTAGATTCAATAAATTTTAACTGCTATTATATAACTCCAACCCATCTTTTAAGGCCTAGCTCATATTGATTCTATTATATGAACAGTACCCAGGTTTTGTGTACATAATAAACGCTTGAAGACTCTGTTTTGAAGGCAGAATCTCATGCCCCAGTCCAGAGAGAATGATTGAGTAGGGCTAGAGGTGCCTTAGGAATCTACAATCTTAACAAGCATTCCAAGTGTCCTTATACAGGTAACTTGAACTGTGTAAGATAGCACTGTTCTAAGTCATCTCTAATTACCTTTTGTCCACCTATCAGCCTTGCTGTTCTAAATTTATATAGCAGTTGCCACTTGGCATTTACTAACTTACATTTCATGTTTAAGTTATATCATCAAGTAAGATTATAAATTACTCTAAGACAGGAATTTAATTTTCTTCAGTTTGGTATTCTCTATAGCACAGAATAGTGTCTTTCTTACACACCAATGTAGGATATAAATTAGTTTCTTGACAGGTTGATTATTGAAACTTCCAGCTTCAAATGCACAAACTCAAGTCTTCTAACTGAATTCAGTTTTAAATAAGCAGCACTAGACTCTGCCCTTAAATGCAGTCTCAGGATATTACTTCAGTTTTTCTAAAAATATAATTACTTAATATGCTATATTTACATTTTGATTTTATGAGATGGTAGTGGGTTAATCACGAATTTTATTAGACTCAAAATACTTTACAGAGAAAATTTGAAGGCACTGAGGAATTATGTAACATTCTCGAAATTATCTGTATAAGTTTGGATATGCCCAGAAGAAACACCAACTTGGAGAAGACCCTGGACGACCACTGTTATCCGTAATCTAAACGTCATATTTCACTGTAGTATTCTGAGTTAGTTTTGTGAAATTATAAATTCTCAGTAATAAGAAAAGAAAATATCTTGACATTTTTCCAAACGTATCCACAAACAGTGGTCATATGGTTAGCTTCAATATAGCTCAGTAGCTGCAGAGTAGAATCCCCTGGGAAAATTTTAAAAGTACCGATACCCAGAAAAAAATCCCAAACCAATGAAATGAGAATCTAGAGGTATGACTAAAGGTTCAGAATCTATAAAGCTTCTCAGATGACTGCAAAATGCAGCAAGTTTGAGGACCACTGGGACCACTTGATGAGAATCCATTCATTCAAGTTTAATAAGCATAAATGCCCGGATCTCAGTCCTAATGATATGTAAAAAGCAGAGAAATGTAAAAAGTCCCCAAAGTTACTCTGTTTCATAGCAAGCCATAAAAGACGCTCATCTAATTATGTTTTCTATTTTATAGGTGAGAATTAGGGACAAAGAAAGATTGTTCTAGATCTCTCATTAGCAGGAAATTACGTCACAAAATACTATTTCCTGATGCTATTACCATGACTGAGCGACTGAACTGGCCTGAACTGATGCTATTACCACTACAGTTGACCTAAAATATCCTCTATAACCCAACCTAAGTTTGAAAGAAGAGGATAAAATAAGTACTCTGGACTGCTGAAGCAGGAGATGAAGGATTTTTGAGGAATCAGAGATTAGATGTGTGAACCTAAACACAATGGACAAAACTTATACTTCACTAAAGTTTCATTGAATAAATATATCTGATCCATTTACAACTTTACCTGCATGTAAAAAGGACCACTTAAGTATTTTCTATTTTAGAATGAGTATGGGAAGAATACCTCTATCTGTATAATATGCTCCAGGGAAAAGGTTGTGCTGATAAAGTTAGATATACTCTAACACATGAAAAATTAAAATACTCTTACATAACAGCAAGTTAAAATGGCAGAAATCACAGATCCTTACTGTTTTATGAGACTCATAAGTAGACTATGACATATTTGAGGGTTAAAATTTTATGAAGTTACTAAAAATGATGTTTCTTTAAGGTTAAAATAACACAAGAACATCCTTATCTTACAATGTTAAATGAAAAAGTCAGAATTAAACATGATGCAAAGTATGATCACAGCTATGTAAAACAAACAAACTACATATTTTCACAGGAAATCTCTAAAGAAAAACACATCAGAATGTGTTGGTTTTGAGTGACAGAAACATGACTTTTTGTCTATTTTTTATGTAGCAAATGCTCTATCATAAGCAGGCATTGTTTTTATAATAAAAATTAACTTGACTTTTGAAATATGGAATATAAATGAATTCTGTTTGTATTTAAGTCTGAAATTGATAATTTCTAGTACATACATGTTAGACATCACACAAGTCCTCAGAAACTACAATGGTATTACTACTACTAATGTGTTTATTCATGTACAACCATTCTAAGTATACAAAGATTTTTTCAGACAATAGAGGAAAGTCAAGCCTGAAATCTGTGGGCATTAAGTAGCCTCACCACGGAGTGTGTGGAGAAGGAAATGGCAACCCACTCCAGTACTCTTTCCGGGAGAATCCCATGGACAGAGGAGCCTGGCAGACTAAAGTCCATGGGGTCACAAGAGTCAGACACAAACCACCACCGCCACCACCACCATGGAGGGTGAAAGCTGCGGCAGACATTATCTTATTTCAGTTGAGTTCAGTTCAGTTCAACCGCTCAGTTGTGTCCGACTCTTTGCGACCCCATGAATCATAGCACACCAGGCCTCCCTGTCCATCAACAACTCCCAGAGTTTACCCAAACTCATGTCCATCGAGTCGGTGATGCCATCCAACCATCTCATCCTCTGTCCCCTTCTCCTCCTGCCCCCAATCCTTCCCAGCATCAACTTTTCACATGAGGTGGCCAAAGTATTGGAGTTTCAGCTTCAACATCAGTCCTTCCAGTGAACACCCAAGACTGATCTCCTTTAGGATGGACTGGTTGGATCTCCTTGCAGTCCAAGGGACTCTCAAGAGTCTTCTCAAACACCACAGTTCAAAACCATCAATTCTGCAGCGCTCAGCTTTCTTTATAGTCCAACTCTCACATCCATACATGACCACTGGAAAAACCATAGCCTTGACTAGACGGACCTTTGTTGGCAAAGTAATGTCTCTGCTTTTTAATATGCTATCTAGGTTGGTCATAACTTTCCTTCCAAGGAGTAAGCGTATTTTAATTTCATGGCTGCAATCACCATCTACAGTGATTTTGGAGTCCCCAAAAATAAAGTCTGCCACTTTAAGGCCCAGTATGAATAGAAATCACAGTTAAGACAAGCTGGGCTATTGTACTCTCTAAGTGCCCAATCATCGTGATGGACTTCCAGTGGAGTAATCTCGTGAGGCTTAATGGGTAAATCATGCTTCAGAGGAGCTGATAAGATTCAGTCCATTAATATATAGATTTCCAAGAACTTGTTAGGCAATGTAGCATCTTATGAACCAGACCCAGCTCCTTAAAAAGATTTTTAAGAGATGAATTTGATCCTTCAAGTCCGACAGGTTTTCCTTCCAGGTCCCTCTCTCCCCTCCCTGCCACACCCCCAGCCCTGGTTCCTTAACACCTTTGCTGCTCCAGGCAGTTAGTTGTCCCATCCACCATCCTCAAGAACTTTGTTCTCAACTGCTACTAAAAAGAGCTTCCTGTTATATGCAAAGAGGATTTGCCTCTTGATAGAGGGATACCGGAGAAGGCAATGGCAACCCACTCCAGTACTCTTGCCTGGAAAATCCTATGGACAGAGGAGACTGGTAGGCTGTAGTCCATGGGGTCGCTAGGAGTCAGACAAGACTGAGCGACTTCCCTTTCACTTTTCACTTTCATGCATTGGAGAAGGAAATGGCAACCCACTCCAGTGTTCTTGCCTGGAGAATCCCAGGGACGCGGGAGCCTGGTGGGCTGCTGTCTATGGGGTCTCACAGAGTTGGACACGACTTAAGCGACTTAGCAGCAGCAGCAGCAGCAGTAGAGGGATACTAAAGAGTATTAAAACACATCTCTAAATAATAATCTCTATTATCATGATCTCAAAATTCATCTTTATCTTTATTCAGCCTCACCTCTTTCCTTCCTGTCTCATCTCCATTTTCATCAGTTCAGTTTAGTTGCTCAGTCGTGTCCGACTATTTGCGACCCCATGAATCGCAGCACGTCAGGCCTCCCTGTCCATCACCAACTCCCGGAGTCTACCCAAACCCATGTCCATCGAGTCGGTGATGTCATCCAGTCATCTCATCCTCTGTCATCCCCTTCTCCTCCTGCCCCCAATCCTACCCAGCATCAGGGTCTTTTCCAATGAGTCAACTCTTCACATGAGGTGGCCAAAGTATTGGAGTTTCAGCTTCAACATCAGTCCTTCCAATGAACACCCAGGACTGATCTCCTTTAAGATGAACTGGTTGGATCTTCTTTCAGTCCAAGGGACCCTCAAGAGTCTTCTCCAACACCACAGTTCAAAAGCATCAATTCTTTGCCACTCAGCTTTCTTCACCATCCAACTCTCACATCCATACATGACTACTGGAAAAACCATAGCCTTGACTAGACGGACCTTTGTTGGCAAAGTAACGTCTTTGCTTTTAAATATGCTATCTAGGTTTGTCATAACCTTCCTTCCAAGTGAGTAAGTGTCCATTTTCATAGCCAGAACTATATTGCATCTCCTCAGGCATTTTGTTCCTCAATTAACTCCACCTATAATTCCTCCATTTCTTTCTAGAGTCCTCTTTTTCTTCCTTCAGCTAAAAACAAACTTGTTGAATCATTATATTCAAGACATGCACAAGCTGGACTCTATCTGTTTTGTGAACTTCCCCTGCTCACCACCCCATTGTCTTTCATTTCCATCTCCACAAAGGACCATTCAGCATTTACTGAATATTCCTAATTATGTAACATCTGCATGCTCTTGCCTTGATGATGTCTTTCAAGGGAATTTTCTTGCCTTGAACTCCCCATTCTTTTCTAAGGAGTCTTCTAATCTTTCCTAGGAAAAGTGAGCTAATTCTTCTTCTGTATATGTGTTCTCAGTCAGTCAGCAATGCCCCACTCTTTGCAACTCCATGTGCTGTAGCCTTCCAGGCTCCTCTGGCCACGGGAATTCTCCAGGCAAAAATACTGGAGTGGGTTGACATTTCCTACTCCAGGGGATCTTCCCAACCCAGGGATCAAACATGTGTCTCTTGAGATCCTCCATTGGCAGATGGATTCTCTACTACTGTGCCAACAGAGAATCCTAATTCTTCATCTACACTACCATTATTATCATCACATAAGTTTCTTGTAAAACTCATTGCATTCTATGATAAATGGAAGTTTGTGTTTCTATGATGCTTTCTGATTTGAGCTGCTCAATGTCAAGGTCTCTCTCTTATCCATGTTGTATGCTATTCCACTCTCACTGTATCAAATTACTGGTAAAGAATTGGGCACACACAATGACCAAAATAATAGTTTAATTACTATGGAAAAATAAAAAAATTAATGATGATTAATGCTAGCATTTCAGTTATCTTAAGAAGCAATGTTGGAGGGAATTTTTGGTTAGGCAACTGGAACTTCCTGGAAATTATATTAACCAGTTGCCTTGCTAGGCAATTACAATTGCTACAAGAGAAGTCAATTGCACAATAAATACTCTCTCTCCCTTTTAAATTAAAATCAAACAAGCTTTCAATTTGAAGAACTAACTATAAAATTTAAGTGGTGTAATTAAACAAACATTACAACCAAATTAATTTGGACTAAGCAGAATACTTACTGGAATGTATTTAATAGGGCATTAATATTACTAGAAGATCATGTAGAGGAAAATAGAGCTCAGGAGTCTAAAAGATTACTATTTATCATATTTCAGATTTACCCTCTCTCTATAAGAGAAAATTATAAATATAGGAAATTTAACATGAAATTAAACAAGTGGAACATATTTTCTAAGCAAGAAAGAGTTACATCATAGTTAACGGTATGATTTGACCAAGTTAGAAAACTATGTGTATGTTTCTGACATTTATATCTCCACAGGAAATGTAAATATAACTAAATCCTATTTATCAACCTATTTATCATAGGTTTTTATCTATGATAATTTATCATAGGTTTTTATCATATAAATTATGAATAAATTATGATGACTATAAAGAAATATATATATATATGTATGTCTGTGTGTGTGTGTGTGTATTCCTGGACTCATAACATTTACCAAGTCTCATATCAATAACCTCAGATATGCAGATGACACCAGCCTTATGGCAGAAAGTGAAGAAGAACTAAAGGGCCTCTTGATGAAAGTGAAAGAAGAAAGTGAAAAAGTTGGCTTAAAGCTCAACATTCAGAAAACTAAGATCATGGCATCTGGTCCTATCACTTCATGGGAAATAGATGGGGAAACAGTGGAAACAGTGTCAGACTTTATTTTGGGGGGCTCCAAAATCACTGCTGATGGTGATTGCAGCCATGAAATTAAAAGACGCTTACTCCTTGGAAGGAAGGTTATGGCCAACCTAGACAGCATATTTAAAAGCAGAGACATTACTTTGCCAACAAAAGTCCATCTAGTCAAGGCTATGGTTTTTCCAGTGGTCATGCATGGATGTGAGAGTTGGATGGTGAAGAAAGCTGAGCGCCGCAGAATTGATGCTTTTGAACTGTGGTGTTGGAGAAGACTCTTGAGAGTCCCTTGGACTGCAAGGAGATCCAACCAGTCCATCCTAAAGGAGATCAGTCCTGGGTGTTCATTGGAAGGACTGATGTTGAAGCTGAAACTCCAATACTTTGGCCACCTCATGCGAAGAGTTGACTCATTGGAAAAGACCCTGATGCTGGGAAGGATTGGGGGCAGGAGGAGAAGGGGACGACAGAGGATGAGATGGTTGGATGGCATCACTGACTCGATGGACATGAGTTTGGGTAAACTCTGGGAGTTGGAGATGGACAGGGAGGCCCGGCGTGCTGCAATTCATGGGCTCGCAAATAGTCGGACACGACTGAGCGACCGAACTGAACTGAAATATAGTGGAGGGACAAGACACGTTTCCTGACAGTTCCAGACACTGATTAATGATGAAAACAAGGTATCTGATCTAAAAGTCATTTAATAACCTTTTCTGTTTGAAAATTGTAGTATCACTATGTTTCTGATAGTTTTTTGTTTTGTTTTGCTTTGTTTTCCTAATTCAGTCTAAGAAACAACAGAACCATGAATCACTAGGCTGGACAAGGAGAGGATAAACAACATTGCTATGGTTCTGTGGTTGCTAGGTTGCTAGAGGCTTTTAAAGTGGTAATTTTCCTTATTTGATATAGATAAGTTGCTAAATGAATATTAAGGCAATCATTGATGCCTGGAGTAGTTGAAGTGACTTCCTGGCATATTGACCACCATGAGATCTCTTCCATTCTCCCCAAGAGTACAGTCTATTTCACTGTTCTCACTGCAGATTTTCATTACTCAAGGACATCCAGATTTACTCATTTCAGTACCATTTTCATCAAACTATTTATCTGTTTAAGCAAAGGCACAAAATTGTTCCTAACCATGTAAAAATAAAGTTCATCCTCCAAAATATATCTTTCAGGTAATAACACTACTACAATCACCTTTCCAGTATTATAGTAACAGCTCTCTTAAAACAGCCCTGTGACCTGGACAAACTTACTTCTGATCATAGCGTCTGTATTCACACTTCCATACTCAATCTATCTAATAGTTCCCACTTCTCTTTTCCTTACCATTCATTTTTTCCTCACTTTTTCTGGCTGTCCTGCTCTTTGTGATTATCCCAACCTCTTAATCAAATATCATGTATTCTCCAAAATGCTCATAATAAAGTAGATGTTCATATATAAAAACATGAAAATATAAAAATATGAAAACGTTGACTCCTGAATCAGAGTATAAGAATTTTAAGAAAGAAAGCTTGTTGTACACTCCTTTTTGAAACTCCACACAATCTATTGGGACACTTTACATAGTAGATCCTTGGTAATTCCTTATTTTAACATCTAAGGTTTTAGGGTGAAATGCAAAAGACACTTTTCCTCAAAAGACATCTCTATTACTCTAGCCATGCCAGGCATTCTGGCCTTTATTTGAAGCATTTAAACATTCTCCTGTAGGCAATCAACTTTATAAAATCTTTCTTATTTATACTGAGACAAATTCTGTTTTACAGTACCTTCCAACTGAGGGCTTTAGTTTTGTTCTCTGAAGTGACACAAACTAAGTCCAACTCATTTTAATTAATACTACTGCATTTACTTAAAGGCAGTTTACCATGTTTCTCTCTTAAGGTGTTTTTCTCCCTAGTAAATCTTTCTCATTCTACACATTATTCTTCATGTAATAGCTTCCAGAAATCCTAGTCATCCTTTTGGTCTCTTCCTGGACTCCAAGATATTTTTCAAATTTTCTGTTTAATGTCGTCATCAGACCAAAACATAAAACTCGAAATGTCATCTCACTGATGTACATTTCAGTGGAAGACCTGATTTGCTTAATCTTGACATTGAATTGCTAGTAGCAAAGTCTAAGTTAATGCTATTTATTTTAATATCACATAATAGTCTTGGCTCAAATTAATGTCTATAAATATTTTTCATGCAAATTACTCTTTACTAAGGTGTTTGCATCTTGAACTTGCATGAATATTTGTTGCTGTTAAACTCCTAATCTTACAGTAAACTTTCAAAGGGGGAGATAATGTTAGGTTGAAATAATTTTTCCTCCTTAGAGAAAACTTGTTGGAAACTGTGGATGTGGAAGTGATGATTTTCTTCTAATGATTGTAACCTGTTCTCATATATCTAAGACACTACCAGTTAGAAAAGAAACAAGTAATCTGTGTATCTTCAGGTAACCAAATAAGCAATTAGTTGGATATAAATGGCAAAAGCTTACTGTAAAGACAAATGAATTCTAACAATTAAAACTGTCCAAAAAAAAGGGTTGCCCTCAAAGAGATCATCTCATCATTGATTGTTTTTAAGCCATCTCTTTTCTAAAACTTTTTAACTAGAGTGAAAATCTATCAGGTGCAGAGGGTTGTCAACTGGAAGTCCCATGTAGAGTTCCCACAGCTCAGAATCTTGTAGTGCAAGAAGGTTTGAAAGTAATTTAAAATGATGCTCAATGTCAATAACCTCAGATACGCAGATGATACCAACCCTATGGCTTAAAGTAAAGAGGAACTAAAGAGCCTCTTAGTGAAAGTCAAAGAGAAGAGTGAAAAAGCTGGCTTAAAACTCAACATTCAAAAAACTAAAATCATGGCATCCGGGCCCATCACTTCATGGCAAATAGATGGGGAAACAATGGAAATGGTGAGAGACTTTTTCTTGGGCTTCAAAATCACTGAGGATTGTGATTGCAGCCATTAAATTAAAAGACACTTGCTCCTTGGAAGAAAAGCTATGACCAACCTAGATAGCATATTAAAAAGTAGCAACATTACTTTGCTGACAAAGGTCTGTCTAGTCAAAGCTATGTTTTTTCCAGGAGTCATCTATGGATGTGAGAGCTGGACTGCAAAGAAAGCTGAGTGCCGAAGAATTGATGCTTTTGAGTTATGGTGTTGGAGAAGACTCTTGAGAGTCCCTCGGCCTGCAAGGAGATCCAACCAGTCAATCCTAAAAGAAATCAATCCAGAATATTCATTGGAAGGACTGATGCTGAAGCTAAAACTCCAATACTTTGGCCACCTGATGCAAAGAACTGATGCACTGGAAAAAACTCTGATGCTGGGAAAGATTGAAGGCAGGAGGAGAAGGGGATGACAGAGGATGAGATGGTTGGATACCATCACCAGCTCAGTGGTCAAGAGTTTGAGCAAACTCTGGGAGTTGGTGATGGACAGGGAAGCCTGGCATGCTGCAGTCCAAAGAGTTGGACACGACTGAGCAACTGAAATGGACTCCACCAGACAAAAATATGCTTCCTGTGTAAACAGTGCTTGATAATCATTATACATGGCCCACAGTAACTCACTTGACCTTGCTGGATATTGGCTGTCTTGGCTCTAAAACAAGAAAAACTCACCTGGAGAGTTACCAGGTCTCCTTTTGAATAGAATACTTTACAGTCTTCCTGAGTATATTCACACAATACATTAAAGAATTTGGTCTGAATATAGATGTGAGAGAGTTAATTCTTAGGTAAGTTGATAAGGAGTCTGGGGCTCTGGAGGAGAAAGGGATTTGGGACCCTTAATGAGGAGAAAAGGACAAACATTTTTTGTTTTTTACATTCCTTTAATCTTAGTCACATAAAATGTTTTTTTTCTTTAAGCCCAGAGATAATGATTACACAAAAAGCACCTCATCTTAAAATCTATACCAATGATTATATAAAAATAATGTATCCTGCTTGAGGACATGTTTCTCCCTAAGAACCTCCTGACTAATTCCTGTCTTCTTAAAGTGTATGTTGTGGGAGTGGATCTGGTAAAATCTTTCTATTGTTAGTTCTAATACTTTTAAAATGTAAATTGTGGGACTGGGTCTGGTAAAACTTTTACAACCTTGAGATATTCTTTAATATCTGTCATAACCAATTCTTTAATACTGTAATAACCAATGGAAAAGTATATAGCTCCCTTGCTAGGACTAGGAAGTGAGGCACATTCTGTCTCCCTTCTGATGTCTATATCAGATGCTTTCACTGTCCTTTTCACTGTAATAAAAATTCTGCAACACAAAAGCTCTTGAATGATCAAGTCTCGTCACTGGCCCTGACGCTAAATCTTCTTTGGAGATCATGAATCTGACACCTTTCACTGTAAGCTATCAGATGGATATTGGTGTTAAATAAATCAATCTAAGGTTTAAAATAGCCAAATTTCCTCCATTGGGAAACTGGAGCAGATTTTTTTTTTTATATTGTATTATGCAATGATGGAAAAGCTGAAATTGAATGGCTCTATGATGACCTACAAGACGTTCTAGAACTAACACCAAAAAAAGATGTCCTTTCATCAGGGGGCCTGGAATGCAAAAGGAAGAAGTCAAGAGATACCTGGAGTTACAGGCAAGTTCGGCCTTGGAGTACAAAATAAAGCAGGGCAAAGGTTAACAGAGTTTTGCCAAGAGAATGCACTGGTCATAGCAAACACCCTCTTCCAACAACACAAGAAACAGTTCTACACATGGACATCACCAGATGGTCAATACCGAAATCAGACTGATTATATTCTTTGCAGCCAAAGGTGGAGAAACTCTATACAGTCCACAAAAATGAGACCAGGAGCTGACTGTGGCTCAGATCATGAACTCTTTATAGGAAAATTCAGACTGAAATTGAGGAAAGTAGGGAAAACCACTAGACCATTCAGGTATGACCTAAATCAAATCCCTTATGATTATACAGTGAAAGTGACAAATAGATTCAAGGGATTAGATCTGATAGAGTGCCTGAAGAACTATGGATGGAGGTTCATGACATTGTATACAGTAGGCAGTGATCAAGACTATCCCCAAGAAAAAGAATTGCAAAAAGGCAAATGGTTGTCTGAGGAGGCCTTACAAACAACTGAGAAAAGAAGAGAAGCTAAAGGCAAAGGAGAAAAGCAAAGATACACCCATCTGAATGCAGAGTTCCAAAGAATAGTAAGGAGAGAAAAGAAAACCTTCCTCAGGAATCAATGAAATAGAGGAAAACAATAGAATGGGAAAGACTAGAGATCGCTTTAAGAAAATTAGAGATACTAAGGGAACATTCCATGTGAAAATGGGCTCAATTAAGGACAGAAATGGTATTGACCTAATAGAAGCAGAAGATATTAAGAAGAGGTAGCAAGAATACACAGGAGAACTATATAAAAAAGATCTTAATGACCCAGATAACCAGGATGATGTGATCACTCATCTAGAGCCAGACCTCCTAGAATGTGAAGTCAAGTGGGCCTTAGGAAGCACCACTACAAACAAAGCCAGTGGAGGTGATGGAATTCCAGTTGAGCTATTTCAAATCCTAAAAAATGATGCTGCAAAAATTCTGCACTCAATATCCCAGTAAATATAGAAAACTTAGCAGTGGTCACAGGACTGGAAAAGATCAGTTTTCATTCCAATTTCAAAGAAAGACATTGCCAAAGAATCTTCAAACTATCGCACAATTGCACTCATCAGACATGAGAGCAAAGTATGCTCAAAATTCTCCAAGCAAGGCTTCAACAGCATGTGAACTGTGAACTTCCAGATGTTCGAGTTGGATTTAAAAAAGGCAGAGGAACCAGAAATCAAATTACCAAAGTATCCAAATTGCCAATGGATCCAACATGCGTTGGATCATAGAAAAAGCAAGAGTTTCAGAAATTCATCTACTTCTGCTTTACTGACTATGCCAAAGACTTTGACTGTGTGGATCACAACAAATTGTGGGAAATTATTAAACAGATGGGAATATCAGACTACCTGATCTGCCCCCTGAGAAATCTGTACGCAGGTCAAGAAGCAACAGTTAGAACCAGACATGGACCAACACACTGGTTCCAAACTAGGAAAGGAGTACGACAAGGCTATATATTGTCAGCCTGTTTATTTAACTTATATGCAGAGTACATCATGCAAAATGCTGGGCTGGAAGAAGCACAAGATGGTATCAAGATTGCCAGGAGAAATATCAAAAACCTCAGGTATGCAGATGACACCATCCTTATGACTTAAAGCAAAAAGGATTTAAAGAGCCTCTTGATAAAAGTGAAAGAGGAGAGTGAAAAAGCTGGCTTAAAACTCAACATTCAAAAAACTAAGATCGTGGCATCTAGTCTCATCAGTTCATGGCAAATTGATGGGAAACAATGGAAACAGTGAGAGACTATTTTCTTGGGCTCCAAAATCACTTCAGATGGTGACTGCAGCCATGAAATTAAAAGATTCTTGCTGCTTGGAAGAAAAGCTATGACCAACCACGATAGCATATTAAAAAGCAGAGACATTACTTTACCAACAAAGGTCTGTCTAGTTAAAGCTATGGTTTTTCCAGTAGTCATATATGGATGTGAGAGTTGGACCACAAAGAAAGCTGAGCATGGAAGAATTGATAATTTTGAACTGTGGTGTCTGAGAAGATTCTTGAGAGTCCCTTGGACTGCAAGGAGATCCAACCAGTCCATCCTAAAGGAAGTCAGTCCTGAATATTCATTGGAAGGACTGATGCTGAAGTTGAAACTCCAATACTTTGGCCACCTGATGCAAAGAACTGACTCACTGGAAAAAACCCTGGTACTTCGGTAGATTGAAGTCAGGAGGAGAAGGTGATGACAGAGGATGAGATGGTTGAATGGCATCACTGACTTGATGGACATGAGTTTGAGCAAGCTCTGGGAGTTGGTGATGGACAGGGAAGCCTGGCGTGCTGCAGTCCATTGGGTTGCAAAGAGTTGCACAAGACTGATTGACTGAACTGACTGAATGATGATTTAACAATTAAATAATTTGAACAACAGCTTCTAAGATTAAAAAAAAAAAAGCTGATTTTTTAAACAAATTCAGTTCAGTGAATTAATACCTAGCAAAACCATGAATATCTGCCTCAGTGTATCTTCTCTTAGCCATTCTGACTTTATATTCCTGGACCAAATTGTTTCAGTCCCAGTCAGATTGACATAGAATTATCTTGGGGGTGTGTGTGTGTGTGTGTGTGTGTGTGTGTGCGCCTATGTGTTTGCCAATGTGTATCTGTTCGTCAATCACATTTAATTATCAGAAACCATGATTTCACTTTCCTGCTCCTATCTCAGTTCAGACTTTGGATTTGTCAAGTGACAAAGTGTTAACAACTAGCAAATGAACTAGACGGGCAGATGGGGCTATCTAGAAAGCAGCTCAAAAGTGATTAAAATTACCGAAGACTTCACTCATTATTCCTCCTTTCAAAGGATGCTATATTTTTCTTAATGTTAAATCTGATTAAAACAACAAAGCAAACAATAGAAGAAAAGCAATTTCTGTTACTCTCTCTCTTTCTGTTTTCTTTTAAGGAAGCCAAGGTAGTGGAAAATACTTCAAAATAGAATTTACAGAAACCACCTGCCAATGCTAGAGATATAAGAGATGTGGATTAGATCCCTGGGTTAAGAAGATCCCCTGGAGAAGGAAATGGCAACTCCATCTAGTAATCTTGCCTGGAGATTCCCATGGACAGAAGAGCATGGTAGACTATATAGTCCATAGGGTCTCAAATAGTCAGACATGACTGAAGTGACTTTGCACATCATGGCCTTCCCTAAAATATTCGGTTGTGTATTAAGATACTTTTCATTTTTACAAAATTTTAGATCTGTCGACTCATTTGCACGTATATTTGGGTGTCTATACCATTTTCTTATCTATGCAATCACTTAGCATTGCTGGCTAAAAAAATTAATCACAGCCTGAAAGTAGAGAGATATTTTATTTGGTGGGAATATAAAGGACTCTTAGTCCAGAAGAGAGCATCTCAGTAGCCCTAAGAAAACTGCTCTGAGGATACAGGAAAGGGAGTCAGGCTACACACAAGTTTGCACCAAAGTGGGCAGGCAATCTGAACATCAAAGGTTATCTTTAAGTAAGGAAAATCAGATATCAAGTTAAGAAATTTAGCATTCTTCCACATATGCAAGCCTCTGGGCCAACTGAATTCATTCCTTTCATATGCACCACAGCTATCTGGGGCCAAATCTTATTTCTTGATTGCTTACATCCTTAATTCCTCGTTCACTGTAAGGAATGGCAGATGTGGTGAATGGCTGCTTCCTGCATTCCACTCCCCACCTGAGCTCCTCAGCCATCACTGTAGGAGGTGGTGGCATCTGCTGGATCACAGGCCTTGCCTTCCCTTTTGGGAGCCCTCACTCACATCTGAAGACCCAAAATCCCTGATGACTGTGACATTTCTTGCCCAGGAACACGGCAGGAAATAATTCATTTAACAACATGTGTGTAGGAATCAGGACATTTCCTGACATTACAGTGAAGAGCAGTATAACCGCTCTAAATTTGCACTCAGAGTAACAGACACATTCACATGACTATGCAATTCAGAACATCTGTTTTGGAATTTTGTACACTTATCTTAATAGCATTTCTCCTTACGGCATTTCTGGGAATCTCCTTATTGATCTTGCTAAATGTAAATGTGTTGATTCTGTTATTGGTCACAATCCTCTCACCTTCTTTGCCCATTGGCAATGCCACAGATCAGTTCAGTTCAGTCACTCAGTTGTGTCCAACTCTTTGCGACCCCATGGACTGCACCCAAGTTTCCCTGTCCATCATGAACTTCTGGAGCTTGCTCAAACTCATGACCATTGAGTTGGTGATGCCATCCAACCATCTCATCCTCTGTTGTCCCCTTTTCCTCCTGCCTTCAATCTTTCCCAGCATCAGAGTCTTTTCCAATGAATCAGTTCTTTGTGTCAGGTGGCCAAAGTATTGAAGTTGAAGTTTCAGCTTCAGCATCAGTCCTTCCAATGAATATTCAGGACTGATTTCCTTTAAGATTGACTGGTTGGCTCTCCTTGCAGGCCAAGGGACTCTCAAGAGTCTTCTCCAATACCACAGTTCAAAAGCATCAATTCTTCCATGCTCAGCTTTCGAATTTTTTTTTTTAATAGTTCAACTCTCACATCAATACATGACTACTGGAAAAACCATAGCTTTGACTAGACAGACCCTTGTTGGTAAAGTAATGTCTCTGCTTTTTAATATGCTATCTAGGTTGGTCATAGCTTTTCTTCCAAGGAGGAAGTGTCTTTTAATTTCATGGCTGCAGTCACCATCTGCAGTGATTTTGGAGCCCAAGAAAATAAAGTCTCTCACTGTTTCCATTGTTTCCCCATCTATTTGCCATGAAGTGATGGGACCAGATGCCATGATTTTAGTTTTCTGAATGTTGACTTTTAAGCCAGCGTTTCACTCTCCTCTTTCACCTTCATCAAGAGGCTCTTCATTTACTCCTCACTTTCTGCAGTAAGGGTGGTGTCATCTGTGTATCTGAGGTTATTAATATTTTCCCTGGTAATCCTGATTCCAGTTTGTGCTTCATTCAGCCTGGATGTGAGAGTTGGACTACAAGGAAAGCTGAGCATGGAAGAATTGATGCTTTTGAACTGTGGTGTTGGAGAAGACTCTTGAGAGTCCCTTGGCCTGCAAGGAGATCCAACCAGTCCATCCTAAAGGAAATCAGTCCTGAATATTCATTGGAAGGACTGATGCTGAAGCTGAAACTCCAATACTTTGGTTACCTGATGCGAAGAACCGACTCATTGGAAAAGACCCTGAAGCTGGGAAAGATGAAAGGCAAAAGGAGAAGAGGGCAGCAGAGGATGAGATGGTTAGATAGAATTATCAACTCAATGGACATGAATCTGGGAGATAGTAAAGGATAAAGAAGCCTAATATGCTTTAGTCCATGGTGTTGCAAAGAGTCAGACATGATTAAGTGACTGAACAACAACAACCCCAATGTTCATTTCAGTACTATTTACTACAGAGGTCATGGAAGTAATCTAGAGGTCCATTGACAGATGAAATGATAAAGAAGTCATGGTACATATATACAATGGAATATTACTCAGCCACAAAACCAATTTGAGTCAGCTGAGCTGAAATGAATGAACCTAGAGCCTGTTATACAGAGTGAAGTCACAACGAGAAAAACAAATATTGTATATTGATGCAAAAATATGGAATCTAGAAAAATGGCACTCATGAACCTATATGCAGGGCAGGAATAGAGACACAGATGTAGAGAAATGGACTTGTGGACACAGCAGTGGAAGGAGAGGATGGGACAAGTTGAGAGAGTAACACTGAAAAATATACATTACCACCTGTAAAATACATAGCTAGTGGAAAGTTGCTGTATAACACAGGGAGCTCAACCTGGTGCTTTATGACGACCTACAGGGGTGGAATAGGGGGCAGAGTGGTAGGGAGGTTCAAGAGGAAGGGGATATATGTACACTTATGGCTAATTCACATCATTGTACAGCTGTGCTATGCTTAGTCACTCAGTCGTGTCCGACTCTTTGTGACCCCATGGACTATAGTCTGCCAGGCTCCTCTGTCCATGAGATTCTCCAGGCAAGAATACTGGAGTGAGCTGACATTTCCATCTCCAGGGGATCTTCCCAACCCAGGGATCAAACCCAGGTCTCCCGCATTGCAGGCAGATTCTTTAACATTTGATCCACCAGGCCAGAGACACAGCTGAAACTAACACAACACTGTAAAGCATCTATACTCTATAAAAAAGCAATTTAAAAAATAATAGTGCTTTGTCAACATGGGTTTGAGGAATTTAGTGGTAGTTTATACCATCTTAGGAGAAGGCAATGGCACCCCACTCCAGTACTCTTGCCTGGAAAATCCCATGGACGGAGGAGCCTGGTAGGCTGCAGACCATGGGGTCGCTAAGAGTCGGACACGACTGAGCGACTTCACTTTCACTTTTCACTTTCATACATTGGAGAAGGAAATGGCAACCCACTCCAGTGTTCTTGCCTGGAGAATCCCAGGGACGGTGGAGCCTGGTGGGCTGCCGTCTATGGGGTCTCACAGAGTTGAACATGACTGAAGCGATTTAGCAGCAGCAGTATACCATCCTGTCAGTCTTATTTTTGGTAATATTGAGATTGAAGATTTGTACCTGATCTGTGTGATACATGGAATGCTCTGCCATTGGGGAAGATTGTATAGCAAGAATACAGCTACACAACTAGCCAATATAAGAAACACCAGATGAAACTCCATTTTGGCCTCTCTGATTCAAAATTTGTTGTTGCTCAGTCACTAAGTCATGTCCAACTCTTTGTGATCGCATGGACTTCAGTATGCTGGGCTTCCCTGTAGCTCACTATCTCCCGGAGTTTGTTCAAACTCATGTCTTTTGAGTTGGTAATGCTATCCAATAATCTATGTATGTATTGATGGTTCAAAAGAGAAAGTTTGTCCAATAAGGCTCTGCACTGATAAAACAACTGGAGCCTGTATCTGATCTGTCTGGATGCCTTGCTGGGAGACAGCTTTACGTTGATGCTGTTGTCATATTTTATCCTTGTATTCTTTTCTCTAACAAAATGTATATTTGTATATTTGCAAGCATTGTCATTTTGGGTCCTATGATTTTTTTCAGTAATTGAACTCTAATTGCCAACATTGGTGCTTGAATCCAAGTGAGACAAGTAGAGAAATTGAGAATAAACTTTCAGAATCTTTATTTGACCAGATAATTTTTACAGTTTTTGATGGGGATCAAAAGAGGCAAACTTCCAGTTATAAAATAAATAGCCATGGGTATGCCATGGTGGCTATAGTTAATACTATATTACATATTTGAAAATTACTGAGAGTAGATCCTAAAAGTTATAATCACAAAATAAGTTATATTTTATTACAGGGAAAGTATACAGATTCTAACTAGCCAAAGGAAGAGATACATAAGGCAAAGTCTATGAGGGTTCTAAAATCAAAGCTTCTATTATTCTCAGGTTGCATTACTCTCCTGGCATCAATATGCACAGAGTATTTCCAATCTGAGAAGCTCACTCAAGCTTTAGTGTCCAGAATTTTTATTGTATCTTTGATATGAAGACATGATCTGTTGACTGCCCATGTGATTATTGCAGATGGATTGATAATACCGTATGACCTGAGGACCCATCCTAAATTACATGGTAGATCTTTTTTAGCACAGCCAGCTTCTGCCCTAAACAGAAACATTCCTATCAGGTATGACATCTCTGGGTTTGGAAGATCCACTGGAGGAGGGCATGGCAACCCACTCCAGCATTCTTGCCTTGAGAATCCAATGGACAGAGGAGCCTGGCAGGCTACAGTTTACGGGGCCACAAAGAGTCGGACACAACTGAGCGATAAAGCACACATCAGGTATTACTGCAAGAAGGGGGACCCTTTCCAGGGCTGGAAACTGGGCTCTTGTCTAACACTCTGAAATGAATTGTCCGAGAAGACACACGTGCTGACAAAGCAAGATATTTTATTAGGAAACAACACCTGGGAAGACAGCAGTAGGGTAAAGGAACCAAGGAAAACTGCTCTGCCATGAGGCTCGAAGTCTTGGGTTTTATGGTGATGGGATAAGTCTCCGGGTTGTCTTTAGCCAATCATTCTGACTCAGAGTCCTTCCTGGTGGTGCCAAGATGGATACCAGCGAGAAGGATTCTGAGAGGTGACCGGACATGTGGTGTCTCCTTTTGACCTTTCCTGAACTCCTTTTGACCTTTCCTGAACTCTTCCGGTTGGTGGAGGCTTACTAGTTCCATGTTTCTTACCAGGACCTCCTGTCGTAAAATAACTCATGCAAATGGTTACTATGCTGCCTGGCCAGGGTAGGCAGTTTTAGTCAGTGTGCTTCCCGAAACAACTCCCCTCTGAGAGACTTCATACTGAAGATACTTCTTGGGAATTGGGGCAGAAGTCTCTTTCTTCTGTAATTTCTTCCTGCTGTGCATGGGCCTAGGCCTGCCTAGCAGAGCAGAAGTCTCTCTCTACCTGATCTAAGTCAAGGTATTCTTTGCCTGAAACCAGCCTTCACCCTTGTAATAACAGCAATTTAGCTTGAAACTGTTGGCCCCTGTCAGGGATGAAATAGACAGGGCTAAACAGGAGGCCTAAACAGATGGTCATCACCCTGCCCCCAGAAACAGAAGGCGACATTTAGGGTGAGGGCTGCAGGGTGTGTGACTTTGTTCTGATTGGTTGGTGGTGAGGCAACAGAGCAGTGCTCCAGCAATCTTGTGTTCAGCCTGAAGTTACCATCCTCCACCTGGGTGGGGGTCCCAGTTCTGTAGAAGAACTCAAAGACATTGTTATGCTTTTTTTTTTTTGAATAGGAACCAGAACCCTGTCTCAAGGCTGTACCACCATTCGATTGTTCCTCTTCTGTTTCTGTATGCCCTCCCTTCCCTGATCAGCAACTGTTCGAATCTGCTCTTTGCGACTCAGGGAAGGTCAAGGAGGCTGAATGAACGTTTTTGTCTTAAGACCAAGAAACAGAGAACAGAGAACAGATCCGTACTTCAGAGCCCCATGGAGTCCTGCTCAGTTTTAATTTAAGGAACTGGGCAACTATGACTCTGATAACTTCCTATCAAAATGGGGCATAAGGACTGCCTCAGTTTGGAGAATAGACACTGAATTGCAAGTATTTCTGAGTTCCAAGTCCTAGATCTGAGTCTTGTATGATTAAAATTTCAGTGCCTTGGTCTGCCATTTTAGTATAACAGACCCAATTAGAAGTAGTTGGAGGAGTGACCACTGAAATTTTAATAGACAAAATAAATCTCATTTATTTTTTAGAAGAATAGGCCTGAAACCCAGTCTGGACCTGGCACTTTGGTGAGACTTGTAGCCAGGTAGCCAATTTCCTAGTTCTATAAAAAGTAAGGTTGGAGTTGCTAGCTTCCAGCAGACATTGTTTCAAGAATGTCTGGTGGCATCCAAGCCTGCCATGACTCAGAAAACTCAAGTGTTTAGCAATACAAGATATAGCCTAAAATTACACCCGTAGTATCACCTAGTTATTTTCCTGGATGTCTGAACCATAGCTATTCTATTTTGACTTTTAATTGTAAAATTCTCCTTAATAGCCAAAGCAGATGTCATCATTAACAATGTCAGTGTTTCCCTAGGTATGAGAAGATGCAAGAATTGGAACTCATAAAATCTTTTCCTGAAAAGATCTAACTACCTAAAGGCCTGTTCTGCCAGTTTTACCCAGAGCACAGAGTGTCTCATTCCTGATTTCCACCCTAAACCCCTTTCAGAGGTGTTGAAGATCAGCAGCTGCAGTGGCCATGATTTAATCTTTGTAGAGGTAGATGGCAAGTGTCAGTTTTTAGTTGGCTGAGACCCTTTTTGGTCATAAACTTTACCATGATTTTGAGGGGGGCATTTCATGATCATTTTATCCCATGGTGCTGAGAATGTCCATTCTCAGTTTCTGGCAAAGATTTTGTTGACAGGGCACTCAATGTGCTGTTACTGGACTAGGCCATCATACAGTATCCAAAATTCTCTGGACCACCTGTCTTACTAGCCTCTTGGTCCAGGAAAACATTCCTTCTTGCTGTTCTTCCTGTATCTAGAGTCACACTGTTACCATCATCAATCTCATATGGAACTATATATTATTTTAGCAGAGGCCTCAGTCACACATTTGGCAGTGTAAGAAAAAGCAATTTTGTAAAACAGGCAAAATACAAATAATACAGTCAGCAGTATCAGCAAAATCATAAGTAAGACTTAAGTAAAGAGCTCCCATTAAATATAGCCCAGTATATCCCAGGTAATCGAACTTAGTCTACTCTGTATGAATCTTTATTTTCCAGGGAAATTATATATTGGCACAGTCTAAAAGGCACATAGCCCAGTTTTCTAGTGTTACTAGACTGATTATCCTTTGTCTGATCTAATTGTTTCCAACATAGAGGAGACTTTAAACCTAAATTACCATAGCCTGGTATTATCTATATAAATCCATCCCATAATTGTGGGAGTTTTTTTTCCTTTGCTAAAACTTTGCTTGTTGCTCTGATTGAGCTTGAGTAATAAAAGAAAACTCAAATTTATGGCCAGAGTCAGAGCAGGCATTATTAATTGGCTGGGTGAGGGGATCCCATCTAGTAATATCAATAGTGATTTGAATATGACTATAATTTTTTTTTCCAGTAAATTTTCTCAGGGCCAACCAATTAGTCTTGGAGTAAAGAAGTTCACCAAGGTAACCCAGAACTAGACACAGGTAATTGGCCACAAACCCAACAATTGGATTGATTTCTAAAACTAGCATAGGATCAGGCCTATGATCAGGCATTTGATTTATATGCAAAGTCTAAGAAGTCAAGAAAACATTTTAAATGATCATATGACTCAGGTCCAGCATCTTGGGCAAGCTGTCTACCTCTGATGTCATCTTCTTCTCATCCTGGTGTAGTGTAGTTTCTTCTCTGTCTGAGCATCATTTTAAGGTGAGATGAGGTCAGCTGTCCTCTCTACAGATCAGTCCAGTGTAGGGGCCTTTGGAAGTGGGAATTAATCTAAGAGTCGGTTTTCCTTCAATTTCACTGTGCATGAGCCAGTTAAGAATATCTGATAAAAAGGTCCTTCCATCCAGGTTGGAGACAGTCCCTTAAATTATGTCTTTTTCCAGTCCTGGTTGCAGCTCATGAGGCATCTGATCTTTATCCAAAGATAGATGACTGAGATGCACTTCAGAAACAAACTTAGGGTATTCTTTAAGAATTCAATTAAATTTTACATTAATATCACATAACAGCAAAGAACTATCCAAGAAATGAGTCTTACTAGATGCAGACTTCCATTAACAAGCTGGGATTTAACATTTAATGAAACACCTTTTTCTCCCTAAAATTACCCTCATTTTTATCAAATATAACCAAATTAAGGCTAGTTTGCTTGCAAAATAGCTCTGTTCTCAGTAATTTTGGCCTGATGATTTATATAAACATAATTGATCATAGACTTTTTGCTTTGCTGAAATATTTATAGAGTCTCAGATTGAAATTTTAAAATAAAACAGGGCTGGGAAACTCACACCAAAGGCTTATCACAGATTTCGCCTAAGAATCTAGGTGAATTCTTCCCTTTCCAAGGTCTCAGAAATTCCTTAAGATTTTTGTACCTGTTAATGAGATAACCTTCCTAACTCATCTGATAAAGTTACTGGAAACCTAAGAGTTTCCAGTCTCTGGAGGAGTCAGAGAGAAAACACAATTGTTTTGTTTATAATGTATAATTTTACCAAATTACTGTCAAAATTATTTTGAGAGGAAGTATTTCCCTATTCCCAGAAAACACAAGATTAAACCTGTAATTTTTCTGATAGAAACCATAAAAGTTATAAGCATATTTGCTGGTTCATTCAGTCCTTTTGTTAACTTTTGTGAAGTCATCAGGTTTTCCATTAGAATACCAGGACATAACAGAATGTTAAGAATTCCATATAATTTCAAGGATACCTATATTAGTAATATTTACCATACATTATAACATGAGACTATTTATTACTCATTTGATAATATTCTAATGTAATTTAATGAATCAAATAAACAGTTAGTTTAATATCTCTCTTTAGAATGTTTCAGGGCCCTCTGAAACAAAATTAGCTAGAGGTCAAAGGAACTTCAACAGAATTCGATTTAGGAAATTTTGTCAAAAAAAAAAAAAAAATCAATTCAAAGAGTTTAGACGAGGAAACCAGAATTGAAAGAGACCCGTGTACCCCAATATTCATCACAGCACGGTTTACAATAGCCAGGACATGGAAGCAACCTAGATGTCCATCAGCAGACGAATGGATATGAAAGATGTGGTACATATACACAACGGAATATTACTCAGCTATTAAAAAGAATGCATTTGAATCAGTTCTAATGAAGTGGATGAAACTGGAGCCTACTATACAGAGTGAAGCAAGTCACAAAGAAAAACACCATTACAGTATATTAATGCATATATATGCAATTTAGAAAGATGGTAATGATAACTCTATATGAGAGATAGCAAAAGAGACACAGATGTAAAGAACAGACTTTGGACTCTGTGGGGGAAGGCAAGGGTGGGATGATTTGAGAGAATAGCATTGAAACATGTATATTACCATATGTGAAATAGACCACCAGTCCAGGTTCGATGCATGAGACAGGGTGCTCAGGGCTGGTGCACTGGGATGACCCTGAGGGATGGGATGGGGAGGGAGGCAGGAGAGGGGTTCAGGATGGGGAACACATGTACACCCATGGCTGATTCATGCCAATGCATGGCAAAAACCACTACAATATTGTAAAGTAATTAGCTTCCAATTAAAATAAATAATTTTTTAAAAATCAATTTTATCCGATATTAAAAAAATAATAAATAAATAAAAGGGTTTAGAACAGTTGGTCAGATTTGGTCAATGCTGATGGTTGTATCATTTAGCTTGTTGATACGTCACAATGGGCATATATACTGAGGGTCAAGGTCTAGTGAAAGTCAACTCTGCCATCTTGGACCTAGCTGGCTCTAACCAGTTTTCCTATGGCTGTGTCAATCCTAACAAAATCCATTTATCTAACCAATTGTAATCCAATTTTAGAAAATCCTGATCATGTATAACTCTTTTAGTATTTTTTCATACCTTCTTTTACTGAAAACACTCTTCCTGCTTTCCTTAAGCAACCAAGAACTAGCTTTTACATTAGCATTTTATAGACTGGTGAGCATAAATACCAGTGATAATTTCTAAAACCTTTGCTTTCTTAGAACATTTTAGGATTGCACCAAACATTACTCATTTATACTCCCAAGTCTCTTTAGTTTCTTTGTAAAATGAAATTAGTGTTTAGTAGTAAATGTTTCAAAATCTTATTTTATTTGGAAATGATCTAGCTATTCAATAGACTTTCAATACTCAGTTTAGCACAATCCTTAGAGATTTAAGTTACCTCAATATGGAGAGACTATTTTAGACAGACATTCCTAAAGCATAATTATTCTTAATAGAGCTTATCTAAAAGCTCATATCTCATTTACAATTTTCAGAAGTCTCTTCATTCAAGGTAATTTCCTTGTTGGCAAACTTGTAACAGATATAGTAATATTTAACTTATATTAAACCTAGGTACAATGAAAATATTCTACTTAATTTTAATTACTCTAAGACATGTCTATATTAGTTAGTTCAACAAACAAACATTAATATCAGGTACTTAATATTGAGTATCTTCCAGTTCACATGAACCTGGAATTCATTGTTCAATTTAGAATGATTTCATTTGTAAGTGCTTACTTTTTGTAAAGCAAATTAAATAGAGCTCATTTGCAAATTAATCTCAAATATATTATCCAGAGACAAAGACATATGAAGACTTATTCAAACAGACACAATGCAAGATCTAGCTTCATTTTCAAAGCTTAGTCATGAATTAGAAATAACAATATAAAATTCACTAGCTTATAAATAACAGTTGGAATAAATAAAATTTAAAATAAACAAATTTTTTAAAAATTTAAATTTAAAACAATATTAAATAAAAATTTCCCATTTTTCCTCAGGCTTGGGAGTTAGAGATGGCCTAAATAAGTGTTCCTGAGAGCCCTGGTCTCAAGGTACAGGGAAAGAAAATCAAGTTCTAACAAAATGATGGCAAGTCTAAACCCAATGGTGGCCAGACAAAGCAAAATGGCCATCACAAATCACTACACAGAACACAGAGTATAAGACACACACATAGACCTGGCAGTCCTCATCAGACACTCCCTTAAATACAAGATTACAGTCTCTCAGAAAACTTCCTATAGAGACACAGAACTTTATATCCAAGTACTAACAGAGTAAAATGAAAATATCTCAGGTCTTCAAAGATTTCAAAGGGAGGAAAGGAAGCCAGGTTGAAAGATGAGGGGGGAGGAGGCGGGAGAGGGGGACAAAAGGGGTGACCTTATAGACGTCTCCTGCCACCTGCAGATACCCAGGCATTACAGGACTTTAACCTGGGCCTCCAGAGAAGGGAGGATTGGAACTCAGCCCTACCAGAAACCAGACCAGACCAGACCAGACCAGACCCAAAATTTGAGTTCTCTGCCAAGAGGAGGTGATCAGTCTCCAATCCTCAGCTCAGGCCGAGGCCCTTCGACCAGATTCCTGCATCCAGGACCAGGGGACTAGAAAAAAGGGGTAGGATAGGAAGGGTTAAGGAGAGGAAAGAGAGAGGGAAGGGGGGAGAGGTCAATAAAGTCTCTTGTTCCTTACCTGGTTGGGATGCTCTGGCCAGTTGTCTGTGTCAGGAGGAGACCAAGGACAAACCGGTCCTAGTTGTGGCCACTGGGTCTGGTCCATGGGCGAGCAAGCTGGTCCCTGAATACCCCAAGTGGTCAGGATGTCAGTTGCAGCAGAGACCCGCCAGAGTCCCCATTTGTTGCAGGAAAGGGGACCCCTTCCGGGGCTGAAAACTGGGCTCTTGTCTAACACTCCTGAATGAATTGTCCAAGGAGACACATGTGCTGATAAAGCAAGAGATTTTACTGGGAAAGGGCACCCAAGCAGAGAGCAGTAGGGTAAAAGAACCCAGGAGAACAGCTTGCAGTCTCAGGTTTTATGGTGATGGGATTAGTTTCTGGGTTGCCTTTAGCCAATCATTCTGACTCAGAGTCCTTCCTGGTGGTTCACACATTGTTCACCCAAGATGGATGGCAGTGAGAAGGATTCTGAGAGGTGGTCAGACATGTGGTGTCTCCTTTTGACCTTTCCTGAACTCTTCTGGTTGGCGGTGCCGTATTAGTTCCCTGTTCCTTACCAGGACCTCCTGTCCTAAAACAACTCATGCAAATGGTTACTATGGTGCCTGGCCAGGGTGAGGGGCTTCAGTCAGTGTGCTTCCCCTAACAGTATGACATAGGGTGCCTCTACAAGGCTGAAGGCAAAGACAGTTTCTCTCTTTGAGCAAGGCTAGATTCTTTACTACAAAATATCCTTCACTCAAATACTTTCAAATACTAATCTTTTACTGTATTTACTTTATTCTTGGCTAGCAAACTCCATTCTCCCCTTCCTTTTTCCCTTTCCAGCAGAGGCCACCCAAATAGAGTGAAGGCTTGATCCAGTGGAGGGAAAAGTCATTCCATAGGGGTTCCAGTAGGAAACCAAACAAAAGAGTTGCCATGGCCAAAAAAAAACACGGAGAGAAGAGACGAGGTGGGCAGAAACCAAAGACTGCTGTTACCCTCTAAATTTGCCCAGAGATAACTTTGAGGTCTCATTGCGCTTGTTCTTTTGGACTGTTGCGGTCTCGACCTGTGCAAGGTCTCGCACTATAAACAGATAAACCAGATTTCAGGAGTTTCCCCTTGGAGTCTGCAGAGCGACACCCAGCAATACGCAGCCCTCAGGCCACCACGCAGCACACTCCTGAGGCCTCGACTGCCCTTCCTTTCGCCCTTCTCCAAGATGGCGGCCGCCCTGCCGCTCGCCGCCGCGGCCCCGCCCCGCCGCGACCCGCCCCCTTGAGCAGGCCCCCCCCCGCCTCCCCGCCGCGGGGCCGCGCCGCGCGCTCCCGCCGCCCGTTCCCGCAAGAGCTCCACCCAGGTCCTGGCAACGCAGTGTGTGTCGCCGATTTCCCGCCATTACGCAAAGTGGAGACTTGAGGTCCCGCGCCTGCCGGTGCCGCCGCCCTCGCCGCGGTTCTCTGAGTCGCCGGGAGGCCAGGCGGTCCGCGCCGCGAGGCTCACCGTGCATGGGAGGGTCCGGGCGAGGAGCGGCGGAGCCCCGGAAGAGGAGCAGCGGCTGGAGACCCCGGGCGGCGCCGGCTCCGGGGCCCTGGCGAGATGCCTTGTGGGGAGGATTGCCCCTCTTTGGAGGATTTTCCCGTTTCTCTTCTTCCTTTTGAAAAAATCTTTCTCCCTTCCTCTCTCTCTTTTCCTCACTTTACCCCTCTCTTCCTCTCACTCTTATAGTATTTCCTTTCTATTCCCCTTTATAGTCTCTCTTTAAAAACAAAGTCATTCTCTCTTTTTTTTTTCTTACCACACTCCAGTTATCAGATAATTCAGATTTTGCCAATTGTCCCAGTGTCCTTTTTCAGCGACAGAAAGTATGGTGTTGGGCCTTACTCCAGTTGTTACCTTTACATTCAGTTGTCAGCTCTCTTTGGTAGGGAATATTACCTCAGTCTGACTTAGAATTTCATGACATTGACATTTTTCAAAAGTATAGATCAATTTATTTTGCAATGTCCCTTTATTTGAGTTTGTCTAATGTTTCCATTGGGCTTCCCTGGTGGCTCAGCTGTAAAGAATCTGCCTGCTAATGCAGGAGATGTAGGTTCAGTCCCTGGGTTGGGACGATCCTCTGGAGAAGGAAATGGCAGCTCACTCCAGTATTCTTGCCTGGGAAATCCCATGGACAGAGGAGCCTGGTGGGCTACAGTCCATGGGGTTGCAAACAGTAGGACATGACTGACAGATTAAACAACAAAACAGAATCTCTTTCCAAATTCCCATGTCATTAGCTTGCTCTGTCCTCTGTCTTCTGTGATGTTTTAGCATATCTTCACCATTCTGGGTCATAATTACTTATTAATCTGGATATTACTACAGTACCCTGAGCTCCCAGTGTCGAGACTAGGTTTCAGTCTAGTGCCTGACACATAGCATGTCCTCAGTAAACATTTGTTAAATAAACAAATGATTTTTGGACAGTGTTTGTTATAAACCCTCTAGCAGCTACACGACAGCCCTACTTATATTTTTGTTCAGTTCAGTTCAGTCGCTCAGTCGTGTGCAACTCTTTGCGACCCCATGAACTACAGCACACCAGGCCTCCCTGTCCATCACCAACTCCTGGAGTCCACCCAAACCCATGTCCATTGAGTTGGTGATACGATCTAGCCATCTCATCCTCTGTTGTCCCCTTCTACTGCCTTCAATCTTTCCCAGCATCAGGGTCTTTTCAAATGAGTCAGCACTTCCCATCAGGTGGCCAAAGTTGGAGTTTCAGCTTCAACATCAGTCTTTCTAATGAACACCCAGGACTGATCTCCTTTAGGATGGACTGGTTGGATCTCCTTGCAGTCCAAGGGACTATCAAGAGTCTTCTCCAATGCCACAGTTCAAAAGCATCAATTCTTCCTTGCTCAGCTTTCTTTATAGTCCAACTCTCACATCCGTACGGAAAAACCATACCCTTGACTAGACGGACCTTTGTTGACAAAGTGATGTCTCTGTTTTTTAATATACTGTCTAGGTTGGTCATAACTTTCCTTCCAAGGAGTAATCGTCTTTTAATTTCATGGCTGCAATCACCATCTGCAGTGATTTTGGAGCCCAGAAAAATAAAGCCTGGCACTGTTTCCACTATTTCCCCATCTATTTGCCATCAAGTGATGGGACCGAATGCCATGATCTTAGTTTTCTGAATGTTGAGATTTAAGCCAACTTTTTCACTCTCATCTTTCACTTTCATCAAGAGGCTCTTTAGTTCTTCTTCACTTTCTGCTATAAGGGTGGTGTCATCTGCATATCTGAGGTTATTGATGTTTCTCCTGGCAATCTTGAATCCAGCTTGTGCTTCCTCCAGCCCAGCGTTTCTCAGGGTGTATTCTGCATAGAAGTTAAATACGCAGGGTGACAATATACAGCCTTGATGTACTCCTTTTCCTATTTGGAACCAGTCTGTTGTTTCATGTCCAGTTCTAACCATTGCTTCCTGACCTGCATACAGGTTTCGCAAGAGGCAGGTCAGGTGGTCTGGTATTCCCATCTCTCAGAATTTTCCACATTTTATTGTGATCCACACAGTCTAAGGCATAGTCAATAAAGCAGAAATAGATGTTTTTCTGGAACTCTTGCTTTTTCAATGATCCAGCGGATGTTGGCAATTTGATCTCTGGTTCCTCTACCTTTTCTAAAACCAGCTTGAACATCTGGAAGTTCATAGTTCATGTATTGCCTAAGACTGGTTTGGAGAATTTTCAGCATTACTTTACTAGCGTGTGAGATGAGTGCAATTGTGCAGTAGTTTGAGCATTCTTTGGCATTGCCTTTCTTTGGGAGTGGAATGAAAACTGACCTTTTCCAGTCCTGTGGCCACTGCTGAGTTTTCCAAATTTGCTGGCATATTGAATGCAACACTTTGACAGCATCATCTTTCAGGATTTGAAATAGCTCAACTGGAATTCCATCACCTCCACTAGCTTTGTTCATAGTGATGCTTCCTAAGGCCCACTTGACTTCACATTCCAGGATGTCTGGCTCTAGGTGAGTGATCACACCATCATGATTATCTGGGTCGTGAAGATCTTTTTTGTACAGTTCTGTGTATTCTTACCACCTCTTCTTAATATCTTCTGCTTCTGTTAGGTCCATACCATTTCTGTCCTTTATTGAGCCCATCTTTGCATGAAATGTTTCCTTGGTATCTCTAATTTTCTTGAAGAGATCTCTAGTCTTTCCCATTCTATTGTTTTCCTCTATTTCTTTGCATTGATCGCTGAAGAAGGCTTTCTTATCTTTCCTTGCTATTCTTTGACACTCTGCATTCAAATGGGTATATCTTTCCTTTTCTCCTTTGCTTTTCGCTTCCCTTCTTTTCCCAGCTATTTGTAAGACCTCCTCAGACAGCCATTTTGCTTTTTTGCATTTCTTTTTCTTGGGGATGGTCTTGATTCCTGTTTCCTGTACAATCTCACGAACCTCCATCCATAGTTCATCAGGCACTCTGTCTTTCAGATCTAGTCCCTTAAACTATTTCTCACTTCCACTGTATAGTCATAAGGGATTTGATTTAGGTCATACCTGAATGGTCTAGTGGTTTTCTCCACTTTCTTCAATTTCAGTCTGAATTTGGCAATAAGGAGTTCATGATCTGAGCCACAGTCTGCTCCTGGTCTTGTTTTTGCTGACTGAGTAGAGCTTCTCCATCTTTGGCTGCAAAGAATATAATCAATCTGATTTCAGTGTCGACCATCTAGTGATGTCCATGTGTAGAGTCTTCTCTTGTGTTGTTGGAAGAGGGTGTTTGGTATGACCCGGTGCGTTCTCTTGGCAAAACTCTATTAGCTTTTGTCATGCTTCAATCTGTACTCCAAGACCAAATTTGCCTGTTACTCCAGGTGTTTCTTGACTTCCTACTTTTGCATTAAAGTCCCCTATAATGAAAAGGACATCTTTTTTGTGTATTAGTACTAGAAGGTCTTATAGGTCTTCATAGAACTGTTCAACTTCAGCTTCTTCAGTGTTACTGGTCAGGGCATAGACTTGGGTTACCATGATATTGAATGGTTTGCCCTGGAAACCAACAGAGATCATTCTGTCATTTTTGAGTTTGCATCCAAGTACTGCATTTCGGACTCTTTTGTCTAAATCTGTCACCAAGTTTACTGAGCATCTAGTTTCTAGCATGTGCAGAGATACAGTGCAATGTCATGAGGAGCATTTGGCTAGGCTTCAGGAAATATGTTTATACCCAGTTACAAATATGAGCTTCCCCAGTGGCTCAGCTATAAAGAACCTCCCTGCAATGCAGGAGATACAGGTTTGATCCCTGGGTCGGGAAAATTCCCTAGAGAAGGAAGTGGCAACCCCCTACAGTATTCTTGCCTGGAGAATCCCAGGGACAGAGGAGCCTGGCGGGTTACAGTACATAGGGTAGAAAAGAGTCAGACAAGACGGAAGCGACTGAACACACAAACACAAATATATAACTTGTTTTGTGTCTTTCTTCAGCCAAAATAACCTCAGCTAGAGTTTGGGCATAACACAATTCCCCTACCCAAAGTGGGAAACCAATTAAGAAAGTAGTTTGACACCTTAAGTAAAGTGTGGCTGTGAAGTAATGGTATAGTACTAGCAGGGATCTAGGGGTTACAGCAACTATAGAAGGACTTGATTTTGAGTTATATCCAACCTGTTTTTATCAGTATCTTTAATATGCAGGCCCTGTGCCAGATAATGGGAATATGATGGTATTGAGGTTAATGGTCTGATTGACACAGACCTCTGAGGAAGCCCTTCTCTCTCACCAAAACCTCCTAAAAGACTTTTGCCCAAACAGTACCAAAACCATGGAGTTTTGCTGTAATTCTCCATTTGTACATGAAATCTCTGGTTTTCCTAATTCAACAGCTTGCATTATTTTGCTCCAAATACATAAAAACACCATAAACTTGAAAAATCAGTTTAGGCTGCTTAGACGTCCAGCTCACATCCTGAACCCTCTATATCTTCCAGGGGCTTTCTTGTTATGCATAATGGGTACTAGGCAGTATTGACAGTGCCGTATTAGTGTTAAATGTGATTCAGACCTGCTTCCTGATTGATTGAGGCTGAGAAAGAAAATACCAAAAGTCTGAAGCTCACCACATAAATCAGAAACTGCTTCCTGTTGTGACCATGATAAATAGATCTGAAAATATCTACCAGGAAAAGTTAAGTCTTGGGGCTTTGTGTTATATCTGAATTAAAAAGCAGTTTTGCAAAAAATGAATTTTTCTCCAGGCCAGTGTGCTTGTTGTTTTATGTTTATAAATAAAGTATAGCAAAAACTCTATAAGGCATTAAAGAGATCCTGCAGTTTAAACCCAGGATGCATTTTGCTAAGGAGTGGCCATTGTATTAGGCAGACAGAACAGATGTGTTATTTTTCTTAGAGCTAATAGTTAAAGGCCCCGAGTGTCTGTCAACTTCTTGCCTTCATGAACTTTACCAATTTTCTTTTTTCTTTTCAATTTGACTGATATCCCTTCTCTGTCAGATGCCAGTAATAACCTACTAAGGATTATTACTCAGTATTGTTCAATATCTGCAGATTTAAACATTTTATTCTTTAAAGTTATTATTGGGAAATGCCAAGATCCTTGGAATAGGTTCTGACAACCTAAAATTATGGTGACAAAAAAGAAGTTAACTAAAATGACATAATAGTTGAATTTCACTGTCACAAAATCATGGGTCTATTTCTCCATTGATATTGTTTTGAAATCATTTCATATTTCGGTTTCAAACTGGTCTCTTTTTTAGACAAGTTGAATTCATTTTGTTCTTCAAATTATTGATTTTAAGTTCATGGATGGACCTAGGGGGTCAGGATGTCTGTAAATGTTCCCTTCTATGATAACAGTCCAGAGAAAGAATGTGTCATGTTAGAAATACACATATCCTGGACTGTAAGTATTTCCTTACCAAACTTAAGGAGCATTTTTAACTCTCTTATTTGTTAATACTAGCATAACAGTAATAGAAAAAAAACACAGGCCTTCAGACAATGAAGTTATGTTCTTAATTACCATGCAGTACTAACTTAGCTTCCTGTACATAAAAGTGGAACTGCGCTATTTTGAATCCTTTGAAAATAAGGTTAGTAATTAAATAGAAACTCTATAGAAGTATAGCAACGTGGCTAAAAGGTCCAGCTCTGGAGTCAATGTAATCAAGGCTAAGCTCTTTCAACTTACTAACCCTCTTTCTTTTCTGTAAATAGAGATACAAATATGAATTTTTTTCATATGGTTTTAGGAGTCAATGTTTATAAAATTATTTCAATTATTTATATAATGTTAGAGCTCAGAAAGTGGCATATTACATTATTATTATAGCATGTACAACATGTAGAAAAAAAGGTAAAAGCATTACACAGAATGGTCAAGTTAATACTCAGTGGTGGCATGATTGAAGACTATCACTCATCCCTTCCTGGTGTTAGCTCCTGGAAACATTGAGAAGAATGTCCCAGCCATTCTGTAGCTGGGAAAACGCCAACGCAAAACTGAGAAGTCAAGCAGCCTGGAGGTAGATGCCAAGAAGTTACACCTCCTGTCTATTAGGTGTTAATTACAACACACACACACTGAAAAACATTTAATAAAATAAAATTTACCCAAATTGCTTAAAAAGCACAAATTTTCTCCAAAAGACAGGTACAAATTCAGGTAATGTGAGGCAAGATACTAAATTCTCTTGGAAAAGTGTTGGAAAATTAAAATATTTTTGAAATATGAACACTTCAATGTTGTTTAATTTTGTTTATTATGTATATGTGCTTGGAGAAATCACCCTATCCTTCCCAACACTACCACTACCACACTATCTTCATTCCTATTGAATTTTGAACAGAAAAGCCCCCCAAAATTATAATGCTAAGGGTTTGAGCTCTGTTTAAATTGGTTATTAACTCTTTGAAAAGTCATTTGACAGCACTTGTGGAATAAAGACAGGTGCTAGTCTTGCATGGAAAGATCCAGAAGCCTGGAAACCAATCCAGGAGAGTTCTCCTGGAGTAAAGTCTACAGCCTGGTAAGTGCCTAGACAAGTAGATGGAGTGGATGTCACATATGAGGGATATTTTTAAAATGTCCATGGAAGGGATCAAATGAGGACAACTTGCTAGTCAGTACTGCCATTTTCACTTAAGTGGGAATTAGTGACTTCACTCAGAATTTTCCCCAGTCAGTCAAGACTCCTGTTTCGGTTGGAGTAAGAAAAGTGCCTACTCTGACCTGAATTGTTTCTTACCACCTTATTTCATCATATAATGAAGATCTTTCCTCACAGAGCCCCAAAGTTACATGTTAAATAGCTGAGAAAATTATTAATTAAAAATAAAATTTTCTCCCAACCCAGAAAACCTCTCCAGAATAGTTATAAAGAAAACAACTTGTTGAATAATCATTAAACCAGAATGTCATGCACATCACAGGCAGTCCTCTGTAAGACTGCAAAACAGAAAAAAGTCTTAACCATTTATAACCAGGTAGATAATACCCACTATCTACACGTTCTCTAAATAAACAGTAATTAGTCCTCAAATAAGAGAACACAATAGTGCACTATTTATTATACACATGCTTACCCTAAATTTACCTGGTAATTGGAGTGACCACCCATGTTATTTAATTGGTTTATACAAAGGAAAAACAAATTTCTCATATCTTTTGGACAAGAGGCGTTTTTTCAACTTGCAGCCAGGTATATCCACTGAAGTTAGGCTCTTATTGTCCCACAGAAACTGCAAAATAGGGGTACTATTTCAGTTGATGTTTACTTTTCAAAGAGATATCTCCCAGACCTTTAAGAAAAGCATTCCTAATTATAAAGCTGGCAAGAGGCTTATTTAGTTTCTAGAAAGATTTACATACGTTTTAAAGAGACAGTGAAAGAACTTCTAAGTTTTCTAAAGTGTATATTCTAATAAAAGAGGATGAGAAGACTTCTCTTATTTACAACAGGGAGAATAAAGCCTCTCTCAAAAAACAGTCTTTAAATGGGGCCCTTGGACTCCGATGCAGTGGTGGAGAGGCGTCCCCATGCTGTTTGCTGTGAGTGAAATGAGCTGCCAATGCGGGGCTCTGGCACTTGGAAGAGCAGCACAGGCGGTGGCCATTTCAGTGAGGAGAGTATTAACTATAATAATTGTTTATCAAAGTGTTGAAGAATCATAACATAAAGAACACCTAACATGTAGCTTAAAGAAGAAGACAGGTATAATGCATTTCAATGCCCAATGCCATTGTCCTAGGTCACTTAGAATGGTAATGATGTAATTATTTCTCTCTGACCAGCCAAAACATGACTTTTTCTCACCTGGTTGATGTTCAAACACTTCTTTCTTGTCTATGCTAAATTTAGAGACTCTTTTTTTGTTTATTTGTTTGTTTGGTTTTTCACCAGTGCATGGGAATTATAACACTATCCCACAGTACCTCAAGTTATCTTATAAAACCTAATGAGAGCAAGGATGGGAAAATGCTCCTAAAGTTAAAATGAAGTATTGCCATTGTTAGAAGTAAAATGACCTGGAATAATTCAAAGAATGGTCACTCCAAAAGATATATTAGGCTTTTGAATACATTATACAGAACTTGTATTTAAACTGAATATCTGAATAAGTTCCCTGAAAATATGGATTAAATTAACTTGTATGAGGCACGCAGGAAGAAAACAGAAGCATTTCCTGTTGTAAGGCATCTCTCTTCCTTATTGCTAATATACAAAACAGCAATAATTTTTTCACTGGTTTCTGTCTCTGGAAAAATTTATGTTTATTATCTTTCATAAACACATGTGACCATCAAAGGATGCAGTTTCTCATATTTTGTTTTAGGGCTTCCAAATCACCTATATCTTAAGAAAACCTGAGTTTTTCTCACACTGATGTATCTACTTGAACTAGAGTTCAGATATCTGATTTTGTTCTTATATAACTTAGCTTTTACAATCAAGTCCCAAACTTGATCTGACAAATGCATTAAGGGAAACAGAAAACTTTCAGAATATGTCCTAAAATAAATAAATACAACCTAACTCCCATACGGAGAAGACAATGGCAACCCACTCCAGTACTCTTCCTGGAAAATCCCATGGATGGAGGAGCCTGGTAGGCTGCAGTCCATGGGGTCGCTAGGAGTCGGACACGACTGAGCAACTTCACTTTCCCTTTTCACTTTCATGCATTGGAGAAGGAAATGGCAACCCACTCCAGTGTTCTTGCCTGGAGAATCCCAGGGACGGGGGGAGCCTGGTGGGCTGCCATCTATGGGGTCGCACAGAGTCGGACACGACTGAAGCAACTAAGCAGCAGCAGCAGCAGCAGATTGCTAAACATGTTAATGATATTCCACAGCATTTTAGTGGACATTGATTTCAAAACTGATAATCTAAGTATAAAATGGTTAATTTTAATTAAGCAGACTATTCATGTGATTGGACTATTGTTTCGTAAACACATTTCTGGAAAAATAGAGATTGACTATTCTTAATATGCTTTTGTTAAAATAAGAAAATATATAGATGTTGATGGTTGACTTTTCATCAAACTGATGTCTGAGCATCATATGGGTGGATCCAAAAAGGTCCCTAGGACCCAGACACTATACATAAATGCTAAAGTTCTGTGATTACACTCAGTTTGGCTATAGTATACAAATTGTAAAAATACTTATATACTAGCCACCAAGAACAACTTAAATATTTTTCCTATTGGTTCTTTACACCAAATGTTGACCAAGCAGAATGCCATATTATTACCCAAAATGTTTCATAAAAATAATCAAGAAAAGATATATCTGTTACTCCTAAAATATACACTGGTGATAAAGAATGTATGAGGTAGTTTGTAAACACATCAGCAGTGATCCTTCTTCTAACAGATGGTGCAAACTGGGCTGTACTTAGCTCCATTTTAATAATAAGCTCTTTGAAAATGAAGGCTGGCTTCAGAAAGGAGCAGCTGGCAAAGGCAAAAGAAATAGAATGTATTCAAGGTTAGCCTAAATAGGTTTTCCAGAACATTACTGCATGAATTGCTTTGTGGATTCCCACTAGGCCTTACCCCACAGATAAACTGTAATGTTTCACATGATCCATCACATTCCTGTGATGAATGCATAGACAATGTCCTGGGAATAAAAGTCCTCTTGTGACAGCTGCCCTTTCCAACTTGTGTTTCAAACATGAAGGGAAAAAACATAAATGCATTCCACTGAATATTGTATTCATCCCTTGTTAACAAAAATATACTCAGAAGAGAAAGGCACTTGTCTTAATTCAGCAAGGGCTCCTGTGGAAAAAGAATGATATTCAGGCTCATGATTATTTTTAAATAAGCTTATTGTATACCTGTTATGGATTGCCAACTTAAAAAAAAAAGCACAATGTGAGAGTTGAGAGTTAAGTTTTATTTGAGGGTGGAATGAGGACTATTGTCCAGGAGACAGCATTACAGATAATTCTAAGAAACTGCTGCAAAGAAGTACAGGGAAAGGTCAGCATATATGTGAATTTGGTGAAGGGGGAGTACATGCAATTAAACACATATTTTTCCAGAAGATTTCTGCTATTCATGAGGAGCAGTCATCACTATGAAGGATTTTATTGCTTTTCTGGATATGAGGAGACAAAAAAATTGTACTCATAAAATCAGTTCATAAAAATATCTATCTGAAGACCTGTTCTGCCAATTTTCCCCAGAGCACAAAGTGCCTCATTTCTGCTCTCCATCCTGAACTCCTTTCAGGGTTTGTTGAAAATCAGCAGCTTCAGCAGCACATGATTTAATCCTTGTAGAGGTAGATGGCAAGTGCCAATGGCAAATGCCAATTTGCAGTTGACAGATACTGCAACTTTTATGTTTAGTTTACGTTTGATATTCAATTTAAATGTAAACTTAAGCAGATTGATCAAGTCAAATGTCACTGGGGGAATTATGGAGCAATCTCTGTAATGTTTCTACTGATACCTGGGAGTGCTACAATCCTAGATATCGACACTAACTAAAGATCAGACAACACTGTAAAGAAAGAGATTCCTACACCTACTTTGATGTCTTTTCCTCTAAACAATGCTATGTCCTAACAAGAACGTGCAGGACATTCACGTTCACAAATGAACCCCAGGATAGAAAACATAGTAATACTCAGCTGTTTTCAAGGAGCTCAATGTCCACTGCTGGCAAAAATCTAGAGTTGGTTATTAAACACAAAGATTTTAAAGGTAATCACAGGAACAACAAATTTAAATTAATTAAGAAAAATCAAGCAACACTCACTATAGCAGAGACTAACAGACTGCTAGAGAATGGAAGCTTGTTCTGCAAATTAAGAGCCTATTGTGTCCAAGAGAACTGCATGTGAATCCTAGCCACATACTAGATGGCTGATGCTGCATAAGTAATTAGTATGACTGAGCCCCCAATTTTTTCATATGTGAGATTGCTATAGTAACTGTAATTATGTTCATGATTAATATTTCAATGAATTTATGATGTGAGTATATCTTTATACACTATATCCTCCAGAAGTGTGGGAATACTTACTATTAACATGCAAATGTTTTAAAAGAAGAGTCTAGAGTTAGAAATAACTATGAAAGAACTTAAAGAAACCTTGAACCATTGGGGCCTGAATAATGTTTGTATTGTATAAAGTCATATACTGTCACAGAAAAGAGGGGATGTTACTGAGTCCCAGCTCCCTCTGCTCACCACACAACAGGCCAATGAATCTGAGACAAGGTGTTGAGGCCAGGAATATGACTTTATTCAGAAAGTCAGCTGACTGAGAAGATGCAGACTGGTGTCTCAGAGTAACCATCTCATCAGGGTCTGGATTCCAAGTTCTTTTGTAGAGTCAGAAAGAAGCAATGAGGAACTAAAGTCAGAAGCAGAATAGAGAGGAGAGGCAGTGGGGGAAGTAAAGAGTCTTCAATCTTGCAAAACATCTCCAAGGGAATGGCCAGCCTTGAGAAGGTGTGTGTTAATCTGTTGTATTCACAGGTGGGAAGGGTCACATTATCTCTCTATAAACTGAACAAAAGCACTTTAGTTTACAGTCAGGCAGAGGGGTAGGGTCCTCTGAGTCAAGTTATTAAGTATGATTATACTAACAAAAGCAATGAAAAGCACGTCAAAGAAACAGTTTCCAACATGGAGTCAGAATTGGTTTCTTCTCTGCAATGGGGATAGTAACTCCTGCTGTTATTTCCACTTCATAGAAAGGCTGCTTATAAACAAAGAGTTCTCGAGTCAACTGTCCCACAAGTTAGGGATATTTGCTTTTGCCTGCTTCCAAATTGCTACCATTGTAAAACATCTTGACCTATACCATGAGCCAATTATTTAACAATTTAACAGGGCAATTAAATGTCATTATGATAAAATCTCTTAGATCTGAAAGAGCTGATAGACTGCCTGAAGAACTACGGATGGAGGTTTGAGACATTGTACAGGAGGCAGGGTTCAAGACCATACCCAAGAAAAAAAAAGTGAAAAAATGCAAAATGGTTGTCTGAGGAGGCCTTACAAATACCTGAGAAAAGAAGAGAAGTGAAAAGCAAAGGAAAAAAGGAAAGATATACCCATTTGAATGCAGAGTTCCAAAGAATAGCAAGGAGAGATAAGAAAGCCTTCCTCAGTGACCAGTGCAAAGAAATAGAGGAAAACAGTAGAGTGAGAAAGACTAGAGATCTCTTCAAGGAAATTAGAAATACCAAGGGAACATTTCATGCAAAGATGGGCACAATAAAGGACAGAAATATTATGGACCTAACAGAAGCAGTTATTAAAAAGAGGTGGCAAGAATACATGGAAGAACTATACAAAAATGATCTTCATGACCCAGATAACCATGATGGTGTGATCACTCACCTAGAACCAGACATCTTGAAATGCAAAGTCAAGTGGACTTTATGGAGCATCCCTATGAACAAAGCTAGTGGAGTGATGGAATTCCAGTTGAGTTCTTTCAAATCCTAAAAGATGATACTGTGAAAGTGCTGCACTCAATATGTCAGCAAATTTGGAAAACTCAGCAGTGGCCACAGTACTGGAAAAGGTCAGTTTTCATTCCAATCCCAAAGAAAGCTAATGTCAAAGAATGTTCAAACTTCCGCAAAACCACACTCATCTCACACACTAGCAAAGTATTGCTCAAAATTCTCCAAGCCAGGCTTCAACAGATGAACTTCCAGATGTTTAAGTTGGATTTAGAAAAAGTAGAGGAACAAGAGATCAAATTGCCAGCATCTGGCAGATCATAAAAAGAGCAAGAGAGTTCCAGAAAAACATCTACTTCTGCTTCAATGACTATGCCAAAGCCTTTGACTGTGTGGATCACAACAAACTGTGGGAGCTTCTTCAAGAGATGGGAATACCAGACCACATTACCTGCCTCCTGAGAAATCTGTATGCAGGTCAGGAAGCAACAGTTAGAACTGTACATGGAACAAAAGACTGGTTCCAAATTGGGAAAGGAGTATATCAAGGCTATATATTGTCACCCTGCTTATTTAACTAATATGCATCATGAGAAATGCCAGACTGGATGAAGCACAAGATGGAATCAAGATTGCCGGGAGAAATATCAATAATCTCAGATATGCAGATGATACCACCCTTATGGCAGAAAGTGAAGAGGAACTAAAGAGCCTTTTGATGAAAGTGAAAGAGGAGAGTGAAAAAGTTGGCTTAAAACTCAACTTTCAGAAAACTAAGATCATGGCACCTGGTCCCATCACTTCATGGCAAAAAGATGAGGAAACAATGGAAACAGTGAGAGACTTAATTTTTTTGGACTCCAAAATCACTGCAGATGGTAACTGCAGTAATGAAATTAAAAAGTGCTTGCTCCTTGGAAGAAAAACTATGACCAACCTAGAGAGCATATTAAAAAACAGAGACATTACTTTGCCAACAAAAGTCCATCTAGTCAAAGGTATGCTTTTTCCAGTAGTCATGTATGGATGTGAGAGTTGGACTATAAAGAAAGTTGAGTACCGAAGAATTGATGCTTTTGTACTATAGTGTTGGAGAAGACTCTTGAGAGTCCCTTGGTCTGCAAAGAGATTCAACCAGTTAATCCTAAAGGAAATCAGTCCTGAATATTGATTGGACAGACTGATGCTGAAGCTGAAATTCCCATACTTTGGCCACCTGATGCAAAGAACTGACTCATTGGAAAAGACTCTGATGCTAGGAAAGATCGAAGGCAGGAGGAGAAGGGGGCGAGAGAAGTTTAGATGGTTGAATGGCATCACTGACTCGATGGACATGAGTTTGAGTAAGCTGCGGGATTTAGTGATGGACATGGTAGCCTGGAGAGCTGCAATCCATGGGGTCTCAAAGAGTCAGACACGGCTGAGTGACTGAACTGATGATGCATTTCCTTTGTCCTGCCATGAGAAAGGTGTATTGAGGGGTCAGAGGAAGCACCACAGATCATCTCTTCTTGGTGTCTGCAGCCCCACCAGCACCTCAGAGAGGTCCCTTTCCTCTCTGTTTCTGGAACTGGTACAGTGACCGTCCCCAGAGCACCATGTCCTTGCTCTTCAAAACCTGGAGTCAATCCTGATTATCCTTCAGTTTAAAATAGAGGACAAAGACATACATACAAATTAAGCACAAATCCCTCATCACCATACGAATTTGGTTTTACCTACATAAGTTATATTGTTTTATTTGCTTATTTATCTTATGGTTTTTCTTTTCTTTTTCTTAAGCATAGGAAGCTGGAGGAACTCTGTCTCCTGATAAGAAAGAAGTATACCATAATCGCATTAATTTCCAGTCAGGCTGCCCAAGGACTCTCTCTCATCTCAGAGGAAAAGACAATGGAAGCAGATTTCCATTTATCATGTAATAAACTAGAGACAGGACAACGTGCTGGGTTTTGTACTTCAAGAGAATGAGCAGATGTGTGCTTCAGGGCTGGTTGTGAGGTACTCCACTGCCATCACTCTCTTTTCTCAGTAGGAGAACTCTTGGCAGCCTGAGGTAACAGTTCAATATTTGAAGAAGAAATATCACAAAGGAGTGACTTCTTCAAAGAGTGACGCTATTAAGTTTTGTCTTCTTTTTATACCTAGGAGATGCAGCTGACCTAAAGGCTGAAGTGATCACAGAGTGATGTTACCTGCAGAAGGGATGAGGCAGAGTGAAGGAGTAGAATAATTTACCCTAGATTCTATGTTTATCTATTGATTTATTACTTTAAATGTTTTAATTGAAATATAGTTGACATATCAGGTGCACTACATAATAATTTGGTATTTACATATATTATGAAATGATCACCAACTTAAGTCTGGTGATCATCTGTCCTCATACAGAGTTATTACAATATTATTGACCATATTCTTTATGCTGTATATTATATCCCTGTGATTTATTAATTGTACACCTAGAGGTGTATACCTCAATCCCCTCAACCTACTTCCATCACTTCTCAGTCCCCTCCCTTCTAGAAACCACCAATTTGTTCTCTATGAGTATATTTTCATTTAGTTTTGTTTGTTTTTAGATTTCACATATAAATGTGATCATGCAGTATTTGTCTTTGTCTGACTTTTTCCCTTAGCATAAAGTCCATCCATGTGTTATGAATGACAAGGTCTCACTCTTTTTTTTTAATATGTGAGTAATATTCCATTGCATGTTTAATACCACAACTTTACCATACTAGCAAGGTAATGCAAATCCCCCAAACTAGGCTTTAACAGTACTTGAACTGAGAACTTCTAGATGTACAAGCTGGATTTAGAAAAGGCAGAGGGACCAGTGATCAAATTGTCAATATCCGTTGGATCAAAGAAAGAGCAAAAGAATTTCAGAAAAATATCTACTTCTGCTTCACTGACTACGCTAAAGCCTTTGACTGTGTGGATTACAACAAACTGTGGAAAATTCTTCAAGAGATGAGTTTACCAAACCACCTTACCTGCCTCCTCAAAAACTTGTACATAGGTCAAGAAGCAACAGTTAGAACCAGACTTGAAACAATGAACTGATTCAAAATTGGGAAAGGAGTACATCAAGGCTGTATACTGTCACCCTGCTAATTTAAATTCTATAAAGAGTACACCACATGAAATGCTGGGCTGCATGAAGCACAAGCCGGAATCAAGATTGCTGGGAGAAATATCAATAACCTCAGATATGCAGTTAATACCACCATAATGACAGAAATGGAAGAGGAACTAAAGACTCTCTTGATGAAGGTGAAAGAGGAGATTGGAACAGCTGGCTTAAAACTCAACATTCAAAAAACTAAGATCATGGCATCCGGTCCCATCATTTCATGGCAAACAGCTGCGGGAAAAATAGAAACAGTGTGAGACTATTTTCTTGGGTTCCAAAATCACTGCAGATGGTGACTGCAGCTGACATTGTCTGGTTTTGTGTCACGGCAATGCTTCCTTAATGTAATGAATTTAGAAGCTAGAAGCATTCCTTGAAAAGGATATGTTAACTTTTTAAAAAAATATTTGGTAGTATTCATCTATTAAGGCTTCTTTTCCTGGACTTTTGCTTGTTGGGAGTTATCATTATTATTGTTATTATTATTATATTACTGATTGTATTTCATTATTGGTAATCTATCTTCGTATGTCCTATTTCTTATTCAATCTTGGGATACTATACATTTCTTGGATTTATCTATCTCTTCCAGGTTGTTCATTTTGTTGGCATATAATTGTTTTTAGTCCTTTGTATTTCTGACACCATTTGTAACTTTTCATCTTTCATTTCTGATTTTATTTATTTGAGTCATCTCTTTTTTCTTGATGAATCTGGCTAAAGTTTTATCAATTTTGCTCATCTTATCAAAGACCAGCTTAGTTTCACTGATTTTTTTCTGCTGTTTTGTTTGGTTAAGCACTTATTTAGTTTATTTCTGCTCTGATCTTTTTTTTTTTTATTATTTCTTTCCTTGTACTAACTTTGAGTTTCCTTATTTTTTTCCCTAGTCTCTTCAAGTTAAGGTTAGGTGGTTTGATATTTCTTTTGTTTCCTGAGGTAAGCTTATAATGTTCTAAACTTCTTACAACTGCTTTTGCTATGTCCCATAGATTTTTGGAACATTGTGCTTCCATTTTCATTTTTCTATAAGTATTTTTTATTTTTTATTTGATTTCTTTGGTGACCTATTGGTTGGTTAGCATGTTGTTTACCCTCCATGTGTTTGTGTTTTGGACAGTTTATTTTTTCCTGTAGTTGATTTGTAGTTTCATACCATTGTAGCAGAAAAGATGTTTGATATTTTACCTTCTTTATTCTATTGAGTGCTGTTTGTGGCCTAATATATGTCCTATCCTAGGAAATGTTTCACATGCACTTGAAAAGAATGTGTATTCTACTGCTTTGGGATGGAATGTTCTTTATATGTCTATTAAGTTCATAAGATCTAGTGTGTTATTTAGAGCCAGTGTCTCCTTACGGATTTTCTGTCTGGATGATCTGCCAACTGATATACATGGGTGTTAAAATGCCCTATTTTATTATGTTGCTGTCAATTTGTCTCTTATATTTCTTAGCATTTGCTTTATGTATTTATTTGTTGCCATATTGGGTGCATGTGCATGCATGCTCATTCACTCAGTGGTGTCAGACTCCACTGCAAATGGAGTGGTGCATCCCCACAGACTGCAGCCCACCAGGCCCCTCCATCTGTGGAATTTTCCATGCTAAAAAACTGGAGTGGATTTCCATTTCCTCCTACAGGGAATCATCCTGACTCGGGAGTCAAATCCATACCTCCTGCTTCTCCTGCGTTGGCAGGCAGATTCTTTACCACTTAGCCACCTGGGAAGCCATTGGGTGCATATATATTTAAAATTGTCATACATTCTTGCTGAATTAATATGTTTATCATTTATAATATCCTTTTTTGTCACTTGTTCATTCCTCTTGCATTAAAGACTTTTTTTCCATCCCCTCACTTTCAGTTTGTGTGTGTATTTATATCTGAAATGAGTCTCTTTTCGACAGCATACATATGGATCTTGTTTTTGTATCCATTCAGCCACTTTGAACCTTTTAATTGGCGCATTTAGTTATAATTACATTTCAAGTAATTATTAATAGGTAGGTACTTATTGCCATTCTGAATTGCCAAATTGCCAGAGAGAGTATTCTCTTTTTTTTTCTTTTTACTTTCAACATTTTGAATGTATCAATATATCACGACACTCCTGGCCTGCAAAGTTTCGGAGGAAAAGTCCACTCCTAATCTTTTGGGAGTTCCTTAATATATAACCAGTTGCTTTTCCCTGCAGCTTTTAAGATTCTTTACCTTTAATTGTTGCTATTTTAATTGTGGGCTTCCCTGATGGCTCAGTCAGTAAAGAATCCATCTGCAATGCAGGAGACCCCAGTTTGCCTCCTGGTTCAGGAAGATTGGAAGAAGGGATAGGCTATCCACTGCAGTATTCTTGGGCTTCCCATGTGGCCCAGCTGGTAAAGAATCTACTTGCAATGTGGGAGAACTGGGTTCAATCCCTGGGTTGTGAATATCCCCTGAAGAAGAGAAAGGCATTTTAATTATAATGTGTCTTGGTGTGGACCTCTTTAGGTTCATCTTATTTATGGCTCTATGCTTCCTGGAAATGAGTGGCTGTTTCCTTCTTAGAAATGAATGTCTGTTTTCTTTCCTTTCCTTTCTTAGTTCTTATTTCTTCAAATAACTTCTCAGCCCTATTCTCTCTCTCTCTCTTCTCCTTCTTGGACCTCTATTATGTGAATGTTAGTATTCTTGATATTGTCTCAGAGGACTGAAACTATCCTCATTAAAAAAATATATATTTTTTCTATTTCTGTTCAACTTGGATAATTTCCAACACTCTGGTCTCCAGCCTGCTGATCCATTTCATTGTATAATATAATCTACTGCTAATTCCTTCTAGTACATTTTTAATTTTGAGTTGAAGTGACTGTATTCTTCAGCTCTGTTTGGTTACTCTTTATATTTCCCTGCTTTTTCCTAAATTTCTCACTGTGTTTGTCTATTCTTCTTCCAAATTTGTTGAGGATATTTATGATCATTGCTTTGAACTCCTTATTGGGCAAATTGCTTATCTCCAGTTCACATAGGTCTTTTGGGGTTTTGTCTCATTCCCTTATTTGGAATATATTTCTCTGCTTCTTTATTTTACCTAATTCTCTGTGTTTATTTATGTGTATTTGATGTATTAGTGATTCTTCCTAATCTTGAAGAAGTGGCCTTTATTTTGGAATTATCCTATGGTGCTCAGAGCACTCATCACCTAAACTATATGCTCTAGGGGCACTCTCAATCTAAGCTACATTGGGCCCTTCTGTTGTGGCGGGGCTGACTACTATGTGAGCACCAGTAGGTAGAGTCAGGTCTTTGCCCGGCTGACTGCCATAACAGTGGATGCTGGCCTGCTGGTGTATGGGAATGGGTCCTGGATTAGTTAGTTGTGGGGTCCCATGATTGGTGCCAGTATGCTGGTAGCTTCGAAAATCTTCAGAATTAGTAAGCTATAGGAAAGATTCATAAAGGGAGTTTTCCAGCACCAATGACCTTATGACAGAAGTAGCTTGCCAAAATGGCTTTCATGGCATCTATGTCCCTAAGGGAATTCTTAGTTACCTACTGCTTCTCCAGGAAGCACTCCAGGATCAGAAAATCGGTCTCACCTAAGCTCTTTTCAGATCATTGCCTCTGTACTAGGACCTGGAGTGTGTGAAATTTCTGCATACCTCTTAAGATCAGAATCTCTGTTGCCACAGTCCTCCAGCTCTCCCACATGTAAATCCCACTGGCTTTCAAAACAAGATATTTTGGGGTCTTATCTTCCTGGTTTAGGATCCCTGGGAAAGGAACCTAATGAAATGGGCCTCTCACTCCTACAATTGTGATTATTCTCTTGTTTGTATTTCACCTGCCCAGAAGTGTCAGTCTTGACTATACCGTGTTTCTGCCCCTCCAACCCATCTTGTCGTGCTATCTTCTTCATATATTTAACTATGAAAAATCTTTTATTATGGTCTTCAGGCTTTTTCTTTGTGTGTGTGTGTAATAAAGTTTTATTAAAGTATAAAGGAGACAGAGAAAGCTTCTGACACAGGCATCAGAAGGGGGCAGAAAGAGTACCCCCTTGCTAGTGTTAGCAGTGGGGTTATATACTCTTAAGATAACAGGATTAGCCAGGTTTAATCCAGAGACTGTCCTCAGGCAGGATATCTTATTGTTATATAATCCTTGTAAAGACAGACCTACTCCCATAATTTACATTTTAAGATAATAGAATTAGCCAGAAAGTTTAATCCAGAGACTGTCCTCAGGCAGGATACATTATTGTTATATAATTCTAAGGACTGTAGAGAGAAAAGAAAAAAAAGTTTGTCCTTTCTTCCTCCTTGAGAATTCTAGACCCCTCTCTGTTTGGGGACCCAGATGGTGAAGCCTGGTGGGCTGCCGATGAAAAGATTTTAGCAGAAAACCCCATAGGAGTGAGCCCAGGACAGGAATCCATTGTCTTGAGGATCAATCTCAGTGAATCTGCGAAGGGCTTTTCTCCATCTATCTAGGAATTTAGCAGGGGCTTCCTTCTCCTGTTCTATGCTTGCCAGTTTGCCATAGTTTAAAGGCTTAGCACGCACCTGCCTGAGTCCTTCAAGAATGCATCTGACAAAATGACTCTGATCCCATATTCCTTTAGCTGTGTTGTAGTCCCAATCTGGTTCTATAGTTGGGACCTCCTGATTCCCAGTGGGGAGGGCAGCTATCTCGTCCTCCCTCTTCCCTACTGATTCATTACTAAGCCATTCATCTCCATAAGCAGCCACTTTCCCCAAAACTTAACTCTTTGAGTCGGGAGTCAGCATTTGTCTCAAGATATACATCACATCCTTCCAAGTAAGGTCATAAAGCAGAGTAACACGTTTAAAAGCTCTAATATATTTTTCTGGGTCCTCTAAATAGTCTCCCAGATCCTCCTTAATTCTTTGTATTTCTTGATAAGAAAAAGGCTTATTAACTCTCCTAGACTGATCATTTCTCCCGGTGGGGGCTTCATGAAGAGGTAACAGCTTGTGCGGCTGTTCCTCAGTCTCTCTGGCTGCTCTGCACATATGATCCCAGGGATAGAGTGGAGAAACCTACTTCACTTTATCTCCTTGTCTCCTGTCCTCCTTCTCATCTCTTACTTCGATGGTCTGAGTTTCTACTGAAACCAGAGTAGTCTGAGGTTGTACTGAGACAGGAGTTGTTTGGACCTCTACATGGGCAGTTTGAATCTCAGTTTGGGTTTCCACTGAGACCAAGGCAGCCTTCTTGGGGGGTTTCTCTGGCTTTCAGTTTGTTCAGTTGGGAGCCCCGGGTACGGGGGCAAAGTAGGAGGACAGGAGGGAGCTGAAGGAGTCACACCCAAATCTATACCCTTAGGACACAAGCCTGGCATATTTCACAGAGAGAAAAAGGGCAACACATATGCTACTTCTACCCATTTTGCTTGTTTTCTACAGAACCGGTCTAACTGTAAAACAGTATTATACTTAAGAGACCCTCCAACCGGCCACCCTTTGCCATCCTCCAGTGGGTACCGCAGCCATGCAGTATCACATAGGAAGACCAGGTGTGTCTTCCTTAAGCCCTGGGGATCAAATCTATCTCAGTTTTTCAGGATACAGTTCAAAGGAGTGAGGCTGATTGTTAGCTCCCATCTGTAAGAGAGAAAAAAAAAGCGACCAGCGCCCTCTTTTTACCGGAGGCGTCCCTCCCTGCTCTAGATGGAGGTGTAGACAGACTTTACACCAAAGCTTTTCCTTCCTGGTCGGACTTAGTCTGTCCCTTACCAACCTAGGTGACATACTCGTCCCTCCCTGTTCTACCACCGAGGTGGGGTGGGGATGCACCAGGGGTAGACCTGATGGCATCCTTAACTGACATTCAGCTCTTCACCGTTAAAACCTTGCTTGCCTCTGATGCCACTCGGGGTGCAATCAGAGTAACCTTCCGGAATGCCTCCCAGGCTAGGACCTCTGGGGGAAACATTTGTCACCTGAGTGCCTATACACGACCCTGAGTATATGAAACATTTGTCACCTGAGTGCCTATACACGACCCTGAGTATATTCCTGACTACAATAAGACCGATACGAACATAAAACTGAGATGTTCCTTCCACGTGTCACCACAGCAGTGTAAGAGTCTCCTCTGGTCCACTAAGAGCCAGCGCTACCAAAGGAAATAACTATCGCAGTTCCAATCCGAATATCCTCTAACCTCAGAGATGTTCTTGTAGCTAGAGCTCCATCTAACTTCCGAACTTTCGATTCCTAATGAGGCTAGGGGCTTCCTGACTACCAATCCAAGCTTGGGACCTAAGTCACAGTACACAGTAACAGCATAGATCACAAGTCTCTTGAAAGTCTCTGACCCGATAGATTAGGTTAGTACTTCTAATTTCTAAGGAGTTATGAAATGGTCAAAGAGACCGAAAAGTTTGACCGAGGAAGGAGGGCTCGGTCCACACGCTTTGCCCATTTCTGGTCAGTCCAAAGGAGACATTGGGTACCTCTTGGCATTGGCAAATCGGTATAAACCCCCGACAGGTTTCTGCTATAAGCCATATGAGGTCACCGCAGAACCGCAGAGCAGGGCTCCTCACTGCTTCGCACAGGGCGTTTCATTCATTCACACAAGCACACCGTAGAGTTAGTAAAGTACAGCAGAAAATGTGTTCGCTAGGAGAACTAGAGCTCCAAGCATTCTTACCTTGTCCTGAAGAATCCCGGACGAGCCCCCAAGATGAAAGGTTGTTTGCTGAATCACGAAAAGACGCCAGGATTCTTGGCCTCCGGAGAAGAATCCAATCCAGGGCCAGAGACGAGGCTTGATCGCTCAGAACTTTTGTGTAATAAAGTTTTATTAAAGTATAAAGGAGACAGAGAAAGCTTCTGACATAGGCATCAGAAGAGGGCAGAAAGAGTACCCCCAGGCTTTTCTTATAGATAGTTCCATAATAGCTGTGACTTTGGTGTGCTCATGGGAGGAAGTGAGCTCAGGGTCCTCAGGGTCCAGTGAGAATTACCTCACTGGAGAAGGGAATGGCAAACCACTTCAGTATTCTTGCCTTGAGAGCCCCATGAACAGTATGAAAAGGCAAAAAGATAGGACACTGAAAAATGAACTTCCCAGATGAGTAGGTGCCCAATAGACTACTGGTGATCAGTGGAGAAATATCTCCAGAAAGAATGAAGAGATGGAGCCAAAGAAAAAACAACACCCAGTTGTGGATGTGACTGGTGATAGAAGCAAGGTCCGATGCTGTAAAGAGCAATATTGCATAGGAACTTGGAATGTTAGGTCCATGAACTAAGGCAGATTGGAAGTGGTCAAACAGGAGATGGCAAGAATGAACATCAACATTTTAGGAATCAGCAATTGATTATATTCTTTGCAGCTAAAATTCAAATGTCTGTATTGCATTCAGTGCTAACATAGCCATCTTAGACATTTTGACATCTTCTGTAGTTTCTGGATTAATATGCAAATAGGTTACTTTTTACATTGCATTAAAGAACACTTAGACATATTTAAAGGACAGCCAGTGTTATCTATTAATGCATAGGAAAGGAGGGTGGGAAAAGAGGGAGTGAGATAGAATAAGACAGGACATCCAGCCTGTCATGGGAAATAGCAGTGGCTGGGAATATTGGGAGAAATACTGAAAATCAATTTTAAGGGTTTACTAGATGTAAAAATCAAAAGTAGGACATTTCATCCATCACTACTGACCTGATTCTTTCTTTTCTTGCCTGTCATTTGACTTTATGATTGTTTCTCTCTCTCTCTTTTTTTTGTCAGATTGTTTCCTTCTTGACTAAAATAGAGGGGAAAAGAGCTGACTGAAAGTGGGTTCCAGCCAGAAATTTCTCTGTGGAAGAATCTCACAGGTTGTGGCTTCACCAGGAATCCCAGGACACAGTCAGATTTATAATACATGTATACAGAAAGCATTGTGTCTGAGTTACATTGTGTTGAGTGAGAAGGGGATCAAACAATCAATCAGTGAGGACATGCTATTTCTGTTCTCTGTGGAGGATAATTTAAATGTAGTTTTTAACAATTTAGAATTTATTTTTCAGAGCAATTTTAGGTTCACAGCAACAATGAGCAGAAAATAAAGGTTTCCCATATTAAAAGCTTAAATACAAATAAAAATGAGATTGATGCTCTTTAATAGGTTAATGTGTCCTCTCTTTACCATGGTTGTACTGTATGTTATGTTTTTATGAACAGTGTCATTTCTAGAGGGGATATGGCTGTTTCTAAGTGAGATTCCATTTACATCTGCAGCAGATATTTAATCTACCACATATTGGCTATTGTTTTATAAATCCCCATACTTCCTTTTAGTGAAATCTCCTTAACTCACATATTCCTGGAGTCTTTGGGGAGTTGTTTTGAGGTGTTCAGGTTTGTATTCTCTTTTGTGGTTGCTGTGTTTTTCACTTTGCCCTCACACTCTAACTTTAAAACTTTATTCTTCACTTCACTAGCCCCAGGATAACACATACACAGACATCTTGGCTGCATTGTCAATATCATTATTGTCAACCAAAATCAATTCCGCATAAGCTTGGTCCATGGCTGTCTCAATAGAACACTGTATTACCTTTAGGTAGAATTTTATTATATGAAAGTGATTTTTAGTTCCACTTGTGAAATGTGAATTCATATGTCTTTTCTGATTCAGAAAGTACATCTGAAACAGAAGCAGAGAAATTTATCGAGGCCCCATTTTATTTTTAATGAGAAAGCCAAGGCAAAGGGAGGCCACAGAGACTGCCTGAGGCTTACACAGCAGGTTTATGTCAGAGCAAGAGTTGAGAGTAAGTGGTGGAGTGCAAGGAGCCCAAGGCTGGAATCAAGGGACCTGATTGTTTTCCTAGTTCTGTCAAGCTGGAAATAGGTGTAAACTTTGAGGACTCCGACTTTCTAGATTGTAGCTTTCCTTGACTAAAATGAGGTTTTAAATTTGATATGCTTCGAAGCTTCTTGCAGTTCTGGCCTCTTAATTCAAAGATCTGTCTGGTATTACACAAAAAGGCAATTTAATTTAAAAAATGCATTAAGGTGAACTGAATTACTTAGGGGAAAGATTATAAGGACAAGAAAACATGACATGTCCTAAAAGACAGGTATGGGGAACAGAATATTTTAACAAAGAATGTTAAAACATGGTCATGGAAACAGGATAAATCCTGAACATATAAGCAAGACAAACTATATAAGGTGATGAGAAAAGATTGAAAATCTCTTTCAATGTTTCCCTCTCCTTCCTTCTCTGTTGGGATCTCAGCAAAGCAATCTAAAGCTTTGAGCCCTATAACTGGTTTCAAGCCAAACTTATTATTTAGATAAAGTTTCTATGGTCTTCCAATAGTCCATACACTCACAAACTCTGCCCACTAGAGTCATATGCATACACATAAACATACGTTCTTTTCCTTATTTTCTCAGGGAAATTCAGGATATTTTGCTTACACAGGTAAAATAAAAGTTCAGTTGAGATATTGTAAGCAAAAGTGGGATCTGGATGCTATTTTGGATGCTGGCAACTGGGTAGAGGGAGGGCAGATACCTGTCCAAAGGCCAATCCTAGCCACTGACAATCAGTGGGCAAGAGATTTCACAGGCTGAGGAAGAGGGTTACATACAAAAACAGCACGGTCAGCTCTGACAGTCATCTTCAAATTGGTCACCCATGGTCTGGTCAGTAACATCTTGATTGCTTGAGGTAAAATTAGTTTTCAGTTCCATACTGGAGGTAATAGATTTCCAGGTGCATTGTTTAAAATCTTAAAAGATGACGTTGTTAAAGTGTTGCACTCAATATGTCAGCAAATTTGAAAAATTCAGCAGTGGCCATAGGATTGGAAAAGATCGGTTTTCATTCCAATCCCAAAGAAAGGCAATGCCATAGAATGTTCAAACTACTGCACATTTGCACTCATCTCACATGTTAGCAAGATTATAATCAAAATACTTCAAGCTAGGCTTCAGTACGTGAACCAAGGAGTTCCAGATGTACAAGCCGGGTTTTGAAGAGGCAGAGGAACCAAAGATCGCATTGACAACATTGTTGGAGAAAGCAAGGGAGTTCCAGAAAAATATCTACTTCTGCTTCATTGACTATGCTAAAGCCTTTGACTGTGTGGTCACTACAAACTGTGGGAAATTTTTAATGAGATGAGAATACCAGACCACCTTACCTGTCTCCTGAGGAACCTGTATGTGGGTCAAGAAACAACAGTTAGAAAAGGGCATGGAACAATGGACTGGTTCAAAATTGGGAAAGGAGCATGACAAGACTATATATTGTCACCTGATTATTTAACTCATATTCAGAGTGCTGTGTTGTGCTGTGCTTAGCTGTTCAGTCCTGTCTGAAGAGAACATCAAAAGAAATGCTGAGCTGGATGAATCACAAGCTGAAATCAAATTGCCAGGAGAAATATCAACAATCTCAGATATGCAAATAATACCACTCTAATGGCAGAAAGTGAAGATGAACTTAAGAGCCTCCTGATGCGGGTGAAAGAGGACAGTGAAAAGCTGGCTTGAAACTCAACATTCAAAACCTAAGATCATGGCATCTGGTCCTATCACTTCATGGGAAGTAGAAGGGGAAAAATTGGAAACAGTGACAGATTTAATTTTATTGGGCTCCCAAATCACTGTGGAGAGTGACTGCAGCCATGAAATTAAATGACACTTGCTCTTTGGAAGGAAAGCTATGACAAATCTTGTTGTTGTTCAGCCAAGCAACCATTTCCAACTCTATTGCAACCCCATGAACTATAGCACTCCAGGCTTCCCTGTCCTTCACCATCTCCCGGAACTTGCTCAAACTCATGCCCATTGAGTCAGTGATGCATCATCCAACCATCTCATCCTCTGTTGTCCCCTTCTCCTCCTGCCTTCAATCTTTCCCAGCATCAGGGCCTTTTCTAATGGGTTGGCTCTTTGAATCAGGTGGCCAACGTATTGGAGCTTCAACTTCAGCATCAATCCTTCCAATGAATATTCAGGTCTGATTTCCTTTAGGATTGACTGTTTGCAGTCCAGGGGACTCTGAAGAGTCTTCTCCAACACCACAGCTCAAGAGCACCAATTCTTCAGTGCTCAGCCTTCTTTATGGTCCAACTCTAGACAGTGTATTAAAAAACAGAGACATCACTTTGCTGGCAAAGGACCATCTAGTCAAAATTATGGTTTTTCAAGTAGTCATGTATTGATGTAAGAGTTGGACCATAAAGAAAGCTAAGTACAAAAGAATTGATGCTTTCAAACTGTGGTGCTAGAGCAGACACTTGAGAGTCCCTTGGACTGCAAGATCAAACCAGTCTATCCTAAAGGAAATCAACCCTGAATATTCATTAGAAGGACTGATGCGGAAGCTGAAGTTCCAATATTTGGCCACCTGATGTGAAGAGCCAACTCATTGGAAAAAACCCTGCTGCCGGGCAAAATTGAAGGCAAAAGGAGAAGGGAGTGGCAGAGGATAAGATCATTATGTAGCATCACCAGCTCAATGGACATGAATCTAGGCAAACTCCAGGAGACAGTGGAGGACACAGATGCCTTGCAGGTTATAGTCCATGGAGTCACAAAGAACTAGACACCACTTACCAACTGAACAATAGCAACAAAAGTCTTCAGTTCCAGGGTCAGTTTGTTCCTATTTCCCTAAGGCCAGTTTTGTAATTGTGATAGCTTTGCCATGGCGATAGTCTCATTATCATGTAGTTAACTTCCTCCACCTGGTTGGAGTTGCAGTATCAATAAGATAGCTCATAGGATATGGCTCAAAATATTATCTATAACCCTTGTGTGCATTCACGCAAGCTCACTCACTCAGTCATGTCTGACTATCTGTGACTCTATGGACAGTAGTCCACCAGGCTCCTCCATCCATGAGATTTTCCAGGCAAAACTACTGGAGTGGGTTGCCATTTCCTTCTCTACTATAGATCTTAAGAAGGAACTAAATGTCTGCTTAGTGACTAAACTATTTTAATTTTATCTCCTTTGGCAGTTCTCCTTTGTTTCCTTTGTTCTCACATCTCTGATTAATCTTATCCTTTGGCTAAAGTTTTTCCGTAGACAAAAGGCAGACTAAGGACCTGAAGGCAGGGAGGACCACAGGTGCTTGCTCCATTTCAGCCTGAGAACAGCCCCTGGGTTCAAAAGGTTGAGAACATTACCAAGAAATGAGAGAAACACCATCATTTCTAAGTTGTCTGGTCAATATTGACAAATTATTCCCTATACTTGAGTTCATCTTGGTCACTAGTAATAGCCATGATGCATTATGCCATTCCTAAAATGCATTATACCTTTTAAAGCTTTTTTTTCATCTAGGTATTATTAAATAAATACAAAGCCCTGTGAGGTTCATAGATTTAGGATCATGCCTCTGTTTATAGATAAACTTCTTAAAAACAAGAAGAGTTGGATGCTGTATTAGAGAAACACAAATGTGTTCTTCTCATCACTGATATAGAAGGAATCCAGTCAAAAAGGTTATTTACTGAACTTTCAATAAATATAAACGTACACTTCAAGTTGTGTGTTTGTGCTGTGTCACTCAGTTGTGTCCTGCTCTTTGTGACTCCGTGGGCTGTAGTCCACCAGGCTCCTCTTGTACCTTTAGCTAAACTAAAAAAAACAGATAAATAAATGTTTGAGTAGGTTTTCAGTGAGGCCATTCTGACTAAACCTAACCAAACCTATAGCTTTTTTAAACTGTTGAACTAGAATAAAACTGAAATATTGTAATACTGTTGAATCTGAACTCAAAAGGGTACTGAGAATCTACTTTTATAATAATCCACTCTAATGTTGTGATTATTATGATTTTGGTCTTGGAAACTAAATAAAATAGTTTTAGTCATGCATGGGAAGTGAGATAGTTGCTGAAACTAATGAGATGAAACGAGGGCAGGGTAAGGGCAAAATGGTAAATGATGAACTGGGAAAATAGAGCTGCAACTAATATAGCAGAAAAATAATTAAAGTCCTTGATATATTAGTAAGCTCTAAAGTCCAACTACCCCACAGTAAAAATGGACTGTAGAAGTGAACATATAGCCAAACTAATAGAAATTCAAGGGGTCCTTATCTATATAAAAAGTTGCTTACAGTAAGAGAAATGCAAATTGAAAATACACGACATCACTTCTTATATATTAGATTAACAAAACACCCAAGTTGACATCATACATGTAGGAGAGGCTCTGGGAAAACAAGTACTCTTCTACACTTTTGGTGGGAAGAAAAAATAGCAAAATCAGGACAGATTTTGCCAAAAGATGCATTAAACTTTTGACCTAGCAATTCCAATTTTCTAATCTATTTGTAATAAAATGAAACTAGACACTATAACCAAGGCAGCTGTCTACCAGTAGGAGATTGGTTGAATAAACTCTGGAACACCCAGTCACATGATGGAGTAATTGTTGCTGTGAAAAGAAATGATAATTATCTCTATGTTCTACTATGTCGTGATATCTAGGTAATATTGTAGATAAAGAATAAAGCGGAGGAAAAGTATGGTTTAATTTGTATAAGAATGAGTTGACACAAATATTAAATTATATACATGCATATGTCTGCACATGTATATACATATAAGCTCTAAATGATATGCTTTTTAAAAAAGCTAATTAAAATCCATTAGAAGATGACAGTAGTTTGAATCACTTTGAAAACTGGTCAATAAAGAGAAAGAGTTAAACATCTATCCTGATTTTCTTATACACACTGAACCACTGGGCTACCAAACAGTTAAAAGAAAAGTTCCTCCTTTTAGAAGTATCCTAAATAGTAAATGAAAATACAGAATATTTTTATTGTGAAAGCCCCAATGAATTGATGAATCAAAATGATTGCTGACATCATAAAAAGAGACAGACAAACAGTAAATGTTTTCTGATGGAAGAAAAAAAAATCACCAACTGTGAGTTTATTTGCCAAAAAACAAAATAAACTGAATCTGATCAAACCTCCTTCACATCTACCAATTTCAAGAAAAACAGGAAGAGGAAGATGTTAAATGACATCACAGTGTTACAATCAGCAAAATCTTGACTGTGGAAAATTCTACAAAGCAAATGACCAAATTTCTCCCACAAATGATTTGCAAAGGAAATAGAAAAAGAACTTATAAACTAAAAGGGAGCTCATGAGATATAGCTATCAATAACAATGCATGAACTTTAGAAAAGTGAAAGTGAAAGTCACTCAGTTGTGTTGGACTTTTTGAGACCCCATGAACTATACAGTCCATGGAATTCTCCATGCCAGAACACTAGAGTGGGTAACCTTTCCTTCTCCAGGGGATCTTCCTGACCCAGGAATTGAACCGGGGTCTCCTGCATTTCAGGTGGATTCTTTACCAACTGAGCTATCAGAAAGCCCAATAACAATGCATGGACCTTATGTAAATCTAATTCAAAGAAATAAATTGGGGAAGAATGATATTATGAAATTATTAGAAATTTGAATACTTATTTTAACTTCTTTTATATATGATAATAATAGTGTGGTTATTTTTTCTGAAAGTTATATCTTAGAGATGAATAATAAAATATTTACAGAAGAGATAATATGATTTCTGGAAGAAGTAAGTCAAGACACAGATGAAACAAGATTGTCCATGAGTCTATACATTTTGAACCAAAGTGATATATGTGAGAATATTCATTATACTATTTCTGTGCATTTTGGAATGTGTTTTAAACTTCCATAATAGAATACTTTTCAAAATGTGGGGGATGAGAAGGTGTACACAGTAGATTTTCTGGGTTAATAAAATGTCTACCATTTCACTGATCAATGAAATGATTTGTGGTCATGGGGACACAATCCTAGGTTCTTATAAGATGGAATCTTCATAAAATACAAATATCTGAGCTTTACATGCTTGTATATAAATCACATAGCTTTCCACCAAAAATTAGTAGAAATTACACAAATAAACCTCTGTACATTCATGTAGTTTCCTAAGTCTCACACTTGAAATACTCTAAAAGTATAGCTGCAACTACAAGATCTCCTACAGCCATTGCTGAGCTTTGTTTAGAATTCCCAGTAAAAGGATTTCCAAAGAGAGGGCTTTGATAACATTGAACTTGAGAACGTGCTTGATTTCTTTCTTTCCTTCTTTATTTCTTTTTTTTTTAACCAGTGGACCCACAACACCTACCACCTAAGTGCTTAATAAACATCTGTTGAATGAATGAATGAATGACAGACCTCGTGGTACAGTGATAAGAGTATGTATATTATATTTAGACTATGGTTTTTTTGATGTTTTTATGTAGACTAATGATTTAATGATTTATCTAGCATATTTAGATTATGGTTGTTTGAATCTGAGCTGTGCTATTAGTGAGTAATAAAATAATTCTCTTAAAGCAGTTCTGAGAGCAGTATTACATGATGAAATACATGTAGAATGCTAATGTGGTCTGGCACATAGGGAACATTCAGTAAATAACAGCGATACAGATGTTTCAGAAAATATCCAATGCAACAAGATAAATAGCTATAAATTTATATAGGTACATATATATATATATATGGATGAATGGATAGCTGGACAACATGGACAATATCATAATATCTAACTTGCACACTGGGCAGAGAAGTAGATTAGAACTTGACTCTGTCATTGAATTACAAGTTTGATATCGGGCAAAGCACTTAACCTCACTGAGCCTGACAAAGTTAAAAGCACAATAACAGGGTTTATTTAAATGCCATGGCTCATTCAGCAGTTCAGTCTTTTGATATGAAATAATTAGCATAAGGCAGATATAGATCACTAGAGCATGGAAAAATAGCTACTATTTATGTCTTTCCTAAGCAATAAAAATACACAGTTAGTGACAGATGTGGAACTAGAATCTCCTAACTCCAGTCTATAGTTTTCTGTGTGAGATGTTCCTTTCCTATGAATCATTAGGCCAGCTGACCTACCTCCCATGCATGTTAGCTCCTGTATTGCAATGACCCTAAAGACTGCAGAAAAATGTAAATTAATTAGCATCTGAAAGGCAAGGTGGGATGGACAGAAATATTTACTATAGAAGTCTAGAATAATCCGGCACTGTGATCGCCTCAGCTGTGATCTCCTTAGGCTTAAGCTGTCTTTGCACCATCCCATTTGTAAACAGAGTTGCTTTCAGTGTTCATATGCACATACATGTGTTTCTTTTGTATATTTCCATGTCTCCAAGGTCAGAGGCATCAGATCCATAGAACTCAGTGCTAGAAGAGACTTTAAAGATAACCTAACAAAGTCCAGAGATGAAGCGGCTTGCCTGAGGAGGTTGACCATGGTGGAGCTATTCTAGAACGCGAGCCTCCTGACCACACCTCCTCACAGTACACTGCTCTTTCCCCTAGCTAATGTTGCCCCAAAATGTTGGTCTCAGCTATGCAAAAGTACAGTAAGGACAAGAATAACACATGTTAGTTGCTAGATATCTTCCTGATAGCCTTCAATATCAAAGAGTCAGAATTCTATGCCAGTGACTGGACCAACAGATACTGTTGCCAGGGTGAGCTAGGGTTTCTGTAATTCTCATTCTGTGATTTTTTTATGCATAAAGCCACAAGCTTCCCCAAGGAACGCAGTATTATGTAGGAAATGGTTTTGCAGCATTAACAATGGTTTTACAAAACAATGACTCTGGTGATTAGGATGTTTAGGGAAAAAATTGTTATAGGGCCTGGAAACCATGGTGACCTTTCCAACTGGACATTTCATTTAAATTAATTAGGTTATAATAAGTGGGCAATAGAATCAGTCAGTGTCCTCCAAGAAGTATAATTTTCCTTCTCTATGCATGTGTACATGCTAAGCTGCTTCAGTCTTGTCTGACTCTTTGTAAACCCTATGGCTCCTCCATCCATGAGATTCTCCAGACAAGAATACTAGAGTGGGTTGCCATGCCCTCCTGCAGGGGATCTCCTGACCCAGGGATCCAACCCACATCTCTTACATCTCCTGCACTGGCAGGAAGGTTCGTTATCACCAGCACACCTGGGAAGCCCTTCCTTATCTATAATATCCTGGAAAAAGTGAAATATTTTGTAAAGTCCTCAGCATCAAATAAAGAGACAAACTGACATTAAAGCCTCAATTCTGAGCCTGGGCAGAGTATTGTTAAACATCTGTGGAAGAACAAAGATTATTTTCTAACCCTGGTAAATTCCTGGAACTGTGGGACTCCAAAATTGCAGACAGAGAAAGGCACACACACAGGCACAAAGGTAGACTTCTGTGCAGTACAGCAGACAGAACCATGCTCCACTGCCCCTCCCCTAGTGTTTCCCATTTAGTCCAGATATTAGCAACTTCCACACTATACTAAACTACACTATACTATACTATACTACACCGTACTATGCTACACTACACTATACTATAGGATGCTATACTGCACTACACTACCCTACACTACACTACACTATACTTTACTATACCTAAGAATCCCACATCAGTAACTCCTTGACAAGGGTTTGAGGAGTTACTTGTGTGGCTGGTGAGGTTAGAAACAAGGAACTGTGTAGAGCAGATGCCTGGGATTTCTCACAAGCCAGCCTGCAAGCCCAATGAATGTTTGTTGCACTCCTGCCCTCCATGGGATGAACTCAACCAGACAATGGCTCAAGTCTGCCTTCTCGCAGGGAGTTCCCTTGCTGTCTCTACTGCCAGGACTTGCAGGGATGAGGCAGGGCTGATGCACAAGAGCATTTTCTTTGCACACACTTTCCTTTACAGAGAACAAGTGTGTGTTGGGGGTGGGGGTGGGTGGGCAGTCCTGGCAGTAATACCAGGATCAAAGTATGAGGAATGCTGCTAAGATACGCTGTTTCAACCACAAGTCTGCAGTCCATTCTTCAGTGCAGACTTACCAATAATATCCATCTCTCTGACTCTCGTCTCATTCTCAACTGGTTCATGAACCCATGGAGGGAAAGAGAGGGTCATAATTTATTCCCTCTCCTACAAAAAATCAAATAGCAACAAATATTCTTCAACAGACCTAGAAAGGCCCACGACTTCAGTGAAAACTTCCCATCACTTCTCTCATCACATATCTAATGAAGTTTATGGGAAAGGCAGTAGCCAGCACTGAATTCCTGGGTCCAAGGAAAGTTTCACTGTTTAAGATTGTCTGGCCTATATCCCTGGACAAATCATTGATCAGTCTGTGTCCTGGTTTTCTCTTTTGAATAATAAAGGGTCAAGACTGTGAACATATATAAAGTCCTTCTCTGTTGGAACATTTCCAATATTCACAAATGGGATAAGACAATAGTGTTAGCATGGTGAATTGGAAAAGGTAATACACAGTCAGTCACGGAGGAGCCAAGAAAATCTTCAGAGAGAACTGGAGCTGAAGCTGAAGAGGGTAGAATTTGGACATGCAGAAATCATGGGAAGGCATTTAAAATAGGAGCAGAGTTTGAGACAGATCTTTATACGAATACAAAAGGCAGTCTTATAGTTGTGTACACCTCCAGTTTACAAATATCAAAAATGATCAAATTTGTCATTTTGCATAGGTTTATTAGGGAATTCATGCTCAGAGTAGTTACATGGAATGATCGTATAGCTAGTAAAGTGCAGGGTATGAATTCACTCTACCAGCTGCTCTACAGCTGTTTGTGTGTGTGTGTGGGGGGGTGCATGTGCAAATGTGCATGCACACATGCAGACCTCATGTTTAGAGGGCTTATGGGGAATGAGATGGTTGAATGGAGCAGAGAATTCATGTAGAGCAAAACAGACATTGATTGCTTCTCGGTCAATCATCAAATAAAGATTTGGTATGCCTTAGGGTCGATCTAAAACTCTCATTAAGATGACTGAAATAACAGCCCACTGAATAGTCAATATGGTTAATTCATTCATCTTAATGACCCAATCAGATCATCTCTTGGGAGATCTTTAACACAACTCCAGAGGGAAAAATTCTTACACAGACATAATAGCAGCTTTTGTTGAGCCCTCCTAACTAAATGATGGATTAAGTCACAGAGAGCTCCCTAGAAGAATGAGATATGAGCATTTATTGTTTATAAACAAAGTACCAAGGGTCGTATCTTAATGGGGCAAATAAGGACATTGTAACATTGAGTAAATGGACAAAGATAGGAATTAGCAAGATATACATAAAGGATCAGAGGCACATTTTTTTGACCAAAGCTGTACTTCCATGTCAGAGGCATATACAAATATGATGACGGAAGCTACAAGTCAAAAAAGATGAGCAAACTGATGGGGAATGATCAAATGTATAATGCTTTGATCACTGTAACTTAGCTCAGGCTCTAGCAACACAGGAAAGTATCAGTAAGTGTTGGTTATGATGAAAATATTAATGATGGTGATGATGATTTTGATGACAACAATCTGTTGGCAATTAGGAAAAATGATGATCAAGAAAAAAATCAGTGTAAAAATGACAAAGGTCTGAGAAAATTTCTATTAAGAGATAATGAAGTAGGGATTGGATGTAACCAGATCTGTGAAGCAGCCTTTATAGGGTAATAGATATAAATATGTTAAAAAAAAAAAAAAAAGAAGCAATAAGGAGAAAAATTGTTATGAACTGAATTGTATGTCCCTAAACTTCATGTTTAAGTACTAACCCTCCATGTGACTATGTTTGAAGACAGGGCCTCTAGGCAAATACAACTGGCTTTCCATATTCACAGATGTTGAACCCCCACATACAGAAGGCTGACTGTACTACCATTTTATACAAGGAACCTGGCTATCTTCGGGTATTGGTATACACAGGGTCCCTGGAACCAGTCACTTCTTGAATACAGAGAGGACTGTAATTAAGGTTAAATGAGGTTGTAAGGGTGCAACTGTAATACTACCTTATAAGAGGATGAAGAAGAAAAACCAAGAATGTACACACAAAGAGAAGGCAAGTATCAGTGAGCCAAGAAGAGAGGCCTCAGAAGAAACCAACTTTGCCATCACCTTGTTCTTGGACCTGTAGTTTCCAGAACTGTCAGAAAACAGATTCTGTTATTAAGTCATCCCATCTTTGGTATTTTGTTATAAATACCTAAGCAGACTAGTACAAAGACCAATCCCAAAGACACTTGCCTCAGTGAAAGAACACAACTTTTTACAGTTTGTGCCATTGAGGGGCAAAATAATCCGCTACGAAAGTGCTTAAGATAAGGAGATTGCCCTTCAAGATTTGGGCTCTTAGAATGGATGAAAAACAATACCAAATTCCTAATTTCTATGACTATTCAGAGTTTTAAGAAAAATTTTAAAGGTTGCAAACACAGACCCCATAATACCAAAAATAGATTATTTGGATACCTCAGAATATGAAGTTGATTTTTTTTTCAATTTTATCCCCTTTTCTGGAATGTGTGAATCTGACCCAGATATCAAAACATAAAATTTTAGACCTACAATATATCCTCTCAGCAGAAATGTGAAACTGATAAAGTTTAAGTTTGAAAACTCTAGGAATGGGGGTCCTGTTTGCATTCCACCTCTTTCTCATGATCTGCTCCAACTTTCTCTCCAGATGTCAGGCCTTTGTGCACCCCCCAAGTTGTACACCTTTCCCACAGTCCAATAATTCCATTCAATGTAACTAAAACATAGCATAAGAGACAGGAAGCCCTTTCTCTTCCTATCAGCAACGACCCAACCAAACAGTTGGAACTACAGCATGAATAATTGTATTAATCAGAAAGGACAGAGTATAAGGCAGTAAACGGCTACAAAATTTCAATCACTTAATATATTAAAGTTTTCTGTCGTTTTTTTCTTATTCACAAGGCACTTATCTAGCAACACAGGGGTCCAGACTAACAGAGGGACCCATATGCTGCATCCTGGCTGTTAGAATCACATAACTTAGGGGGTTGAAAAAAATGAAAAGTCAAGTGCCAGCAATAAAAACCTTAGGCTAGGAAATGATATAGAACATCTGTGTTCACAGCCAGCTCCCAAAGTAGTCACTTGCACCACCTAACTGCAAAAATGTGGGGAAACCCCATCCTCCCAAATGCAACAATAAGTTTCCAACTTCAGCTTGTATCACAGTCACTTGGAGAGCTTGTTAAACCATGAATCTTTAGAGTTTCTGGTTCTAATCATTTTCGTTTCTAGTAAGTTCTTGGGTGAAGCTGAGGCTGCTGGTCCTGGGACTTTCCTTTGAGAATCCCTGGTTAGAGCGACAGTTCTCAATGCTTGGCTTTCCATTAGAATCACTTGGATAGCTTGTCAAACAGATTCATGCTGAGGCCCCATCCATAGAAATTTTGATTTAGTTGGGTGAGGGTGGAGCCTTGGCATCTAAAAATTCCCCTGTACAGCCAGAACTGTTAATTTAGAAGAATATAATTTAGATATGGTTGGCGATTATTCTTCAAGGACTTCATATTACATATGAAAAAACAAGTTTAATATCATACAGTGGGATAGTGGTACCTCCAGACTTAAAAAAAAAAAAAAAAAAGCCTCTGGATCCCAGGGGGTACCATTTCCCTTAATGGGAGAGCACACAGAACAGGCAGTATTTTAAGACCAATTTACTCCGTAAATTTCCCTCACTCTGCCTAAAACAGACCTGTCTCTCTTCAGGCATAGCCTGGCCCTTAATACTATATCTGCTGTGTTAGGCAGGGTAGGGGGAGCACACCTCCAGTTCTCCTGCGCAGCTGAGGGTGCCACCCAGGAGGGGCCGCCCGAGCGCTCTCCGTCCCCATCGTCACCCCAACAGCCTTGCTCTGCATCCCCGACCCAGCCCCACACAGATTGTGACTCCGTGCCAGGAGCCAAGGCTGATGCTGGGGGAGGAGCCCACTTCTAAAGAAATGGAAAAAAAACGAATAAGCTGCTGTCAGGAGCCCTTTGGTCCCACATCGACTAATCCAGGCTGCTAGAAGGCAGCACAAAAGGAATCTCATTTTAAAAAGCAACTGAGGGAGATAAAATCGAGCTACACAACCAACACAGATTCAGAGATTCAAGTCCTCCTCTGGTCCTATCCCCAGCACAAACACACAGTGATCATTTGCCCATTATGGAATTTTACTGAATTCATCAACTCTAAGTAAAAATAAATAAATAAGGGGTGATCTGTCATACTTTTACAAATTTTGAGCTGATTTAACAGCCATCTGATAAACACACCCTGCATCACTAATGGCCTCTAGCCCATTAGGCTTGGTGTAAAACTGAGAAACATCGCCATCTGCTGGCCGGGGGGCACACATGAGTGGAAATTTCCACCTCTTGTTACCTTCAAACAAGAGGAAGGCAACATTAGGTCTGGAAATTTTGCAAAGTAGTTGAAATTCAGGGCATATCACTAAGTCCTTTCAGCAGAGTACAAACTACATTAAATTTTGGTTGACTTTCTGGTGTTATGTATGTGTATGAATGGGTTGAGGAAGGAAGGTCTTTTGCCTGTGTCTTCATATTCTTAGGACTTCACTGGTGATTCAGACGGTAAAGCGTCTGCTTACAATGCAGGACACCCGGATTTGATCCCTGTGTCGGGAAGATCCTCTGGAGAAGGAAATGGCACCCCACTCCAGTACTCTTGCCTGGAATATCCCATGGACGGAGGAGCCTGGTAAGCTACAGTCCATGGGGTTGTAAAGAGTTGAAAAGATTTCTTTCATATTCTTTATTGTGTTGCCTTTGTCTTTTCTTGAAATGCTCAAGGTTGAGATATACATAGGTCCCTTCAGCCAACACTGAGCTGCTTCCATGCTGTGAGTATCCATTCAGTGATAGACACTGAGGAGAGGGAAATAGAACACAGTTTCATTCTCACAGCCTGCATTGGATAGAAATCTGAGGTTCTGTGGTTTTGATTTCTGTGCATCTTGACAGTGAAACACGTGAATCATATTGGAACCAGATGATTTATTCTTAAAAAGGCCAAAGTAATGCACTCTAATGGCTTCCTCTGGACTATATCCTTCTGGAAAATAGGAGAGGAAGATTCCTGTGACCTAAAAAGAAGATTATCTTGGCCCCTGATCTGTGTACTTGTTTACTCCTCCTTTCCCTTCCTCTTTCATCTTCAGGAAACTCTCCCTCCAAACCCACCTCAACATCCCCCACCAATTTCCAGAGTGCTGATATCTCTGACAGCCTAAGCAAATTGTATACTGTGGTTTCTTGCTTTAATACTTAAAATTATGAAACTTATTTAAAATGTACAGAATGATTAATAGAGGAAAAAATAGGGGAGGGGCTGCCAAGACAGAATGCAAGGTATCGAAGTGGGAGCTGTTTTTGTCTTTGGTGATGAGACCTGGTGACGAGTGATGGTTTTCAAGATGATGATAATTGTATTCTCTTTTATTCCATGGAGCAGCTTTGCACTCACTCTTCCTAACTGTGGAGTAGGCTCGTTGCTTCATCCAGCTTTTTTAAAGGAGAGATGCCCTTATGGGAACCCAAGATAATCAATTCAGGCTGTGCAGAGCCCTGGAGACAGCTCAGATAGCTCTTTCCCCTTCCTGTCACCTTCCCCCATCCTCCCCACACCTTCTCTACCCAAATAGGCCAATGGGGAACCTCTGTCCCTTATGACTGAGAGCTGAGAAGTGAGGAATCAAAGGAAATGGGTAGGAGTAATGCCAAGCACTATAATGATTTCCTGCCAGTGATGAGCTGGCTTGGAGGCAGTCCTGCCTGCTTAGCCACTTGAAAAGGACTCATCATAACAACAAGAGAAGGGTTTTCACTTGGAACATGGAGCGAACACTGTTATCTGCAGATGAGTTAGCTAGTCTGCTTTCATAGAACACTGGTCCTGTGAGAAAAACAACCTCTAAATTTCTAAATGGTTAAAACAAGAAGAAAACATACAGAGGATTACACAGATGATAAACCCAAAGGACAAACCTGAAGGATAAATCCCTGGAAGGACAAAGGAAGTTTGTTGAAGGTGTCACACAGGACAAGAATGGCAGAATTGCATCTCCAGCATTTTAGACAAGATTTCTTACTATAATCCACTTCCTCACAAAATAGAGTGTTGCCACTGGCCACTGAGCAGCAGCCACAGGACTGGAAAAGGTCAGTTTTCATTCCAATCCCAAAGAAAGGCAATGCCAAAGAATGTTCAAACTACTGCACAATTGCACTCATCTCACATGCTAGCAAAGTAATGCTCAAAATTCTCCAAGCCAGGCTTCAACAGTACGTGAACCATGAACTTCCAGATGTTCAAGCTGGATTTAGAAAAGGCAGAGGAGCAAGAGATCAAGTTGCCGACATCTGTTGGATCATCAAAAAAGCACGAGAGTTCCAGACAAACATCTACTTCTGCTTTATTGACTATGCCAAAGCCTTTGATTGTGTGGATCACAATAAACTGTGGATAATTCTTCAACAGATGGGAATACCAGACCACCTGACCTGCTTCCTGAGAAATCTGTGTGCAGATCAGGAAGCAACCGTTAGAACAGGACACAGAACAACAGACTGGTTCCAAATTGGGAAAGGAGTATGTCAAGGCTGTATAATTCATGTGCAGAGTATATCATGAGAAATGCTGGACTGGATGAAGCACAAACTGGAATTAAGATGGCTGGGAGAAATATTAATAACCTCAGATATGCCGATGATACCACACTTAGGGCAGAAAATGAAGAAGAACTAAAGGGCCTTTTGATGAAAGTGAAAGAGGAGAGTGAAAAAGTTGGCTTAAAGCTCAACATTCAGAAAACTAAGATCATGGCATCTGGTCCCATCACTTCATGGCAAATAGATTGGGAACAATGGAAACAGTGAGAGACTATTTTTCTGGGCTCCAAAATCACTGCAGATAGTGACTGCAGCCATGAAATTAAAAGACGCTTGCTCCTTGGAAGAAAAGTTATGACCAATCTAGACAGCATTTTAAAAAGCAAAGACTTTACTTTGCCAACAGAGGTCCATCTAGTCAAAGCTATGATTTTTCCAGTAGTCATGCATGGATGTGAGAGTTGGTCTATAAAAAAAGCTGAGCACCGAAGAATTGATGCTTTTGAACTGTGGTGTTGGAGAAGACTCTTGAGAGTCCCTTGGACTGCAAGGAGATCCAACCAGTCCATCCTAAAGGAAATCAGTCCTGAGTAGTCATTGGAAGGACTGATGCTGAAGCAGAAACTCCAATATTATGGCCACCTGACACAAAGCACTGACTCATTGGAAAAGACCCTGATGCTGGGAAAGATTGAAGGCGGGAGGAGTAGGGAACGACAGAGGATGAGATGGTTGGATGGCATCACTGACTCAATGGACATGAGTTTGAGTAAGCTCCAGGAGTTGGTGATGGACAACTAAGCTCCAGGAGTTGGTGAGTGCTGCAGTCCATGGGGTCACAAAGAGTCAGACACGACTGAGTGACTGAATTGAACTGAACTGGCCATAGGAAAATTTTTGACATTTTGCTAATTAATCTTGAGAAGTTCTATGCTTTACATCACCCTATTTTAGTCAAACCTCAGACACCAGGACCTCCTTTATTACAGTATCTCCTTACATTGCAGGAAAACAATTAATATATATGACTCATACTAAAGTGTTAGAGATTCAGGTCACATAAGTGTGAAGGTGGAAACTCTAATAATGAGCACGCAAGAAGAGAGTGTAGGAAATAAGCTTTGTTTTATAACAAGGGTCTGTATTGTTTAATGCATTGGATTCTGAAAGCAAAATGCTAGAGATGAAATCCTGAATGTGATCCTTAATATCTGAGCAAATTTCTCAAACTCTGGTAGTATCATAGTAAGGATAAAAGTAAAATCAAATAATGTGTTTTCAACAGCGTGAGTTACATTATAATCAGTCATAAACATTAGCTTTTGTTTTTATGGATGTTATAACTCAGTGAGTGACCAACCATGACCTTTAGGAGAAAACCACTCTTTTGTCATCATTAAATTTTCATTATGTACCATTATTCTCTCTACTTTTTCCAAAAAGTCCTAAATCTTTCACAAAGACATTCCCCATGGAAAAATACATCCAAAGTAGGTGCATCTTACAACTACACCCAACAGCAGACCCCTCGGTAAAACTCTCATTGCTACTTCTTGAAATAATCATGTTTGTTTTAGCAATAACTAGAAACATGAATAAATAACCTCTTTGATGGGTCTCGAGAAATGATCCTCAAATCAAAACCATGACAGCACAGAAAGGGAATTGAAGTCAAATTACTTGAAGTGAAGTGAAGTGAAAGTCGTTCAGTCGTGTCTGACTGTCTGCAACCCCATGGACGACACAGTCCATGGAAGTCTCCAGGCCAGAATACTGGAGTGGGTAGCCTTTCCCTTCTCCAGGGGATCTTCCCAACCCAGGGATTGAACCCAAGTCTCCCACATTGCAGGTGGATTCTTTATCAGCAAGGGAAGCCCCAAATTACTTGAAAGTTGATAAATATTCAATATGGCAGAAAAGCCTAGAAATGAGTCCTGGTACTAGAATCACAGTGAATGTCCTATCTGACACCACATGAGCTCTCTGTGCCTCAGTTTCCTCTTCTATAAAGTGAAACACTGGAATAAATCACAGCTAAGGACCCTAGGCGGTCTTTCTATCCTGTCTTTTCCAGATGTATGTTTATTACATATATTATAAGTATTTTTACTCCCGGGGGAGATGAAATATTTGTGGTAAATGTTCAGTTGTCAGAAGAGCAGATGGTCAGAGGCTGAGCGTTATCACAGCTCACATCACATTTTCTCCACTATGTGATCACTCTCTTGGCCACGTTTTAATATGAGTAGTAAGAATTATTCCTCCTTACATAAACATATTAGGATGGATAATCACTGATAGTTACCAATAAAATAAATTCACCCAATAATTATTTATTAATGATTAATGTAACACAGGTAAGCCTTTAAGCAATAATTTTAAAAAGTAAAAGGAACTCAGCAAACAGAAATCCTACTTGTTTACCAAAAACAGGACACTCTCTTGTGAGTCTTCCAGGCTCCCTTTCTAGAACAACATTCTTCTAGACCTGTCTACTAAGCCTCTCCACACTCCCACACACCTCATTGTCTCTGTTGTTATTGATTTCTTCGACTCCTCAGTTGAGGTTCTTGAACCTTCCTTCTTTAATTCTCTGGTGAAACCCATGTGAAATCTAAGTACACACAAGCCCCTAAAGGCAGAACATAACAAGAATTGTAGAGTCATGGATTTAACTTCCCTGGATGCTATTGCTGTTTTTGAGGTCAACACACCAAAAACTCACCACTCGATTATTGCTTTTAATGTACAGTGTAGATCTGATTTGATATTTGTTTGACATCACAACCAGATAATACTTTTTGCATGACAACTGATCTTTAACATGATTTTAAACCACTAGAATTTTCTTTAACTAAATCGAGAGTGTTTGGGGTGAGAGGTACCTAGTACTTTAAAGCCTATTTCTTCGTAGGTCAAACTGATCTACCTGAGCTCTTCCATGTGACAGTTTCGCTTGACCACCTGACCCTGATTATTGTGGTTCTATCACATTTGACTGGGGGGAGAAAGTTATGCTCACATATTTTGCCACTGCTATGAATTTAATTGAATCCAATTCTGAAATATGCTATTCAAGTCGATCTCAAATTCAGTTCTCACTGAACCGTGGGGAGTATGTATGTGAAAGCTGATTTATATCCTTTTCATTTTGAAGCATTTCTTCTTTTCCCTTTGAAAGAGGTCAGTGTGCATCTGCCCACACTTTGGTCTCAGAGAACACAAGCCTTCTGGATTTTTATGAGCTCTAGATGGAGTTGTAGGAGCTATCCATTGCAACATCAGTGTGATTTGTGTAGCATTAATAGCCCTTTTGTTCCACGAACTTCAATTCCCTTCAAAATATAAGAGTATTGAGTGCATCATTTCATGTGGAGAATGGAGAGAAATGTACACTTGGATGTGAGCTTATGTGCTATGATTTTTGATACTGACTTTAAAATCACACTCCACTCTTATCCTCATGCACTACTAGCTCAGTGCACTGATTTGTGGATGCTGAGAGTGTTGTGGGTCAGACTGAAGAGCACTAAGTTACAACTTACACTAAGTTATCAACTCTGTGAGTTGAAACTATGCTGAGAAATTTGTTCCTTTAACCAGAAAGAATAAAATTATGCAGACATATTAAGTTCTCGTATGTGAATAAATGCTGTAGCAACTAAGTGGCTTTCAATTTCCAGCACATGTTATTTAAAAGAGATAAAATAAAAAGCAATATCTAGTCTGGGTCAATATTTTAAAGGAATTTTTTTTAAATTAATGTTATTACTGACTCTCAACCCAATGATAGCAGAACAGCATGGAAGTCCATGAGAAAAAAAAATGTGGCCTTGTTACAAAACATGCTGTAGAGGAACTTCACAAAAAAAAACAAAAAAACAAAATCAGCCTCTTCAAATCAATGCCAAAGGAAAAGTGCAAAGAGCCAAATGATTTCCAGGAAACAACTTAAAGTACGGCAAACAATCACCAGACAGTCAATAAGAATGAACTGAGCTTTATACGTGTAATGAAAAAAAAGGAAAAAAAATGATCATGTGTTAATTGATGCCAAACTCTCCTCTAACAAAATAACCATCACAGGCTGTGTAGCAAGAAAAGCAACTAAAATGAGATGCTGGTGTGCTGCAAGGAAAAGTAGCCCCTTAACACTGTAACTAGAGAAGGCCTGCACGTAGCAACTCAGACCCAACGAAGCCAATAAATAAATATTTTTTAAAATGTACACTGAAATAGATATTTTTTTAAAAAGTTAAGAGCTTTACATTTCTTGAAACCATGACACAAATTTATTGCTACCATGAATACAAGAGAAAACATAGTCCCCAAGACAACTTTCAAAATAAGGAAAATCAAAGCCAGAAAATATCAGTACAGTGCCCTAGTTCACACAGTCAACTAGCAGGAACCAGTCTTACGACTCTCATCTCCGCTGTATCTAACATGAACACCCCTCAATTTGAGGTTATGCAGAGAGTTGGAATTCTCTGAGGATGGTTTTCAGGTCTTTTGCCGTTTCTATAACCTTAGGCAAATTACTTAACTCTCTCTTCTCTTTCTATTCTATTTATCAGTAAGGATAATGCAGCCTTTATCTGGGAAGACCTTTGAGTCAGTCTGATTAAAGATCCTATTTAAATTGCCAGGTGCCATTCCACAAATAAATGAAAAAGTAGCAAGAGGAAATCTGCATTCAAACATCCCAGTCTCTTTTGCTCCCTAGTCTCTCTCACTTTCCAGTAGTCATGTATGGATGTGAGAGTTGGACTGTGAAGAAAGCTTAGTGCCGAAGAATTGATGCTTTTGAACTGTGGTGTTGGGAGAAGACTCTTGAGAGTCCCTTGTCCTGCAAGGAGATCCAACCAGTCCATCCTAAAGGAGATCAGTCCTGGGTCTTCATTGGAAGGACTGATGTTGAAGCTGAAACTCCAATACTTTGGCCACTTCATGTGAAGAGTTGACTCATTGGAAAAGACCCTGATGCTGGGAAGGATTGGGGGCAGGAGGAGAAGGGGACCACAGAGGATGAGATGGCTGGATGGCATCACCGACTCAATGGACATGGGTTTGGGTAAACTCTGGGAGTTGGTGATGGACAAGGGAGGCCTGGCGTGCTGCGATTCATGGGGTCGCAAAGAATCGGACACGACTGAGCGACTGAACTGAACTGAACTCTCTCACTCTCCAGCACCCAGCAGGCATTTCGCCCATGGAAGGATGAAGCTAAACAGAAGATGATTAATGTTGTATCAAACCTCCTCAGCACAAGGCAATAATTGAAACATTCCCTTGCAGTCTCCCCCACCTACGTTTTCCTAGAACACCTGATTACTTCCAGATTATTATTTTGCCTTTTCTTTTTGAATTCCAGAAATGTAACTGAACTGTTTTGAAGTTTGTTGGAGATTTGGCAATGACCTTGGATTGTGTCGGCGAACATAAGAAAACTGCATGGTGCACTGATGAGGACAACTGGGCTGCTACTAGATTGTTTTTAATGCTGCCAGGATACATAGAATGAATGATCATGAATACAGTTCAGTTAGGGGCAGGTGACTATTCTCTTTCTACAAAACTCCAGAGAGAATAAATAGGTCAGTTTACTTCTGTCCTCTGCTAAAACAAAATAAGTGTGACACTGTACCAACTATTATCCTGAATGGTTAAAAAAAATGTTAGATCAGTTCAGTTCAGTCACTCAGTCATGTCTGACTCTTTGCAACCCTGTGGACTGCAGCATGCCAGGCTTCCCTGTCCATCACCAACTCCTGGAACTTGCTCAAACTCATGTTCATTGAGTTGGTGATTCCATCCAACCATCTCATCCTCTGTCGTCCCCTTCTTCTCCCGCCCTCAATCTTTCCCAGTATCAGGGTCTTTTCCAATGAGTCAGTTCTTCACATCAGGTGGCCAACGTTAAATAGATTCACATATAAATTCAATAAATATGACTAAACAAGTTTTGACTTTTTCTTTCCCATATCTTTTGTCAGTACAATGGTAAGCTCAATAATGGGATGGAAAACTCTCATTTTGGGAGCTTTCAAAATGTGAAAGTAGAGTAAAATATATGTTTTGAGTGGTTTTCCTAAAGGAAAAGTAGAATTTCCCTACATTATAATTTATATCACAAAGGATGGAAGAGGGCCCCCTCTAGAAGAAGAGAGGGAAGGCATTATGACAAGGAAGAAGACAGATGAGCTGTGGAGTTGCACCCTCACCCCTATGAGGGATGGCCTTTGTACTTTTTCACTTGTTCTCTGAAAATAATTACTTTTCTATGTTGGAAAGACTGATGTTGAAGCTGAAATTCCAATACTTTGGCCACCTCGTGCAAAGAGTTGACTCATTGGAAAAGACCCTAATGCTGGGAAGGATTGGGGGCAGGAGGAGAAGGGGACAACAGAGGATGAGATGGCTGGATGGCATCACCGACTCGATGGATATGAGTTTGGGTAAACTCCGGGAGTTGGTGATGGACAGGGAGGCCTGGTGTGCTGCGATTCATGGGGTCGCAAAGAGTCAGACACGACTGAGCGACTGAACTGAACTGATGCTGCATTTCCCTCTGGCTATTGCTAATCTTTCAGTACAATCTATCACATAAGAAAGTCTTGGGTCAATGGTGCTTTGGGGAACTGAGGCTAGTGTCCCCGTTTTCTTCGCAAGGAAGTCAGTATGGCAATAGCCATAGGGAGAATGGAAATCTCCAAATAACTAGAAATGGTCAGCAAAAAGGTGAATGGAGTGCTCAGGGGCAGCTAAAAGTGATCCTGAAGACACTAATAAGCAAAGAGGAGATGGCATCAGTATACATTGACTCTAAAACTGATGTGAGGAAAATTCTGTCTGTTTTAGAGGTAGGTGACTTTTATGAAGAGGAGAACAAACAAAAGATTCCAATACTAATAAAATGGGCATTATTCAGATACTAATAAAATGGGCATTATTCCAGATAGCAGACACTGGAATCAATGCACTTCAAACAGTACTGGGTTCATAAAACCAAAATTCTTTTGAATTTATTAAAGAAAAACTCTGTAAAATGATACAGAGTAAGGGTTGGCAAACTACGACCATGGGTCAAACCCAGCCCACAGCCAAATTTGTAAAGAAAGTTTAAATCCATGGCTTTTCCACACTCATTTGTTTTTATATTGTTTATGACTGTGTTCATGCTGCAACAGCAGAGGTGAGAGGTTGTGGCAGAGATCATATGACCCACAAAACCTAAGATATGTGCTATCTGGGCTTTTATAGAAAAAGGTTTGCTGACCCTTGTAGAAAAAGGAGCAAAGGTGTTTAACCACTACTCGGAAGATCTAGATCCTGTCTCAGCTCTACCCCAGTGTGTTCTTAGCAAAGTCATTTAATATTTCTAAGTCTACATTTTCTAACCTGAAAATGGAGGAAATAGTTAATGCACTGGCACAACAAGGTTTTGGTGAAGTTCATGATGTGATTTATGCTTGGAATATTTGGAAAATTATAAAGGTATCATTGTCTATACAAGTTTATACAAACGTTTCTATTTAACTGTACCAGAGTGTATTATGTTAGAAATTATATTACTCAGTGTTTGAGGGGTGAACAAGATGTTGAAATGGTCAGGTAGGAGGTTATAATTCATGAGGTGTTGGGTTGCAATTTTGATTGTGTATGAATATTTGGAACTTGGAATTCATATCTCCCCAGGAATAGATTCACAAAGAAATCTTGCTGCACCCTGCGTCTGCCTCTAATTCCAGTCACATGGGCCAGCTAGTGGAGAAGCTACAATTCTATGTATTGCTTGCGCCTTTGCTCTTACTGAGGCTTGTTCTGGACCCCTCCTCTCACCAACACCTCTCTATCCTCTTTAGTCTGAATAACTAAGAAATCAGTTCAGGTGTGAGCCCAGCAAGACGCCTTCCCTGACTCCTCGGTCCCAGATAACTTGTTCCTCATTATTGGGCCGAATTGTTGACTGCCCACAGCATATCCCTGTCATTGCTACTCCCCAGGTATATTGTAATAAAACATACATCTGGACATGTTTCTGTCCCCCCCCAACCCCCACCTTAAAAGAAGTTTCTAGAGGACAGGGACTTCCTCTCAACCAAATAGATTCCATTCCTGGGAAAACACCAGCACGAGGTAATCTCCAATTTTTCCAGCTACGTCATAGGAAGGATATTGTTGTCCTCATCTTAAACTTTTGAAGAAAGTGCAGACTGGAGGAGAAGAGCTACTTATCCAGAAGGAAATTGCAAATGATTAGTGGAGCCATATTTAATCCTGTAAGGAATCCCCCCCTCCGCCAAAAAAAACTCCATTCTTAATTATTATCTTATTCAGAGGCCCTCAGTTTCTGAAAATTATCTGATTCCCAATAGTTTTGACACTTTAAGGCAAAGCAAAATTCTTCAAACTATGGAAATATTTGTTAACAAGCCAGTTGCCTACACAATTATCCTCTCCTACCTTCTCATATTTCCTCACCTTAGTCTCTGTGCCACACTTTCTGATGTAGAGCTCCAGCAGTTGTGTCATTTATTTACACCGTGTATGAATGTGCAATGCAAAATTATTGCAAAGTGAAATCACACATTTTGCAAAAGTCTCTAGTTTTTTATGACATCTATGAAAATGATTTTGGAAAAACCACTTAAAACATACACAGACCCTTGAAAACTGAGAATGCAGTGTAGAGAGCTAGATTAATTAACAACAAAAAAGAAAAAATGGAAATTAATGATGACAGATTAGGTCATTCAAAAGAGAATCATTTAAATATCAAAGAACCAAGGGAATCTCTTGGGAAATCTGAGAGTCCTTAAATATTTATACAAAAAGAACTCTCTTCATGATGGTGATATGAAAGCCAAATATAAAGTAAAGGATGCTTTTTTGTATTATCGTAAAAGATCTATTAATATTAATATTCTTTCTTTATTATTATTAATATTAATATTCTTTATTTTTCCTGTAAGAATAGCTCCTAGTTGTAATCAAAATTGGAAGTATATTTTTCATTATTTTATTTTCATGTTTTTCCTCAAAAAACTTCATTTAATTATTTGTCATGGAATTCTCTGTGGATGATAGTATCTAATTACTCTGTCTACAGTTAGGTAAGTTGAGGACAAGCAACATGACTCAAAAAGAGTCAAGTCATTGCCCTAGAAATTTAGAATGAGAAAGAGAAGCATCCTTTTGGTTGCCCAGACTGACGCATGCACAGCTAAAAACAGTCTGTGCCCAGATTTCCTAACATGTGAGGCAAAAAAGCTGAAAAACCAGGTCTGCAAGAAGAAAGACTAATGGAGTAGAGATGCAGTAACAAGAGAATAAAGAGGACCTATCTTTCGTCCCAACGCCCAACAAATTTGTGCCCTTGACCCTTCTGAGTAAACTTGAAATATATTCTTCTTTTGATTTCCTTTTGTAGATTCCTTGGGTTACAGTCTGAAGCAAGCCAGAGATGCCTCTGTATCCACAATGATCCTCCTCTAACCATACCCTCCTCAGAAATGCTAGAGACTGTGCCCACAGGAAGCCTGAAACCCTCCAAATCCCTTGCATAGGCCTCTTCTTCAGACTGTTGTCTGGAGCATAAACCTAATCACTGCTGTGAACACCCCATCCCCAAGGGATGGATTCAGGGGAGCTGTGGCAATGTTGTAGGTAAAGCTTGAACTGGGGCATTCATTCATGCCACATAAGGTCTCTCACAATGTAGAACAGAGGCTTGGGTGGGAAGAGAAAGTGTGTGGCCTTAGACCAAGGCAGGTGGTATGTCCAAGATCTAAACTCAATACTTGTCATTCCAGATTATTACGTATTAGCCAAAGAGAATGTATTAGAATTAACAGTTTACTAGCTTAATGTATAGACCTCCTGTATAGCTCAGTTGGTAAAGAATCTGCCTGCAATGCTGGAGACCCCAATTCAATTCCTGGGTTGGGAAGTTACCCTGGAGAAGGGATAGGCTACCCACTCCAGTATTCTTGGGCTTCCCCTGTGGCACAGATGGTAAAGAATCCTCCTGCAATGTGGGAGACCTAGGTTCAATCCCTGTGTTGGAAAGATGCCCTGGAGGAGGGCATGGCAACCCACTCCAGTATTCTTGCCTGGAGAATCCCTATGGACAGAGGAGCCTGGTGGGCTACAGTCCATGAGGTCACAAAGAGTCAGACATGACTGAGTGACTAAGCACAGCACAGTATAACTGTTAAATATTTAGACACACAGAATATAAGCCTCCATTTTTATTCTTTTCGGGATGCTGTAAATATAAGAGGCAGGCCTGACATCTCGTGATAAAGATAATGTCGATTCAACCACATTGAAGTATACATCATGGCTCTAATACTACACTAGGCTCTATACAGATTTTATAATTTCATGTCATGAATGATGCTGAACTTCATGAGTTACCTTCTCAGGAATACTGAGATTCTGGATTGCTCTAAACTGTGTCAGATACAGAAAGATTCAGAATAAAACTACACTAAGAAGGTAAGTTATCACCTTGTGTATAGATAAATGCCTGACAGGATAAATCAAGTAATCTGGTTTCATACTTTAACAATTATGGTTGGCCCTCCCTATCTATAGGTTCTTCTTCCAGCTGTACTCTGCAATTTTATGTAAGGGAATTGAGCATGGAGGATTTTGTCATCCCTGGGAGTTCTGGAAACAATATTCCATATATATTGAGGAACAACGGTATTTCCATAATCCTTAATTATGGGCAGAAACTATGAACTTTGGAACCTAAAATTCCAAGCTATCTTTACCTGAAGAATCTGATCCTATTAACTTGGTCTATGTTTTAGACTTCATCTATATGAGAATATGAAATCTACCATCACACTTTAGTTGAATTATAGGTATGACTACCCATAATTTAGGCTTCCCTTGTGGCTCAGCTGGTAAAGAATCTGCCTGCAATGCGGGAGACCTGGGTTCAATCCCTGGGTTGGGAAGATCTCCTGGAGAAGGGAAAAGTTACCCACTCCAGTATTCTGGCTTGGAGAATTCCATGGACTGTATAGTCCATGGGGTTGCAAAGAGTCAGACATGACTGAGTGACTTTCATTTTCACCTATAATTTGGGTTTGCCTGGTGGGTCAGTGGTAAAGAATCCAATGCAAGAGACATCGGTTCGACCCCTGGGTCAGGAAGATCCCCTAGAGAAGGAAATGGCAACCCACTCCAGTATTCTTCCCTGGGAAATCCCATGAGCAGAGGAGCCTTGTGAGATGCAGTCCATGAGGTTGCAAAAGAGTCAGACACGACTTAGTGATGAAAAAGCACCTGCAGTTCAATTCACATTTGACATAAATCAGTGAATTTCATTTAGTCAAGACCTAAAATGCCAACTGCTTAATTTTTTTAGCATTTTGCCTTAAAGGCTTTGATCTATTTATGATAGATATAGAATCCAATTATAGATATAAAAGTAAAATAAAACAAAAAGCTATTAGTGTAAGAAGATGAAACCCTAGGATCCTGTGACTCAACTTTAATAACATCACTTCACAGAGAACAAAGTTGAGTACCAGAGAAGTAAAGCAACTGGCTCAAAGTTACTGTATTTTTTTTAATCCATCTCTAAATTTCACGTCTATTTTGAAACAATTTCTTTCTAGGTTTAAAAACAAAACATGCCACCTAAAAATAATTCAACACTAAAAAAATACTGTAATCAGGCTGGAAATCAGCTTTTTGCTAAATGACTTTTCAACAAATACTCCTGTAACGTTCTCATTTCTGCAAACATTTAGCATGGAAGATTCCCTCTGGTTAATCGTTTGCTTCAGTGTGTATAAGTAGCATTTAACTGTCTTTCTAAAGTAGCATTATTTATCCCTAGTTAAGACTATGCTTAACTTTAATTGACTTCAGAATAAGTAAGAGTGGCTCAATTTTAATGATCATATCAACCTTTCTTTTTAATTGATGAACACATTTAAAAAAATATTTGATGGCCACCACACCCAAAGGGTATGATGTCCTTTTCATCATAGGGGACTGGAATGCAAAAGTAGGAAGTCAAGAGATACCTGGAGTAACAGGCAAGTTTGGTCTTGAAATACAAAATAAAGCAGGGCAAAGGCTAACAGAGTTTTACCAAAAGAACACACTGGTCACAGCAAGCACCCTCTTCCAACAACACAAGAGACATCTCTACACATGGATGTCACCAGATGGTCAACACCAAAATCAGATTGATTATATTTTTTGTAGCCAAAGATGGAGAAACTCTATAAAGTAAGCAAAAACAAGATTGAGAGCTGACTGTGGCTCAGGTCATGAACTCCTTATTGCCAAATTCAGACTTAAATTGAAGAAAGCAGGGAAAACCACTAGACCATTCAGGAATGACCTAAATCAAATCCTTTACAAATATTATGAATATGCAGAGGAAGTGACAAATAGATTCAAGAGATTAGATCTGATAGAGTGCCTGAAGAACTACGGATAGAGGTTCATAGCATTGTACAGGAGGCAGTGATCAAAACCATCCCCAAGAAGAAACTCAAAAAGACAAATGCTTGTCTAGGAGGCCTTACAAATACCTGAGAAAAGAAAAGAAGCTAAAGGCAAAGGAGAAAAGGAAAGATATATCCATCTGAATGTAGAGTTCCAAAGAAGAACAAGGAGAGATAAGAAAGCCTTCCTACGTGAACAATGCAAAGAAATAGAGGAAACAATAGAATGGTAAAAACTAGACATCTCTTCAAGAAAATTAGAGATACCAAGGAAACATTTCAAGCAAAGATGGACTCAATAAAGGACAGAAAATGTACGGACCTAAAAGAAGCAGAAGATATTAAGAAGAGGTGGCAAGATACACAGAAGAACTATACAAAAAAAGATCTCTAGTGACCGAGATAACCACGATGGTGAGATCATACAAAGAGCCAGATATCCTGGAGTGCAAAGTCAAGTGGACCTTAGGAAGCATCACTATGAACAAAGCTAGTGGAAGTGATGGAATTCCAGCTAACCTATTTCAAATCCTAAAAGATGATGCTGTTAAAGTTCTGCACTCAATACGCCAGCAAATTTGGAAAACTCAGCAGTGGCCACAAGGCTGGAAAAGTTCAGTTTGCATTCCAATCCGAAAGAAAGGCATGTTCAAACTACCGCACAGTTGCACTCATCTCACACGCTAGAAAGTAATGCTGAAAATTTTCCAAGCTAAGCTTCAACAGTACATGAAACAAGAACTTCCAGATGTTCAAGCTGGATTTAGAAAAGGCAGAGAAACCAGAGATCAAATTGTCAACATCCACTGGGTCATAGAAAAAGCAAGAGAATTTCAGAATTCCAGAAAAACAGTCTACTTCTGATTCATTGACAACATTAAAGCCTTTGACTGTGTGGGTCACAACAAACTACGGAAAATTCTTCAAGAGATGGGCATACCAGACCACCTTACCTGTCTCCTGAGAAACCTGTATGCTGGTTAAGAAGCAACAGTTAGAACCAGACATGGAACAATAGACTGCTTCCAAATTGGGAAAGAAGTTCGTCAAAGCAGTATATTGTCACCCTGCTTATTTAACTTATTTGCAGAGTACATCATGCGAAATGTGGGTTGAATGAAGTACTAACTGGAATCAAGATCGTTTGGAGAAATATCAATAACCTCAGATATGCAGATGACACCACCTGTATGGCAGAAAGCCAAGAGAAACTAAAGAGCCTCTTGATGAAGGTGAAAGAGGAGAATGAAAAAGCTGGCTTAAAACTCAACATTCAAACAAAGAAGATTGTGGCATGTGGTCCCATCACTTCATGACAATTCAGTTCAGTTCAGTAGCTCAGTTGTGTCCGACTCTTTGTGACCTGAGTCCACCCAAACCCATGTCCATCGAGTCGGTGTTGCCATCCAGCCATCTCATCCTCTGTCGTCCCCTTCTCCTCCTGCCACCAAACTTTCCCAGCATCAGGGTCGAAAAGACCCAATGGTTCAGTTCTTCGCATCAGGTGGCCAAAGTATTGGAGCTTCAGCTTCAACATCAGTCCTTCCAATGAACACCCAGGACTGATCTCCTTTAGGATGGACTGGTTGGATCTCCTTGCAGTCCAAAGGACTCTCAAGAATCTTCTCCAACACCACATTTCAAAAGCATCAATTCTTTGGTGCTCAGCTTTCTTTATAGTCCAACTCTTACATCCATACATGACCACTGGAAAAACCATAGCCTTGACTAGACGGACTTTTGTTGGCAAAGTAATGTCTCTGCTTTTTAATATGCTATCTAGGTTGGTCATAACTTTCCTTCCAAGGAGTAAGCATCTTTTAATTTCATGGCTGCAGTCACCATCTGCAGTGATTTTGGAGCCCAGAAAAATTTAGCCAATGTTTCCACTGTTTCCCCATCTATCTGCCATTAAGTGATGGGACAAAATGCCATGATCTTAGTTTACTGAATGTTGAGCTTTAAGCCAACTTTTTTCACTCTCCACTTTCACTTTCATCAAGAGCTCTTTAGTTCTTCATCACTTTCTGCCATAAGGGTGGTGTCATCTGCATATCTGAGGTTATTGATATTTCTCCCGGCAATCTTGATTCCAGCTTGTGCTTCCTCCAGCCCAGCATTTCTCTGATGTACTCTGCATATAAGTTAAATAAGCAGGGTGACAATATACAGCCTTGATGTACTCCTTTTCCTATTTGGAACAGGTGTGCTGTTCCATGTCCAGTTCTAACTGTTTCTTCCTGACCTGCATACAGGTTTCTCAAGAGGCAGGTCAGGTGGTCTGGTATGCCCATCTCTTTCAGAATTATATGGGTAAACAAAGGAAACAGTGACAGACTTTATTTCTTGGGCTCCAAAATCACTTCAGATGGTGACTACAGCTATGACAAACTTAGACAGCATATTATAAAACAGAGGCATTACTTTGCCAACTAAGGTCCATCTAGTCAATGCTATGGTTTTTCCAGCAGTCATGTGTGGGTGTGAGAGCTGGACCATAAAGAAGGCTGGGCACCAAATAATTGATGCTTTTGAACTGTGGTGTTGGAGAAGACTCTTGAGAATCCCTTGGACTGCAAGGAGATCAAACCAGTCAATCCTAAAGGAAATCAATCCTGAATATTCATCGGAAAGACTGATGCTGAAGCTGAAATTTCAATACTTTGGCCATCTGATGGGAAGAACTGACTCACTGGAAAAGACTCTGATGCTGGGAAAGATTGAAGGCGGGAGGAGAAGAGGACAACAGAGGAAGAAATGGTTGGATGGCATCACTGACTCGATGGACATGAATTTGAGCAAGCTCTGGGAGATGGTGAAGGACTGGGTAGCCTTGTGTGCTGCAGTCCATGGGGTCACAAAGAGTCAGACATGACTGAGGGACTGAACAACAATACCACCCAAGGGGAAAAGTTCTAAAAATAAAAATTGTTTTAAATTTAAAAGTTGCTAAATTTCAACAATATTTAAGTTTAGTAAACACACACACATATACTTGAAAAAAAACTGATACAAGGTCAAAAAAAATCCAGAGAGTCATAATGTAAAACATTAGGTGAAAAAATGATTAATAATCAGGATATTCAAAGAGATTGAACATGCATCATCTGCCCTCAAAGAACTTCGAGTAGAAGCTTCTTGAGGAGACACCATTTTTGATACAAGAAAGCATATGATAACAAAAAAGTAATTGAAAATAAAAAGTATAATCCTAGAAGTTCAAAGGAAAAAGGATGAGCATGGTATGGAGTGTTCATGTGCTCAATCATGCAGTCGTGCACGTATCTTTGTCACCCCACGGACTGTAGCCCGCCAGGTCCTCTGTCCGTGGAGTTTGCCAGGCAAGAATACTGGAGTGGGTTTCAATTTCCTTTTCCATAAAATGTTCATAGACAGTATTCAAAACAAACAAAACAATAAAACTAGAATTTAGATCTTAAAAGAATCAAATGAACCATCTGTGAGGACATTCTAGATTTCTCTTGTGGATCTCATTACCTCCTGAAGACTCAGCTTCCTGTCATCGGAGAGAAGTAACTTAGATGCAGTGCTCAGCATCGTATCTAATACTAATTGCCGTGAATGTTAGGTTTGCCCACATCTCTCCCCTGGCAAGTGTCAGGATGTAACATGCCATCACATTACCCAATCTGCCTCTCTTGCCTCAGTGAGCAGTGCCCTTCAGTGGCATCTGATCTAAGCTAGTTTCATCATAGTACCTCACTCCCCAGCCACAGTGACTGATTCTCAAGCATGGATACATAACCCAGTCGAGACCAAATTAGAGTACTCTTTGACCTAGAGCCTGAGGAAAGAGCCTCTCTCCCCTCTGGTGACCAACCAGGATCGAGGGGTTTGCCATACGCAGAACTTTGAGCACTAAAATTGGGAAGATCTCAGGCAACCTGGGAATGCACTAGCTGGAAAGAATGATTCCCAAACAACCTATGGAAGAAGCAAGTCTACAGTAGGAAAAACAGAGCCATTATACAGAGAGAACAGAAATGGGGAGAAAGATAGTGCTGGTGAGCTTCCAGTCTTTGGTCTGAATTGTTTTCAAAGCTAGACACTTTCTGTTTTACTCACTTTTGATCACATGTTGCAATAAGCTTCCCTTGATTAGGGTAACTAAGTTAGGGTTTCTGTCACTTGTAATCAAAAAATCCTAGTCACAACATTGACCCATGGAAAATGCTTCATATATATTAGCCATTATAATTGTGGTAATTATTATTAAGTTCTACCATGAAACTTTATTTCTCCTGGTTTATTAGTTAAGATGTACTGTTGTTTAGTCACTATGTCATGTTTGACTCTTTGCAACTCCATGCAATGGCAACCCACTCCAGTACTCTTGCCTGGAAAATCCCATAGACAAAGGAGCCTGGTAGGCTGCAGCCCATGGGGTCGCTAAGAGTCGGACACGACTGAGCGACTTCATTTTCACTTTTCACTTTCATGCATTGGAGAAGGAAATGGCAACCCACTCCGGTGTTCTTGCCTGGAGAACCCCAGGGACGGTGGAGCCTGGTGGGCTGCCATCTATGGGGTCGCACAGAGTTGGACACGACTGAAGCGACTTAGCAGCAGCAGCAGCAACCCCATGCAGCACTGCAGCTCACCAGGCTTTCCTGTCCTTCACTATGTCCCAGAGTTTGCTCAAACTCATGTCTATTGAGTCAGTGATGCCATCCAACCATCTCATCCTCTGTCACCTTCTTCTCATCCTGCCCTCAATGTTTCCCAGCATCAGAGTCTTTTTCCAGTGAGTCAGCTCTTCCCATCAGGCAGCTCAAATATTGGCACTTTAGCTTCAGCATCAGTCCTTCTGATGAATATTCAGGACTGACTTCATTTAGGATTGACTGGTTTGATCTCCTTGCAGTCCAAGGGACTCTCAACAGTCTTCTCCAACACCACAATTCTAAAGCATCAAAGATGAACAAAGAACATAAAAATAAATAATTCTGCTCTCATGGAGACACAGTCAGAGACCACTTGGGCTAATTTGAATGACATGGTTCCTACTACTGGCCCAGAAATCATCTCCAACATCCAAGGAAACTTGGGAGCAGAAATGCTGCATAAGGTCCAGACAGTTACCTGGATATGGAACAGTACTGAGTGACTCTCCTTCCACTACTTGCATCCAGGCAAGCTCCCCAGTCTCAGCTACTATTCTAATTTCTGGTGAAAGATTTGGGTGTGTAGACTGGTAAAATTCTTCTTGGTAGAGGCAAAATATGGCTTTCTCAAGATGAAAAGCATATATGAAACTCCATACTGTTTCAAAAACAGGAATTTTCCCTGATTATTCTTAAAATTTAATGTTGTTCAGAGATAAAAGATAATGCATCATTGCCCAAACAGTTATTGACTATTTTGGTTAGTTTCCATTTCAGAATCTATTGAATAATAATAATTTACTTTCCATGTAATCTATAGCTTGAAGTAGAATATTTTCAAAAAAAATTGTTCTTAACTTATGAGAAAACATCTTTCTTTAATTAAATCCTTCTCCTGACATCAACCTGAAGCAAGGGATTCACATGGAACTTGCTAGGCTTATATCAAAAAGCAAAGACCAACAGAGAAATCCCACAATGTTTTTTTTAATTTTTGCTTAGAAGTGAAACTCTAAGAAGAAACTTTGCTTCTGTTCACATTTCACTAGCCAAAGTAAGTTGTACGAAAAAGGCAATGGAGTAGGAAAGGAAATTATAATTATCATTTGCTCACTGGGGTGGGGGAAGGAGAAAATTGTTTGGAACAATGGTACAATTTAATATAAGTTTTGTTACTCTGATGGACCACCCCCCTTTTCCTTTATCTGCCTTCTTTCTAGCAAGTTCCCTCCCAGTACTTTCTTGCAACTCAACTCTCATCTACACCGCAAGATCTCTCTTCCCTGATTCCCCAAGATATTTTGTTTCTTATTACTCATGACTGTGCATTCCTTCTTAAATTTCTTGAATTTATACGATAAAATATATTACCAGTCTAACAGCTGATAATGGCTCAGAATATCACACCTCTTAGACAACTTCATTCTTGACTTTAAATTATCTCCACAAATATTTTTAATCATTGAGTCTAAAAGAGTATGCTAGATATTATACACTAAGCTATTTCTCTTTAAAAGCCTATTAAATAGTTGGGTATAAAAGATGCAAAACACGAACATTAGGCCAAAAAAAAAATCTAAATAAATGGCAACTCACTCCAATATTCTTGCCTGGAAAATTATATGGATAGAGGAGTCCAGCAGGCTACAGTTCATGGGGTAGCAAAGAGTCAGACACAACTGAGTGAATGAGCACACAGGTGCACACACACACACACACACACACACACACGCACACAATAAAAACAAAACAGTGAGTGATTATTTCAAGCGATTTTCACATTCAGAGGCTTCTACTAAGGCATAAAACCAGATTGTTTTCCTTTTTTCCATTCAATCAACTATTCAGTTAATAAATCCAATAGTAATAAGCTACTGGTAAGCTATTGGTGTTTCCAGTTTTCTTGTCATGACAACTAAGAAGCTTTGGGCTTTGCATGTGCAGTTTCTTTCACCTCTCACACCTTCTATGCCTTGTCAGACAAACTTCTGGGGGTTTACAGTCCAAAATGGAAAAATTAGAAGAAGTAAATGAAAAAATACTTCAGGGATTAAGGAAGCTCAGCTTGAGAAATCTGGGAAAAATACAGGAGTTGCTCTCTTTTTTTGAGAGAAACTAATTTAGAGGAAAATTAGCATTTTAAGAAGCATTGTTGAGGACTTAGTACCATTTTGCATGTGCTGAAGAAGTGCATGTGAAGACCTTGAGTTATTTTGTAAATAACTGAGAATTTGGCACTTCTTTAACTCTGACACCACTCTGAGATTAGACCACATGGATCACAGCTTTCATAAAGTTACTAACACACATTTACTGAACACGACTATCTGTTCAGGACAGTTTGAGGGGCTGGCTGTCCAATGATAAGCAAAATAGATGTAGCAATTTTCACTTGGAATATGGATCATTTAAGATAAGCACCACTACAATGGGACAGAGAAATTAAGAATTATAACAATTTGCTAAAAGATTAACAAAACATCAAGAAAGTGACTTGCCATTCAAATTTATATGCAGGCGCATGCTAAGTATCTTCACTGTGTCCAACTCTTTGGGACCCCATGGACTGTAGCCTGCCAGGCTTCTCTGTCCATGGGATTCTCCAGGCAAGAATACTGGAGTGGGTTGCCATGCCCTGCTTCAGGAGATCTTCCCAACCCTGGGATCGAACCCACATTTCTTATGTCTCCTGCATTAGCAGGCAGGTTCTTTATCACTAGCGCCACCACAGATAAGAAGTAGCAAAGCACAGTTTATATCCCAGTTCAGCCTTCTTGTCCAACCTACACACCAAATCCAATATCAGCTCATACAATTGTCCTCAAATTGTATGAGGACATACCTAAATACACATTTCCCCAAATATTCTTCCTCCACTGCATATAACACACTCAGCATATTCAAATTCTCTGTCTTCCACCACAGACCTCCATGTAAAATTCAGACTGAGAGTTGAAGGAGGTTTGATAGAGGAGCTACTGCAAATCCACTTTGTGCCTTAGAGATGCTGCCCAGGAGTATGAGTGTGTTTTCTCAGCTACTTTTTCCATCTTCCTTTTTCCCATGAGTTACAAAATAGTGCCATAAAAACAATTACTATCTGAGTAGAGTGGGAAATAGCAATTTAAAATCATTAAAAAAAAGAGAATCATTTTTTAAATAATTACTATCATTATTTCTTTATTTGAGAGGGAGAGAAAGATTAATATATTGTGAATCAATAGATGCCTTGGCTCACAATCTCTAAGCCTTATTTATCTGGGTATTGTTTATCTCCCAGAGTTTCCCCTCAGAGGAAAGAATAATAAAGCAGAATGACTCATAGCTCTTTATTTACAGAGAAATGCCTTTTGGAGGGAAATAATATTTAAAGCCAAAGTGTGAAAGTGGCTCAAAGACTTCTCTGTGGGACAGAAACACAGTACATGGCTCCTCTAGATGGAAACAGAGCCATTGCCACTTGACTCTCTCACCAGTAATGCTCTCACCTCTGGGAAACGAAGTCAAGAGATACATCTTTCAGCAGAGACCATCCTTCTGCTTCTTATGACTGCAGGGACAAGGAGAAATCCCTCCAGAGGAAATCCATGTCTCTCAAGATGCTTCAAACTAAGCTGTCCTATTATGGGCTATAACTATCCTCAGAGCAATAAAGGGGCCATCAATATATATCTGATTCAACAGTTAACTTCGCTGTTGTTTCAGCTGATGACAATTTCTGCTTGCTCATCTATGAACCTGAAATTCAGTCACTTGAACTCTGTATTCTCAATCTCTAACTCCAGTGGGGCCCCTTAGTCCCTGTTGATATTCGAGTCCCTGTCTTCTCTCCCCCAGCCTCCTCAGGAAAATTTAAATTTCAGCCTGCTCCATTCTAGCCCTAAATCTTTAGATTCAGTATGAGGATATCATAATGTCACTTTCATTCATTTCCAGGGAAATGGGCAACCACTAAAAACAAAGACAAACTCAGAAGGGAACCATGAATTTGGATGTACTATTTTCTGACCATCTTACTTGCAGGAAATATTGTCGTTGGTGTATTGTGTTATACTTAACTTTACTATAACCTCTACTAATTTGAAATGTAAACTCTGAGTCTGATGAGGTACTTTTCCACTTGTCCAATTGTCAGGATTCCTAGAGTGGGGAAAATATGGAGACAGTTAAAAGGAAAACCAGTGGGAAGATTCGGATCTTATACAAGAAAACTGCTTTAATATGAAGTTCAAGAGTTTTATATAACATTCCTTTTTGTGATTCATTAAGAAGGCAGATAGGGCTTTATTTTGTGTGTGAAGGTAAGACTGTCTATTATGTTGAGGGGTACAAGTGTTCATTTTACAGTGCTGGGTAGGAAGGACTCTCTGATCAGCAGAATTGTTACCCGGTTGTTGCCCCAGAATCATACCCCTGCCCCTGGATGGAGATGAACTACTTTTAACTAAGAGTTTCAGGCTTAACCACAAAAGACAGAGCTACAAAGAGAAAAATAAGAACTGGTTAGAACCAGCTAGGTCCAAGATGTTGTAAGACTTGACTTCCAACAGACCTTGAACCTCATTATATTCTCATTGTAATACATAAGATGCTAAGTGATACACCCAGCGGCACCATGACAGTTGAAAATTGCCATGACAACAACCAGAAAATTCCATACAAGAACTGAAAAGGAGTGTGGTTGGAGTTCTGTGCAAACCACACTCCTCTTCCTTTTCTCCAGTAAATCATGAATATTCCTGCCTATATTCACTCCCTTTTACCTAGACCCAAAGCTAAGCTTTGGCTACATGCTCTTATGTTTTAATACACAACTGCATTGGATGTGAAAGAAATATACCTGTATAGTCACTGTTCTATATATTAACATTTAACACCGCTGTGATCGCTCAAAGACATTTTATATTATGGCTTTAAAGCCAAGACATGATTATTAGAAACTATTTAAGCTGTTTCAGCCCAAGTCAGGTTGAGTAGTTGATGTTTGAACTAAGTTTCCACTTCTCCATTCTCTGGCCATTGAATAAAGCTTCTGCTGTTTTTGTCTCAGCATTGGTTTCATTATTGGCTATATAAATCTGAGCTGGAAAAGAACCTTCCCCACCAAGGTAGGGGACTTCAAATGGGCTAGGGCCCAAGTCAGGGTTCATACAACCAATTTGGTAACAGAATCAACATACCCATCAAACACAGTACCTGACAGTCTGCCCTTAGTGCTTTGGGATAAGTATTACTAACCTAAGAATATTAATGAATATCATAGCAAAACTAATTGTTTTGTAAATTTAGAAAATAAGACAAACACAACTGGGAAAATTACATGTCATTCCAGTAATATTGTCCTGTGAATTAATGTAAATAAAGAGAAATACGTACCTGTAAAACAATGTGAGGAAAGGAAGCCGTTAGATTTTAGGGCTGATGGAAACAGTTTGCCAACATATTTTACCAAGGACCTGGCCTGCCTAAAGATATATAAGGCACTCTCTCTTCCAATGCCAACACAAAGCACATCTTGCCCTATTGAGCCCACATCTTTAGTCAGTTCTTTTTTAACAATCAAAGCTTTTGGTAGCTGAAAAAAAAAAATGCTTATAACACTGATCTTATGGTCTGTGGCAGGTCTAATTTAATAGCATTTTTCTGAAGAGGATAATACTCTTTCATTTTCTCCCCTGACCTATTTTAGCATATTCTGCATCTCTTAGTATTTTTCTTCTTTGCATTCTCCCTCCTGCATGTTATGCAAATGAGCTGCTGAGCTGGAGAAAATAAACTGCATTTGTCTTCCTGCCAGACTCCCTGAAGGGTGGTGTGGAAACCTGAGCACATTCATTGATCACACCTTCCACTCTCATGGACTGACCTGCATAAGGCACCCGTGGTACAGAAAAACTCATGGGATTCAGGAAGACACTGAAAGAAATTTTAAATGGCCCACCCCCACCATCTTCCTTAGGAATCTGTACCTCTGTATTCCATGTAGGCTTGTCCCAACTAGACTTAGTCTCAAAATATTCATGAAAACACATAACACATGTTTAGTTCTGTCCCTTCCACTGTGATTAATGCTCACGGGAGACAGGCTGGGTTGACATTCTCATCATTCCAGTGAAGCTCAGGTTAAGTGCTTATAGTTGGTAAAGTGTAGCCCAGCACTGTTAGTATCACCTGGGAGCTTGCCAGAAATGAAGACTTTCAGACCCCACCCAGAAATGCCAAATCAGGGCCTACATTTTAATAAGACCCAGAGGTGATTCATAAGCACATTAGTTTGAAAAGCCTTGATTAAGTTGATCATAAACATACTCTCCTTGTTGCTCTCAAGCATTTCAAGTTACTGTGAGAGGTCACTCAGAGAACAGATTCCTCTCACCACGAGTCCTGTCAGGTTTCAGAAGGAGAGGAATTTGAACTTTGTCATTCTAACAAAGAAAGGTTGCTGGCACCTGCATCCAGCAGAACTCTTTCTAAGAAACATCATGGCTTTTAGAGAGCACAATGTTTTAACTCTACTGTTTTCAGTTCTCTGTCAACACCTATTTGATTGAGTATCAGTTCAGTTCAGTCGCTCAGTCGTGTCCGACTCTTTGCAACCCCATGAATTGCAGCATGCCGGGTCTCTCTGTCCATCTAACTCCCGGAGTTTACCCAAACCCATGTCCATCGAGTCAGTGATGCCATCCAATCATCTCATCCTCTGTCATCCCCTTCTCCTCCTGCCCCCAATCCTACCCAGCATTAGGGTCTTTTCCAATGAGTCAACTCTTTACATCAGGTGGCCAACGTATTGGAGTTTCAGCTTCAACATCAGTCCTTCCAATGAACACCCAGGACTGACCTCCCTTAGGATGGATTGATTGGATCTCCTTGCAGTCCAAGGGACTCTCAAGAGTCTTCTCCAACACCACAGTTCAAAAGTATCAATTCTTTGGCGCTCAGCTTTCTTCACTGTCCAACTCTCACATCCATACATGACCACTGGAAAAACCATAGCTTGACTAGATGGACTTTTGTTGACAAAGTAATGTCTCTGCTTTTAAATATGCTATCTAGGTTGGCCATAACCTTATAGTCATCTTCATGTGGCTGTCTCTTGACATTTCACTATTCCGGAGGCCCAAGCCACTTTTTGATAGAATGAGTAAAATAGTGTTTCTAAAAATATAACTAAGAACATTCTCTAATCTTTACAAAGCAAATCACTAGTACAGTTTGGTGCTTTGTTATTCCTAGTGAAGACACAATTTCAACCCATGTCACATCCAGTCACAATAATAATATGTATAATATGTATTATATATTATATTATATACATATAATGTATATATAATATATTATATATATGATACATATATATTATATATTATTTATAATCTTCTTTGTTCCAAGGGTCAGGCCAATGAAAATTGTGAGCACAGGTCAGTATTTAGCAGATTTTCCAGCAAGTTATGAAGGGGATTTTTTGGCACCTTTTTTCCCACTGCTTTTTCCTCTTGTCCTTCAGCTCCTCTCTCCATCTATGCCACTGTTTGATTGGGCAGATTACCATCTTTCCATTTCTGAAAGTTGTGTTTGAAGCTGTTTACCTAAGATTGGGACTCAAACCCACGTGGCAGGGACTCCGTGCTATGCTTAGTCACTCAGTCATATCCGACTGGGACTTGAGCCTGGCCAAAACCCATGGTGCCTGGTTTCAGGACCTAATGAAGGTTCCTGATGTATCATTGCAAAAATTCAGTGAGAGACACAGAGATAGGTAAGAGGTAGATTTGTTTGGATTCAAAGAGAAGCACAGTCCACAGAACATGTGCCATCACAGAGGGTGTATGCAGTGGCCATGAAATGTGGTGTGGTTAGTTTTCATGAGCTGGGTGATTTCATATGCTAATGAGTGGGAGGATCATTCCAAAAATTGGGGAATCACCCACTCCTTGGTCTTCTGATAGTGCCTTGGAACTGTCCTGGCTCCTCTGGGTGTGTCATTTAGCTTGCAGATTGAGAAACCAGGTTTAGCTGAATTTGACTTGTCTGTCATCTTGGAGCCAGTTGATTATGTCATGCCCTTGGGCTATGTCATTCTTTCAAAAGTTGTGCCCTGCCCCCTCCAGCCGGGCCCACAATGTTGCCTGTACAGAGGCATGCTGCCTCTAAGATTGTTGCCTCTACAATCTTCTGGAGGGGCAACTAGAAAATAGTTGGCCCTTGGGAGGAAATACTGTATAATATCCAATTCCTCTAGATATTCAGGCCTTCATCTTCCATGTTTCCTACAACATGTACAAAAACAGCATCTCTCAGTGAACCCGCTAGGGTGGGTGACAGGCACACAATGTCTGCTAGAAGTCCATCTGCTGGTGGCATCCCTTCAAGGGCAATTGGGTCTCTAGGGATAACGTTTGCCACTTTGAGAGTTAGCCCTGAAGGCTGTTTGGGCTCAAACCCTTACCACCCTTCTCTTAAGGCTACAAACATATTCCCTGGATCAAATCTCCACTTCACTTTTATGGAATATCCGGTCTGTTGACTCTTATTTTGTTTTTAAGCCACTTACTAACTCCTACAACCAGGACCTTGCCCCCTTGTAGGCAACATTTCTCCAAACCACTTATTACTAAAATACACTTAACACCCCTAACAGGACCAGATAACCCACTCCTTTGTCATTATTTCTGTTATTACCTTAAGTGGGTCTATGACAATGAAATGCTTACCATTGGAAACATCCTAAACTGCTCTTAAGGAGGACTAGAGGAAGAAATCAGTGACTTCCGGTCCCTCAGAGCAATAAGAGGACAAGGCTTATGGCTGTTTTGCCAGGTTCCCAGTCTCAGGGCACAGGCTTGGATTGCTTTACATCATGGTACCTATTCCTATCCACGGTGGACAAACCATCTATAAATTAAGATTACAACCCCTTAATCCTACCCAGCACTAGTCACACTGGAGAGTTTGGGGACACACAACTCCAACCTGGAGTCCCAGGAGGTCGACCTGCCTGGGGATCTTGTCTCTGGGAGGTTGTCATGCCTCAACCTGATTGGGAATCTGCCAGTCCAGGGGTCCCAGGATGTCGACTTGCCTCAGCTTGCATAGGATCTGGTCCTCAGGAGACTGTCATGCCTCAACCTGCTCAGGGATCTGCCAGTCCAGAGGTCCCAGGAGGTCGACATACCTAGACCTATCCAGTGACCCAGTTCTCAGGAGGCCGACCTGACTTGACCTGCCTGGGGATTTGATCTCCAGTGGGCTTTCACCCCTCAGCCTGCCTGGGGATCTGCACCCTGACCCAGGGATACCCGGCTCTCAGGTTGCAACAGTAATGGGTAGGATAAGCTTCAGAAAGGCTCACCCCTAAGGAAGTCCACCCATGGAAATAGAAGAAAGCCTATTAGTTGTGGGACTGTGCCTGATCCCAAGAATAACTTAGCAGCCCAATAAGAACTCCATTGCCTTTCTGTAAAGTCTAAAAGAGGCCCTTCAAAAGTTTACCAATCTGAACTTAGACTGTTACAAGGGACATGTGATTTTAAAGGACAAATTCCTGTCCCAATGTGCATCAGATATCAGGATAAAGTTACAACAGCTATAGCAGCAGGACTCTACTGCCTCTTTAGATGAGATGGTCCAGACAGCCACCAATACCTTTTATAACAGAACAAGAGAGGGAGTCCAAGGCCCAGGAAAGGGAGAAAAGGGAAGAGATAAGTCATGCCCAGATGCTGGCTGCCCTCCGGAAGGCCTATGGCAAACCCCGAGTCCTTAAAGGACAAGGCACAAGGCAAATGCCTAATCTGTAGACAGGCAGGACAATGGGCCCAAAGAGTGTCCACATCATGACAAATCTCCTAAAACAGCTTGCTACAAATGCCATCAACTGGGACATTGGGCAGCACTCTGCCGTCGAGACCAAGAGCTTCAAGGTCAAGTTCCAAGCCTTTCCTCATGATGGTTCAATAGGACTGAAGTGGCCCACTCCTGCCAGTCCATCTGTCACAGATAACCATCACGGGGCTGGAGCCAAGTGTGCAACTGGATGTGGCAGGTAGGTCCAAGAATTTCTTGGTTAACACGGGGACTACCTACTCTGTTCTGACCTCCTACTCTGAAGCCTTCTTCTCCTAAACCTGTACCATTTTGGGTGCTAAAGAAAAAACAACTACAAAAAAGATTCACCGAGCACTTCTTTCTTGCTGGAATGGACAAATATTTTCCCACCAGTTTCTGGTGGTCTCTGAGAGTCCTACTCCCTTATTGGGAAGAGATCTTTCCCTGCTTAGATAAAATGGATAGAAGATGCTTGATAACTCTCTTTTGGGGGCAAGCTGATTATTTTTACCAGCCACCAAGTGAAACAACCCCTGAATGGCAGAGGCCATTTATGGATGTTGATCAAAGGATCCTCAGATATTAAGTAGTGCTGATGGAAAATCCAGGCCTGACTATATCCCCTTGTGAGGTTCTTAACTCAGATGCCCTCACACCTACCTCTGAGGGCTCTCTCCACTTTCACTCTTGCCTAGAAACCTTGGACTACTGGACAAAACCCCAGCTGGGATTTTCAGAAGATCCTCTGACCAACCCTGAGGAGATCTGGTACATGGAAGGGAGCAGCTATGTCTTGGGTGGAAAAAGAGCCGGATATGAAGTAGTCTCCAATTTGAGACCACAGAGGCTAAACCTTTGCCGCCAGGTACTATACAAAAAAGATCTTCACAACCCAGATGTTCACAATGGTATGATCACATGTACAGCCAGATATCTTGGAATGTGAAGTCAAGTGGGCCTTAGGGAGCATCACTATGAACAAAGCTAGTGGAAGTGATGGAATTCCAGTTGAGCTATTTCAAATCCTAAAAGATGATGCTGTGAAGTGCTACACTCAATATGCCAGCAAATTTGGAAAACTCAGCAGTGGCCACAGGACTGGAAAAGGTCAGTTTTCATTCTAATCCCAAAGAAAGGCAATGCCAAAGCATGCTCAAACTACCACACAACTGCACTCATCTCACACGCTAGTAAAGTAATACTCAAAATTATCCAAGCCAGGCTTCAACAGTTTGTGAACCATGAAATTCCAGATGTTCAAGCTGGTTTTAGAAAAGGCAGAGGAACCTGAGATCAAATTTCCAACAACCGTTGGATTATTAAAAAAGCAAGAGCATTCCAGAAAAACATCTATTTCTGCTTTATTGACTACGCCAAGGTCTTAGACTGTGTGGATCACAATAAACTGTGGAAAATTCTTAAAGAGATGGAAATACCAGAGCACTTGACCTGCCTCTTGAGAAACCTGTATGCAGGTCAGGAATCAACAGTTAGAACTGGACATGGAACAACAGACAGGTTCCAAATAGGAAAAGGAGTATGTCAAGGCTGTATACTGTCACCCTGCTTATTTAACTTATATGCAGAGTACATCATGCAAAACACTGGGCTGGATGATGCACAAGCTGGAATCAAAATTGCCAGAAGGAATATTAATAACCTCAGATATGCAGATGACACCACCCTTGTGGCAGAAAGTGAAGAAGAACTAAAGAGACTCTTGATGAAAGTGAAAGAGGAGAGTGAAAAAGTTGGCTTAAAGCTCAATGTTCAGAAAACTAAGATCATGGCATCTGGGCCCATCACTTCATGGCAAATAGATGGAGAAACAGTGGAAACAGTGTCAGACTTTATTTTGGGGGGCTCCAAAATCACTGCAGTGATTGCAGCAATGAAATTAAAAGACACTTGTTCCTTGGAAGGAAAGTTGTGACCAACCTAGACAGCATATTAAAAAGCAGAGACATTACTTTGAAGACAAAGGTCCATCTAGTCAAGACTATGGTTTTTTCAGTAGTCATGTATGGATGTGAGAGTTGGACTATAAAGAAAGCTGAGCACCAAAGATTTGATGCTTTTGAACTACGGTGTTGGAGAAGACTCTTGAGAGTCCCTTTGACAGCAAGGAGATCCAACCAGTCCATCCTAAAGGAAATTAGTCCTGAATATTCATTGGAAGGACTGATGCTGAAGCTGAAACTCCAATACTTTGGCCACCTGATGTGAAGAATTGACTCGTTTGAAAAGACTCTGATGCTGGGAAAGATAGAAGGCAGGAGGAGAAGCGGATGACAGAGGATGAGATGGTTGGATGGCATCACTGACTCAATGGACATGAGTTTGAGTAAACTCCAGGAGGTGATGATGGAAAAGGAGGCCTGGCATGCTGCGATTCATGGGGTCGCAAAGAGTCGGACACGACTGAGCAACTGAACTGAACTGATGCAAACTCTTTATCATTGTAAATGACATTTAAGTCTTCATCCAATAATTAAATTCTACAATTTCTCTAATCCTTAAACTTCGAGGAGTAGCTGTATCCAACCTCTTTCCTCACTCACTTTCTCTCTCTTCCCCCCACTTACAGTCTCTCTCCTTTTTTTCCTTCTGTTTTTTCAGTTTCATTAGCTGTTTCCTCATTAATCCTTTTCTTCTGCTTGGGCATGTCATCAAGAACATGAGGAGTCTAGGACTCTCATGTTTTAACCTCATGTGAGGTTAAAATTCATGGAAGTGGAATTTGAAAAGATGAGATTTATGGAACATGTGATAGTCTCTTTCAAATATTTGTGCACGAAAATGGGGGATATACTTAAGGATGTGCCAGCAACTGCATGACCTTCTGGTGGTGAATTTGAGACTTTGTAACTGTAATATGTAAAAATCTGTTGGATGAGGGGAAAAATACTGTAATTTTGTTGACAAGTTACTGAAAATGTTTAACTAACAAGAAAGAAGCCTGTTACTTTCATGAAAAAAAAAAGAATTCATTATTTCCTTTTCTTACCAGCAGCTTGCTTTCTTCAATTTGGGGAAAATAACCATACTATAATCCCCAAATTGAATACTTACCCAGTAAAATAGTGAATCAAAAGGAATACTAATCTGCTGTAGTTAGTGAATATTGAGATGCTAGCAATCACAATAATGTAAAAAGGATTCAAGGAAGATTGTGTAATCAGACAGAGAAGAATCTCAACAAATAGGCATTTGATGTCTGCAATTTAACCACATATGTTTGGCAAATAAAATGTGTGAAAAATAACTAACAATTTAAGTAGTATGGGTAATCCACCCAGATATTCCCTTCTGTGAACATATGCCTCAGACACCAAAGGTGAGAGCCATGAATCTGCTGTTCCCCACTCTGGTCTTAGTCCCTCTAAATTCTGATTTAGTGTGAGCGTCTCAAAACTTGGGTGAAAATCTAGAGAAAAGATATGCCTTTTACAGCATGACCCTAATGCAACCTGACCACTTCACCCAATACTCCACTAAAGAAACAGCCATGTATTTCAACGATGGAGGGAAAATATGACAAAACAGGCAGTGTTTCATTCAGCAGGAGATGATGTGCCTATGTCCAATATGGAACCTTCCTGAAGCCCCTCTGTTGGCCTACATCCCACAGGCCTACAAGACCTGCACTTGCCAGCTTTAAGACTGAAGAAAAAGCCTGGAGTCAGCAACAGAGACATCAATGTCCTCAATTTAATAGAGGAAGGGGGACCTTGACCTTATACATCCAAAACAAAGTGTTGGAGAGACACCTCACCGTGTGTGGTGCATGGAGGGCAGAACTGGGTGGCAGTATTTGCTGGCAGGGAGTAAGGGAGAGATTGCCCACATCAGGTGGGATCATTAGTTACCAGGGAAACCAGCAGAGAGGCATCCTTTGGTAGGAAAGTTATTAACTGAGGCCTGAGGCAAGTACCCAGAAAGGTCAGTCATGTGCATAAGTTACAGGTGAAGCAAGCACTGGTCAGGTAGGTGATATACAGAGAGTAAGAGAACAGCCATCACCAACAGTTATTTGGTGACCTGACCATATACCTTCTGAAATACACTGTTCAAATTCACATGACAGACATAGGTTTGTTGACAGCAACAATTGGTAGGTTGCTGTCACCATGGAACATTCCACAAAAGAGTAAAAAATGCATTGATTCATCAGGGACCTATAGAATATAAATTTAAGAAAAGGGGGATTTAAGTGAAAAATCAGAGTTCTTATCCTAATTTTGTCTTGGAGTTATACTTGAAAGAAAGTCATTTGCCACTCTGGGGGTTGGATTTCTCTTCTATCTGATTAATATAAAATTTTCTCTCTTCTGCTTGTCTCTCATGGTCATTGTGTTAATTAAGATCCTAACAATGCAGAAATTAGAAAAGAGTATGAATGCTATATTCATCTAATTGATTAACATATTAACTTTAGGGAAAAGAGTAAATAGCATTTTTCCAGATTGTTAGACACTATGCTTCAATCAGTAGTTCCAATTTAAAAAATAAAGACCAAAGTTGTTTTTTTTTCTTAGTCCTTTACTTGTTCATATACACCTACAGTCTGTCAAATTCTACCCAAAAACTTGCTAAAGATTTTTCCTTTGAATTACACTGAATCCACGGATGAGTTGGGAATTGACTTTCTTACAGTATTGAGTCCTCCAATACTAGACAATAATCTTGTCTCCCATCTATTTTTGTCAGTAGATAGAAATACAATCATTTTTCATATATTAACTTTATATAAACACATGCAAAATACACTTATTGAGTCTAATAGTTTGAAGAGTAATTTGAATTCCACACATACATAATCATGTCTCCTTGTGACAAATGATGATTTTATTTCTTTCTCTCTAAACCTCATGCCTTTTATGTTTTGCTGTTGCCTTCCTATACTGCCTGAGACCTATAGTAAAATGTTTAATAAAAGTGATCTCCATGTCCAGAAAAAACCTTCAATATTTTCCATTAAATAAAAATATATGTGTTGTTTGGCCATATTTACTAGTGCTGAACATATGCATAGCTTATGATACAGTGACTCCACCACTAGGTACATATATTCAAAATGTAATATCTATGAGAATTACTACAGCAGCATTATTTACATTAGCTTCAAACTAGAAACCACTCATATGCTAGCCAACAATAGAATGGATAGAGACAGATACACCCTGAAATACTATATAGCAAAGAGAATGACCACACTAGAACTATATACATCAAGCTCAATCTTGTAAGAGTGAACAAAAGATGGATACAGAAGCATACACTCTGCATGATTCCATTTATATAAAAGATCAAAATGAGGTAGAACTAAGCTATGATCTTAGAAGTCAGTAGAGGAGTTATCAGTGAAGGAGGTAGTGAATGAAGACTTCTTGGGGTCTGGCTGTTCCTTAATCAAGGTGCCAATTACACAGACGTGTCAGTTTGTGAAAATTTATTGAGCCTAACATTTATGGTTTGGGCATAAGTTCCTTAAATTCCTAATTTAAAATTTGAAAATGAGCCTCCATTGATTTCCAGATGAAATGCAAAATTAATACAGCTCATTAGGCCCATTGAGCCTCCCCCCACCACTCACTGCCACCCCAATCTCAGGCTTTATGTTTAAGCCACATGTGTATAGCTCCCTAAGTACTCTCTGTACTTTTCCCATTCATTATTTCCCCTTCATAATTTTCATCAGAAGCAGCATTATATAGTCATGAAAGCACTGATTGGGAGAATTTGCCTCGGTTTGAATTTAGGCTCTGCCACTTCTTAGCTTTGTAATCTTGTGCAATTTACATGACTGTCTTATGCCTCAGTTGCCTCATCTATAAAGTTGGGATAATAATAGAATTGTCACAGAGATTCTGCCCAGATGCCACCTCTCTGTCTTATCTGAGCACTTAAATTGGGGGCCTCTCCTCTGTGCTTCTTTCTCTATCACTAAGGGCTAACTTTCCTGTCACAGAGCTCTAACTGAACTGTATTAGAGATATGTATTAGTTGGCTAGGGCTACTATATAAAAATACCACAGACTGAGTGGTTTAAATAACAGAAATTTTCTCACAATTCTGGAGGCTAGAAGTCCAAATTCAAGAAGTCCCACAGGGTTGGTTTCATTCTGAGGCCTGTATCCTTGGTCTGCAGATAATTGTCTTCTCCTTTAGTCTTCACATTAGCTTCCCTGGTAGCTCAGCTGGTAAAAAATCCACCTGCAATTCAAGAGACTCCGGTTCAATTCCTGGGTTGGGAAAATGCCCTGGAAAAGGGATAGGCTACCCAATCCAGTATTCTTAGGCTTCCCTGGTGGCTCAGACAGTAAAGAATCTGCCTTCAATGTGGAAAACCTGGGTTCAGTCCCTGGGTTGGGAAGATCCCCTGGAGAAGAGAACAGCTACCCACTCCAGTATTCTTGCCTGGAGAATTCCATGGACAGAACAGCCTGGCAGGCTGTAGTCCATGGGGTCGCAGAGTCAAACATGACTGAGTGACTTTCACTTTAGTCTTCACATGGTCTTTCCTCCCTGCATGTCTATGTCCTAATCTCCTCTTCTTATAAAGATACCAGTCATATTGAATTAGAGCCCACATCAACAATCTCATTTAACTGTAATTATCTTTTCAAATACAGTTACATTCTGAGGTACTGGAGGTTAGGACTTCAACATACGAATCTGGGGGAATACAGTTCAGCCCATACCAACGTATTTATTCTTCTCTCTCTCTCCCCCTCCTCTCTAATTATGATTTCCTAAAAGAGGAAGTTTTTCTTACTGTCTATATCGTCAGCTCTTAACACAGTATCTGATACATAACAGACTCTTAATAAATGAAAGCTACAGAGGAAAGGAAGTTCACACAAACAAGCTCATGGGAACAAAACTCATCATTGCTTGAAAAGCACTGATGATCCAAGGAAAGCAGGTGAGCTTCACTCAATCAAGTAAATAAACAGAGTTAAAAGCAAAAGTCGATGAATGCAATATACTGACCCAGTTGAAACTGACAGAGACATAGCTATAATTCTAAATCTATCACTCCAAACTTTTCTTTAATAAAGTTCCTTAACATTAATTATTCAGTAATTCCTACTTTTGTGCCTTTTCTGGGTAGAAGCCAAAAGAGATGACCTCCATAATATTTTCTCTTTTATTTTAAATTTTATTTTATTTTAATAGGAAGTCCATTCCTTTATAATAATAAAAATATAATAAGGTACTGATTAAGAAATCTTTATCTCATTCCTGTTACTATCTATGCTTCTCATATACATGGTTTCTTCATGCATATGAGAGAACATTTAAAAGTTCTTTATCACTCCTCTTTTTTTATACAAATGGTGGCATACTATAAACTATCCTGAACTTCTGTTTCTTCACTTGCCAAAATATCCTGGCAACATTTCTATATCTATAAAAACAAGCCTACTTAGTTCTTTTGTTCAACTATGGAGTATATCATTGTATAGAGATACTTAGAACGTTTCCCATATATTAAAATTTTGCAAAGAATGCCAAAGGGATAATGTAGGAGACCTGGCAAAAGAATTAAACAATCTTGCTGAGAGGACATGACTCAATATGTGACTCCTGAAGGAATCCAAGAAGGAACAAAAAACATCTTGAAAGCAGGATGTACACCTGGAGATGGAAAGCCATTGACATATTGTTCCTATCTCTGGCGCCTGGGAGGCACATAAAGATTAACTGGGTCTTTGTCCTTGAGGCAGAAAAACAGGGATACAAAAATGTTAAATGTTAACTGCACGGGATTATTACTGAAGGCCACCTGGCCTGCTATTCTCCTGTAAACGCGTACAAGCAAGTCTCAAAAAGCATAATAAAGCAGACTTGAGGTCAGTTTGGGCACCTTCACCCCGTGGGGGTGTTGGTCCCCTGATCCCCTCTGTAACCCCATTGAGTGTTTCTCTTCTTTCACCGCGCTGTGCTGTTGGGAAACTGCTGTTGAGCTGGACTCGACAGGATAACTTTGTCCACAGGTCATTTCAAACACATACAGGCTTTCCTAAAGTGTCAATTCCAGATGCGGGGTTATCAAGTCAAATGTTAAGTGACTGTGTAAAATAATTTTGGTAAATATTTCATGTTCTTAATAAGATTGTACCTTTTCTCACTCACAACAGCAATGTATGAGAGAGCTTACTTTTCTGTAGTCTCACCAACAAGGATATTATCCCACTTTTGAGTTTTTGTCAATCTGCTAGAAGAAAAAAATGTTTCTCAGAGATATATAGATACAGGCAAGGCAATATTGTCTTACAGGGTATTTGATCTGATGGGTAAATTTCAAATGAGTGTAGATCCTTGTTTCTTTATTGTTCTGACTTCCAATTTATTAGTGACAGTAACCCTTGATGAAATAAGAATGGAGAGAAGAGAATGGAGGAAAAAGATTCTGGAGCACAGTGTGAGAGGATCCAGATCTGAAAATGGCATCTATCACTTTTACCCACATTCAAGGATCTGGATCCAGTCAGAATTCCCGTGGAAATGTAAAAAGAGCTAGACATTGTTGTTCCCAGCTGAGGATACACCTTCCAGAAACAGCTATATGTTATGAAAGGGAAGAAAGAACTTTTGAAAGGCAGTTGGCTCTCTCTGCCACACAGACACATTGCTATGTTTCTGCTGCTGTTATTTGATTTCAATTGCTTCACCTAAACACTGAACTTAATCACATAAAGCTACTTCTGTTAAGCTGTGGAGTTATGTTATTTTTTTAAAAAATATGTAATTACTTCCCAGAACAATTTCTGAAAAATTGGTCATCTTCTAAGTTCCTTGACCTCAATGCCCTTATCTGCAAACCAAGAAAATTGGAGTAGATAATTTCTAAAGATCTTCCAAGCATCAACTGCATGAATTTGAGATTGTTATAAATTAATGTGACTTGTAGTCAATGAGTTGTTGGCCACAAGCCAATACTACAACCAAGCTAACTTTTAAGTTACTTCCTCTTTGTGTCTCTTTCTGGGGTCTCCCAATGATGTGACCTTGTCTTAATAGCAGGCTTATATTTGAGAGGTAATTGGTACATCCCCAATCTCTTTATGCTTCTCAAATCAGACTGCCAATTTACTGCTGATTGAATTATTAGTGAGCCGTGATCTTACAGATAAAAAGTTTCAGTTTAAGCCAAGAAATATTCATTAAGTTCTACAGTAAGAGCTCATGAACTGTCTATTCTGTGTCCAGTACTGAATTGCAGAGGAAGTACAAAGAAAAAGACAAAATTTAAACCCAGAAGGAGTTTGTGTTCTGATTCAAGAACTCAATATTTCAAAAGAGAGGTACAAAAACAGAGCTCATGATCCAAAAGAGCTTATAATTTCTTTCAGTACATTAGGTACACTTACATGAAAAGATAGCAACATGGTATCACAAATGATTTTCTGCCAAGATGAGTAAACAGGAAGAACAAACAGTGAAGATGAGGGCAGTGATAGGCTTGACCTGAGTGGCTTTCCTAACATCAAGGTGACATCTGAATTCTTTGTAATGCGAAGCTTGAAGGAAGCGGATCCCCAGTAAGCAATTCCCAACCATGCTCTGCCCTCCATGAGGGCTGCGGTCAAGGCTTCTTTCATTCCTACCTATAATTAGGTTTATGATGGGAAATATATGCTTATCAATAATGTGTCTTATCCTGGGAGAGACTAAAACCCATGTAATCGGAGAGAATCTTTTCAGTAATGGATAAAATTCAAAAAGATCAAAGATCACCCATGCCTGGAATAGATGGAATTAAGAAAAATGCCATTAACTTCACTCAGTCCTCCTCTTGTTGACACAGTTGATAGTCCAGAGCACGTAACATAAGATTTCCCATCGTGTGACCGACACTGAAGAAAGTCAGTTATGTGTATTTGGGACACTAAGTCCTGTTAAACCCAGGTTTAGGAAACTCTGTCCTACTGCCCCCATCTGTTCCCCGCGTCCTCAACCCCCACCAAATAACACATGTCCTGGTTATGCATGACTTTCAGAACCAGAGCCATTTCTGAAACTAAAAAGAGTAACTGTGTAATGTGTAGTTTCCAGTATTTTAAAGACAGAAAGAGGAAATATTAACGCTGGCTTATAAAACAAAGAAACTGAGATGCAACTTGGTTATATTAGTAGGCCAAAATTCAGATGTTCTCAGTGAAGAAGCCAAGACTAGATCCAAATATTTCAGCTCCTTGTTTGGTGTTTTCTTTATCATATCTCACTATCAGGACAGTCTTTTTTCCAAACTACAGCAGAGAAATTGATGATCGATGAAACAATATGTACAACAGGTCAGTGTTACAACACACACATCCAAAGTCTTCAATGAGGCTCATTACTCGATGAGGACCAATCTAGTTGCTGGATATCTTGTCACATATTAATAGCTTGCTGCCACAAATTCTTTGCATTTTTTGCTGATAATTGTTTAAAACAAATTGTATTTCTCTTTTGGATAGTTCATTCTCATTGGCACTTCTCTCTCCTTTTTTTCTACTAACCACTTCTCCAATCTTCTTGCTTCCTCATTCTGAAACTGAATGTGATCCTCAGAGCAAAAACAAATGTGCCCTCAGGCTTGTAGGAAATCAATCTAGGGAGCCCCATGTAGAGGAACTGGTGCTGATAAATAGAAAGTGAAAACAAATGCTTCAAAACTACTGAACAGAGACCAGGGTATACAATAAACAGATTGGCTTTACCAGAAGTGAGGTGTCTGCAAAGGAAGAATGTTTTAAGGGGTCCTGAAATATAACCTCTGCTTAGAAGATACTGTTATTGCACGGTTGTAGTCAATAACATGAGATACATTTCTTTCACTACATCCCTAACATACCTGAGATGATTGGAGAGATAAGATTGGGGGATACAAATTATTTATATCTTAGTGGATACAATTTAATTAAATTGCTGTCCTCCTAACACATGTTTGAGCTCAACCCCAGAGGAGTGTCATGGCTATAACTAGAAATGGAAGGATGTAATTTTAAAAGGTGGATAATTTCCGAAAGGGCAGTCTTCCCCTGGGGAAATGTAGTGTGAGATTTTGGCAATATGAGAACTGTTAATCCATTGGAGGGTAGGACTCAGAGATTAAACATGAGGGAGGGAAAGGATGTCACAGAAGTGGGAAAGGGAAACGGGAAGGGAGAGGAAGGCACTTAAAGGTATGCCCAGGTAAGGTCCCCAGTTTTCCAAGATTCAAATATGAGTTTGTGTTTGTTTGGAGGCTTCTTGAATTTGATGAAAATTTAAAGCCTCCTGTTTCTTTATTTTCCTGCTGGATAAGGTCTGTCAGGCACTTTACCCTCCCACAAAATAAACAGAAAGTTTTATGAAGGGGCAGCAAAGGAATATACTGCCAATGAAGGCAGAGCTGCCAGACGCCCACACTCAGAAGTCAATCACAGCGGCTGCCAGCTGGGAACGGACGTTCTTAAATTGTGACTCGACTTTCTTGGCCTCAGGAGATTTTATTAACTCCCTGTAGCAATGAGCAATGGTTTCCATTTGAGGGCTGTTCCTTTTCACTGAGATAAATGTATAGCTGAATCATGGTCATAGGGTCAGGGATCTCAAAACCAGCTGAACTCACCTCAGTCACTTTGTTGACTGATTAATATGTGATCGTTCTAAAGGCAAGTTTGATCATATTTCTTCCCTGCTTGAGCTTTCAACAGCTTCCAGGTGCTGAGGTGGGGTGCTTCTCAGTGTGGCCGGTCAGGGCCCAGGCCTCATGGCTGAGCTCCGCTTGTACCTATCAGGGGCAAGATCACCTCTACCTCAATCCCCTACAGTGAACTTCCTAAAACCTCTCTAAAGGAATTAAGCACTCTACAGCCTCCAAGCCTTTGAACACTGCTTTAACTCTACCTAGAATGTTTCTCCCCTACATCCTTCTATTTCAAGCATCACATCCTGGGTACAATGAGATGTACAGTAAGACTACTTGAGCTCAAATCTTCACTCCTGTTCACTGCCTGGGAGTTACTTAGCCTCTTACCGCCTCCATTCCATCATCTGCCAAGTGGGTGGTTATAATAATATATTTTATAGGGATCTGTGACCAGTGGCCTTTGATGTTGCTACTATGACTCACTGAAGACTCAGATGGTATTATTTATTAATAAAATCATTTTAAATTAAGGTATGTACTTTTTTTATACATAAAGCTGTTGCATATTTAATAGACTATAAAAATTTAGTGTAAACATAACTTGTACATCCACTGGGAGGCCAAAACATATTTCTGTGGCTCACTTTATTTGAGACATTTGCTTTATGTGGTATGTAACTGAACCCTGATATCTCCAAGGTATGTCTGTACAGGTAGGAATTTTGAGAGAAAGATCACATTCACATAGCTTTTTACAGTATATTGTTATAATTGTTCTATTATTTCTTATTGTTGTTAATCTCTTTCTATGCCTAATTTATAAATGAAACTTCATCATAGATATGCATGTATAGGAAAAAAATAGTTGATATAGGGTTCAGTACTATTCATGGTTTCAAGCATCCAGTGAGGGTGGGTCTTCACATTCCCTGTGGATAAGAGGGACTATAGCATACTTAATTTTTTGCAGCCTTATTTCCAACATATGTGGTTGCACTCTGTTATTTTTAAGATCTTTCTTTTATAATCCTGACAGTGTGCTCTGGCCTTAACACAAAACAATCCCTTTTGTTTTTTGTGAACTTGTCTACAAAGCACAAATGGTAAAAAAAGAAAAGCAAAAACAACTTTTTCACCTAAATGTCATTTGAGATCATGGCTGTGTAAATTCCTGGAAATGCTCCGAGTTCCACAGGATAAGGTAAAGCCATCACTGTCATTTTTAAAATGTGTAGCTTTTCAGGGCTTCCCTGGTGGCTCAGTGGTAAAAAATTGGTCTGCCAGTGCAGGAGACACAGGTTTGATCTGTGGTCCAGGAAGACACCACATGCTGCAGAGCAACTAAGGCCATGTGCCATAACTGCTGAGCCAGTGCTACAGAAACGACAGTTCTAGCATTGCCCTTGACATAGTGTTAACACTTACGGGGTCTCAGCAAATGGTCGGGTAATAAATGACCAAGAAAAGGGCTGTCAGAAGTCTAGAGGGAGAAACAAAGAAATGTGGGTGGGGGAAAGAGAAAAGGTTGGGAGAGGAAGAAAGAGGGAGAGATTCAAGCGGGCTGGAGCTGTTTCTGACCACACTCAAAGCCAAGGAGCACACTGTAAATATTTAGCTACTGAGTTTGCCCACCCACATTCTGCTCACCACCATTAATGAGAACAGTTGGGAGTTGGTGTATTTGCAAACATTTCCACCCCAACACACCAAAAACTGTCGAACATGAAGAGGGTGTCCCAGCATTTCTGTTAGTCATTTACCAAGGCTGTCCACAGAGCATTATATTTTTCAGGGACAAGACACATGATATTCTCATTTACTGCAGTAGAACAAATAAGTCTAGCAATTTAATTAGAAGTGAGGAACATGGGATGACAAAGATATCCTTTACACACACAACACACATGCAATAAATTGAGTTATTCAGTAATGTATATATATATACTTAGTATAATATGCTAAGCATACATACATGCTTAGTAGCTTTTGTAAGAGTAAAACTGAAATACTCATAAAAATTTATAAAAAACCTCACCTGCTCTGTTCATCTCTGTCTATATCTTATATACATATACAGTGTCTGGAATATCAGTTCAGTTCGGTCACACAGTTGTGTCCAACTCTTTGTGACCCCATGGACTGCAGCACACCAGGCCTCCCTGTCCGTCACCAACTCCCAGAGTTTACTCAAACTCATGTCCATCAATTTGGTGATGTCATCCAACCATCTCATCCTCTGTCATCCCCTTCTCCTGCTACCTCAATCTTTCCCAGCATCAGAGTCTTTTCTGATGAGTCACTTCTTGGCATTAGGTGGCCAAAGTATTGGAGTTTCAACTTGAGTATCAGTCCTTCCAATGACTATTCAGGACTGATTTCCTCTAGGATGACTGGTTTGATCTCCTTGCAGTCCAATGTGCAGGAAGGCAGCAGCCAGATGTAGACAAAAACATGAAGTAAGGTAATAAAGCCTAAAGGGTAATCACGTTATCAGGCAATGAGTGGTTATCATGTACCAAGCACCTTACTAAGCCCTTGACTTCCGTTGCTCTCACAAGTCTGTGAGGCAGCTCCTGTCATAAGCTACCTACTACCTTAGGTAGCTGAGAATTCTATGCAGAGAATTTTACATAAGTGTTCTCTAATCCTTACAACAATTTGGCCCTCTTGTGCCCAATCTGCAACTGAGAAACCTGTGGTTCAGAGAAACTGAGCAACTTTCTGTGGTAAGATTCCTTGTGCATGCAAGTGTGCATAATCATTCAGTCATGTCCAACTCCGTGTGACCCCGGGGACTGTAGCACTTCAGGCTCCTCCGTTCATCGAATTTTTCCAGGCAAGAATACTGGACTGGGCTGCCATTTCCTACTCCAGGGGATCTTCCCGACCCAGGGATCAAGCCCACATCTCTGCAGCTTCTGCACTGGGAGGTGTATTCTTTACCACTGCACCACCTGTGAAGCCCCATGATTCCTTAACTAGCAAGTAACTGGGTAAGACCCGATCCAAAGTAAAGTGACCATACCTCCCAGTTTGAATGGGGCAGTTGCGTTTTATTCCTGTGGTCCTGCTTAATTATATTGTCCTATTTCACTCTCAAGAGTGTCCTGGTTTGGATGCAGTAATATTATCCTCTACCCCAAGGGCATAACCTCTCCACTCAGCCATGCCTTCTCCAATAGCACTGGCTTTCAGTGTATATCTTTGGCATCAAAGCAAGGGAAACATACTACAAAAAAGAACCTCAACTGCTCTAAATGCATGACGATTCTGAATCATTCAGAGAAAAGGAAAAATGGATTATTCAGTTAAATTACTTTCAAGAGCAAGAATCTATTAAAGGAAAGAATACTTATAAAGTGATGCTGTCCCAACTAAAGGTTAAGTTCAATTAAAACTAAACAGAAGAATGGAGTTTTAAAGAAATTTTTATCCCAAACTGTTGAAGTTTTAACTTTTGAGCTTAAAAAGAATACATCTTAGTTGTCTAGAAAATTTATTGTTTTTGCTCCTTTCTTAGTCTTGCCAGAAAGAGGAATTGTGTCATTTTTCCCCAGAAAAATGCTCTTCCCACCACTTGCAAAAAAAAAAAACTTCCAAAGTCAGTGTCAAGTGTGACTGATTCAGTTCATATACTCACTATGCACCATATGATCTTGGGCAGGTTACTCACCCTGCCATTTTTCTGGAATGTAAAATTAGAACAACAGCAAAATATCACCCACTGGAATGCAAAGAGGACAGTGTCAAATAATGCAGGTTAACACTCAGAAGGTTAAATAGTGCTAGGCCCAGAAGAAGTGCTTGTTTACTTGTGATAAATATTATCATTTAGGTTAACCCTAGTTCAAATTCTGTCCCCTTTTGAAAAGTGAAATTCCAAGTTGAAGAAACAAAATCAAATTTAGCCAAAATGATACACTGTTATTAATAAAACATACTTCACAATGCACTTAAAATTTAACGCTAAAGGAGTCCCTAAAATCACCTAATTCAATTACTTCATGTGACTTCAACTTATACAAAAGGAAAATGGAACCAATGAGATGATGCAACTTCCACAAGACATAAAATCAATGAGTAGCAAAGCTAGGTAGGCATTTTGTGCCTAAAAAGGCCTGAGTGTGGGAACGACTGGGCCTGTGTGATGAGTAAAACTCATCTTTCACAGTGTAGCTGTATAATCTCACACAAGTTTATTTAATATTTCTGAAGCTCGTTATTCTCAGTTGATGAAAATAAGGATTAAAGTTCTTTGTCAGAGTATCCTGAGGATTAAAATAAGCAGCATGCAAAGAGCCCTGAGTCATACTCATACTCACAATAGGGTGCCCGAAGCTGCCCAACTGCCAGAAGGGAATTTGTCAGTGTCTACCAAACTGCACACATCCTTCAACTTAGAAAGCCCACTTCTAGAAGTGCATTCTATAAGCAAATTTTTGTTCAAGGATGTTCACTGCAGCTTTAACTGTAAAAATTACCAAAAAAAAAATCTATCAAGAGGGAAATGCTGCTAAAAAAGAGAGATTTTCTACAAAGTGGGAAGGATAAGTCTATTAAAAATGTTAAATAAATAAAAAGGAATGCCATTGAATAATATATGCAGACGTTTTGAACCCATTTATACCAAAGCAATATGAAAATATAAATATGTATATACAAGTCCAGTTGTTATGAAGCTTCTTATGAGACTAGTAGTGTTTGAGGAAAAAGGGAAATAAAGATAATCATACCTTTTTTCTATGTACCCTCCTATCTTTAAAAACTTGTCATAAGAATACATTCATATATTATCTTTAAAATAGAAAAATCTTAGACTGACTACTAAGCAGATACTAGTAGATACTAAAAGTTTCCTTCTGTCCATACACCTCAATTCTTAGTGTTACAGCTTTTATTATTATAATTGCTATTGCTAGTCATTATAACTTCAGACACAATTTTAGAAACAAATTTTCTTTCAGGGACTACTCTGTCCCCTAGAAACTTTTCCACCGGGCTTCTGATATGGCTGTTTGTTTATGACCTGCACTAAAGGTCCGCATCGCACAGCCTGAGCCAGGGGATGAATGAAGGTTAATAAAAACACGTAAAGGAAAGGCAGGGGCATCTCCTTCATCTCTGTTTGTGGTGTCATTTGTCTCTCTGTTAAACTGCAATCAAGACAATAAAAGGACATAGGCTGTGAAAAATGAAAGAGCCCTCTATTCATAAAAACAGTTCAAATGAAAGAAGCCTTTTAATGGGAAAGGGACCACTAACACGCAAACCAGTGAGTGCGAGAGGGACACAAAAACCCCTAAGACAATTCATTAACCACAAATTATTGAGGGCAGCTCAAATCATTTCCCCCAAATCATGTTTATATTCCAGAGTAATGGATACCCTCAAGCGAATTCTCAGACTGATGTTTCTGCTGCAAAGACAATAGGCAAAAGCAATATGTTTGACTATAGGATCTGCCCTACTGGTATGAGAGCTCTTAGAAGAAACACGGCCCCTATTGGGCATGATGAATGGGATGACATGGTATAGATGGGAAGTCACAGGAGATGTGACTTCTCCTTCCACTTCAATTCACCTTCCTGAATGAATAGATCGATGATCTTACAAAAGCTAGCAGCTTCATCTCTGGACAGCCTCACCTAAAATGAGGATAATAATAATGCCTTACCTATCTTTCATAGCTGTTATGATGCTTACATGATTAAACATATATATATATGTGATTATTACAAATTTCTCCCTTTATATCATGCCAACCACCCAGATACCACCCAGTCGGTACCCCATTGTTTCCAGGAATAATTGTAGACCCCTCAGGTAGAGTTAGTGGTAAAGAATCTGTCTGCCAGTGCAGAAGACATAAGAGACACGGTTCGATCCCAGTATCAGGAAGATCCCCTGGAGGAGGGCATGGCAACCCACTCCAGTATTCTTGCCTGGAGAATCCCAAGGACAGAGGAGACTGGTGGGCTACAGTCCATGGGGTCACAAAGAGTCGCACACGACTGACATGACTTAGCACTCACGCACTTTACTACAACTTCCTATTGTCCCTCTTTCTTTCCATCCCTGAATTTGCATAATTTCAAATCAAATTGTGTGTTGAATCGCTCTGTATTTAATGGGAACAAATACAACTTTATATTTTGAATCCCTCTGCCTTAAAGTGCTAGCCTATAGGCGAAAATTTTGACAGACTCTTTCTGTTCAAATTGACCCACTGCAAGTCTGCCCTTGGCCTGAGTGTGACTCACAATTACAGGGAACACCCTTGAAAGCCCTCCCAGCAGTCTCCTTGGGACTTGAAACATCTCACTTTAAGTACTGACAGAATCAATCTAATTTCCTCACCTTTTTTTTTTTCTTCATCCATGATCCACTCTTCACAAAGTAAATGAGAATTCATATTCAAAAATAGGACACTGTGACTTGGCAAGGGTTTTAATTGCAAGGTTTTAATGAAACGTTTATTAATGTTCACTACATTAGACTAATCAAGGTATAAGAGAGGGTTAGTTAGTTGGGGAGGATTTTTACAACAAATCACCAAAGACAAAAATACACACAGCAGGGCTCTAAAAGATGTGTTTCAATTTGACGACCAGCTAGCTTCAGAGAAAAAGGGGAAGAGATGTCCACTTAGAAATGTCACTCTTGCTTTAGGTACAGGTTTTACTGACTGTATTTGACAAAAATCTCATGTTTTATACACTGAGTTTCTTCCTAAGGGGTATGTTAGGGCCTTCTGTACCCTGAGGATTTCATCCATAAGCCAGGTCAGATTTCAGAAATCTTCCCCATTCAGAATTTCATTCTTCTGCAACTTTGTTGTTGACCATTATGAACTGGCACCAAAAATATCTAAACAAAAATGTTTTATTTGATACGCAATATTACTTAACCTCCATATTTTCTAAAATAGCAAAATAAAGGATATTTATAAATAAAGCATTCGAATCATCAGTGAGCTGTCAAAAAGACAGCTTCTGGAAAATAAAAATGAAATATAGTAATCACTGCCCTCAGGCATAACTGCTTTATAGATTTAGATAGTACCTGGTTGACTAAATCCTTAATCTACCATGAGTGTCAGTTGCCTGTTTGTAAAATAATTAAGTTGAGTTTTATCATCTCTAAGATGGCTCCCAGATCTAAACCTTCATAAATCTGTGAAATGCTGATTTACATTTTAAAATTTGTCTTGCAGTATTTTTTTTGTAGTTTAGGGGTTTGTTCATCTTCAGGGAAAAACCAGATTGGCTGTCCCATTGCAGCCTTGGTTGACTGTTTACAAGAACTGGGGGTCATTTATGCCATAAACTCGAGATTGCATTCAAGAAATATAAAGTCTATTAAAACAACATGTCATGTATTTTACCTTTTAAGGACAACCAGTCCTATTTTCTTGTGGTTATTGTGCCCCGACACAAAATCAGATAAAGACATCACAAAAAAACAAAATCACAGGCCAATATCACTGATGAGAATAGATGCAAAAATCCTCAACAAAATTCTAGCAAACAGAATTCAACAAAACATTAAAAAGATCATTCATCATGATCAAGTTGGGTTGACCTCAGGTATGCAAGCATTCTTCAAAATGCACAAATCAGTCAATGTGATACACCACATTAAAAACCAAAAGATAAAACCATATGACCATCTCAATAGATACAGGAAATGCCTTTGCAAAATTCAGCACCCATTTATATTTATTATAAAAACTATTCAAAAAATTGGTATAGAAGGAACATACCTCAACATAATAAAGGCCATATATGATAAACCCGTAGCAAACATTATTCTCGATGAAAAATTGGAAACATTTCTTATACAATCAAGAACAAGACAAGGGTGCCCACTCTTGCTGCTATTGTTCAACATAGTTTTGGAAGTCCTAGCTATGGCAATCAGAAAAGAAAAATATATAAAAAGGAATCCAGATTGGAAAAGAAGTAAAACTGTCACTGTTTGCAGAGGACATTACACTTACAGAGGAAATATAAGATGACATAAACAGTTGGAGATATATTCCATGTTACATATTCAGTTCAATTCCTATCAAATTATCAATGACATTTTTCACAGAACTAGAACAAACTATTTCACAATTTTTAGAGAAATACAAAGGACCCTGAATAACCAAAGCAATCTGAGAAAGAAGAATGGAGCTGGAGGAATCAACCTTCCTGACTTCAGACTATCCTACAAAGCTACAGTCATCAAGACAGTATGGTATTGGCACAAAAACAGAAGGATAGATTAATGGAACAAGATAGAAAGCCCAGAGACAAACCCATACACCCATGGGCCTCATCTTTGACAAAGGATACAAGAATATATACAATGGAGAAAAGATAATCTCTTCAATATATGCTTCTGGGAAAGTGGACAGCTATGTGTAAAAGAATGAAATTAGAATATTTCCTAATACCTTACAAAAAGATAATCTGAAAATGGATTAAAGATCTAAATGTAAGACCAGAAACTATAAAGCTCTTAGAGAAAAATAGGCAGAACACTCGAAGACATAAATCACAGCAAAATCCTCTATGAACCCCCCTCCTAGAGTAATGGAAATAAAAATAAACAAGTGGAACCAAATTAAACTTGAAACCATTTGCACAGTAAAGGAAACTATAAACAAGGTGAAAAGACAACCTCCAGAATTCAAAACAATAATAACAGATGAAACTGACAAAGGATCAATTTACAAAATATACAAACAGCTCATGCAACTCAATACCAGAAAAGCTAACAACCCAATCAAAAGGTGAGAAGGAGATCTAAATAGACATTTCTCCAAAGACATACAGATGGCTAATAAACACATGAAAATGCTCAACATTGCTCATTATCAAAGAAATGAAAATCAAAACTACAATGAGATATCACCTCACCCAGGTCAGAATGGCCATCATCAAAAAATCTGCAAACAATAAATGCTGGAGAGGGTGTGGAAAAAGGGAACCCTATTGCACTGCTGGTGGGAATGTAAGTTTATACAGCCACTATGGAAGACAGTATATTCCTTAAAAAACTAGGGATAAAACTACCATATGACCCAACAATACCACTACTGGGCACATACCCTGAGAAAACCATCATGGAAAAAAACACCTGTACCCCAATGTTCATTGCAGCACTATTTACAATAGCTTAGACATTTAACTAACCTAGATGTCCATCGACAGATGAGTAAATAAAGAAGCTGTGGGACATACATACAGTGGAATATTTCTCAGCCATAAAATGGGATGCATTTGAGTCAGTTCTAAAGAGGTGAATGAACCTAGAGGCTATTACACAGAGAGAAGTAAGTCAGAAAGTGAAAAACAAATATCATATATTATAACTATATGTATATAATCTAGAAAGATGGTACTGATGAACCTATTTGTAGAGCAGCAATGAAGATGTAGATAGAGAACAGACTTGTGACTTGGAGAGGGAAAGAAGAGGGTGGGATGAATGGAGAAAGTAGCATGGAAACATACACATTACCATATACAAAGTAGTTAGCCAGTGGGAATTTGCTGTATGATGCAGAGAGCTCAAATCTGGTGCTCTGTGACAACCTAGATGGATGGAATGGGGTAGGAGGTGGAAGGTAGATTCAAGAGGGAGGGGACATACATTTATCTGCTGATTGATGTTGATGTATGGCCAAAACCAACACAATACTGTAAAACAATTATTCTTCAATTAAAAATAAATTTAAAATAATTTTAAAATATAATCACTCCTTATCTTTTAGGATGTGTACAGATATATTTATGGATAAAGTTAGTTCAAATTTGAGGTTTACTTCAATATAATCAGAGTGAGGAGAGATGAGACTAGGGATGTAAATGGAAGAAGAATGGTCCATGATTTAATAACTGCTGAAGCTAGGTGACAGATAAGTACTTGGACATTCATTATACCATGCTCTCTGTTGGCTATATATTTTACATTCTTCCACAATAGAAAGTAAACAAACAAACTGATAGTCCAGAGAAGCAAGAAATTTAATTGATATTAGACTTCTACAATTGCTTTGCATGCTTGCGTGCATGCTAAGTCTCTTCATTCGTATATGACTCTCGGTGATCCTATGGACTATAGTCCACTAGGCTCCTCTGTCCATGGGATTTTCCTGGCAAGAATAGTGGAGTGGGTTGCCATGCCCTTCTCCAGGGGATCTTTCCGACCCAGAGATTGAACCCCCATCTCCTGCATTGCAGCCAGATGCTTTACCACTGAGCCAACAGGGAAGCCTCAGTCTGAACGGCTGTCAACATAAAATGCAATGTTTTGCATTCTACATCAAAAGCAAGATTAATTTTTTCTTATCATTTTGTCTCACTCTTGCAGATTTTTCAGATTTCCTTGTTTTAACTGCTACTTCCATCTGCTGCTTGCCTTAAACTCTGTGTTCTTGTTTTGCTTTTTGATCCTCATTTCCTGTTTCCTGACTTCTAAACACACTGCCTTATGGCCAATATGGTCCAAACCTCAGTTTTAATTCCTGATTCTAATTCCTCTACTCAGTACTCATCTATGGCCTTGCTTTGAAATTCTGCAATTGGATATACTCTCAGTTCAGACTGTCCAGCTGCTTTCAGATGCCCACTATCAAATTATTCAGACTGCAAATTTTGGTCACATAGATTAGGCACATGGTTTTGTAATCATCAAATACATGAAAATATTGGTATGTTTGAGTGGGATATAGTGTCGAACAACCATAGCTCACTGGCTTCTACCTTGCTAAATGCTCTAGGATGAGTCTTTTCCAAAGTAGATGCTAAGCACATTTATGGATGTGAGTATGTGCTACTTCTAGCTAAGATTTTGTTGGGAATAATTATAAAAACTTACAATGATATGTCTACTTGTTTAAAAAATTAAAAGTGCAAATGTTTCTCCATTTCTTCTCATATCCTTTAGATGATTTTCTCAGGCAGATCAGCCATTCTCATATTTCCAGGGACCAAATACTTTCTCATTGGCACACAACAGCCCAGGATCCTCATGACTAGAGTGGTCCCCCTCACATTCTCCAGAAAATTATAATCATAGTTCTTCATTTTGATGAAATCTATTCTCAGCCATTTGTACTTTTAGTGTCCATACATCCATGTCCAATTATTTAATTGTACAATTTTTACACTGAGCTAACAGAATCCTGTACACACATTCATAATTTAATAAATATCAAATAGTCAAATAGATAATGAAATAGATAAATGAATACACTAATAGATGAAATTATTTATGTCCCTTCAAAATAGGAATGATTCATTTTCAATATAAATCAACAATGATATCAAATCATTGCCCCACACAGAGTAAAGAACATGAATTCATCAAATTGACATTCCTCTTGGGTGGAGGCCACTTTCCAAATGAATGTTTCCAAACTACCATTCTAATGCCTGGATATGGTGTCATGCTCTGTTTTCTGTAGAAAGCAGTTGTTAAGAGTGCCAAGTAAGAACGGCTGTGAAACCTGATGGGACCTTAGCTTTACCCAGTCTCTGTTGTAAAGTGATTGCTTTGGATTTCTACTATTTTCCATTCTCATTACATTCTTTGTCACCAGAATGGATTTATGTGGTGCCATATTCTGCACATATTATAATGTTTGTCAAGATAATAGATAGTCTGAAATTTGAATTTCCAATACAGTCAGTGAATTATAAAAGTGTGTCTTAAAGTGCTGCCTCTTTCTGCTCACTTTACTCAACAGGCTCAGCTCTCCCTTCTCTCAAAATCCTAACTGTTGCCAGAAAGAGGTCTAAGAGGTCAACGAAGTAAAGATTAAAATATTGAAAAGGTCAGAATGGGCATGGCTAATTCTTTAATTCACACCACATATTAAACATTAAAATTCAAGGTTCTCACTCATATGACAAATGAGAATAGAAAAGTAGCATGAAATTAATCGGCAACCCCTTTTAAAGTGACAAATGGCTATTAATTTCTTTGGTATTCATTGCAATAACATTAATCATGAAAATCCCTTTGAATGTGAAAGTAGATGTTATGTGCAGTTCCATAGAAATTTGCTGGTAATTTAGCATTCATTAATGTCCATTGACAATGAAATGATACTATATTAATTCACTTTTCTGTGACAAAACCTGTAATAGGCAAAAGATATAAAGTCTGTCCCCTTCGTCTGTTCAGTTCAATCGCTCAGTTGGGTCCAATTCTTTGTGACCCAATGGAGTAGAGCACACCAGGCTTCCTTGTCCATCACCGATTCCTGGAGGGTACTCAAACTTGTGTCCATCGAGTTAGTGATACCATCGAGACATCTCATTCTCTGTCTCCTCCTTCTTCTCCTGCCTTCAATCTTTCCAACATTAGGGTCTTTTCTAATGAGGCGGCTCTTCACATGAGGTGGCCAAAGTATTGTAGCTTCAGCTTCAGAATCAGTCCTTCCAATGAACACTCAGGACTGATTTCCTTTAGGATTGACTAGTTTGATCTCCTGGCAGTCCAAGGGACTCAAGAGTCTTCTCCAACACCACAGTTCAAAAGCATCAATTCTTCAGTGCTCAGCTTTCTTTATGGTCCAACTCTCACATTCATACATGACTACTGGAAAAACCATAGCTTTGACTAGATGGACCTTTGTCGGCATAGTAATGTCTCTGCTTTTTAGTATGCAGTCTAAATTTGTCATAGCTTTTCTTTCAAGGAGCAAGCATCTTTTAATTTCATGACTGTGGTCACCATCTGCAGTGATTTTGGAGCCCCCCAAAATAAAGCCTGTCGTTGTTTCCTTTGTTTTCCCATCTATTTGCCATGAAGTGATGGGACCAGATTCCATGATCTTGGTTTTCTGAATGTTGAGTTTTAAGCCAGCTTTTTCACTCTCCTCTTTCACTTTCATCAAGAGATGTTTTAGCTCCGCTTCACTTTCTGCCATAAGGTTGGTGAAGCCTACTTATGTCTTTCATAAAGACTAAAATTGCAAGTGGTCTCCGATTATTATGGCTGGCTCCTTGAGTTTAAGGTTCAAAGAATGTGAAAATTTAGTGTGACTGTAGGTACCAAGGAGAATAAAACACGTTTATAAAAATTTATGTCACTAAACAGTGATTAAAACTTTATGACATAAAGTGACACAAACAATTTAAATAACATGAATTTTGACACTAGCTGCATGTTGCTCCAGTCAACTCAATGACACTAAATATAGGATTCAGCCTTCTTAGAGGTAGGTAGCTAGTCCATGCCTCAGTTCCTAACCTTAATCCTGGTTTCTTTTCTCATTGCAAGTAGCTAAACTGGAAGGATAATATCCATTCTGTTTACAAAGAATAAAGGAAAAATATTAAAAATCCAAGGTACATTTTCAATGCAATCTCTATCAAAATTTCAAATGATGGTTTTTACAGAAGTAGAACAGTCTTAAAATTTGTATAAAAATTTTGTGAAACTGCAACAGACCCCAAATGGTCAAAGCAACCTTGAGGAAGAAGAACAAAGCTGAAGGCCTCAAGTTCATTGATTTCAAAATTTATTACAAAGATATAGTAATGAAAACAGCACAGTACTGGCATAAAAACAGACATATAGATCAGGGGAATAGCAGAGAGTGCCAAGAAATAAACCCACACACAGTCAACTAATTTTTGACAAAGGAGCCAAGAGCATGCAATGGGGAAAGGACGGGCTCCTCAACAAGTGGTGTTGGAAAACAGGATGCTCACACACTAAAGAACGAAAGTGGACCACTATTTCACACCATATCCAAAAATTAACTCAAGATTAATTATAATTAATTAATTAGGCTTGAGCCTAATACCTGAAACCATAAAACTCCTAGAGGAGAACATAGGTGGTAATCTCCTTGACATAGCTCTTGGCAATGATTTTTTAAATGGGATACCAAAATGTAAGTGACAAAAGCAAAAATAAACATGTGGAACTACATCAAACTAAAAACTTCTACATAGCAAAGGAAGCAATCAACAAAATGGAAAGATAACCTACTGGATGAGATAAAGTATTTGCAAATTATATCTGATAAAAGAGTTAAAATCCAAAATATATTAAGAACTCAATAGCAAAAAAACAAACAATCAGATTTTAAAATAAGCAAAAGATCTTAATAGACTTTTTCCCTAAGAAGTCATAGATGGCTAACAGGTACATGAAAATCATTAATTATCAGGGAAATGCAGATCAAAACCACAATGAGCCATCACCTCTTAGAATGGTATTATCAAAAAGATAAGAAATAACAAGTTTGATGAGGATGTGGAGAAAAGGGTGTCCCCCTGCACTCTTGATAGGAATGTGAATTGGAGCAGCCACTATGGAAAACAATATGGAGGCTCCTCAAAAAGTTAAAAATAAAATTACCATATGATCCAGCAATTATTCCACTTCTGGGCATTTATCTGAAGAAAACAAAGCTTCACATTCACTGCAGCATTATTTGCAATTTCCAAGGTCTGGAAACAACCTAAGGGTCCACTGATGGATGAAACAATAAACATATTGCAGTATTATTCAACCATAAAAAATAATGGAATCCTTCCATTTGAGGCAGCATTAATGGACTTTAGGGGAATTATGCTAACTGAAATTAAGTCAGAAAAAGACAGATACTGCACAATGTCACTTACATGTAAAATCTTAAAAATAAAACAAAACTAAAAATGTTCATGGATACAGAGGACAGATTGGTGGTACAAGAGTTGAGGAATAGGAGAAATAGGTGAACAGTTTTTTGCTTTTTTTGTTGTTGCTGTTCTTAGTTTAAATAAATTGAGAGAAAAAAGTAATGACTACACTCTGGTAATTGGATAAAGTTAAAATTCCTTCAGCTTTCAAGTCACTGTTTATTTCCCCTGAATCCAATTCTATTTAGGGAAAAAAACAACTCTCTGCTAGAGTAATAACCAGCTTCTTCAGTTCAGTTCAGATGAGTTCATCTCAGTTTAGTCACTCAGTAGTGTCTGACTCATGACCCCATGGACTGCAGCACGCCAGGCTTCCCTGTCCAACACCACTCCTGAAGCTTACTCAAACTCATGTCCAGTGAGTCGGTGATGCCATCCAACCATCTTGTCCTCTGTCGTCCCCTTCTCCTCCAGCCTTCAATCTTTTCCAACATCATGGTCTTTTCCAATTTGTCAGTTCTTCACATCAGGTGACCAAAGTATTGGAGTTTCAGCTTCAACATCAGTCCTTCCAATGACTATTCAGGACTGATTTCCTTTAGGATTGACTGGTTGGATCTCCATGAAGTCCAAGGGACTCTCAAGAGTCTTCTCCAACACCACAGTTCAAAAGCATCAATTCTTCAGTGCTGAGCTTTTTTATAGTCCAATTCTCACATCTATACATGGTGGATGTTTGAGCGGATGGACCTCTGTTGGAAAACTAATGTCTCTGCTTTTTAATATGCTGTCTGTGTTGGTCATAACTTTCCTTCCAAGAAGCAAGCGTCTTTTAATTTCATGGCTGCAGTCACCATCTGCAGTGATTTTGGAGCCCAAAAAACAATGTCTGTCACTGTTTCCTTTGTTTTCCCATCTATTTGCCAGGAAGTGAAAGGACTAGATGCCATGATCTTAGTTTTCTGAATGTTGAGCTTTAAGCCAACTATTTCACTCTCCTCTTTCACTTTCATTAAGAGGATCTTTAGTTCTTCTTCACATTCTGCCATAAGGGTGGTGTCATCTGCATATCTGAGCTTATTGATATTTCTCCTAGAAATCTTGAGTCCAGCTTGTGCTTCATCCAGCCCAACATTTCTCATGATGTATTCTGCATATAAGTTAAATAAGCAAGGTGACAATATACAGCCTTGATATACTCCTTTCCCGATTTGGAACCAGTCTATTGTTCTATGTTCAGTTCTAACTTTTGCCTCCTGACCTACATACAGAGTTCTCAGGAGGCACGTCAGGTGGTCTGGTATTCCCATCTCTTTAAGAATTTTCCACAGTTTGCTGTGATCCACACAGTCAGAGCATTTGGCATAGTCAATAAAGCAGAAGTAGATGTTTTTCTGGAACTCTCTTGCTTTTTTGATGATCCAAGAGATGTTGGCAATTTGATCTCTGGTTCCTCTGCCTTTTCTAAATCCAGCTTGAACATCTGAAAGTTCATGGTTCACGTACTGTTGAAGCCTACCTTGGAGAATTTCAAGCATTACTTTGCTAGAGTTTGAAATGAGTATAAATTGTGCAGTAGTTTGAGCATTCTTTGGCATTGCCTTTCTTTGGGAGTGGAATGAAAACTGAACTTTTCCAGTCCTGTGGCCACTGCTGAGTTTTGCAAATTTTCTGGCATATTGAGTGCAGCACTTTTGCAACATCATCTTTTAGGATTTTAAATAACTCAACTGGAATTCCATCACCTCCACTAGCTTTGTTGATAGTGATGTTTCCTAAGGCCAGCTTGACTTCACATTCCAGAATGTCTGGCTCTGGGTGAGTGATCACACCATTATGGTTATCTGGGTTATGAAAATCTGTTTTGTTTCATTCTTCTGTGTATTCTTGCCACCTCTTCTTAATAACTTCTGCTTCTGTTAGGTCCATACCATTTCTGTCCTTTATTGTGCCCATCTTTGCATGAAAATATGGTATCTCTAATTTTCTTGAAGAGATCTCTAGTCTTCCCATTCTATTGTTTTCCTCTCTTTCTTTGCATTGATCGCTGAGGAAGGCTTTCTTATCTCTCCTGCTATTCTTTGGAACTCTGCCTTCACATGGGTATATCTTTCCTTTTTTCCTTTGCCTATTGTGGCTTCTTAGTAACAACTTAGTAACAAACTTTGATTACTTAGTAACAAGTTAGTAATCAACTTCTTAGTAACACTAATAATATGACCTTACTGTTATGAACAACAGTGATAATAATAACATCAATTAATACTATTAGTTACTCTATGCTAGACAGTTATAAGAAATACACATGCATTAACTAATTTAATCTTCTCAATAGCCTTAGGATGACAGCACTATTTTTATCATCCCTATGGGCTTCCCTGGTGGCTCAGACTGCAAATAATCTTCCTGCAATGCAGGAGAACTGGGTTCGATCCCTGGATCAGGAAGATCCCCTGAAGAAAGAAATGGCAATCCCCTCCAGTATTCTTGCCTGGGGAATTCCATGGACAGAGGAGCCTGGTGGGCTACAGTCCATGGGGTCACAAAGAGTTGGACACAATTGAGTGACTAACACTGAATTTGTACACAGGGTACACAGAGCACACAGCTAGAAACTGGCTGAGCTAAGGTTTCGAATCTGTCAGTTTGATACCAGGATCCACCCTCTGAGGAATTACACTTCAGCTGCCTTTAGGCTTAGGCAGGCATTAGGATTAGGATTACACTAGTCCTGCCAAGTGGGCTGTTTTCAAGAACTGTAAGATGATAGAACCAAATAATAAAACTAGAACTTAGAAATTCGTGAAAAGAAAGCTTAATTTCCTAAAGATTCAGGAAGAACAAGGAATTTGTCCTTTTAAATCAGTGCTTTTCAAAAACAAACAAACAAACAAAAAATTTGTGCTGCAAAGGTACCAGGACATACTGATCCCTTCAGCCCTGGGACAGCCAGGTGGGCTCCAGGGTAGCCAAAACCAATAGGCAAGTTGTAATCACAGTCTGCTTCTTCCCGGCTCCTTGGAGCACACTGGAAATTTGCAACCAAAAGGGCTCCTAGTAGGGAAAAAATGTTAGATACTTAAATGAAATGTAAATCATCTTAAATTGAAGAATAATTGTAAAAATTGTTTTATGTTTTTTGGTGACACTGTGGAATAAAATTATTTTCTTCATGAAGACAATAAATAATTTGAAGACACTGAAAAAATTTTATTAGAAATTGTGTATAGTCATTTCAAAGCATAAAAATTTATATTCATGGAAGAATACTCAAATGTCTCAATAAAAATAAATGAATTCATCTGGAATTTTATAAATAATATTTACTGTATTCCTGCATTTTTACATTTATTGTTCTCATAATTATATAATATATAGGAAAAGTAATGGCTGTTTTCACCATTTTTATAGCAAATTACCTTAAATTCCCTTCAGCATACCCCAGAATGTCATACAAACATTCTCATGAAAAGGTCAGGAAGCACTGCTCCAGAAGGTGCTTGGAGGTGAAGGCACAGCAGGATCAAGCTCACAACAACCCCAAGCAAAGTCATCCTAGGAAGAAAAGAGCTTTAAAGTTCCCCTGAATTTCCAAGTGTTTTAAAACATTTATCATGCCCATGAAGATTTTTTAAGTAATAAATTCTCACAAGATTAAAAAGTAAACTCAGGTAAGAATAAGGAATCAGGTTTTGAATTTGACAGGGAATGCTGCCCAGAGCCTGAAAAATACTCCTCTTTGAAGATACTTGCTATGCGTGTGAAAGTCTCTGACACCTGTGCTGGGGGAGAGGCATTTGTTTTCATTCTGATTCTAATATCCCTGACATCCTACACCTTCCTTGCACCTGCAGCATCACACCTTATGCTTTTAGTATCAAAACAAATTAATATATGTTCTTGGGCTTCCCATTGAGCCCTTGGGTCTCCCCTCTTCCTTCTATGCTCCTACCTCACATTCCTCCCCTGTCTGGGCAGAGGTGATGGCTGATGACAAGGTTTTCTGGAGTGAGAGCTCCTTGCAGAAGCTTGTTTTTATTTGTTTGTTTACATAATGCTTAGTAGAAAATTCAGATGATTTATAGATGCCCTCTGCCCTGTTTTGCTGAGAGTATTTGGACAAAGTGCTTAATCTTATTGAAACTCAGTTTACTCGTCTGTAAAATGGGGATAGATATACCTATGTTATATGATTTAAAAAAATTAATGAGATAATAAACCTCATTAAGACTACAAAGCCCTCAATACATTTTAACCAACATTATGATTGCTACTATTAATACTGTTGAACTAAAATATTAAAGGTATTATTTGAGGCTAACTAGTTTCAAAAGTCCTATTCAACATGATATCTTCAAAAAGAAACAGGTAAATAAAAGTGAAGATTTTCTTATCAAAGCACCAGACTCTCTCTTAAGCCTAAAACTCAAGCTGAATTTATCAATTAGTTTCCAATCCTCTCCACTTCTAAGAGAATGAAGCCGCAAGAACTCCCCTACAACATTGGTTCCTTCCCCCCACCCCCCGAAATAGGTTAGGTTGGGTGTGTCTGAAGTTCATGACCTATACTCCAGGCTGCAGTTTTCTCCATCACTGATATGAGATTTCAGTATACAGAGCTACCCAAGCCCTTGATCCAGGTCCAGCTCACTTTTCTTACGTGCATTTCTTGTGTTGCTTCTTTTCTCTGAGTATGTGAATACTCAATCTTCCGTGCATCTACTCCTAAGACTGATTAACTCCTTTCACTGAATTCACTTCCACTTCTGAGCTACTCTCATTTCCAGCCCCTGGCTTGCCCCTGGTTTTGAAGTGTCAAAGTCCTTATTCACCCATGTATCAGCCACTAGCCCAGCACATTACCTTATGCTCATCATCATGGTGCAGGAAACTGTCGCCCTGTCACTAAAATTCCTTAGCACCTCTCCCTTCCTTGTTCCTATCTCTTCTTCCACTCTCTCCATAAGGAGGGTCCACAGAAAATCTTTTGTCCTTTGTGATAGATGATGAGATCTGTGCACAAGCAAATTGAAGACCTATGAGCTGCCAAATAGCCATATGTTCGCGTCCCTCTCACTCTTGTTTTAACCAGCCAGTGTGTAAGTTCATGAGGCCAACAACACAGCATTAAGCAAAAAGACAAAACGATTAATGATCCATGGTGCTAGAGAATGGTGGTTACCTTTGTGGGAATGGGATCTGGATATCGATTGAGAGGACGCCCAAAAGGGACTTCTGGAATGCAACATCTTGGATTTTTTTTTCTCTATCTGGTGCATGTTTGTGCTCATTTTGTATAAATGGAGATATACTCATATGCATCTTTCTGCATATATATCAAACTTCAATAAAAGGTTTACTTTTAAAGCTTAAAATAAGTGCCTTTCAAGTAAAACACCTTAGAAGAAATAGGTTTAATTTTAACATTTTAGTCAGCTGATGCTAACCTCACTCTGTTCATAGAAAAGTAATAACAAGTATGAAAACTTAGAAGAGGATAAGCATCACTGCAGATCAGTTGAGTAATATATGAAAGGCAAAGTTATTAAATTGGTAGAAGAGTAAGTACTATCATTGCAAAGCTCGAAATTTCAGTCTTTAAAAACAGTCATGGAATTATCTAACATGCAAATACATTTGGAATAGATAATGCTTACGTTTCTGATTAAAATGTGATTTATCAGACTTCTGACCTTACTTCGGGTGTGTGTGAAAATAAAAATCCTTTTAATACTCACACATCAGGGTTAGTAAAGACTTTAAAAGACACATTCTCTCACCTTCAGTAGTAGAAAAAGTTCATACTGGGGTCACCCAGACCTTGACTTCGTCTAACACCTTATATTTTATAATGGTTCCAAGTGCCTTATTTTATTTGAGTCCTGTGGATGTATAAGCATGTTACCCAATAAGAATTCCTTCACCCTGGAAAATTCTCCCTTTCATAAAGGTCACTCTAAAAATCAAGCTGGGACTGGGGACTTCTTCCAAGTGGGGCTGTCTGTACAAATCCAATTTCCCACAAGGTAAGCAGGTATTAACAGTTGACATCTAAGGTCAAAGTGCTTGGGGCTGAAGTAGTCTGCTATGCTCCAGTTGCAAAGGCCATTCTAATAACCTCCCCTATTAAAAGGGAAATCTACAGGACTCTCCCAGAGCAAAATTCCATGGAAAGTCCAAGTGTGCCAGCTGGAATCACCTTACTCTGCTAAGAGAATGAGGACCCCAGGACATCAGGGATACTGTTGAGATTTACCTGAGCCCTTTGTACAATAACCCTCCCAAAAAACAGCCATGTATAGCAGATATGGAGAATTATCCCTTTTTAAAGATAGTCTTATGGCTAATTACAGTGTCATCAAGAATTTAATCTGAAACATAAGTTTCATCCATCATTGGGATTCAGAAATGTTTGGTAGGCAGTTCATTTTAAAAAGCTTAAATGAACTGTCAAAGATTGGGCAAATAAAAAAGCTTATGAAGAGATGCTAACAACATAATATTTCACATTACCAGTAATGAAAAATAAAAATATGAGGAAATAACACTTTGGATCAAATTTAACCAAAAAAATTACAAGATAAATAATTTAACTCAGGAACCCAATGTTAGACCATGTCACCGGTAAGACTCCTTCTGCAATGCAGGAGACTGGAGTTTGATCCCTGGGTAAGGCAGATTCCCTGGAAAAAGAAATGGCAACACACTCCAGTTTCTTGCCTGGGAAATCCCATGGACAGAGGAGCCTGGTGGTCTACAGTCCATGGGGTCACAAAAGAGTTGGACACGACTTATCAACTGAACAACAACAACGTTACTGTAAGCTTGGCGTAAGCTTGGCATGAGGACAACTTCTTTGGAATGCAATATGAATACATACAGTCTGACTCATTTTCAGTATGCCTACTTTTTTACATAATAGTTTCTGAATATTCACATTAAGGAAACAATAGTTTTAAAATAGTCACTGCACATCGTCTAAACTGTATATATTTTTGAATAATTGAATAAAATACTAAACTCAATAAAATTATAATTTAGAAAAATGACAGTGAACTATATTCAACTACAAAGAAAAATATTTGCAACATATTGTTAACTAAATATTCAGATCCAGAAAAGTATAATTCCCACTATTATAGTTATATAAAATATATATTATACCAATCAAATTGAAAGAAAATAATATGAAATGAAACCAGCTACTCTGTTAGAGTTATAAATTGAGATAATTTATATTTTTTTAAAATCCATTGAATGACATTAATGCTTGTGCAATAAAAATACATTAGACTGGACAATTATTGTATGAGTGCATGTTTGTGTCTGTATGTGAATGGTTAGCAGAAGAGGCTGAAAATTCAAGATGTCAGCAACTAACCTGGAACTTAATTCCATTCAAAGATGTAATTTCTGTGAAGTATGATAGAAAAGTGGTGTAGGAGTCCTGTCAATACATTATAAACATGAGTGCAGCCTCCACTTAAGGATCACAGGAGAAGACAGCATATATAAAAGAAAAAACTAACCAGCACATCCCTTAGAGGGAAAAGCAAATAAACAATTCATGAAACTTTCATTTGGGAAATTACTTGTATTACTGCTTCCTCCATGTTCCTAGGACTGGCATCATCAGAATATCAATAGTCTATCATCAGAGGTTTACTCAAAGAAGAAGTGCCTTCCACAGTAGAAAAAGTATTCCTTCAAAATGCTAAAGATGAGCTCACATGACATCAAATAAGACTTAAAGCCCTAATACTCAATAATTCAACAATTTGGATATTTTCTTTTTTTAATTTTAAATTTATTTATTTTTTAATTGAAGAATAATTGCTTTACAGAATTTTGTTGGTTTCTGCCAAACATCAACATGAATCAGCCATGGGTATACACATATGCCCTCCCTCTTGAACTTCCCTCCCATCTCCCTCCCCATCTTACCCCTCTAGGTTGTTACAGAGCCCTGTTTGAGTTCCCTGAATCATACAGAAAATTCCCATTGGCTACCTATTTTACATATGGTAACGTAAGTTTCCAAGTTTACTCTCTTCATACATCCTCCTCTCCATCCTCCCGCACTATGTGCATAAGTCTCTTTGCAGTTCAAGGGATCTCAAGCATCTTCTCCAGCACCACAATTCAAAAGCATTAATTTTTCAGTGCTCAGCCTTCTTTATGGTTCAACTCTCACATGCATACATGACTAGTGAAAAAAGCAAAGCTTTGACTATATGGACTTCTGTCAGCAAAGTGATGTTTCTGCTTTTTAATACGCTGTCTAGACGTATCATAACTTTCCTTCCAAGAAGCAAGCAACTTACAAAACCCATTATTAAATACATATTTTGCTGTGTTTTTAACTGGAATGTGCCTTTGCCTTTTTATTTTCATAACACTGTCTTCTGAAGAGCAAAAGTTTTCAACTTGGAAGAAGTAATTATTTTTTTCCTTTAATGCTCTTTAAGACTTTTTTCCTAGTATTTAAGAATTCTTTGCCAAACTGACAGTCACAAAGATTTCTTTCTTGTTTTTATTTTGATGTTACCTAATTTTAGCTATTACATTTAGGAACAAAATTAATTCGAAGTTAATTTTTCTATATGGTGTTAGCTTAAAACTGAGCCTATTTTTTGTTTTGCTTTTGCTTGTTTATTTGTGTACATATACACCTGCAAAATCATTCCAGCACCATTCATTGAAAAGATTACCCCTTCCCCATTGAATTTCTTTGGCACCTCCGTCAAATATAAATTACCCATATATATGTATATCTGCCTTCAAAGAGAAACACTAAGCTTCTTCTTTTTTAACCCATCAACATACCCTTTATTTTGAAAATACTCAAGGTGCTTCAATAGCGAATAAAAACAAGTCCAAGTAAACACAATGACATGAAATAAACAGTGGCAATAAAGAAAGAGCTAGAACAAAATTTAGAGAGGCTGTTTGGAATACGATTCTCTCTCAAATGATAAAGATTGAAAAAATCTTTCGTATTTTGTGATTGATAAAATTTCTGAGAGAATAATCCTAAAAAATTACATACCTGCAGGAAATATTTTTGTCTGGAAATATTTTTGTTTCAATATACATCCAGCAGAGTCTGGATGTTGTTAGGATCAAGGTTATTTCTTGCAGCCTAATCTGTGTGTGGTTTGTTTTGAACCAGTATGCCATCATCCTTTTATAGCTCCATATCAGGTTTATGTATAATTCAATCAATACCTTGGGGCACAGTGTTTGATGATTACAAATAAAATAAGATCTATTTTGTTGTTCTTTGTGAAGGTACTTTCATTATCACATGTCACTCAGTTACAAGAGTTTATGGGAGCATTTACACCCAGTGGACACTTTAAACATACGATTTTATGACAACTAAACACTAAGATAAATGAAAACATTTTAGAAAGATATTAGGATCCTTTCCTTGGTATTTGGTTGATATGAATTGGGACCATAAAAGAGTTTTCCTTTGCACAGTCCTGCTTGTTACAAGGCACAGGAGAAATGGAGCTGAGATGAAGTGTTTCAAACAGCTAATGGGCTAGCTTGCTCACTCATTAACAGCAAGGTACCCAAAACTAAAAATAAGAGATGAAAACTAAGCAAATGATTTTTTAAGCAATGTCTAAATACTTTAGGTAAATTAAACAAATATTTATTGGACACTCTCAGATGGTAACGCGTCTGACTACAATGTGGGAGATCCTAGTTCAATCCCTGGGTCGGTAAGATCTCCTGGAGAAGGAAATGTCAACCCACTCTGGTATTCTTACCTGGAAAATCCCATGGATGGGGGAGCCCAGTAGGGCTCCATGGGGTCGCAAACAGTTGGACACGACTGAGCGACTTCACTTTCTTTCTCCATAATACTGGTCAGTTGGTATCCCTCTTCTCTCAAATAGTAACATGACCTATAGTTCCTCATCAGTATCATTCCTTTGAGTCATGAGATGATTTGTTTTGACATCATTTAGCCACTACAACAAGAGAAATTTGAATGTGAACTTCATATTAGATAGTACTATTGTATCAATATTAGATTTCTTGGTTTTGAGAATTGAACTATGGTTACGTTTTCTTAAATGTCCACATTCTTAGGACATATGTGCTAGATGAATGATGTCATGACCTCTGCAAATTACTTTCAGGTGGCTTAGCAAGATGATAATAATTATTATAGTAATTATAATATTGTAGATGGTTTATATGACAGAGCAATTGTGCCAAAATGTTAACAGTGGGTTGAACTTAGGTGAAGGATATGTGGGAATACAATATAGTTTTATTAAAACTTTTCTGTAGAAATGAAAGCATTTTTAATAAAAACTTTGAGTGGAATTAAGGATCTGTCTTATCAAAGAACTCATAGAGAATGGTACCCAAATGGTGCCTAAAGGAGCAATTGGTCTCTCAATGCTCCTTAGCAATTTCTTTCTTTATGCCTAGTTGTTGCTATATTGTATTTCCTCCATTGGTTGTAAACTTCAAGTGCACTTCTCTAATTCCATCTACAGAGTCCCTCATTCTATCTATTCTAGTCACTCTCAACACATGACTTAGTGCATTTTTTTCACCTCTAGATTAACCTGTTAGCAATATCTATTTTAACTCGCTGTCCCAGAAGTGTCTCCATCCTCCACCCCCTCCAAAGGCAACCACATATTTTCCATCCTTCAATATTGTCAGTAACGCTCACCCTTCTTCCCTCTTAGACTCTTGCTGATTACCCTCTCCTCTTGACCTTTCCCTGAATCCCAGCATAAGTGTGTATATATGACCTTTCACAATTCTTAAAGGTAACAATCAGCTGCTCCCCACCAAGAACTTGGAGGGAAACAAATAGAAGGAAATGAGCTAAACTGTGATCACAAGTGGATCACGTGTTACAGATTGAAGTGGAAATCTACAAAGTTGCCTTAAAGAGACAGAATGGCTCTAAGGTCATCCATAAAAACTTGGTTAAAATTAGATTAGTAATATTCATATATGCATAGAAACAATATGGCATTTACTTAAAAATTAGTTTAGAAAATCAGCAGAGGACAAAAGTACAGTGATAGAAAAGACATAAGTGGTTACCATGGGCTGGGGTGGAGGGGGTTTATGGGAATTATCTGCAAAGGACGCAGAGAATATTTTAAGCTGCTGGAAATGTTCTAGAGTTTGATCATTTGGGAGGTACATGACTACATACACTTTTTAAAAGTCATTGAATTGTACTTTTAAAATTGGTTGATTTTACTGTAGATAAGTTATAAATAAACAAAGATAGCTTTAAAATGGAGTTATCACTATAACAGTGTTTATTAGTAGTAACAAAATCGGAATGACATATATTATAATTGATTACTACACACAGGTGGGCACAGCACCCTATCTATGGTGCTGAATAACAAGAATATGTGATCCTTCCTGCTACAACCCTTAGGGTCAACATGCCCTTCCTAACCTGCGCTAGTTGCTCTGAAAATGCTTTCCTTTGGGAGCTTCTAGCTCTGCACAGAAGCCTTAGTGCATTGCATCATAATAAAATTATGCATCATAATAAAATAAAAAGCCTTTGTTTTACTTGAATATATTGAGAATATCCCTCTTATTCAAAGTGTACTCCTGGAATTACAGCTTTTAAGAGAGCTAAAAGGACACATACAAATCTTTTATTTGTCATCAGATATTATCTCGCCCACACTGGGCTTAAAAATATCAGTGACAGTGGAAAATGTCTGTCCTTCACATTTCTTCTTCTATTTCTCAGGTAGGAGAGGGGGAGAAGACCAAAAAAATGGTCTAATTGCATCCAGAATGGATTTTTCTCTTTCGTTAGGCAAGTAACAAACCCAGGAAATTCTAAATTCTGGAAGCTCATCTGTCAGCATCTGGTTCCCCAGAGACCAAAATAATGCTTTTATTTAGCTGAAGGTTGCTATAGGCAGCCACACGCCTGCCTGGGAAAATACATCATTTTTTGAAAATGTGAAAATGACTGCTACAGGGAGGCGAAGACCTAGTTACAGGTCCCATTTCAGAGCCTTCAGTCCCAGCTGCAGAGACTGAATAGGACAGTGATGACCCTGGGGATTCAGGAATTCAGTTTCTATGTGACATCCTCATAATCCCTAGGCCAAATTGAGGAAGAACTGCTACTATCACCAGCTCAGAAAAGTCATCAATGGCAGAGAGCCAGTCTTGACTCCAAAGGAGGCATTGCCAGTCTCTCACTCAGCTTTCACAGCTGGACCCTTCAGAGGACTATGAGTGAGTTCAGTTCAGTTCAGTTCAGTCACTCAGTCGTGTCCAACTCTTTGCGACCCCATAAACCGCAGCACGCCAGGCCTCCCTGTACCTCAGCAACTCCCGGAGTTTACCCAAATTCTTGTCCATTGAGTCGGTGATACCATCCAACCATCTCATCCTCTGTCGTCCCCTTCTCCTCCTGCCCTCAATCTTTCCCAGCATCAGGGTCTTTTCCAATGAGTCAGCTCTTCACATCAGGTGGCCAGAGTACTGGAGCTTCAGCTTCAGCATCAGTCCTTCCAATGAATATTCAAGACTGATTTCCTTTAGGATAGACTGGTTGGATCTCCTTGCAGTCCAAGGGACTCTCAAGAGCCTTCTCCAACAACGCAATTCAAAAGCATTAATTCTTTGGTGCTCAGCTTTCTTTATAGTCCAACTCTCACATCCATACAAAACTACTGGTAAAACCATAGCTTTGACTAGATGGACCTTTGTTGGCAAAGTAACGTCTCTGCTTTTTAATATGCTCTCTAGATTGGTCATAGATTTTCTCCCAAGGAGTAAGTGTCTTTTAATTTCATGGCCGCAGTCACCAACTACAGTGATTTTGGATCCCAAAAAAATAGTCTGTCACTTTCCACTGTTTCCCCATCTATTTCCCATGAAGTGATAGGACCAGATGTCATCATCTTAGTTTTCTGAATGTTGAGTTTTAAGCCAACTTTTTCACTCTCCTCTTTCACTTTCTTCAAGAGGCTCTTTAGTTCTTCTTTTCATTTTTCTATAAGGGTGATATCATCTGCATATCTGAGGTTATTGATATTTCTCCAGAAATCTTGATTCCAACTTGGGCTTCTTCGAGCCTGGCATTTCGCAAAATGTTCTCTGCATAGAAATTAAATAAGCAGGGTAACAATACACAGCCTTGATGTACTCCTTTTCCAATTTGGAACCAGTCTGTTGTTCCATGTCCAGCTCTAACTGTTGCTTCCTGACCTGCATACAGATTTCTCAGGAGTCATGTCAGGTGGTCTGGTATTCCCATCTCTTTGAGAATTTTCCACAGTTTGTTGTGATCCACACAGTCAAAGGCTTTGGTATAGTCAATAAAGAAAAAGTAGATGTTCTTCTGGAACTCTCTTGCTTTTTCAATGATCCAATGGATGTTGGCTATTTGATCTCTGGTTCCTCTGCCTTTTCTAAATCCAGCTTAAACATCTGGAAGCTCATGATTCACACACTGTTGAAGCCTTGCTTGGAGAATTTTGAGCATTACTTTGCTAGTGTGTGAGATGAGTGCAATTGTGCAGTATTTTGAACATTCTTTGGCATTGCTTTTCTTTGGGATTGGAATGAAAACCACCTTTTCCAGTCTTGTGGCCACTGCTGAGTTTTCCAAATATGCTGGCATATTGAGTGCAGCACTTTAATAGCACCATCTTTTAGGACTTGAAATAGCTCAGCTGGATATCCATCACCTCCTCTAGCTTTGTTCGTAGTGATGCTTCCTAAGGCCTTCTTGACTTTGGACTCCAGGATGTCAGGCTCTAGGTGAGTGATCGCACCAGCATGCTTATCTGGGCATTAAGATCTTTTTTGCATAGTTCTTCTGTGTATTCTTGCCACCTTTTTTTAGTATCTCCTGCTTCTCTTAGTTTCATAGTCTTTCTGTCCTTTATTGTGCCCATCTTTGCATGAAATGTCCCCTTGGTATCTCTAATTTTCTTGAAGAGATCTAGTCTTTTCTATTCCATTGTTTTCCTCGATTTCTTTGCATTGATCACTGAGGAAGACTTCCTTATCAATATCTATATTGATCAGTATATAGTATATAAATATATATATAATTTGTTTTAAACTGATAGCCATGTATTCAAATACATTTTAAAAGCTCTACATTTTTTCCTTCCCTCCCAATATTTTATGTTTTTGACATCACATTTTACATCTTGTATTCACCTTAACTATTTATTGTAGTTATAATCCATTTTATGGGGTTTTTTTTTGAAAGCATTAATTCTTCGGCACTCAGTCTTCTTTAATTTTTTCAATTTATTTATTTTAATAGGAGGATAATTTTTTTTAACTTTCATACTTTTTAAGTAGTTGATCCACTGCCTTAATATATATTTGCCTTTACACTTGAAATCTTTTCCTTCTTGTATTTTTTTTTTATTTCTTCTTAGAGGATTTTCTTTTTAACTTAAAGAATACCTTTTAACAGTTCTTGGAAGGCAGTTTAGTAAGGATGAACTATTTCAGTTTTTGCTTGTCTGGGAAAATTTATCTCTTCTTCAATTCTGAATAAAAACTTGCTGGGTAGATTATCTTTGGTTGCAAATTTTTCCTTTCAGCACTTTACATATATTATGCTTCTTCCTTCTTGCCTGCAAAGTTACTGCTGAAAAATTAGCTGATAGTGCTGTGAAGAATTATATGTGATTCTTGTTTTTCTCTTGTTGCCTTTAAAATTCTCTTTAAGTTTTACCATTTTAATTATGACATGTCTGGGTGTACATACATTGGGTTTATCTTTTGGTTGGACACTCCATGCTTCCTGGAGTTAAATATCCGTTTCCTTCCATAGATTAAGATAGTTTTCAGCCATTATTTCATCAAATTTGTTTTCTTCCCTTTTATATCTTCTCCTTCTGGAACTCCTACAACGTGAACGTTATTGTGCTTGATGTTGCCCCAGAGATTTCTTATGCTATCCTCATTGTTTTAAACTCATTTTTCTTTTTGCTCTTCTGACTTTGTGATTTCCACTATTCTATCTTCCTGGTCATTTATGTGTTCTTCTATACCACTTAATTTGCTATTGATTTCCTCTAGTCTTGGGCTCCAAAATCACTGCAGATGGTGACTGCAGCCATGAAATTAAAAGAGGCTTGCTCTTTGGAAGAAAAGCTATGACAACCTAGACAGGATATTAAAAAGCAGAGACGTTACTTTGAGAAGTTACTTTGCCACAAAGGTCCATCTAATCAAAGCTATGGTTTTTCCAGTAGTCATGCATGGATGTGAGAGTTGGACCATAAAGAAAGCTGAGTGCCGAAGTACTGATGTTTTTGAACTGTGGTGTTGAAGAAGACTCGAGAGTCCCTTAGGCTGCAAGAAGATCAAACCAGTCAATCTTAAAGGAAATTAGTCTTGAATATTCATTGAAAGGACTGATGCTGAAGCTGAAGCTCCAATACTTTGGCCACCTGATGTGAGGAACTGACTCTTTGGAAAAGACCCTGATGCTGGGAAAAATTGAAGGCAGGAGGAGAAGGGGACAATCGAGGATGAGATTGTTGGATGGCAGCACCGTCTTGTTGGACATCAGTTTGAGCAAGCCCGGGAGTTGGAGATGGACAGGGAAGCCTGGCATGCTGCAGTTCCTGTGGTTGCAAAGAGTCGGACATGACTGAGCGACTGAACTGACTGAGTATATTTTTCATTTAAGCTAGTATACTCTTCAGGTCTGACTTTTTAAAAAGTATTTTCTAATTCTTTCTTGAGTTCTCACTGTTCCCCTATTCTCCTAAGTTCAGGGAGCATTTTTATGATTATTGCTTTGAATTTTTCCAGGTGAATTACTTATTTCTGTCTCATTACAGCTTCTTTCTAGGGTTGTATCTTGTTCTTTAATTTGGAAAATATTCCTCTCTCTTCTCATTTTGTGTGACTTTCTGTGTTTGTCTTAAATTAGGTGAAAGAGTTGCCTCTCCCACTCCTTGTGTGGGAGCATCCTTATGCAGACTGAATGTGCCCAGCTGTTTGACCAGAGGATTCGAGCTAAAGCAAGTGTGGGCTGGAGATCTTTCTGGGACACAGGGCTATCATTTTGGCTGAGTGGGCTGGAGATGGAGCTTATTGTGGTCCAGGGCTTCTCCCAGGGCACATCAAATCCCACTGTCTGGGTGAAGAGAGATTTAGAACTAGAACCCAGCTTGGACCAGGGCTTCTCCCAAAGTATCCTGGAAGCTGCCACCCTGGCTGAATGGGGCTTAAGCTAGAACTGAGTATGGACCAGGGCTTCTCTAGAAGTGTGCTGGAACCAGAGTCATTTGCTGACTGTGGGTCAAGTTGGGGTGACCTTGAAGGCCAATCAGGCCAACTCTAATGGCCTGGTGCTTATCAACTTGCTGCCTCTGTGCTGGGGCTCAGAGAAAGTAAGTTTGTGCATAAGTCCTGCTTGTTTTCAGCTCATTTTTCCAGAGCCAGACCCCAGGGCTGGAAAGCCCAATGTGGGGCTCAATTTCCCCACTCCCTAGAAAAGACCTCTGAATTTGTGATGTCCCCTTTCTCTTTGGGATCACCCACTGGGCGTGTGGATTCTGACTAGATTCTTTCTCTTCCCTTCATGGTTTTTGTCCAAATATGGTTTTTCTTTAGATCCTTAATTGTAGTAAAACTGTGCTGCTAATCTTCAGGTTGTTCTCAGAGAGAGCTCTTCTATATGTAATTATAGTTTTGATGTGTCCCTGGTGGCTCAGACAGTAAAAGAATCTGCTTGTCTTGCAGGAGACCCGGGTTTGATCCCCGGTTTGGGAAGATCCCTTGGAGAAGGACATGGCAGCCCACTTCAGTATTCTTGCCTGGAGAATCCCCATGGACAGAAGAGCCTGGAGGGCTACAGTCCATGAGGTCACAGAGAGTCGGACACAACTGAGCAACTAAGTATAGCACATGGGAGGAGAATCTTCCTACTCTCAATCCATTTCCAGACCTCCTCATTTTTCCCAACCACTTTCATTATTATTGGTATCTTTCCTCCCACTCCAGTTCCCACTCTGCTTACCTCTGGCTAAAACAAACAAACAAATATTTATTCATTTTTTATGGCTCAGTACAAGACTTAGCTTATCCATGAAGCTTCCCTGCAATTTCTTCATCTGGTGTTCTCTTTCCCTCCTCTTCAAGTGTCCTGGTACATCTGTGATCCTCGCCATACAGGTTAACACTTCATTGTTTGCAAATTATTTCATGAGTTTGTTTTTGAAACTTACCCCACATCACTCTAGTGCCTGGCAGACTGCCAGACATGTAAAAGGCTTCCTGATTTCTAGGCTGAAACAATTTTCTAGGCTGAAAACTGTTTACAGCTACTTTCTTAAACCTGTTAAAAAAAAGAAAAAGAGAAACTATACTTAATCCACTAAGAATGATGTTCAAAATTCAATAATTATCTTGTGAAATATTTCCATTCCCCATGCAATTTGACGCTTTTACCCAGGAGAATATCTCTCATCTTTTATATTGTTAACTCTACTGTTTGACAAATAGAGTTCACCTAGAATCTCCCTTCAAACCATTTTTAAACTTTCACCCTTTCAGAAAAGACTCTGGGCTGTATCTCATGAAGCCAGTCAGATTCACTAATTTGTAACCAATTTTTGATTTACTAAATGCCAGTGTTCAGCTAGAAGGGAGATGGAAAAGCCCCGGGTAATTGCTGACCTTCTGATTAGGGGGACAAGATAAACATACCCAATTTCATACTGATATATCTACAGAGATTGGGTGTGAAAGATTTTTCCCAAGATTAAAGAGAAGAAGGAAAGCACATGGACTAAAAATGGCATGTGGTTAAAGGACTTCTGAATTAATGGAAAGAGAGATTTATTATAACCTCCAAATGGATAAGAAATATGCTGGTGCTGGTCTTTTCTGAAAACCTGAATGCCATTCTGAGAAGGTTAGTTCTAGAAATGGATCTTGTCTTCTAAATAAGTGGAATATACTATAAACAATAAGGAGTTTTGCTCCTGATGAGAAGGACAGGTGTCTACTATGCCTACAGTGTTCTAAAGAGCAGAGCCAGCTCGTAACAGAATTGTGCAGCATAAAGGGTTTGGTTTGGTTCTTCTCTGTCCTCCTCCATGTGTGCAGACCAGTCCCAAATATCTTCCCTAGTCTTTTCAGGGACGTCTTCCACCTCAGCCCCTTGCACTTTTTCCCCTCCCTTTTGTGTTGCCCATTGCAAACGTGCCCCAGTGCCGCCAGAGATTCATGCTAATTTCAGTGGAGAGATGACTTGATGTGTATTCTTCCCAAGAATATATGTATTTGAACAGGAGGAAGATTGAGATAACCCAAGGGAGTGAGTTTCTAAAAGACATTTCGCCTTGAGGATTCTCTGAACACAAATTACTTTGCAGACCATCTGGCTAATAAGACAGCACTGGGAACAGATTAGAGTGGGGTCGTGGTGCACAGTCAAGCTCTCTGAAGTGACCCAGAGGAGCACCATCAGACATGAGCAGAAGACTTGTGATTAGGATGAGGAAAATTTTGGTAAAGAATCATTTGGTAATGAGTCACGCAGATGCCATGTCTGACTCACAGCTTGCAGGGAGTGAGGACTTCTGTCTGTCCCAGAGGGGCCCCTGGGAAAACCACAACAATGAGCAATATCAACACATCACAAATAAGTTCCAGCCTCAGTGGGAATCCAGGTCTGTCTGAACGGTCAGGACGGCCAGAATAGTAACAGAAAGATCCCAGAACTTTCCCCCTGTTTAAGCAAAAAGTGAGTACTTTCTATTTATATATATGTCTCAAGGAAATGCATAATTTCATCTTCATTCATATTCAGTCATTCTTTTGCTATGAACCTATTTTTATATTTGCTGTGGACTAATAATATTTCTACTTCAGAGATTCTCTGAAAAGATTGCACTGTCATTAGAGGTTCCATGTATGGGGGAATAATGTGGAATAAGAACAGATATGGTACAGTGGCAGGGGTATTGGTGGACTGGAAAATATGACAACCAGCAAAGCCTGCATGAGATATGTTAGAAAGAGTCAAAGGATGACACTAGAAGACTATATCTGAGCCTACATGTCAATAGGATTCAATATCAGAAAAGGAGTTGCAAAGCCAGCTAAAGCACATCCTCCTGTGAGCCTCATTCAACCCCAGGCAACCTTATATGAGTCTAATGTTTCACTCCTCACTTACAGATGTGGAAACTGAGACTCAGAGATATTAATTACCTTGCTCAAGATGAAGACAGCAAGCCAACGACAGAGCAAGGATTTTGCATACTGGAGACACTGAAAGAAATGATTTGGAAACATACAAAGGGATATTAGTTGAGTAATGGGAGACAATGAGCCCTGGGTGTCAGGTGAAGATTCATCTACTTATCCACTGCTTTAGGGAAAGTTTTAATTTGACATTACCAACAGAAAAACACTATTAAATCCTAAAAGACTCTGAGAGAAGTGATTTCATACTTTTAAATGATAATGTTTTCTTATTTTCTGTTGTTCTTATTGTCAGGGTTGTCTGATTATTAGTCTTACCTAAGTCCCTCTAGGAATGAAATAATTCCTCCTGCTTAATTGAATGATAAAACAAATGCCTCCACTGCCATTTTTATTTATGGTGTAATCAGCTCAGCTCCTCAGAATATGCAACAGACTCATGGCCTTTTCAAAATATGGATGATCTCAGCTTGTGTATGCTCAATAACACTCTGAATGTGTTTATTCAAACACTCTTCTCCTAATTATTAAGTTTGGGTGTATTTCAAGGGACATTTAATTCATCTCTGTGTCATTTACTTTGAGCTCTTTCAAATCATTCAGAATACACTGCAAGAAATATTTGCTTCTTAGTTAGTATCAGGGGCTTCCCTGGTGGCTCAGAGGGTAAAGCATCTGCTTGCAATGCAGGAGACCCAGGTTCGATTCCTGGATAGTATCAGAGCCACTACTTACCTTAAAATTGTGTGCATTGGGTCAAGATAAAATGAAAATGCAGATTTCAAGTGAATTTTTGAACTTTGAGGTTGAAAAAACAGATTTTCAGCAGACAACTACTTCCTAACTTTATTTTATATGCTAAAATTTGCAGTTACTCCATAACGTTTAGGAGTATATGAGAGGCCACAAAAGAATGAGTTAATTTTGCATGGCACCGTCTCTTCTGCCTTGTATTTGCGTCCCTGGGTCAGTATTCATGTTTTTGACCTTTTCCCATGCACAACATTTCTACATGAACCTCTTAGGGAATGTCAGTATTTGATAAAGAAAATCCAAGTCAGAAATAAATCACATTAAGTTAGAGGAACAACGTTGAATACTGAACAACTGGTATACCATGATAATACAATTTAGGGCAGCTGTAAATAAAATCCAAGTCAGCACCGAGAAACCATGCAAGGTGTTCCTTGCTGAACAGAATTACTATGTAAATCAGAAATCAAATGAAGAGTACATGCAAGATATTTTATCCCACGTGAAGATCAGTCACCCTTCCTAGAGGCACAATGATGTTGGCAGTGAGAAAGAAAAATTAGTGATTTCCCAACTGGGATGCATCCTCCGAGTCTGTTACTGAAATTGTTAAAAGTAAATAAATAAATAAAAAGCCCTTAGTAGAATAATGCAATATCTCGGATTAGATCTCAGTACATTTTACATGTGAGGTATACTGTAGCCTAATTCTTCCTTTTTTCCTTGGATTTATGAACAGTCACAAACTTTCTAAAGGGCAAGGGCAATCCTTTCATCTAAGGTTAATTTTTTGTTGGCCATACAACAAATTATCCAGTCTCCCCAGTTTGATCTATTAAGTGCTGAATGGCGTGGCCCCTCCTTAATTCTCAAACTCTCCTCCAGTCACTCACCTACAAGTAGGTCAAATTATCCACAACAGATTATGATCTTTTCAGATTCAACTAGGAAATCTTTTTGTCTCCTCCATGCTCCATATTTTACTAATAATCAGACTGGTTGACTAGAGGCCATGGTTTAGATATCCTTATACCTCAAAGTTCAAGCAAAGGGCCCAGAATCCACTAGAAATTGCTAGATATATATTTTTAGTATGATTAATAAAAAACTTCCTGACATGAGCTAGTAATCAACATTTTCCACAACATTTTCAGCCAAGTGGAGTCAAATACTACTTTCAAAGCTTTGAAAAAGAACTTACTTCACCACTCATTTTATTAATATTGAAGTTATTTGGTTAGGAGTGATGCCAAAACTTTTCACATATTCTAAGAAATATCATTGCAAGTCTGGAAACAGAAAGAAAAAAAAATAACACAAGCCCACAACTGAATGCTAGATGATGACTTCTCAGCCGGTGCCTGCATTTGATATGAAGGGAGAGCTCTCTGAAACTTCAGTGCTTAGATTCCACAGTTATATAGTCACCCTTATTTAAGAAATATATTACGTTAAAGATGAAACTCTAATTGCTTGCTGTAAATGGGAGCTGTATTGAAATGACTCCTAGGGATTTTAGCTTTTATCTTGACAACTATCCACAAGTTGGCAAATATTCACTTGCATTTGCTATGTATCTGTGTCTGGGGACTAATGCCAACATTTTTCCTCTACTGATAATCCCCAGAATACCAGAACTACAATATTTTCAGTAGAAATATGGAACAACTCATTTTCAGAAAGCACAAATTAAAGTAAATACTAAATTGGGAGCCTTTACATTTTCAGGATATTATGGGGACTATCTTGTGCAATTTTGAAGTAATTTGAAGATTTTGTGCTATAAGACAGACCAATGTCTGTCTCCATTATTATACTCTGCAAAGAAGAAAAATCAATTCTTTTTCCCAGTATCTCGTCTTTCTAAATCCGGTTGAATATATTCTGTAGAAATCCTCTTTGTAGAGATTTTATCATGGCGGGAGGTGAGCACTGCCAATACAGCAGCATTAATAACTATTAAAGAAATTTAAGCTGAGAGCTCAGAGGGAAATCTATCCTGACAAGAATCTCCTGAGAGGAATTATCATTCACTTAGAGAATTCAAACTGTCCCTTACCACTGCATCCCCTATATGTAGCCTGGTCACAAAGAACCCTCCACAAAGAAGGCCAGATGAAATGATTAGGCCTTTCTCCAAATTAATAGTGGATTCTTTAAGCTTTACCTTTCTGATAAACAAGGAGAGGTTGCAACGCAGTTTTACCTTGCAACAGGAAAATAAAACAGGCTTTCTTAGAAGTGTGCATCCCCAGGGCCTTTGTGATGAATCAGCATTCATAGATTCCTTTGACCTTATTAAGGGCAGACACAGCAGATAATATTAATAATGCACCCTTCAATAGATCAAGAGTATTGCTTCCAAAGGCTGCATAGCTGAAAACACTAATTAATGTTGCTTCTTTGGGGAGGGAACCGGGGGACTAGTGAGAAGGTAAAGCAGTTTTACCAGAGCTTGGATGATAAAATGCTGGCCTTAATTTTCCTTTTTCTTATCTGGCTCTTCATACTGTGGATTGAATGCAGCACATCTCGCCTGGCCTGTGGAACCATAAGCAGCCCATAATCAATGGATTCCTAATGAGAACAGCCAGCTAAGCAGCCGCAATAATCACCTTTTGGACAATCAATACAGAAGGAAATGTGAAAAGAGTTTGATATCAGTTATTTTTCTAATTATCCCTAACCAGTTCTAATTAGAGGGATGTGGTATGCATTCCAGAGACCTTTGATGAGTAGACATATTGGAATCTTTTCAAATAATTACAGAATTAAGATATATGAACTACACAGCCTGGGATACATGAAATAGCAGGGGCAGAGAAACACATGTAGGTTTGAAAGGAAGAGCCTTTATTTTTCCTTGGTGCTAGATATGACACTTCAAGTGCCCAATTTAATTAACCTTACCAGAAACAAAGATTTGAAAGAAAAAAGTGTATCTGTTCAAAATATCAGTTCACAACTACAACTAAAGACACAACCAAAACAATTACACTACCTCCTCCCTAACAGCCAGAGAAGGAGCCAGTGATTGACTGAGGTCAGTTTCAGCCAGACACCCAAATTTCACGAGACTGGCTGCAAATCGCCGCCAGAGCTCTGTGCTGTTCCTGGATTATTCTGCTGCAGCACACTCCTTTCTAAGCAAGAACTCTGGCTTCTGGTCAGTATGGAGAGCAACAGAAACCGGAGCATGCAGTGTGATTTGTCTGAACTCTGCATAGGCAGCAGCATGAAACAGAGCTTCTGCTACCAGCTGTGTGACCTCTGCCAAGTCATCTAACCCCTCTGAGCCTCAATAGCCTCATCACCAAAATGAGGATGTGATAAGCACACCAGCTCCCCTCAGATCTAAATTCAGTCTACAGTGATCTGAGCCGCCTGCTGGTACTTTCGTTTTCACCAGAGAGTTAATTCTCTTCACTATGAACTGCAGTTGAACATTTAACAGATCTGTCCCTGCTGTCCCTCCAAAGGAAGCATGAAGTCAGATGAGTACTAGCTAGGGATGGTGAAAAATCAGATAAATAGTAGAAGATCAGAACATTTTGGCTATTTCCAAATCCTGCATCTATAGGATTGATGTCACATACACAAAACATTCAGATAATCCTCTGAAAGTTTTCTTTTTTGTCCTAATGTCTTGATACTGTACAAACCAAATCAACCCAAATTACACTGCTATGTCTCATTTCACTTCCTATTGCTCTTATCTAGGAGTGAAAATAAGCATTCTGATTGCTGAAAAATTCACAAACTAATGAAGATCAAGACATTAACTAAGGTACTTGGAACAGATCACATCTTTCAGGTATTTCATTTCTGTTCAGCATCCAAGAACTGGAGCCAGATCCTGTACCTTGGAAGAATAAAAAAAATGGTTAAATGATATAAGTATTTTGATTCACAGGTCTTTTTAGATCGCTACACATGGGATCAGTTCAAGGAGGTACAAGGTGAAGGGTAGCAGAATATGTCAGCCCAGAGTATCTAGCTTTGGAATATAGATTATTTTGATCTATAAGCACTTGAAAAACAATAAATGCAGAGTGATGCTTTGTCTGATGTCCCCTTATCTGCCTAAAGACAGACTCTCCAAAAGGGAACTCAATTGTCATAAACCCTCTTCCCAGGACTTTCACCCACCAGGGAGAGAAGTCAACACAACACCCAGACATACTCTTTTACAGAATGTCATACTGCCCCTTATCTATTCTGAAGCCCTATTCATTTTCCTGAAAATCATTTACTCTCCCTTAGGAGGCTTACACCTTCCTTCTTTTTATTTAATATGGTATTTAATCCTGAATTCTAATGTCACCTCTTTGAACTATTCATTTTTCCTTGCCTATCTCCCATGATTCACATACTAATATATTTCTATTTGTTTTTCTCTTGTTAATATATGTTTTAGCACAGGAATCATGGTTAGGAACTCAGAGGGTAGAGGGAAATTACTTTTCCTCCCCTACAAAAAGTTGGCTTAAAACTCAACATTCAGAAAACTAAGATCATGGCATCTGGTCCCGTCACTTTACGGCAAATAGATGGAGAAACAATGGAAACAATGACAGACTTTATTTTGGGGGCTCCAAAATCACTGCAAATGGTGACTGCAGCCATGAAATTAAAACATGCTTGCTCCTTGGAAAAAAAGCTATGACCAATGTAGACAACATATTAAAAAGCAGAGACATTACTTTGCCAACAAAGGTCCGTCTAATCAAAGCGATGGTTTTTCCAGTAGTCATGTATGGATGTGAGAGTTGGACTATAAAGAAAGCTGAGCACAGAAGAACTGATTCTTTTGAACTGTGGTGTTGGAGAAGACTCTTGAGAGTCCCTTCAATAGCAAGGAGATTCAACTGGTCAATCCTAAAGGAAATCAGTCCTGAATAGTATTTGAAAGGACTGATGCTCAAGCTGAAGCTCCAATTCTTTGGCCACCTGATGCAAAGAACTGATTCACTGGAAAAGACCTTGATTCTGGGAAAGATTGAAGGCAGGGGGAGAAGGGGATGACAGAGGATGAGATAACTGGAAGGCATCCCTGACTAGATGGACATGAGTTTGAGTAAGCTCCAGGAGTTGGTGATGGACAGGGAAGCCTGGTGTGCTGCAGTCCATGGGGTCTCAAAGAGTTGGACATGACTGAGTGACTGAACTGAACAAAGCTTTGTGGGATTCAACCTAGGTCTGTTGTTTTTGAAAACAGAAAAGTACCTGATCAGCACAGCGTGGTCAGTGGGTAGCTAAATTCTAACAAATCCCATTTTCTATATCCCCTTGCCTAGGATTGCCATATACTTGTCTCCTAACCAGGACACTTTGAGACCTAAAAGGAGACTTTAGTAATAATTATACCAAGTCGACAGAAGCAAATGAGAACTGAGTCAGGCAAACAGAACTATGGTCACCCTATTCAGGCCCCGTAATGTGAAGGTTCTGAGTAACTAGAAATCACCGACCTATCCAAAACATCTGAAGAGCTCTGACCAAGAAGGCTTCCCTGGTAGCTCAGATGGTAAAGAATCTACCTGCAATGTGGGAGACCCAGGGTCGATCCCTGGGTGGGGAAGATCCTCCAGAGAAGGGCATGGCAACCCACTCCAGTATTGTTGCCTGGAGAATTCCATGGACAGAGGAGCCTGGCAGGCTACGGTCCATAGGGTCACAAAGTGTCTGACATGACTGAGTGACTAACACTTTCACTTTCTTTCAATCACGAGTGCAAGGATTACAGCTGCATTGTAATTTTGTATTCAATCCTTGCATCCTTCCCTTTTCTCTCTTTCCTTCTGGAGCCCACTCTTTTCTTTCCTCTTCCCTTTTCTGTCCTCCCTCCCTTCTTCTATCCTTCCTTTCTTCTTTCTGTCCTGTATTTAGGATTACTAGATACTAGTTCCTGTGCAGAAACTGAATATAAATCAGAAATGGTCTCTGCATTCATGGAGCAAGTGGTCTGAGGGAATACTATCATTAATAAAAAAGTCACAGATAAACAATTGAATTATGCAAAGACTACAAATGAGGTTCTGGTGCATAGTGCTTAGGATGTGTATATACATCATACAGTATTCAATTAAGAGTCAATAAATAAGGTAGGATGCTACTGCAGATAATGAATCACGATGGTCATCTCATTGAAGGCACCATCTCTCTGCTGTTTAAGCCATATGGACAACTGAATGCTCCCTAAGAAAACTTCACTTTTCAATCTCATTTTCATTAATCCCAAGAGTATCAAGATTCTGTGGTTTGATTTTCAATTTAAAAGAATACTGTAAATTCACTCACTTTTATCCCCTGCATATTTGAGTAACTTATAGGCGACCAAGGTTTACACCCCAGAGGCAAGGAAAGCAATTGTTTTGTTCATAATACGGCTGAGGAAATATAAAGGTTGGCTCAATCTTAATGTCTTTCTTCCTTGGAAAGGAGGTATCGTGTGTGGATGTTGTTGTCTCGTCACTAAGTTGTATCTGACCCTTTTGCAACCCCATGGGCTGTAACCCACTAGACTCCTCTGTTCTTGGGATTTCTCAGGCAAGAATACTGGAGTGGGTTGTCATTTCCTTCTTCAGGGGATCTTCCTGATCCAGGGATCAAACCCATGTCTTCTCATTGGCAGGCAGATTTGTTATTACTGAGCCACCAGGGAAGCCCCGTGTATGTGGATGTGTGCTTAGTCACTCAGTTGTGTCCGACTCTTGGCAACCCCGTGGACTGTAGCCTGCTAGGCTTCTCTGTTCATGGGTACTCTCCAGGCAAGAATAATGGGGTGGGTTGCCATGCCTTCCTCCAGGGGACCTTTCCAACCCAGGGACTGAACCCAGGCCTTCCACATCACAGGCATATTCTTTACTGTCTGAGCTACCAGGGAAGACCATGTATGTGGATATTATTATATTAACATTGAAAATGGGGAGACACAAGAGAGAGCTAAACAGACTCCATAAAAGAGAGAACAGAGAGCCTGCCGCGGGCCCTGTCTGAGTCCTTCTCTTTCATCACCAGGCTTGGCTCCCTACTTCTTGTCAGGTTAGCTCTAAACCAAGCCTTAAAGTTCACTAAGGCATCCATAATTTAGATTGTGCTACTTAAAATCTGAATAATTCTGATTCTGGCTGAAATCTCCTTCTAAGTTGTCTGTGGGGAAGATTTTGCCAAATAAGTTAATATAGTGAAGTAGATTGCTAGGGGTTGGATTGTGAGATAGTTAAATAATATTTGAAGTGACTTCCAAACACGTTAACAACCCTCATTTATGTACAAACAAATGTGGAAATTGGAAATCACTGCTTTATTTCTTCTGAAACAAATCTCTTGTGGAAACTTAACAAAATATGATGTTGGGGTTTCCCTGGTAGTCCAGCAGTTAAGAGTCGACCTGCCAATGCAGGGTACACAGGTTCAATCCCTAGTCCGGGAAGATCCCACAGGCCATGAGGCAACTGAATCCACTCACCATAACTACTGAAGCCCACGTGCCCCAGAGCCAGTGCCCTGCAACAAGAGAGGCCACTGTGATGAGAAGCCTGTGCACACAACTAGAGAGTAGCCTCCACTCACCATGACAAGAGAAAGCCTGCACACAGCCATGAAGATCAGCACAGTCAAAAATAAAAATAAATAAAATGTTAAAAGAAGAAAGAAAAATACTTTGTTTAAATTTCTCCTTAAACTTAGGGTAGTAAGCCTGAAGTTAAAAATGAAAGTTTACATTTCTGATTTGGCACTAATATTTCTCTTATTGTAACTCACAAAATGTTAGATATGAGTGATAAACACAGTGCCCTAATCCGCTGTTGCCACAGAGGTGCTTAATGATCTCTGCAGGAAATGTCATGGCACTCATGTTTTTGCACAATGAGGAAACTCTTTTCTCAACCAGAACTTCAAAAGGGAAATAAGCCTTTCTGCAAAATGGAGTCTTCCACACCACCCCAACCCCAAAACACCACAATTCATAAAAAATCTACTCTACCAAGAAGACCCCAAAATTGCAGCATCACAGAGCTGATGGCAGCAATTCTTAGAGACCATTGGAGAGGAAACCTTTACCAAACTTGGTTAGTAGAAGTTCAATATTTAAAGGCTTTATTTTGAGTGAGTGTGTAAGCATAGACTTGCCTTAGTAGTAGTGCCTTTGAATCAAGAGCAAGATGCACTGGAATTGTATGAATGAACGTGGAAGTGAAAGTCACTCAGTTGTGTCTGACTCTTTGGGATCCCATGGACTATACAGTCCATGGAATTCCCCAGGCCAGAACACTGGAGTGGATAGTCTTTCCCTTCTCCAGGGGCTCTTCCCAAACCAGGGATCGAACCCAGGTCTCCTGCATTGTGGGCAGATTCTTTACCAGCTAAGCTGCAAGGGAAGCCCAAGAATACTGAAGTGGGTAGCCTATCCCTTCTCCAGTGGAGCTTCCTGACCCAGGAATTGAACCAGGGTCTCCTGCATTGCAGGTGGATTCTTTACGAATTGAGCTATATATTACTCAGTAATATTACTCAGTATTACTCGGAATACTATGGTGCATCTAGAAAAAAAGCCTGACCCAAACTGGCCCCTTAAGTGTGCCATCAGTTAGGGTCATTACCCGTGCCTTCTGACAGATGAACTGGAAACGAATTTTTAGGAACTTTTGCCTATAACCCGGTGGTAATTGGTAAAGAATCCACTGGCAATGAAGGAGATCCCGGTTCGATTCCTGGGTCAGGAAGATCCCTTGGAGAAGGAATAAGCTACCCACTCTGGTATTCTTGGGCTTCCCTGGTGGCTCAGATGGTAAAGAATTTGTCTGTAATGCAAGAGACCTGGGTTTAATCCCTGAGTTGGGAAGATCCCCTGGAGGAGGGAATGGCAACTCACTTCAGTATTCTTACCTGAAGAATCCCCATGAACAGAGAAGCCTGGCGGGCTGCAGTCCATAGGGTTGCAAAGAGTTGGACACAACTGAGCAACTAAACACAGCACACAGGTGGTAATATTGCAAAAAGTCATTTTCTCCCCACCCCCCAAAAAAGGTTTGTTGCCTTTTTAAGTCTTAGTTTAATGAAATAAAAGATCCCTATGATTTAGTTGAACTAGACAATTCCACATTAACATTAGAGGCAAGATCCAGGTATGTGGAGACCCAGGTAAGAAGACTGCCAGCAAATTGTTTTAACTGGCCTAACTTCTACATGGGCTTCCCTGATAGCTCAGTTGGTAAAGAATCTGCCTGCAATGCAAGAGACCCCAGTTGGATTCCTGGATTGGGAGGATCCACTGGAGAGGGAATAGGCTACCCACTCCAGTGTTCTTGGGCTTCCCTTGCAGCTCAGCTGGTAAAGAATCTGCCCACAATGCAGGAGACCTGGGTTCAATCCCTGGTTTGGGAGATCTCCTGGAGAAGAGAAAGGCTACCCACTTGAGTATTCTGACCTGGAGAATTCCATGGACTGTACAGTCCCTGGGGTTGCAAAGAGTTGGGCACCACTGAGAGACTTTCACTTTCATTTCAACTTCTACATGGATGTCTAACCACTTTCAATAGTCCATAGCACATTGGTATAGTAGTCAATATTTTTTATAAAACCGTTCTAAGGGAGAAAATGTTAGAATTCCTATTCATATTTCTACAAGTTCTTTGTACATTTTATAATGTTCATACTAGAATAGTAAACTCTGTTGAGTTATGAATAAGTAAGGATAATTGGAAAGCATATTAAAAAGGGTTTAATGCTGGAACGTGAGACTTAAAAAGCTGAGGGCCATTGCTCTATACTAGAAGATCCTTAAAAAGGGATCATGTCTTACTTTGCCCAACTAAGTTCTTAAAATGATGCAGGAGGGAGAAGAAGGATGAAGGGAAGGGCTCTTGGCTACTATCTCTGTATCAGGAAGACAGCTTTAGGTTACAGCCAGAGGTCTACATGTGCATTTTTGTAAACTGCCTGTGTTTTTTGTGAACAAAGTTAATTCTCTATTTTGCAACATCTAAGATTTTTAAACATCCTGAGGTGACAATGTATGATAAAAAGTAGAGCTAGTGAATTAACCAATTTGTAATTATCATTTTAAAAAATAATTAATAAGAAAGCAGCATCTAAGACATGGAATTGTTAAGCCATCTCTGAGTCAGGTCTCATTCACTGGCAGCAGAGGGGCAGAAGAAAGAGTATAGAGACAGATGTATGCAATGTGCTCATATTTACACTTTAATGATAACAATTGATATGTGTGTATCTACTTTGGCTCTACCATAGGAATACATTGTTCAGTAGTTCAGTAGAAACAACTTCCTTGCTAATATTTTAATACTATAGACTGGATAATGAATTCTCCTAGTAGCACTGAAAAAAGATATGAAAAAGAAAATAGGAGACAGCTAATAGATGTACGTTGAATAAACAAATGAATGAATAATAAGTGGACATGGGGATATGAACTTTGTATTCCCATACTCTGTTTTAGACCATTTTTATCCATTAAACATAAAATTTCAGGACCTGATTATAAGGAACAACTTCAGCGAGGCAAGTGTTCATGCTCCTTTCATACAGGATAAAAGCTTGAGCTCCTCACCTTCTCATCCATTACCAGATCCCTTTGGAAGAGGCCGTGATATGTGCTAAGGAATTCTGGCTTTTCTCATTTGCAGGCTCACTATAGCATAGACAGACTCAAACCTTGTGTACTGGGAAAGACAGAATCAGTTGGAGAAAGCTTAGCCTCTGAGAAGGAAAGCAGTTATCTCGTGGAGACTAAGAAAATTTATCTAGTCCAAAACATGTTCCTCTTTCCCTTAAACTTAAACCTGGCCTTTCTCACTCTCATTCATTCTGGCTTTGTTGTGATGCCCACAAGCAATGTTGTTGTTGTTCAATCACTACGTCATGCCTGATTCTATGACCCCCATGTACTGAAACACGTCAGGTTCCTCTGTACTCCAGTATTTCCCAGAGTTTGCTCAAATTCATGGCCATTGAATTTGTGATGCTACCTAACCATCTCATCCTCTGTCGTCCTCTTCTCCTCCTGCCCTCAGTCTTGCCCAGCATCTCCATCTTTTCTAATGATTTGGCTCTTTACATCAGGTGGCCAAAGTATTGGAGCTTCAGCTTCAGCATCAGCCTTCACATGATTATTCAGGGTTGATTTCCTTTAAGATTGACCAGTCTGATCTCCTTGAAGTCCAAGGGACTCTTAAGAGTCTTCTTCAGAACCACAGTTCAAAAGCATCAATTCTTTGGTACTCAGCCTTCTTTACAGTTCAACTCTCATATCCATACATGACTACTTGAAAAATACAGCTTTGACTATACAGATCTTTGTCAGCAAAGTGACATCTCTGCTCTTTTTATCTAGATAATGTTCCAATTTCTCCATTTCTCTTTTTTTGTTATTTCTCATAACTTTATCAAGTGTAGTAGGAAAGCTTTTGTCAATTACAACAAAGATATTTACAAATTGATTAATTCACCAGCTCTACTTTTTATCATACATTGTCACCTCAGGACATCTAAGAAGCCTAGATATTGTGAGATAGAATGAACACTGTCCACAATAAACATAGGTACTTTACAAAAATGCACTATGTCTATAACCTAAAACTATCTTCTACATTAAAAAAAAAAACAAACAGCATTTTAGACATGGAATTGTTACACCATCTCTGAGGACATCAGCACTTGTTCATTTAGGTTGGCATCAGAGGGGCAGAAGGAAGGGGAGGGATGAATGTGGATATAGTCCTTTTTATGTTCTGATGAGGACCATTGATGTGTGTACATCTCCTGGCTGTACTATAGGAATGCATTGTTAAGCAATTCAGTGGAAACATACCTCCTTGCTAATTCTTCAATAGTTTAGTTTGGAGAATGAATCCTCTTAGAAGCACTATACTTTGTGTGCCCTTTTGCTTTATGTCTCATTTTTAGTTGAACATTAAAGGAATGTAGTATTTTAATCATAACTCGGCCAATATCTATATCTAGAATCCTGTTGCCATTTTGGTCTTTACTGAAATTTTTGTCACCAAGACCTTGCAAACTTCTAGAAGCAATGTAATCTAAACCACCATTAACATCCCTTGTGCCCAGACTGTGGCCTTTATTACTCTTCTCCATGGAAAGAAACCAAGGCTCCTTGGAGAAATGGCTGATTCCAGTCTAAGAGAGAAAGGGAACCAGTGAATCTGTGACCGCTTTTGCCAGAAAGCAGAAGCGCCTGCAAAGATTAATGGCATTGTGTCAAACATTCAGGAGCCAATGTGGAGAACCTGCCACTGGTCAAACAATTTAGACCTTAAAAAGAATAATGAGTTTAGTGGATTGAAACAGATCAAATCAATGAAAAATCAATGTGTGCCTAATGATACTATAAAAAAGAAAGTCATAGAAAACTCATTTATCACTATTTGAGGTAAGAATTAACACAACACCTCTTTTTGAAAATTGGGAAATAAAGGAAAAGAATTGATCATTTACCTTGCCTTTCTGGCAGGCACTGGGTTTCCGAGTAAAAGCCCACTTGGTGAGAGAAAGCTCTTCTTTGTATAGGAATGACAGCTAACCAATGAAGAGGGAGTGGTAGAATTTAAAAAATACTTTAGAAACTCTAATTAAATTAACTGCTTCAGGCAAAGATGATCAATTGGTATCAAAACCAGTAGGTGAATGGTTTGTACAGGCATATATTCATATAGTACAAAGTAATACTGTACAGATTAATTTCTAGTCCCAAGAGAAAAACATAATTCTACAATGGAGGGACTGAATTGCTCTTATTAAATTTAATCTAGAGGCCAATGTTAGTATCATTAATGGTGAGTCAACCAAATATTCTGTGTCTTTTGGAAAATCACAATATTATATATCTAAAATAATTAAAAGCCAGGAATGTTTAACTTGAATCTATTTAGCCTTTTGATATAACCTCCAGTATGTAGGAAATATGTGGGCTATCACAGTCAGACACATGTAGAAGGCAATACATTCTACAGGGCAACTGATCTGTTCTCTTTAACAAGTCAGTGTTGTAAGAAAAAAGCCACAGGTATGCAATGATGGATTACAAAGTGTGCCGATACATGCTTCACACTCAGTTCAGAGAGATATTAGAAGTTGGATTTGCAGTATTTGTTGATTTTCATGCTGTAAACAGCCCCACCAAGACAATTTCAGGGTACCTGTGTGATCTCAAACAGCTCACAAAATCTTCTGCACACAGTCGGAGTCAGATGTGGCATGTCACTTCTTGGAGGATTTTGCCTGGCTCCGTGTGGTCCTGGATTAATTCTGGAAAAAAAAAAAACAACTGTAAACGTAAAAGTCACTTAAATGGCATTTGGGGGAATATTTGATGAGTTTACCATCTAATACCTGGAAAAGGAAATGGTGACCCATTCTAGTAATCTTGCCTGGAAAATCCCATGGACGGGGGAGCCTGGCGGGCTGCAGTCCATGGGGTCGCAAAGAGTCACACGACTGAGCGACTTCACTTCACTTCACCATCTAATAAAATGAGAAGTTGGACACCATTACTGGAAAAAGAAGCAGGTTGCAGAATAGTATATACAATATGATCTCATTTTGTGTAAAATATCCTAGGTAGGCATAGATAAATATGCAATAAGGTGTGAACAATAGTCACTTCTGAGTGATGAGAACGTGCTGGTTTGGGGATATTTTCTCTAAAATTTAGCAATATACCTCTACTGATCCTCTAACAGTTGGCTGTAATGTCACAGAGATATTTTAAAAAGAGAGATGATAAATGAGGCAAAAAGATCTTGGAGCAGGGAGGTATCATGTGGATGGTATTGGAGGAACCGATGTTTCTTCTCTCATCCTTTGAGGAGCCCTTTTTGGGCATGGGTTCTGACTGAGGCCGCTAAAGAGGAAACAGGCTGCATTTGTAGAAGGTCACAAATAAAATAGGAATCCCTGGCTCATAAGTTTGCCCTTCTTTCACGTTCTCTATGACCACTGCATCCCAGTCCACTGTGAGTTCTTTCTCAGCTCTGGTCTGACAGGGCACTTTCTAACTTGTTTTTTCCCTCAGTCACTCACTTTTTTACTCTGTCCACGGATCTTGATCCCTGGCTCCCTGGCAGGCTGACACAGACACTGCACTTGGAAAAATGCATGCGTGTGCTCTGCCCTCAGCAGCTCACTGGGATCCAGCTTATTTCTCTTCCTCTTCTGCATTATGGGAGAGTTTTGAGGGCAAAGGCCATCAGTCATTCCTCTTACTTTCTGTTGCAAACTTCAGCACAGGACCATTTAAATATTAGGTATTCGTAAAATAATTATTGAATATAAGATGGACTGACTGTGTAATTGTAACTTCCTAAGGCAATAAACATACCAACTAATGTAGAAAATTGGCTGGTTTTTGACTTGGTACTCTCCTTAGGATAAAAAAAAAAAGCAGTATACAATATATGTAGATATCTATATGGATATATATTTGAGCATCTCTTAACATACACATTTCATTATTTATATAGTGTTTACATGTTACATACCACCATGCAATATAATACATCTATATTTTTCTTATTTTTACATGACAAATTATTTTATTTCCATGCCTCTGAAAAAGGCTAGACTAAACTGGCATCCTTTTTACCCCTTTTTCCTTTCTGCCTTCATTCCTAAATCCACATAGACAAGTATAAAATTCTCATAAAAAGAAAGAAGATATGGGAGTCATCACCCCTGGAGTTAAAGGCAATTTTCCTGGGCTCCTTCCTCCCTGCCCCCTACATGTGGAGGAAATGGCATTGGATGGGTCTGCTCACATATCCCCCACTCACACACACCCATACGTCTTCAATCTGGAATGTGAGCCAAGTGAATATAGCCTTGTTACCCACTGCATAAATAATGGCAGCCGCAAGGCAGCTTCTAAGTGATTCCAGATGTGCTCTCTTCTTGTTGCCAGAGAGAAAATAACTTTGAGCTACTGTCATTTCAGCAGAGAGCTTACTCCATGATTGCATCTGGATGAAATAAGGAAGAGCTATCCGGACTGGTCTATTACCCATGCAGGTAAAAAAGGAATAGAAACATCCTTTCTGTCAAGTTGAATGGCCTCATGGTTTAGCACTCTTAGACTCTGGTTTAACATCAAGATGTCTCAGGTTTTAAATGAAATGTCAAATATAATTTGGCTCTGGATTCCGAAGATATACTGTTGCCCTTGGAGAAAACTTGATAACTCAGCGTTCCTGTGTCAAATGTGTATCTACCTGATAGTGCACTCTGTAAAACTGGGGCCCCCACTCCCCTCCACTGCATAAAAACCCAGCCAGCCTGAAGAGCCAGGTTCCTTTCCCTGCTTTAATGTGTGTGCGACACCACAGAGAAAAACTTGATGTCCACGAGACAAAGGCCACTGTTCAGAGTTCCCTTTGAGAATCTAACCTGCACAGAATATGAAAATCCAGTATTAAAATGCAGAGACTTTCAAAATCTCTGGACCCAGGTGGCCACAGCCACGACAACAAATCACACATATTCCATTCCTTTCAAAGTCTTCTTTCCGAGTGCCTCGTTTCACTGCCTCTAGATTGGCATTACTTTTCTTCATTTGTGGGAGAATCAGACTCAGTTCCAAAATACAACTAAAAAAAATAAAAAAAATAAATATATAGCTGCTTGTTTCTTTGAAGCAAAAGAATCTCACAATTTAAACTTGGAAGTGTAGAGGGACTGGTATTTGCTAAGCAGCTATTGGATGATGGAGATAGGGTAGTAATTGCAATCAGAAGACTCACAGTCTGGCCTAAAGTGGTTTATGAAAACTAACGTGTAGGTAACGAAATCTGACAGCCTGAGTATTGAAGAGATGTAAACATTTTGGTGGAATTTGATCCACCAAAATTCCATAGCGAAGAGCCTTTCTCTCACTGACCCACTGCAGCATCAGAAGTTCCAAACTACAGCCAGTGTGCTGAATGCAAACTTTGCCGTGAAGTGTGTCTGTGGGAGGAGCAATGAAGCATTCTGTTAGGAACAAAACTGCTTCTTACTGACGTTTAGATGAGCCTGACTTTTCTGATCCATTACCTTGACTAATTAGACCACCAAAGGGAGGTTCTATGCTTTAAGTTGTGTCTCCTGAAACCTCTGTTGAAGTCCTTCAGAATGTGACCTTATTCTGACAGTGTGTCTTTGCAGAGAAATCAAGATAACATGAGGTCTTTAGGGGCAAACCCTATTCCAACACGGCTGGTATCCTTACAAAGGGGGAAATTCGGACACAGAGACAGACACACACATGGGAAGATGATGCGAAGATGCAGAGAGAATGTCGTGTGAAAATGGAGGATCGCAGTGAAGCAACTGCAAGTCAAGGAAGCCTGAGGCCACAGGAAGCTAAGAGAGAGCCGGGCAGCAGAGCCTTCTCTAGTGTCTTTAAAGGCAGCATGGGATACAATCACGCTGATTTCAAGCTTCCAGCCTCAAGAACTGTGAGATAATACATTTCTATTGTTCCAAGCCGTTTGTAGTATTTTGTTATGAAGCACTAGCAAATATAGAGGCAAGTATTACCATTCAAATGTTGCAGATGTAAAAACTGAAGCAGATCAAACCAATATTGTAAAACAATCATCAATCAATTAAAAATAAAAACAATTGAAAAAAAACTGAAGCAGAATTCAAATTCAGCTCCATCTGACTTCAGGACTCATACAACTATTGCAGTATTTTCGAACTGGCTTCCACGAGACTGGGATTCACATACAGATGCCCCAAATTCAAAGCATTCAATTCAAAAAATTCTTAATTTTCTATTTGCATTTTAATTTTTTTCAGATAATGATTATACATAGACTTATCTTAATGACCATCTAATAACCAAATATTACTCCATGATTTCTGTGTCCAAGCTTGTGTTGTGTTGGTGATGGAGTTGGTAGCAATTAATACAACTTTAATTTTTCATTGTCCTAGGATAATGAAAAAAGTACAACATATTTATTATGTAAAGAGTAATTTTGGCACAATGCGAATTCTGAATAGCATCACAGTCATTTGTATGAAAAATACACAATAGCTGAAACAAAAGAACTGTGGGCAAATTGAGTCATCATCACATAACACATATTAGTACACTTATGATGACTCCAAAAGGGCTGTGCCTTGGCAGTCAGAGCTATAGTAATGCCTAGAACAAGTTTTCTTCAATATCATCATCACACATGAGTTGTATCATTAATGTAAGTTTTATTAGGTTGCACATTTGTTTCTATTTAATTGATAACTTTATTATGCTTATTATTGTGCTAAGAACTAGAGACATTAAAAAACGTACGTCGGCTTTTATAACTATACAAGAGGTAGAGAATCGAGATGTTTGCAGTCTACATGGCCCACCTCTTCTGTTCCAGTAGTTAGTCGGGTGCTTTTTATTCTCATCAGGAACATTTGTGGGGCCACAAGTGGATCTACTAGAAAACCACATCACAAAGGGATTTCTGTAAAGACCTCACTTATTTATGCCGAGTACACCAGCAGGGTAGGAAAGGGGCAAAGCTTCCCATCAGAGTTAGAGGAAGGTATAGAGAAAATAGTTTTCCCAAGTCTGGGGGGTGATGAGGCTCTGAGGGTCTCTCAAGTAGTGGGATCCACGTCTCACCCCTTTTCAGGATGAGGCTTGGGAAATAGGGTAAATGACTGCTTGGCATACCTTGGACAATTGGATACTATGGATCTGGAGTCCAATTTCTGTCCCCCAAACATGGTCTAGAGGGAGCAGAGCAGTAGACTTTAAGATTCCCTGAGAACTTGGATGAGGCCATCTCACTGGTTACTAACATGGCTGATGGCTTTCATGCTTTGTCACTGCCTAAGACCCTTGCAATACCTTTATACAGACTTTAGTAAATGTGTCAGCTGGCTGCAAGGAGCCCTTATAAGACTGAGATTCAATTTTCTGTTGGTCTGGCAGGACTATTCAATCAAGTACATAAAGTAAAGGAACATGTCTGGCACACTCAAGTGGTCTACATACTTATTTAATTAATGTTATAATTTAAAATTATCTAGGTTAATACTTTGGGCCTGATTTTTTTTTTTCTCCTTCTAAAAGAAGCCTGACTAGTTCTAGGTTTAAAATGCATGGCATTACTCAGAGCTGTCTTGATATGGTAGTAACTAATGGCTCAGCATGAGTTAATCTACCTCCTAGCTAGCTATCACCTTGGAAACCGAGAAGCAGAGCCCTGAGGGATAAGGCAAGTGGATTCATAGACTTAAGTAACAATTTCAGATAACAAGAGATGAAATGTCACAGATAGTTCATGATTAATTGCCAAATGAGTTACAAACAATATCTGCTTAAAAATAAGAGCTCTCTGTATTTCCTCAGGTTAGAGCTTTATAGCGCATTTTCAGATTCCTGCTTCACTCTTATGTGGCCATGTGAACCTGCACAATCACCACCAAATAAATCTTTTGCCACCTATTTACCACTGTCTGTTGCCCCTCTAGAGGGGAACACAGCAGGTGAAGATATCCAAGAGAGTAAAATTCCAAAGTTAAATGGGGTGACCTGAGGGACCTGGAGAAGGTTTTATTTCTACTCACAGAACTGAGTTCCACCCGGCCAATTTCCAGGCTCTGTCTGAAAATCTTTCTCCCACCAGCCCTCCTCTCCAAGTCTATCCTACCTAAAGGAGGCCTTTGTCACCGCTCATCTAGGCCTGGCACACATCTCTAGCCATCCTCCCTGCTCGCCATCCTAGGTGCCTTCTGTCTAGCATAGTATATCACATCACATCCCCGCCACATTCCTACACTCTGGTTCCAAGCAGCCATTGCAGTTTTGCCCCCCCACACCCCGCTCCCCCACAGACCTGACTTGCAAACTTGGTGTGCTTGGAACGCACAACACCCTCTGTCATCAGACTTGTTCTCACACCCCTGCCTGGAGCGTCCTGCTCACTTCCGAGCCCACTCCTCCTGAATGCCTGGCCACGTGAGGTCCCCCTGTCATTCCTCCCCTTGAATTTGCTGATTGCCTAGCTCCATTAACAGTCATCAGTGTGGCTCAGCATATTTTGCGTTGTGTGCTGTTGTCCCAGAATCTAGGCTAACACTGAGAACAACAGGGAAGTCCTGATACATACATTCTGAAGAGAAGCTGAAGACCGCTAAGCTATCCAGGCTGTGAAAGAACTCTGGAAATGTGAAAGGAGTTTCAGTAAGTGAACAGAAAGCTCTTGGCTTTTCTCAACCAAGAGGCTGAAGGAAGGGCTTGATGAGCATTATTTATAGATCCTGGGTATAGCTGCAAGAGGGGAGAATAGAACCACACTCCCCAGCAGGGTGTTTACCTTACCGTAGAATCACAGGCCTCACAGCAGCTGAGGACCCAAGTGAGACACAGAATGAGCTTTCTTAGAAGAGCTTGAGTTGGGAACAGAGGGGGACACAGAGATTGGACCTGCGTGCAATCCCGGAGGACTCTGGCATAGGGATGCCAGAGCAGCCCGGAAAGACAGTGAGAGGGCAGCTTGCAGCATCAGAAAGGTGTCTGGCCTGACAGGTATGTGAGAGTTTCCTCCTGCCAAGTGCAAGGCTGAGAGGATGGCCAAGTGAGAGGCAAGTGAGACTTGATGAGATCATGCCCAAGAGGGCTGGATGCCTCTTTGGGCAGGACTTGCCCTTCGAGAGATAGAGGTTAGAAAGGAGTTGCCAAGGGTCATCCAGAGATTGTGGCCATTGTGCTAGGAAACTGCCCTGCAGAAATCCTCATGTTGGACATGAGGTGGTGGCACTGGGCAGCAACTTTGAACAACCTACAAGGCGCCTCCCATAGCATTTGGACATCTGCTACCATTGCGGGCAGGGATGCCAGCCTTACAGACCATCAGCCATGTGGTTGTTGCCTCCCTTGTCTTTGCAGTATCTAATGCCTGACCTTACCTCTCCTGGCCCCACCTCCAACTCTGGAGGAAGATGAAGCAGAACAGGAAAGGTGATGGAGAAAGAATGGATCAGACTGCCTTCCATCCTGGTCATACACGCTTTGAGTGAATAAGAGATGTTTTAAATTAAAAGAGACCTTAGAGTTTGGAAAGGACAGAATTAGGCTTTTAAGTGCTCGAAAAGGACTTTATATTGTCAAAAAGAAGTAAAAGGAATTGGACAGCTATGGAAATTGCTAGAGATGTCATCAAGAGGCAAAGAAGACTCTACAATGGAGAAGGAAATGGCAAACCACTCCAGTATTCTTGCCTGGAGAATCCCATGGACAGAGGAGCCTGGTGGGCTACTGTTCATGGGGTCACAAAAAAAAGAGTCGGACATAACTGAGTGACAAAGCAAGCACTCTACAAAGTTCACCCAAGTAAAAAATTGATTTTATTTGTTAAATACATGTGTATAAAAGGTATGCATGTGTATATATGTGTATGTATGTGTGTATATATGTAACGTATATATGTAAAAAGGAGATATATGTATGTATGTAAACATACGTACCTTTTTAGTCTGTAGCTTTTTGAGGAAAGAAGCTCACTTATTTATTTTTGTACGTCCAGCCTCTGGCACACTGTTTATGATGAGATGCAGTGAAGGGTGACCTGGGTGGATACAAACATACTTTGTTTGGTGCATCTACAAGTGTCACACTGTCAGACACAGCAACCTTTTGACCACACCTAGTTCTCTCATCCTACAGGTCACTTCCAATCAATACTGTGAACCCCGGTGGAATCCTAAGAGTGCCTGGAGTCATTTCATCCTCTCATCTCTACAAGTCTTCTAAAGGCCCACCGAGAGATGAAGTGATAAATCCTATGACCAGGGACACACTCATATGTCACTCACTCCCTTTGTCTAAGGATTTCTACCTGTCAGTTATGTCCAAATGACAAATGTGCTCAATATGAAAATGGAAACTCCTAAGGCATCTTTTACAAAAATGACTTCTCTGCACAAATAGGCTTGTGTGATATCAGCAGGAAATGAAATTTCTACAGTAGAACTTGAAGGTAAAGTGGGCAGAGAAGAAGAAGCAACTTTGGAGTATTTTCCTGAATAGACTAATGAAAGGTATTGTTCATGTCATCTGTTGCTATGCAGCACATTACCCCAAATGCAGTAGCTTTATCTGGGTCACACTTCGTGGGTCACGAGTTTAGCAGAGGCCAGACTGTTGAGTTGAGCTCTGAACCATGTAGCATCAACTGGGGCAGCTGAGGAAGAAGGGTTCATATCCAATATCTTTGCTTACTGCCCTGAGGCCTGGACAGGATGCCTGGCAGTTGGTGCTTGCAGATGGCTGGGAGCCCAGCTATGGCTGCTGGCCAGAGAGCTGACACTTGGTCTCTCTGTGTGGTTTGATCTTCTCCCAGCAGGTGGCCAGGCTTCAGAGAAAGCATCTCAACAGTGTGTGCACCAAAAGGCACAGGCACATGCTGCAAGGCTCCTTATAACTAATCTCAGCAGACCCACTACATCATTTCTGCCTCCTTCTTTGGGCCAAGCAAAGCAAGTCAGTAGGCAAACAGAATTAGACTCCATCTCTCAATGACAAGAATAACAAAGAAGCAGTGGCCATTTTAATCTACCACCAAATGAAAGTGTTAGGTGCTCAATCATGTCTGACTCTTTGCAACCCCATGGACTATAGCCTTCCAGGATGTCCATGGAATTCTCCAGGCAAGGACACTAGAGTGGGTAGCCATTCCCTTCTCCAGGAGATCTTCCCAACCCAGGGATAGAACCCAAGTCTCCCACATTGCAGGGAGATTCTTTGCTGTCTGAGCCATCAGAGAAGTCTGTTGAGAAGTATTACATGTGAAGGAGGGACACCTCCCTACCCCACTTCAGCTAGTCCTTCCTTCACTTCATCTTTGTGTAAACATGGTACAGAATGGACATGATAATGAGATAAAAAGCCAGCCTTCTTTATGTCCAGAGTCTATAACTGTTAACACTTTGAGCAAGTCAATTAACCTCTCTTTGCATGTCAGAAAGATGAGATTTCCCCAGGTTTTCAGTCAAGTCATGGGTCACATGCTTCTGGAGCAGGCAAGCCAAATCCAGCCCACAAGTTTGTTCAGTGTGAACACTGTTAATATACATATACATACATTTATACACAGGCATATAGGTGCATGGCAACCCACTCCAATATGCTTACGCAGAGAATCCCCATGGACAGAGGAGCCTGGCAGGCTCCATAGGGTCACAAAGAGTTGGACACAACTGAAGCGACTTAGCACACATATAGCTACCTATGTTCACATACACACATATGCACATGAAGGCAATATTTACTTAATTGCCACATTTAAAAACTAAATGATGTCTTAAAATTCAGAAAATCTAGCAACACTGTATATGCTTTCTAGAATGGCAAAAACTACCTGGCATTGATGGTCAGCTTCGGTCTTTGTGAGGGGGTGTGGACTATCGCTCTTGTGTTCCTACATCACTCATGCATGTCTCAGACAAGGGTTAGATAGACATTAGAGTTTGCTTCTTAACCACAAGGTATAATGGTTAAAAGCACACAGATGCTGGCTTTGATGGCCTGTATTCAAATCCTAGCTTTGACGTTTATAAGCTATATGACCATAGGGAAATTATTTAACTTCTTCTTGCCTTAGTTCCATCATCTGCCTAATAAAGATAAAAACAGTGATCTTCCTAACAAGATTTTCTGAGGATTAAGTGAATTGACACATATTAATACATAATTAATATAATATGATCATTAATATATTAATAATATATGTGGAATAGCGCTTAGGATATGTTATCATTTGCACAGTATTATAACATAGTAAGAATCAGATGAAAATATTAATGTAAAATTACTTTGAAAATGTATAGGCATCATACATCAGTACTAGATTATTATATTTTTCTTATGTGTAGTACAAAAGATTTCTGATAGGTGATTTTCTGGCATTCTCTAGAATACTTCCACAATAAGAAACTTATCTCCATTTGTGATAATCTTACATTTCATAGTTAATATTTTTATTTTTCGAAATCTCTGTCTTAAATTAAGCCTACACAAAAATTGCTGTAACATATCTCCACATAACTAAATTTTGTCACTTCTGGGAACTACTGTAGGACTTATTTCCTGGACCATGATTTCAACACTGACTTCTTATTTTCTTTTGCTCTTTTTCGGTCATTAAGTAATGTCTGAGGCTTTGCCACTATGTAAGCTGTGGCATGCCTGGTTCCTCTGTTCTCCACTATCTCCCACAGTTTGCTCAAATTCATGTTCATTGAATCAGTGATGCCATCCAAGCATGTCATCCTCTGCCATCCCCTTCTATTTTTGTCTTCAATTTTTCCCAGCATCACAGCCTTTTTCCAATGAGCCAGCTTTTCACATCAGGTGCCCAAAGTATTGGAGCTTCAACTTCAACATCAGTCCTTCCAGTGAATATTCTGGGTTGATTTCCTGTAGGATGACTGGTTTGATCTCCCTGCAGTCCAAGGAACTCTCAAGAGTTCCAGCACCACAATTTGAAAGCATTAATTTTTCGGTGCTCAGCCTTCTTTATGGTCCAACTCTCACAACTGTACATTGTCAGGATACATTTAACAGGAGGCTTCCTGTGTGCTGTTTTCAGTCTTGCATGAATTCTATGTTCCTTAACAGCACCTGAATACAGGTGCCAGAGAGCTGGCAAGCCGACTTTGGGGATAATAGAAATTCATGTATCTCATTCGTATGGAAATTCCATATGGTGAACAGCAGCCATTTACAAGTCTCCTCCTTTCTGATATGTAAAGTTACTTTTACAACCCCTCTCTAGAGAATAATTCTAACCTCCGGCTTTCTAGATGACTTGTTAGATTTTTGATCCCTATCTCTGCTAAAAAGTGCTATCTGGTAAGAGAGTATATATATGCCCACAATATGTTGAATAAATGCCTTTGTTCCACCAGAGCACTGGTCCCCGTGTCTCTCTCTCTCTCTCTCTCTCTCCCCGCCTCTCTCTCCCTCTCTCTCCTTTGTCCCCTTCTTGTGGCTCAGCGTCCTTTTTTTCTTTTTCATTTTTTTATCGGTTGACTCTATACCCCCAAGTTCCGGTCCATTAAAGGACCACAACAGTACATAACTACTGGAAAAACCATAGCTTTGACTATATGGACCTTTGTCACTGGCAAAGTGATGTCTCTGCTTTTTAATATGCTGTTGAGGTTTGTCACAACTTTCCTTCCATGGAGCAAGCATCTTTTAATTTTATGGCTGTAGTCACCACCTGCAGTGATTTTGGAGCCCACGAAAATTAAATGTGTCAGTGCTTCGTTTGCCAGGAAGTAATGGGACTGGATGCCGTGATCTTACTTTTCTGAATGCTGAGTTTCAAGCCAGCTTTTTCACTCTCCTCTTTCATGCTCAAGCGGCTCTTTAGTTCCTCTTTGCTTTCTACCATTAAGTAGTATCATCTGCATATCTGAGTTTCTTGATATTTCTACCAAAAATCTTGATTCCAGCCTGTGATTCATCCGTCCAGCATTTTGCATGAAGTTAAATAAGCAGTGTGACAATATACAGCCTTGCCATACTCCGTTCCCAATTTTGAACCAGTCAGTTGTTCAATGTCCGGTTCTAACTATTGCTTCTTGACCTGCATACAGGTTTCTCAAGAGACAGGTGAAGTGGTCTGGTACTCCAATCTCTTTAAGAATTTTCCACAGTTTGTTGTGATCCACATAGTCGAAGGCTTTAGTGTAGTCAGTGAAGCAGAAGTTGATGTTCTTCTGGAACTCCCTTGCTTTCTCCATGATCCAATGAATATTGGCAATTTGATCTCTGGTTCCTCTGCCTCTTGAAAACCCAGCTTGTACATCCAGAAGTTCTTATTTTCTTACTAAACTATTAATGATTTATTTTCTTCAAACATACATCATGTGTCATATGTGATGCAGGGGACCAAAAACGTAACATTGACTAGCACCCACCCAGTTCCTACACAAGAGAAGCTTACAGACCGTGCACCTGCCAACATGTACTATAGGACGCCACATGCATGAACTGTTCTGTTCTTTCTTCCATAAAAGTAACATCACCTTTCACTTCTCCCATTTATTAAGTGCTTCATAAATCTTATGTCAATCAATTTTTAGAAGGATTCTGTGCAATCAACTTTACAACTGCAATTTTAGAAATGAGAAAACTGAGGTCTGTGCAGTGTTCTCTCCACACCATCCATCTGATCTTTCATCTCCAGGCCTAGAGAGAGGGTTGAGCCCCGAGTACATTTGAAAAAGCATTTAAAAGATGAATAAACCAGACCTGCAAGCTGAAGTTGTTCTGGCCAGCGCTGTTACCAAAGCAAAGCAACTAGTTCAGTTCAAAGACAACGGAGCCTGTTAGAAAACAATGCATCTAGACTGGGAGAGTGTGAGGACAGAGGGCTCCAAAAGGAGTATGTCCAGGAAAACAGGGAAATTATGAGCTGTCTGCCATATCCGATTCTAATAAGCTTGTGCTAAGAAGCCATTGGAGTATATGAAGAATTAGTAATAGATATATAGAAAACCTATAAAAAAATAGACCAACCTTTAAATTGAGGCAATTATTAAATTTGGAAAAAGAAGACAGGAAACATAACTTATTCATAATATATAGCTCAAAAGTAAATGATACTTAGTAGTAATGAATTAACTAAACATAGTTACATAACTATTATATATTGGGAGAATGGGAGGAACAGAAGAGAGTTGTTGAAGAATGCTAAACCTTTGCTGTAGTTACAAAATAGTAATGACTGAAACAGGTAAGTCAAGCGATAACAGTATTAGCATATTATTTAGGATTATGTATATAAGGGCCAGAAGAACAACTGAAACAGTTGAAAAAGGCTGCCTTTGGGAATCATGATTGGAGGGCAAAGAGATAAGAATGAGAGATAAGCCCTTTAGAAATACATTGACTTTTTAACTTTATGTACATTTTACTTTACACAATAGCCAAATGATAGAAATAGCCCTAAGAGCCCATTGATGGATGAATGGATGAGCAAAATGTGGTATATACATACACTGAAATATTCTCCAACCTTGGAAAGAAATTATTTTCTTTGGCCTCACAGCATGCAGGATCTTATCCTGCCGAGGGATTGAACCCGTGCCCCCTGCCAGTGCCCTCTAGAACAGAAGCATGGAGTCCTAATCACTGAACAACCAGGGAATTCCCTTTAAAAGAAAAGAAATTCTGACACATGTTACCACATGAATAAATTGTGAGGGCATTATGCTAAGTGAAATAAGCCAGTCACAAAAAGGCAAATACTACATGGTTCCACTTATAAGAGCTACATAGAGTAATTCAGAGTAAAACTCATAGGAAGAGAAAGTAGAAGGTGGTTTCCAAGAGCTGTGGGGGAAGGAAGAATGGGGAATTGTTTAATGGGTACAGAGTTTCAGTTTTGCAAGATGAAAAGAGTTCTGGAGATTGGTTTCCCAACATGTGAATGTACTTAATGTTAACAAACTGTATACTTTAAAACGGTTAAGATGGTAAGGTTATCTGTAATCTACCACAATGATTTTTTTTTTTAATTGTGCTGTGCTTAGTTGCTCAGTTGTATCCAACTCTTTGCAACTCCATGGACTGTAGCCCGCCAGGCTCCTCTGTCCATGTGGATTCTCCAGACAAGAATACTGGAGTGGGTTGCCTTGTACTCTTCCAGCGGATCTTATCAACTCAGGGATTGAACCCAGGTCTCCCGCATTGCAGGCAGATTCTTTACCATCTAAACCATCAAGGAAGCCCAAGAATACAGGAGCTGGTAGCCTATCCCTTCTCCAGGGGATCTTTCTGACCCAGGAATCAAACCAGGGCTTCTTGCATTGCAGGCAGATTCTTTACTAGCTGAACTACCAGAGAAGCTCTTTTAAAAATTAAACAACACCAAAGACAATATAGCCTGGTGGTAGAGTCATAACCAGGTGATATACAAATTCCAATCAATAATCAAAATGGACACAAACAGTTAAAAGTGAAAAATTTAGCAACTAGCTATGTGCTACTCCATGATATTAAAACCCAAAGTTTGATCTTTTTATCTATTTTACGGTCTCATACTATGAGTATATAATATAACTTTGCAGGAATTGAGTCTATAGTACAAGTTAGGAGATCCAAGCATGATGTAGCAGAAAGAGCACTGAAACCTGCCCCCCTTTTTTTGCACCCTGCTAAAAAAAATTTTAAAAAGAATGTTTAAAAGAGATCATAAATATAAACTGTATACTGTCATTTCTATTATACTCTGTAAAACAAGGACTTATAGCAAATTATACTTTTCCATGACTAGTTATGATTTAAAGTCTTCCTTAGGGCTCCTGAAATCACCCCATTTCCAAAGTGAACACATTATCTTCAAAGATTCCTCTTACTGCAATTTATTTATTGCAACAAGCTAGGAGAAATCAAAAGTACTTCATCAGTAGCTGAAGGTGCCAGCTAAAGTCACCCTGAGCACAAAAAGATAGAGACTGTCTTTGATTTTTCAACCACACCTGGTCACTCTGGGTGGACAGTCTACTTGACACCTGTAGTTTCAGAACCTTTTTGTAAGTATAACTGATACTAGAGGCCTAACACCTCTAAAGAATAATTTAAGATATTCCTTGGGCTAACTTACATACTCAAAAACTCAAAACCTTGGAAACTAGAAATATAACCACTGATAAACTCCTTGACATTAGCCTTGGTTATGGTTTTTTGGACCTGACACCAAAAAGAAAGAAAACAAAAGCAAAAATAAACACGGAGGATGACATAAAACTATAAAGCTCTGCACAGCAAAGGAATCCACCAATGAAACAAAAAGGCAACCAGCAGAAGAGGACAAAACATTTGCAAATCATATATCTGATAAGTGGGTAATATCCAAAATACATAGAGAATTCATACAACTCAATAGTAAAAATATCTGATTAAAAAATAGGCAGAGGATCTGAATAAATAATTTTTCCAAAGAAGACACACAGCTAATCAACTGGTACCTGAGAAGATGTTCAACATTGTTAATCATCAGGGAAATGTAAACCAAAACTACACAGAGACATCACTTCATACCTATTAGAATGGCTATTATCAAACAGAAAAGAAACAAGTGTTGGTGAGGATGTGGAAAAAAAAGAACTCTTGTGCACTGTTGATAAGAATGCAGCCATTATGGAAAACATTATGAAGGTTCCTCAAAAAACTAAAAATAGAACTATTATATGCCTGAGCAGTTCCCCTTCTGAGCATTTATTTCAGTACAGCAAAAACATCAACTTGAAAAGATATATGCACAATCATGTTCATTGCAGCATTATTTACAATAACCACAATATAGAAACAACTTAAGTGTCTATTAACAGATGAGTGCATAAAGAAAATATGGTATAGATAGAGACAGATATATATAATGGAATATTATTAAGCCATGTAAATGTACAAATTGTCATTTATGACAACACGGATGGACCTTGAGGAAATATGCTGAGTGAAAAAAATCCGACAGAGAAAGACATTTGTCCATATGATCTCACATATATGTGGAATCCAAAATAAAGAAGCAAAGCTCACAGATACAAAGGACAGATTGCTAGTTGCCACTGACAGGGGTAGAGAGTGCGCCAGACGGGTGAAGGGAGTCAAAAAATGCAAACTTGCAGTTACAAAATAAATATCACGGGGACACATTATACAGGATGGTGATTGTAGTTAATAATACTATATTATGTATTTGAAAGTTGTTAAGAAGAGTAGATGCTAAAAATTCTCATCACAAGAAAAAAAATTCTGTGGCTGCATACAGAGGTGGATATATGCTAGATTTGCTGTGCTGATCATTTTGAAATGTATACAAATGTTGAATCATTACATTGTGCACCTGAAGCTGATATTATGTTGTATGCTAATTATACCTCAATTTAAAAAAAAAAAAGACACCCTGCAAAAAGAGAATGACCACTGAGATATTTTCCAGCCTGCTCCAGGTTGTTCAGACATGATGCAGTCCCCTTACTTTCCAAATTACTCAATAAAGTTGGAATCAATCCCTTAGGATTTTCCCCAGTAAGCTCTCCAGGTTGTCAACAACTGAATTTGCTCTCTCATGAAATAAAACTTTAAAAGTAAACAAACAACAAGAAGGTGGGCACTAAATCTTGAGTCCTCTAAAGCATAAATCAGAAAAATAATAGTGCCTAGAACAGTTAGTTTCAGCGGAATACGGCACTGGAAGGCATGCATAAGTTGAAGAAGTTTGTAAACAGAGGTCATCAAAATTGGGAGATGAGGGCAACAGAGACAGACCTTTGAAATTCACTCTTCCAACTAAGGACAGCCTCAAGTGCAGACGTGGCTTTCTATTTCTGTAACCTCCTTCAGAAGTATAAATTGGAAAGATCACAGCCCTGGAAAGTCCAGAATCTTGGATTTAGTGGTTCTTGCATTAACTAGCCGAGTGGGCCCAGTGCAGCCCTTTTATCTTTGTGAACCTCAGCAGTTACATTTGTGAAATAAGCGGAGTGATTAAGATCCTCTCTTAGGACCTCTTAGCTCTAAGGTTCTTTGACTCGATAAGTCTATTACCCTGTAGAATCTATGAGTTTTGTTACTAGGTAAACTTGGTGACAACTTCTTAGCCACTGCTCAGTAAAGGAGTGGGAGTGGGAAATGAGGCCAATTGGTTCAGAAAGTATTCTGTCAGTATTTTAAGGCATGGGAGAGACTGTCATTGATATCATGAATATTGTTTGGTGACGATACACACACTTTTGGGATTGAGGTGACTAACAGACTGACATTCAGTTAAAGGAAAAGGAGAAAAGACAGTCTACCCACAATCATCGGGGCATTGGGAAGAAGAAGGAATTGGAGAAGCTAACAGACTGCAAGGCTTATGAAGATGTAGAATATTCAAAAGAGCAAAGTCATTCATTCATTTCTCCATTCATTCTTCCAACAGATATTTATTTAGTCCTTCCATATGAAAATAATTTAAAACAGTGCAAAAAATGTTTCTATTAAATTTGCTTTATAATTTAAAATACAGTTTTATTTTATAAGTTTCATCCAATATCAACTCTATGGGACATAAATTCCTGCTTAAGACAACAGCAAAGCTCAGAGAGGTTGAGTTTAACAAATATCACAGAGCTAATTCACTGAAAAATCAGAATCAAAATTTAAGTTTTCTCATTCCTGCTTTTATGTTCCTCCTGATACATCACAGATATGACCATCTACTCCTGCAGTTTCCTACTTTTGCCCTGTCAAGTGGATGGTCCTGGACCCCACAATGCCAATACCCTTCTTGAGGCTGAGGATGGGCCACCCCATAATATACCTCAATGACATATTGATTATTTTGAGCTAAAGTTAAGAAACAGCCAATGCAAGAGGGACACTCTGACCCTCCTCTCTGTCTCCCTGAAAGCAGAAAATAAATCTCCACTGTGAAAGTTATATTTCTTGCATCTGGATTTAAAAGGAAACCCTTATCATCAGAATAGGGAATTCACGTTGAGACGCCTACATGAATAAAACACGTTATTTTTTAGATTTACCATCTCATGCCCAAACTCTGTTTAGATGTTTCACTAATTGAATACCTCAGATCTAAGTTTCTTTGTCCTATGACTCCCTCATAAATTTAATATTTATTTGTCCAAAAAGTATAAAAGCTGTCAGGGTTGGACTCTTTTTTTTTAAATAAAGGATAATTGCTTTATAATATTGTGTTGGTTTTTGCCATACAACAACATGGATCAGCCATAAATATACATGTGTCCCAACCCTCTTGCGTCTTCCTCCCACTACCCTCCCCCATCCCACTGCTCTAGGTCATCACGGAAGGCTGGATTGGGCTCCCTGTGTTATACAGCAGCTTCCCACTAGTTATCTATTTTACACATGGTAGTGTATATATGTCAACTGGACTTGGAACAACTGGTTCAAAACTGGGAAAGGAGTACAACAAGGCTATATATTGTCACCCTGTTTATCTAACTTCTTTGCAGAGCACATTATGTGAAATGCCGGGTTGGATGAATCACAAGATTGGAATCAAGATTGTCGGGAGAAATATCAACAACCTCAGATATGCAGATGATACCATTCTAATGGCAGCAAGTGAAGAGGCAGTAAAGAGCTTCTTGATGAGGGTGAAAGAGGAGAGTGAAGAAGCTGGCTTGAAACTCAACATTCAAGAAACTAAAATCATGGCATCTAGTCCCATCACTTCATGGCAAGTAGATGGGGAAAAAGTGAAAGTAGTGACTGATCTTATTTTCTTAGACTCCAAAATCACTGAAGATGGTGACTGCAACCATGAAATTAAAAGACATTTGCTCCTTGGAAGGAAAGCTATGAAAAACCTAGAAAGCACAGTAAAAAGCAGAGACCTCACTTTGCTAACCAAGGTGCTTATAGTCAAAGTTATAGTTTCTCCAGTAGTCATGTATGGATGTGAGATTTGTACCATAAAGAAGACTGAACTCAGAGGAATTGATGCTTTTGCTTGTAGTGCTAGAGAAGACTCTTCAGAGTCCTTTGGACAGCAAGGAGATCAAACCAGTCAATCTTAAAGGAAATCAACCCTGAATATTCATTGGAAGGACTGACGCTAAAGCCAAAGCTCCTATACCTTGCCCACTTGATGAGAAAAGCTGACTCATTGGAAAAGACCCTGATGCTGGGAAAAATTGAAGGCAAAAGGAGAAGAGGGTGGCAGAGAATGACATGGTTAAATAGCATCACTGACTCAACGAACATGAATTTGAGCAAACTCTGAGAAATAGTGGAGAACAAAGAAGTCTGATGTTCTACAGTTCACGGGGTCACAAAGATTTGAACTTAACTTAGCGACTGAACAACAAATGTATGTATGTCAATGCTACTATCTCAATTCTCCCCACCTTCTCCTTCCTGCACTGTGTCCACAAGTCTGTTTTCTGTGTCTGTATCTCTATTCCTGTTCTCCAAGCAAGTTCATCAGTACCATTTTTCTACATTCCATATATATGCATTAATATATGATATTTGTTTTTCTCTTTCTGACTTACTTCACTCTATATAACAGGCTCTAGCTTCATCCACCTCAGTTCAACTGACTCAAATTTGTTCCTTTTTATGGCTGAGTAATACTGCATTGTTTATATGTACCAAATCTTCTTGATCCATTCGTCTGTCAATACATACAGCCACTATGGAGAACAACATGGAAATTCTTTAAAAAACTAGGAATAAAATTACCACATGACCCACAACTGGACATATACCCTGAGAAAAACCATAATTCAAAAAGACATATGTACCCCAATGTTCATTGCACCCCTATTTACAATAGCCAGGATATGGATGCTACGAAGATGGACACTTCTTGAGTCCAATTTCTAGGAAACCATTGTGTGCATGAATTCTTTTTCTTTTTCTCCTGTTAATCTGTCTTGTGTCAATTTTATTATTAGTCTAGCCACATGAACTCAAGAGGATTAAAGGGGAAAATTTCCCACTCCTTTTTCTTCATTTGGCTGCTTGAGAACAAAGAACTGAAAATAAAAGTCCTATAAGATTTTACATTTCATCATATAGGAAGGAGAAATGTGCATTTTCTTCCCAAGAGGTAACACACTGGCATTCCTGAACTATAAAGATGCTGAAGGTGGGCTCTGATACTGGCTTTATATTAACTTATCTGGACCTCAGGCCTCATCTGCCTAACAGGTGACAATACCTACCCAAATCCAATGTAGAGCTTCTTTTCTAGTATCAAATCAAGCGGAATATATAGACATCTATTAAAAACAAGAAGTGAAGCTATAACTGTGGTGTGGTTCTTATGTTTATTAAATGTGTGGTTTGGAGAATAGATAATAGCCAGTGCTGGCTTGACTCCAGGCTTGGAGATCCAGCAAATTCAGAGGAGAGGGATTGGACACAAAGGAGCAAAGTCCATAAGCAGCTCAACGCTTAGAAAATAAGGAACAGTTGGTCTTACAGCTTGGCTGGGCAGGAGTGTTGGCACAGATCCTCAGATTATCATGTTCTGACTGGTGAATCAAGTGGGCCTCACCAGGGGCTGGACATTAGCTTCCTTCTGGTTAGAGAGAAGCAGGGGAGGTTGTGACCATCTGTTCTGCTCAGGATGTCACTATACCTCTTGCAGATTTTCTTGCAAAAGCAGAGCCCAAGCCAGGTCCTTGGCAGAATCACAAGGCCAGACACCTCTGTTTCCGCAACTTCTTCACTCTCCCCCTTCCCTCAAGTCATGGTGCCACTCCAGTGGCCCCAACAGCTCACACTCATGACCCTTGTGGCCTTCAAAGCCAGTATGTGGAGACAGTACCCTATGTGGTCCAGACATCTCTGCTCCTTACCCCCAAACTCACTGAAAGTGAACCATATCTTTCTTGTCTTGCTCTCAGCAAGTTGCCAGTTGGAAATCAGAGCAGATAAGTAGCTCACATAGAAGAGCTTATAAAAGATGACCAAAGTTAAAAGCAACCCCTCTCAAGAATACTAGCATGTTAATAATAGGTTCTTAAATAATTCAGTTCAGTTCAGTTCAGTCGCTCAGTCGTGTATGACTCTTTGCGACCCCATGGACTGCAGCATGCCAGGCCTCCCTGTCCATCACCAACTCTCAGAGTTTACTCAGACTCATGTCCATTGAGTTGGTGATGCCATCCAACCATCTCATCCTCTGTCATCCCCTTCTCCTCCCGCCTTCAATCTTTCCTAGCATCAAGATCTTTTCAAAAGAGTCAGTTCTTCACATCAGGTGGTCAAAAGTATTGGGGAATTAAATAACCCTCCCCCCAAAAAGAAATAATGAATGCCAAATGGATTATCACCAAGAAAAGCAATGACATTACAGGGTGGATATCTTGAAGCTAAGTAGTGGAAAAATTTATTTACTCACCATCAGAAACCCTGCATTTCTTGATCCTGATAAAGTTTCCCTCAGAAAGCAGAATCATTACACAATAACCAAAAAACCAATATGAAGCGCACATAACAAAGCATTAGCTTTCTCGATTCCAAATTATGACTAGAGAGAAGCTGTAATTATCTGTTATTATATTTTTCTAATTAAAAAATAAGAAAATGGGCTCTGGAAACATCAAATGGGTGGTGAAATGATAGTTAAGACAAATGGCTCTGTGACTGATGTCCTAGGGGCTCAGCATAACACATGTAACAACTCTGAATGATTTGCTCATACTGGGGATCCCCAAAACCTGGAGCCTTTAAATATCTTTCTTTTATTTTTCCTTATTCTTGTTTGAGTTGTATTTCTGATACAATTAAAATAGTGCTTTACTTAATATCTGCATGTTTTCACAGCAATTATTAAAATATATCAGAGTTTAAAAGGCCCTTAGAGGGAATTCTCTGGTCGCCCAGACGTTAGGACTCCATACTTCCACTGCAGGGGGCCCAGTCTCTGGTCAGGGGTCCTGCAAGCCATGTAGCACAGCCAAACACACACACACAAAAACAGCCTTATAGAGTTCATCTAGCCCTCACTGCACATGATAATTACGTGAGGAACTCTATTTTGGTACCTATGTTTGGACCTCAGTCTTGTCCAATTAAATCAGATTCTTTATAGGTTAAACATTCGCTTTCATTTTTGTTTTAACTCCCCAGGTTATTCTGATGAGTATTCAGAGTTTAGAACCATCGGTCTTTTTCAAATTCTCATTTTGAATGTGTGGGAACTTAAGTTCAAACATAGGAAGTGACTGGTGTCAAATCCAAATCTCCATATTTGTAATCCGAAGCCTTTTTTTAAAAGTATAATATGTCATCTTACCAAACACTGCTTTCATCCATAAATAAAAATCCTTTGTTCTTTAAGAAGCCTAAGTTACTCTATCTCTCTTAGCCTTGGACTTATTTATCAAAACAAAAATGAGTCACCACTCTTTGAAACAAGACCCAAGTACACGACAGACAGTGCGTAACTCCATCAGCACAAGTCATTACTCCGTCGTGCCTTCTGATGGGAATCCAGTCCTGCCCTTAACAGCAGTCATTTGCTTAGCACTGGAGATGAAATAGTGGGGGATTCCAGACAGTCATGCCATAACTGAGATAGGAAAAAAGATTGTTAGTTTTCACTGCAAGCTGTTCTGACACATAGTGGCAATTATTTTCCTATAACTTGACATAAAAGATGCATCTTCCTTGCTCTTAGGAAGTAATGATTTCTACAGCTCAACATCCAATTAATATGTAGATTACTCAGGTTTGTATCTTCTGAAAAGCCACTCTGAGTCCTCTCTCAACAGGCATTTCATCATCATTAAACGTTTTATTGTTTAAAATATTGGTAGAAGAAAGCAGAGTTCAACTCATATCATTGCAACTAAGTAAAATTAACAGAAAAAAAAGCATGACTTAATGATGACCATGTCTAGGCTCTGGTGCTTGAGATCTAAGACAACATGGCCGGGGCCAAAGTGAAGGAGACTATGACCAAAAGTCTAGGCGAGATGAGTGATGGAATGATAGACAATGGTCTGAGGACACAGGCTAAACTCAGGGCCAATTATTCCAAGGCAAAGGGGAACAGGTACAATAGGCAGACCCTTGAAGGACTGGGAGGATCAGGAAAAAGTTAAATTTCTAGAGAAGAGACTCATGTTATAAAGTAATGCAGTTTAAGTTACCAGTACAATGACAATTCTACGAAAAAAAACATTTTAAGGATGGAGTAGAAGGCATTGTAAACTGTGATTAAGCACCGAGAATGTCTGATTTTTTTCACTAATCAGTTTTGTGACTTTTGACAAGACATTTCATGTTTCCGGGCTACAGTAATATGATAACAAGTGTGGTCTAGAACAGTCAACATATATTTTCTGAATATCTTGTTTGAGTCAGGCACTGTGCTGATAGGACATTCACTGATAAGAAAGAGAAACGGATTCTTCCCTGTTCTCCTGGAACTTAGGTCCAGGATATTGATTTTTAAATATTTTGACATGACCCACTGTAAGAAATGTGTAAATAAATAAATCAAGCATAATGCGTGTATGTGTGTATAAGTAAAAATTTTTTTTCGTGAAACAATACCTAATCTTGTTACGTGAAGTGCATTAGGCTATTTTGATACAGTTTTATTCTAATTTTTTAATGCTGCTAAATTGATTTCATGTCTAACTAAAGGGTTATGACCAATGGTTTCTTCTTTGCAGCCTTTTAATTCAATGATTCTATCACTCTAAGATTATCTCATTTCTCAAGCTTCTCCAAGAAAGTGATCATTTATTTAATCCATGTTTCATGTTGTGCCCTTTGTAATCATGTGGACAGACAAAATGACCTTCCAAATCTAGAAAAATCCACATATGGAGTAATTTTGGCCACCAGCGCACATTACTTCTAACACATCCTGTCTACTAACTTTCATGAAATTTCTGATGCTGAATAGCTTTGAAATGTCCTTGCCCTTTTCCCCAAACTTTATGCTCTTTTACGTCATTAGACAAATTTCTCTTTCCCTAGTACCTCAACTTCACAGAACACTCCCCAAACTTCACAAAACCACTGCCCATAATAGAAGATATATTCAAGTACGATATTACCAACTAGGTGTTTCCAGGAAGAAAATGTTTCCACCATTCCTCCCTTGTTATTTTGCCCATGGTAGGCTGGGTTTATCTAAAAACACAGTGCTTGCACCAAAGGCACTCTTCCTGCAAAGGAAAGTTACTTTTGAAATAGATCTGTGCACTGGAATGAGAAAAATGCACTTTCTGATCAAGAAATCATGTTTTTTCTGGTTTTATGAAGAGCGATTAGATCAAAGATGATTCTTCATTTCTGTGGTTGGTTGGTTGGTTGTCCATTTTCCAAGAGAAGAAGGGAAATTCTAGAGATAGAGATTGCAAGAATTTTTTCAAATGTGTGTTATTAATAATGTGGCTTGCTCAAGTCTAAGAGACTGTAACTCTTGCCTTTCCTTAATTAGATAGTGCGGTCTGATAAAAATACCATGGAATCAGAGACAGAAGACAAGAATTTCAGTCTGGCCTCTCTTATGTGCAGGCTGATATAAACGATGACCAAAAACTTCACTCCCTATAGAGGATTTTATAAAATATGCAACATGAAATAATAAAAGATCATGGTTAGAGCAAAGAGCTTATAAAAAATGCATAGTAAATGTGAAATTTCTACTACCCAGGAACTCCACAAATGCCAAGTCCCTCCTGTCACACATGTCACGTAGGTGGCCTACCAGCTAACAGAGAAGGCAGAGGTCACAGAGGCTGGGGGATGGGTGTGAAAGCATCTTATTGAAGGTTTGACGTGATCCCAGGTGGGAGAGTAGGATTTCTAGAGTCCATGGGAGAGGGACTCTTGTGATTATCTCATTATAGAAATAATAATAGTGATAAAAACTCACTTTAAGTAAAACATAATAACTTAAATTCCACATTGACTTTCTAACTGTGATCTTGGCCAGGTTCCATTTTGTATCATTCTCAATCTTTTTATGTATTAAAAAAGGGTAACACTGCCTGCCCTACCTTAGTACTTCCCAGGTGGTGCTAGTGGTAAAGTACCCACTTATCAACGCAGGAAACATTAGAGATGCTGACTTTCTCCTTGGGTAGGAAAGATCTTCTCAAGGAGGCTATGGCAACCCGCTCCAATATGCTTCCCTGGAGAATCCCACTGACGGAGGAGCCTGGCAGGCTACAAGTCCATAGGATTGCACAGAGTCGATATCTGTTTGCTTTATAAAAACAGATAATAAAGGTAAAAGAATTTTATAAAATTTAAATTATCTTAGAAACAAAAACTAATAATACTCATTCCACAAATGTGTCTGGAGAGCCTGGGTTAGGGTCTAGGAACATGATCCTGAGTGGCCTGGCTGCTTCCTTCTAACTGCCTGAACTGACATTAAGTAGTAGGAGAGAGCTAGGTGAGGATTCACAAAAGAGGTGATAGATAAGCGGTAAGTGTAAGATACAAAGTAGGTCACCAGTCAGAGAATGCAGCAGGGTGGAGGGAAACATGACTAGAGGATAGAAGAGAGAAAAGAAGATTCCCAAAGGAGAGGTAACATGAGCAGAGACCTGTAGCTGGTTCATGAAGCAGAGACCTGTAGTTGGTTGATGAAACGTATATGCCTTGAGCTGGAGAACCAAGATGCATGTCACATAGGCTCTGTCCCTCTAGACAGACAAAGTCAATGTAAGGTGGTAAGTGCTGGTGGGTAGCCAGTCAATGCATAAGAAGTTAGCCAGGTGACATAGGAGATGTCCATCACATCTCAGACTAGTAAACCAACTTGTATGAATGCAGGTTGTCGTTCAGTTGTTCAGTCGTGTCTGACTCTTTGTGATCCCATGGACTGCAGCCCACTAGGCTTCCCTGTCCTTCACCATCTCCTGGAACTTACTCAAATTCATATCCATTGAGTTGGTGATGCCATCCAACCATCTCATCCTCTGTCATCCCCTTTTCCTCCTGCCTTCAATCTTTCCCAGCATCAGGGTCTTTTCTAATGAGTCGGCTCTTCACATCAGGTGGCCAAAGTAATGGAGCTTCAGCTTTAGCATCAGTCCTTCCAAAGAATATTCAGAACTGATCTCCTTTAGGATGGACTGGTTGGATCTCCTTGCAGTCCAAGAGACTCTCAAGTCTTCTCCAACACCATGGTTCAAAAGCATCAATTCTTCAGCGCTCAACCTTCTTTATGATCCAACTCTCATGTCCATACACGACTACTAGAAAAACCACATCTTTGACTATATGGACCTTTGTCAGCAAAGTAATGTTTCTGCTTTTTAATAAGTTGTCTAGGTTTGTAATAGCTTTTCTTCCAAGAAGCAAATGTCTTTTAATTCCATGGCTGCAGTTAACATCTGCAGTGATTTTGGAGCCCAGGAAAATAAAGTCTGTCACTGTTTCCATTGTTCCCGATCTATTTGCCATGAAGTGATGGGACCAGATACCATGATCTTAGTTTTTTGAATGTTGAGTTTTAAGCCAGCTTAAAACTGGTTTAATGAATGCAGGAGGGCATGTGAAAGCATGTAGCATGCAGGGAGAAAAAAATGGCCAGTTTAGGAGAAAGCAAAGAGCTCAGCCTGTCTATTTTATGTTAGTGAAGTGAAGTGGCTCAGTCGTGTCGAACTCTTTGCGACCCCATGGACTGTAGCCCGCCAGGCTCCTCTGTTCATGGGATTCTCCAGGCAAGAATACTGGAGTGAGCAGCCATTTCCTTCTCCAATGTTATGTTAGTAGTGATAGAAAATAAAGATGGTTTGCACATGACTTTCAATAGATAGCTAATGAGTTTATTCTTTGTTCTATGCATGGTGGGGCACAGAATACTCTTCTGAGCACAGAAATAATAGCCTGCTATTATAACTCCTATTATAATTCTGATAACAGTGAAATGGACGTATTTCAAGGTGAAGAAGAACCAGAGGCAGAGAAGACTGCTTAGTTTGCTGCAGAAATAAACCAGGCCCGAAATGGTGATAGGCCAGTCTAAAAGAGGGGCAGGATAAAGGATCAGAAATATTTTTCTGATCTATCATATGTAGGTGGAGTTACTTTCACAGCATAAGTTGAAGGTATTGACTAAGATAAATTTATTTCATTTGAAAACTGACACCAGACAATTTTCTTCAGCATACAGTAAAAAGATAAACAGCAAAGTCATTAAGCCCAGCTCTGAGGAGGCTAAGGCCAGAAAATACCGAGGATTGTTCTGAATCAGCCAGTCTCGGTAGCAGATAAAGAACAGCCCCATTGGCCATGACTCTAGTGCACTTCTTGTCACATTTCACCCAAGAAACTACCCTCCATTATTGTCCAGAGAGACCAAGGCACAGAATGAGGGTATGCTCCTGACAGAGATGATGACAGCTCTCAGTTCTTGTTGCTCTGGTCGCTCAAAGTGAGAGGCACAAATCCTTCACCCCTCAGGCTCGGGCCTCCCACTTCACACGTTCACTGACAAACACTCTCCGAACCCTGTTAAGAAACAGCCCTGCTGTTCGACGCTGAAAGTACAGAGACAAATAAATCCCAGGACTGTGACAGGGCTAAAATGAGTTTTCACCAAGGTGGACAGCACTTTGGTGAGGTGAACGGCAGGGACCCCCTGGCTATCGAAGTCTGGAATTAACTTGGCTCTTAGTAAGTCTGGAATGCTATCCACGGCAGCAGTGCCCACTCCGTGTGTTCACTGAGGTTGAGGCATTGATTTGAACTTCAGTCTCCCTTGGCTGAGATAGCTCAGAGCCTGCCTTGTCAGCTTCTCTCTCTAGCAGCTGGACCATGTTCCTGAACTCTTTAGCCACTGACTGGCGTACTGCTTGCAGCCAGACAGACATGGGTCTGACTTACAGCATTATTTAAGCTCAGAGGCCCTCACTGTTATGTTTTACCCAAATCAGAGTCTTGCATTTGGCTTGAAATAAATCTCAATTTGCCATGCATTTGTATCCAAGCATTTTCACTACAGGAGGCTACCTTTGGGGTTAACTTGGTCCCTTAGTCCTAAAACGGTCCGATCCAAGGCACTCCTCTTCCCATGCTCCCTGCTGCAATCCCAGAAAAGCCTTCCAGCAAAACTGCTTGAGACGGAACAAAAGCAACAGGTATAGAAGACATTATTTCCCAGGAAACCCAGAACAAAATGGGGCTCCCGCAGATACTGGTAAGAAAGTACCAGTAAGAAAAACAGAAAGGGCAGGTGTTATACTAAGTGCTGAGCTCTGGACAGCTAAAACCCAGATATGTGGCTATTTGGACACTGCTTCATTTTACTTTATTTAATCTGGGCTCAGCTATCTCAATTAATCTGTTTGGGTTATTTATATGGAAGAATTGAGCTGCTGTGGGTATTCTCTATCCACAGCTACCAAGCTTATTCGTGTGCTCACTGTGGTTTTCAGGGCAGGATGAAAAGTAAAACAGAAATGACAGAAAAAACAGAACCATCAAAGCGGGCTCCTCCCTCCTCTAATGAGCCACCGCGGCAAAACAAACGATGCTTTTCGATACTGCACACATATTGCCGTAGCCATGGAAACACACTTAGCAGCAAAGAAACCTTGACCTTTCCCCATCTGTTTAGAATCTTCACAGTGACACATTAATTTCAACATATGAAAACAAAAAAAGAAGGGCATAAATGTTACATTTTCTATAATTTTCATGCAGCAACCAGCTCAGTGTGAATAAAATTCCTAGATGAGGAAGGAATGATGCAGTTAGTTTAAGCCTAATACCCTGAGGCAGAACCGGGTGACATTTTCCTGGTATTAAGCAAAATGACTCTAATATAATAAGCTCTGTAGCTTACCGAGAGACTACAGGAAGGGCTCCAAAACTGGACCAGAGATAAACAGCTACAAGAACAAACACTAGCCAGTGTAAATATTCCCCAGAAACAATAATGGATATCTCCAAAAATAACATTCAGTGAGAGCTAAAGCATTTTTTCCAAGCAGCTATTGTTAGCAGCTAAAAGCCTAAGACAATTGAAACAGATTCTTACCAATTCTATTCAATCCAATAAACATTTAAGGAAGTTTTCTCTTTTCATTGATAGATAAGAATTGGGTATAGAAGAGTATACAACACAGGTTCTGTCTGTTGTAAATAAGAAATATTAACTCACTTAAATCCATTACAAAAACTCTGTGAAAGGCAAGATAAATGTAGCAGACATAATAAGGAAAGGTCTTTACATAAAGTATCACTAGAGCTCAATTTGAAGATATCAGGATATTTTTCAATAAACTCACTGTCATATGAGTATAGCAGAGAACGCACTGGCGGCCCACTCCAGTACTCTTGCCTGGAAAATCCCATGGACGGAGGAGCCTGGTAGGCTGCAGTCCATGGGGTCGCTAGGAGTCAGACACGACTGAGCGACTTCACTTTCACTTTTCACTTTCATGCATTGGAGAAGGAAATGGCAGCCCACTCCAGTGTTCTTGCCTGGAGAATCCCAGGGATGGGGGAGCCTGGTGGGCTGCCGTCTATAGGGTCGCACAGAGTCGGACATGACTGACGCGACTTAGCAGCAGCAGCAGCAGCATATGAGTATAGAGAAATGAGTTAAAGATGTATCTAACACTTTAATGAAGAACCAACAATATGGCAAAGCTAATTTGAAAGAGGAGTTGAGAAACTGAGGCAAGGAGGGATAAATCATAAGCCTGGGATGAATATGCACACTATTGCACACTATTATTACACATAGAAGATAACCAACCAACAGGGACCTACTTTATAGCACAAGGAACTCTACTCAATATTTTGTGATAATCTATGAGAAAAGAATCCATAAAAGAATGAATATATGCACATGTAAAATTAAATTACTTTGCTATACGCGTGAAACTGGGCTTCCCATGGGATAGGAGGGTAAAGAACTCACTTGCCAATGCAGAAGACTTAAGAGATGCAGTTAGATCCCTGGGTCAGGAAGATCCCCTGGAGAAGGGGAGGGCAACTCACTCCACTATTATTGCTGAGGAGCAGCTGGGCTACAGTCCACAGGGTCACAGAAATTAAAGTGACTTAGCTTTAATTGAAGTGACTTAGCACACAAACCTATAATGTTGTGTTATAAATCAATCATAAATCAACTATTATAAATCAACTATACTTATTATAAATTATAAATCAACTATACTTCAGTAAAATAAATAAAATTATATTCAAGAAAGAATGAAGTGCCCCTTAAAGGCTAAATGAAATTGAATATATAATCATTTCCTCAGATGTTTAACCATTTCATACATGTTTAAGATGAAAACAAAAATGCAACTGCTATTAGTTTTCATCAAAAAAGGAAAACTCTGATACATGTCAGTGGGAAAAATAATAAAAGTGCAAAATTAGACTGAAATATTGTCAGTGTCCTACAGGAAAATAAAACCATAGCTGTTGAAGACATCTTTTTTTATCCAATATAAATAAATCATTTGCAATATATAAATCATCCATAATTTAACATCTAACTTTAGAGATCTGAGTTCTAAAAAAAAATAAATGTAAAAAACTAAAGCTATTTTTCTCCGGAATATGGGATGACCCTTGGGAGGATTTGTTATAAAATGCTTTAACTTTATGTAACACTGAAAGAGCAGGCAGGATTCTTTCTGTCTTATTTCCAAGCTTTGAATAATTCTCCTTCAGAAAGGTAGAATATAAGTAGACAGCAACAGTGGAAATAAACATCATTAAAACTGAAGGAAGAGTTGGGATGACAGGATCATCCACTCAAGTGCACTACTAGGAGAAAAATAACACTTTCATCTATGGACTGAATACGAGAAAATAAAGATTCATTTGCAATCTGAGAAGTATAGGATTGGGCAGATGATCTTTATAGCATTAGAAATATGTTGAGAATCAGTTTTTTTTTTCCTATTTGCTAAAAATCCTTTTGTGTAGGTTACAAGCAGACTACAATGTGGTAGAAAATCACTTTTGGGAATTACTAACCCCGTACCAAAAAAAAAAATTTAGTTTTTAATTTTATTCATGTGATGCTATTTCCCTTATAGAAATATAAAATGCTCAGTACTTGCCATTTCTTCTGCAATACCACAGTTCAATAGCATCAATTCTTCGGCGCTCAGCCTTCTTTATGGTTCAACTCTCACATCTACACATAACTACTGGAAAAACCATAACTTTGACTATATGGACTTTTGTTGGCAACGTAATGTTTCTGGTTTTTAATATGCTGTCTAGGTTTGTCATAGCTTTTCTTTTAGAAGCAAGCGCCTTTTAATTTCATGGCTGCAGCCACTGTCCACAGTGATTTTGGAGACCAAGAAAATAAAGTCTGTCTCTGTTGGCACTGTTTCCTCACCTATTTGCCAGGAAGTGATGGGACTGGATGCCATGATCTTTGTTTTCTGAATGTTGACTTTTGAGTCAGCTTTTTCATTCTCCTCTTTCACCTTTATCAAGAGACTCTTTAGTTCCTCTTCACTTTCTGCCATAAGGGTGGTGATATCTGCATATCTGAGGTTATTGATATTTCTCCCGACAATCTTGATTTTAGCCTGTGCTTCATCCAGCCCAGAATTTCACGTGATGTACTCTGCATATAAGTTAAATAAGCAGGGTGACAATATACAGCCTTGACGTACTCCTTTCCCGATTTGCAACCAGTCAATCGTTCCATGTCTGGTTCTAACTGTTGTTTCTTGATCTGTATACGTATTTCTCAGGAGGCAGGTAAGGTGGTCTGGTATTTCCATCTCTTAAAGAATTTTCCACAGTTTGTTGTGATCCACACAGTCAAAGGCTTTAGCATAGTCCATGAAGCAGAAGTAGACGCTTTTCTGGAATTCTCTTGGTTTTTCTATGATCCAGTGGATATTGGCCATTTGATCTCTGGTTCCTCTGCCTTTTCTAAATCCAGCTTGAACATCTGGAAGTTCTCAGTTCACGAATTGCTGAAGTCTCACCTGGAGAATTTTGAGCATTACTTTGCTAGCGTGTGAGATGAGTGCAATTGTGCGGTAGTTCGAACATTCTTGGGCTTTCCTTGTGGCTCAGCTGGTAAAGAATCTGCCGGCAATGCAGGAGACCTGGATTTGATTCCTGGGTTGGGAAGATCCCCTGGAGAAGAGAAAGGCCACCCACTCCAGTATTCTGGCCTGGAGAATTCCGTGGACTGTATAGTCCATGGGTTCACAAACATTCGGACACGACTGAGAGACTTTCACTTTCACTTTGAACATTCTTTGGCATTGCCCTTCTTTGAGACTGGAATGAAAACTGACCTTTTCCAGCCCTGTGGCCACTGCTGAGTTTTCCAAATTTGCTGACCTATTGAATGCAGCACTTGCACAGCATCATCTTTTAGGATTTGAAATAACTCAACTGGAATTTCATCACCTCCACTAGCTTTGTTCATAGTGATGCTTCCTAAGGCCCACTTGACTTCACACTCCAAGATGTCTGGTTCTAGGTGAGTGATCACACCATCGTGGTTATCTGGGTCATTAAGGTCTTTTTTTGTATAGTTCTTCTGTGTATTCTTGCCACCTCTTCTTAATATCTTCTGCTGCTGTTAGGTCCGTATCATTTCTGTCCTTTATTGTGCCCACCTCTGCATGAAATATTCCCTTGGTATCTCCAATTTTCTTGAAGAGATCTCTAGTCTTTCCCATTTTATTGTTTTCCTCTATTTCTTTGCACTGATCACTGAGGAAGTCTTTCTTATCTCTCCTTGCTATTCTTTGGAACTCTGCATTCAGATGGGTATATCTTTCCTTTTCTCCTTTGCCTTTCACTTCTTTTTTTTCCCAGCTATTTGTAAGGCCTCCTCAGACAACTATTTTGCCTTTTTTTTTTTTTTTGCTGATTTTTAATTAAGAGCTAGCAAATATGTTTAATATAACCAAATATGTGCTGAAAATAATATGACACTTCAATTTCATGTTTATGCAAGTTGGAATGGAAGAAAAGGACAGAAAGGTAGGAAAAGATAGAGAAATAAAACAGAGACTGAAAAGAAGAAACATGAGTAAATAACCAGAAAGGAATCGAAGAAGCAAAACCGAAGGCTAGAAGGAATGGGGGAAGGGAACAGTTGAGAGAATGGGAATTAGGAAAAGTCCCAAACAAGGAGGTGCAACATACAGAAGAGATTTTAAAAGAGATGAGGTTAAAAGAGCAAAATGGGAAGCATAGGCAAAGACAGGGAGTTGAGGATTAAAGCCAGTTGAAATCACCATTCTGTGAGGATTCATTTGCCAGTGGATTTCTTTGTCTCTCTTAGAAGCAGTAGTCAATATCTGACCATCATTCAAAGTTCTTCAATTACTCTATTAACCCAGAGGGGAGAAATTATACTCTAATCCATAAGCGAATGCCACATTGCTTTGAATGAACTCTATCTAGCTGGAATCCCAGACTGATTCCCTAAGGTTTCTGCTCCCAGTGAAACTTAGCAGCCGGGAAGGGGTGGCCTCGTAGCAGACCTGCAGTAGCAGGCCTTCGCCCAGTAGTGTGACAAGCAAGTCCCAAGGCCCCAGGCTATCTTCTCCCATGGCAATAGAAATGTGCCCATATATTCAAGAGGAAATAATTTTCTGTCACCTAGAATGACAGAAGAAAATGTGCTCCCAGGTGATGAGCAGCCTCTGGTCCCCAGGCAGGAGTGGAGCAGGTTATGGCCATATCCTCGAAGCAGCAGGACTTCGATCCCTACTACTCTCCTGCCTCTCTGTCTAAACTTTCTCCCACTTTCTCCCAGGCTCCAAATGCAACCGAACAGGTTAATGCAAGTTAGAGAGTGGTGCCTTGCAAGTTTTCTGCATTTAATTTCTGTTTAATGATGTATTGGCCAGGGCACTATTACATCGCCTTACTTAACAGCCTTTCGTGGACAGTAAACTGTGCTGGGCACCCACCTCAGCCCCCAAACCCTGCAATTAAGTGATCATTTGTCCTCGCAGGCTTGACAGAAGCAGAAGTCGGAGGAAGGCTGGGAGGAGCCCGGATTTATTAAAGTAATAAATAACCTGGAAGCCCCCCACCAAGCCTCTGCCTCCCTGTTCTTATTTATTTTCTTTTTGTGGCTTCTGAGATGGGGAGATTGGGAACTTAATTGCTTGGAAAGAAAGTTGCCTAGGAACTGCATAGCACTCACATTCCAGAAACAATAAAAACTGGAAGGCTTTAGGGCTACATCTTAATAACAGCTCTGCCGATGGCTGGGCTGGGCTTCTTGGCAAGCACTCACTCATTCTGTGTTTCTAGAAGAGCCACACTCACTCCTGCACATAAAGGTACTCAGTGAGGCAGGAGTCATCTAGCTGGCCAAAGGGAGGCCTTCTAAGAGGAGGTTCTCATTCACCTTGTCCTTTGTTTCACTTCCTTTTGTTTTATTTTTAATTATAAGAATCTTTTAAAATAATTTTGCAATTATTAAATGTAGAAATTCCTGGATATTATTTTAGACTAAATATTTTTTTCCACTTTTTAAAAAAAGTGTTTGTTTATTATTGACTGCACTGGGTCTTTGTTACTATGTGTGGACTTTCTCTCAGTTGTTGCGAGCTGGGGCTCTAGTTTTGGTGCACAGGCTTCTTATTGCCGAGACTTCTCTTGTTGCGGAACATAGGCTCTATGCATGTGGACTTCCGTTTATGTGGTGCACAAGGAAATGTCACTTTTTTTCCTCACATATTCTGTCTCATTTGGTCGTAAATTTTTAATTATTATCACATAATATATTTACATGGCTCAGGAGAAAATTATCTAGTCAGAATTCATCTTTCTAGAATATTCTTATATGCAAAACACTATGTAAAAGCATTAAGAAGGAAAATAGTTGCCTAGACAGTCAAAATAGTTGTCCTATATATATATATATATATATATATATATACACACACACATATATATATATATACACACACATACACATTCACTTTATTTTATACACAATTCTCACAAATGTACTTGCTAAGGCCCCAATCCAGAAAATAACAATCCTTCCTACAGGTTCATTTTTTAAGATAAGGCGCTCCTCATCCTACTTCCTTTGTCCAAACTGAGCTCATGAAGGTCACGTAACAGAAAATTAGCCATTTTAAAGTGAACAATTCAGTAACATTTAGCATATTAACACTGTTGCACAACTGCCACCTCTATCAAGTTCCAAAACATTCTCCTCACCCCAAAATAAAACCTCATTCCATTAAGCAACTACTCCTCATTTCTCCTTACCCCAGCTACTGATAACCACCAGTCTGTGTTCGGTCTCTATGGATTTACAGATTCTCTGTATGTCAGGTAAATGGAGTCATAACATGTGCCCTTTTGTGTCTGACTCCTTTTACTTTGATCAGTGTTTATGAGTTTCATCCACATCGTAGTGTGTATCAGTACTTCATCCTTTTTATGGCAGAATAATATTCCATTGTGCGGATATACCAAAGTTATTTTTTTAATCCATTGATGGACATAGGTTGTTTTCAGTTTTTTTAATATTGTGAATAGTGTTACTATGAACGTATACAAGTATTTATTTGAACAACTGTTTTCAATTCTTTGGGATAAATACCTAGGAGTTGAACTGATGAATCATATGATAATTTTATGTTTAACTTTTTTTTCTATAGAGCTTCTTATTTTTTTTATTTTATATTAGAGTATTGTTGCTTTACAATTTTGTGTTAGTTTCAGTTGTACAGCAAAGTAATTCAGTTATACAAATAGAAACATCTATTCTTTTTCAAATTTTTTCCCATTTAGGTTATTAGAGAATATTGAGCAGAGTTCCCTGTGCTATACAATAAGTCCTTGCTATTTACCTGTTTTGAATTTAGTATTGTGTACATCTCAATCCAAAACTCCCAGACCATCCTTCCCCACCAACCCCTTCCCCTAGTAACTGTAAGTTTATTCCATAAGTCTATGAGCATTTCTGCTTTGTAGGCAAGTTCAATGTATAATTTTTATCAGTTTCTGCATATAAGCAATATCATATGATATTTGTATTTCTCTGTCTGATTTGTTTCACTTAGTACAATAATCTCCAGGTCTGTCCATATTGCTGCAAATGGCATTATTTCACTCTTTTTAATGGCTGAATACTATTCCATTGTGTATATGTCCCACATCTTCTTTACCCATTCATCTGTCAATGGACATTTAGGTTGCTTCCACGTCTTAGTTGTTGTAAATAGCACTGCAATGAATATTGGGGTGTATCTATCCTTCTGAACCATATTTTTCTCTTGATATATGACCAGGACTGAGACTGCAGGATCATATGGCAGTTCTATTTCTAGTTTTTTAAGGAAACTTCATTACTGTTCTCCATAGTGGCTGTACCAATTTACATTCCCATCAACAGTGTAGGAGGGTTCCCTACTCTCCACAGCATTTGTTGCTTGTAGACTTTTTGATAATGGTCACTCTGATTGATGTGAGATGATATCTCATTATAGCTTTGATTTACATTTCTCTAATACTTAGTGATGTTGAGCACCTTTTACTGTGCCTCTTCACCATCTCTATGTCTTCTGTGGAGAAGTGTCATTTCAGGTCTTCTGCCCATTTTTTGACTGGGTCATTTGTTATTTTGATATTGAGCCACATGAGCTGTTTGTAAATTTTGGAGATTAATCTCTTGTTGGTCACACTGTTTGCAAATATTTTCTCTCATCCTTTGGGTTGTGTTTCTGTTTTCACTATAGTTTTCTTTGTTGCACAAAAGCTTTTGAGTTTAATTAGGTCTCATAATCAGATATTTCTTAAACCAAGCAAAAAGCCAAAATAGAATAATAGAAGATCAAATATAAATCAAAGCCTATGAATATTCTGCATATTATATTCAACAAAAGTGTATTTCACAGACATCAGTACTGTATGACACACTAAGTTCTAGAAAGTGCTCACCAAAATATCGTAAAGCTTACTTCTGTATTTGAACAAAATTTCAAATTTTTGTGCATCAATAGAATTTCCAAAATCCTTTGCATAAATTATTTCACTTGATTTATGTCACAATCCTATCAGACAGGCAGGCAGGCCTAGGCTAAGTCGTAAATATTCTGATTCCTAGTCCAGCATGTTTCCAACATAGAAAGTCTTATCAACTCTTTTCATTTAATGTCATTGTTTCTTGGAGTTTTAAACTATAAACATTAATATAAAGTTTAAATGTTATAGTATATGTGTTGTATATTATATCTTATTTTATATTATATTCATATAATGAACAGAAGATAATTTCTTATCTATACTGCTATAAATCACCTTGATAGCCATATATAAAGATAGGCAAATCTTTTAATACAAACAGTTCTGGCTTTAAAAAAGTAACAATGGCAATACTTACAACTAATTTCTATAGTACTTTATTGTTGTTTAGTTGCCAAGCCATATCTGACTCTTTTGTGTCCCCCATGGACTGTAGCCTGCTAAGCTCTTTTGTCCATGGGATTTCCCGGGTAAGAATACTGGAGTGGATTGCCATTTCATTCTCCAAAATATATACAAAGAGATTTATTTTAAGGAAAAATAGCTGCTGCGGTTGTGGAGGCTGGCAAGTCCAAAACTGTAGGGAAAGCCAGCAGGCTGAAACAAGCATGACTTATATGTTACAGCCTTGAAGCAAAATTCTTCCTTCTCTGGGAAACCTCAGTTTTCACTCTGACAGCCTTCAATGATTAGATCAGACCTTCTAGATTATCGAGGGTAAGCTCCTCGATAAAGGAGGAGATATTTAAAGTCAACTGACTGCAAATGTTAATCATATCTGCAAAATACCTTCATAGCAATAGCTGCTGTAATGTTTAGCCAAACTGGGCCCTGTAGCCTAGCCAGGTTGACACATAAAATTAACCATCTCAGTCAGTGACCCCAGAGATGAAGACACTATTCCCACACTGAAATCAACATGTTGCAAATGAAAGCATGTCAGAAGTCTATCTGTCAATGATTATAACCTTTATTGAATAGGCCGGATACTATCTACTCAAATCATTTCCAATATTGCAATGCTCTAAGAAAATAGTGTTCATAAACTGGACATCTCAGAACAGATCTATTAAATCCCCCTGTATTTTCACTGATGATTTTTCACTAAGAATCCAATACACGTTGGCTTCAAAGCATCAAATAAATCCTTTTTTATCATTATAAGAACTAAACAGCCTGGTTGTTTCAAAATTAAATGGTTTAGAAAGTACAGATATGAAACTTAAAGAAATCCTTCCCACTGTTTCAATTAGAGGAAACTACAGTATGTAGATACATAATGAAAGGAGAGATGGTGAAATAAAACACATTTTTCATAAAAAGGTAAAGTGAGAACAAAGGTTTAAGGTACTAAACCTCACATAGTTATTGATTTATTTGCTAACTAGAGCCAACTCTGACCAAAGATGAATTATACAATTCTCTGGCACAGTTCTGAAATTAACCTAGTGAAAGGAAGTGACTAACAAATGCTAAAGTATAAAATGCCGGTGGGCAAGTTTGAGGTTTGGTCATTTTTATTCAGTTGAAGACTCCCAGTTAAAAGGATTAGCACATCCATTGTAACTGTGTGCAACCAACGAGAACAGCAAAAGCCTAAACCTAAATTATACAGGTACAGACTTCCATGGTGATCTAGTGGTCAAGACTTCACCTCCCAATGCAGGGGGTACCGGTTCGATCTCTGGTCGAGGAGCAAAGATTCCACATGCCTCATGGCCAAAAAACCCAAAACAAAAGACATATATATATATATATATATATATATATATATATATATATATATATATATATATATATGGTGCAGCAATATTGTGACAAACTCAATAAAACCTTTAAAAATGGTCCACATAAAAAAAAATCTTTTAGAGTAAATAAATTATACAGGTAACAGAGAAGTATACTTGGGGTTAAATAGCAAGCGCAGAAGCTTGCAATTTTGCAAGTGCTAAACAACAATGTCCCCTAATGCATTAATGTGTGTGTTAGGCACTGAGTCATGTCTGACTGTTTTTGACATCATGGACTATAGCCTGCCAAGAATTCCTCTGTCCATGGGATTCTCCAGGCAAGAATACTGGAGTGGGTTGCCATTTCCTTCTCCAATAATATATGTATCAACCACAAATGGGGCCTGAGCCCCAATACGTGAATAACACTGAATTAGGCACATATGGAGTCAATGATTAAATCCCATGGCCAATGTAAGTCTAGTTATAAGAACTCCAAAAATTTATCTTAAGGATATTGTATGTTGGGATGTTTTATCAAAAAACTGAAATTTTAAATCCTTGAACCAAAGGAACCATAAATTGTTGCTAAAAGATCATTTCTTTGTTCTTTTTTTTATTTTTTTATTTTTGCCACTTTTTTTTTTTTTTTCCAAACCATTTACTCCAAGAACATTGTACCTGACCAGGCTAAAATGTGAGTGTGGTGGCTACAGTGGGAATTAGGAGAGTTCTGAAGTCCCTGCTCAAATATCAGGGATCTGGAATCAAAGCCAACTTAATTAGCAGTTTTTCTCATGTCCTGCCAATATTCTTTTAATCTATTAAACAGAGACACCTAATTATAACCAGCAGTTATTTTCTTTTGGGATGCTTTCTTTCATCCTTGCCCCAGCCTAACACAGTTGGTGTAAATTATAAGGCATCAATGCATTTCAATATCTACCAAGTCTACAGATATTGCACATAAGAAGGAGAATCTACATGCCTATAACTGTATGAAAAGGTCTAGAAAAGCTTCATCCACCCACCGTACTAATGAGGAACCATCTAGGGCAACTATTTCTGGATTAGGATCACATAGTACAATGTGCAATGTATTGAAGAGGTGAAATTGGAAAGGAATTGTGAAATGTTACAATGGAAAAAATAGGTATTTCTCTTTCTTATATAAGCTTTGTTGATAAATTATATTTCAGAGATAGGATGGAGATGTCCACACCACATCCTGGCTTCTATGTCACACTATCACTATATCAACATTTCTCAGAATTATATGAGTTACATGGTTCTTTGACTTCTTATAAGTTTCCTCTGGGCTGCTGCAAAAGGAATCCTGGTTTGAGGATCAGAAAACAGGAGCTCCATTTTCTAAAAAGGACTAGAAATATGAAAACACTATACTCTTTATCCATAAATGACTCCAGCTCTATCATTACATACAACACTAAGTCATCTGAGCCCTTTCAGCCTGACTTTCCTGAACTATGACATATGAAGAATAATATCTCCCTTGGTTATTTGACTGCATTGTATGTAATACTTTCACCTGGTCAATTTTCTCTGCACCTCAGTTTCCTTTCTCCATATGTAAAATGAGATTTTTGATCTCTAAACATCCTTCAAATAATAACATTCTCTGCATCTATGAAAATATTTAAGCATTATGAGTCTATTGTATGAAGGAGAAAAGAAGTTTAGCTTTAAAAATATTCCAGTACCAATTGAATTTATCTTTGGAAAAGCAGTTAGATTTAGTGAAAATGAAAGAAAACTTGATTTATTTCCACTGACCCTTGGAAAAAGCTAAGAATATCTTTTAGCTTTATTGACTTTAAGCATTAATTCTAGAATAAAAGTAGGTATAGAAGGAATATATGTGTTTTGATTATTTGGTGATAAGTACTTATCAAAGATTATCATGAACCCCTCTGACTTCATCTGAAACTAGTTTTATTGTTTCCTTACCCCACTACCCCAAACAGTCTTTTCTTATTTTTCGTGTGTGGGATTTTTTCCCCCTTTAAAGGATGCCCATGGGACTTCTGCTTCTGATCAAGATGGAATAACAGGAACCAGATTTTTCCCCCTCCTGAAACAATTTTTAGAAAGTGAAAGTGTTAGTTGCTCAGTCTGACTCTTTGCAACCCTATATACTGTAGCCGGCCAGTCTCCTTTGCCTATGGGATTTCCCAGGCAAGAATACTGGGGTGGGTTGCCATTCCCTTCTCCAGGGGATCCTCCCACTCCAGGGATCAAAGCCAGGTCTCCTTCATTGCAGGCAGATTCTTTTCTGTCTGAGCCACCAAGGAAACCTTTTTTGAAGGGCAGCTTATAAGTAATTTTAAAGAAATTGGAACATCAAAGAAAGAACCATCTGAGAAGATAAGAGAGACCAGAACCCAGCAATCATAGGTGCCTGGGAATAGTACCTGTTTCCAGACAGAAAATCCTCATAATTCAGGACACAATGTGTAGAATATTTGGAATGGTCTTGCTTCATTAGTGGGGAATAATTATACCTAGAAAAAATGCTATTCTTAACAAATTTTAAAAATAATACCCAAAAGGATAAAACTATTTCTGAGAAATTCAACTGTGTACTAAATCAGAGTTAAAAAAAAAATTTAAGAATATAAAAATATCCACCTCTCCTGAAAAATAAAATAAATACAATGTCTGGCATCCAATTATAAAAGTTAGCTTAAACAACTTAAAAAACAATAAAATACAGTAACACTACATCCCTATGAGAATGGCTTTCTTATAAAGATGTGGGAATGCTGGTGGGAATGCAAAATGGCACAGCCTCTTTGGAGAACAGGCTGGCAATGTCTCACAAAGCTAATCGTTCATAACCATGTGATCCAATAATTGTGCTCCTAGGAATTTACCAAGTGACTTGGAAACTAATGTCCCGACACAGACTTGCACACAAATGATTACAGCAGCTTTATTCATAGTTGCCAAAAATTGGAAGCAATGAAGATGTTATTTCAGTTGGTGAATGGATAAGCAAACTGGTACATCCATGCATTATTATTCAGTAATCACAAAATAAAAGAGCTACCAGCCACAAAAAGATATGGAGGAATTTTAAATGTATATTACTAAGGAAAAGAAGTCAGTCTATAAAGGCTAAGTACTCTGTGGTCCCAATTATATGACATTCTGGAAAAAGGCAAAGCCCATAAGGACAGGAAAAAATAATGAGTCATTGCCAAGGGCTGCTGGCTGAGGAAGAGAGGAATGAATAGATGGACCTGTTAAAAAGAAAACCACTGGCCCAGAATGGCAATTGTCTAATGCCCAGGATATCAAACACAGATTTAATATCTAACTTAATTGCAGTTTCAGTGTTCCCCAGAAATGTGATCTTAATCAGCCTGTTTGGATTTTCTGGTCAGCACCAATGAGGTAAGCTGTCAAATGGGCCCTCTCCACCACCTCCACCCCCTGCCCCCTGCCCAGAGGAATAAGAGGAGTGATAAAGTCTGTGCCATTCCCTTCCGGAAAAAAGACATCCCACCCTAAAGATAATCCTCTCTTTTCTTTTGCTAATAGCTTTGCTGCTCCACCCCTCTCCCTATAAAAACCTTGCACTTTTTTACAACACTTCTGAACGCCTTTCTAGTTGCTAGATGGAAGGCTGCCTGATTCATGGATCATCTAATAAAGCCAATTAGATCTCAAATCATTCTCTTAAATTGTGCTTTTTTACCAGAGCATGGAATAGGATGGTAAAATTATCCTGTATGATGCTATAATGGTGGATGCATAGCACTATACATTTGTGAAAATCTATAGAATTATACAATACAAAGAACTAGAGAACCCTAATTAGATTATGGACTTCAATTAAGAATAATGTGTATCAATATTGTTCTTCAATTGTAACAATTGTACCACACTAATACAAGATGATAATAATAGGGGAAAGTGGGGAAGAGGGGATCAAGGGACCCCTCTTGTACTTTCTATGCAAATTTTCTGTAAAACTAAAACTCCTTTAAAAAGTTACCTATTAAATATAAAAAATAAGATTCTTTTTTAAAAAAAGTCTCGACAGTAACCAGGCCAAAAACATTTATCATCCAAACTATCAGCAAATACATAGCAATGCAGTATCCAAGACTAAACCCAAGTACACACCAATAATTGATTTATATTTATAAACTTAGCAGGTTTCCCTGATGGCTTAGTTAGTAAAGAATCCCCTTCCAATGCAGGAGACCCACGTTTGATCCCTGGGTCAGGAAGATCCTCTGGAGAAGGAAATGGCAACCCACTCCAGTGTTCTTGCCTGGAGAATCCCATGGACAGAGGGGCCTGGCAGGTCACATTACAGTCCATGGTGTCTCAAGAGTTGGATACAACTTAGCAGCTAAACCACCACATAACCTTAATAACTTAAAAAAATAAAATAAAATTTGGACTAGAAAAATCATATTAAATGAACAAAGGGAAATGGATTTCCACATACTACTATATTCTTTCTTGGATATTCATACATGAGAGACAATGAAGTATTAAAATAGTATTTCTCTTTGTGACTTATTCTGAGTTATTATTGTTGCTGCTTAGTCACTAAGTCCTTTCTGACTATTTTTTCAACTCTATGGACTGTAGCTGGCCAGGCTCCTCTGTCCAAGGGATTTTCCAAGCAAGAATACCGAAGTGGGTTGCCATTTCCTTCTCCAGGGGATCTTCCCAACCCGAGGACTGAACCGGAGTCTCCTGCTTTGACAGGAGGATTCTTCACCTCTGCGCCACCAGGGAAGCAGATTTATACCAAAGCCTAAACCAAAGCGAATGATTTTCTTCCAGCGGTATTATTTTCGATTGTTTATCCTCGTTTCTAGGTCCATGTTTTGTCTGGAATATCAGATTTATTTCTTTATATCCATCTGAATTTTAATCATGCAAACCAAAGTGTTTAAATAATAATAATAATAATTATCTTCTTTTAAAAAATAATCTTCAGAAATTTGCTTTATAAATGTGGCCCCACAGCCAGTCCTCAACGTGAAGCACAGATATTCCAGAAATATTGTGTACAGATCCGCATCTTGATATTAACCACCCTAAACTATGGCTCAGCAGAGAGAAGTTAAGGAAGACAATAGAGCTTTTAATGAGGCTTTCTTCTTTCTGTTTTTAAGGGATGGGGGAGAGAAACTCTTCCCGGCTTGTATACTGAAAAACAAGCTCTGAAGCAGCAGGCAGTGCAAACCCAAGCCTCTAGTTTGGTGGGCAGCGCCATCTAGTGGAAAGACTTTGTTTCTCAGTTCAGCTTTACCAGCAACTGCCTGCGTGGTTTCAGTAATCATTTAACTCTGCATTCCCAGGTGGCACTAATGGTAAAGGACCAGTCTACCAATGCAGGAGACATACGTGATGCCAGTTCAATCCCTGGGTCAGGAAGATACCCTGGAGAAGGGCATGACAACCCCACTCCAGTGTTCTTGCCTGGAGAATCCCATGGACAGAGGAGCCTGGCAGTCAATAGTCCATAGGGTGGCAAAGAGTTGGACACAACTGAAGCGACAGCACACACACACACACACACACACACAAATATTTCACGCATAAAACTGGGGTAACGGTGCTACTCTATATGCCCTCTCAACTACAGTGGTTAAAAAATATAAAGCAATGCAAAGTCTTGAGGTCCTTATTACTAGTTCATAACTTCACTTGAAAGATGAAAGTTAGTTTTTGTCCTAATTCTAGCAGCAGAATCCTCAAGGTACCATGAATTTAGCTAAGTTTGGCTGAAGCCTACTAGTTTTCTCCCCATCTAGGAGTGTGGCACATATTAACCTAATCAATGCATCTGAAAATTAATAAATTGGCTGGTTACAGCCCAATAACTTGTATATTGCATGTGGGCCACATAAGCCATTTATGAAGGAAAATTATGGCCCAAGCTCCAGTGTAAGCATGGGTAAGTCTCAGAGGAGGCCATGAAGGGAGACCCCATTCTCAGTGAGAAAACAGCCTGAAGCCGGCGTAGGCTTCACCTAGCTTGGTGAGGAGGTCAGGTCAGAACCTCTGCCTCCCTTGAGGTCCCCTGTCTGAGGCCCACTAATTGCCTTTTCTTGCCTCTGGGCTTTCTTTGTTTCTTCCTCTCGCATTCATACTCAAAACTATTCCCGGAAGCCTTGAACAGATATGCAAAATGTTTCTTAAATGTAGACAATTGTAATTAAAATGTTTCTCCCTTGTGCTGTTAATTATTTTATAGCTTTCTCCAAACACTGTTAGTATATACAGTGACTTAAATGGCGACTAAAATGTGAAGAGAATTTTTCCCCCATTTTTTTTGTTCCTGCTTCTAATTCTCTACTCCATCCACACCTATTCCTCCCCTTCTCAAGTATCTTTCAATAAGAAAGAACTTCACTGTTTCCTTTTCTCATAATTTTTAAGAATTTAAAATTCTCATAATTTTTTTTTTTTTGATGCAGGAGATTTTTCAAGTCTTTATTGAATTTGCTACAATATTGTTTCTGTTTTATGCTTTGGTTTTTGCCAAGGAGGCATATGGGATCGTAGCTCCCTGACCAGGGATAGAATTTACATCGCCTGCAATGGAAGGCAAAGTCTCAACCACTGTACTGCCAAGGAAGTCCTTTTTTTTTTTTTAATGAGATTACAAAAAAACAGATCTTTCAGTCCAATCCCTGCCACTACTCACCCAAGTGACTCAAACTGCTCTAACCCCAGTGCCTTCTTCATCTGTGGGATGGAGATAACAGCAGTAATAAAACGGGAGGGAAGGGGGCAGGACACAACCTTTGAAAGAATAACATAGCCTGAGGACACAACATAAACTGATTAGAATCAAATGGGTCCAAGATGGCAGACAAGTCAACTTCAACTAGACCTTGATCCTCAGTATAAATACCCTTATTGTAAAATGACACACCCAGAGGCAACAAGACAGTCCCAAGGTCAACCATCAAAGACTAAAAAGTTGCCAGTGGCCCAGTTCCTGGAATCTTCCCTCTTCCCCAAAATAGTTGGAAGAATCCTCCCACTCATTAGCCTGTGATATCACCCAGCCCATAAATACTAAACACACCACATTTCAAGGCCATGCTCACCCTCTGCAATGTACCACGCTCTGTCTGTGGAGTGTGTTTCTCTGAATAAATCCACATCTTACTTATCACTTTGTATTTTTCTTTGAATTGTTTCTGCACTGAGATCTTTCTGCATTGAATTCTTCATGCATTAAGACATCAACAGCCTGAGCTTCATTAGGTCCTGAAGCCAGGTCTGCTATCTCAGTTGGAAAACCATGAATTCTGTCTGGGTTCGAGTCCCAATCTGAGATAAACAGCTTCAGTAACTTAGAGAAGCATCAGCCAAGGCTGGCACATAGGAAGTGCTCAATAACAAACATTTTAAATATTTGGGGAATTACCAAAATATAGTATGGAAAGTTTACTGGTAAAGGAGAAAGAGCTCAGTGCAGAAACTTACTGGTGTTCTCAAAGGACAGAAACTATGGAGGATGCTGTGGACAACCCTCTGACTGCAAGCAATTCCCTGACCCATCACAAAACAAGCAGTGATTAGCGCTCTTAGTGGATATTATTACATGTGGAATCAGCAGTGAGTATGTATGACATTATGGGGAGACAACTCTCTATGGGTCTTTCTTGTTTCTGCGTATCTTGTAAGTAGAAGCATTGATTCTCTTTGTTCCAGACTCTCTTTTCTCTTTTAATTGAAGTATAACTAATGTACACTAATGTGTTAAGTTCAGTTCAGTTCAGTTCTATTGCTCAGTCATGTCTGACTCTTTGTGACCCCATGGAATTCAGCACACAAGGCTTCCCTGTCCATCAACAACTTCCAGAGCTTGTTCAAACTCATGACCATCGAGTCAGTGATGACGTTCAACAATCTCATGCTCTGTCGCCCCCTTCTCCTCCTGCCTCAATCTTTCCCAGCATCAGGGTCTTTTCCAATGAGTCAGTTCAAATCAGGTGTCCAAAGTATTGGAGCTTCAGCTTCAGCATCAGTCCTTCCAATGAATATTCAGGACTGATTTCCTTTAGGTTTGATGGACTTGATCTCTTTGCTGTCCAAGGGACTCTCAAGACTCTTCTCAACACCACAGTTCAAAATCATCAATTCTTTAGCGCTCACCTTTCTTTAGGTCCAACTCTCATATCCATACACTTCCCTTATAGCTCAGTTGGTAAAGAATCTGCCTGCAATGCAGGAACCTGGGTTCAATCCCTGGGCTGGGAACATCCCCTGGAGAAGGAAATGGCTACCCGCTACAGTATTCTGGACTGGAGAATTCCATGGACTCTATACTCCATGGGGTCACAAAGAGTCAGACATGACTGAGTGACTTTCACTTTCACTTTCACATATCCATGCATGACTACTGGAAAAACCATAGCCTTGACTAAATGGACCTTTATCGGCAAAGTAATGTCTCTGCTCTTTGATATGCTGTCTAGGTTGGTCACAGATTTTCTTCCAAGGAGCAAGTGTCTTTTAATTTCAGGGCTGCAGTCACCATCTGCAGTGATTTTGGAGCCCAAGAATATAAAATCTGTCACTGTTTCCATTGTTTCCCCATCTATTTGCCATGAAGTGATGGGACCAGATGCCATGATCTTCATTTTTTGAATGTTGAGTTTTAAGCTAGCATTTTCACTCTCCTCTTTCACTTTCATCAAGAGGATCTTTAGTTCCTCTTCACTTTCTACCATAAGGGTGGTGTCATCGGCGTATGTGAGGTTATTGATATTTCCTGGCAATCTTGATTCCAGCTTGTGCTTCATCCAGCCCAGCATTTTGCATAATGTACTCTGCATATAAGTTAAATAAGCAGGGTGACAATACACAGCCTTGACATACTCCTTTCCAACTTTAGAAACAGTTCATTGTTCCATATCTGGTTCTAACTGTTGCTTCTTGATCTGCATACAGATTTCTCAGGAGGCATGTCAGGTGGTCTGGTATTCCCATCTCTTAAAGAATTTTTCTGTTTATTGTGATCCACACAGTCAAAGACTTTGGCGTAGTCAATAAAGCAGAAGTAGATGCTTTTTTTCTGGAATTCTCTTGCTTTTTCTATGATCCAGCAGATGTTGGCAATTTGATCTCTGGTTCCTCTGCCTTTTCTAAATCCAGCTTGAACATCTGGAAGTTCATGGTTCACATACTGTTGAAGCCTAGCATGGAGAATTTCGAGTATTACTTTGCTAGAGTGAGATGAATGAAATTGTGCGGTAGTTTGACTGTTCTCTGGCATTGCCTTTCTTTGGGTTTGGAATGAAAACTGACCTATTCCAGTCCTGTGGCCACTGCTGAGTTTTCCAAAATTGCTGGCATATTGAGTGCAGCACTTTCACAGCATCATCTTTTAGGATTTGAAATAGCTCAGCTGGAATTCCATCTCCTCCACTAGCTTTGTTCATAGTGATGCCTCCTAAGCCTCACTTCACTTAGCATTCTAGGATGTTTGGCTTTAGGTGAGTGATCACACCATTGTGGTTATCTGGGTCATGAAGATGTTTTTTGCACAGTTCTTCTGTGTATTCTTGCCACCTCTTCTTTATATCTTCTATGTTAGGTCCATACCATTTCTGTCCTTTATCGAGCCCATCTTTGCATGAAATGTTCCCTTGGTATTTCTAATTTTCTTGAAGAGATCTCTAGTCTTTCCTATTCTATTGTTTTCCTCTATTTCTTTGTATTGATCGCTGAGGAAGGCTTGCTATTCTTTGGAATTCTGCATTCAGATGGGTATATCTTTCCTTTTCTCCTTTGCCTTTAGCTTCTCTTCTTTTCTCAGCTGTTTGTAAGGCCTCCTCAGACAACCATGTTGTCTTTATCCATTTCTTTTTCTTGGGGATGGTCTTGATCATTACCTCCTGTAGAATGTCATGAATCTATGTCCATAGTTCTTCAGGCAGTCCATCAAATGTAATCCCTTGAATCTATTTTTCACTTCATGTGTATGTTATAATGATTCCATTTTCTTGCAGAGAACATTCCATTATAGGTTAGTACAAGATATTGGGTATAAATCCCTGTGCTATACAGTAAATCCCTGTTGTTTATCTATTTTATGCATAGAAGTTTGTTAACTCCATACTCCTAATGTGTCCTCCCACCCTCATTCCTGGGCTATCTTTTTTAGGATATTTATATAGCAAATAGCCTTAGATGCTCTCTTCCTCCAGAAGTAAAGGCAGATTTGTTTTCTGTCAGTATAATAAAGACCTAACAGAAACAGAAGAGATTAAGAAGAGGTAGCAAGAATACACAGAAAAACTTTATAAAAACGTCTTAATAACCCAGATAACCACAATGCTGTGGTCACTCATCTAGAGCCAGACATCCTGAAGTGTGAAGTCAAGTGGGCCTTAGGAAGCATCACTATGAACAAAGCGAGTGAAGGTGATGGAATTCCAGTTGAGCTATTTCAAATCCTAAAAGATGGTGCTGTGAAAGTGCTGCACTTAATATGTCAGCAAATTTGGAAAACTCATCAGTGGCCACAGGACTGGAAAAGGTCAGTTTTCATTCCAATCCCAAAGAAAGGCAATGCCAAAAAATGTTCAAACTACTGCACAGTTGTGCTAATTTCACATGCTAGCAAAGTAATGCTCAAATCCTTCAAGCTAGGCTTCAACAGTAAATGAACTGTGAACTTCCAGATGTTCAAGCTTGATTTAGAAAAGGCAGAGGAACCAGAGATCAAATTGTCAACATGTGTTGGATAATAGAAAAATCAAGGAAATTTCAAAAAACATCTACTTCTGTTTCACTGACTATTCTAAAGTCTTTGTGTGGATCATAACAAACTGAAAAATTCTTAAAGAGTTGGGAATACAAGACTACCTCACCTGGTCTCCTGAGAAAATTGTATGCAGGTCAAGAAGCAACAGTTAGAACAAGACATGGAACAATGGACTGGTTCAAAATTTGGAAAGGAATATTTCAAGGCTGTATATTGTTACTCTGCTTATTTAATTTTTATGCAAGGTGCATCATGTGAAATGCTGGGCTGGATGAATCACAAGCTGAAACCAAAATCAAGAGAAATATCAACAACCTCAAATAGGTAGATGATATCCCTCTAATGGCCAAAAGTGAAGAGGAACCAAAGAGCCACTTTATGAGAGTGAAAGAGTAAAGTGAAAAACCTGGCTTAAAACTCAACATTCAAAAAACTAAGATCATGGCATCCGGTCCCATCACTTCATGGCAAATAGATGGGGAAACAATGAAAACAGTGACAGACTTTATTTTCTTTGGCTCCAAAATCACTGCAGATGGTGACTGTAGCCATGAAATTAAAAGACACTTGCTCCTTGGAAGGAAAGCTATGAAAAACCCAGACAGTGTATTAAAAAGCAGAGACATTACTTTGCTGACAAAGGTCTATCTAGTCAAAGTTATAGTTTTTCCAGCAGTCATGTATGGATGTGAGCTGCTACTGCTGCTGCTAAGTCGCTTCAGTCGTGTCCGACTCTCTGCGACCCCATAGACGGCAGCCCACCAGGCTCCGCCGTCCCTGGGATTCTCCAGGCAAGAACACTGGAGTGGGTTGCCATTTCCTTCTCCAATGCATGAGAGGGAAAAGTGCAAGTGAAGTCTCTCAGTCGTGTCCGACTCTTCGTGACCTCATGGACTGCAGCCTACCAGGCTCCTCCGTCCATGGAATTTTCCAGGCAAGAGTACTGGAGCGGGGTGCCATTGCCTTCTCTGATGGATGTGAGAGTTGAACCAAAAAGAAGGCTGAGCACCAAAGAATTGATGGCTTTCAATTGTGATGCTGGAGAAGACTCTTTAAGAGTCCCTTGGACAACAAGAAGATCAAACCAGTCTTTCCTAAAGGAAATCAGTCCTGAATATTCATCGAAAGGACTGATGCTGAAGCTGAAGCTAAAGATCCAATACTTTGGCCATCTGATCTGAAAAGCTGACTCATTCAAAAAGACCTTGATGATAAGAATGATTGAGGCCAGGAGGAGAAAGGGGCTTCAGAGGATAAGATGGTTGGATGGCATCACTGCCTTCATGGACATGAGTTTGAGCAAACTCCAGAAGACAACGAAGGGCAGGGAAGCCTGGCAGGCTGCAGTCCATGGGGTTGCAGTGTCGGACATGACTTAGCAACTGAAGAATGACAGTATAATAAAGATAATAACTGCCTCTGAGGTTAAAGTTGAACAGATTTACTTGCAGCTCATTATAAAATACATGGTTTCTTAAACTGGGGAGTTTTCAGCCATGATGGATACCACTATCTGTGCTTCACCTACCGGGGCTTTTCAGAACTTGATGCCAAGTGGAATGGACACAAACATGAAGCTCATGCTGCTTGCTGTGCTTCAAAAGACTGAGGTCTTTTGTCTTGTGTCTTCCACCAGGGCCCATGAAAGGTGGTTGACCAACCTGCTATCTTGCAAGTGGAGAAAAAATTCTAGACCCCTCTCGATTGTTGAATTTGTTGCTTCAAATTTGTGTTCTAGCCCCCAAAATGAGTTTTCCAGATGGGCATGTTAGGCAACCAAATGTGAGAACTCAATGAAACAAGACTCTGTCTTCACTTTAAAAGTCATTTGGAAAACCCAAACTCAATGCAACCGATTATTTGATAATGTAAAAATCATTACTTATCTTAATTAGACCAGTTTTCTTTTTTTTAACCAGAAGCCAGCCTCTGTATAAACACTTGTATGTGTAGCTTAAACTATCCTCTTCTTTGAGTTTGCCTCATTCCCAAAAAGGAGAAGGCCAGTGTGAGGTATTAATACTCAAAAATATCACTTTGGTTTACACTATAAACCAGGAAAGTTATACAAGCATTTCAAGTTCTTCCATGTATTTCCAGTTTACAAAATGCACAACTGGAACTCAGAGATGTTAAATACTTTGCCAGGATCACACAGCTAGCAAGTTGCAGAGCCAGATTAAGAACTGAGTTCCGCCTGTTCCAAGTAGGCTTTGCTCTACGACATTATTCTTCCAGATGAAGCCACACAGAGGGCCATCCTCCAAGAGGTGAGTAAGCTTCTCTAACCCACAGTCCCTGCCCTCTTCTGCACTCCTGCCTGAAATTCCATCATTAGAGGACAGAGGCAGTTCAGTATCGAAGGGGTGGAAAGCCCTTCAAGGGAGATGAAATGAACCCTCATACTTTGGGGCAAGGCTTACAATTCTTAAGGAACTCCAATCTTCAATACTTCTTTTCAATCTTCAATACTTAAGGTTTTCCAGACTCTATTTAAAACTCAATAGAAAGGAAGTCATTTTAAATAACCAATGAACTACAGAGCTCAAAATAAACCTCTGAAGATTAGGATACACTGTGGGCTGCAGGTGGGTGATAACAAAAGAAAGAGAATTAGAAAGGCTCCTATTTCACTAATTTGCCTGCATCCAGCATTGTTCCCAAAAGGTCACACTTCCAAATGTGACAGGAACATAGGACTAAGAGTGAGTCAAATCCCCTGAGTTTTTCATCTTCATTTCATGTATTAATTTATTTTCCAAATATGAGCTGGAACACTAAATCATCTAAGAGCATCTGTCTGATAGAAGATATGCAAATATCTTTATAAATATACAGTATCATCTATAATGTTGACAAGTCAGATAAAGGCACCAGCTTTCACTTAAAACTCTAAATTCCAAATAGAGGATGCAAATACAGAGATTTTTACACACACAATCTATTTCATTTTCAGCTCCACAGATGGTTACAAATTGCATATATTATTCATAGACTCTTCAATCTCAAGCCACCTTCATGTAAAAACCAGACTCAAATATTAGAGGAATTTCCAATGCTAACATTTGAATTTTGAAAACCAATAAGTTATCAGAATTGTCAAAAAGTAGTCCAGAGGTGCAATTAGGGCACATATCATCTCCTGAGGCCAGGGGCTCAGCGGTTAAGAATCTGCCTACAATGCAGGAGATGCAGAAGAAAAGGGTTCGATCCCTGCATTGAGATGATCCCCCTGGAGAAGGGCATTGCAACCCACTCCAGTATTCTTGCCTGGAGAATCCCATGGACAGAGGAGCCTGGTGGGTTACAGTCCAGAGGGTTGCAAAGAGTCAGATATGACAAGCAACTGAGCACACACACACACACATCATCTCCTGATATTTTCAGTAAGGTCAACAAATACCCAAACAAAATGAAAACGACCAAAGAATCCTGCTCAAGCATTTACCAAGCAAGAGCCCGCCCTGCAGCTGCACCCCTAGGCCACCTTCTGTTCTCCAGCCATAGGCTCCAACAACTGTTCCTTTGTCTGCTTCATAAATATTCGGGATGTGAAGCCCCTAAAAGCAGTGGGAGGTGCCCCTGAGGAAGGTGCGATGACTGTGCAGAGGAGATCCTGATGAGAAACTGCCCAGGCAGCTCTCACTTGGTCCATGCCAGCCCTCAGCTGGGAGTCCTGGGAGATGATGGATAGTTCACACTGACTTTGTGAAAGGAAGGTGCCTGTGCTGAGAGGTCCCAATTAGCAGCTCTTCTATTTGTATGCTTTGTGAGCACTGACCTCCTAGGCCTCGTTTCCTTCCTTCCAGCTCCCTCAGGCTTCCCTTCACAACATCATTCTATAATGCCAAGAGAAAGTCAGAATAGAAATGAAGAATAACCAGGGTCAAAAGACCAGAGGGTCCATCTCTGATCTGTCCTGTGTGGCCGATGAGGCCGTGGGCTTCAGGGTATCTGACAAGATATCAATAGAATCAATGTGGCTAAATTAAAACCTGCAGAACATCCCTTGTTCTACATGCAGCTGTTGGGAGGGAGAGAGGAGATATAGCCAGCGGGCTGAGATGCAGATGAAGGCTGGTCTGATCAACAAGCTTCCTGAAGCTGGCAGACAGGGAGGCCGGCAGAAACTGGAGAGAGCTCAGCAGTCAAGGAAGCAGAAAGAATGATCAAAGCAGGTGGACACCGATCACGGCGCTGATTAGTTCTGGTGGGAGGGGGTCTTTTATCTGATTGTGAATAATGGGCTAATCTTATAAAATCTGGAAAACATAGGACTCCTGAAACATGACAGGAATTTTTTGTTCCATTATTGTACTTAGGTTGGGTCTGCATACTCAGCAGCTTTCAGAAGCCTAAAGACATAGAACGCAAAAGCTGTTCAAGGTCTCAAACTCAACTGCTGACAGGTAGATACTGACTGCCTGTGGGCTAATGAGTTCGCATCTTGATTTCTCTTAGGCTCCAGAGTCCCTTTGAAATCTCAGCCAATCATTTAGATTCTGCTGAGGCATAAACAGGGATTTTTAAATTTCACCTAGTTTTCCGAGTACCATCAGCTGTTTCTTCCAATCTAGCCAAGTGCATAATCTTAATATTTCACTGTCTGGCTATTCAATATTTCCTCTTCACAAAGCTGAGATCAAAGACATTGCAACAAGATTATTTTTAATTAGCTACTTCCTGTCAATTAATAAACCTAGTGTACTTAGGTCTCCTAGTCTGAATCCCAAGTCTCCTTTCTGTTCAAGACTAATCCTTGCTTTTCCCACCTCCACCTCCACCTCCACCTCCATGCCTCTGCCTCTGCCTCACAGAACTAGAGGTTCATCCTCATGGCACTGTAATTGTGATAATAACAGATACTTACATGGCAATTACTATGTGCCAGCATCTGTTGTAAGTGCTTCAAACACATTAACTCCTTTAACCTTCACACAACCCTGAGAGGTAGGAACTATTATTATCCTCATTTTACATGTCTAGAGGGTCTCTGGAGTGGCCTGCTTGGGGAAGTGCAGTCTCAGGAAAAAGGGAGAGAAGAAACTCTTAGTTCAATGACATTTATTACGGACTGAAAGAGATTCTGGGCCCATTTTATGTCTCACTCAGCTTCTGCTGAGGTCCAGCCCTATATATAAGTGTTAAGGGGGAGAAACTGCAAGTAAAAATCCTATGTGTCGCCTGCAGTAAGGAGAGTACTCGGTGACCTGGTGTCTGACTCATCTAGGGAGCTCAGAGGATGCGAGACGGCCAGTGCACAGCTCTGGAGAGAAAAGGAGTCACTGCTTTGTTGGACAAAGAATGCATGAGTGTCTCTCAACGATTCAAACAGGAGAGAGAGAGCTGGCAGGGAGCCATGTGAAATCACACAAAAGAAAACCATCAGGAAAGATTATGGTTTCCCCCAGACAAACTGCCTTTGAGGCAAACTGCTTTAAAAAAAAAAAAAAGGGGGCAGGCAGCCGCTGGAGGAAGTCACTGTTGGTGTGTTGGTGTGTTGGTGTGGTCCCTAAGGGGGCACCTCTGAGAAGGCCACTGAGGGACACGCCTGAGAAAGACATAGCCTTAAACACCAGCAGCCTACGCGTCACAAAGCTCTCTCAGGGCAGGACCATTCAAGCAATGACTTCCCAGGCTTTCGACTCTGCTTCCTCCTCATTCACCTGCCTTGAAAGGTTCAGAAACTTCAGCAAGAAAAAAGATGGATAAGGATCCCTCTGATTTCCTCTGGCTATCAGGCTCTTGAGCTGCATCAGACTATCAGAGGGTAACTATCATAGCAAAGATAATGCAACTGCAAAACATTTGTCTCAGGGAGAGAGAGAGGAAAGAACCATGGGGGGAAAGAGGGAGGGAGTTGGAAGTAGGGAAAAGAACACTGTACACCCTGCCTTTACAGCCAGCATTCTAAAAAGCGCAGTGAAAGAAGCAAAACCTCCCCGAAATAACCTGAGAGGAACAGTGTTTAAGGTCTGTATTTTTAGCCAGAGTACAAGTCCCCAAAGCAATAAGTGGTACAAGAGCATCAAGGTGTCAACGTGTCCCTTTACCCTTCATCGTCCCAGCCCTTCTTACTTGCTGTGTTGGTTCAGTTTTCTTACATTTTTATATTTTTTAATGTTCATGCTTCTCATTGTGTTCTTATTAAAAACATGAGCACACACGTCCATTACAAAAATCAGAAAATGCAAACAGGCAAAACAATATAGAGAATAGCCGAGATGCCTGCTCACCCACCCACCCCGAGCCACCTGCTGCTAAGACACTGGTGTGTATCGCTTTGTATTTCCTTCAGGATGAACATGCATTATTTTCTTCAAAAATGGGATTTATGTAATCCAGTATGTTTTATGACCTACTTTATTTAAAAATCCATCCATTATTGGACAACTATGTTGTACCAACTTTTCTCCATTATAAATAACAATTAGTAAGAAAAAAAATTCAAGAAGAAAACTACACAAATTCTGAACAGAAAAAAATGATTAATGTCACTTTAGAAAGTTATCAGACTATCCCATGATGCACCACAGTTACCCATACTAGAAAATCCTAGGCAGAATTTTCCTTCCTTTTCACCAATCTTCACTTCAACCTTGGGAGTGTCCCAGTTGATCCTCACCTTCTCTATGAGGCTTTCCCCCGATTTCCAAGTTGATACTGCTTCCTCTGCTTCCATAGAGTATGTTGTGAGGTCGGGATGTTGGTCTCATCACATTCTGATTTGCTCGGTAGATTTTTTTTTTCTATTCTCAGTTTAACTTTTCCAAGTTAGGGTATTTTGCATCTGGAAAGTGCTCAGTAAATAAATTAGTAAATAAAAATAACAATCACATCCAATATTACTCAATATTACTCACTATTGGTTTTTTTAAAACATTTATTAATTTTTATTTATTTGGCTGCACAGGATCTTAGTTGCGACACATGGAATTGTCGATCTTACTTACAACATGTGGGATCTAGTCCCCTAACTAAGGACTGAACCCAGGTCCCCTGTATTGGGAATATAGAGTCTGTCTTTCTCATTAGAGCTATCCTAGTGGGTCATAGTAAACACCCTCTTCCAACAACACAAGAGATCTTCACACGTGGACATCACCAGATGGTCAATACCGAAATCAGACTGATTGTATTTTTTGCTGCCAAAGATGGAGGTGCTCTATATAGTTGGCAAAAACAAGACCTGGAACTGATTATGGTTCAGATCATGAACTCCTTACTGCAAAGTTCAGACTTACAGTGAAAAAAGTAGGGAAAACCACTAGGCCATTCAGGTATGACCTGAATCAAATCCCTTATGATTATACAGTGGAAGTGACAAATAGATTCAAGGGATAGATCTGATTGATCTAATCTGCCTGAAGAACTATGGACAGAGGTTCGTAACATTGTACAAGACATCAAAACCATCCCCAGGGGCTTCCCCGGTGACTCAGTGGTAAAGAATCTGCCTGCCAATGAAGGGGAAACAGGTTCAATACCCGATCTGCGAAGATCCCACAAACCACTCAGCAACTAAGCCCGTGAACCACAACCACTGAAGCTTGAGTGCCCTAGAGCCCACACTCAACAACAAGAGAAGCCATCGAAATGAGAAGCCCATGCACCAAAACTAAAGAGTCACTCCCCTCCTCCACAACTAGAGAGAAGACTGAGCAGGGATGAAGACCTAGCACAGCCAAAAATAAATAATTTTTTTTTAAATCCCCAAGAAAAGGAACTACAAAAAGGCAAAATGTTTGCTTGAGGAGGTCATACAAATAGCTGAGAAAATAAGAGAAGCAAAAGGCAAAGGAGAAAAGGAAAGATGCACCAATCCAAATGCAGAGTTCCAAAGAATAGCAAGGAGAGATAAGAAAGCCTTCTTAAGTGAAAAATGCAAAGAAACAGAGGAAAACAATAGAATGGGAAAGACTAGACGTCTCTTCAGGGAAATTAGAGATACCAAAGGAATATTTCATGCAAAGATGGGCACAATAAAGGTAAGAAATGGTATGGACCTAACAGAAGCAGAAGATATTAAGAAGAGGTGGCAAGAATACACAGAAGAACTGTACAAAAACAGTCTTAATGAGTGGGATAACCATGACAGTGTGATCGCTCACCTAGAGCCAGACAACCTGGAGTGCGAAGTTAAGTGGGCCTTAGGAAGCATGACTTTGAACAAAGCTAGTGGAAGTGATGGAATGCCAGCTGAGAAATTTCAAATCGTAAAAGATGATGCTGTTAAAGTGCTACACTCAATATGCCAGCCGATTTGGAAAACTCAGCAGTGCCCACTGGACTGGAAAAAGTAGTTTTCATTTTAATTCCAAAGAAGGGCAATGCCAAAGAATGTTCAAACTACCTCACAATTGCACTCATTTCATATACTAACAAGGTAATGCTCAAAATCTTTCAAACTAGGGTTCAACAGTTGTGAACCTAGAACTTCCAGATACAGAAGGTGGATTTAGAAAAGGCAGAGGAACCAGAGATCAAACTACCAGCATCTATTGGATCATAGGAAAAGCAAGTGAATTCCAGAAAAACATATACTTCTGCTTCATTGACTGTTCTAAAGCCTTTGACTGTGTGGATCACAACAAATTGTAGAACATTCTTCAATAGATGGGAATACCAGACCACCTTACCTGCTTCCTGAGAAACCTGTATGCAGGTCAAGAAGCAACAGTTCTGTACATGGAACAAGGGACTGGTTCAAAATTGGGAAAGGAGTAAGTCAAGGCTGTATATTGTCACTCTGCTTATTTAACTTCTGTGCAGGGTACATCATGCAAAATGCCAGGCTGAGTGAAGCAGAAACTGGAATCAAGATTGCTGGGAAACTCTGGGAAATAGAGAAAGACAGAGAATCCTGGCATGCTGCAGTCCATGGGGTCACAAAGAGTGACCGGACATCGGAGGTTGGATGGGTGGAACCTGCTGACTATCGACTGTGGGAGTGAAGAAGAGGGAGCAGTGAAGACTGACTCAGTTTCCTGCACGAGCAATGGAGTTAAGTGTGGGGACAGGTATTTAAGTGTAAGTGACAGAAGAAATGGGATTGAGGAAGTTATGTGATGAATTTGCTGTTTCATATGGACAGTTTGAGATAACTGTGAGTCATTCCATTGGGACTTCCAATTCAAGACTTCTCCAATATGAGTCACAGCTTCGGAAACTGATTTGGATGATATAATCGGAGAGTTTTCTGTTTATGAGATAGTATTTAAAGGATAAATATCTATGAAGTGCAGTGATCAAAAATGCCCAGAACATTCTTGAAAAATAACAAATTTACAGGACACAAGCTGTCTGATTTCAAAACTTACTACAGAGCAGCAGTCTTCAAGATAACATGGTATTGGCACAAGGATAGATGTAGAGATCAATGGAATATAATTGAGAATTCAGGAATAAATAACTAATTTATAGTCAATTGGTATTTGAAGAGAATGCCAAGAAAATTCAGTGAGGTGAATTTGTCTTTTCAATAAATGATGTGACAATTGGACCAAAGCAAAAATGAAAGTCGCTCAGTCGTGTCCAACTCTCTGCAACCCTAAGGACTATACAGTCCATGGAATTCTCCAGGCCACAGTACTGGAGTGGGTAGCCTTTCCCTTCTCCAGGGGATCTTCCCAACCCAGGGATCAAACTCAGGTCTCCTGCATTTCAGGCAGATTCTTTACCAACGGAGCCACAAGGGAAGCCCGTCATGTGCAAAAGGGTGAAGTCGTAACTGTAACTCACAATATACATGAAAATTAATTCAAAAGGGACCAGTCAAAGACCACTGTTACCATTGTTTCCCCATCTACTTGCCATGAAGTGATGGGACAGGAAGCCATGATCTTAGTTTTTTGAATGTTGAGTTTTGCAGCTTTTTCACTCTTCTCTTTCACTTTCATCAAGAGGCTCTTTAGTCCCTATTCTCTTTCTGCCATTAGAGTGTTGTCATCTGCACATCTGAGGTTGTTGATATTTCTCCTGGCAATCTTGATTCTGGCTTGTGATTCACCCAGCCTGGCATTTTGCATGGTGTACCCTGCAGTTGACAATATACAGCCTTGATATATTCCAACCTCCAAATACACGTCATACTTACTTGTCACCATATCCACTTTTAAAACCTTAATCCAGGCATCATCATTGTCTCCTAGATTACTAATTGGTGTCCCTGATTTTTCCCTGAAGGTCCATTTTCTACTCAGTGATAATTTAATAAGAAAGCAGATTTTTTAGTCTCTTTCTTTAGTTTTCACTTAAATGAAATCTCAAATCTTTCACATGATGCATAAGCCCTCTCAGGATTTGAACCCACCTATCTTTCCCGCCTCATCTTCTGATGTCTCTCCTTGCTCACAGGTTCCAGCCATCCCAGCTTCCTTTTAGGTTTTCAAACAAGACTATCTTCTTCCTGGTTTGAGGTCCTTGCACATGTTGCCTCCTCTGATTAAAACGTTCCTCCCACCACTGTGACTCTCTACATGGATAGTTCCTTTGACCCATCTGTTCTTAGCTGAAGTATCATCTCCTAAGAGATCTTTTCCTTGGTGACTATATGTCTAAATTTTTTATCTTCTTTCAGTGCCACATAGCTGTTGCTTTCAACACATTTATTACACTTTATAAGTATTAAGTTGTTTATATGCTTGGTTATTGTCTGTCTTCCTCAATAAGTTGTAAGATCTATGCAAGAAGCAACCATGTCTGTTCTTTTTACCATTGTATCCCCAGTGCTAAGCACACAGTAAGTGCTCATTAAATCGGTACTTGAATCTCTCATTTTTACTCATTAAAAAATAATAATAGGGAACAGTTTCATAATTCTTAGTATAGGGCAGGCACTGTTACATACCCTCTATGTGGAGCAATTTATTTAAAACTCACAACAAACTTATGAGGTGAATTCTATTATTCCACTTTTAAAGGAAATCAGGTTACAGAGAAAGTAAGTAACTTCCTCGATGTCACCCAGACAAGACATGAGCAAAATTAAGAGTTAGAAAGTCAGCACTCTGGTTCTCGCACATATGTCTATAGCCACTGTGCTACACTGATGTACACCCAGAAGGCATGGGAGGGGACTTTTGCCTTGATTTAGGGAATTGATACATTCTCCTAGTCTTGTCGCTGCATGCAAACTTGGCAAGAATAGATGGAGCAATTAGTATTAGGATCACAAACAATTCTGAGTTAAAAAATGGCATCTTGTTGAATGTCTTACTGTCTGAGATTCAGAGATAAAGGAGTATTATGGGATGGGAGCACGTGCCTCCTAAAAGTAGAATAGCAAGGACAAGGAGGATAGCCAGGACCTCAAAGGAAAATATCCTTGAGGAAATTAGCAGTCTAGGCTGGCGACCTAGGATCAGTAAAAAAAAAAAAAAGGTGGGTGGTTAAAACAGTGAGGTCTTTCAGGTGCAGCTATTGGTCCTAGGAGAAAATGACTAAACCCAGGAGTATGTGAAAATAAAACAGTTGCAGATGGATCAATACGACAGTGAGATATCGTCTCATACCTGTTAGGATGGCTTTTCATAATTGCTGGTAAGGATGTAGAGAAAAGGAAACCCTGTTGGTGGGAATGTAAACTGATACAGTCATTATGGGAAACGTATGACAGTTTTTCAAAAAGTTAAAAACTGTACTACCATATCATCCAGGAATCCCACTCCTGGATATGTATCTGAATGAGTTAAAATCAGTATCTCAGAGGGTTATCTGCATACTCATGTTCACTGAAGCATTATTCACAATAGCCAAGATAAGGAAATGACCTACGTGTCTGCCATTGGATGGATAGATTAAGAAGCTGTGATATATATTTGAATATTTGCATCCAAGAGAAAGAAGTAACGCCTGCTAGATGTGACAACATGGATGGACATTGAAGGCATTATGCTAAGTGAGATAAGTCAGACAGAGGAAAAACACTGTATAATATCACTTTTGTCTCTGAACTTGTGAAAACAGAGGAGAGACTAGAAGTTATAAGGAGCTGGAGATAGGGAAATTGGGGAGAAATTGTTTTAAGGGTAAAAGCTTATGACCAGTAGGTAAGTTCTAGAGACTTAATAGACAACATAGTGATTATAGTCAACACTATTGTATTGTATATTGTATGTGTTGTATACCTACTATTGTATGTATTTATACAATATTGTATAAATTTCAACATTACTAAGAAACTAAATCTTAACTGTTCTCAATGCACACAAAAAGTGATAAATATGTAACACATAAGTGTTAGCAAATACTACTATAGTAATCCTATTACAATACACAAATTACCAAACCAACACATTGTGCACCTTACATTTACAATGTTATGTGTCAATTATATCTCAATTTAAATATATGTAAACATAGTTGCAGTGGGAAGTCACACACTGGGCCCTACTATGCACTGGATAGGCCTTAACCTTCATAGTATCATCTGGCTCCCATAGCGTGCACGTGCACACACACACACACACACACAGAGTTCCCTGACATTTCAGGATGTGTTCAGTTTCTTGGTGGTTTGTGTTCTTAGATCATCACTGTTTTTCCTGTGTTCAAAGTATGTTCTGGTTTTAAGTGTGGCTTCTTGACAATCAACTTGCTCTTTGAGTCTCACTAAACCCCGTGTGGGGTGGGCCTACCAGAATCCTGTGCTCCTGGGGCTCTGTAGATGCTAACAGGATGGCAAGGAATGGTGGTAGACCACACGTCTCTCCTGCCCTATTAGAGTTACTAAAAGATACCAAGATAAAATTACTAAGGTTTTCAACAGAGCACTGGAAGGCCATTGAACTGAGCTCAGGCACTTGTGAATGTGGAGCAGTGTGCAGTAGTGCTATGCCCTGGTCATCAGCAAGTAACTGGCACTTAACTCCACAGGACTGGATGAGATCACCCATGAGGAAATAGAAAGAAAACGTGGTCTCAGACATAAACACTGTGTTGGTTCAACGTTTTGAGATTGATCTGAGGAAAGAGTCCATAAAGGAGAGACTGAGAAACCAGCCAGGAAGGTCGGAGGTCATGATATGAAGAACTACCTGGCCATAATGCTCTTATAGTATGTTCTGGGACTCTTGGTCAGTGACAGAATAAACAGGATGACACTGATGTGTGAAGGTCTCACTACTGAGATTCTGGTATAGCTACCAGTACCGTGGGGTGGGTAGGCAGACGTGAGTCATTTAATTGAGGTGGACTGGGATATTAGTGCTCTCACAGAGAAGCACAGTAACATTCAAGCCTTTTTTTTGCTGTTGTTTTTTAATTGAAGTGCAGTTGACTTACAATATGGTATTAGTTTTAAGTATACAGCAAAGTGATGCAAAATAATTCAATTATATATAACTGAATTATTTATATATACAATTTTTCTCAGGTTATTTTTCATTATAGTTTATTATAAGATTTTGAATATTGCTCCCTGTGTTATTCAGTAAAGACTTGCTTATCTATTTTATGTACAGTAATCTGTTAATCTCATACTCCTAATTTATCCCTCACACTCCTTTCCCCTTTGGTAACCATAAGTTTGTTTTCTACAACTTCTGTTTTACAGATCCATTTGTATTATTTTTTAGATTCTACATTTACTATCATATAGTATTTATCTTACTTCATTTAGTATGATAATCTCTAGGTTCATCCATGTTGCTGCAAATGGCAGCTCTTCATTCTTTTTTATGCCCAATATTCCATTGCATATATGTACCTCATATTCTTTATCTGTTCATCTATTGACAGACTGCTTCCATGTCTGGCTGTTACAAATAGTGCTGCTATGAGCATTGGAGTGCTCATATCTTTCTAAATTAGAGTTTTCATCTTTTTCAGATATATGCCCAGGAATGCGATTTCTGAATCATATGACAGCCCTATTTTTAGTTTTTAAAGGAACCTCCATAGTGGCTGCAACAATTTACATTCTCCACCAACAGTGAAGGAGGGCTCCCATTCTCCACACCCTTTTCAGCACTTATTTGTAGACATTTTGATGATTAGAGATCCTGACAGGTCTGAGGTGATACCTCGTTGTGGATTTGATTTGCATTTGAAAGCAAGTTTTAAAGAGACTTCAGGTTCAAAGAGATGCTCTCAAGGAATTTTTGGTTAGGTGCCTCTATTTGAGACTGTTTCTACTGGTGCTGTGGCAGTAGGTGTACTTTTTATTTTTTCCTTCAGCAAAGAAGACAAAACCTCTACCTGGTAGGTGATGGCAGCTGCTCACAGCAGTAATCCCGTCAAGTGGGCCAGAACCCTGGGCATTCCTAGCTTATATTTTGGAATGAAATACTAATTTCTCACCTGACCCAAAAAGGAGAGTTACAATTGTCCCGGAATACCAATTTGGCTTTCTTTTTATAATTGGACTTGGTACCCTGCACTGAGCCCGGTGGACTGTTAAGGAACTGTCCACGCTTGACTTGGCTCCTCCATCACTGGTTGGGCTCCTCTCCTTCCTCTGGAGTGGCCTGGGCTGGTTGGTCCTTGTCATCAGCCATGCCAGAAACCCTGGAAATGTGCACCATATTATTTTCTCATGACTTCAGACAGCAGTGCTGGTGGAGGTGTGTCTGCTCAGGGCTCAGAGGCCCATCACAGGGCAGCAACAACAGCGCAGGTGAAGCTGGAGATCTTGGTGCCGTCAGGTGAACACCAGCTGGAAGGGGTGGCTTGGGTGGATGTTGCTGTGAAAGCAGCTTGGGGCTCCCATGATGTAGAAAGACAGTGTTTCCTGGCTTTAGACAGTGAGTTGCTTAGGATCTCTTAAAATCAGTGTTACTGAGGTACAACTAGTACGTCATAAAACATAATACTATGTTTTTTAGTACATGAATTGTATGTAAATTTAGTAACTGTTCCAGTTTTGGAACATTGTTATCATTATATAATGTCCCTTCAATGTCCCTTTCTTGTCAATTCTCATTTTCTTACCCAGCCCCTGGCAGCCTCTGAATTGCCTTCTGCTGATTTATCTTTTCTGATAAATGGAAACTTATACGTGGTCTTCTGTGTCCGGCTTCTTTCACTTAGCATATTTCTGAGGTTCATCTCTATTGTTTCAGTGTAAGTGGTTCTTTTTAAGTGACAATGGCCCAAGGAACTCCAGAGGTTAGAGACGGAGGTTGCACGAAGCTGTATAGGAATAAGACATCATTCTCACTAACCTAGGGAGGTTTTGTGCTAACAAAACAGATAAAGAACATGCTAAGATTGGTCCTGATGGTCTCAAAGACAGCGGTGATGATGATCAAAGCTGAGAAGTTAAAGAAATAGCTAAATTCTAGTTAAATTCTGAGGTTCATTCAGATGTTACTTGACATGTTTTGAGCTTATTTGTATCTACATCCACCCTGTTCACACTCCAGAGTTTTAGAATGGCAATACTGGAATGCTATAACTTCCATTTTAGAAAAGTTAAGACACCTTATTTGGGGAGGTATCTGGTAAAACTGAACCAGGAAAGAATCAGGGCTCCTTGGAGAAACGGCTGACTGCAGGGCCGGGGCACATGAAGTACAAGATGAGCCTGGATCATCTTGTGCCAGAAGTAAGAAAGGTTCAAGAACATTCGAGTCATGTCGGGGACACAGGCACCAGACTGAGGACAGGTCAGTCCTGGGCAATTTCACCATCCTAGTAAGTGATTGGAATGTACCGTACAATAAAAGTGTCCATACTAACATAAATAAATGAATAATTAATGGAGAAAGGACAGCTCTATCAGTAGATCTCTAACAACTGCAGAAAGAATAATGGAATTATAAAAAAAAAATCATCATTTGCCTTTCATCATAGTAATACTTGATTCAGGCAAGAAAAATCAACATATGCTACAACCGATGGGTTCAGTTCAGTTCAGTCGCTCAGTCGTGTCCGACTCTTTGCAACCCCATGAATCGCAGCACACCAGCCCTCCCTGTCCATCACCAACTCCCGGAGTCTACCCAAACCCATGTCCATCGAGTCGGTGACACCATCCAGCCATCTCCTCTGTCGTCCCCTTCTCCTTCAGCCCTCAATCCTTCCCAGCATCACGGTCTTTTCCAATGGGTAAGAGTGTGTTAAAGAACAAGATATTAACATGGTTCCAAGGTATCTCCCCATAAAATACTTATAAATCGCTAATTTGTAAGTTTCAAATACAAATTAACTTCAGAGTTTGAAGTTTTTCCAGTAGTGATGTATGGATGTGAGTGTTGGACCATAAAGAAAGCTGAGTGCAGAAGAAGTCATGCTTTTGAACTGTGGTGTTGGAGAAGACTCTTGAGAGTCCCCTGGACTGCAAGGAGATCAAACCTATCAATCCTAAAGGAGATCAGTCCTGAATATTCACTGGAAGGACTGATGCTGAAGCTGAAGCTCCAACACTTAGGCCACTTAATGTGAAGAACTGACTCATTGGAAAAGACCCTGATGCTGGCAAAGATTGAAGGCGGGAGAAGGGGACCACAGAGGATGAGATGGTTGGATGGCAACAGTGACTCAATGGACATGAGTTGAACAAGCTCTGCGAGTTGGTGATGGACAGGGAAGCCTGGTGTGCTGCAGTCGACGGGGTCACAAAGAATCAGACATGAATGAGTGACTGAACTAGAGAGTTTGAAAAAAGCTGGAAAACATATTTTTACCAAGTGATGAAAGTTACCAAGACCAAGCACAGAACAAATTCATATCATGTGTTTTCTTATAAGGTCATGAGAAGTACACGGTATTTTTTGGTTTTTTTTGAAGTGTTCCTACCAAAAATAACACAACTTGAGGAAAATTAAACAAACTCAAACTATGGGATTTTCTATAAAGTAACTGCCTTATACTTTGAGACTACTATTTTTTTTAAACTAGTTCACACTTTATATGAATTTCTTTAGTTTTTAGCTGTACCAGGATCCCGTCCAGGTGGTATGCATTCTTTATGGCAAAGTGTTAACATATCAAATTATTCATTTCAGAAATCTGGTATATTTTCCGTATTTAATTATAGAAAATTCATGTTGTTTTTGAAATTTACCTGCCTTCCCCCAACACAAAACATCCCAAGAGTCTCAATTCTTTACTTTTTTTTTGTATCCAAAATGTGTTTATTGGGCTGGTTTCCCATCCATCTTGATACAGGGTACTTTTAGTGCTGCTTCTGCCTGAAGGAACATCCTTCTGTAAACCTTCCTTTTCCTCCTGTAGGCTGGCAGAGGACAGTAGAGCAGCCAACACACAAAACTACTGTCTGTACATGGCTAAAGATAGTGGTGATTTTATAGCATCCTGGGCACTTCACATTCATGAAATAGGAATTAGGACTCTGCACCAGGCACTTCTTCTTGTGTTTCCTCTTCTCTTCTGGAGAGAGATGGAGATCCTTTGCCAGAGGCATGTTCTTGTGGGGAGCTCATCACCGCAGGAAAGGCAATTCTTAAAAGAATGACACAACAAAAAAACTGTAATGTTAGGTCTATGTGCAAAAATATAAAGGATATTGTGATTGTAGGTTAACAACTGCAGGTTAAGATTTATTTTGCCTTCATGTTTTTATTGACTGATTTCCTATTTCAGTTCAGTCACTCAGTCATGTCTGACTCTTTGCAACCCTGTGGACTGCAGCACGCCAGGCCTCCCTGTTCATCGCCAAATCCTGGAGCTTGCTCAAATTCATGTCCATTGAGTTGGTGATGCCATCCAACCATCTCATCCTCTGTTGTCCCCTTCTCCTCCTGCCTTCAGTCTTTCCCAGCATCAGGGTTTTTTCCAGTGAGTCAGTTCTTCCCATCAGGTGGCCAAAGTATTGCAGCTTCAGCTTCAGCATCAGTCCTTCCAAAGAATATTCAGGATTGATTTCCTTTAGGATTGACAGATTTTCTGTTTCAAGGCAAGTATGAATCTGTGGCATGATGACACAACTCAGTTTCTCAGAAATTTAATTTATTGACTACTGCCTGTATCTCTGGTAATTCTGTTCAAAAAAAGAAAAATAAGGAATAGGCTTTGTTTGTGGGGATTCAAGTCTAATGGACCACATATACACACATGCACACAACAGAGGTCAGTACTATCACCATTGTCTCTGTGAGAAATGAAAGCCAGGAGATTTTGATGGTCAAGACTGTGATCACTGAAATGAATAACTCAACTCAGACCCTAACTCTGCTCTCACTTTGCAGCCTTACCTTGGGCAGGTAATTCACTTGTCTTAAAGTTCTGTAAAATGGGGAAGGAATTCTACCTCAGGACTGTTATACAGAATAGTGATATATAAGGCATATGAAGCAATTAGTATAATTCTGACATGTAATAGTAAGTTTTCATAAGTTATGTTGACTGTGATTATAATAAATACCCACCTTAAAACCTTACAATACAAATAAGCTGGGGAACATCTAACCCTAGTATATGGACAGTAAAAAAAGTCAGATTATATGAACCCCTTATTTAGGGATGTGAACCACACTTTACTTCTTTCTGATAGCCCCACTCACAGTGGCTGCCATCCACATTTTCTCTCCCTAATTCAAAAATCTCACTTTGAATACTAGAGTACACTCCCACTTCTAAATTAAAGCATGTGTCCTCAGAAACACTTTCTTCAAACACAAAGAAAGCATTGTGCTTGAAACACTGTAAACATTGTCAAAAATCTGAATGGCGATGATAATAATATAGCCTACATGATAAAAAAAATGGTATTTGGGGGAAACAGTAGGAGCACAGAGGTTGCTTTTAGCAGCAGAAATGGAGACTGATGAGTCATTTTTCTTTATGATACAGGCTCACCACCCACAGCCAAAATACGTTCTGCAAAACCAAAGCCACTATCCTTCCTTAGTCAATATCTGTCTTCCTTCCTAGAAAGCTCTCTCTCTCTCATAATCCCTATAAAGTTTGCACAAGATACAAGGTCACTCATAATCAACCCACCTTACTAGTTGTGTTTGCCACTATACAATTTCATACTAGTTCAAAAACATTTACAGAGCATGTGATATAAATATACATATTACTATCTATGCAAAATGTTACGGAGTTTATAAAGATGATTAAGATGATACAGTTTGACCTACAGTTAATTCAAACAGAGGTCAGCAAATTACGGCCTAAGGGTCAAATCTGGCCATAACATTTGGCTACGTGTTGTCTGTGATTGTTTTACTCATACAACAGAGTTCACTTGTTGTGACCAAGATCATATGCTTTCCAAAGCTGAAGATATTTACTGTCTTGGCCCTTTATAGAAAACGTTTGCTGACTTCTGTAACAGGAGATGCAACTACAATAAAAATACCTTACTGTACTGAGTGCCAATTAAAAAGCTACAAATAAAGAATTAAAAGAGTTCAGAAAGTTGGAGCAGTCACTTTTAGCAGGGCCATTTTGAGGAAACTTTAGAAGGAGGTACCAATAGCAACAGGACGAGAAGAATAAAGATGCAGATTGGTTACAAAAAATGATGAAAATACATGAAGCAAAGAAAAAGTAAGAGAGAGAATCGAGTTTGCCAATTAGATTAGGCATTATTCTCTTATGATAATTTTCAGGGGTATCTTCATCTTTACCATTTTTCTAATCTGCACGAATGTTTTATACAAGTCACATCCCATATGCCTCTAAGATTACCTCTTAATTATACACTTGCTTTCAAGCTGGTAACCCCACTCTAATGCGGTAAACTCACAGATATGAATTTGGTAACATTATAATGACATTTTCTGAAACTCTGCCTTAATATAACCTTAATTCTTTTTCTATCATTTGCTATTAAATATTTATTCAGCATCAAAAGATACTGTTCAGCTTCCAAAACAAAATCATATGACTTTACAACACATTTGCCAAGATTGTTACTGTTCTGCTCTTCTCATTTGTGTTTGTTCCTTTTTGCTAAAGTTCTATTAGGCAAAAAACCCAGATGAGCTAGTAGGACTTCTAGTCTTGAAACACTAAAAAGTATTTTGCTTTAATCAAAAAGGGTAGATTACACAAACAGGTCTAGGAGAGTTACTTTTAAAAGCTCTTGAAAACTAAGTTTTCATAAAAAAATTTATTGTGCAAAGACACTTTATGCTTACATGTAAAAATATCTTAGGTTCAATACGAAAAACTGCTGCCATATTACCTTTTGGCTAAGTATTCAGATAATTACTTACGTATGAACAACCTAGGAGAAACATGAACTACAAACAAACAAACAAAATTCCCAGTATTTGTAAGTAAGAAAAAATGGCTGTCTTATTTGAAATATATATAGTTCTCAAAGTAGAAAAGAATAGGCATAACATGTAAAACTTGAAGTATTAAAGATCAGGCCCCCCCAAAAAAATCTAGTGGGGAGGAGGAGCACAGAGAAAGGGAACAAGGGACAGAGAGACAAAGCAAACAAGCACAACGGAGACGTCCAAGCTCATACAGCTGCTCTGCTGACATGAAGAGATGAAGGAAAAAATGGGCTTTCAAAGTTGAAGACTAAAATGCTTTACTATTTCAACATAAAATTCCTTGAGAACTCTCATAATATGTGCACGGTTCTGGAACAAGATTCTTAACTTCTTAGCTTATTAACAATGTGTACATTTGAAAATAAATATATACAATACTTCAAACAAACCATTCAAGACTGCATTTAAGCAATGACATCCAGGGCAACAGGCACTGTGAAACGCTTAGGATATATGGTGTCTTCAAGACTAAACGTTCTCCTCTTGTTTGACAGTCTTAAGTCTTCATTTTGTTTTCTTACAGTGACAGTCATCTTGATGGGCCAAACCCAGTTTCATTTTCTCCAGTACTACAAAAATTAAAAACAACAACAACAAAAAGAAAATAATTAGCTTCTTTCTTCACAAAGAAGAGAAACAACAGTTTATAGTCAAAAAACTTAGAATAGGACAAATATTTAAGTCTTTAATGGACAAAAAAGACAAAGAACAACAACAACACAAGCTTCAGGTAATTCCAGTTTATGTGAGCAAGTATTTTGGGGAAGGATGTTTGCTAACTGTAAGCTCAAGATGACTTCATTATTAAATAGCAGACAAATCTAGAACTAGGAAGGCAAAATTTCCACTGAATTCTGCAGTGATAGATGATTAATATTCTGAGTAATAAGCTAAGTTCTTGGTGTAATATTTTTAGAGACTGTGAAAATTGTTAATTTATTCCACACATTGTGAAGCCAATGCACAATACAGAGTACAGAAATGGTCTGGAAAAAAATCAAAGGAAGCAGTGCTGAAAGAATAAGAGACCCAGTAAAGAACTGTTTTGGAGACATTAACAAAAATGTTTGGGGCCATTAATGTAACATTAATACATTAACAAAGATGACGCTGTTAAAGTGCTGCACTCAATATGCCAGCAAACTTGGAAAACTCAGCAATGGTCACAGGACTAGCAAAGGTCAGTTTTCATTTCAATCCCCAAGAAGGGCAATGCCAAAGAATGTTCAAACTACAGCACAACCACACTCATTTGACATGCTAACAAGGTAATCCTCAAAATCCTTCCAGCTAGGCTTCAACAGTACATGAACCAAGAATTTCCAGATGTACAAACTGGATTTAGACAAGACAGAGGAACCAGAGATCAAATTGCCAACATTCACTGGTTCATAGAAAAAACTAGAGAATTCCAGAAAAACATCTACTTCTGCTTCATTGACTGCATTAAAGTCTTTGACTGTGTGGATCACAACAAACTGTGGAAAATTCTTAAAGAGATGGGAATACCAGACCACCTTACTTGCCTCCTGAGAAACCTGTGTGGAGGTCAAGAAGCAACAGTTAGAACCAGACATGGAACAACAGACTGGTTCCAAATAGGAAAAGGAGTATGTCAAAGTTGTATATTGTCACCCTGCTTATTTAACTTCTGTGCAGAGTATATCATGTGAAATGCTGGGCTGGATGAAGCACAAGCTGGAATCAAGATTGCCAGGAGAAATATCAATAACCTCAGATATGCAGATGATACCACTTTAATGGCAGAAAGTGAAGAGGAACTAAAGAGCCTCTTGATGAAGGTGAAAGTGAACAAACTGGCTTAAAACTCAACATCCAAAAAATAAAGATCATGGCATCTGGTTTTAATCACTTCGTGGCAAACAGATGCGGAAAATGTGAAAATGGAGGCTGATTTCATTTTCCTGGGCTTCAAAATCAATGTGGACAGTGACTGTAGCCACGAAATTAAAAGATACTTGTTCCTTGGAAACTTTATGTTTTGATCAATGGAGTGTTTTACATTTCCGTTCTTTATTCCTAATGGTAAAATAAGGTCCATGTAATGTAAAATCAGAAATGATGTTCTAGTCTCTTCTCCGGGCATCTTATGCATCTGTGCCTTCTCAAACTAGATGAGCGAGTAGAGCAGTTACAGTGGAAACATTCTACACAGGGTTTAAGTACTAAGGTCCGTACATAAAGGTAAAACGGAATATAAATAAAATGAATAAAAGCAAAGTAGGAAGCTTTCCCCCCAGGACTGAGGCAAAAACCCTAATTCTTTGTTTGAGCAGCAGATGGGGCAGATGGCTTGTATTTAGAGGCCATGTTGGACCAAAAAAACCCCCCAAGAACCTTCAATACTGGAATCACATTCAGCATGGTAAGATGTCATGTTATGGGAGGAACGTAGGACCTGAATTACTTCGGAGGGAGAGTCCCTGACACATCTGTTAGATACGGGGGAAATGTCAGGCATAATAAACATACTTGGATCCTCCTTTCATGGTGTGTGTTTTAATCTCCTCCAGTGTGAGAGTGTGTGTGTACAGCTGGCTTCTCTTCATCAAAGGTGCACTGGGGCTGCACATTCCTGTGACCTTCTGCTTGGCGCTGTGCTCTTCCTCCTTGAATACCAAAGGGGCTAAGGAAGGATTCCTGCCAGATGGACGGCAGTGGGATGTGCTCTTAGTATGCTGAGCTGGAACTAACCTAAAATTTCCAATCTGTTCATAAATTTTTACACTTAGTGTTCCAAAAATATATCTCTAACCTGAATCTATATTCATGCAATTAGATGTAATATGTATTAAGATTAATAGAAATCATCCCCCACCCCTTTCTCCAGACTTCTACCATCAATCAACGAAAGAAAGACAGACAGGAAAAAGCAGAAACTAGAAAGAAATGGGCTGCAATATGAGAGATTTCCATTGAAAGGCATAGTTTTAGAGCAGGAAGTGACCCAAACTAAATGGTCTCCACCTTTTTGCACAGACTAGACTAGAAAGCCCTTTAAGGTAATTTTGAAGGGAAGCACTCTGATGATGCAATTTCAAAGATACTGACCCAAATAAAACTGGTTTTCAGTGGAAAATTTCCACCACTAGTAGGTGGGTGTTGCTAGGCAACAAATATTGCAGTGTTTAATCTCAACTCTTCCTAGCAAATGGCATGATGGAATAAAATAAGCCTTTCAGCATGTCAACATAGCAACTGTATCTAGCAATTTTTCAGTCGTTTTTAAGAATATTTCTTTAATGCAGGAAGAACTTCTGTTAACATGTCTACCTCCATTTTATAAAAACTGGGTTCTATAATACATAATGATTAATAGGAATGCACTAAAATTAGCATAAAATCAATTAGCAAAATGCATCCTTATAATAAATGCTGAGTGACAAAAAAACACATGTTGACCATCAAAACTTGAGTGTGCGTGTGATTTACTAGTTATCAATACTTAGAAAATGCATATATAGGAATGTGAATTTCAAAGGAAAATACACTTCCTCAGAGATTAGTTAAGAAACAACTATGCATCTATAATTTTATAATCTGAAAAGACTTAGGTGAAGTTAAGACCTTGTTTAGTATCTCCGGTGCCCTTCAATACCTAAGCAAGTTCCAATTAAAATTAATGTCTTAATGTTACTCATATTGATATTGTTTGTTGTATAATAGTATGAACACAGGTGACATTCAAAAAAATTATTTATTTATTATTAATTTATTCTTTGGCTGTGCCGGGTCTTTGTCTCTGCACGGACTTTTCTCCAGCTGTGGAGAGAGGGGGCTACCCTCTAGTTGCAGTGCTTGGGTTTCTCACTGTGGTGGCTTCCCTTGTGCAGCATGGGCTCTAGGGCATGGAGGAATCAGTAGTTACGGCTCCCAGGATCTAGAGCACAGGCTCAATAGTTATGGTGCATGGGTTTAGTTGCTCCACACCATGTGGGATCTTCTCAGATCCAGGATCCAACCCATGTCTCCTGCATTGGGAGGCAGATGCTTTACCACTGAGCCACCCAGGAAGCCCTCACAGATGACATATTTAAAGAAACTTGAAAGACAGCATGAGCATTTTCAAGTTAACTTCTTGGGATTCTTGTGAATCACTATGCTGTACACCTGAAACTTTTATAACATTGTAAATCAACTATACCTCAATAAAAATTAAAAAAGTATATTGGATTCTGATAAAGAAGACTTAAGTTTGATAAGCTAGAAAATAATCTAGCTTATCACTGGTTGGATATGGGGGTCAGAAGATCTGGGTTCAAGCCTTGATTCTGCCCCTCATTAGACACACAAAGTTGGCTAAGTCATTATACCTTTCTGGGCTTTTTCCCCTTACAGTTCTAAAATATTCTGCTGTGCTGTATGTTGATCCAGGTCTGCCACTAACTAGCCTGGTGACTTTGACAAGTCACTTAACTTACCCTCTGAGTCATAGTTTACTCTCTTGAGAAGTGATGACGATTAATGGCAGGTACAGCAGAGCTTGAGTTGGCATTTATAATAAAATATGACTCAGACTGGTGTTCAGAGACAAGAAACATTTTTTGTTACAAGAGAGAAAGAATATCAGCTAACATTTATGGGAAAAAAAAAATTCCCTTATATTCATTAGATATTTCTTAAGTGTCTAAAGGCATTGTGTTTCTGGGTCACTGATACACATCCCAGTCTTTAAGAAGCTTGCATTTTAGGAGTTATAAGGTAATTCAAATATTTATAATAGAAAACAAAATGTAAGTGAAACTCATAATAAAAGTACAAAGTACTATTAATATTCAGAGGAAGATGAATCAGGGTGGCGTTAACAGATCTTGGAAGGACAGGTTGGATTTTAGCAAGCAGGCATTCACGGGAGATTCATTATTAAGGAGACAGATATTCTGGGCTGAAGAAAAGAGCTAAGTAGCCAGAGAAATGGAAGAGAACAAAAACATTGAGAAAAAGAGGGCATTTGGGAATAGCTTAGAAAGCAGGTTAGAACACAACAATCTGAAGGCCCTGAATTGCTAGAGACTGGATGTCACTTGTAGGCAACAGGGAAACACTTTTCATATTTAAATTATATAAAAAAAGATAAAACGGTATTTCGTGAAGATATATCTGATTGGAATATTTAGTCAAATAAGAGTAAGAATGCTGAGAGAAAAAAAAAAAACTAAAACAAAGCAGTTACGAAGGATTTTAGTTACCCAAAGTATCATAAAGTGAAAAACAACTAGGTTAAAATGCCAATAGTGGGAAAATGACAGAAAATGATAATTAAAAAACAGTTAAGGAAACTCAACAAAGCTTGGTGACATCCTGTATGCTGGGTAAGGGAGAAGTTAAAACAGACAAGCTTTGAGCTTACAGTATTAGTCAAATTATTGTTAACTGAATGTGTAAAGTCAGGAAGGAGTTCACAAGAGGATGTGGAGAGGAGAGCGGCCTTTGCTAACCACTTCCATCATCATCCTCATTATGAAGTTCAAAATTAAAATAGGTTTTAAATCTGAGGTTTATCATCAAGGCTAGTGTAAAAAAGTCTTCCCTCAAACAACTGTAGAAGAGTCTGCAAACCATAAGTCTATAGACAGACCTTTCTGTGTGTGCTACGCATGCCATCGCTTTCTCAGCTTCTAACCTCCTTTCCTAGCACGTCGCCATTTACCAAACCCAACAAGTGTCCAAGTCTCACTTGTCAAGGCCTCCACCAGGCCCAAGATCATTTTCAAGAAGGGTTTATAGGCACCACTGACTACAATGTACATACACCTACGGTGACGCTATACAATTTAGTTACTAAGAACATTTCAGTGGCATGTTTTAGAGTTATTAGTGTATCAAAGCACATTCACGTTGGAAGGTTGGTGAGAGGTCAAGAAGGCTTGATAAAAAAATCAAAAAGACGTGTCATTTGCAGAGAAAGGCATGGTTCTGAGAGGATTCTATGGTAAAACACGGAGACGCTAAGATGAACACACTGCCATCACAGAACTCACCTGGGCAAACTTGTGAATCTGCTCCACCACCGCAGCGAACAGAGCATGGACACTCTCATCAATCAGACTCTGCATGTAATGCACTGCCTCCTCGTCAGACAGGTCTAAACGAAATTTATCCTGAACCTGCAAGGTCACAGCCTATGAGCTTTCGAATAAAGAAAAACATAACATTTCGAAGAGACAAGAACAAACAGATACAGATATTATTACAATGACCTATTTTTACAGCAAAGAAATGGTTCATAACCTATAAGGAGTTCTGAATACTATTCTCCTGAATGTGGAACTTTACTTTTTGCTATACGCTCTTTATATCACCCTATCTTGGTTGGTTGTAAATATTTTTTTATCCAGAAAAATATTAACAAAGTGAATAGAAAATATAATTCTGTTCAGCCCTGCAAATTTAAAAACAGACAAAAAATAAACTATAAATTAGATCTTCTAAAATGTCCCCTTTCCTATAGGAGTTCCTTATACTTTCACAAAGAACTACTTCAATATGACCTATAATTTCTAAAGACTGAGAACTTTTTCATTACTTCATGTTAAAATATACAGTTGATTCTGAATAACAATAAGAACTAGAAAGATTAGTAGAGATATATATCAGAATAGTTCCCTAAAACACACAAGCAAATGTTACCAAATGACTGTGTGTTAGAGCTCAACTGTGTCCGACTCTGCGACCCCATGGACTGTAACCCACCAGGCTCCTCTGTCCATGGAATTCTCTAGGCAAGAATACTGGAGCCGGTTGCCATGCCCGACTGCTTCATGCTAACACTGTGCAAAGCACTTTACATGCAGTATTCATTCTACTCTCAGATGGCTCTGACGTAGATAGTATCTCAATCTCTAAGACACAGAAACTGGGACAGAGAATTTAGGAAGCCAACCCAGGGACCTTTAACTGACGTTAAGTGGCTCACACTTCCAGACCATCTCAGTAATCACTGTACTTACTCCTTTCTCCTCTTATAAATGATCCATATAAACTTCTGAAAAGACAGGCTAGAAGAAAATGGGGTTTCCAAGTGGATAAAAAGTGGTCCACATTTAGTATTTCTTTTTAAGTATGGAGTTTACTATAAAATCAGGAAGAAGGAAAGGCAGACAGTACTACAATCCATCACCGATGCAATGAACATGAACTTGGGCAAATTGCAGGAGATGCTGAGAGACAGGGAGGCCGGCGTGCTGCACAGTCCATGGGGTCACAAAGAGTCGAACACAACTAGGCAACAGAATAACAGCAACCACCACCACCACCACCACCACCACCCCCCATGGCCTGCTCAGCGCCCTTTCTCTTTACTGCACTGCAGGTATACCGGGTGATCCCACAGCCCTGCAGCCTTAGGAGAGAGCAGGTAAAAGAGAGGTAGGTAGAACAAGTGAAGGACAATTTGGTGGAGGGCGATCTAAAAGTATACCTTCAATCAACTCTCTCTCCCATTTCTGGATTGCAGTTAAAGAATTTATTCCATTGTATTTCTTGATTTCTACTTAACAGAGGTCATGTCTGAGAATTTTGAAAACTATTTTTTAAGCATGTCAAAAACACTATAGGGCAGGAGAATCAAAATAAACATTTAACCCAATTTGTCAAAGCCTGCATACTTATAGAAGTGCTTAAATTACAAACAGAAGATATGTATTTAACATATAAATAAAACGTTATTTACAGAATATGAAGACATTCTTTTTTATAAGAAAGATGAAAGGCATAAAAATGGTTGATTTGTTATCATACATATAGACTTATGTTAGGCTACTTGTTATTCTACCCCTGTCCTTTAACCTCTGTACCTTTCACCCTTCTACCATCTCTCCTCTGACTTTCTGGTTATCTCTATCAGCTCCAAACTGTGTCCTTTTACACTCGTTAGCTAAGGCTGCACTCGAATCAATCTGCAGAGTGTCCTTTTTTTTTTAAAAAAAGAAAGAGAAAGACTATAGAACATTTTATTATTATTCGTAAATTTTGTGCTATACTTTCCTTATATTAATGCAAATTAAAATAAACTTTAAGAGACATTATTTTTTAGAGAGCCAGTAGTTGAACATTTATCAACACTTCACTGGAGCAGCACCCTTGGAACTCTTGGAAAAACTGGAAATCCAGATAAGACATATTACTTATCAAGCAAAAGGATGCAAACTTGTAAATCTCAGCCTATGCCCTGTCTTTCAAAAGTAGATAAGATACCCTTTGTTTGAAATATTGTATTACCAAAATGTGACACAGTGACACAAAGTGAGTGAATGTTGGAAAAATGACACCAACAGACTTGCTCAACAGTTACTATAAAAACACAATTATCTGTGAAGCACAATAAAATGAGTAGTCAGTTTCAAAAAATTAAAAAGAAATTGATATATATGTACTAAAATATACTGTGGAAAAAAGGAAAATATTGTCGAACTTTGCAATGATTAAATATTAAATATTTTGAAGATGATGCCATAAAGATAGTTGGTAACAAAAGTTTAAACAATAAAATCAAGATTTTCTAAAAGGAAAAGTTGAAATAAAAGATCTAATAAGAACAAAAACTACATACTGGCAAGAAGAAACAAGAAGACTCCATTTGACAACTACATTAGAACTTTTATAAATGAGTTCTGAACATAAATGAAGTGAGGCAAGAGTGAACATATGACAGAGAGAAATGGGTTTAAAATAAACAGCAACAATAGATCCTAAAAATAGCAACACACACATAGGCACACAAAAGCAACAACATTTGAAATCTGGTGTAGTCATCAGTTTTGGCTAAGAAAATTTTCATCAATTACTTATGCTTCTCGATGAATGAGCTTACGTTGAAAAAAATAACCCACATCAAAACCTAAAGTGATAAGTAGTCCATTTCCTAGTTTGGCCGAGGTGAGCAGTTTTGAAACAGTACTTCCTAAAAAATAATACACGAAATCCTAAAAAAGAGCATAATTTTCTTAAATGTTAAACAGTAAGATTTACATTAAAATCTCTCTCATTGTCAAAGACTCATAAAATTAAGTAAAAGAGATTAGCTTCATTCATGTTTGCAATTATGTAAATATTTTTGTACCTTCCAAATCCATATTGAAATACTAATGCCCAATGTGATGGTATCAGTAAGTGGACCTTTTGGAAGGTACTTAGATTATGAGGTACTATTCATTCTCATGAATGATTAGTGCTCTTATAAAAAAGACCCCAAAGAGCTTCCTGTGCCGTCCACCCTAAGAAGTGCCCTTGGACCCCAAAAGGGCTTTAACTTGACCATTCTGGCACCCTAGTCTAGTACTTAGAGCTTCCAGAAGCATAAGAAATAAAAATTTCTGTTGTTTACAAGCTAGCTAGTCTCTGGTATTTTGTTATATTGATATATATAGCAGCCCAAATGGACCAAAACAATGTTTAACCCACAAAGGTATGTTTCTAATAATGCTCAGTCAATTACATGAGAACTTAGGGCTTTTGGTGAGAAATATTATTTACAGCCACCAGTGAAATTCCATCTTACAACCTTAGTAGTTTTATACTTCTATAAGTTAAAAAGCTATACTACCTTTGAATTTCATTATTAATAAGCACTCTGATATTTAAGATCATTTTATGTTATCTTTGGATAAATAAAATGTGTTATATACACCCCACTCAATGGCTTAGCTGGTAAAGAATCTGCCTGCTATGTGAGAGACCTGGGTTCAATCCTTGGGCTGGAAAGATCCCCTGGAAAAGGGAAAGGCTACCCACTCCAGTATTCTAGCCTGGAGAATTCCATGGACTCTATAGTTCATGGGGTCGCAGAGAGTAGGACACAGCTGAGCGACTTTCACTTTCAGTGAATCAGAGTCAGAAATTAATTTGAATAAAAAAAATATCTTCAAATCTGTTACTCCTTTCTCCCATCTCTCACTGTATTTCAGGGTAAGACAGTTCCGAATAACTGCTCATCTATGTGACGGCTTTCTTTCATGCTTCTCTTTGCAGGTTAAGTTAAAAGCAGGTCTCTACTCTCCTAACACAGTAACAAACCCCTGTAACCAAGGGTATGAATGGGAAAGACAAAGAACAACTGTTTTCTTCTATATACTATTATAATATCTTGTTTCTGATTCTTAGCATGCTTGGTCTGGAAGTACCAGGAATCAGGTATCCTAGTAGGAATATTAAAGAGAAGCTAAACTTTTTAGGACAAAGAGTAGGATGGTGATAGTAAGCTTCCTCTCTTGATATAGTGAGCTACTCATGTGACTGTGGGCATGAAAAGAGAAGGGAATAAAACTAGTTGCAGAGGGCTGGAGAGGCTGTTGTATTCTGAAATATCAAAAAGAAATATACACAAGGTCTCTTTCTTAATTTATATTACTTAAGAGTCTAGGGTTCAGGACAAGGGGAAATGGGTTGTTAAAACCCTGATACTTCTTAAGTATGAAAAGTAGACTATGATATCTGAGGGTATATGAAAATTACCTTTTTCACAGTCTTATCTGGTTCAAGAGCAATATCTGGAATGTTTGCATCCACCATCAAGGAAAACAAATTCAAAATAAGATTAGAATACCTAAAGGAGAATGGGAAATAAAAATAAACAGCAGTGTGTTAGAATTTGGCCACTCTTTCTCATATTAAGAGTGCTCTTACAAGTTGTACTTAGATTTTTATAATGCTTATTATTACTCCTATGGAAAATAGAATGTAAGCTTATTCACCAGTTGTCTCAATGAAAAGCAAGACTTGAAAACATATCTTATTCTAGGGCCTTGATATAATATTACTTCTAGGTCTCCCGATAGGGAATACACCTTTGGAGTAACCATCTAATAATGACATTTTTTTCATTTTTTAGTAAGTATATTCTTTTCAGAAGGGATCTAAGGGGGAAGTGGCTTTATACCATTAATTACATTTTACTAAGGAATAAAGATCTGTCTTTTCTCAATGAAGACAAGAACCTGCTACCTTAAGACTACCTCAGTGTGTCATGGGTAATGAGTGAGGAGTAATGTGACTCCATCTACTATCTTAAAGACTACCTTGGTGTGTCATGGGTAATGAGTGAAAGGAAATAGTGTGACTCCATTCATGAGTCATAAGTATCCTCCAGGGACACTAATCCCACCATCTAGAAAATACAGTGGCTGGTCTGGTTAACATCCTAAATGGAGTAGAAAATAGCTCATACTCTTCTACACTAAAAATATACAAGATACCTAAATCATTTCACCTTTGGAATATGTGGACCCCTGTAGGAACTAAAGGTTTATCCTCATCAGTGCTCAAACTTTTCATCTTCCTTTGAACAAAGAGAGAGTATGTTACTATTCCAAATGTTCATTACTAGAGGTGGAGCTGTGTGGGGAAAGGTGTCAGTAAGTGTCCACTGGGCACAGGCCCCTCCTGCTCCAGAACACTCTCCTCTTGGACAGTTATGCCCTGAGTGGTAATGCAGCACTGTAGTGATAAAAGGAGGCCCAGATCTGACTTTGGGGATGGATGTGCGTAAAATGAAGATTTTTAGCTGGTCTTGGTAAAAATTTCTGAATCTGTTCCCCCTAAACTGAACCATGGGGTCACATGCTGTGCTTTGCTTAGTCACTCAGTCATGTCCAACTCTTTGCAACCACACTGTCTGCCAGGTTCCTCTCTCCATGGGATTCTCCAGGCAAGATTACTGGAGTGGGTTGCCAGTTCCGTCTCCAGGGGATCTTCCTGGCCCAGAAACCAAAACCAGGTTTCCCACATTGCAGGCAGATTCTTTACCATCGGAGTCACCGGGAAGCCCATATATATATGTATGTACACACCAAATATAAGAAAGATTTTTAGGAACAAAGACATGGTCAACTGTGTCAAAGCTCCAAGGAAGTAAAAGTGGCCATTGGATTTGCTACAGGTAACTGTTTATTTTGATAAAATTAGTTTCAATAGCACAGCAGGACTGGAAGACTTACTGGAGAAGGCTGAGGAAGAAAGCAGGCAAGTAAGTGGAGACAATGAGAAGTTTTAAAGTAGATGTACTGAGAAAGAGAGTGAAGAAATAGGGCAGCAGTACAATGTTAGCAATATCCTGGCCTTCTTCCCACTATTAACGGAAGCCAGTGGCACCCACCTAGCTGTGGCAGTTAAGAGGGATTACATTTTGGGGCTGTAAAATTCAATGGAGGGAGGAGGAAAGTGAGAATTAAGGTATATTATATATGGTGGTAGGGTAATGAGATTGAAGTTGAAGACATGGAGGAATGAAAAGAGCTGTAAGGATCGAAGGTGTGCTGCTCAGACAGTGAAAAGCACTGGATCAAGATTTTGAAGGGCTAACTTGACTCTTAATGAGAGGGAGAGGCCAAGGTTGGCTTTACATGAGAATAAGGCCCTGTGAGGTCAGGTCATGGCTGGACCATTCATGCAGATGTTGAAGTCACAGCAGCAGGCCTGAAGAAGAAGACAATGAAAGTTTTCAGTGGAGGAGAACGACAGGGAAATAGGCAGTTGATGGTCAGCAGTAGGTAATTTATCTGGTTTCATGGTGTGCATCTATGCTTTTGTTAAGAAGGCCAGGAAAGCAAGGTTCAGAAACGGCATTATGGAGCAGGAAGGCACCAAGACCTTCTTTAAGCTCTGTGGTTTGTAGGAAAGGGATACAGTAGAGGGTCCATGGAGAAGGCTTTAAGGACTGCAGGGTCAGTAGGATAAAACCAACTGCTACGCATTAGGTTATGAAAAAAATGATACTCTTTCAGTGAATCCTTAATTATTCATGCTCTGCTTTGTTGACTATATAGGATTTTTCCCAGTCTTGCCATAGGGGAATCTCAGGAATCTACCACAGGGTAACACAAGGAGAGGAATGCAAGGCTCAATTTTGAAAGGGATTACATAGAAAACTCTATAGCACACATGACCCAGTTATTTTCTCATAAATAGCAGGAAAAAATACATAAGTATAGGAAAATGTTATATACCACAAGTAATATATCAACTAGTTTGTAACACTGTAACATATTGATGTCATATGAATCCTAATTAAACATACAAAGTGTAAAAAAAAAAAAAAAATACCAATGCCTGGGCCAAATCCCAGGCCGACTGAACCTGATGGGCTACAACTGTTTTGATCTCCCCTCCCCAACAAAGTTTCCCGGTGATTCTCACGTGCAGCCAGGATCTATGTTAAAATGTTTGCCTTTATTATAGCCCAATGTGTGTTCCTTTTGTAAAAGGCACATATTAATGTTTCTGGATTATCTGTTGGTATAAATGTAACTGGGCTTCCCAGGTGCTCAGTGGTAAAGACTCTGCCTGCCAACAGGAGATGCAAGAGATGTATGTTCAATCCCTAGTTCAGAAAAAACCCCTGGAGTAGGAAACGGCAAGCCACTCCAGTATTCCTGCCTAGAAAATTCCATGGACCGAGGAGCCTGGTGGGCTACAGTCATGGGTTGCAAAGAGTTGGACAGGACTAAACACACACATACACACATAAATGAAACCACCCATGCTTCTATTATTATGGCAAAGGGAAACAATTTAAATAAATATAAAATGGAATATTTTCTAAGAAGCTTAAACATTCAATCACTTTGTGGATTATTTGTCACTACATTTCAATTGTATTAATCTTTTACATCTGTTGCCATTAACCTGCATTATCTATTTAAAATAGAATCTGTGACACCAAACAGAAATTAAACATTATTCAAATCCTATCCAGAAAAATAGATTTAAGGTTACTAAAAATCTTTAAAACCATTACCAAAAGAAAATATAAGATTAAGGTTAAAAAAATGATAGAGTGAGAAAAGTGTGCAAAACCAAGTCTAGACAAAGACGTAAGGATGGATGTAATATAAACACGATTCTGATAAAGGAGTAGGTTAAGCACAGTGTTCAAGGAAAACATACTCTTTCTCTTACCCATGTTTATCCCAACCACCAAGCTACTCACTGACTATACAAACATGGTCTAGATTTTTCAGTAAAAATCTTCAAGTCTAAGAATAAAAATCACTAACGACATCAAGTGAGGTTATTACAGCATTTCAGGTCTGCTTCCCCTACAATTTATCCATTTTGCATGCAATGAATATCAAAATAGAATTCTATAAAAATATGTCTTTAATAAGTGTACTAGTTCCAGGAGGGGGAAAAAAAATGAGGTTAACAATGAAAAGTAGTGTGATCCACAGATTCATTGTTTGGTGACTTAGACGTCCTCTAAGACAGTATGACAACTTTGCTTGATATGGCAAAATGCCTAACCAGTATTTTTGCTGAAAAGTTTAGGTTCTGTTTGTATCACCAGTGGCTGGCATGGTGTTTGGCATAAACATGGATTAAGAGAAGTTTATGTTTTCCTTCAACACTTAACATTTACAATGTTTGAGCATTACTATTGCTGCCATAAGAGTATTAAAAAAATTAAATTTCCAATTCATTATTGGTATAACAGTGCATTTTGTTACATGAAAATCATACCATAAAATGTGTTCTGGCATCTGTATAACTATAACCATTCATAACTTAGTTCAAATGAGATTGCTTGGTTTATGTGGTCCACAGTTTACTCAATGATTTCTTATTGATTAGCAATCAACAAAAACCATGAAAAAAACAAGGTTGACACCCTAATAATAAGTGTGTCAAATGTTCTGACCTGTAAATAAACTTTTGGCTATCTGGTTAATTCTTACATCCTAAGGGAAATTTTTACTAACAGAAGCATATTCTAAAATACAACATTAAAAAATAAATGTTGACCAAAATATTAAGGCCCAGCTAATTTTAATAGTGAAATTCCTGAAAATAAAAAATTAAAACTATGTTCATGAAGACTTAACATAAAGTGAGGTAGATTAGTCTCTATGATTTTTCTTACTAGTGAGAAAGTTAACTTTGGCCCTGCACAAACAATCTGCCTCTATTTTCTCATTTTGCTGAACCGTTACTAATCCATTATCAGTGATAGTTTATAAAGCACATTGTTTTCTTTCTGCTTTCAATAAGGTAGAGCACCTTTGACATTTCTCTAGTTATCATTTTGTATTATCTTGTCTGTTTCCTCACTGAGATCACGAAACTTTCATCTAGCTATGACTATTTTAAATTAAAAATTTCAGGTATTAAAGTGGAACTTTCATCTCTGAAAGTGCTCCTGTATCATCAAGCACTGATCTTCTCGTTATTCTTTCAGCATTTCTAGAAGGTAAAACTGAGCCACTCTACCACCCAAAGGATAATAATGTGGCTGTCTGTAAAATGTACATTAAAATTTGTGACAGCAGTAGAGCCTGAGTTAACAGTGAAGGCCTAGTGAGCCACTGCAAAGGTGAAACTCATTAATACAGGACAGCCATTCACCCGGGACCATGGCTTCACTCAAGATATAAAGCAGGAATTTTCACACAAATATTGAAGGTTTTTACTCAACACACATATTCTGAGTGTCCATAAACTGAAGTTACAAAGACAGAAAAGACAGCACCCACATGCATAGGCAACTCATTTCTGCTGGTTATATATTCACCTAGAAGAGAATACAGGTGGTCTCCCGAGCTGGGATTTTTCTGGTGGACTAAGGATATTCATTTTGCGTTAGTTAGGTTAAAAATGGAGTTAGGGTCAAATGATCCATCATTTTTGACTAATAATCAGAGCCAAGTCCTGAGTGTAACAAACATGACTTTTAATTTATATTTTTCCTGATGATACATGATGTTCAGTCCTAAGTAAATTTGGATGAAGGAAGTAGAGGTATAGTGGCCTTGGAAAAAAAAAGGATAGAGAAAAAAATCAATAGCTTTTTTTTAAAAGAAGAATGACTGATGTGGTACTAAAGAGAGACAAAACCATATGCAACATCTATTCCATTGTTTAACAAACCTCAGAATGCTCCTCAAGAACAACTAAAACTAAAAGGCTGGTAAAGGTGTTCAAGAATAAAAATTATCTGACTAATCATTCCAAGTGAGCTAAATGGTTCATTCTTGTGTAATGTCAACCTCCCTGGTATTTGGTGGGATGTAGCCGTCAGGTAATTAGTGAGAAAGCAAGAAATCGTCTTTTTCCTTTGAAATCAGATTGCTTATCAAAACAGTCATCAAATATACATTAACAAATACTGCTGCCTATGTCATTCTGAAAAAAGAATGAGGCTAAAAAAATGTATTGCTGTTGTTGTTTCAGTCTCTAAGTCACGTCCAACTCTTCTGCAACCCCATGGACTATAGCTTTCCAGGCTCCTCTGTCCATGGGATTTCCCAGGCAAGAATACTTCCTTCTCCAGAGGTTCCTCCCAGCCCATGGATTGAACCCACATCTCCTGCATTGGCAGGAGGATTCTTTACCACGGAACCATCAGGGAATACACTTAAACAAATATCTTTCTTGCTCTGTGAAATGAATTTACCAAAATTCTCTACATCAAGCAAATCAACTTACCTTCGAAGGTGGAGAAAAGCTGTGTAACACTGTTTTCGGAACTCTTGGTACTGTTCACTCTGTGTGCCTCCCATTCCTTCCACCATTTCTTTATTCAGCTTCATTGGAGGAGGAAGAGGCTTTGGATCCCGACCCAAAATATATCCAAAGTCTATGTGGAAGAGTTTGCCTGGATGTTGATAAAAAACTCATTTGTTTCCAGAATCTTATATGTATCTCACAATTGGTAAAGCAGTGTCTCTTCATAAAGAATATTAGTTCATGATGAAGTCCATTAAATTGTTTGATACTGTAACTTCAGACTTAGGAGTAGCCTTCAGAGCATATTTTAGCTCCTTGCAGCTCACATTCATTCAGATGAAACTATACTTAAAATCCCAGGGTAATATTTTAAAATTAAAATCTTACTTTTATATTTCCAGAATCAAAAATGGCTAAAGCTTGGACAACTTTCAAAAGTATTAGTAGAAATTAGTATACTGTAGCAAATTTCTTATGCTAAAGGAGGATCATTTCTTTAAGTATTCTTGAGATAAATCCTTCCCTTTTAACTTATCACTATTCTCCTGACCTTCAAAAACATCTCCCAATTTCAAATTATATTGTTAGCTTTATTTGAACCATTTCCAATTAACTGTGTCACTTATTAGCTGCAGACTAGGAAACCAAGCATAGTATTCACCTCTGCCAAGGGCTGAACACAGCTCCAGTGCCCATGAAGAGAAACCCTTGAGCAGTCATCTAAACTCACAGGTCAGATATTTAAGAATGTCACTGATGATTCACTTTAGATAATGATTCACCACTGAATTCATAAAGCATCTTTAATTTACAAGTAGGTCTAAGTAGGCACATTAAAAAACTAAAAGTAACCCCTCGGATTCTACAATCTAAGTACCACTAAGGCAGGGATTTAGGCCTGTTTTGCATATTGCTGTTTTCCCAACCTCAGAATACTTTCTAGCATATAGTAAGCACTCAATGTTGAATGAAGACACTAATTAATCTAAAAAGCCAACCAAAAACTTCCCTAGTGCAACGTGCCCACTTTTACCTATCCTGTAATGCATTCTGACCTGTTTTATGTGGAAACCTTTCTTCCATCATGCATTTGGGAAGGTTAGATTTCTTTCCCTCAATGGCACAAGCCAAAACTTTCCTTATTGAGATGCATGTATTTAATTTTTACATACTTCTGCTGCTGCTGCTGCTAAGTCGCGTCAGTCGTGTCCGACTCTATGTGACCCCATAGACGGCAGCCCAACAGGCTCCCCCATCCCTGGAGTGGGTTGCCATTTCCTTCTCTAATGCATGAAAGTGAAAATGAAGTCGCTCAGTTGTGTCCGACTCTTAGCGACCCCATGGACTGCAGCCTACCAGGCTCCTACATACTTCAGCCGTCTTAAAAAATATTTTTAGTGATTCTATCCAGTTAAAATGTTAAGCTTACCCTTCTGTCTATGCCTTTCTCTGAGCATTATCCCTATTATCTGTGAACTTTATACACTGTCATTAGATCACTGTTGGAAACATAAAAATGGGCACAGAACTGACTCCAGTTATGGTAACAAACTCTCAGGAAACAGTGATCCCCTCGCAGGCCTCCGAGTCAGGAGTATAAAGGCCCTTTAGTAAAACACTTCACATCTCCTTTGATCATGTATGTGACCCTGATAAGGTAGCTTACTTAACCTTTCTAAGCCTTACCTCCTAGCCTACAAAACAGGTTAATATTGATAATTATCTTCTGGCAGAATGAAAAGAAATAATATAGATAATACTTAGCTAATACAGTACTTGGTACACAGTCATCACCCTGAATTTTAAATACTGAATTTTGTTCAAAAATAAATATTAATATATTTTAAAGATGTTTAGAATATCCCTGATACCTGATATCACAACTGCCAGCAATTAGTAAAATTAAATATTAAAGAGATAAGCAATCTTATTTTCCGCAACTCTTTCAGGCATCTTTCTTACAAAGAAAAACTAAATAATACATTAAACTAGAATATAACATTATTCTAGTTTATCAGTTTAATAGTAAATACTACTACTAATAATAAACAAATGTTAGTTTAATAATACATTAAACAATACATTAAACTCTGAAAATGAGAAAGAACTTCAAAACTGCCAATACAAGGTAATAAAAAGGTTCAAATTCCAGGCAATAATGTTAAATTTACGTTAGGTTCAACATAGATCCTAGCACTATTTTCCCACATCAGTAAAGAAAACTATACTGCATATTATTTGGAATTGACAGAAGCTATACTAAATATGGGGAGTGGAGTTCATATACAAAGAGAAGCAACAGCTTAAAAAGAACGCTAATAGTGACAACTAACCTGAGATTTAAACATCATCATACCACGGCTACAGAAAAAGTAGTCACTGTCCAGGAAGAAGAAATTGTCTTCTATTTTCCTAGGTTCTCTGGCTGGTCTAAGACTTGTATTGATATGAGACATATTAAGAGGAGAAAATCAAAGGGGCTTCCCAGGTGGTGCAGTAGGAAGAATTTGCCTGCCAATGCAGGAGACGCAAGAGACGTGAGCTTGATCCTCAGGTCAGGAAGATGTTCTGGGGTACGAAATGACAACTGCTTTAGTATCCTTGCTTGGAAAATATCGTGGAGAGAGGGGCCTGGTGGGCTACACAGTCCAAGGAGTCACAAAGAGTCAGGCATCACTTGAGCGCGTGTACACACACACACACACACACACACACACGAAAGGGATCCAGAAAAACTAAGTAACTCCCCCAAATGGATGAAACCCTCACCCTAAATACCATCTTCAGCGGAAGACAAAGGAGGATGTTGGGGTAGGGTTGACACTTCAGATGTGAGGAAAGCATGGAAATGGAAAAGCAAATGTCAGGAAAACAAACATTTGCTAGGCCTTGAAGAGACAATGGGACATAGAGTGGACTCTAAATCTCCAAGAGTTTCACCCGTCACACATAACTGTATTCTTTGCAGATATTTCTGGTAAATGGTCTATTCTTGGTATAGGGACTGTATCTAAATTTTTCAGGGAGTTAGGGGTATGGTCAAACATGCTTCCAGGGGCTTTTAGGAATTGACTGCTTTCAGCTTGAAACACCAGAAACATTTTGGGGTGGCAAATCTGGTTTCTCTGTGCTATCATTAATGTAACTATTGCACTGAAAACCAGTTTTTTCATTTATCGAAATTATCTCTTTTTTTTTTTTTGAAGATACACCAGGCTTAAAATATTCTGTTAAAATCAGAGGGCTGGTTAAAGTCTTATGGGGAGGAACAACTTTCCACTCTAAAATACCTTTTTGGCATGAAGATTATTTTTGAGCTGAAACCAGTCAAAGCTCAAAAGGAAGAAACTCTGACCTTCCCCAAAGCTGCCTAAAAAATGTTAGTTAGAGGATCTGTTCCAGGAAGGGACCTATTCACCACAGATTAATCATAGTATGAATTATGTGCCTAGACAGGGAAGAATGTGGTAATGTTTGTTTGTTAAAGATTCATCTTTGTGTCCCATTCATTGTCTCTGCGTGGTGTTAGCAAATATTTATTTACCAAACATTTGCTTTTCCACCTCCATGTCAATTGTCTTCCTCCCCTTTGAGATCTCAAACCACTGTCCCAGACATCCTCTTTTGTCTATAGCTGAGGACGGCATTTAGGGTGAGGATTTCAGTCATTTCCGTGAGTTATTCACCTTTTTTCTGGGTCTCTCCTGTATACACACTAGTAAACTTTAGTTTTTCTTCTGTAACTCTGTCAATAGTCCCATGTTATTTTAGTTCTTGAACCAACCAGAAGAAACTGGGAGGGCACAGGAAAATTTCTTCCTTCACAAGAGTCTCATAGTGTTTCTAGTATAGTAAATGATAAATGGTGGAGATGAGATGAGAAGGAATTCTAACTAGATATAGATATAACAAGAAGCCTGTAGAGAATCAAAACTGGTTTTGTCTCCCCACCCCAAAAAACAAAGGCAGTTATAGGTTAGCAGAAAGGTTTCCATTAGTCTCAGCAGTCTGTCTAAATCAGTCTTTTCAAATGAGTCAGCTCTTCGCATTAGGTGGCCAAAGGATTGGAGTTTCACCTTCAACATCAGTCCTTCCAATGAATATTCAGAACTGATTTTCTTTAGGATGGACTAGTTGGATCTCCTTGCAGTCCAAGGGACTCTCAAGAGTCTTCTCCAACACCATAGTTCAAAAGCATCAATTCTTCGGTGCTCAGCTTTCTTTATAGTCCAACTCTCACATTCATGCATGACCACTGGAAAAACCACAGCCTTGACTAGATGGACCTTGGTTGGCAAAGTAATGCCTCTGCTTTTTAATATGCTGTCTAGGTTGGTCATAACTTTCCTTCCAAGGAGTAAGCGTCTTTTAATTTCATGGCTGCAATCACTATCTGCAGTGATTTTGGCGCCCCCAAAATTAAAGTCACCCACTGTTTCCCCATCTATTTGCCATGAAGTGATGGGATCAGATGCCATGATCTTAGTTTTCTGAATGTGGAGCTTTAAGCCAACTTTTTCACTCTCCTCTTTCACTTTTATCAAGAGGCTCTTTAGTTCTTCTTCACTTTCTGCCATAAGGGTGGTGTCATCTGCATATCTGAGGTTATTGGTATTTCTCCTGGCAATCTTGATTCTAGCTTGTGCTTCCTCCAGACCACCGTTTCTCATGATGTACTCTGCATATAAGTCAAATAAGCAGGGTGACAATATGCAGCCTTGACGTACTCCTTTTCCTATTTGGAACCAGTCTGTTGTTTCATGTCCAGTTCTAACTGTTGCTTCCTGACCTGAATACAGGTTTCTCAAGAGGCAGGTCAGGTGGTCTGGTATTCCCATCTCTTTCAGAATTTTCCAGTTTATTGTGATCTACACAGTCAAAGGCTTTGGCATAGTCAATAATGCAGAAATAGATGTTTTTCTGGAACTCTCTTGCTTTTTCAATGATCCAGCAGATGTTGGCCATTTGATCTCTGGTTCCTCTGCCTTTTCTAAAACCAGCTTGAACATCTGGAAGTTCATGGTTCACATATTGCTGAAGCCTGGCTTGGAGAATTTTGAGCATTACTTTACTAGAGTGTGAGATGAGTGCAATTGTGGGGTAGTTTGAGCATTCTCTGGCATTGCCTTTCTTTGGGATTGGAATGAAAAATTTAGAGCTTAGACAACTTTTAAAAAAGGTACTGATGTGAGACATTTCCTTCTAGAAACCTAAGAGTCCTTATAGAAGTTGTCATGTCTTGTGTCTTCATTTCCGTGAGGATCTATATTGGAATTAAGGAAGGCAGAGTCTGGATCACCTGGCTGCTACCTTATGACTTAATACCATCCTATGATTTCAATGTTTTTGACTGAGTTGGTATCAAACAGCAAGACTACTTTAATTGTTGCAGGCTAATACAATAGATGCAGAGTACCTTGAAAACTATATTACAGCACCCTGAGTAAATAGATGTTATGAAGCAGTTTTGACAAAACATGATTCTCTGGAGAAGGGAATGGCAAACTGCCCCAGTATACTTGCTGTGAGAAACTCATGAACTGTATAAAAGGCAAAAAGATATGACACCAAAAGATGAGTCTCCAGGTCAGAACGTGTCCAATATGCTACTGGAGAAGAGTCGAGGAGAATTACCAATAGCCCCAGAAGGAATGAAGTGGCTGGGCAAAAGTGGATAGACACTCAGCTGTGGATGTGTCTGGTGATGAAAGCGAAACCCGATGCTGCAAAGAACAGTATTGTATAGGAATCTGGAATAGGTCCATGAATCAAGGGAAACTGGACGTGGTCAAGCAGGAGAGGGTAAGAATAAACACCTACATCGCAGGAATCAGAGAACTCAAATGGACGAGAATGGGAGAATTTAATTCAGATGACCATCATATCTACAACTGTGGGCAAGAATCCCGTAGAAGAAACGGAGTAGCCCTCATAGTCAACAAAAAAGTCCGAAGTGCAGCACTTGGGTACAACCTCAAAAATGAAAGAATGATCTCTGTTCGTTTCCGAGGCAAGCCATTCAACATCACGGTAATCCAAGTCTATGCCCCTACCACCGATGCCAAAGCAGCTGAAGCTGATCAGTTCTATGAAGACTCTGAAGACCTCCTAGAACTAACACCTAAAAAAGATGTTCTATTCATCATAGAGGATTTGAATGCAAAAGTAGCAAGTCAAGAGATACCTGGAGTAACAGGGAAATTTGGCCTTGGAGTACAAAATGAAGCAGAGCAAAGGATAACTGAATTCTGGCAACAGAATGCACTTTTTCAACAACACAAGAGATGACTTTACACATGGACATCACCAAATGGTCAATACTGAAATCAAACTGATTATGTTCTTTGTAGACGAAGATGATGAAGCTGTATACAGTAAGCAAAAACAAGATCTGGAGCTGATTGTGGCTCAGATCATCAGCTTCTCATAGCAAAATTCAGACTTAAGCTAAAGAAAACTAGGAGAAACACTAGGCCAGCCAGGTATGACTCAAATCAAATCCTGTATGAATTCGCAGTAGAGGTAACAAATAGATTCAAGGGACTAGATATAGCTAACAGTGTGCCTGAAGAACTATGGACAGAGGTCTGTAATACTGTACAGGAGGTAGCAAACAAAACCATCCCAAAGGAAAATAAAAGCAAGAAGGCAAAGTGGTTATCTGAGGAGGCTTTACAAACAGCAGAAGAATGAAGAGAAGGGAAAAGCAAGGGAGAGAGGGAAAGGTATATCCAATCAAATGCGGCTATTTCAATCTAACTATTCCAAAGAATAGCTAGAAGAGACAAGAAGGCCTTCTTTAACGGACAGTGCTTAATAACAGGAAAAAAAAATGAAAAGTGAAAGACTAGAGATCTCTTCAGGAAAACTGGAAACATCAAGGGAGCATTCTGCCCAAAGATGGGCACAATAAAGGATAAAAATGGTAGAGACCTAGTAGATGCTGAAGAGATCAAGAAGAGATGGAAAGAATACACAGAAGAACTGTATAAAAAATAAAGAACCAGATTACTGTAATGGTGTGGTTAGTCACCCAGAGTCAGACATTCTGGAATGAGAAGTTAAGTGGGCCTTAGGAAGCACTGCTATTTATAAAGCTAGTGGATGCAATGGAATTCCAGCAGAACTATTCAAATCCCTAAAGGATGATGCCATCAAGGTTTTTCATTCATTATGTCAGCAAATCTGGAAGAGCCAGCAATGGCAACAGGACTGGAAAAGGTCAATCTTTACCCCAATTCCCAGGACAAATATGTTAACCATCAGACTATTGCACTCATCTCCCATGCTAGTAAGGTCATGCTTAAAATCTTGCCTGATAGGCTCCTAGGCTTCAGAACCGAACCAAGAACCAAGAACTTCCAGATGTCCAAGCTAGGTTTAGAAAAGGAAGAGGAACTAGAGATCAAATTGCCAACACTTGCTGGATTATAGAGAAGGCAAGGAAATTTCAGAAAAACATCTATCTCCGTTTCACCGACTAAGCTAAAGGCTTTGACGGTGTGGATCATGACAAACTGTGGAAAGCTCTAAGGGAGATGGGAATACCAGACCATCTTACCTATCTCCTGAGAAACCTGTATGCAGGTCAAGAAGCAACAGTTAGAACCCTGTATGGAACACCTAACTGGTTCAAGATCGAGAAAGGAGTAGGAAAGGGCTGTCTGCTGTCACCCTGTTTGTTTAACCTACAGGCTGAGCACATCATGAGAAATGCCAGGCTGGATGAGTTAGAAGCTGGAATTAAGATAGGCGGGAGAAACATCAACAACCTCAGATACTCAGATATGCAGATGATACCACTCTAATGGCAGAAAGCAAAGAAGAACTAAAGAGCCTCTTGATGAGGGTGAAGGAGCAGAGTGAAAGAGCCTCTTAAGATTAAATATTCAAAAAACTAAGATTGTGGCATCCAGTCCCATTATTTCATAGCAAATAGAAGGGGGGAAAAGTGGAAGTAGTGACAAATTTCCTCTTCTTGTGATCCAAAATCACTGCGGATGGTGACTGCAGCCATGAAATTAGAAGACAATCGCTTCTTGGCAAGTGATGACAAACCTAGACAGTATGCTGAAAAGCAGAGACATTACTCTGCTGACAAAGGTCTGTATACTCAAGGCTACAGTCTTCCCAGTGGTCATGTACGATTGTAACAGCTGGACTATAAACAAGGCAGAATGCCAAAGAATCAATGCCTTCGAACTGTGGTGCTGAAGAAGACTCCTGAAAGTCCCGTGGACAGCAAGGAGATCAAACCACTCAATCTTAAGGGAGATCGACCCTGAATATTTACTGGAAGGACTGATGCTGAAGCTGAAGCCCCAGTATTTTGGTCATCTGATGGGAACAGACGACTCATTGTTAAAGTCCCTGATGCTGGAAAAGATTGTGGGCAGAAGGAGAAGAGGGCATCAGAGGATGAGATGGCTGGATGGCATCACCAATACAATGAACATGAACTTGGGCAAACTCCAGGAGATAGTAAGGGGCAGGGAGGCCTGGTGTGCTGCAGTCCATGGGGTTGCAAAGAGCTGGACATGACTAGGTGACTGAACAACAACAACATGAAGTAATTCAAGTAAAGGACTATAAGAATGTGGTCACGGGCTAGGACATGAACAGCATTCTAAACTGGAACTCACACTATTATTATCAGCACCTTCACACTAGCAAGTGGCAATTTAGTTTCACTATTCCTGTCTGTCACATTAATACTGCTGGATTAAATTTTGCTAGTCTGTAACATCATTTAACCTATAAATCTGTTTTTATTTTATAGTTATGTATTAATATGAGTAGATGCATAATAAGTTAATATCAGACTTTATGTTGTACATATTTAAGATTATAAATTGTAATATGTCAACACAGGGGATTTCATTTGTTTAAAATAGTTTTATGTATTACTTATGATTGAAAAACACCTTTTCAGAATTTCAAAATGGGCTTCAGGGGGTTTCTAAGCACAAAGAAAATTAATACTTTCAGAAGTTCACAGACCAACAATTTCCCAAGGGAAGTCCATGATTCTAAAAGATGAGAAATTGGTTTGGAAGTATGTAATTTGAAAATTTGATACTCACTGGGAATACAGCATCTCCTAATCTCTTAACGTTCAAGGGAGTATGCTATCATTGAATTTCCCATGATTTGGTGAAAAGTTTATGATCAATTTCTGTTAAAGGTTTCACTGCTTTCAACTAAACATGTATCCTCTGTTCAACTAAGCTAAGATCTTCATTTTCTGCTTTATTCTCATCCTGGAATTCCCATTTATTATCTACTTTGTTAGAAAAATCCCCATTCTACCCTTCACAAGGTAAAGAAATGAGAAGCTTACAATATCATAGGTACAGCTAATCCTTCCTTAGTTTTATTTAATCATTTAAGTAATGTCTTGTTTTCAATATAATTACAACTGAAACCCACCACTTCAGTAGAGAGCCTATCTTAAGAATCTCTGATTCAAAACTGCTTCGCTTAATAAATCATGTATCAAATGGTATCAACCATCACATGGGGTTTATTTAATGGGTTCAATGCTTTTAATAGGAAACTCAGTCCCACTTTTCTTCATTTCGTAATAGGCGTTACTGGAATTCCAATGTTAGCTTGCATCAATGCCTGCAAATGAAGAATATATTTCTATCCTTCTTGTAAGAAAATTCTCAAAGAAAGAGATTAATAATTATAAGGCATAAAAGATTCAATATCTAACTATGAAACTATTACTATGCATTACAAGTTCAAAGAGGAATGTATTTTGAAAAGAGGCTATCAATGTTTTAAGAAAATTCATCTTCATACCAAACAGAATGGCTTTTTAGAGTTAATATCTATAAATTAAAATTTTAGGAAATTTTAAAATTTCACTTCATGAAATTTAAGTAAATATTTAAAAAATTCAGGGAGTACGTCTTATTCAAACCTATGATTTCAAATAGTCAAGGGACAAAGTGTAGTTTTATGTACATTAATGTTCACTGTAACTACCTTCTTTTGTCCCTGACTGGATAAAGAGAGTAAGAGGTGTTAATTAAAATTTCCTGTTATTTGCATTTTTAACTCTTTGTGACCATATGGACTGAAGCCCACCAGGCTTCTCTGTCCATGGAATTCTACAGGCAAGAATACTGGAGTGGATTGCCATTTCCTTCTCCAGGGGATCTTCCTGACACAGAGATGGAACCTGGGTCTCCTGCATTGCAGGCAGATTCTTTACCATCTGAGCCACCAGCGAAGTCTATTTGCATTAGTGACATGGAAGTATTTTTAAAATTATAGGTGAAGACAATTTTTTGGATTAAAGAGAATATATACTACCAAATTTAACAGTATATGGTGTAGAGTTTTTCTTAATTTCCCTTTTGTCTATTTAATAATTAAATGGAACCAATCTCAAAACTGTACTTGTTTTTTATACCTCTGCTTATTCTTTCTACTTCAATCTCTCATGTTCTCTGTAGCACCCCACTTCATCAACGGACAGATCATCCAGACAGAAAATCTATAAAGATACAACCTTAAATGAAATGTTAGACCAGATGGACTTAATTGATATTTAAAGAGCATTCCATCCAAGGGAAGAATATACATTCTTCTCAAGTGCACATGGAACATTGTCCAGGATTGACCGCAGTCTGGGCAACAAGGCGAGCCTTGGTAAAATTAAGAAAACTGAAATCTTAACACCTTTTCCAATCACAATACTATGAGATTAGAAATAAACTACAAGAAAAACAGTGAAGAAATCAAAGAGGAAATCAAATACCTAGAGACAAATGAAAATGAAAAGCACATCAATTCAAAACCTATAGAATACAGCAAAAGCAATTCTAAGGAGGATGGTTACAATGATACAATCTTCCTTCAGGAAACAAATATCTCAAATAAACAAACTAACCTTACACCTAAAGCAACCAGAGAAAGAATAATAAACAGAACTTAAGTTAGCAGAAGGAAAGAAATCATAAAGATCAGAGTAGAAATAAATGAAACAGAGACCCAAAAAGAAAAACAATCAAAGATCAATGAAACTAAAATCTGGTTCTTTGAAAAGATAAACAAAATTGATAAACCTTTAGCCAAAGGATCATAAGAGACTCTTACAAGCCACCATAAGGGCAACAAGTATGCAATAACATGTATGCCAAATAGACAACCTGGAAAAAAATGGACAAATTCTTAGAAAGGTAGTCTCCTAAGACTGAACCAGGAAGAAATAGAAAATACGGAGAGACCAATCACTGAACTGAAACTGAAACTGTGATTTAAAAACTCCCAACAAACAAACGTCCAGGACCTGACGACTTCACAGGCAAATTCCAAGAGGAGCTAACAATAATCCTTCTGAAACTGTTCAAAAAAATTGCAGAGGAAGGAAAACTCTCAAACTCATTCTGTGAGGCCACCAACACCTTGACACAAAACCCAAAGATATCACAAAAAAAGGAAAATTATAGGGCAAAATCACTGATGAACACAGACACAGAAATCCTCAACAAAATACTAGGAATCTGAATCCAACAATACATTAAAAGAATCATACATCATGAACAGTGGGATTTAACCCAAGAAGTCAAGGATTTTTCACTATCTGTAAATCAGTGTGATAAACCACATCAAAAAATTGAAGGAAAAAACCATATGATCATTTCAATAGAGGTAGGAAAAGGTTTTGATAAAACTCAGCAAATATTTATGATAAAAGTTCTCCAGAAACTGAGCACAGAGGGAGTATCCTCAACATAATAAAGGCCACATACAACAAATCTACAGCTAACATCATACTCAACAGTGAAAAGCTGAAAACATTTCCTCTAAGATCAGGACCAAGACAAGGATATACACTTTCACCACTTTTATTCAACATAATTTTGGATATTCTAGCCACAGCAATCAGAGGACAACAAGAAATAAAAGGAATCCAGATTGGAAAAGAAAAACAGTCACTGTTTGCAGATGCCGTGATAGTATACACAGAACATCCTAAAGATGCTACCAAAAGCTACTAGACCTCATCAATGCATTTGGTGAAGTTGCAGAATCAAAATTAGAGCACAGAAATATGCTGCATTTCTATATACTAACAACGAAAGATTATAAAGAAACTGAAAAAACAACCACATTTAGTATTGCATCAAAAAGTATAAAATACCTAGGAATAAACCTACCCAATGAGACAAAAGACCTGTACTCTGAAAACTGTTTAAGATAATGATGAAAGAAACTGAAGATGACACAAACAGATGGAAAGGTATACCATGTTCTTGGACTGGAAGAATCAATATTGTCAAAATGACTATATTACACAAGGCAATCTACAATGGCATTTTCCACAGAACTAGAAAAAAAATTTAAATTTGTATGGAGACACAAAATACCCTGAAGAGCCAAAGCAACTTTAAGAAAGAAAAATGAAGCTGGAGGAATCAGGCTCCCTGGCTTCAGACTATACTGCAAAGCTACAGTCATCAAAATAGTATGAATCTGGCACAAAAATAGAAATGTAGATCAATGAACTGGATAGAAAGCCCAGAAATAAACCCACACATCCACACATCCACAAATCCACACATCTATAGGCAACTTATCTTTGACAAAGGAGGAAGAATATACAATGGAGAAATGTCAGTCTCTTTGATAAATTGGAAAAACTGGACAGCTATGTGTAAGAAAAATGAAATTAGAACATTCTTTAACAACATACACAAAATGAACTCAAAATGGATTAAAAACCTAAATTTAAGACCAGACAGTATAAAGCTCGTAGAAGAAAACATAGGCAAAACACTCCGACATAAATCACAGCAATAGAAATCTAATTAAGCTCAAAAGCTTCCATATAGCAAAGGAAACCAGGGAAGACAAAAAGATAACCCAAGAATGGGAGAAAATAGCTGCAAATAATGCAATCAACAAGTGATTAGTCTCCAAAATTTATAAACAGCTCATGGAGCTTAATATCATAAAAACAATCTGTTCAAAACACGAGCAAAAGACCTATACAGACATTTCTCCAAAGAAGACATACAGATGCCAAGAGGCACATGAAAAATTATTCAACACTGCTGTTTAACAGAGAAATGAAAATAAAAACTATAAGGTGATATCACCTCACACCCATTGAAATGGCCATCATCAAAATCCACAGACAATAAACACTGGAGAGGGTATAGAGAGAAGGGAACCCCCCTACGCTGTTGGTAAGAATATAAATTGGTACAGCCACTATGGAGAACAGTACGAAGTTTCCTTAAAAAAACAAAAATAGAGCTACCATGTGATGCAGAAATCCCATTCCTGGGCATATATCTGGAGGAAAACATGATTTGAAAGGGTACATGCACCCTTTTGCTCACTGCAGGACTGTTCACAATAGAGAAGACAAGGAAGTACCCTAAATGTTTATCAATAGAGGAATGGATAAAGATGTGGCACATATATACAGTGGAATAAAACTCAGCCGTTAAAAACGAAATAATGCCATTTGCAGCATCATGGATGGACCTAGAGATTGTCATGTTTAGTGAAGCAAATCAGACAGAGAAAGAGAAATATCGTATGGTATCCTTTATATGCAGAATCCAAAAATAAATGATAAAAATAAACTTATTTACAAAATAGAAACAGACTCACAGACTTAGAGAACGAACTTACAGTTATGGGGGGAGAACTGGGGGAAGGGATAGTTGGGGAATTTGGGATGGGCAGGAATAAACTCCTGTATTTAAAATGGATAACCAACAAGAACTTAACTGTACAGCACAAGGGACTGTGCTCAATGTAATGTGGCAATCTGGATGAGAGGGGAGATTGGGGGAGAATGGATACATATAAATATGGCTGAGTCCCTTTGCTGTCCACCTGAAACTATAACAACATTGTGAATTGGCTATAATGGAGAAGGCAATGGCACCCCACTCCATTACTCTTGCCTGGAAAATTCCATGGATGGAGGAGCCTGTAGGCTGCAGTCCATGGGGTCGCTAAGAGTCGGACACGACTGAGCGACTTCACTTTCACTTTTCACTTTCATACATTGGAGAAGGAAATGGCAACCCAATCCAGTATTCTTGCCTGGAGAACCCCAGGGACAGGGGAGCCTGGTGGGCTGCCGTCTATGGGGTCGCACAGAGTTGGACATGACTGAAGTGACTTAGCAGCAGCAGCAATATAAAATAAAAAGTTTTAAAAACTCGAAAAAATGGATTTTAAAAAGGAAGAAGAATCTTAATAACCATTTCAGATAATTACTGATAGTTTTCTTTGTTAGTAAAACAAATTCTCAGGCCCTATCATATCCAAGCCTGGGAACCAGCAGTCTGTATTTTAACTGGCTCTCCTGATGATTCTAATACCACTCAGAAGCTTGAGGATTTCTGATCTATTTTATGCCGAGGAGTACTACTCACGGCTTCAGTTAGGTCATCATGGCAGGGACAGTGGCAAGATGAATCATCTAAATGATGATTCAGACCAACGGTTATAGTTTCCTTGTGCTGTTCAACTTCATTACCTTAAAAACTGACACATTTTTTTGGTTCAAGGGGTTACTATGAAAATAATTTTTTAATATTTTCATTTATGAAACTTCAAATTCTTTAATACACCAAAATGTAATCTCTCAAGTTATTCATTTTGAAGCAAAATAGTGTCAACACAGCACTAAGGAATATATAATCTGATAAAACTTACATTAAAATATTTACTACCCTAACCTATAGCTTTACTTCAGTGACGTGAATTAAGCTTTGTCATATAATAGGAGATCCAAAAGGAAGTAGACTGACTTCCCTCCACAATCTGACTTCAAATTTCTCCAACCATACTATATATTACCTCAAAAGGCATGGCTTATTTCAGGGGTATTTTATTGGACTGCATATTTTTCTCCATTTGCATCCCATACAAATCCAACACATTCTTAACGACCCCATCTAAATCACTCTTTCCATGAAGTAATCTCTGCCTCCTTGGGCACAATGAGTATAGCCCTCCATTACTTTCTATTATCTCTATCATAAGAAACAATGTTCTTCTCAAAGAACCTTAAAAAAAAAAAAAGGCAGTTTTAAGGAAACTATTAACATTTTCCTTATGACAGGTTTCAGTAAACAAAAAGATTTACTTCCTGACACTGAATATTTAAGAAACTTTCAAAAGATCAGACTTTAAATAATGTTAAAAATAAAACTATTCTCATGAAGACAAGTTCTCACTATTTAAACATCTAAAGTAATGATCAATAAAGACTAAAAAAATATTTATGGATAAAAAGGGAAGGTCATATGTGCTTGGCTCTCTTCTGTATGTATCAACTGAGAAATACAAATCAAACTGGTAAATAATAGTATGTCCACAGTCTATACTAAAAATAAGTTTTGGCAGGATATAGATTTTTCTGTAACCCACAGATAGATAAAAAATGATATGAAAAAACCTAGTTCATTTATTTCTTTTCAAAGCATTTACTGGGTGCCTACTATGCACAAAACTTTATTTATACTCCCTTCTCTCATGTTCCAGAGAATAAACAAGCACATTAAGAAAATAAGTCTGTAGTTTTAGATTTTACAGTATGCTTAATCCTCCAAACTGAATAACAAGTACAAACAGCTGAGAAAGCACTACCATTTGAATAGTAACTAAGTTCATTCTACTTAAGAAGATTTTGAATATCATGAATTCACGATATCCTGAAAATACGTCCTGAAAAAAAGTATGATATCCTGAAAAAAAATTTTTAAAAAATCATATTTATTTTTAAAATAAAAGAAATCTTCCCCTGCGTTGGGAAGATCCCCTGGAGAAGGGAAAGGCTACCCACTGCAGTATTCTGGGCTGGAGAATTGGGGTTGCAAAGAGTCGGACATGACTGAGCGACTTTCACGTTCACCTTCACCTTAAAACACTGAAAGGATAGCATTAAATCATCAATCAAACTTTTTGTTTTAAAGATCTTTCTATATTGTTAAAATAATGAGCCTCTCAAAAGAGAATTCAGAGAGCGGTAACTTGAAGGCATTTGGATTCTCGAGTAGAAAAAAAAATTAGAAATACATTACTTTCTTCTAAAATTATGATTCCAAATAACAGCTATACAAGTCAAAAAAGGGAGGTATTCTTATTTTCTGGTGGTGAAATAAACAAAACCATAATAGTTAGCCCAAGACGAATGTTTACTAGGTACCACACAAAATTCTACCCTATTATATCATTCAACTCTCACACCAGGAGAGAGATTCTATTATTATACGTTGAGAAGAGACTGAGACACAGACAGATAACATGCTCAGTCATCCAATGGTGGAGGGACAATTTAAATCCAAAGAACCTGACTTCAGAGCCTGACAGATTAACTCCTATAATGACATATTAACCCCTACAGTCCATGGACTTATCGCACATGGTAAGTCAAACATGACTGAGCAACTTTCATTATATATATGATATAGCTTAAATTTTGTGTGTGTGTTAGTTGCTCAGTCATATCCAACTCTTTGTGACCCCATGGACTGTAGCTCACCAGGCTTCTCTGCCCATGGGATTCCCCAGGCAAGAATACTGGAGTGGGTTGTCATTTCCTTTTCCAGGGGATCTTCCCGACCCAGGGATTGAACCCAGGTCTTCCGCATTTCAGGCAGACTCTTTTCTGTTTGAGCCACCAGGGAAGCTCTACTAGTCAAATTATAACGTATGTAATTAACATAACTTGAAACTACTTTGAAATATGGACTGTTAGTAAAAAACGACTAGAGACACAAACATTTTAAATAAATCATTATAAACTTCAGGAAGCTGAGGAATGTATTATACTTCCATTTGTCTTGATATAACTTGTTTTTCCTTACATAATCCAATCTCATTCAATCTAAACCCCAGAACTGAAAATATTTATCCCAGTGAGGAAGATTTAAAATGCTTGTTGTATGATATAAATGGATGAAATAATTAGAGAGATTAAGAAGAAATAACTTAGAGAAATGCTTTTTTTTAAAAGAAAAAGACATGCCTCCTATCCAGCACATTTTAAAGTAAGCTTTTATTCTTCAAAAACAAAATTTAGAGCACCCTCTAGTGGAAAACTGGTGACAAGAGGCTTATAATCTGTTCCTGAATTTTACAATTCAGTTTCCACAAAACAAGTACCTATGCTGCTGCTGCTAAGTCGCTTCAGTCATGTCTGACTCTGCGTGACCCCATAGACGGGAGCCCACCAGGCTTCTCTGTTCACAGGATTCTCCAGGCAAGAATACTAGAGTGGGTTGCCATTTCCTTCTCCAATGCATGCATGCATGCTAAGTCGCTTCAGTTGTGTCTGTCTCTGTGCAACCCCAAAGACGGCAGCCCACCAGGCTTCTCTGTCCACAGGATTCTCCAGGCAAGAATACTAGAGTGGGTTGCTATTTCCTTCTCCAATGCATGCATGCATGCTAAGTCGCTTCAGTTGTGTCTGTCTCTGTGCGACCCCAAAGACGGCAGCCCACCAGGCTTCTCTGTCCACAGGATTCTCCAGGCAAGAATACTGGAGTGGGTTGCCATTTCCTTCTCCACAAGTATCTATGACCTGGGCCAAAAAAGTACATTAGGTAGACCTTTCTTTCCAAATCTTTACTCTTAAAGTACCACCATCAATACACACAGACACACACAAGACAGAACAGTTCTCAAAGTCCAACAGAAAAAGGTCTCTTACTTATCAATTTCTAAAAGAAGAGACAGGTAAGATCTGTGAATCCCCAGCACCTAGAACAAAACTTAAATATTATAGATATATTGCTACTCTATACATTAAAGAATTCCACTGTGGTTATAAAATGAATACAATATAAAAACAAATGTAATTATTTTTGTAGCTTGATTCTGTGGTGAAAAGATTCAACTGAAAAAGAGAGCTAACAAACAACCAGGCAAACATTTTCCAAATTATTATTTTTTCCAAACACAGCATAATATTTTAAAAATATACTTTACTAAACGAATAACTTTGACAAGAACCTCCAATCTCCAATTCCATTTGTTTACATTCCTTCAGGCTTTGATTATTAAAGGGATTGTATGGCCCTGAGAGAGATATAGTTCCACATGCAAATTTTACCAGATAATTTTTCACACTAAAGGTTTCAAGTTGAATATACGAAACCACAGATTACATGAATAACACAGTTATTACATTAGCAATTAGTGAGGCTTCACTGGATGTTAAATTCTAGGCATGAAAATTTGGAGAAATACTAATAGATAATATTAGAGACTATTTTAAGGGTACTTTAAAATCTACTTTCTGTGGAGGGTTCAAAAAACTTGGATCATATGGCATAGGGAAGAAAAAGCTCTATAGAAGAGAAGAAATATTTATTCATTAATTCAACGATAATTTATCAAAGATTTTAGCTGAATGTTGTTCAAGGCTCTGGAGGCACAGTGAAAGGATAAGATCCTTGTTCTCAGGAAACTTACATCCTGAATGGGAGAAGATGATGTTAAGAAGTCAACAAGCTCCATGAGAGCTAGGATTTCTGTCTCTTTTCTGTGGTATCCCCAGCACCTAGAACAACACCTAAAATATAGTAGGTGCTTAATAAATACTTGCTGAATTGTATTTGAAAACAAAATAACTTAAGCTAGTGATAAATGCTGCAAAGAAAACAAAACAGAATAACTAGAGAGTAATGGAGAGGGGTGGGGTGGCAGGTACACATTATTTCAGACTCAAGAGTTAGAAAAGGCTATTCTAAAAAGACGCCATTCAAACTTAAGCTTAGTAACCGAAGTCTTGCAAAGATCTGACAGAAGAGCTTCCCAGGAAGAACAAAACAACAAGAGCACTGGCTCAACACAGGAGTCATTTTACATTCAGACATTCAAACTGGCTGGGCAAGCCACAATGCCTACATTAAAGAGTTCATATTTTAACCAAACACTCTGGGAAAAGATACTGGTGGTTTCAAATGGGGTCGAAGCAGTGGAAATGAAGAGAAGGGTTAACTTCATTATCCATTTCAGTGAGCAGTAGATACAATCTGATAATACGTTCAATATGTGAAATGAAGCCAATAGTGGAATTAAAAATAACTCCCAACTCTGAGGCTTAAACAATTGAGTAAATGATGTTGCTATTTATTAAGATGGGAAAATCAAGCAAGGAACAGATCACTAGGCAGGTAGTGGAAGAAAACAACTTTTACAACTAGCTGTGTATTTAGGATTTCAAGTAAATAGCTAGTGAAATGGATTGAAATAGAGTAAGTTTGGAAGTTGTTTGCACAGAGAAGGTGTTTAAAGCACTGGGGCCAAGGAGTTATTAGGAAGAAGGAGGATGAGAATAGTTATTCCAAACAACTCCAAGGGGAAAAAGTAAAGAATTAAAGATGGAGATTAATGTGACTTCAGTGTTGACTGAGTGTTGCCTGATAATGTGACTTATCAGTGTTGTTTGATAAAAGAAAGAATATTTAAACACTAAAACTATAGCTGTACAGTAATATACCGGACTACTTGCAGACAATATGGGCTTTCTACTAGAGGAGGCATTTCAAGAAGTAAAGGCTATATGATCATCTGCAGGATTTCTACTATAGCAATTCTTAAAAAGTATAGGCGTTTCCTTTATATGTTCTTAAAAATACTATATAAAGGGACTTCTAAAACTACAATTTATATTCACTTAGGCAACTTATTTTATTACGAAGTAGATTCTACAGCAAAAATCACTGGCATATAAAATGTGTATCTGCTACTACCCATTATCTGTTACCTGTTTTTGTCAGCAAAAGATTATCCAGATGCCTGTCTCCAACTCCAAGAATATATGTGATCACACAATATCCAGCTGTAATAACAGTTCAAAAACAAAAAACAAAAGAATTGTGAAAAACACATACAAACCAGGTTATACATACAACTGAATACAAAAGCAGTTTGAACTAATTTAACTTTAAACTGATTATTACTCTTTTCGATTTCTTACCCAAATTTTCAAAGAAAATGTGTAATCTTTGATTCTATGAAGCAGTTATCACTTGAAACTCAAATTATTATTTGCATCAGAAAAAATATCGTGTAGAATTCTGTCAAATTGTTAAAAAGCCACTTTAACCAAAGTTAAATGAGATTTTAGAAACCTTAATTATAATATTTGTCTATCATTTCTCATTTCAAATTAGATATATGTTAAGAATGTCAGTGAAAAAAGGGTCATGGAAACATACATAATGAAGTCAATCATACCACAACCATCTTATCTACACAATGACAAAAGTAAATGTAAAATTAAAAAAAAAATTTAGAGAAATAATCTTGAAGTGCCAGCAAACACAAAAATGAATGAATTCACTTGAGTTGTAAAAACATGTATGAAGTTCATAGCATAATCCTCTAAATTAAGAAAAATTACATAAGCAGGATCAGTCATTGTCTTATAAAATCTGGAAACCTGGCACATGTTGAAAATGCTCAAAAAATTTAAGCAAATAACATCTGTTTGAAGCTGAATTTTTTCTGCTCTGTTTCTCTCATTAATAACCTAACAATAAATACAATTTGTAAATACATGTATGACTATGCCAGTATTTACAAACATACATTTATTTCAGTCACTATGGAAAATAAAAATCAGATCACTTGTGTTAATAATGGCATTAACCCCCTGTCTAAATTTAATTAATATTATTAAAGTTCATTTGATACACGTTCTGAAGGCTATACTGGAAGTCCAAAAATGACTTAAGCAATGACATTACCATTAGATCAATCTTCGATTATTAGGATGGTACAAAAGTAATAGCAGTTTTGGACCCTTAATATTAAATCATTATACCCAGGCTCAAACATCTTTATTCATCAAAATAGAACTATTATAATCAACATGTTTTTAGCAACAAGAAGTAAGTTGGTTTACTCCTGGAGTACTAAAATCTGTGCTTCGGGATTTGATGAACTCTTGGAAAGCATTTTCTACATCCTGCTGATTGCAGAAGCATCTTCCTTGCAAAGAGTTGTCAAGATGCTTGACGAAGTGGTAGTCAGTTGGAAAGAGGTCAGGTGAATATGGTGGATGAGGCAAAACTTCATAGCCCGATTTGTTCAACTTTTGAAGCGTTGGTTCTGAGACGTGGAGTCAGGCGTTTTCATGAGAACTGGGCCCATGCTATTGACCAATGCTGGTTGCAGGCATTACAGTTTTTGGTGCATCTCATCAATTTGCTGAGCATACTTCTCAAATGTAATGGTTTCACTGGGATTCAGAAAACTGTAGTGGATCAGATGGGCAGCAGACCACCAAATAGTGATCATGATCTTTTTTTGGTGCACTCTTTGGCTTTGGAAAGTGCTTTGGAACTTCTCGGTCCAACCACTGAGTTGGTTGTTGCTGGTTGTCATGTAAAAGCCACTTTTCATCGCGTGTCACAATCTGATTGAGAAATGGTTCATTGTGCAGAATAAGATGACACTTCAAAACAATGATTTATTTGATTTGTGGTCAGCTCATGAGGCACCCACTTATCGAACTTTTACACCTTTCCAATTTGTGTCAAATGGCAAATGATCATACAATGGTTGACGCTGAGTTCTTGGGCAACTTCTCATGTAGCTGTAAGAGGATCAGCTTCGATGAGTGCTCTCAATTGGTCATTGTTAACTTCCAATGGCCAGCCACTATGCTCACCTTCACTCATCTTCAAGGCAAAACCTCGCTCATCTCCTTTGCAAAACTTCATGACCACCACTACGCTGTATATTTGATAGCAAGTCCTGAGCCAAATTCATTGTTGATGTTGTGAGCTGTCTCCTCTGCTTTATGACCCATTTTGAACTCGAATAAAACAACTGCTTGAATTTGCTTTTTGTCTAACATTTCTATAGTCTAAAATAAATATAAAATCCACAGCAATGTCATTAGTAAAAACATATGAAGTGAGAAATTCACATTAAAAGGATGTATAAAATAACCACATTTAAGAATGTATTCCAGTATCAAATGGCAAAGGTCAACAATGTAAAACCAAAATTACTTTTGCACCAACCTAATTATAAAGTTATAATTTATTGAAGGCTAGGCTCTTAAGTAGACGCACTACACTCATTATGACTAATCCTTTTAATTATGTAAATTAAGTATTATAAGTATCCATCAAATGAAAAAAACCTTCAGTTCCAGATATTAACAGGATTGTCCAAGGTCACTGGACTGAGGTTTAAACCTAAATCAGACTCCATTGCTCACACCACTTTTGCACTGTACTTTGCGTAATTCCTCCTTCCCAAAGTGGCTATTTTTTTAAATTTATTTTTAATTGGAGGATGATTGCTTTACAGTATTGTGTAGGTTTCTGCCACACATCAACACGAATCAGCCATAGGTGTTTGTATATATATATATACACACCTGGAGAAGGCAATGGCACCCCACTCCAGTACTCTTGCCTGGAGAATCCCATGGATGGAGGAGCCTGGTAGGCTGCAGTCCATGGGGTCGCTAAGGGTCAGATGCGACTGAGCACTTCACTTTCACTTTTCACTTTCGTGCATTGGAGAAGGAAATGGCAACCCACTCCAGTATTCTTGCCTGGAGAATCCCAGGGATGGGGGAGCCTGGTGGGCTGCCGTCTATGGGGTCGCACAGAGTCGGAACACGACTGAAGCGACTTAGCAGCAGCAGCATATACATATATGTATGTGTGTGTGTCCCCTCCCTCTTGAACCTCCTTCCCACCTCTCACCCCATTCCACTTCTCTAGATTGTCACACAGTATCTGTTCGATCTTCTGAGTCACACAGCAAATCCCCACTGGCCACCTATTATACATGTTACAGGAACGTATGTGTTTCTATGCTACTCTTTCTTCTCCCCACCCACTACTCGCCTCCTGGGTCCAGAGGTCTGTTCTCTGTGTCTGCATCTTCACTGCTGCCCTGGAGATAGGTTCATCAGTATCAGCTTTCTAGACTCCATATATATACATTAATACAATAGTTTTCTGGTTTATTTCACTGTTATAATAGTCTCTAGGTTCATACATCTCATTAGAATTGACTCAAATGTGTTCCTTTTATAGCTGAGTAATATTCCATTGCATATACATACCACAGCTTCTTTATTCATTCATCTGTCTACAGACATGTAGGTTGCTTCCATGTCCTAGCTATTGTAAATATTGCTGCAATAAACACTGGGGTACACGGTGTCTTTTCCGATTATGGTTTTCTCAGGGTATATGCCCAGTAGTGGGACTGCTGGATCTATTCCTAAGTTTTTAAGGAATCTCCATACTGTTCTCCATAGTGGCTGTGTCAATTTACACTCCCACTAAACAGTGCAAAGTGGCTACTCTGATGGGTGCAACACTCTTTGGCATTGCCCTTCTTTGCGACTGGAATGAAAACTGACCTTTTCCAATTCTGTGCCCACTGCTGCATTTTAACAAATCAGTTACAGTTGACTAAATAAATCAGTTATTCTCAAAATATAGTCTGTAGTATGACAAGGACTACTGGTTTGCCAACACAATATCCTATCTATATTTCTTCCTTAAAACAAAACTAAGCCAAGATTTTTGGGGCAAGAATGTGCCTACACTAAAAACATTTCCCAGGCTCACTTGAAATTAGGCCTGTCCACTGAGATGTAGGCAAATAGAGTCTTATGGTTAGCATTTTTAAAGAGGGAACTAACCAGGAGACTTTGGTTTACCCTAACATTCCTAAAGAGCTAAAACTCCAACCACAACAGCTTACATGTGGGCTTCTTATAAAGAAGAAAGTAACTTTTACGTGCGTAAACCACTACAGTTAGATCATGTTAACTGCTGCTGAATGAAACTGTTAGTGGGCTACTGGGGGACTTGAGAGTCATTTACATAACATATGAGGAAATACAGCTTGATGGCCCAAACTGGTCTCCCTCTGTTTTTATATTTTATAAAGCAAATTTACTGGAACAGAGACATACCTATTTATTTCAATATATCTTGAGCACTACAATGGCCTGGCTGAATGGTTGCAACGGAGACCACCAGGCCTAAAAAGCATAAATGTATTTACTATCTGAATGGTTTTAGGGAAAAATGGATCGATATTTGATCTAAGGCATTGCTAGTCAACATGTGATACACAGACTGGCAGTTTCACTACTTATCTAGAAGCTTGTTAAAAATGCAAACTTTTAAGCCCACTTCAATCCTATTGCATCAGAATCTCCAGGGGGCAGTAGCCAGAGAGTGATTGTTATACATATCAAAGTCCTCTCTAGTATTCTAATGCACCTAAGAGTCCCCTGGGAATCCTGTATGCAGATGCTGATCCAACATCAGCAGGGGAAAGACCTGAGAGTCTGTCTTACAAACAAGTGCCCAGACGAAGCCAATGCTGCTGGATGATACTTGTGGTGGCCCTGCTCTAAAACTGCTGCAAAATATATGCAGTTTTACAAATGACTGAAAGCCCTCCACTTACAAATGAATGAGTTACTGAAGGACATTACATCTGGTATTGGTAAAGACAACTGAGAACGTATTAGAACTTATTAGCATACTGTGTTCACTAATAAGGGGAATCCGGCCTCAACTTGTCAAGGATACAAAATACAAAACTCCTACTGATATACACACATGAAGATAGCTGAAACTCCTGCATCAAAAAGAACACTGTTACATTGTGTTTGAGTTGTCATGTGATACTAGCTACTTTCTTACTAATTACAAATTACAATTAGTTTACTTTCTATCACTATTTACTTTGTTTCAAGTTGTTTAGCTATCTCTATGAAAAGGATTCACATGGACAGCAATAATATTTTTGATCTAAAATTTTCATATAACTAAACATGCATGAATTATGCTTGTCTCTACTGATAAAGTAGGGCTTTGCTTGCAGGTCAGTTGGTAAAGAATCTGCCTGCAATGCAGGAGACCTGGGTTTCAGTCCTGGGTCAGGAAGATTCCCTGGAGAAGGAAATGGCAACCCACTCCAGTATTCTTGCCTGGAGAATCCCATGGACAGAGGAGCCTGGCGGGCCACATTCCAACTGGGGTTGCAAGAGTTGGACATGACTTAGTGACTACTGATAAAGTAAGATGTTTTCATAAACTACTCTTTGTCATCAAATTTGCTTTTTCAGTAATATTTCCTCGTTATTACTGGATTGTTTTCCAATAGTAATAAAAACTACATAAGAAAGAGCCTTTTACTCTGCCTCAGTGAGTTATGGTAATAAATACAGTAATAAATATTTCTTGAAATTTCATTTCAAGAAATTTCTTTTTACCTCAAGTGAGACAGCATATGATCACTCTCTTTCATACATATTAATGGTGAAGGTGAGTATTTGGGGTGTTTCAGTAATTTAAATATCAATACTTAAAAGATTACATCCTGAAAAAGATATGTGACACAAGATTAGGATGATCCTTAGGAAAACTGAAAATATTCTTTAACTATAATAGGAACACTATACCTGTTCCAGGCAGTCTTGTCAAAAGCATGCTTTTCATTAGTATTTTGACTCCATGTGAGATAAACATCTTGAAACTGAATTTGTAAAATAACTTTGATTTAAAGTAAAATATAGAGAAATATAGACAAATAAACTACCATTTCCCTTTCCTTAGTAAAGATATGAATATGAGCATAATCAGTGTTCCCACATTTACTTTCATGATACAGACCTGACACCCTGCATAATCTGTAATAAAATGTCACCATAACTAATTGTATTCTTCTTAACCTCTACCAAGAACCTAAAATATTACTTTTTAAAATGAAAGTTATACATGTATCCATACGATAATGCCCAACAATCAGATTCTAATACAATACTGCATTGACTCCTCTTTAAATAATGGCTTTCAACCTCTAACATTACCTGGAATGCTACCAAACTCACTGAAACACAAAAAAATTATTTTATAATGTAACAATATATATAGAAAGCAGAAGAGTATTCAAAGTAAGATAAAGAGAAGGTCCGTTATCAAATCAGTTACCAGGATATGAATAAATGTGTAATGCTCTTATTAGAAAGAAGATCTAATTTGGAGTTAACTGTACAAGTACAATGTAAATGGCTTTTTTTAACATTAAAAAAGTCATATTCTCATTAGCTCTTGGGAAAAAAAGGAAACATTATATAAAAGGCACAATACTACGACTTAGTATATATAAAATATTATTCCAATACTCTCATTAAATGAGCAGGGTTTTCAAATTTTAGTCAATATTTATGGATTATATGTATATTTTAAGTAGAAAAAAAATTAACATTTCTTAGCTAGGCAAAAATTCATACATTTTCTAATATATATATATATTATATTACACATACTAGGGCTTCCCTGGTGGCTCAGATGGTAAAGAATCTGCCTGCAATTTGGGAGACTTGGGTTTGATCCCTGGGTTGGAAAGATCCCTGGGTTGGGAGGAGGGCATGGCAACTCACCAGTATTCTTGCCTGGAGAATCCCCATGGACAGAGGAGCCTGGTGAGCTACAAAGAGTCAGACATGACTGAGCGACTAAGCACACAGCATACACAATACTATATGTATAGGTATGCAAAAGATTTTCTGCTACACTTGATAAAGGCTTGAGAAAAAACAAACAAAAAACAACAGAGAAATTGGAAAACACAAACTAAATGAAAAGGGAGCAATAAATATGAAATAGAAAAAGTGAAACAAATTAATAAAAGTAAAAGATCATCATATAGTCCAGTGGTTTTTAAACATGGCTGTTCATTAGAAACATCTGGAGCTTTGGAGAAAGGCAATACCTGAGCATTTGTATTTTTCAAAAAATTCCAAGACAATTTTGTTATGCATCTGGATTTTAAAAAGGGATTACAAGTTTTTTTTTTTTATTAAATGGCAGTTTTAGAGATGTAGAATTCTATTATTTTCTGTCAACCAAATAGAGAATTTCCCTTAGTATTTGTCATAAAGCTGGTTTGGTGGTGCTGAATTCTTTGAACTTTTGCTTGTCTGGAAAGCTTTTGATTTCTCCATCAAATCTGAATGAGAGTCTTTCTGGGTAGAATATTCTTCGTTATAGGCTGTTCCCTTTCATCGCTTTCATCTACAAGCCCTTCTGGCTTGTAGAGTTTTTGTGGAGAAATCAGTTGATAACCTTATGGGAGTTCCCCTGTATGTTATTTGTCGCGGTTCCCCTGTTGCTGTTAATGTTTTATCTTGTCTTTTAATTTTCATCATTTTGATTACTATGTGTCTTGGCGTGTTCCTCCTTGGGTTTATTTGATCCATTAGTTTGACTCAGTATGAATAGAATGCTAGATTTCTATTCACTCAAAACTGATATGGTTCCATGTATTCTGGCATCTAGTATTACCGCTAAAAATACAGAAAATTTATTATCTTAGTGATAAAGAAAAATTTTGAATGAGGCTTGAAACTTCTACTCCAATTTTGACAATATGAAGAAATACTATGTTGTAAAAAAAAAAAAAAAAATAGGAAGTTAACAAGTGATACAGTATTATTAACTAAAGTACAGATTTTGTTCAAATTTCACAAAATTTTATGTTAGCATCCATTATTTGTCTTATCTTATTCAAGATTTCACATTGTATTTAATTGCATTGAGCAGCTTCAGTCACGTACAACAAATTCTGGTAAATTATCTTCATTTTTATTCTATTACAAATATTTTCTATTTTTCCTTATTATAGCTTCTTAGATACACCCATCATTAAAAAGTGGACAGTTAATTTCCAAATACATGGGATTTTTTTTTGAAAAGTATCTTTAACATGAATTTCTCATTTTGATACTTATTTCTCATTTAAACGTTTTCTTCTCTGCAATCATGCTCTGTGTTTTTTTCAAGCTAACTTTATTGAGGCTTTCAATGACTCAAAGATCTCTCCTGGTAAATGTCACACTGCACTTGAAAATATGTGGGTTATTTTCAAATATCTTTTGATACTGATTTGTGACACAATTCCACAGTGATACAAGAACAGCCTTGTATGATTTCAATACCTTTAGACCATGAAATTTTTGCACTTTGTCTTATGTCCCTGGATATGTTCCAGTGTCTCCGAGTTTACAGTCTATGGGAACTTGAAAAGAATTTGTATCCTACTGTTGTGTGAAAATGGTTTGAATCTTAATTATGTTGAAGTGGTTCACAGCGCTTTTCAGGTCTACTGTATCTGTATCTCTGTATATTCACTCTGTTAATTTCTGAGAATTTGATATTGAAACTCCAACTAAAAATCTTAATTTATCTACTTAAATAAATAATTATATAGTGGAACTATATGTAACCTTGTTATGTATTTTCCAAGTTGCCTGTAAATATGTTATCATACTTTCATAACTTAAAAAAATAAAAAGAAGTTAACATTTCTTTATTAAATAGATAAATGATGTAAAAAAGTTACAGTAACTACATGAAAGTTAAGTAAAAAGACAGAAGGTAACTGATTGATGGCATGCAAAATATCTCAAGTAATAAGGTACTAAAAACTAGATGTGGCTAATTAAAGATTCTTTTACATGCTTTTCATTCAAAGTGGGAACTATATCCTTTTCCCTTGAATCCAGGCAGGTTCTGTGACTCTTCTGACCAACAGAATATGACAGAAGTGATAAACTACCAGCTTCCCAACCCAGGCCTTCAGAAACCAAAAGTTTCTACTTCTTGTCTCTTAGGATGATTCCTCTTAAACCCAGCTCTGAGAAACACAAGCCATGGGGAAGCCTGTACAGGTAACTTGATTGACAAGCTTGGCTGAAAATCAGTATGAGCTGCCAGCCATGTGAGTGATCTATCAAACCCTTAGAAGATATCTTAATTTTTCAGATCTTAGAAAACACAGACTGAACAGAGAAAAAGTGGATGGAAGAGAAAGTGGAAAAAAGCAATAAGGAAGTAAAGCAGGGAGGGAAGGAGAGGAGAAACACAGAGCGAGCAAGAAAAGGGGAATATTCTCTCCTAGATGCTTCCATCAATTTAAAAAAGTTTTTAAATAAAAATACACTGTATGTAACCCTTTTTAAGGTTGAACACATTTTCACGGGTAAACACAGTTAACTGTAAAATGCTATGTTTCTTAGTTTAAAATAAGAATTGTATGGCAAAACCACTACAATATTGTAAAGTAATTAGCCTCCAATTAAAATAAATAAATTTATATTTAAAAAAATAAAAAATAAAATAAGAATTAAAAGCATAAAGAATTTGACTATATATACACACATTGTATTAGTGTTTTAGAAGTTCCTAAGAATATTACATTTTCTTTATACTTCTCATTCAAAAATGTATCAAATATAAGTTTAGGAATAAATTATGTAGTACAAAATAATCTGGAATACAATCTCAAAGGAGCATTGTGAAAAATAAAAAAGTCACATGCATAAGAGAGCAACTTATAAGCCGTTAAATGATGCAAAAGTATAAATATAGTTATTGCATGTCTAGAAAATCCTCTACTTGCTTCCGCCAGCTTGATTGATTAAGTATAAATATGGATATAAACATAAATATAATAATTATGTAAAACATGAATAACATGTTATATGCTATACAGTATTCAGGGCTCAACTCTAGTGTCAATTCCTTTATTAACCCTCCCTTAAACAATCTAGTTATTTAAAAAAAAAAACCCTTAAGAAAATAAAAAACATAAACTTCATGAGAATAGGCGTAAGTGGTTGAAACATTTGAATTAATCTCTTCGGCACGCCATTACTGACACTTCCAGTAAGTGACCAAAGTACTAACCTAAAATACCACGAGAGGTACCTCTTAACATAGCACTGTAAACTTAGGTCTAGAGATTTATCAAAAACATAATTATTCCTGACAGACTCTTCCCAATCTACTTAATTGCTTGGACAAAGATGACGAGCAGGCCACAGTCCATGGGTTCACAGGAGTTGGACATGACTTAGCGACTAAACCACCACCACCACTTAATTGCTTCCTCAAACTCAAGGAAAATCAAGGGAAAAATCACAGCTTCCAGGAAGAGACAACTTATAGCTACAAAATAATTAAGTGATTACAAAGGTATATCTATAAAAGACTAAGCAGAATTTACACCACATTCCTACCATTATGTCAAAACATTAATGACCTCTTTTATAACATTTTGTATCTTTTAATCTTCTTCTTACAGGGCATGTAAAACTGTGGTGGTTTGAATAGTAGTATCCCCTCAAAATGAACATGCCTCTAACGCCCAAGGAAGGAGGTGGGACCTTTGGGAGGTACTTAGCCCTTGAGTATGGAATCAGCACCTCATAAAAGACACCAGAGCTGCCTACCTGTTCCCACCAGGTGCTGATACAACAACAGGTCTTAAACCCAAAGAAGGCCCTCACCTGACCAAGCTGGCACCTAATCTCAGACTTCCAACCTCCAGAACTGTGAGAAGTAAATTTCTATTGTTTATAAGTCACCCAGTATCTGGCATTTTGTTATTGCAGCCAAAATGGACAAATCTTAAGCCAAAATCCTAACCTGTTCTAAATATGTATGAGTATGGTAACAGCATAGCTTGCTTTCCTTTATTCCCACATATCAATGAAAAGCAGTAAGCTGAAAAACTTACCGCAGCTTTTAACGTAAGTGTCCATAACTTCAGCACTGATTCCATTTGGTCCATTCTCACTTGGTGCATATTTTCTAAAAAAGTTCTGAAAAGATGTTTACATGTTTACAAATTCAATCCTTTAAACAAATTAGCCATTTCAAAATTGTAAATAATGACAAACAGGTGTCTGGTATAAAACTTTATAAAATGCAGAACTGGGGAAGCATATTCCTCAGCAATCAGTCATAGTACTATGCTTATAGTCTGAGACTAAGAAATAAACAAATAAAGGTGTGCTACTTCTATACCACAGAGGAAAAAACATTAAATAAATGTACTGCTATATACTTAATTGATCAGTTTGTTTCACCTTTCTCCTGAAAGTAAACATGACAGGCTTTCTGTGAATCATACATTCTCCTAAAAGTGAACATGCATTTTTAAAATTACCTTTTAAGTATAGCCACTGAAATACTGCTACCATTAACAAGCTCAATAAAATTACATTCCAATATTCAAAATAGTTACAATGCAATGCTAAGAATTTTCAAATTAAGAGAAAATTGACAGAAGATAAATATGATACAGACTGAACCAAAGAATTGCAAGGGCACAGTAAATACACTAGAGTGTCCAAACAGTCTGGAAACACTGGGGAAAATTGTTTACTTTCTTTTCCCCAGATTATCAACTAGCCTATTCTTTTACATCTAGATGTTAAAGAAAAATAGACACAGTATACTATCTGAAAATATAACTAACACACTATTAAAAAATAAATTTATCTTATGTTTTAAGCTTTTTGAACATTCTGTAAGTGAAAAAGAATGTATATCTAGAAAATATAAAGAAATCCTATAAACCGATAAGAAAAAGAGAAAAAATCCAAGAGAAAAATGGGCAAAATATATGAACAACCACTTCACAGAAGAAATAAACGTCCTATACACATATTTCACTCAATGTTTTTGGTGATCAGGGAAATGTAAACTAAATAATAGTAAATACCAAAATTTAGAAGTTCAACAATACCAAGATTAAGCAAAGACTAGTAGCAAAGAAAAACAGCTGTTTCCAAAAATAATTATTTTGGTAAATAATTTTTAACTATCTACTAAAGGTGAAGATGAGATAAGCTACAACTTGGTAAAATTATTTACACAGATCACAGACGGAATGAATCAGGACACAAACTGTCATTGTCTTTATTTTACAAAATCATAATTGCACAGAACAAAATAATTGACAACACAGACAACACAACTGACAATAATTTACAACTTTATTAAATAATTACTTCAGTTAGAACCTGTGTTAAAGCTCTGTATACATTTCATGTCATCTTCAGAAGAATTCTACAGCTAAGTACTCTTATTACCCCAATCTTAAAGGTACAAAAACTTAGACTTAAAGGACATGTTAGGAGGTCCCCTAGACCTCTGACAGATTCAGTCTGTTAGATGGGGTCACAGACTCAACTTACAGCTGTGCCACTAGTAAAGTGCATTACAGCAGAAGTAAACGCAACAGGATCAACATGGAGAAGGCAGGCAAAGCCTGTGAATAACATGGGAATCCCCCTGTTCTCTTCTGAAGGGATACACTGAGCTCATTTCCTGGGGGCTGCTCACACAGGCACCCTCTGTAGTCTATTTAGTCCAGCGACTATCAAAATTCTAGAAGGAAGGCAGGTTGTTTCCTATAAATCATATTATTTGTACAAAGAGTCTAGGTATGTGAACCACCCTTATGAGTTCCTACTGAAAGCCAGATACCAGCTAAAAGCTAACCTGTTTGCAAGGTTACTCAAAATACAGACAGAAAGCTGCAGAGCCAAACTTCAAACTCTGGCAGTTTGATGTTTTGTGTCTGAGCTTTTAAGTAACTGAGCACGATTGTACTTTGAACCAAACAACAGAATCAACCTCTTGTTTTGTTAAGAAATCAGAGTCAAGTGTTTCTGAAAGTCTCAACGCCACACTGAATTACTGGGACACTCTAAACTGAGAAACACAAAAAACTTACTATAACAAATATCCTTTACCAAGCCCTTTGCTGTATGATTTTTCATCTTGGGCATATCAAATTTTTCTGTGTGAATTATATACATTTTTTCATAGGAAAAAAAGAAAAATTACATTCAAAAGATAACAAAAGTCAACTATTAACATGCAGTAAGAATTTTGCAATAAACACTAACTCACAATTTTAAAATATAAAAACAATTCCAAAGATATATATGGCTTAGTACAACTTGCCTTTTCTTATCTTAAAGGAGAGTAATAATTTTTTTGAGGGGGGGGTCTTAAAAAACAAAATTATGTAAAACATGTTTGACAAGAATATCACTGTAGCCTTGTTCTGAATAACAACAAAAACTGGAAATAATCAGAACGTTCACTGATGGCTACATAAATCATAGTATTTCCATACTTTGCAATATAATGTAACCATAAACTTCAGAAAATTTAAGTTCTGTTTGCTGATTAATTCCTGATCTCCTATTATGTGCAAGGTAAAGTTTAAGGAACTGAACATCTACCTTGGAAGCATTTCCAACTGCTAGCATTGTTTACTTCTCTGGGAAAAAAACAACTTGTGGGAAGAAAAGTGAGAAAAAGAGACTTTCATTTCTAACTGTATGTACTTTTTATAGAGAATGAAACTTTTATAACAAGAAATATTCATGAAATTCATAAATCATTAAAACAGATACTGTACCTGAATGCTTCCTTCTGTATCAAGAACTTCAGCAACAGGAACTGATTGGATAAACTGCATGAAGCCTACACAGAAACAGATACGCTGTATTACGCACAGCTTTTGGTTAAGCCATTGGAAGGACATGCTGAAGTTGAAGCTCCAACACTTTGGCCACCTGATGTGAAGAGCCCCCTCAGTTGGAAAAGACCTTGATGTTGGGAAACACTGAAGGCAGGAGGAGAAGGAGGCAGCAGAGGATCATATGGTTAGATAGCATCACTGACTCAATAGACATGAATTTGAGCAAACTCTGAGAGACAGTGGAAGAGAGAGGAGCCTTGTGTGCTGCAGTCTATGGGATCTCAGAGTCAGACCTGACTGAGTGACAAAACAACAATATTGGTTAAGTAGTAAAGATTCTGTTAAGAAAAGTATTCATTTGCAAATGTATACAATACAAACTTTATAGCTTAAAGAGGTCTATAAACATTGTATTTAGTATATATTGACATTTACCTCATAGGAACCACATGGAAACATTTTTTAAAAATTAAGCTGAAAATCTGTATGTTTCTCTAGGCCAATTTCTATTATTATATACAGGAACACGAGGTAATAAGGTTCACTTCAGTTGTCACTTAGTCGTGTCTGACTCTGCAACCCCATGGACTGCAGCAGGCCAGGCTGCCCTGTCCCTCACCAACTCCCAGAGCTTGCTTAAACTCATGTCTATTGAGCTGGTGATGCCATCCAACCATCTTGTCCTCTGTCATCCCCTTCTCCTCCTGCCTTCAATCCTTCTCAGCACTAAGGTCTTTTCCAATGAGTCAGTTCTTCACATCAGGTGGCCAAAGTATTGGAGTTTCAGCTTTAGCATCAGTCCTTCCAATCAATATTCAGGACTGATTTCCTTTAGGATTGACTGGTTTGACCTCCTTGCAGTTCAAGGGACTCTTAAGAGTCTTCTCTAAGAACCACAGTTCAGAAGCATCAATTCTTCGGTACTTAGCTTTCTTTATAGTCCAACTCTCACATTCATACATGACTACTGGAAAAACCATAGCTTTGACTAGATGAACCTTTGTAGGCAAAGTAACGTCTTTGCTTTTTAATATGCTGTCTAGGTTGGTCATAGTTTTTCTTCCAAGGAGCAAGCATCTTTTAATTTCATGGCTGCAGTCACCATCTGCAGTGATTTTGGAGCCCAAAAAATAAAGTCTGTCACTGTTTCCATTGTTTTCCCACCCATTTGTCATTAAGTGATAGGACTGGATCCCATGACCTTCATTTGCTAAATGATGAGTTTTAAGCCAGATTTTTCATTCTCCTCTTTCACTTCAATCAAGAGTTCTTCAGTTCCTCTTCACTTTCTGCCGTAAGGGTGGTGTCATCTGCATATCTGAGGTTATTGATATTTCTGCTGGCAATCTTGATTGCAGCTTCTGCTTCATCCAGCCCAGCATTTCCCATGATGTACTCTGAATGTAAGTAAACAGGATAACAAAATACAGCCTTGACACACTCCTTTCCCAATGTGGAACCAGTCCATTGTTCTATGTCCAGTTCTAACTGCTGCTTCTTGACCTGTATGCAGATTTCTCAAGAGGCAGGTAAGGTGGTCTCATATTCCCATCTCTTGAAGAATTTTCTACAGTTTGTTGTGATCCAGAGTCAAAGGCTCTGGCATAGTCAATAAAGCAAAAATAGATGTTTTCTGGAACTCTCTTGCCTTTTCTACGATCCAGCGTTTTTGGCAATTTGATCTCTGGTTCCTCTGCCTTTTCTAAATCCAGCGTGAACATCTGGAATTTCTCAGTTCATGTACTATTGAAGCTTCGTTTGGAGAATTGTGAGCATTACTTTGCTAGCATGTGAGATGAGTGCAATTTTTTGTGGTAGTTTGAACATTCTTTGGCATTGCTTTTCTTTGGGACTGGAATGAAAACTGACCTTTTCCAGTCCTGTGACCACTGCTGAGTTTTCCAAATTTGCTGGCATAGTAAGTGTAGCACTTTCACAGCATCACCTTTTAGGATTTGAAATAGCTCAACTGGAATTCCATCACCCCCACTAGCTTTGTTTGTGGTGATGCTGCCTAAGGCCCATTTGACTTCATATTCCAGGATGTCTGGCTCTAGGTGAGTGATCACATCATCGTGATTATCTGGGTCGTGAAGATCTTTTTTGTACAGTTGTTCTGTGTATTCTTGCCACCTCTTCTTAATATCTTCTGCTTCTGTTAGGTCCATACCATTTCTCTCCTTTATTGAGCCCATCTTTGCATGAAATGTTTCCTTGGTATCTCTAATTTTCTTGAAGAGAGACCTCTAATCTTTCCCATTCTATTGCTTTCCACTATTTCTTTGCACTGATCACTGAGGAAGGCTTTCTTATCTCTCCTTGCTATTCTTTGGAACTCTGAATTCAGATGGGTATATCTTTCCTTTCTCCTTTGCCTTTCACTTCTCTTCTTTTCTCAGCTATTTGTAAGGCCTCCTCACACAACCATTTTTCCTTTTTGCATTTGTTTTTCTTGGGGATGGTCTTGATTACTGCCTCCCGTACAATGTCACAAACCTGTGTCCATAGTTCTTCAGGCTCTCTGTTTATCAGATCAGTAACAGCGCAAGGCTTCTTAAATTTGGCATAAAAATTTCTTTCTGTAGTTTTATAACATATGCCAACTAAAGTTCTAAATGTAAAATCATTTTAAGAAATCTGAAATTGTGACATTTCAGAATATCCATCACCTAACCCTAAAATTATAGTCTATTCACTGGCTTTCTTTGTGTAATACTCTATCTTCTGCCATTCTCTGGAAATGATATGAGAGGGAAGTATAAATCCCCTACCTCAACTATCAAAAAGAAGGGGAGGACGATAGTACACAGGAGAATAAGGAGAAAAAGGAAGCCTGGTAAGTCTAGGGACAACAAAAGAAGTATAAAACTACAAATCTGTGAAAAAAGAAATCAAAGTTGAATGATGGAAGTATTTCAGAATCATAAACAACTATGATCTAGTTTTGGTAAGCCTTACATTATAACTGGGCTTCCCTAGTGACTCAGTGGTAAAGAATCTGTCTACCAACGCAAGAGACACAAATTCAATCCCTGGGCCAGGAAGATATTCTGGAGAAGAAAACGGCAACCCTCTCCAGTCGTCTTATCTGGGAAATCCCATGGACAGAGGAGCCTGGCAGGCTACAGTCAGTGAGGTTGTGAAGAGTCGCACATGACTAAGCGACTAAACAACAATGACACATTATAATTATCTGCATGCAAATTAAGAGACTGTGTATTACTTTAGAGTAAGAAACAGCTCATTTATTTCCATATGATAAATACTGAACAGTCTGCATCAATGTTCTTAACATATATTTGTAGTTTTTCTACTAGGTAGCAAGAATTTCGCAGGTAAGCAAAAACAGAGCTTCGACCTGCTTTCAAAGATCTCACAAGTTTGCAAGTTTTACTGGAATAAAAACTATGAATGAAAGGACACTATGAAAAGGAACAGTAAGGGAGACCTATATTACAATAGGGATCAGAGGACCTCTGACATCTGAACTGTGTTTTGAAGGATAATAAAGATGCATAAATAAAGCAGAAAGGATATTAAAGATAACAATAATATAAGGCTAAAAGGACATGGTACATTTGCGAAAATGGACGGTGGCTGGTGTGGCTAAAGTCTAAGAAGCAAGGAGAGTGGAAAAAAGAGATGTCACAGAGAGGTGTGGAGGTATGTTATACCACACAAGAACTTGTAAACTAAGCTAAGGCTTTTGTCTTGGTCCCAGGAGCAAATAAAAGTTAAGTAAATCAATTTATGTAGGATACTAATAGAACACGTAAGGAATTAAACCACCAGAAAGATTTGGGAATAACAAGAAGGGCAGAAAGCCTAAAATAAAACAGGTACTTGTTTCTCCAAGGTACCTAATCTAAGGGTAAGAAGCTCTTAGAGTAACAAGATTATAAAATTTACAATACACATTAGGCAAGCATTCCAAGGGAATCTTCTGCAAACTTCCAGAAGTTACTCAATCTCAGAAAGACTTAGACATATATATTAAAAAAAAAAAAAAATCAATGAATAAAGCAACATCATCTGATGAGTGGTTTGCATAAGCAGGGCACAATACAAAGCCTTAGGTTTCAGTAACTCTCAATAAAGATTATATGCAGAGTACATCACGTGAAATGCCAAGTTGGATGAATCACAAGCTGGAATCAAGATTGCCAGAAGAAATATCAACAGACTCAGATATGTAGATGATGCAACTGTAAAGGCAGAAAGTGAGGAGGAACTAAAGAGCCTCTTGATTAGGGTTAAAGAGAGTGAAAAAAGTGGCTTGAAACTCAACACTCAAATAACTAAGATCATGGCATCCGGTCCTATCACGTCAAGGTAAATAGAATGGGAAAAAGTTGAAGCAGTGACAGTTTTCATTTTCTTGGGCTCCAAAATCACTGCAGATGGTGACTGCACCCATGAAATTAAAAGTTGTTTGCTGTTTGGAAGGAAAGTTATCACAAATCTAGACAGCATAATAAAAAGCAGAGACATCAAAGACAAAGGTCTATATAGACAAAGCTATGGTTTTTCCAGTAGTCATGTATGGATGTGAGCTGGACCACAAAGAAGGCTGAGTGCCAAAGAATTGATGCTTTTGAACTGTGGTGTTGGAGACGATTCTCGAGAATCCCTTGGACTGTAAAGAGATCAAACCAGCCAATCCTGATGGAAATCAACCCTGAATATTCACTGGAAGGACTGATGCTGAAGCTGAAGTTCCAATACTTTGGCTACTTCATGTGAAGAGCCAGCTCATTCGAAAAGACACTGATGCTAGGAAAAGACTGAAAGCAAAAGGAGAAGGGTGCAGCAGAGGATGAGATGGTTAGATAGCATCACAGACTCAATAGACACAAATCTGAGCAAACTCCAGGACATAGTGGAGGACTGAGGAGCCTGGTATATTGCAGTGAATGAGGTCGCAAAGAGTTGAACATGACTTAGCAACTGAACAATAACAAAATCAATAATGATTCCAGATACAGGTCACCACAGAAGAAAACTACTGTGGCTTGCAAATGGTTTTGAATACAAAGAAATATGTCATAAAGGTTCTCATTTTTCTCCCAAACATGCTGTTTAATGATTTCAAGAGGTATAAAAAGAAAGGAAGGGAGGGAATGTAGACAGGTAGCCAGGAAGGCCCAAGTGGTCTCCAGTGTTACTAATGAGTTCAGTCCCTAACATTCTTAACAATTTCCAACTTAAAAAGGAAAAATATACTCATTGGACACTGAGATGAATAATTATGTTAAAAAATAAACTTACCATGCTTTGTACTAGTGGCTAATACTTTGTAGGGCGTCAACTTCAAATCCAGATTTTCTTTTCGTAGCAGCTTAAGATCAAAAGTCATATTAAACAAATGAAAAGAATGTTATGAAATAGTTTTGTAGTAAGTATTATAGCAGTTTAATACATCTCTTTATCTTTTTCTAAATCACTGTCAGTTTTAACTGATAGAGGGTTCCTCCTAAGGATTTATGCAGGCCTTACTGGTCATGAAGTATTTTAGAACTCCAAATAAGGAAATGAAGACAAATATGTTTCTTTAAAATCCATGGACAGAAACAGGATTTAAGAAAGAAGATTTAATTGACTAAGAGGAAGAAAATTACTAAATCCAACGTTGAAAGAACTGTGAAAAAGTTTTTATAAAAAGGAATACATGCAGTTTCATTTTATACTCATCTTAAGAGCCATCTGCAGTAATACAATAACAACTACATTTGTTCAAGATCAAGTGGAGATTGTTCAGCTCTCCAGGATTGCACCTGAACGTTATATAATCCTGGGTACATATAATTCTGTATCCATGCATAGCATATCGACTAAACCATTGATTTCTGAAATGAAAACATGTTCCCTACCAACATCAGGTTACGCTCACCTTGTCCATGAGTGAAATGATTTGGAGAATAAGTTGATCTTGGCGTAAATCATCCCCATGCTTAAATATAACTGGATATTTGCCTCCGTCTTCAGTCTTAAAGAATAACTGTGCAGGCATAAGAGCACTCTAGAAATAAAAATATTATTTTCAAATTATATAAGATGGAAATGTGGAGAAACTTGCAATGATCTAAAGAAAAGAGATGAGTCTGGCAAACAAAATAATAACATTAATTTCTATAGACCATGAGAAATAATAGCATAAAAAGTATCAGATAGAGGGATGAACAGATATGTGACAAAAAAAGTACAGTAAAATGTTACTAACAGAATAGAAGTAGTGAGTATATAGTTGTTTACTGTGAAAGCCTTTCAACTTTGCTGTATGTTTGAAAACTTCACTATAAAATGTTAGGGGAAAGGCATTAAAAATCCTTCAAAGAATATAAGTTTAGAAACTACAACCTCTAGTGAATTAAAACTTCAAATATTGCAGCATCCTTTGAACACCTCAGGGTAAATATATTTTATCCCTGTACCCCACTCACAAACGCTCAAGAAAACAACTGGAAGCAAAATTCCTAAAGATAAATGATAAGCAAGATGTTCTTTGTCGTAACTTCCTTATTCCAATTTGGATCTGATTTTGAAATTTAGAGTACATCTGAAATCTAGTGTAAATATATGACAATCTAAGGATAACTAGGCACTAATCCCAGTGCCTTAAGGGGCTCACTCCCCATGGAGATCTAGCTTTTGTTCTTAAGCTAGGGTCTAACAAAATACTGTTTAAAAATACCAAAAACTAAGTCCATAACCTTTTCAGCTCTAAGGAGTTCACAGAAGGGCAACAAGAATTCACGGATTCTGCTACAACTCTGTGTAGACATTTCAGTGTATGTACAAGCATTACAGGTAACTTTCTAAAATATCCAATCCATCACTTTCATCGGACTCTTAAACTCACGACCCCCAAATGGTTAAGAATTATAATCCTAGAGTTATGCAGTAAACGCCCTAGAACCATTAGTCCTAAACTCCAATTCAGAATTTTCAAGAATGTCCACTTATTTAATAAAGGCTAGAAAAGAAAACTCAGAATTGAACATTAGGATTAAAAAGATATCCCATGATATCTTATTGACCATCTATATTTTGTATATATGACATAATTATAAAATTATTTAAGGAAAAAAAATGGATCCAGAATCTACTTAACAATGGTGACAGATTCTCATACCGCACTCTTACAACTCCAGCTCTATGTCTTAAATATTCTTTTTCATCCTGTTTGCTAAAAAATGATAAAATACTGTTCTTGGTTAGTCCTAAGGGAATGAGAATATTAGAAGCAGATCTTATTTGGGAGTTTTAGCATGAACTAAGAAATACTTGCATTTTCTCTCCTATAACCAGCATTTTTTAAACTGCAGGTTTATAACTCAGTGAGTCTTAAAATCAACTAAACAGGTTGCAAACAACATTTAAAAACTGATGCAATAGAATAATTTTTAGAAGACTAGACACTATCAGTCCATAACATGCAGTAAGGTTAAAGTACTACTTTTTGAAACATATTGCAGTTGTGCATGCTGGGCTCCCATAGGCTGCCTTTCGAATCATACCCTTAAAAAAAAATCTGAACTATTTCTTATTGTAATCATAACCCTTTTTTAAATACATCCAAAGGAGAGATCTATGAGCCCTTTCTTACCCAATAGAAAGTAATATTCCAATGTAACTTACCCCCTTTCCCAACCCTAGAACCAGACAACCTACGACATCATGTCTCAGTGAAGCTTCACAAGGAATGATCTCAGCCCTTTGGTCTGCTTAGAGAAGGCAGCTGCCTCCAGTCCTTTCTAACTATCCAAGTGTGGCCAGCCAAAAGACAGCCAGGCACACGCTGTTACGGACTAAAGAGAATTACTACTTAAAAAGATGAGAAAATATTTAAGTCATAGGAACAGACACCAAATTGAACAATTTTATAAAAGGGTAACTGGAATTTTTATCTAACTACAGGAACTTATAAAGTAAGTGCCTTAAGTCTGCAATTCAATTTTTTTTTTAAGCTGACATGAGAAAAGACAGGTGTGGCTCTGATTAATAAATAGTTCAAAGAATTAAACATTAAAAAACCCAGTGATATAAAAATACTTCATACATTTCACATAAAAATGTCCACAGGTATTACAAAAAGATCTTAAAACACATTGATAAATAAAAGGCATCTTTTTTCCCAAAGGTAGAGTCTCTGATCCGCTTTAAAGAATCAGCTCCAGTCATAGTTATCAAAGATCCACCACAATTACCTTAAACAATGTAGCTGTTTCTGGAATTATTCCTCTAATTTTCACCTGAGGTTCTAAAGGCAGTGGGATAAGTTCCACATCGGACAAGTTCATCTTTTCATTGTCTCCAAGCAATGCCTGTAGTCTCTCATTCTAGGAGAACAAGTTATAAAGTACTAATTAGGTTAAAATGGAAAAGTAGCTTTTAAAGCGTATGCTAAGGACGTAAAAGACTGATTCCATTAACTTTAAAATATTTGCAAAGCACCATAAAAGTCTATGTGAAGTAACATAACAGAAAGGAGATAGTATGTGTTAGAGAAAAGCACCCATAATCCACCTGACAACAGCAGCAGCACGCTCTGTAAGGCGCGGCCCCCCGACCTGTGACAAGCTGGACTCTCAGAGGTCAGGGAATATGTTTCTCTTGCTGCAACTGAGACTCAGGGATATTCTCAGGCTGGACTTAAAGATATAACTTCTGCTTTCAAAGGACCTGTGAAGTCACCAAGAGACTAATTTCGTTTGAAGCTTAATTTCACATGATCAGATATTAAGCAAGAATTTCATTAGCTGTTTCACTGCGTATTTTGGGTTTAAAAAGCAAACTCAATTTACTTGGAAGAACTTGGACCCTACATTTTACTGTTCATTGATTCTGTCTGATGAAATTTTTACTAAGATATCAGGTTCAGTTCAGTCATGTCCAACTCTGTGACCCCATGGACTGCAGCACGTCAGGCTTCCATATCCATCACCAACTCCCAGAGCTTGCTCAAACTCTTATAATCATTTATTTTCCTTAGCTCACACACATACTGCATTAAGCCAAGATTTCAGAAACTGAGCAGTTCCCGTCATGATGAAACAGTTTTCTCACCTAGAAGCATCTATAATGTTTAGACCAAGCCCATCTATTCAATTTCAAAAGGAAAATCTATTTCCTTGGAAAGCTGTGTGAGAGAGGGAGAGATTGAGAGAGTGTGTGTGTGCACACACGCGTGTGTGCTCAGTCTGTCCAACTCTGCAACGCCATGGACTGCAGCCCACCAGGCTCCTCTGTCCAGGGAACCCACCTTCCCGGCATCTCCTGCATTAGCAGGAAGCTTCTTTACCACTTGCACCGCTTGGGGAAGCCTGTGAGTCTAGCACTGTTGAAGAGGTAAGCTTGTTTTCAAAGGGAGAAAACTTGACCAAACACACTGCACTTCTTCCTATTTCTCAAACATGTCACACATGCTCCCACACAGGGCCTTTGTGCTTGAGGTTCCTCTTGCTGAAACAGTCTTCTCTAGATATTCACATGGTGTGCTCCCTGACTTGCTTCAGGTTTTTGTCCAAATGTCAACTCTTAGTGAGGCCTTCATGATCATTCCATTGAGAAATGAAACACTGCCTTAATACCTGAACCTGGCACTACCTATTCCCCTTTCCTGCTTTATTTTCCTCAATAGCATAAGACACTATATAGCATACAATATATTTTACTTATTTTGTTAACTTTTTCCTCCAACAGGTATGTAAGCTCCTTATGTTATAAAGGTAGGGATTTTTATATTCACCACTGTATCCCAGACTCTAGAAAGAGTGCCTGGCACACAGTAGGCATGCAATATATTTTTACAGAATATATCTTATAATCTAAAGAATCATGAAGTGAAAGAGAATACTTAACATTCAAAATGAAAGCTTTAATTTGTTTTTAAATGTGGAATCAATGTCTTTTTATTAGAACTCAAACATCTAGATTCAAAGACTTCAATCAAGAGAATTTTTCCTAAATGACATTAGCAAAGCAAAGAAGGAAGCAACAATATTAGTATCTGTTTTACCATCTGAAACCTAACTCACGGATTTCCTTGCGACACATCTACCACTGTTGGACTCACCAAGACAAGCCTCTACCAACTTCACTATGAGGGATGGAAAAGCATTACATATGATTTTACATTATTAACTGTAGTCATTTCATTACTCCTGGTAATAATGCAAATAACGGTGGTGGAGAGTCATCTTGGCCTTGCACTAAAATGTGGGGGCTTGTTTCTGGTAAAACTATGTAAATAAAAACTAAGTTTGTCTTTTATTATCATCATGAAAAAATATCTGAAACGATTCTCAGCCAATGTTAACACTACATTTGGGACTGTCTGATTTAAAACACGGGCAAAACAAGATGCGTTCTGCAGTATGTGGCAAATACAAAAGATATTTCCGGGGACTATAAGTGGTTATCTCCAGGAAGCAGTCATCTTCCAGACTACCAACATTTGAGGGGTAGCCAGAGGTTCATGCGTGTGGTGAACAGAAGAGTCACATAAGAACAAACCGTGGTTTAAACATATGCCCCAAACTGACAGTCACAAGAACAGGCATGCTTTTGCTGTGAGCATTGGGATCACACTGCTTCTCACACGGGCACCTCTAAGGAGAAGGGCTCCAGGAGGAATGGCAGTAGGAATTTAACCAGGATTTTTAATACTTCTCAAAAACAAAGAAAATACCAACTCAATAAAAATGTGTTTCTCTTCAGTCTATTTTATCCTCCCTAACCTTGTTAACATTATTCCTCGCATACATCTCTGCTGGACTGGATCTCCTGCTTTAAATTTCTGACTCAATTTTTCACCTTTTCCTCCCTGCTTTCCTCTCACAATTCTGGGGAACAATAGCAAAATGTGTTCTGGTGTTTTACAAAGGTCATTAGGAAAGATTTTCCAATTATGGGATTAGGTAAAGAGAAGATATCAAGTGAGTCCTTCATATCATTTGGGCAACTGTTCAGGAAAAAAAGCATTTGAAGAACAGATGATAATCTGTTTTCATCAGGTAGAAACCTGAGCCCACTGACAGCAAGATCAGTGTACTGGTTATGAGAACAGATTGCCAGTTATCATCACTGGTTCTGCAACCTTGGGTGAATCACTCTGGATCTTCTTTTTCTCAGAAGAATTCCAGTCCAAATAATCTCTCGAGGTTCTTTCCATGCCAAATAAACTGCATTCTAAGGTGCTAAGATTCTAAAATGAGAGCCAGGAAACACTGCAGATCAAAATATGGACTCAGAATGTCTGGGTACAAACCCCAACTCCAACAGTTACTACGTGGGGACATCTGGCAACTTAACTTCCCATTACCTACTTTTCCTCATGATTGGGATAATAATAGCACCTCAATCAATGTATATAAACTCATAAAATAGGATCTGGTACATAATCAGTACAGAGCTAACCACTCCTATTACTATAACAGGCACACTTCATTTAACTGCACTTCACAGATATTGCATTTTTTACAAATTGAAGGTCTATGGCAACCTTGCATCAAGCAAAACTATTGGTGCCAATTTCTCAATAGCACTTGCTCACTCTGTGTCTCTGTCACATTTTGCTAATGTTTGCAATATTCCAAGCTTTCTATTATTATACTTCTTAAGATGATCTGTGATCAGTGATGTTTTATGTTATTATTGCAGTTGATCTGGGGCATCACAAACCAAGCCCATATAAAACACAGAACCTAATCAATAAAATGTAACAAGTGTTTTGACTACCCCACTGAGCAGCTGTCCTTCTTCTTTCTTCTGCTATTCCCTGAGACACAGCAATGTTGAAATTAGGCCAACTTACAACCCTACAACGGCCTCTATGTGTCTAAGTGAAAGGAAGAGTCACATGCCTCTCACTTTACATTAAAAGTTAGAGATAATTAAGCTAGTGAGGAATGCATATTGAAAGCCAAGACAGGCCAAAAGCTAGGCCTCTTATGCCAAACAGACAGCCAAACTGTGAACACAAAGGAAAAATTCTTGAAGGAAATTATGGAACACAGAAATGATAAAAAAAGCGAAACAAGCTTATTGCTGATATAGAGACAGTTTTAGTGGTCTGGATAGAAGATCAAACCGGGCACAACATTCCCTTAGGCCAAAGCTTAACCCAGAGCAAGGCCCTAAGTCTCTTCAAGGCTTTGAAGGCTAAAAGAGGTGAGAAAACTGCAGAAGAAAAATTTGAAGCTAGCAGAGGTTGGCTCGTGAGGTTTAAGGAAAGAAGTCATCTCCACAGCATGAAAATGCAAGATGAAGCAGCAAGCGTAGATGTAGAAGATGCTGCAAGGTTATCCAGAGAATATGGCAAAAATAATTAACAAAAGTTGCTACTACACTAATCAACAGATTTTTCACTGCAGATGACACAGCCTTTTATTGAAAGAAGATGCCATCTAGGACTTTCATAGCTCAAAAGGAGAAGTCAATGCCTGGCTTCAAAGCTTCAAAGGGCAGGCTGATGCTCTGGTTAGGGGTTGAAGTTGAAGCCAACACTTATCTACCATTCCAAAAATCCTAAGACCCTTAAGAGTTATGCTAAATCAACTGCTTGCTCTTAAGTGAAGAACAAAGCCTAAATGGTAACACATCTGTTTACAACATAGTTTCCTGCATATTTTAAGCCCACTGTTGAGATCTACTGGTCACCTAAGAGTTCTGGTTGAAGATATACAGTGAGATTAATGTTGTTAATCTGCCTGCAATGCAGGAGACCCAGGATTGATCCCTGGGTCAGGAAGATCCTCTAGAGAAGGAAATGGCAACCCACTTCAGTATTCTTGACTGGGAAATCCCATGGACAAAGGAGACTGGCAGGATACAATCCATGGGATCGCAAAGAGTAGGATACAACCTAGTGACTAAAGCACCACCTGTAATCAGAAAGCAAAGCTAGAAGGTTCACCTTTTTCTTACGATTTCCACTTTCACGCTGCACTGCCTTCATTAGGTGCACCAGCCGATCTACAAAAGTCTGTTGTGCGGCCAGCAGAGAACGCATGACTCGGACAGACTTATCACCCTGAAGGCATTCAGAGGAAAGAAAAGTTAATACTGTATAGCATAATGATCAGGGTTCCTTCAACAGCATGGGTGACCTTTATTTATTATTTAATAACTACAAACTTCAACACAAAGTAATACTGAAAAAAAATAATTATCTTGATTCAGAGATAATGAGAAGCCTGCTATCTTAAACACCACCAACAGTTCTACAGTTGAAAATTATTTGAGTCTTCAGTGAATACTAATCTATCAAAAATTGCATGTTTTTTCCCACATGCAACTGTGTGACAAGACAGAATTTATTGACCCAAAGTGTATTCACTTACTGATTCAATAAATATCTGGACGCCTATAATTTCTTCAAAAATGTTCTGGGCATATAGTAGAAACAATACTATCTTCAAGGAACAAATTAAATCCTTAAGAAAAAGTTCTCAAATAGCAATATAATATGCTAGCTTAGTAAAATAAAAGCCATAAAAACCAATGCTATGAAGTCTTATGTAGTAATTCTCAGTTCATAAAATATTATAAAATAACATTTTCTCATTTAATTTCTCCAATTACATTGAATGAAGCAGCTTGGCAATTATATATCCTTATTTAAAAGACTGAAATTTATTCTCAAAGAGACTGAAATTTCCTCAGAGGATGACAAAGGCTATAAGTGACAGAACTGAGATTAGAAGAGAGGACCAACTGCTTATTTTCCAATCAGTTTAGATACAGCAAATCTATGGGCTCTGAGGACTATAAAAAAGTTTATAGTCTCAAAGAGTTCAATAAGATGTGATTTAAATTTCAAGAAAATTTAAATGGAACATGAAACAGCAGATAAAGATGCTATGAAGCAAAATATTTCTACAGCAAATCAGGTAATGTTGTGACAATTTTTTTTCATTGCCCATGCACCCTCTGCTGGCTGAACTGAGACATTGCCTTAACAATCACAAGAACACCAGGTAAAAAAGGCTTACCTATCTCTAGAAAATGTAAAAGCAAAAATAGAAGTTTATGTAAAGTATCTGCAATATGACCACTGCGAGATTTATGTAAATGTACCTAGTCTTAAAAATAAAAATAGAAAACAGAGAGTGAAACAAAAGAGCAAAGATTCGGGTTTTTTTTTTTATTCCAGCTACAGGTTTGTTTCATAAACTTAGGTGTCAACAAACTTTCTATAAAGGGCCAAGGATTAACTAACTACTTTAGGCGTTGTTGACTACAGGGTTTCCATTCTGGCTATCTACTCCTATTGTAGTCAAAGTGGCCACAAACTATATGAAAGCAAATGAGTATGACTATGTCCCAATAAAATATTACTTATGAACACTGACTTGTGAATTTGACATAATTTTTATGTGTCGCAAAGTATTACTCTTATTGTGACTTTTCCCAATTATTTAAAAATAAAAAGCAATGTTTAGCTCATAGACCATACCAAAACAGGCGATGGCCCAGATAGGGCCCATGCACTGTATATGTCAATCCATACATTAAATGGTTACCTTCAACAATGCTTGGCTGAACCGTCTCATGACATTCAAGTACATTTCATGGGTCTTTGGATCTCTCTGTTGAGTATCTTGATCTTCACATTCCACTATCACATACCTTAAAAATAGGTTAAGTCATTCATATAAGCGTGAAATGAAACAGATTAATTTTATTTATGCCTTTCCATTAAAAGATTAATTCACATTTGCAAAAATAATGAGTAATGAAACATTTTATCATCACTCTTTTAAAATCTGAAAACTAAGGAACAACACACAAAACCTTCTATTCTTTTACTAATTTATCTTAGCACCCAGTGCAAGGTGGGTGCTAATTAGAAGGGTGCTAATATATCTTGAAAAGGGGATCTACTACTTGAAAACTAGGGTAGTTTTCAATAAAAACAGATTAATAAAAACTAGTAGTAGATCCACCTTGAAAAGGGGATCTACTACTTGAAAACTAGGGTAGATGAATGTAAAAGCAGACCACCTTAAGTATTATGTCTTAATAATTCATCTACCCTAGTTTTCAAGTAGTAGATCCCCTTTTCAAGATATATTAGCACCCTTCTAATTAGCACCCACCTTGCACTGGGTGCTAAGATAAATTAGTAAAAGAATGCCTTAATTTGTAAAATATCCTAGATTTTCTAAAAATTTTGGGATCACAACTAGCATTTTCTCCTAATTCTTTATGAGGTACATAGAGCATTAACATCTTCAGAAATCATATAAGCTCACAAATCTACCACGTAACTCATGAACAAAAATATTTTAAAAATTTATGTAATATTTTTGGTATTACCTAAGGCTTATTCTGGGGAAAAAAAATAAAACTCTGAAGCTTTTCTCATTAACATAACTCTGAAAGATAAATTTATTAATTTTCCCTTTCCCACCCAATTTCCCCATTTCTTGAAATTCCATATAAAATTTTCAATGTTTCCATCATAAAATTGTGATTTTAGAAAGTTAAAAAATTTAAATACAAATATATGCTTAAACCTACACTGCTTATACAATTCATATAATTATATAAACAATGACCTGGATTAGATTTTAGAGGTTGTCTAATCCAGTGTTTTCAATTATTATTGGAACAAGCCATACTGACATGCATTTTATATCATTACTTGTTGCACAGAGCCCATGTGTACACACAGACCACATAACACTGAAAAAAGTTTCACAAAGCAATATTCTATGAATAATATGTTAATATTTGTTACTGTTCTATTTCATTTTTCTTTAAATAACAAAAGCTAGATTGTGAGCCTTAAAATTGATTTCAAATGGATCATGATGTACAGTTTGAAACTTGCTTGTTTTATCAACAGTAAAACTTAGAGGTGGTAGTATCTTGCCCATGGTGCCAATTAGTTGACTGAAGAGTTGAAATCAGAATCCGGGATTCTGGACTCCAAGGCCAGAATCTTTCTACTAAGCTTATTCTCATAGTGTTTGACCTTTAAAAAACCACATGCAACTTCTCAACCTCCTTAACTGATAGTACTTCACAAATCTCAAATCACAGGGCTTATTATTTTCCTTTACACTATGTCTGGAAAGAAATATTCAACCACCTAAAAGGTAAGCTTCATGAGAACAGAGAGTTTATCTGTCTTGTTTGCACTATACCCTTAGCACTTTCATGCCTGGACATAATACTTAAGGTGGTCTGCTTTTACATTCATCTACCCTAGTTTTCAAGTAGTAGATCCCCTTTTCAAGAAACTGCTTGTCATTTATAACTGAACATGTGTAAAACTGAAGCTATCACACTAAATGAGTGATTTTTCTATCTCAATTTAAGGCATTATCAACATTTCAGGCATTTGGGCTATAGTTTGAATCACCTGAATATAAGAAAAGTAAGAAAAAAGTGGTGAGGTTGTAACCAAACCAGCGAACACAGGTTCTACCTAAAACTATTACTGGCACTTTGTGTTTAATTTGTGGTCTGTAGATCTAGAGCCAAGCCTAGGTCACACTCCCCCAATTCAAACACCTATGCTCACTTAGTCACCAGGCAGTGTCGATTTTTTTCCTATAAAATACTTCTTATAATTGTTCTGCACTACTAGCCAGCCCTGTCTGGAATCAATCAGCAGATACCTTTCAACCAGCTTCTCTAACTCTAAAAACAAACACCTTATTGATCAATATAATCATCCTAAAGTTTTCTTCTTTAAACTACCTTCATCATGCCCCACTGATATTTACAAAAACACCAACAGTTCCCTCTATTTAAAAACACTCTGTGGCCCAGTGTTTCTGGTTCAACTTCCACTGTCTCCCGTTAATGCATTCACACTCTAGTCAGCTCGACTCCCCTACCCCACTTTGTGCTTTTGCTTGTGTTGTAGTACTGTCCAGAGATCCCTTCCCGCCTCCACCCTTTCTGATTCTACCCACACTTCAAACACAGGGACACTCCATCTCTTCCAGCAAGTCTTAAACCCTAACAACTTCTTTCTTCTCTGACGTCCCAGAACAGGTACGACCTCTCACAACAACTTCTGCTGATAATGTGACCTGGCTCATCACTGTTTCACAACTTACTCCTGGCTCCCTTCAGAAGTTATAAAGAAACTGAGGCCAGATTCTGTATCTTAAAAAATATTTAGTGGCCCCTGACATATGCAATATAGTCTTATACACAGAAATATTTTAAAGGCTGATAAAAGTTAAGCGCCTTCTCCTACTGACTTCCCAGTGCCATGCTGTACCATGATAATAACAGGTGACCTGGAAGTCCTCAGAGCTGCATAACCTAGAATTTTCTGTAAAGTAGTATGAGAAACTAGATCATGACACTATATTTATGTTCCCAACAAGAGTTCGAAACCAAAAATTCAAGAAAGCATTCTTAAATCTTGAACAAAGAAAGCCACAGAATTCATATGTGTCCTTCTATAGCCCCAGGACACATACAAATTTAAAATAAAATTTTAAAGAATTAATAACTCTTTAAAGTCTTTACCATCTCCATCACCTTAGTATGTAAGTAGCAAAGTCTCAGTATGGAGTAGTGAAGTCTTTACTATCCCCATCACCTTGAGAGTCCCTTGGAAAGCAAGAAGGAGATCAAAATCTTAAAGGAGGTCAACCCTGAATACTTCTTGGAAGGACTGAGTGGAAGCTGAAGCTCCAATACTTTGGCCATCTGATGCAAATAGCTGATTCATTGGAAAAGACCCTGATGCTGGGAAAGACTGAAGGCAGAAGGAGAACAGGGTGACAGAGGATGAGATGGTTGGATGGCATCACCAATTCACTGGACATGAACTTGGGCAAATTCCCAGAGATGGTGAGGAACAGAGAAGCCAGGCATGCTGCAGTCCATGGGGTCGCGAAGAGCTGGACCCTACTTGGTGACTGAACAACAACAATAATCCTTTAAAGTCTTTACTATCTCCGTCACATTAGTATATTCATTGTCTTTTCCTGTATCTACACAGCATCTCCTTTCTAAATGAGCAATACAGATGACCATGATATACAGGCTCCATTGCTTTGTTCAGGTCCCCTTGACTGTCAAGTAAATACAATGGCTACAGCCGTGTAATAAAGGTCACGTACAAACAGCTCTCAAAATCACTCAAGCCAAAGTTCTAATACAAAGGGCAAGTTCATCTAAAATAAAAATGACAGTGTCATCTCCAATATGAAGGACAAACTTAGACTAAGACAAGTAGACCAAGATTTGAGTCACTTCTGAATTCTGTTCACAGCAGTAAGAAGATTCTACAAAGCACTCATGTACTTCCTTGAAACCTATCATCTTCAGGAGAAATGCAGACAAAATTATGTGGGTACCCATTGTATGATGACATCAGTGGGCTACCTATTTCCTGATAATCTCATTTTGTGAGGTAAATAAACTTTATTACTTTGAAATGTCTTTAAAAAGTTACAGAAAAACATGTCAAAGCAGCCAAAGTTTATTTTTTTTTAATTTCAACATACTGGAATAGCTATAGGAAAAAAAAAACAAAGTGGAACAATTTATAGATTCCTGATGCCCAACATTTAACAGATTAGAGGCTATTACTCCTCTCTGTGGTTTACAAGGTTGACATTCTTTATTTTAAAAGGATTGTCTGTATGCCTATAGGCCCCTAAGGATTCAACTATAGCAGGAATCCTGTTTAAATCAATGGAAAGGGAACAAATGAGCAAGGAAATTCAAAATGTTCAAAATGAAATAGCACAATCAATTGAAATATATATTTTACTACATTTGTTAGAGTAAGCTTAGACTGAGAAGCACATAAACTGTTACATGTGATTAATATTTTATACTACTCTGTCCAGGTTCAACAGAAAAGAATGATTATTTTAAGTCAACTACTTGAAATTATTTCCTTATTTTCATGCTACAATCACAAAAGTGGTGTCTACCAAAGTCAGAAGTCCACATCAATAGCTCTTTGCCCCTAGAGTATTTCTGAATATGTCATATGCAGACTGTAAATATGGGAAAAACAATTACTCCTCAGAGAATGAATAGCCATAGCACATGCTATCGCATCAGTGAATCAGAGACACAGTGGGAGAATACAAATCAAATGTAAGTTTGATGGAACGTTTATAAGACTGGGAGCTAGGGCTTCACTTTGTTTATTAACTGTAAAGAAAATAAAGTACACTTTCTGAACAGAAACTGCTGCCTCACTGGAAATAGTTCACCTAATAGATTTCCTACTGTTCAGCTGCATTCAGAATGGTTTGAACTCTTCCTACTTGAAATAAGATAGCAAAGATTTTATCACAACTAATTTCAAATTTTACAATGAAATCTGGTCTACACTCAAATCTAAAGAATACATAATTTTAAACACCACATAATCAGTGTATGTACATACAGCTCCTATAAGTGACTAATCTACACTGCAAGTAATGAGCCAGGGAAACTTGCAAAGAAATAAACATAGCTATATAGGAATTCTTAGTAAATCATTTAAAAATATATAAAACCTTGATTTTAAATACCTACAAAGCTTAAAAGTACTTACTCAAAACCTTTACACTGTGCCCTACACATTTTAATTTACTCTAAATTATTTACCTAAATTTTTACGAGGAAATATTTTTCCTTAACACCAGTGAATAGACATACACTTAAGAATTCAAACTGCAATATGGAGAACTTTACAAAGCAAGAAGCTGCATTAAAAGGAAATAGTAGCGATTTGGTAATATAATAATTTCTAAGCAAATCTTTCACTCAAAACAGTGATTAACAACTAGACAAAACATTCCGTGGATGTATTTTCAAGGACATACCGAAAGTTACTGTGAGAGAAATGTAGTTTTATGAATATTCTATTAAATTGCTAAAAGAAAAGCATGGAATTATTTTTCTTCCCACTACAAAGACCAACAGAAAAACACAGTTAAACACAGTAAACTGAGCAGTAAGATCAAATCACAGATCTTTTCTACAGTTAAAAAAATATCAAGTTTGTCGGAAAGTTTAAAAAAAATGTTCTCAAATGTACAGAAGGCTTCAAGTAGAGCATACGGAACTGGCTCTGCCTTTTGTTTGCTAAAAACTGGATAAAGTTCTCTCGTCTAGTGTTTAATCCTAGTGCTTTCTTTAACTGAACCAAAAACAAAGTATTTCTCCTGTGGCTTAAGCTACTTGTTCTTTACACTTTAAAATTCTATGACAAAAGGGAGCCATGCTTCATATTAATTGTGTCTCAGTAAGTCAGTTAACCTTTCTATACCTTAGTTCCTCTCTTTCTTTCCTTCAACTCATTCAGGAAACCTGTTCTCAGGTTAAATAGAGATACTTACACTTGCCCTATTTAACTTCACATGAACAAAAGAGAAAAGGTCACTGAAAGTACTCTGTAAATGGCAAAATGTGAAATCAATGATCTAATCCCAGCTCAAGTTTTAGCAAGTTCAGCTACATCATGCCTCTGCCTCAGTTTCCTCATCTATGAGATAAGTAACTTCAAATTCTACTTTAGCATGATTGCAGTATTTTAGTAAAGAATGTGAAAATACTGAATTACAGTAAAGTATCATGCTTACACTATTTAAATAGCATAAAAGGCAGACAGACATCAAACGGAAAACATCAATTAACTTACCCAGTTTTATCTTAGTTCCTAGAAGTTAGTGAAAGGAAGAAAAACTGATGCTAACAAGCATTTCCATGAGCATATTTGCAAAGAAATACAGCTAGATATAAATACTGTATAGGTTTTTGATGATTGCTCATACTTTAAACTGCCTTTTTGTTTGGTTTGGGAAAAAACAGTCCTAAGCAGTGATTATAAAATAAAAAATTATTTCACATACCAGTATAAATAATTAGCCAGTGTTGAGTTTTTGCAGGCTCTTGATATCAAGAAGGTACACAGATCTTGCTGAAAGAATTAAAAGAAATGTATATATACATTACCATCTGCTATTAACAAGGGGAAAATAAGAGAGTCTACATTTGCCTATCAGTTTTCACCGACATATCTATGGCACAGATCAGATTTTCATGCATCTATCTATCCCTCCATCCCATCTATCTAATATTTATTCTAAACCAGGCAATATGTGAGAGAGGTTAAGGACACCATGGTTTGCCGAGTTCCTGGTTCTACTGGAAGCTTAACATTGAGTGGAGGAAAGGTGCATTAAAGGAAGTCATAAAAAGAACTTGGACTGCGAGGTCAGGGGCAGCAATGAGGATGTGATGTTTAGGCATGACCAGCATGATGGTATGGACCAAGGCTCCGAATCTCACTGTTCAAGGAACTTTTAAAAGACCCGATGTAGCTGACATACAGTGAGCACTAAAGTAAAGGAGGCTGATAAAGGAAGCAAAGACCAAATTGTGAATGAAGATTTTTAAGGTCACACTACTGAGTATGGATTTTATTTTCAAAGCAATCGATACTCAGCAAAAGATCTACAGCAGGAGAGTGAGGTGATCTGCTTTACATTTTCTGAAAATGACTGTATTTGCTCTGAGAAGTACAGACCTGAGATCAGTCAGCATGCTATTACCGTAGTCTAGAAGACTGAATGGTGACAGAGAGGCAATAGGTTATTAAAATATTTTGGAAGTATAATTGATAGGACTTGCTGATGGAGAGGATTATGAAACAAAAAAGAACTGACAGTAACCCCTAAATTTATGGATTTAGTAAACAGGTTGACTTGTTACATCATAGAAATTCCCAGTGGGGCAAGAGTGCTGGGGGAGAGAGTTGTATTTTGAAATATTAAGTTTGAAATGCCTGTCAGATATACAACAGAAATCAAGTAGCTATCTGGATATATGAATCTAAAACTCAGGAGAGAGAAGTGTGCTAGCAATGAGTACCCTAAGGAACAGTAAGATGTCAAGCAACAAGAAAGTACTGACAAAGGAAACCAAGAAGGAACGGCTGGAGAGGTGAAGAGGAAAACAAGGGATGCATGGTATCACTCAAACCATGAAGAGAGTTAGCTTTTCAAGAAGGGAGTCATTTATTTTCCTGAATAATGCTGGGAGGAATTTATATACACACAACCACAAACGCTGAAGCCACTTACTATTTTATTTTAGCAAAGTAAGTTTTAATATAATGATGATAAACAAAGGCCCAGAATGATGTGAATTAAACACTAAAAAGAAAGGAAGGAGAGTCAAGATGGACAAACAACTCTTCTGAGAAACTTGTTTATGAAGAAAAGAAAGAAAATTAGGTGCTGTTTTGAAGGATGTGGTATCAGGGAAGAATTTTTCTCTGTTTTTTTTTTTTTTTTCCATTTCTGAATTTTTTAAATGAGAGATACTAACATATCTGAATATTTCTACCAGGAAAAGAAGAGAGCATATCTTTCAAGGCAGTTATATACTTCACTGTTAAGAAAAGAGAAGTAAAGAATGGGAAGAGGTTGGGATAAAAGCTATACTCAGAGGAAAGCAAATATTGAAGGGTACTGATAAACAAAGAAAAAGGTAGAGATCAATGCATTTAGATGTTTCAGTGCAGTAGTACATAAAAAGCACTCCTTGTTCCCTCTGCTTAAAGTGCTGATCCCCCAGGTCACCACAAGCTTGTTTTCTCACCTGCTTCATTTTACAGAAGATGTTACTTTTCCTGGGAGGCGTTCCCTGAACAGTCTTTTCAAAATTTCAATCACCTAACCCCACTCCAGCATTCTCTTATCATTCTTTTCTGATTTTTCTTCTACTCTTTTATGGCATATAAATACTATTGACTATCATCCGCCCAAACACTAGAATGAATTCCATGAAGAGAAAAGATTTTGACTGTTTTGTTCTCTGCTGTATCAACCCTAGCACCTACAATAGTTGCTGGTACACAGAACTCAAAAAATACATGTGAATGAACTGATTACTGAATCAGTCAATCAGCCCCCTTTGAAAGAGAAAAATAAACTGGAGCTAAATGGCTCCTTAAAGAGCTCCTTTAAGGATTCTATGATCCAGTAATTCTTTTTTCAATATTTTCTGATATATCAAGAGGTAGGCAGAGACAAGCAAACTAATTAACAGTTAATAGTGAAAACAAATGTCACTCAATTAACAATATTAACTCCTAAAATTTGACTAAAAGAAATGATATTGAATATATACATTTAAACAAAAGCAAACATTTTTCTAATATCAAGCATTATTACTTATTTTCAACATCAGGGATATGAAAGATTCTTCTCAAACTAGAAGTCGTAGGGATAAAAATCAACAATACATACTAGATGAACTTCTGCAAATGTATTCCCAAATACAATTTTCAGAGTAGCACTAGCCATATAGACCTGTTTTACCTCACAAATTACTCTGCTTAGCTAAAAGAACTTAAGAGCAGCTTACTGTATTTCCCTAGTATCAAAGTCATACATTTCTACAAGGTAATTACAAATACCAACAACTACAGTAATGTTCATAAATGTGTTAACAATAAATATTCTGAGTTTCCTTAATAAAATATTTAGGTCCACTTTATTTTTACATTGTATTTCAATCCATTTATATTAACATGTCCAAAGGCACCAATAAAATGCCTTGAACTGAAGATGGCACTTTTTGCTGAAAGGAAAAGTTATAAACATGTATCATAAACCAAATTATTTCATAAAGTTGTAGTTATTCATCAAAATCAATATTTTCAAGACCAACATAAAATGTTTACTCGGTAGGATCCATCCCACAGGAAACTTGAAAAGCTCTGTACTCACCTCCAGATTCTCACCATCTGAGCTTTCTTTTGTTTTAGATGCAGAAGGAGGGGAAGACACTGGAGGAAGAGGGCTGGTTATAATTTGGGAGCTGAAAAAATAATACACTGATATGTAAAATCTTCTTTCTGTACGAGAAGATACATATGTTTAGCACAGTTCACCACAACTGTGTCTGGATAAAGTACCATCTCCTAAAGTGTGTTCTGGGTAGCACTGAGTCACGTTAGATTCTGGAAAGAGGCTCCATAGTCAAAGAATATGGGTGATTCATTTTTGAGACGTATGTGCAAGTTTGCATACATTAAAGTTTCTGATAAATACTACAGTGTTTTTAAAAAGCACATTTTACTTTAAGCCAGTATTTTCCAAATATATTTGGCCACAAGACAACCCCTATCTCTTTTTCATCTTTTAAAAAGCATACAAATTGGTAACCAGCAGATATTATAGTTTACAGTTTACATCCTGTCATAAAATCTTAAATAGAGTTCTAATAAAACGCTGTAAGTGGCAAAAGTAAGATGAAGTTAAGTAAACATGCCTAGAGACTGAAGCCCTCTAATGTACAGTGGAAGAAAATGTAAGGGATCTCCTTTCTTAAAAACAGGAAAACATAAAGGAGCCTATATAAGAAAACTGTTTCTCAGTTCCCTTCTAAGTGAAAAACACCAGATAAATAAAAGCATTATCATCAACAAAAATTCAGAAATACAATCTTAAACTCATGTGATAATCAAAATAATTGTACTAATCCAGATAATCTGAATTCTAGACCTCCTTTGTTATTAACAAATCTCATGATTTCTTCACAAAACAATTTTATACCACTAAGCCTAGAATTTCTCACACAAATGTTTCTATTTATCTCAAATTTTAAGATTTTATGAAAAGAAAAATGGCAAAGCACAAAGAACAAGGGCTTTGGAGTCTCTACCTAATCTGCAACATGGAAGACTTTGGGAATTTACTTCTCCTTAAGTCCTTCATATCTAAATTAGGGATATGAACACCTACCTCAGAGGATTACTATAACAAGTTTAATATATGTGGGCCATCTCCTGGTGTCTGCTACAGAGGTGAGAGTTCTTAACTGTTATTACTGTTAATAGCCAACTTTCAATTCAATTAACAGGTTCCTTTAACTACTGAAGAGGTGAAAAGCAGTCAATAAAAAATACAACTTTCCAATAAAAATGTCTGAGTCCACTAATATGCCTCATCTTTCATTTTATTTTTGCATGAATAGCAATGACATCTAACACTTACCAAGCACCATGTGTCAGACACTTTTCTAAATGCTTTATGTGTGTTATTTAATCTTTCAGCAGTCTTGAAAGATCAGCTACTATTGCTGTATCCCCATTTTTAACATGAGAAACTAGGGCCAGGGCCACAGAGAGAATACTTAACTTGCAGAAGTTTACACAGCTAGTAAGCGGTAGAGTCAAGATTTTAACTCAGGCATTCTGACTCTATAGCTTGCTTTTAAAACACTGCCCTATAATATAATAGTTTGTGTTCTGTGAGCACACATGCCAAGTTCATTCGTAGAACTTCAAACTTATTACCAACTAGGGTTTGGTACATCTGGGAAAACAGAAAAGAAGACAGTCTGAAAAGGCAGAAAACTGACAGATTTGAAAATAAGTCCTCCCTGGATATCCTTACCTATCTATTTCTGCAGAATTTATTCCAGAATTTGACACGCTCTCTGACACTGAACCTTGACTATCCTTCTTGGTAGGTTCTAATCCATTCTTTATGTCATCAAAATTTTCATATTTGAGAGCTTGGACCAGCTGTAATAGGTACATCAACAAATCCTGGAAAACAAACAAAAAATAAGCCAATATTAGAAAAATGCAAATGATTATATACAAGTTATGGGTATTCCTAAGTGTCAAGTTAAACAATTTAATCTATCACTTATCAGTTGTGTTACCTTGGGCAGGTCCCAAGGTTTCTTAACTTATTGGTGCCTCACTGGGTCCTCTTCTTTAAAATGGCCATAATCATATAAACCTTAGAGACTGAGTTGTGAGGATTAAATCAATTAATAGGAAAAAAGTCACAGAATAGTTCCTGGCACAGAGCAAGTGGCCAGTAAACATCTTGTTTAAAATGGTATCCCACTGACATGCACTGCTATATTTAAAAAAGATACTCAACAAGGACCTGCACAGCACAGGGAACTCTGCTCAATATTCTGTAATAATCTAAATGGGAAAACACTTTGAAAAAGAATACACACATGCATATATATAACTCAATCACTTTGTTGTACACCTGAAACTAACACAACACTGTTAATCAGCCATGCTCTAATAGAAAATAAAAAGAAAAAAAAAAGTATCCCAAAAGCACAGAAAAAAAACCAAAAACTAAGAAAAATGATTGAGATGATTCATAAAAAGCTGAGAAATTAACAAAAGATCCTTTTTACAGCAATGGCATTTTAGGTCTAAGATTACACGTGAAACTCCAAACTATTAAGTTTTCAAAGTGTTTCTATTTCATAATGTTTCTTGGTTGGGATTTTTAAAAATATTATATTGGTTTTTTTTTCCTTTAAGAGAATTTGGAGTTTAGTGAATTTAGAGAATTTGGGTTGCTTCTTAAATGGAAACTACAATGAAGTAGATATTTTAACACTCAGTTAAAGAAAATGTTTATTTTCCTGCCAACTACCAAAACTGGCTTGAAGAAAACAAATTTCTAAATCTAAATTTCTCCTACTTCTCCTGATAAACAGTGAGATAATTCAGACTGAAAAAAAAAAAGCATCAAGAAAGTTTTTACCTTTCTGAATTTTCCCTTAAATGTTAAGAATGGAAATATTTTCCATCTTACTCTACAAATGTACTTCTTAGCCCTTCCCAATGACTATTAAGAAAACTTCAAAAGTTTTGCTTTCAAAAATAATTACAAATTGAAGAAACTCACAAAACTCATAAGAAAATTGGCAGCATCTATTATCTTCTAGTTCTAATTGCCACTCAGGCAGTCAACATTCAATTAGGTAATATTAGGACATTGTGATTACCAAGTTAATTTTAGTCACCTTTCCTTAAGCCCAGAAACCAGGTTAAATCCCTGGCTAAATATTTATATTTATATTTCACAGACAACTCTTTCCTTCTGTATTTTGTTAACAACTACAGCATTTGTGAAAGTGAAAGTCACTCAGTTGTGTCCAACTCTTTGCAACCCCATGGACTGACTATACAATCCATGGAATTCTCCAGAGGAGGCCAGAATACTGGAGTAGGTAGCCATTCCCTTCTCCAGGGGATCATCACAACCCAGGGATTGATTCCAGGTCTCCCACATTGCAGGCGGATTCTTTACCGGCTGAGCCACCAGGGAAGCCCAGTATTTGCAATTACTTATTTCAGCCAGTTCAGTTCAGTTCAGTTCAGTTCAGTTCAGTTCAGTCGCTCAGTCGTGTCCGACTCTTTGCAACCCCATGAATGGCAGCACGCCAGGCCTCCCTGTCCATCACCAACTCCCGGAGTTTACCCAAACCCATGTCCATCGAGTCGGTGATGCCATCCAACCATCTCATCCTCTGTCATCCCCTTCTCCTCCTGCCCCCAATCCTTCCCAGCATTAGGGTCTTTTCCAATGAGTCAACTCTTCATACGAGGTGGCCAAAGTATTGGAGTTTCAGCTTCAACATCAGTCCTTCCAATGAACACCCAGGACTGATCTCCTTTAGGATAGACTGGTTGGATCTTCTCGAAGTCCAAGGGACTCTCAAATTATTTACTCTTTGTCATTTCCACCATTTTAAAAATTCCATGAAGATGACTACTTCCCAACATCCTCCTTTCCCTTATTTAATACCAAAATATATTCTTTTCATCTTTTTTTCTTATACTGACAAAGTCAACCTTTTTTATAGTTGCCCAAATACTGACAAAAAGCAATACATGTGATTTTATCATTAAATATGATTTTTTTTCACAAAAAACTAAATGAAAGGTTAATAGTAGTGTTAGTTGCTCAGTCATGTTTGACTCTCTGCGAGCCCCATGGCCTGTAGCCCACCAGGCTCCTCTGTCCATGGGATTCTCCAGGCAAGAATACTAGAGTGGGGTGCCATTCCCTTCCCCAGAGGATTTCCCCAACCCAGGGATTCAACCCAAGTCTCCTGCACTGCAGGCAGAATCTTTACTGCAAGAGCTATAGGGAAGTCCAATCTGTGATAACTGCCTTATTAATTCTTATTCAAATATATCAGTATCAGCGGCCAGGAAAATCAAATGACTTCATCAAAATATTTATATAGTGTTCTGTTTCTAAAAACAAATTTTAATTGGATCAATAAATGTTTGATTTTCTATTATCTTATTTAGGATTTATGGCATCTTACAGCTCTAGTAGTCTTCTATGCATATTCTAAGAAAAAAAATTATATAACAGAAAATTGTTTAATCAAGTATCCTTCTTAGGAGGTTTAAGTAACTCAGTTTCACTGCTACCCTTTATTACCAGGCACGCTTTGGAAATGCTGCTGAATGTACCACCTAGAGTGCTTTCCCAAGTATAGAAAAGACTTATTGCATGAAATCCAAAAGGTTGCACTGTTATTAAATTCCCCAAGAAGGAGAAATTCAGAAGACAATATATCTTTATAAGTCACTTATCACAATATGATTGTGTTAGTCATCTGCTTTCTGTATTCAAACTACCCATTCCTTCATTTGTATGAAAATAAATTAACTTCACTAGTAAGTGCAAAGGCTGTTTGTTCATTACATAGTCACATTTGAAAAACAAAATCCCTCCAGGCACAAAGGATATAAGCATATAAGTAAAGCGAAACAAACAAACAGAAAAAATCAGATTTCTATCTCAGACATTCAGCAAAAGTTTCTTAAGAGCTATGAAATACTATCTAGATAGTAATCATCATTATTCTAAAGAAGAAGTTAATTCTAATGCTTTAGAATACAAATGCCACATTTCATGTCAAAATCACTATTTCTTATTGAATTAAGAGTAATTCTTCATATAGGCATTTACAGTTAAGAGACATGGGTTCTGACCTTGGTTTCCAGACAGCTACATATCCCATACTTCTGGTAAAATGAAATACTTTCTATTTTTCCTGTACTTTTCAATCTCCTTGCCTTTGCTCATATTGCTCTCTCCACTTGGAAAGTAAACTCAAGTCCAACTCTGAAAATTCTACTCTTCTTTCAATGTCTATCTAAAATGCCATTTCTTCCTCAAATTCTAATGGAGAATCTCTCTCCTTCTGAGCCACACCATAGTAAGAAATATGGCTTTTAAAAATGCCTTTAAAGAACATTAAACAAATCCAATTCAGAAAGATATTAAAAGACGTTAAGCTATATGTTACAGATGTAAGGTGAGTTTAACTTTAGGAATTCAGCATCTATTTCATATATAGTATTTATAATATATTAAAGTTTTTCAGATAGCATGATGCTATACCTACAAATTACAGGGACCCATCTAATACCTATTAAAACTATAAAGAGACATCACTAAAAAAACTAGATAAAACATAAATATTAAAATAAAAACCCAGTTTTCATTTAACCAACAAACAGAAATAAGAGATAAAAGTGGTGAGGTAGTATATAATAGCAATGACTGTCACAAAATAAATATAATTTTTTAAAATGTGAAAAAATTTTATGAAAAATTGTGATAAAGGCATATATATTTTGACAATAATTTCAATGCAAGCTACTTATTCAAGAATACGGAAAAACATATACAAAACTCTGTTCACTAATACAGTTACAGCAAAAGATTAGAAATAAAATAACTGCCTACCAGAAGAGGCTGACTGGTAAAGTAAGTTATAAAATAAACTTGCAGTAAAATATTATGCTGCTGTTTTAAAAGAATAAGGTAGATCCATAGGTATTCATAAAGTCTAAAACCACAGTGTTTTTATACAGATTAGATGTACCTTTGACATCATTTGCCTTGATATTCATTTGCCTGTGTTTCCAGACTTTACAGACACCAATTACTGTATGTGTTGAAGATGAGAAAATGTCCAAGATTATACTGTCAGTTAACAAGGCATGCTTTTAATAACATGTATAGGATATTCCTATTTACCTTAACTTTAAGAGATGTCTTTGGTGGCTCAGACGGTAAAGAATTTGCCTGGAATGAGGAACACTTGGGTTCGATTCCTGGGTCGGGAAGATCCCCTGGAGAAGGGAATGGCAACCCACTCCAGTATTCTTGTCTGGAGAACTCCATGGACAGAGAAGCTTGGCGGGCTACAGTCCATGGGGTCACAAAGAGTTGGACATAACTGAGTGACTTTCACTTTCACTTTTCATCATATAAACCATACATGCATATATATGCTTGCAATTTGCATACAGAATATATGAAAACATATGAGTGACTATTTTTCTGGGGATAAAAAATGGCTGAAGAAGTGGAATTGTTAAAGGAGCTTCAATGTTACTATTTCATTTATAATTTAAAAGCAAATCAGAAAAAAAAAGATGATAATATAATACAGTAAAGGAACAAACCAAATGCTGTGGGAGCAGAAAAGAAACAAAAATGTCATCTGCTTCCTTCAACGGTTAAAAGAAGTTTCTCAGAGATGTTGAGGCCTGTGCTTCACCTTGAAGGATGAACAGCAGGAAGACCCCACTAGGAAGATGAAGTAACACATATACAGGCTTGGGTACTAGAGGGACTATGGCATCCTGAACAAATTACTGTCCAAATATAAAATGCAGTACTTTTCATTCAAGTTTTTCAGTTGTCCAAGATGTAGATATTTAGACAAAGTGACCTCTGATGTGATGCTATGTTTACATGATTATATTATTATATATTATATGACTATATTAAGGGCTCAAGATGGTAAAGAATCTGCCTACAATGCGGGAGATCTTGTGTTCAATCCCTGGGTTGGGAAGAGCCCCTGGAGAAGGCAATGGCTACCCACTCCAGTATTCTTGCCTGGAGAATTCCATGGACAGAGGAGCCTGGCAGGCTACAGCCCATGAGGTCGCAAAGAGTCGGATATGACTGTGTGACTTTCACTTTCACTTTCATCCTTTGAAATACTAAAAACACTTGAAGTTCATAAAGCCATAAATACCATATTATTCCACAGATAAGGCAAAAGCAAAGAGACATTTTATACCAATTAGAAATGAAAGGTACAACATGAATAATTTTAGTATAAAATTGATATAAATTTACAACCTTTCAGCATATTATGTGTAAGTACAGTTTTCAAAATTTTTTCCCACATAATTTTTTCTTCATAACTATTAAGTGATACAAATAGCCATTATCACTATTTTTTTTTTGATAGGAAATTGAGGTGAGAATAACACATGTTCCCAAAGACATATGGGTACACAGAGTCAGATAAAAGACAAAATTCAAATTTTAATGTACATTTGAAGAATCAGCAGAAACTAAATTAAAAAAAATTTTTTAAGCTGAGTATACACAATTCATTACTGAATCAAGTTCAGAGAAAGGGAAATCAAGAGATAGTTACCACCTCACTATCTATCATCTCTAAAACCTCAAAAAACACTCCCCAACTAATAACCACATTTTGCAGTTTGGGATACATGCAATATTTCTACCATTATTCTTTATCTCATAACAAAAATTATAAAATAGTCTAGAAATAGTTCAGTACTTGCACTAATACTATTAATTCCAGAGATAATTAAATGTTTAGCCTCTAAGTTTATAAGGGAATGTAGTCAGACAACCAAAAATGATGATTTATAGTATTTCTATTTAAGCTCTGAACCCATGTTGAGGAGGGCTGTATTGACTACAACCCAAAGACTTTTATCTAAATCCTGACTCATGTCAAACATAGATACAGACTTAACAACTAAAGTGAAATTTCTAATGAATTTCAAAATAAATACTTCATTATTTTAAGTAAATATTGCAATAATTTATTTTTACTTATGATATAGTAAAAAAAAAAACAATAAAGAAGATAATATGCTGAATTACAACGCTAGGAACTGCTGTTTGATAGGAGAGTGAAAAACATCCTAGTCCAAAAAAATTATACAATATTTGAGAATTGCCTCAGAATGATCTAGGAATGGGAAGGAGAGAATAACTGGCATTAGAGATGAAAACAAAATTGTCTATGAGTTGGCAACTGCTGAAGATAGGTAAATTATGTATGAATAGTCACTGTACTACTTTCTTTAGTGTTTAAATTTTACTGCAATTAGATATATATACAACTATCAACTTTAATAAATGCAGCATTTTGCTTCTTGAAATTCATATACCATTAGGAGTTCAAAATAGTGATGAGCACTCATATATATATTGAGGCTTAAGAGTCATCTTACATTCCATAAGCCTTGCAGGCTATGTTTGAGAACACATTTCCTCTATAAAAATTAGTTAAGTTAAAAAAAATTAGTGAATTCATCTACCTGATTAGGAATTACTAAAATTCAACATCTAGCAATGTTTTGGGTCAACACAGTTTCCAATCTTCCCAGGTGGCTTTATATGTATATAAACAGCCACCATAAAGCTTGTAGTCTTTCTCTTGCAGAGGATTCAAAACCACCTTTAAAAAAATTTACTTACACACACAATTGTCGGTAGCTTAAAGTTTAAAGGAGGAGTCTGAAAAAGAATAAGATGACCATGCATCTCTATGCTTTAAAGGCCCCAAAGGCTTTTCAAAGCTACAATTAAATGTGGCTTGTTGTAGACTGACTGATAGAGGGGATCTGAATTACTCCCTAGCTGGTACTGCATTAAACCATTTGTCATTAGAATTCCTTTTTCCAGACAGAGCAATACAAGCTCTGCTGCCGGGTAAACGTCCTGGGGGAGGCTGTCCCATCATGTAACAGATCAGGAAGTAAATTTTCATTTCACAGAGGAGTCCCTGGAGGAATATTTTAATTTTGGTTCTAAAAACACACACAGTATATCCTCTTCCCTCCTAAAACTTTCCCTCTCTCTCTCTCTCTCTCTCTCACACACACACACACACACACACACACGTCCTAGTTTAAAATACACCCAGTTGCAGAGGAGCAGTGAACACTAAGGCACCTCATCATCCGCCTGCCGTAATCGGGCCACAGCGTAGCGCCTCACTGTTGGGTTCGTGTAATGAGAGGACAACAGCTCCAAGGAATCCTCTACATCCATAGGCTTCCACTTGCCTAGAAGTTCCAGTGCCTGTTTGGCCTCCTGAGGTAGATCCCAATTAACACATTTCAAGAACTTTGTCAAAGCCTAAAATCAGAAAAGGTTTAAAAATTAGAAATATTTTATTCTGGGAAAGGGAGAATCAAGGATGACTAGGCAGAGCTCAACTTGGACCTGAAGGCAGAGTCACAAAGTCAACGACAGACTCTGCACATAAACACTAAACACACAATCGGAGAAAAACACTGCAGGACCAAGGGGTGGGGGTGGAGTGAGGTAACTTCACTTTTTTTTTTTCAGAGCACTACAAAGTATTATGAAGCATTAAATTTTCTTCAACTTTCCTTCATTATGCCTTCATTATTTTAAAATACTGCAAGTCTCCAGACAAGGAAATCATTGAGACATGTCTCATGAAGTCTGAGATGTCTTAAGAGAAAAATTTCATTTTACAATATCAACATGTGAGACATAAAACATTGCAACCAAAGAATGAAGGAGTCCAAAGCCAAGAAGGGTAGAACCCCATTCAAGAACACATCCTAGAGTCAATGGTTTTCCTAGATACTCACATAGGATGACTCAAACGAAGTTGAATATGTATGTCTCTCTTACAGAGAGAAGTAACTACAGAAAAAGAGAGACAATTAAAAAAAAAAAAAACCCTCTACAGAAACAATTATAAAAATAGATAGATACACAGGAGCATTGGTTTCTATATATTCATTCTATGATTCAGCGGGCTGTTTGTAGAATCTTCCTGGAATCTCCCTTCTTTAGAAAGGTAGCCAATTCTTCTTAAGACTGTCAAGTGAGGAAGCCACCTTGGAGCATATCATTCATGGTTGCATAATAATAAATGCTTTTTTAAAAAAAGGTGTATACCTGTTTTTCATAAAAAAGCAATCCCTACTGCCAGATCTCCCTACTAACAACACTTTCCAGGCTGATATCAAGACATTTTCTTCTTTTTCTTTTTCTATGAATTCATCTCTTGAACAAAGATAACTTTAAAATTTTAAATTCTTGTTCCACTCAACTAAAAACATTTTCATTAGTAAATTAACCAAGTTCTCAAAAAAAAAATGTTCCCTTGAATAATAAAACACAATTAATTATTAGTATGACATAAATTTAATCTTAATTTCCATTCCTAACTTATTTAACTTATATGTGGAGTATGTCATGCAAAATGCTAAGGTGGATGAAGCACAAGCCGGAATCAAGATTGCCAGGAGAAATATCAATAACCTCAGATATGCAGATGACACCACCCTTATGGCAGAAAGTGAAGAGCCTCTTGATGAAAGTGAAAGAGGAGAGTGAAAAAGCTGGCTTAAAACTCAACATTCAAAAAACTAAGATCATGGCATCTGGTCCCATCACTTCATGGCAAATAGATGGGGAAACAGTGGAAACAGTGACAGACGTTATTTTCTTGGGCTCTAAAACTACTGCAGATGGTGATTGCAGCCATGAAATTAAAAGACGCTTGCTCCTTGGAAGAAAAGCTATGACAAACCTAGACAGTATATTAAAAAGCAGAGACATTACTTTGCCAACTAAGGTCCGTCTAGTAAAAGTTATGGTTTTTCCAGTAGTCATGTACAGATGTGAGAGCTGGACCATACAGAAAGCTGAGCACTGAAGATTTGATGCTCTTGAACTGTGGTCTTGGAGAAGACTCTTGAGAGTCCCTTGGACTGCAAGAAGATCCAACCAGTAAATCCTAACGGAAATCAGTACTGAATATTCATTGGAAGGAATGATGCTGAAGCTGAAGTTCCAATAAAAAGACCCTGATGTTAGGAAAGATTGAAGGCAGGAGAAGGGGACGATAGAGGATGAGATGGTTGGATGGCATCACTGACTCAATGGACATGAGTTTGAGCAAGCTCTTTGAGCTGGTGATGGATAGGGACACCTGGTGTGCTGCAGTCCATGGGGTTGTAAACAGTCGGACACAACTGAGCAACTGCACTAAACTTATTCTTGACTTAACTAAATTAAGGGATAAAAGCACTATGGAATGCTCAAATTTGTATATAATCTAAGTAAAGTGGCTTGCCCGTAATCTCAAAATATTGGACAGGCTAGAATTAGAATCCAAATCCATTGACTCTCAACCCATGCATGTTCTACTAGATGGTTTCTCCTTACCATTAAGGAACTACTATCTCCTAATTAGCAAGCCCCTGGGAGCCATTACTCCACCAACAATTATCCCCTAAACTTGTAGGAAAAAAAAGGGGCACAAGTGGTGGGTCATTTTCCGGGTCTCAAATAAGTCCCTGGGACTGACTGGCTGCCTAGTGAAGGTCCTTGGCTTCACACAGGAAAGAATTCAAAACCAGCCACAGTGAAGTGAAAGCAGATTTACATATGGAGATACACACTCCATAGACAGTGTGGGCTGTCTCAGAAGGCATGAGTGACCATGAAATATGGGGGTGGTTAGTTTTTATGGGCTAGGTGATTTCACAGGCTAACAAGAGGGAGGATTATTCCAACTATTTTGAGGAAAGGCCAGAGATTTCCAGAATTGGGCCACCACTGACTTTGTGGCCCTTTATGGTTGGCCTCGGAACTGTCATGGCACCAGACAGTGTGTTATTTAGCGAATGTATTACAGTGAGTGTAAAATGAGGCTCAAGGTCTCCTGGAAGTCAAATTTTCTGCCACCTTGGGCCTATTCAGGTTCCAGTCAGTTTTTGTGGATCCTGTTCTTAATGGCTGCTTCATTCTTTCAATGGTTATGCCCTACCTCCTTCCTTCTTGTCTCAAATCCACTCCTAATTCTCTTTGATTATTTCCTGTATTTCCCACTGTTCCCCTCAGACTGACTCTCACTATACCACATATCTAGAGTTTGGCACAGCCTTTGAGCTAAGAGTTTCTCTTCTAATCATTTCACGAACTGTTAGATATTCAAGTTGGAAGTGATTTATTAGCACAACCTCCCACTATCAGCACAAATTTACCATATAATATCTCTGCCAAAAAGAGACTCAATATTTACCTAAGTAATTCCAGTGACTAATTTCCAACGTACTCACTGTATTTATAGACAGTGAAGCCATTTTTTTTTTTTTAAATCTTGGCCTCTTACCATAATCCAAACCTTTAATTCTCAATAACTCTCATTGCCCCTCTATGCTTCAAACAAGCTAACCTATTTTATACACGACGGTCTAACTCCTATCTACAAGGAGTTCCTTCCTTTCTTATGCTCTTTGTCAAAACTGTAGTGTCATCTTCTTTAAGGCCAACTTGTCAAAATATCTTTTCTAAGAAGTTTTCAGCAACTTTCAGCTCTTCTCTCAGTAGCTGCTTCAATTTTACATTCTTCATTTAAATGACTCTCTTCTAACTACCAAATGCTTTTCTGGACATTCTTATGTCTACAACTGGAATTTGCATTCCCCAAGGATAGCTAGCCATTTCTTCTGAAGCTCCTGCACATCATTTAAGTGCTCTCTCTCCATAAAAGCACACGGATGGCCCTCCTTATTCTATGCATTTATTTTTTACTCCTTAAATGTATTTCTAGATTGAATATGGAAATAAAGCAATACTTCCTAAATAACTACAGTGAAAGCTTTTCCACTTCACAGTATACCAGCAGTCTTAACGACGATGTGCTGGTATGTACTTACTATAAGCAAATCTTGTAGCAAGCTGATGTACTCAATTCAGTAACTGGAACAATCTAACCCTCAGATTCTCAGATTTGTAGATTAGTAAGATTTATGGAGTATACTGCTGCCAGGGAACTTAAGGGACTCTACAAAGATTTCACAACCTCATAATGCTAAATGTGACAAAGGTAAACAAGGAGATAATAGAATGAAGGTGGAAACAAGAAGAGGAATGAGAAAGAAAGGAAGTGTAAGAATTTGAAGTCAGAAATAGTAACGATGATACTTTATTTCAGGTCCATTAAAGATGCTTTATTGATCTATATAAAACAAAGATAGAGGATTCAAATGCAATTTTATACCTAGGGCTTCCACAGATAACTGTAGAGTATAGGTTTTAGAGGAAGGTGTTTGGGTTCAAATCTTAGTTTCCAGCTCCATCAATAATTACTGAGTCACATGGAGCACATTATTTAACTTTTAAGTGCTCTATCTCATAAGTTTATGTACATATTAAATAAGTTAATGATACAGATGTTTAAAATAGTATATATATAATAAATAGTTCATAAATGCTTCTGATGTTACTGTCAAATGTTAACATTATCATGTTAACATGTATTACCATGTTTTATATTAATAGCAATAAATATTTTGTTAACCTCCTTTCTGATCTTAGAATGACTTCTTTGTTATCTCCTACTTTTAGAATCATGATCACACTTCAGAGCTGAAAACACTATTTATCATATATATTTCTAATATTCAGTACAGTTCAGTTCAGTCGCTCAGTTGTGTCCGACTCTTTGCAACCCCATGAATCACAGCACTCCAGGCCTCCCTGTGCATCACCAACTCCCAGAGTTTACCCAAACTCATGTCCATCGAGTCGGTGATGCCATCCAGCCATCTCATCCTCTGTCGTCCCCTTCTCCTGCAATATTAACTTCTACCAACTCAATTTTTGGAAATTTCTACATTTCCAAAATGTAGCAAAGGAAAACCTGTTCTACTCAAGACACTTCTGACACCCTAATTCTCTGCAGACACTGAGTATCCTTCAACTTCACTGAATTCTGATACTCAGTGCAGAAATCAGTGCAGACTGCTTCCCATCTCAGATGCTAAGAGCAAACACCGGGTCCTCAGGTATCCAGACTTCAGTCCAACATGGACACATATGGGGGTTCCCATGACTAACCTTCCTCAGGCTCAATAATTGCTATAATGACTCAAAGAACTTAGAGTACTAGTTTATTTATTACTGCTGGTTTATTATAAAATATATAAATGAATAACCAGGTGAAGAGACACATTAGGTGAGGTCCAGAAGGGTCCCATGCCCGGGAGCTTCATCTGTCCCCATAGTTAGGGATGCAACCTCCTGGCATATGGATGCATTGACCAACCCAGAAGCTCTATGAACCCCACTGTTAAAGGTTTTCAGAGATCCCATTACATAGGCACAACTGATTAAATCATTAACTATTCTTGGGTTCTAGCTCAATTCCCAGCATCTCTCCAATCCCCTATCCCTGCTCCCCCATCTCCAGAGATCAAAGATAGAGCTGAAAGTTCCAACCCTCTAATCAAAACTGCAGCTCTTTTGGGGATGAGCCCCCCATCTCCAAGAGTCACCTCATTAGCATAAATACAGGTATAGCTGAAAAGGGCTCATTTTTAAAAACAAAAGATGCTCTTCTCATTCCTACCACTCATGAAATTCTAGGGTTTTAGAAACTCTGTGTTAATAACCAGAAATGAAGACTAAATATATTATTTCTTATTGTATCACCATATCACAGCTATTTTAATATTTTAAATTCAGAACATTCAAAACCAAAATATTTCCTTATCCTGATCCTTCCAGTTGCCATATTTATTTCAGGTGCTCAGGACTAATTCTTGGCAATTGCCTCCAAGTAATTTTATATATTTTCCTCTCCTTCCTCTGCCCTTCAATACAGCTCTCAAAATCCATACATGAACCTCCTAATTATGTCTCTTTCTTCACTGTCAGCTCTGCTCCAATCCACCTGGTTCATCTTCCTTAAAACACCACTTGTTAAGACACATTCTTGGCTTTACAGGTTTCCTTTTGCGAATGATATCCAACTCTGAATCATAGAATTCAAGGCTCATTACAATCTGACTCCATCTTTTCTATTTAAAGAACATTTCATACAAACATTTCTATCTCCCAAACCTAACACTCTGCCTTACTCATGCTCTTCTTTCCTATGAAAAATGATCATCAAATAAGAATGACCACCAAAGTTTGTTCAAACTTTAGAACCAATCTTATTTCCCTAAAACCTCCCTCATATCACAGCACATTAATCTTGTTCTCCTTCATATCACTATTCTAGTAACTACCTACCTATTAACTAATGAGACAGTGACCCTTTATCAGTTACTGTCCTATACTTCTCCATTTTGGTTATCTATAATTATCTTTTCCCCCAGACAATCTGGGCCAGGCAGGTCCCCTGGAGAAGGGCATGGCAACCCACTCCAGTATTCTTGCCTAGAGAACCCCACAGACAGAGAAGCCTGGTGGGCTGCAGTCCATAGGGTCGCAAAGAGTTGAATATAACCAAAGTGACTTAGCAGGCACACCCAAACAATTTGAATTTATATGAAATTTACAGTGACATGGTATCTCAAAGCCCAGAGCCTTAAATAACACTAGGCCAAGAGTTGATACCAATTGTGTGCTGAACTGAATTCATTTCTGCTATGGTATGCTGTCAGCTTCTTGCCAAGAGATGCAAGTCCCACTGACACAGGACCCAAGACACTACTGTCCTGATGTCACTGTCTCAGAAGCAGCCTCGTAAGTGCAGTCTGTGTGCATCACCATCACCTTCACCATATGACTATTCCTACTGTTTTGTTCCCTAAGCATAATAGAAAAAGAGTAACATGATGGTTATCTTTAATTAACATTTTCACAAGAAGAAAGGACATTTACCATGTTAAAAGCTGAATTTACAAAGTTATAATATTCACACTTTTGGTTCCACAAAAATGAGTCATTTCGTACATGCTGCTGCTACTGCTGCTGCTAAGTCGCTTCAGTCGTGTCCGATTTTGCGCGACCCCATAGACGGCAGCCCACCAGGCTCCTCCATCCCTGGGATTCTCCAGGCAAGAACACTGGAGTGGGTTGCCATTTCCTTCTCCAGTGCATGAAAGGGAAAAGGGAAAGTGAAGTCGCTCAGTCGTGTCTGACTCTTAGCAACCCCATGGACTATAGCCTACCAGGCTCCTCCGTCCATAGGATTTTTCCAGGCAAGAGTACTGGAGTGGGGTGCCACTGCCTTCTCCGTTCGTACATGCTACAGACCATAAATTTAAAAATACTTCATAAATTTAACTGATTTTATTGGACAAACTTATTACTGTGAACTTTTCAGGTGCAACATCAAGTCTAGACTAGAGGGCTTTTATCTGAAATACTTAAGGCAGGTCATTTAGGAAAAAATAGGTGGAAAGAACAAATTTAATTAAAAAATAAATAAGAAGTGTAACTTTGTAAGAACCAGTTTCCACTAACTTGTTTCCTGAGCACTGCTTTCTTGCTAGGAAATCTTTTCAGCCTTAGGGCTCAAATGTCAAATAACCTAAATCAGTTCCTGAGAAACTGGCATTGAGCAAATTTCTTTTATAAATAAATTAAGGGATAGTGGCAGAGAAGTATTTAGTTCCTACAAAACCCATTTTAAATTATTACAAAGATACAAATGTGGCTATCAGAATAATTCCTTTGGTCATTTCAAGAACAATATATATTTAGTTTTCTGAAAAGTGCTTCCAAGTAGTAAAAAATAGTATTCACCTTACTCTAGTGATCATAAGAACTCTATAATATGTCCTGAGAATTGAAGTTTCATCACCTACCTTTTAAAAACTTGAAATCAACTAGTCAAATGAAATATGTCATACACTTTATATCATGTGAGCACTTTATTTCTTTTGTACGTATCTAGAGGTAATTGAATTTCAGGGGGAAGTGACAACTTGTTTAAACAATTTTCCTTGGAAGTTTTTCTATCTAAGGTAGTTCTGCTTTGCAAATCTATGATTCTTGAACCTACACATTCTAACAGGTTTAATTCAATATCTTGCTGTTTATTTTTAGACAAAACTGCTGCATTCAAGATGCAATTTCTGTGAATAAAGTTATTCTTCATTTAGTAGAGTATCATGATACTAACTCAATCTTTTTAAAAACACAAAAATCACAAATCTGTGCTTCTGCTGATGATTCTCTCCTTTTCTTGCAGGGATAAAAAGAATAGCGCTCAAAAGCTACAGCAAATTTAAAATTCCTCTCTCATTCTTATTATAGATGTAAAAGAGAATGAGTATGGTTCATCCACAAAGAATTTCCCAAGGCATCAATAAAAGATAGAAAAGAAAAGCTGAAGAGTTAAAATGAGCTGTAACTAGATTTTTATCCAATCCCCAGGCCATGGACTGGTACCGGTCCATGGCCTGTAAAGAACCAGGCCACACAGCAAGAGCTAAGTGGACCACCTAGCGAAGTTTCACCTGTATTTATAGCTGCTCTTCAAGGCTCCCATGGAAGAAGCGAGACTAATCTCTGATGGCTCAGTGGTAAAGAATCCGCCTACAGTGCAGGAGACACAAGTTCGATTCCTGGGTCACACAGATCCCCTGGAGGAGGAAACGGCTACCCACTCAATTATTCTGGCCTGAAAAATCCCATGGGCAGAGGAGCCTGGAGGGCTACAGAACATGAGGTCACAAAGATTCACACACAACTGAGCGACTAAGCATACAACACAACATAAACTAGAAGAGACTTAAATTTCACTATTATTGAATCAACTCATACTAAAGGTGAGGAAGCTAAAGTAGTCAAAAAGCTTCTTCATGACAATAAATAGCAATAAACAATAAGCCTCAAAACTAAGTCTCTATACTCAAGTCTACTACTGACTGTGTGTGCTAAGTCGCTTCAGTTGTGTCAGACTCTTTGCAATCCTATGAACTGTAGCCCCCCGGGCTCCTCTGTCCAAGGGATTCTCCAAGCAAGAATACTGGAGTGGGTTGTCATGCCCTCCTCCAGAATATCTTCCCGCATCACTTACGTCTCCTGCATTGGCAGGTGGGTTCTTTGTCACTGTGCCATCTGGGAAGGCCCCCTAGTACTAACTACTTCATCATAATTCTCTCTCTTATAGGATACTGGCCCCAGATAGCTGAGGTGCACATGAAAGGAATGATTTCAGTGAGCCCAGAAGGAAACTTTATTTACTCCGTAGCTTCAATATGGAAGGCAATGTCTAGTTCTGACCTACCCTCTCTACCCTCATGTCACAGAATGGCTCGATGCCATTCTACCAATTCATCATTTCAGATTATATTCCTAATACTTTCTCACTAGCCACATCTCCAGAAGTCTACAGTTCTTTGCCAGCCACGCAGGCTCAAGGAGGCAAAAAGAGAGATAAAAGTTAAACCTCATATAAAAAAGTATGTTGTCACAGAGCTAATTTACTTCTACGAAAAGAGAGAAGACAAAAGTGAGTCAACATTTAACTCTGCACCTACTACGCACTAAGGACTCAACCAGGTTACTCATATGTATTCTCTCACCCGTGAAGAAGGGCTGTCATAATTAGTAAAACGAGGAAACAAGGCTTCCAAAGAAATCTGCTTCACCTTATCCAGAAAAAGGAAGTTGTAGTGTTGGAAACTGAACCCAAGTCTCTCTGACTTAACCCATTTAGACACTGTCTATTCATCAACGAAGAAGTACATGCGTCTCTGTGTGTACAGTTTCATAATTTTTAAGAAATGGAGCAACATATACTGCTCTATAACATTTTAATAAAAATTTGACAATTAGTCTGTATTTCTATGACAGTTTTGCTCATTAGCAACAAAGTTTATAGATAAATTTGATATATGAAAATATTCGAGAAACTCACTTTTTCTTGATTAGTAAGATAATATCTAAACTTCCATACAAGATCTTGTTCTTCATATGTAAGTTGCTTGGTTGGTGGATAACTCACAATAATCTAAAACAAAGAAAAAAAAACCAATTTGTCAAATTAAAAAAAAAAAAACTTGCTATTTCCATTTCATTTAAAATTTTCCATTCATTTAAATACATCTATAATTACTACAGAAGAAAGGAAAATGTACATGAAGCTAAGTAAGACATAAATCTGCTGTACCTATCAGTTCAAAAAGGACATTGTTAGAGTATAAAGGAAGAAAAAGATAGATAAAAGTTAAGCCTCATATAAAAAAGTATGTTGTTACAGAGCTAATTTACTTCTATGAAAAACATAACAAATCCAAATAACGAAAGTTTTACCCCACCAAACTACTGCCTGCAAGACAGGCTCAAGGATGTACTGTACAACATGGGAACAGAGAGAACAATTCGTAATAACTATAAATGGAAAGGAACCCTTAAATTTGTATAAAAAGTTAAAAAAAAATAAAAATGAGGAAGGAAAAAGCCCCAACACACACACAAGAAAAGGGAAAAGAAAAACCAAAACAAAAAACCACAAGTAATAAACTTTTCTCTTGTTAATGGGTTTCCCTCATAGCTCAGTTGGTGAAGAATCTGCCTGCAATGCAGGAGACCCCAGTTCGATTCCTGAGTGAGGAAGATCTGCTGGAGAAGGAATAGGCTACCCACTCAGTATTCTTAAGACTTCCCTTGTGGCTCAGCTGGTAAAGAACTTGTTCACAATGGGAGTAGACCTGAGTTAGATCCCTGGGTTGGGAAGATCCCCTGGAGAAGGGAAAGGCTACCCATTCCAGTATTCTGGTCTGGAGAATTCCATGGATTGTATAGTCTGTAGGGTCACAGAGAGTCTATTGACTGAGCAACTTTCACTTTCACTTCACTTTTCTCTTGTTAAGCCAACAGAAGACCCCTCTTAGACAATGTATTTTAGGGCCAGGTTCTAAGACCTCTCTTAGAAAATGTATTTTAGGGCCAGTTTTGGCATCACGTGGCCAAAGTATTGGAGTTTCAGCTTCAACATCAGTCCTTCCAACGGACAGTTAGGATCCAGTTAGGATCCATTTTATAATATTTAAATCCCTGATTCATTTGGCATTTTTCCTTATGTACAGTATGGTAATTTTATCTTTTTCTAAATGGCTCTTCCCCAGCACTATGCTCCAGTGATGAAAAGTCACTTTTATTACTATACTAAGAAGACATACTATTTGTAGCTCTGTCTCTAGGGCTAATAGTTCCTGAAAGCCCCAAAATGATACAAAACTACAGAAACTTTAAGTTGTTGAAACTACATAGGATTCATTAACCTGCATCTGAACCACTTTTAAGTGATGTGCTATCACACGAGCTGCAATCAAAATACCCACTCAACTATTTTTATATTAATATTTTTTAAATGCTCTTACATTTAGCTGATCTCTTGTGGCAGCATTAGGTTTGAGATCGTGGTCAGAAGGTCCACTTCTTAAACTCCGGGCAAGTTTGTGATGTTTGCTCTCAACTAAATTCTCCTATAAATTATTTAAAAGTATTAACCAACAATGCAAATTTCATCAATAATCAGTTTCAACAGTCACTCAGAAAAAGCAAATAGTTACTTAAGACCAGTTTATAATACTATTTTCTTCTTGTTACAACTGTAGTCTCCTCTGTATCTTGTGGTGAGTTCAGTTGCTCAGTCATGTCCAACTCTTTGCAACCCCATGAACCACAGCAGGCCAGGCCTAGCTGTCCATTACCAACTCCCAGAGTTTACCCAAACTCATGTCCATTGAGTCGGTGATGCCATCCAATCATCTCATCCTCTGTCGTCCCCTTCTCCTCCTGCCCTCAGTCTTTCCCAGCATCATGATCTTTTCAAATGAGTCAGTTTTTCGCATCAGGTGGCCAAAGTATTGGAGTTTCAGCTTCAACATCAGTCCTTCCAATGGACAGTTAGGATCCAGTTAGGATCCATTTTATAATATTTAAGTCCCTGATTCATTTGGCGTTTTTCCTTATGTACGGTATGGTAATTTTATCTTTTTCTAAATGGCTCTGCCCCAGCACTATGCTCCAGTGATGAAAAGTCACTTTTATCAATTTCCAATTGTACTTGGATTATTTGTGGGATTTTTAGACAGTTTTATCAGTCTATGTGTATATGTACATGTGCTAGTATCACACTTACACAGTCTGTTTTATTGTCTGATACAGGGATAAACCAGCTTGGTGGTACTCAATGTTTGTTATATTCCTCTATTTAGTTAATACTAATGGCTACAAATTAAATTTTTTTAACACAGCAGATAAGGGTAGCTCACTTTTAAAAAAAAATCTTTTGTTTTGTCCTTTCTCAATTGCATTTAAAACTAAAAAAATTTAATAGAGGTCTAACATCTTTGATTTTTTTTAATTACAGCATCCAAAATGTTAAACCTGTAATTGTTGATGAGCATTTTATTTAGAAAAAAATACACTAAATAAACAGACCTCTCATTTACCTGACATTTTGGTACAAGTTACATGAAAGTAATACAGTTCCAATATGACAAAATTTGTATACACTCATCTATTTTGAAGGTAACTGTTTATGTGTTTCATATATCCACAATGTAAAAGACAATTTGATTTTATAATGAAAACTCAGTATCCATTTTAGATCTCTGCTGCTAAGTCGTTTCAGTCGTGTCCGACTCTGTGCGACCCCATAGACGGCAGCCCACCAGGCTCCCCCATCCCTGGGATTCTCCAGGCAAGAACACTGGAGTGGGTTGCCATTTCCTTCTCCAGTGCATGAAAGTGAAAAGGGAAAGTGAAGTCGCTCAGTCGTGTCCGACTCTTAGCGACCCCATGGACTGCAGCCTATCAGGCTCCTCCGTCCACAGGATTTTCCAGGCAAGAGTACTGGAGTGGGCTGCCATAGCCTTCTCCGACTCTATTTTATTATGCCAGACTTGGGAATGGGAGGAGTACTTAGATGTTTGTTTCTACAATTCCCAAGTGATATTTTTCTTCCAAATTTTTATTCCCTTTTCCCCCCTATTTCTTCCTTTGAAGTTAGGCCCTCAGCCATTACTTCCTGCTCTAATGACCTGTATTTACCCTAATTATCATTTTTTCATCTTCCAATGTACTACTTCCAATCTACCTTGTTCTGATTAGGAAGGTAATTAATCTAATTAGAAATGTATAAAATTAGAATAAAATAGTTCAGAGTAACGTAAATGAATTCTAAGTGTGAATATCACAGTTTATATTATGCTGTTAAAAAGGATTTTTTCCTGGAACTTTCTAATTCTGAAGTCAAGTTAAACATCTGCTACAAAGTAAGAATTCTTCCTCTTTCTTATTCCTGAGAGAGCTATCATCTCAACAATTCGTAAGTAGGTATCTCAAAATCATCCAAGAAACCATAATCCAAACCAAACAGTTCAGGTAACTACCAATAATCTTCCCTATTTTTCACTAAAACTAATCTCCCTAAAATTTTTATCCATTGATCTTACTGTTACCTTCTGGTATAAATAAATTCCCCTTCTATTATGATGACAATCTTTCAAATACCTGTTTCTCCAAATCTTATTTCAAGATCGCATTCTATAGCTCTTTCAATAGTTAAAATAAAATGGTTTACCAAACTGTACTATCCAGGCCTTATGATAAGGTAGTATTTCTTATAAAGATTCCATTTGAATCTGATTCCATGTGGCTGAAGTGAATTTATGATTCACTTTTAAATAACCAATGAAGTTACGGATACACTTTTTAGAAAGTGTATGATGTGGCTGTAAGTCATAATCAGTCTGGAGAAAAGAACTTTCATTAGAAATTTGACAGTGACTTACCATAGACATCTGAGGGTCAGGAACTTTCACTATCTCAAAGCTTGTTAAAATCGGAGATGACTCATCACCATCCTGGATCACAATGCAACAAGTTCAAAAAATACATACACATATATATTTAACCAAATGGCAAGAGACAATACATGAGCATGTGTACTCTAATGTATTTTAATTTTTAAACAACCTCATTCCTCCCTTTAAAAATTATAATCTTTCAACTATATTTTAAGTCCATTTGTTACATATACATATCCATGTGTTACCTTCTGTTGCTGGTGAAATATTTTGAGAAAAATAAAATTTAACAATTAAGAAAACCTGTATTATACAGTTATTAGAGATATGATGTCTGGAAAATTAGTAGACTATACTTGTCAGGATTTTGTTTTAAACTTTGTTTATAATGACTGAGTCAAAATAATATGTCCTAATTTTAAAACTCAGAACAAAAAAATCAAAGAGTATAATTAAAATATGGCACAATGGATGTGTCACATTATTTGCAAAAACTACTTAGCAGATTTTGGTAATTTTTCAAATTACCACAATTAAGTTCCACTCAGAAAAGTAGAATTTTACATGTGGGTCAACATTACTCAAAGTTATACCCAACTAGAAACTCAGAAGCATTGCTTCTCAGAGGACACTTATTCAACACCATGCAAGCTAGAATAACAAGAATCAATTCTTATGAAATAAAACTGTCTTATTTTGTTGGTATTATCATTTTTGAAGAACTCTGGCTTTTATGTTTACCCAATTCAGGGAAGAAAGGTAATTTGGCCTAATAAATGTCACTGCATACATCCTGGAAAAGGGTAAACTAATTTAGGTTGAAATATCATTTCCTCACAAGTGTACACCTAACATCAAATTTTTCTGTCAACTTCCAAATGCTAGAATATTTTCAATTTTACATATGTGTAACAAAATCAGGGGAGACTGAAAGAGGGGGAGTATTGTGACTTTACTTTAGGTTCAGTAATTGAGTCTTAGAGAAAACCACAAATTCCCACAGCCGTTGTTTAACAGGCTGGTTCTCAGTCACAACACCAAAAAACACATTTATCAACCCAACTGTGACAAGTAATCTTCACTAAGGCTATCTGTCACAGAAGACAGGTGACAAGAAAGTCTATTTCCATTAGATTCAATACACTGGCCCAGAAATCTTTACACTAAGTGGAAATATGACAGGAAAGGTAGACAGGCATTAATTTATTGGCAATTTTCAAGAAGCAGTTTGAAAGGGGTCAAGAACCTTTTCAAAAATACTTGAAATTCTTCTAATTTCTATTGTTATTATTTCATCTATTATCAAAGCTATCTTTCAAAAGATCCTACACATCTCCAGTGTTTGAAAATACCATCACCATTAGCATGCTTTTGCAATATAAAATCCACATGGGTGGGAAATACTGCTTTTAATGAAATTACATATAGTAAAAATTTAAAAAGTGATTTTATTAAAATGTATTGGTAACAAAACAATTTCACTCACATACACTACCCTTCCTTTTTAACAGTTTTTCTAATGAATAAACAGAGTGTTAAATCGTTTACCTTCCTATCTTTTTTTTCCCCCTAGAGAACATAATTTATAAAATAAAAAGCTGAAACAAGTTAACTTTTTTAACCTTTTTTTCAAAGGAAAGGGTAAAAGATAATGAACAACTTAGCTCTCTGCTGGAAGAAATATTATTCCTTTATGCCATGTATCAAAAATCTGTCCTCATTCACACTGACTCTGACTTACAGTCCTCAGAAGCACTTCCCTCGGTACTTTCACAATAACAGAAGGTGCCTAGTTTATGTGCTTTTGAACTCCACATACTATTATTTCTGTAGTAGTGAAACGAAGACCCATCAATAAGCATTAAAGCATAGATATTTTTCATGTAGCTAGATATCAAACACACAACTACTTTCTTTTGGCAATGAACAAACCAGAGCAAATTAACTGCATACTTTTACCACTCAGACTACTGATAACATGGTTTTCTTTATTTTGCATGTACTTTATAAATAAATGAACATTTAAAAGCTCTTTCATAAGCATACTTATGTTAGGGTCACATATACAGTTTCAACACATTATATACATACTTATATACAAACATACCCTTAACTTTCAATAGTCTAACACATAAAAAATATGATACCCTCTTTTTACTTTTCAAGTGGATACTAACTGTTAATGAAGCTATTGCTTTAATGTCCTACTTGGCAATTTAGAGAACAATTAATCAAAAAGTTTTTAATCTCTTGCATATTTATTGAATTCTGTAACCCAGAAATGCATTATATGAATGATCAGCTTTTGTAATCTTGTTCTACCTAAATGATTTGATTTGTATATATATAAACAGCTGCTGCTGACAGCTGTCTGCTGCCATCTTGTAGCCAAATAATTCATCCCAGCAGGAACAACAGTAATTTTTTTTAATGTTTCCCCTCCCCTCTACCTTAGCGATCATAAACAGTTCCAAGGAAAATACCTTTTCATAATAAACAATACCGTATTCCTTATCATCACACTTGACACATCGAAACTCAACCATCAAGTACATGAAATTAGAACTTCGTTTTTCACTCTAAAAAAGAAAAAAATTATGAAAAATGATTTTCTTCAACATCAGTTTGTATCTTACTCCCAATTCAGTAGTACATGGAATCCATCAAATACAAGTTCAAATGTAACACATGTTTATGCCATTATTATAAGTGTACTGTTTTATATACTACTACCATTTCGCTACTGCCTTATCCAGAAGTGCCTACTACTCACTTGTAACTCCCTCCTCAAACTTAATGAAATTTTTGGTTTCTTCAGTAGTATGAATTTTATTACATAACATTGTAAAGGTATTTAGTATACATTTGCAGGAAAATTATTTTATCTCAAAAAAAATACGATTTTTGTATTTCTAAAAATTTTAAGCAAAGAACTGTTCACTCTTAAACCCTATGGACTAAGCCAAATATAAAAGTTAATATAACAAAAACAAAGGTAAAACAAAGTATGTAACTAAGGACCGAGGTCATTTGAGCTTAATAGATACAACATTTACAAGTTTTTGACAATTTATAAATGGTCTTAAAATAACTTGCAATCATTTGTATAAACACTTTAAATACACTGGGGAACAGTTACTCTTCCCCAACATATAAAATGTTGGCTGTGTGTATAACTGCATTCCCTTAAGAAAGCAAATATTATGTTAATAATGAAGTGAAAAAAAGAAACTTAAAAGGGTGATTAGTTCTAACCCAAATCAGTTTGAAAAATGGCTCTAAATCTATAGGTATATAATCACAAGGCTCTAAGAAGGTCACTTAAACTGTTCAGCTTTATGAAGCGCATTATAGTCTATTATGATAATGGTAATGGCCTCTTAGCCTCTTATCTTTTAAAGAGTGTGGATAGAGTGAGAAAAGCGCTGGGCAAAGTATGCGCTAATGTTACATTTTCTACACCCAGAGGTATGTAAGTTGACGAATAGAAGCATTTTTCGATTAAACTGTTTTTGGAATGTGACAACTATAAAAATTCAAAACAGTAAATCTTTTTTCCAGTTTCAGTATATGAGAATATGTTATGAATAAGTTTAGAAAAGATGCCCAGTATTCATACTAAATATAACTGTTGTTAGATACTACTAATTTGTTTTTAAAAATGCACAATGCTAAAATTCAACTTTTCTAAGTGTTCACTATAAAATGATCAATTTCTCTTTTCCTCCTGCTAAAAACTGTTCAGAGAACAAAAATTAAGTCAGTTGTGCCATGTGCTGATCACTATAAGCTACATATAATATAAAACTGTTATTCCTCTCTCCTAATGTGATTAATATACAATAGCTATTTCTGCTCTCTAGGCCAAACATATGGTATTTCAGTGCTAACGTACAGAAAATTTTGTTGTTCTAATTTTGTAAAGAGTTTCACTAAAGTCATGTCTTAATTAACCCTATTCTGGACCAATACACAAGATCAGGAAGTACACAAATTATCTGAACCATGTAACCTCATTAAGTGTGCACAGTCCCACATGTACTATGTAAGAGAAGGAGCATCTTAACTGGGGAGAGGAACTGCTAACGATGACTTAAGGTAACTGAAGTAAAGACGTTGTGATGTTATTAGTTGACAGACATATCCAACTTGGACATAAACTACCATATGGAGAAAGAGAGAATCTACAAGTGAGGTATCAAACTTAACACGGGCTTCACTTATATGATATTTACGATGAAAAGTAGTCAAAGGGAAGCGTTAGTCACTTAGTCGTATCCGACTGTTTGCGTCCCCATTGACTGTGGCCCACTGGGCTTCTGTCCATGGAATTCTCCAGGCAAGAATATTGATGTAGGTAGCCATTACTCTCTCCAAGAGATGTTCCTGACCCAGGCACTGAACCCCGGTCACCTGCATTGTAGAAGGATTCCTTATCGTCTGAGCCAGAGACATCTACTACTAATTTCAGGGTTCAAAAGAACACTAAAATATAAGAAAGGCAGATACCTCAAGTTTTCCTCTTATTAGCACAGAACTCACAACTAGAAGTTATCCTCAATATCTCACATATGAGAGATACTTGACAATGAATAATTCTTCTAAATAATTTTTCATTTAAAATTCTGGAGAAAAAATTTTGAAATAAAAAAGAGGGATACAACCCACCTCATTTATCATTTCTATTTCTCTAAATGTCAATCTGTCCAGCCAATCTACTTTCACCATGTGACCTTGTCGATGAGCTTTGGTGAGCTGCAAAACAAACAAAATAGAGAAAATTTTAAGAGATAGATCTCATAGAAAAGAGGATAAAGAAAGGTAAAGGGCCATTCTCACCTTCTGGGAAAGACTACATTCTACCTACAGGATGTGTACCTCTCTAAATAAATTTGCTTTCCCCTTAAAAAAAAAAAAAAGAATAATAATGATGACCAGCATGACACTGGAAGTGCTAGCTTGTGTAGTAAAACAAGGAAAAGGAAATAAACAATAAACAGATTGGGAAGAAATAATACATTTTTTAGTCAAAGGTGACATAATCATTTATGTAGAAAATATTTTAAAATGGACAAAAAAAAGCTCCTGGAATTAATAAGCAATTATAGCAAGGAGGATACAAGGTTCATATAAAAAGTTAATCTCTTTTCTATATGCAATTAATAAGTAAAACTTGAAATTAAAAACACAATTACCATTTACATTGGGCTTTCCAGGTAGCGAAGCGGTAAAGAATCCACCTACCAATGCAGGAGACGAGGAGATTCGGGTTCGATCCCTGGTCAGGAAGATCCCCGGAGAAGGAAATGGCAACCCACTCCAGTATTCTTGCCTGGAAAATTCCATGGACTGAGGAGACTGGTGGGCTACAGTCCATGGTCCCAAAGAGTCGGACACTAATCATTTATATTCTGTTCAGTTCAGTCGCTCAGTTGTGTCTGACTCTGTGACCCCATGGACTCAGCACACCAGGCTTCCCTGTCCATCACCAACTCCCAGAGCTTGTTCAAACTCATGTCATAATATAAGCTAATCATTTATAGTAGCACCCCCCCAAAATAAAATTGATATAAATCTAACAAAATATGTATAAGACCTATATGAAGAAAACTACAAAACTGAGGAACAAGATCAAAGAAAACTAAATAAATAGATACTCCAATCAGGGTAAGAAGATTCAATATTGTCAAGATGTCAGTACTTACTAACTTGACCTATAGATGCACAGCAATCTCAGTAATCAAGATAGTGTACAAAATAAAAATAAATAGATCAATGAAACACAATAGATTCCAGAAACAGATCACATAAATACAGTCAACAGATCTCTGACCGAGAAGCAGAAGCAATAAAATGGAGCAGAGTCATTTCAACAAGTATTGCTGGACTAACTGGACATGCAGATGAAAACAAATACATGTAGACAAAGACCTTACCTCCTCTACAAAGAAGAATTCAAAATGGATCACAGACCTAAATGTAAATCACAAAATACAAAACTCCTATCAGACAATATAGTAGAAAACCTAAATGACCTTGGGTATGATGACAAGTTTTTAGATGCAACACCAAAGGTGCAATCCATGAAAGAAATCATTGATAAACTGACCTCATTACAATTAAAAACTTCTCTCTGTGAAAGACAGTGTGAAGAGAATGAGAAAGCAAGTCACAGACTGGAAGAAAATATTTGTAAAAGATAAATGATAAAGAATGTCAGCCAAAATACACAAAGAACTCTTAAAACTCAACAAAAGAAAACAAGTGATCGGATTTAAAAAAATGGGCCAAAGATTTTAATAACTCACCAAAGAATAAATATGGATGGCAAATAGTTATATGAAAAAATGCACATCACATGACATCAGGGAAATGCAAATTAAAACGAGAAATCACTAAACGTCTACCAGAATGACCAAGATTGGGAAAACTGACAGCACCAACTGCAGGTGAGTACGTAGAGCTACAGGAATTCCTACTAATTGCTTGGGGGAATGCAAAATATACAGCCGCTTTAGAAGACAGTGTGGCAGCTTCATACAAAAGTAAACATACTCTTACCATACATTCCAGGAATTGCCCTTCTTGGTGTTTACCTAAAGGAGTTGAAAACTTATGCCCACACAAAAGAGTGCACATGGATATTTTTATGGCTTTACAGCTTTATTTATAATAGCCAAAACTTGGGCACAACTCAGATGGCCTTCAGTAAGTGAATGGATAAATTGATTCATTCAGACAATGTTACTTAGTACTAAAAAGAAAGGAGGTATCATACGTAAAATAGATAACCAGTGGAAATTTGCTGTATAACGCAGAGAGCTCAAGCCAGTACTCTATGACAACCTAGAGGGTGGCACAGGGTGGAAGGTGTGAGGGAGGTTCAAGAGGGAGGAGATATATGTATACACAGTTGATTTATGCTGAATCAGAAACCAACACAATATTATAAAGCAATTATTCTCTAATTTTTAAAAAAAGGAGGTATTAATCCATGAAAAGACACCAAGAAAACTTAGGTGCACATTACTTGCACATTACTAAGTGGAAGAAGCCAGTCTGAAAAAGCTACATACAATATGATTCCAACTAAAGAAAAGTAAAACTATGGAGAAAATAAAAAGATAAACAGTTGCCTTGAAACTCAACATGAAAAAAACTAAGATCATGGCATCTGGTCCCATCACTTCATGGCAAGTAGAAGGGGAAAAAGTGGAAGCAATTACAGATTTTATTTTCTTGGGCTCCAAAATCACTGTGGACAGTGACTACAGCCATGAAATTAAAAGTCACTTTCCCCCTGGAAGAAAAGCTATGACAAACACAGACAGTGTATTAAAAAGCAGAGACATTATTTTGCCAACAAAGGTCCGTCTAGTCAAGGTTATGGTTTTTCCAGCCGTCATGTATGGATGTGAGAGTTGGACGATGAAGAAAGCTGAGCGCCGAAGAATTGATGCTTTTGAACTGTGGTGTTGGAGAAGACTCTTGAGAGTCCCTTGGACTGCAAGGAGATCCAACCAGTCCATCCTAAAGGAGATCAGTCCTGGGTGTTCATTGGAAGGACCAATGTTGAAGCTGAAACTCCAATACTTTGGCCACCTCATGCGAAGAGTTGACTCATTGGAAAAGACCCTGATGCTGGGAAGGATTGGGGGCAGGAGGAGAAGGGGACGACAGAGGATGAGATGGCTGGATGGCATCACCGACTCGATGCACATGAGTTTGGGTAAACTCTGAGAGTTGGTGATGGACAGGGAAACCTGGCATGCTGAGATTCATGGGGTCGCAAAGAGTCGGACACGACTGAGCGACTGAACTGAACTGATATACAACTGAATCAGAAGAAGTTTGTAACAACTAGCCACACCCTGCCTCCCCTTTTAGTATAAAAGAAGCCTGAATTCTAACTCAGGTAAAATGGTTCTTTGAAACACTAGTTCACCATCTTCTCAATCTGTAGATTTTCAACATAAAATCACTTTTCCTTACCCTAACACCTAGTCTCTCCATTAACTGGCCTGTTATGTGGCGAGCAGTATGTGCTTGGATTCGGTAACATTAACAACAATTGATGCCAGAACTATTGTTTGTAAAACCAGTTCATTTATAGCACAGATATTAAGTAGGTGTTCATTCACCACAGGAAAGTCACTGTTTATTGACTCAATATAAAAGATGGTGCTTACTAGGCACCATCTTCTATATTATACCTGAGGACATGTAGGAATATATTGGGTTGGCCTAAAAGTTCCTTCAGTATTTGAGTAAAAATAAAAGACCTAATTTTTCATTTTCACCAAGAACTTTACTGAACAATGTATTCACCATTTTGTTCTACTACCTTCTGCCATTTTAAAGGCAACTTCATAACTCCATCTTCCCCAAACACCTTTTCTTCATAAGCAAAGAACTGTTCCAGGTGCCCTTTACATAGTCTTCCAGGGAACTGAAATTTTCTCCACTAACAGAATTCTGTAAATAGCAAAATAAATTGAAATCCAAAGATGAATACCATAGATGACTCAGAACTTCCCAGTCAAGCTTTAACAGTCTTTGTCTGTCATCAAAGAAACATACAATCTTGCAATATCCTGATGGAAGATTATGCATTTTCTGTTGACTAATTCTTACATTTTTTGTTAAGAGCTGCCTTCAGTTGGTCTAATTGGGAGCAATACTAGTTGGAACTAATCTTTCAGTTTTCCAGAAAGAGCTCATAATAGAGCACTCCCTTCCAATCCCACCATATACACAACATTACTTTCTTTGGACAAAGGCAGGTCTTTGGTGTGGTTGGTGGTGGTTCACTTCACTTGCCCCACGATATTTTCTGTTCTACATTATTGTACAGCATCAACTTGTCATTGCCCATCACAATTTGTTTTAAAAATGAAACACTGTCATTACATTTCAGTAGAGAATAGCATGTAAAATATAGTCAAGAACATTTTTTTTATGTGAAAGCCAAACATCAATGTGATTAACATGACCATGCTAATGCAAATGATTTTCAATGCTTGATATGGATATTTTCTGTGTGTTGGCTATCTCCTGAGTCCAGTAGCACTGACTGTACTCAAATAATGCCTCAATTTGATCGCTATCAACTTTAACTGGTCTACCTGACTTTGGAGAATCCTTTAGTGAGAAATCTACAGCACGAAATGCTGCAAACCACTTCTGACATGTTTGAGCAGTCACAGCACCTTCTCCATACACTACACAATATTTTTGTGTGTAAGCTGCATTTTTACTTTCCTTGAAAAACTAAAGCATAATAAGCTGAAAATGTTGCTTTTTTCCCTCCATCTTCACTATTAAAATGGCTACACAAAAACTCACCAATTTTGAATAAAAGTTTTTTTTTTAAAAAGAGAGCAAATCAAGATGGTAAAAGGAAGTATGTTCACCTCCTCCTGTGAGAGCCCCAAAATCCCAACTAGCTGTTGCACAACCATCAACAGAATGACACTGAAAACCACCCAAAAAAAGATATCCTATATTCCAAGAAAAAGGAGAAGCCACAATGAAATGGTAGGATCACAATAAAATCAAATCCTATAGAAACTGGGTGGGATCTAATGGTTTACTTTGTCATAATTTAAAAAATTAAAAAACAAAGGGACATGCTGCCAAAGAAAACAAGTTTTTTTTTTTTTTAATGCACGCTGATTTATGACCGCTGTCACAATATAACCTAACAAAATTGTTTTGAATGAAGTTAAAGACAAGTAAAAGCCATCTTACAGGAAAAAACGAACAAACCTTATGGCCAACCGAATACATTTTTTCATTTCATACCCTTTCTGCCTCTTCTACCTTTCAACTTTAACATTCTTAATAATAATGACATTCTCTCAGTTCAGTTCAGTCGCTCAGTCGTGTCCGACTCTTTGCAGTCCCGTGGACTGCAGCACACCAGGCTTCCCTGCCCATCACCAACACCCGGAGCCTGCTCAAACTCATGTCCATTGAGTCGGTGATGCCATCTAGCCATCTCATCCTCTGTCGTCCCCTTCTCCTCCTGCCCCCAATCCTTCCCAGCATCAGGGTCTTTTCCAATGAGTCAACTCTTCGCATCATGTGGCCAAAGTATTGGAGTTTCAGCTTCAACATCAGTCCTTCCAATGAACACCCAGGACTCATCTCCTTTAGGATGGACTGGTTGGATCTCCTTGCAGTTCAAGGGACTCTCAAGAGTCTTCTCCAACACCACAGTTTAAAAGCATCAATTCTTTGGCACTCAGCTTTCTTTATAGTACAACTCTCACATCCATACATGATGGCTGGAAAAACCATAGCCTTGACTAGATGGACCTTTGTTGGCAAAATAATGTCTCTGCTTTTAAATATGCTGTCTAGGCTGGTCATAACCTTCCTTCCAAGGAGTAAGCATCTTTTAATTTCATGGCTGCAGTCACCATCTCCAGTGATTTTGGAACCCCAGAAAATAAAGTCTGACACTGTTTCCACTGTTTGCCCATCTATTTGCCATGAAGTGATGGGACCAGATGCCATGATCTTAGTTTTCTGAATGTTGAGCTTTAAGCCAACTTTTTCACTCTCCTCTTTCACTTTCATCAAGACACTTTTTAGTTCCTCTTTATTTTCTGCCATAAGGGTGGTGTCATCTGCATATCTGAGGTTATTGATATTTCTCCCAGCAATCTTGATTCCAGCGTGTGCTTCTTCCAGCCCAGCATTTCTCATGATGTACTCTGCATATAAGTTAAATAAGCAGGGTGACAATATACATCCTTGATGTACTCCTTTTCCTATTTGGAACCAGTCTGTTGTTCCATGTCCAGTTCTAGCTGTTGCTTCCTGACCTGCATACAGGTTTCTCAAGAGACAGGTCAGGTGGTTTGGTATTCCCATCTCTTTCAGAATTTTCCAGTTTATTGTGATCCACACAGTCAAAGGCTTTGGCATAGTCAATAAGGCAGAAATAGTTGTTTTTCTGGAACTCTCTTGTTTGTTCGATGATCCAGCAGATGTTGGCAATTTGATCTCTGGTTCCTCTGCCTTTTCTAAAACCAGCTTGAACTTTAGAAAGGTATTTATAAAAAGGATTAAAGACCTGATTTCAGGTCCTGGTTAAACAACTTTCTGTTTACTTGAATCACTAAAATATATCACTTAACTTCTCTAAGTTTCCATCCTTTCAGGAGTTTAAAAACACTGTACATTTCATGAGGATAAAAATAGTGTATATTACAAAGCCAATCATTACACTTGCTAGAATCAAATGAAAGCAAAGCAAATAAGATCAAATAACAACAGCTAACATTTATGAGTGCTCAGTACTGTCTAGGAAGCACTACTACGAACAAAGCTGGTGGAGGTGACAGCATCTGAGCACAGCTATTTAAAATCCTAAGATGCTGTTAAAGTATTACATTCAATATGTCAGCAAATTTGGGAAACTTAACAGTGGCCACAGGACTGGAAAAGGTCAGTGTTCATTCCAATCCCAAAGAAGGGCAATGCCAAAGAATGCCAGAACTAACACATGATTGCATTCATTTCACATGCCAGCAAGGTTATGCTTGAACTCTTTCAAACTAGGCTTCAGGAGTCAGTGAACCGAGACCTTCCAGACGTTCAAGCTGGAATTAGAAAAGGCAGAGGAACTAGAGATCAAATTGCCAAAATTCACTGGAATGTAGAAAAAGCAAGGGAATTCCAGAAAAACATCTACTTCTGCCTCACTGACTACACTAAAGCCTTTGTGTGGATCACAACAAACTGTGGGAAGTTCTTAGAGATGGGAGTACAGGACTGTGTTACTTGTCTCCTGAGAAACCTACATGAGGGTAAAAAAGCAACAGTTAAAACCAGACATGGAACAACGTACTAGTTCAAAACTGGCAAAGGAGTACAACAGGCTATATAGTGAGTGTCACTATGCTTATTTAACTTATATGCAGAATGTGCTCTGTGCTTAGTTGCTCAGTCCTGTCCCCCTCTTTGCAACCCCTTGGATTGTAGCCCGCCAGGCTCCCCTGTCCATCAGGATTCTCCTGGTAAGTATACTGGAGTGGGCTGTCATGTCCTCCTTCAGGGGATCTTCCCAACCCAGGGATCAAACCCTGGTCTCTTGAATTGCAGGTGGATTCTTTACTATCTGAGCCACCAGGGAAGCCAAGCTGGATGAATCACAAGCTGGTATTAAGATTGCCAGAAAAAACATCAACAACCTCAGATATGCAGATGACACCACCGTAATGGCAGAAAGGGAAGAAGAACTAAAGAGTCTCTTAATGAAGGTGAAAGAGGAAGAGTGGAAAAGCTGGCTTAAAACTCAACATTCAAAAAACTAAGATCGTTGGAGAAGGAAATGGCAACCCACTCCAGCATTCCTGCCTGGAAAATCCCATGATCGGAGGAACCTGGTAGGCTACAGTCCACGGGGTCGCAAAGAGTCGGACACAACCGAGCAACTAAACGTTTCAAGCCCTGATAATACTGTTTGACAGGAGAAATAACACACACACACCAAAAACCAAAAACTAAGATCATGGCATCCAGCATCATCACTTGATGGCAAACTGAGGAAAAGTAGAAACAGTGACAGACTTTATTTTCTTGTGCTCCAAAATCACTGCGGAAGGTGACTGTAGCCATGAAATTAAGATGCTTGCTCCTTGGAAAAAGGCTATGACAAACCTACATAACATATTAAAAGGCAGAGATATCACTTTGCCAACAAAAGGCTGCAGAATCAAAGCTATGGTTTTTCGGGGATTCCCTGGTGGCTCAAATGGTAAAGAATCCGCCTGCAACGTTAGAGACATGGGTTCAAACCTTGGGTCAGAAAGATTCTCTGGAGAAGGGAATGGCCACCCACTCCAGTATTCTTCCCTGGAGAATTCCATGTGCAAAGGATTGCTATATTCTATGGGGTCAGAAAGACTCGGACGTGACTAAGTGACTAACATATATAGGGTTTTTCTGGTAGTCATGTACAGATGTAAGATTTGGACCATAAAGAAGGTTGAGTGACCAAGAATTGATGTTTTCAAAGTGTAGTGCTGGAGAAGACTCTTGGGAGTCCCTTGGACTGCAAGGAGATCAAACCAGTCAATCCTAAAGGAAATCAACCCTGAATATTCGTCAGAAGTACTGATGCTGAAGCTGAAGCTTCAACAGTTTTGCCACCTGAGTCAAAGAGCTGACTCACTGGAAAAGACCCTAATGCTGGGAAAGATTGAGGGCAGGAGGAGAAGTGAACAATAGAGGATGAGATGGTTGGACATGAGTTTGAGCAAACCCTAGGAGATAGTGAACGATTGGGAAGCCTGGCGTGCTGCAGTCCATGGGTTTGCAAAGTGTCAGACGTGACTTAGCAACTGAACAACAGCTGTCCCATAATATGTTAAATCCTTTAACTATTTAACCTCATTTTTTATCTAGTCTTCATAGAAACTCAAAAAAGTAGATATAATGATTACTCCTATTTATAGATGAGGAATTCAGTACTTAGTAAAGGTTAAGTAGCTATCCAATATCACAATAAACAAGACACAATTGGAATTTGAATGAAAAACAGTCTTCATTTTAGTTCCTGATCCTTGCTAAAGGGTTTTAGAGCTGTTAATGCTGTTTATACATGCAAGGTGATTATTCCTGTTTTAGTATTACTCATAATGTCACTGATAATAACAGCTTCAACCTGGTAATCTAGTTCTTAGATCTCCAACATTTAGGAGTGTATCTTCAACAAACAGAAGTGATGATGGTGGCGATAAAGAGGACTTGCCCACATACTTAAAATCTCAGTGAACTCCTCTAAATTAATAGCTCAAGACAAGTACAATGCAGTTCATTCAATGTAAAATATTTACTTTCAAGGGTAAATATTTCAGCAGGTCAATTAGTACTGTAAAATAATTTAAACAGCCTCAATTTCATTCACAAAATTATGTAACCAGAAAATTTCTTGTTACCTTAATCTCAACTGTAAAGGATTATTTTGTGATCATGCTAATTAGTCAGTGTTTATTCAAAACATACAGTATATTCAAGGAACTAGAGAAATGATGTCAAGAGAGAAAGAGGAAAAGAACTTTAAAGATTTCCCCAAACTGAGAGAAATATCTCAAAAACTTTCCAGCTCCTTCAGGGTCCTTCATGACTAAGAAATTAATAGTCTCCTGAAGACTAATTCGCAACTTGCCTTGAAAAATGGTGTCCTGGGTAACAGACACAAGTAGCATGGTTACCATAAAGATACTATAGCTATCCACCATTTAAAAGTGACTGAACTGGCACTCTAGACAGAGCTGCTCAATAGAACTTGCTCAATAGAACTTTCGGCAATAATGGAATATTCCCTACCTGCAGTGTCTACTAAGTAACCACTAGCCACATGCGGCTATGGAGCATTTGAAATGTGATTATGGTAACAAAGCAACTGATTTTAAATTTTATTTAATTTTAATTAAGTTGCCATATGTGAATTGAGGCTATTATGATAGTACAGGTCTACATCATAAGGTTAAAAATAACCCTTTAAATTGATTGGCATGAACCTAAGTTCAGGATACTAACTTTTTCTGGATGAACTAAAATAAATCCAGTTCCTGTGGTTACAAACCTGAGTCTGGACTCTGGAGCCACAATCACCCCTTCAAGGCACTCTAAGGGTCAGCCTGAAACATAACCACATCCTACCACGACTTCTCTGTAGCAGCGCTCACCTATACCCTCTCCCTAACATTCCCTACCCTATCTGTGTCACACAGACCACAAAGCATTTTTCAAATATCCTTACTTTCTTTTGCCTCCTCTTAATCAAATTGACAGAAACTAAAGCACATTCCAAAGGCAACAAGCAGAGCTGCCAAAATGAAGACAGTGGATATGGATGCTTTTATCTCAAGACATGAACTCAAATATAAATCAAACACTAAAACTTAGTAGTCACATCCAAAACCCCAGGTGGATATGCATCCTAGTCATAAAACTCTTAAAATATGACAAGCTGAAAAATGGAGCAGATGGAAACTGCTCAAGTAACACCCATAATTAATAAAAGGCTGGGTCACAGACAACCAAAGTGTAATAAAATGCCCAAGAGGTCTGGCCTTTTATTATTTCCACAAATCAATTCTAACAAAAAGTAACTACACATTAATAAAATTTAACTGGGGAAATTTAGAGATGGGAGAGAGAAGATAATGAGAACAATGGGGGAAAGAATGTATTTCAATACATTCACTTTCTTCCTGTTCCCTCCTAAGTCTAAGAAATTCAAGTTATAAAAAGTAAGAACTAAACTGAACACTAGCTCTGTTCTGTTTCCTTTTCTTACACTCAAGTTTTCCTCAAACGAAAACTAAGCATGTTCAAAAAATGATGTAAAATCATTAAAGGTTCACTCCACTAAAACTATTCCGGGAGAATTTTAACTTTTAGAAAATGTTAAACCTAGAAATCAGGCTTTTAAACTTCAATTATTCAAATTGCAGTTATAATTTAACTTTCAGATCTATCAATAAGAACTAGAATATTTGGTACAGCTTGAGTTTGAGGTTCTTTGCTTAGTAATTATGTAACACTGTCTTTTCACAGGCTGTTTAAAAAGTTCATCTTCATTTCCTAGCCCTCTTATCCTATTAACTGGATGCAATCAAGACTAAAACAGCTCTTTAACTGAATAAACTCTCTTAAACTGTAGTTTGAAAACTATCATTTTGCTATTTATTTTGGCTTACAGGATGCATGGAAACTACACTTTGCTATTATTAAAATTAATACACACCTTTTTACTTTTAAGCTGACAGACAGGAAGTTAGCGGAGAGCAAGGAGAGGTGATTCCCTTCAACTAACTGTCCAATAGCCTCATAATCTCACCAAGCAATTTACCAGCCCCACCCCAAATACGCCCACCATTACTCCAAAAATAATCAGGCGGCTGTAAAAACCCCCAACAGCCCTACTGGCAGGACTTTCCCTACTCTAGCACATTGATACACCCCTAACTATCCAGTTCTAAGGTAACCTTTGGTGGCCATTGGACTGATGAACTGCTCATAAATATTCCTTGAAAACATACATCTAATTATAACAGACTGAATTATGCAAAGGACATGTGCAGTAGAGCATCCTTCTATGTTACTGTAACTTGCAGCTGTTATGCAACAAACTCCTTGGATTATGCAAGTGATCCTGCATTAAAAACTGTACCCCAACCGTCCAGGGACATCTGCCTCCCCTGGCAGCAGCCCACCTCTCTCATGAGGTGTTCTCTCTGTTCTTTCTTTGTGTGTGCTTAGTCAGATCCAACTCTTAGCAATTTGTTCTTCCTTTCCTTATTGTTAATAAACCTTCTTGCAATGTGGTAAGATCTTAAATTCTTTGCATCCCTACCAAGAACCAAGGCCCACAGGAGGAAGCGTCTCCAGACTCCTTCTGCTAACAAAGCCACCTTCTTAAATAATTAGAAACAATCAGAGTAAATTCACTGGCTGAAAAATCAAAGTACAATAAGAAAGAAATAATTCAGTTCTAACCACTTAAACATCTATTAGAATACTCATTTCTTTTCTTAAAATGATAGTGTGAGAAATAGAAGTATCTGTTCCTTTTACATGAAAATGGAAGCATGAGCACAGACATTCTTTCCCCAGGTTTTAAAAGTATACTGTACCACAGTTTCAAAACACTTTGGAGAATGACAATATGACAGGACAAACTTTTTAATATGGAACCAGAAAACTGAGAGGAAGAGAGGAGGAGGAAGAAAGAGCTACTGTGGCATAATTGAAGAAAAAACAATACCAAAATATACTTTTAATTCAGAGCATACCTAGTATCAAAGTGTACCCCTCTTTGATAAGTTTAGAAATTAAGATCACAACAAATACCACAGTATACTTTTTCTGGTGTAACACAAAGGAAATACTCAGGAAGCCAGTCTGAAAAATTTAAGTCAAAAAACAGGCACTAATCAAACAACAATAAAAACAAAATCCAAGAACATAAGCAGATCATTCACACTAGGCAGGTCCTAAACAATGCCTTCCTCCAGGCCTATGTATTACAGAAGAAAAGGAATGGCAAGAACAACAGTCCCACACTTGCAGACAATGACTGCATGTTTTTTCTTCTACTAACGTGGAGAGAAAAAAATCCCCATTATTTGCTAGGTCAGTGCTTTTAGAATCATAGAATATGAACTGCTACACTGGAGTATAAAATGAAGCAGGGCAAAAGCTAACAGGGTTTTGTCAAGAGAACAGACTGGCATAGCCAACACTGTTTCCAACAGCACAGGAGAAGACTCTACACATGGACATCACCAGATGGTCAATAGTGAAATCAGATTTATTGTATTCTTTCCAGCCAATGATGGAGAAGCTCAATACAGTCAATAAAAACAAGACCTGGAGCCGACTGAGGCTCAGATCATGAGCTCCTTACTACAAAATTTAGGCTTAAATTGAAGAAAGTAGGGAAAACCATTAGGCCATTCTGGTATGATTGAAATCAAATCCCTTATGATTATACAATGGAGGTGACATATAGATTCAAGGAATTAGATCTGATAAAGAAGTACAACTATGAATGGAGGTTTATAACACTGTACAGGAGGTGGTAACCCAAACCATCCCCATGAAAAAGAAATGCAAGAAGGTAAAGTGGTTGTGTGAGAAGGCTTTACAAATAGCTGAGGAAAGAAGAGAAGCAAAAGGCAAGGGAGAAAGGGAAAGATATATTCAAAAGAATGAAGAATTCCAGAGAACAGCAAGGAGAAATAAAAAGCCCTTCTTACATGAACAATGTGAAGAAACAGAGGAAAACAGTAGAATGGCAAAGACTAGACACCTCTTCTAAAGAACTGGGAGATATCAAGGGAACATTTCATGCAAAGATGGGCACAATAAAGGACAGATACAGTATGGACCTAACAGAAGCAGAAGCAATTAAGAAAAGGTAGCAGGAATATACAGAAGAACTATACAGAAAGGGTCTTAATGACCCAGATAACCACAATGGTGTGGTCATTCACCTAGATCCAGACATCCTGGAGTGTAAAGTCAAGTAGGCCTTAGAAAGTATTACTACAAAGCTAGTGGAAGTGATGGGTACCTAGCTGAGCTATTTAAAATCTAAAAAGATGATGCTGTGAAAGTGCTGCATACAATATATCAGCAAATTTGGAAAACTCAGCAGTGGCCACAGGAATGGAAAAGGTCAATTTTCATTCCAATCCCAGAGAATGGCAATGCCAAAGAATGTTCAAACTACCGTACAACTGTGCTCATTTCACATGCTAGCAAGGTTATGCTCAAAATGCTTCAGGCTAGGCTTTAGCAGTATGTGAACCAAGAACTTCCAGATGAACAAGCTGGATTTAGGAAAGGCAGAGGAACTAGAGAGCAAAATGTCAACATTTGTTGGATCATGACAAAGCAAGGGAATTCCAGAAAAGCATCTATTTCTTCTTCATTGGCTACGCTAAAGCCTTTCACTGTGTGGATCACAATGATCTATGGAAAATTCTTGAAGAGATGGGAGTATCAGACCACCTTACCTATCTCCCAAGAAACCTGTATATGGGTCAAGAAGCAACAGTTAGAACTGGATATGGAATAATGGACTGCTTCAAAATTGGGAAAGAAATACAACAAGGGTATATATTGTCACCTTGCTTATATAACTTATATGTAGAGTACATCATGTGAAATGTGGGGCTGGATGAATCACAAGCTGGAATCAAGACTGGCAGGAGAAATATCAACAACTTCAGAAATTCAGATGATATCACTCTAAGGGCAGAAAGGGAAGAGGAACTAAAGAGCCTCTTGATGAGGGTGAAAAAAACTGGCTTAAAACTCAACATTCAAAAACCTAGGATCATGATTTCTAGTCTCATCACTTTATAGCAAACAAAAAACAAAAAAGTGGAAGCAGTGACAGATTTTATTTTCCTGGGCTTCAAAATCACTGCAGCCATGAAATTAAAAGGAAGTAAAACTATGACAAACCTAGATAGTGTATTAAAAAGCAGAGACACCACTTTGTCAAAGACAAAGGTGCATTTAGTCAAAGGAATGGTTTTTCCAGTGTCATGTACAGACATGAGAGTTGGACCATAAAGAAGGCTGAGAACCAAATACTTTCAAATTGTGGTGCTGGAAAAGACTCCTGAAAGTTTCTTGGATTGCAAAGAGATCAAACCTATCATTCTGAAGGGAATTAACCCTAAATATTCTTTGGCAAGACTGATGCTGAAGCTGAAGCTCCAGTACTCAGGCCACATGACGTGAAGAGTTGCCTCACTGGAAAAGACCCTGAGGCTGGGAAAGACTGAAGGCATAAGGAGAAGGGGGCAGGAGAGGATGAGATGGTTAGAGAGCATCACTGACTCAATGGACATGTATTTGAGCAAACTCCAAATTGGAAAAGGAGTACATCAACGCTATATATTGTCACCCTGCTTATTTAACTTATATGCAAAGAATATCATGCAAAATGCATGATGAAGCACAAGCTGGAATCAAGACTGCTGGGAGAAATATCAATAACCTCAGGTATGCAGATGACACCATCCTTACAACAGAAAGTGAAGAGGAACTAAAGAGTTTCTTAATGAAAGTGAAAGAGGAGAGTGAAAAAGTTGGCTTAAAACTCAACATTCAGAAAACTAAGATCACAGCATCTGGTCCCATCACTTCCTGGCAAATAGATGGGGAAATAATGGAAACAGTGGCAGACGTTATTTTCTTGGGCTCCAGAATCACTGCAGATGGTGACTGCAGCCATGAAATTAAAAGACGCTTGCTCCTTGGGAGAAAAGCTATGATAAACCTAGACAGCATATTAAAAAGCAGAGACATTACTTTGTCAACAAAAGTCCATCTATTCAAAAGCTATGGTTTTTCCAGTAGTCATGTATGGATGTGAGAGTTGGACTACAAGGAAAGCTGAGTGCCGAAGAATTGATGCTTTTGAACTGTGGAGTTGGAGAAGACTCTTGAGAGTCCCTTGGACTGCAAGGAGATCCAATCAGTCAATCCTAAAGGAAATCAGTCCTGAATATTTATTGGAAAGACTAATGCTGAAGCTGAAGCTCCAATACTTTGGCCACCTGTTGTGAAGAACTGACTCATTGGAAAAGACCCTGATGCTGGGAAAGATTGAAGGCAAGAGGAGAAGGGGACGACAGAGGATGAGATGGTTGGATGGCATCACCAACTCGATGGACATGAGTTTGAGTAAGCTCCAGAAGATGGTGATGGACAGGGGAGCCTGGCGTGCTGCAGTCCATGGGATTGCTAAGAGTCGGACACGACCGAGTGACTGAACTGAACCAGGAGATAGTGGAGAACAGAAGAGCCTGGAATGCTGCTACCTATGTGGTGGCAAAGAGTCAGACACAACTTAGCGACTGAACAACAGCAACACAACAGAACAACAACAATAATATGTACAATAAAAGCATAAAGTGGTTTTACGTTTGTCTTTGCTGTAAGGATGTTTTAAGAGTTTATATGATCCTACTATTCTATGAATCAAAGATATTAACTATAATACAAGTTCTGAGAGAAATTTGAAATTTTACATGTTCTTTTATATTTATTGGTATTTATGGTACTTGTTGATATTGATTTGTAAGGCTGGTTACCTTAAATTGACTACTAAAATTAAAATTTTCATCGTAATCATTAAATGGTGAAAAGCAAAATCTCTACTATAATCATTCAATTAAAGTCATAATTAAAAAAGTAACTGGGAAAAATTAGGAACATATGAATAGAAGCCAATAATATTTGTTTAATATAAGTGAAACAAAGTGGATGCACTGTGCGATTACACAGCTTTATATTTCTTGACTCAGTCATTTCTCCTCAAATTCAGAATTTTGTTATTACATGCATCATAATATTCATTCTCATAATGAACGCTGTTCTTAAAGGCAATTTAAGAGGTTTTCCTGCATTTGAGATATAAGCTTATAGCTTATAAATGAGCTGATTTTGATACAATTTCTATTATTCACAGTTTATAAAAGTCCGAGAGTAACTTCAATAAAATAGCATCACTAAGATAAATTCTTAAAGAGAAAGTATACATATGGAAAGTGTAAAAGGTTTCCTATATTATATGTAAGAATGTAAACAAAATCTCACAATGAGTAGCTGAACTGAAAGCTAATTATTTATTTAATTATGGAGGGGAACAGTACTTATGGAAAACATAAGTAATTTGGTCAAAATGCTTATTAAGAAGCTCTGATACAATTTTTCCATAAAAGAGACACACAAAAAGACAAAATAAACTTGAAAAAAAATTATATTGAAGCACAAAGCTTAGACACTCCAAGTGCTTATTCTTTATAATTAGGATTTCTTCCACATGTAGGTTGAGGCAACAAGTTGTAAAATGTTTGGCACCAAAACTTTCTCCAGACATTATAGAATCATCCATAACTAGTAAGTTCAGAAAGGAAAACTACATGTAAAAATTAGTCTCATGTCTTAACTAAAGTATTGTAAAAGGATATTTAAACAGTATCTAACATAGTACTTTTTTTTTTGCCACATATAGGCTTTTTTGTTGAAATATAGTTGATTTGCAATATTATGTTTCATGCATACAGCAAAGTGAATCGAACAAACGTGTTTGTGTACACTTTTTTCAATTATTGTCCAACACAGATTATAACAAGATACTGATCACTTTTCTCAATTATTTTCCATTACAGGTTATTACAAGATAATGGATATAGTTCCCTGTGCTGTTTGCAGCAACAGAGACACAGATATAGAGAACGAGCATGCAGACACAGCCGGGGGAAGAGTGGGATGAACTGAGAGAGCAGTGCTGATGTAACACACTCCCACGTGTAAAACAGACAGCTGGTGGGAAGCCACTACATAACATAGTACTGTCTGAACAGATACTCACAAAATAAGTTAAACTGTCGTGATTTAAAAAAAGAATTTAACTTAGAAATATAAAAGCTAAATGAAAACACTTCATTAACATAATTTTGAAAGAAAGAGGTATAACTCAGTTTACAAAAAGAGGAGTATGGTGGAGTGAGGGCAATTTAAACTAGCTAATATAAGGAATTTTCATTTTCAAACAATATAAGAATCTCCAGGATGTAATAACACATGCATCTTTCAGATTATGTGACCAAAAAAGGAAGGTGATCATCCTGAAAGTATCACCAAAAGCTCTATGTTTTCGAATCCGTTGGAGTTTCAGATACAAAAAGCAATGTTACATGATTCTCTTTATATGAAATATCCTACACTGGAAAATCCACAGAGATAGAAAGTAGATTAGTAGTTGCTAGGGGCTGGAGAGAGGAGAGAACAGGGAATGACTGCTAATGGGTACACGGTTACATTTTTGATAAAAATGGTCTAAAGGTAGAGTGGTAATGATCGCACAACTCTGTGAATTCACTAAAAAAAAAATCACTGAACAGTACACTTTCCAAGTGTGAACTTTATGGTACGTGAATTATATTTCAATAAAACTATTATTAAAAGATTGAATTTAAATTAAAAAGTAACCTCACAGAATTTATAATGTCAATTTATACAACAGATTATTATTCAAAGCGTTCCACCTGTTTCAATAATTTCTTTTTTACCTTGGCAAGGCGACTCATCTGATCCTCTGAGAGAGTACTGCTTGTTCTGCCAGGAGTTTTCGTGGGTTCTGATCCATCTGCTTCCACGTTAGGCCAGACTTTCAAGTCATGCATCCCTTGGCGAAACATGCTAGGCAAAAAGAGAATGTTCAGCACAGAATTAATGTAGTTCATTATGGGAAACTTTAGATCTCTAAATAGAGACAATTCCAGCAAGTCTCCAGTGGAATATAAAGCAATTAACCAAGCAACTGAATCCACGTGGCACTGTTTTTCACGTCCTTCTTTTTTCCTTCAAGCAGTTAGACCTATTACAGATATTCCAAAGGTAGAGTGCAAAAAGAGAAGCATGAGGAATACGCTACACGCACTTCATCACTTCAGTGGAGATCTTAGAAACAGAAACCAAATTTCCACCCAGAGACAGAATGTCACATATACATCGATTGACACTAAAATTAAAATAATTATATAACTTTCTACTTTAAGTGACAGTTCAGCATAGTATTAATAGACAGTGGTGTTGAACAGCTGGGATTTGGATCCCTGCTGTGCCAACTATTACTTATAAGACTTTTGATAAATTACTTAACATCTCTGTGTTAGCTTCCTCATCTATAAAATGAAACTATAAAGAGTAACTGTGTCTTAGAGTTAGAAATATTAAATAAACCAGTACAAGTAAAAAGTACTTAGAATAGTGCCTATCATATAATGAGTACTCAACAAATATAAGCTACTATTTTCCTTTTCGCTGGGTAGAGGCTTATTTTTCTCCTGTCTTCTTTTGCATAAGAGAGATGTCTAACAGGGAATACAATACTGTATTCAGTAAGAAAACATGGCCATGTCTACAAACCAGAAATTTAACATATCGTAAGAATTCAGACTGAGCTGGATGATCCTACTTTAAACTGAAAGACTGTATCACCTTTGTCACACTTTTGCTTCCTTCAAAAACTATCAAAGAGGAGTCAAGATGGCAGAATAGAAGGACGCGGAATTCATGTCTCCTCACCAGTACATCAAGAATATATCTATAAATGGAACAATTCTCACACACAGCACCTGCTGAACATTAGAAGAAGACTTGGAACACCTAAAAGGACAAGAAAAATCCCCTCGCAGTGGGAGTAAGAAAAAAGAAAGAAAAGAGAAAGAATCAAAAAGGCAACAGCAACCCTGGGGGGAAGCTGAAGGTGAGAAGAGGTTCCTGCAATCAGAAAATCCCCTCATGGTGGGGAAATCAGCGGGGACAGAAAGGGACCTTCAGAGGATCAAAGGAGAACACGGTGGAACATCTGGGGAAGGCAGGACAAAGTAAGAACTGTGCACACAGTCTGTATTGCAGCCTTGCCCAGCCCAGCCTGAGTTATGTGTTTTCCGTCGAGAAGAGGGCTGGGTGCTAGAAAGTGGGGTTTGGAGCGTGGACCCAGGAAGGGGACAGCTGTTGGTTGTGAAGAGAGCCTGAATGGACAGGAGTAAGGAGTTCAACAATTGAGAAAGTCTGCAGAAGAAGGCCAGGACACCATAAAAGCAAGGCATCAGTGCTGAGTGGTGAGCAACAGACAGGGCTGTCACTGTAATCCCCATCCCCACCCACCCGCTTCAGCCCCTACAGGCAATGGGAGGTGCAGGCATCTGAGCAGGCTCACCACCTCCCAACACACCTCAAGCCAAGGTCTCCTCTGCCAGTATAGGCTCCAGCATCCTGAGCATCATCCATCCCAAAGCCTCCTTCAAAATCAGCCCTGGGGGCCACTGCCCAAGACAGGAATCTGCCAATGCTGGTGGGGGCTGAGGCGACTGAGTACAAAAGTATGGGGCTAAGAGCACAAAGGTGAAGGAATTCCAGCTGAGCCACTTCAAATCCTAAAAGATGATGCTGTTAAAGTGCTGCACTCAACAGGCCTCCAAATTTGGTAAACTCAGCAGTGGCCACAGGGCTGGAAAAGGTCAGTTCTCATTTCAGTCCCAAAGAAAGGCAATGTCAAAGAATGTTCAACCTACCACACAAATGCACTTATTTCACATGCTATCAAAGTAATGCTCAAAATTCTAGGCTTCAACAGTATGTGAACAGAGAACTTCCAGATGTTCAAGCTGGATTTAGAAAAGGCAGACAAACCAGAGATCAAATTGCCAACCTCTGCTGAATCATGGCAAAAGCAAGAGAATTCCAGAAAAACATCTACTACTGCTTCACTGACTACTTAAAACCTTTGACTATGTAGATTACAACAAATTGTAGAAAAGTCTCAAAGAGATGAGAATACCAGACCACCTTACCTGTCTCGTGAGAAATCTGTATGCAGGTCAAGAAGCAACAGTTCGAACAGGACATGGAACAACAGACTGCTTCAAAATTGGGAAAGGAGTATGTCAAGTACAATACAATATATGTCAACCCGCTTATTTAAATTATATGCAGAGTACATCAAGATAAATGCCAGGCTGGATGAAGCACAAGCTAGAATCAAGATTGCCCAGGGAAATATTAATAACCTCAGGTATGCAGATGACACCACCCTTAAGGCAGAAAGTGAAGAGGAACTAAAGAGCCTCTTGATGAAGGTGAAAAAGAGTGAAAAAGCTGGCTCAAAACTCAACATTCAAAAAACTAAGATCATGGCATCCAATCCCATCACTTCATGGCAAATAGATGGGGAAACAATGGAAACAGTGAGGGACTTTATTTTCTTGGGCTCCAAAATCAATGCAGACGGTGACTGCAACCATGAAATTAAAAAATGCTTGCTCCTTGGAAAAAAAGCTATGACCAACCTAGACAGCATATTAAAAAGCAGAGACAATACTTTGCTGACAATTGTCCGTATAGTCAAAGCTATGGTTTTTCCAGTAGTCATGTATGGATGTGAGAGTTGGACCATAAAGAAGGCTGTTGTTGTTATTCAATCACTCAGTCATGTCCACCTCTTTGTGACCCCATGGACTGCAGCACTGAAGAATTAATGTTTTCGAACTGTGGTGTTGGAGAACACGCTAGAGTCCCTTGGACAGCAAGGAGATCAAACCAGCCAATCCTAAAGAAAATCAACCCTGAACATTCATTGGAAGGACAGATGCTGAAGCTGAAGCTCCAGCAGTTTGGACACCTGATGCGAAGAGCTGACTCAATGGAAAAGATGCTGATGCAGGGCAAGATTGAAGGCAGGAGGAGAAGGGGACAACAGAAGACAAGATAGTTGGATGCCATCATCGACTCAATGGACAAACGTTTGAGCAAACTCTGGGAGACTGTGAAGGACAGGGAAGCCTGCTGTGTTGCAGTCCATGGGGTCACAAAGAGTCAGACACAACTGAACAAGAGAACGGATGTAGAGAGAGAACTGCTGTTGACCCTGCAGATACAAGAAAGAGAAGAGGAGTGTGAGGCCCCTAGTGGAATGTCCCTAAAGGAAGCATTGTTTGCCTAGAAAATGAGGCACCACTGTTGCGTGGCATGTGGAGTGGGGGGGTGAGGCAGGGGTGTCACTGTCCCCACATGCCAGCCCCTGCCTCCACAGACTCCTGGAGGGACTCCCACCAGAGTAAGCATGCCCCATTCTGTTGCTCAACCGCCTGCCAATCTCCACCACCACAGGCAATTCACACACACCCCAGCGTGGCTACACAGCCCTTGCTGGCCCGAGTAAGTTTGCCTGTCAGCCATTGCTTTCGCTTCCTTTTGCATGGGTGTAGGACAGATGCCTGAAGGGGTTTACATGCAGAACTGGGGGCCAAAACCAAAGCTGAGCCTCAGGGGCTGTGCAACTAAGGAAGAGGAATGAAATCTTCTCCAGGTAGCTGCACAAGCCTCAGACTAAACCCCTGTGATCGGTGAGGTAAACCCTGCATCTGTGGGATATCTGAATAGACAACAAGTGTCCCACAACTGACACAACTCTAGCTTTAGCAGCAGTGAACTTTAAGGGAAAGTAGTACATGCAGAAGTTGGGCCAGGTCAGAGTCTGGGATGCAGCAAAAGCAGTTCTAAGACAGAAGTTTATAGCAATATATTCTTACCTCAAGAAATAAGTAAAATCTCAAGTAAACCACCTAAACTTACACCTAAAGCAACTAGAGAAAGAAAAAAAAAACCCAAAGTAAGTATAAGGAAAAAAATCATAATGATCAGAGCAGAAGTAAATGAAGACAAAAATATTAGAAAAGATCAATGAAACAAAAAGGTTTTTCTTTGAGAAGATAAACAAAATCAATAAACCTTTAGTCAGACTTGTCAAGGAAAAAGTGAGAGGATTCATATTTATAAAATCAGAAATGAAAAAAACAGAAGTTACAACTGACACCGCAGAAATAGCAAGAATCATAACAGACTACTGCAAACAACTATACGCCCCAAATATGGACAAATTCTCAGAAAGATAAAACCTTCCAAGATTGAACCAGGAAGATACAGAAAATATGAACAGACCAATCACAAGTACTGATTGAAGCTGTGATTAAAAATGTTCCAAAGGCCAGGACCAGATGGCTTCACAGGGGAATTCTATCAAACACTCAGAGAAGAGCTAACACATATCCTTCTCAAACTCTTCCAAAACATCGCAGAGGGAAGAAAACTCCCAAGCTCATTCTCTGAGGCCACCATCACCTGAATACCAAAACCAAACAAAGGTATCACAAAAAAAGAAAATTACAGGTCAGTATCACTGATGAACATATACACACAAATCCTCAACAAAATACTAGCAAATAGGGTCCAACAGCACATTAAAAGGATCAGACATCAGGATCAAGTAGGATTTACTGCAACCTAGACAGCATATTAAAAAGCAGAGACATTACTTTGCCAACAAAGGTCCGTCTAGTCAAGGCTATGGTTTTTCCAGTAGTCATGTATAGATGTGAGAGTTGGACTATAAAGAAAGCTGAGCGCCGAAGAATTGATGCTTTTGAACTGTGGTGTTGGAGAAGACTCTTGAGAGTCCCTTGGACTGCAAGGAGATTCAACCAGTCCATCCTAAAGGAGATCAATCCTGAGTGTTCATTGGAGGGACTGATGCTGAAGCTGAAACTCCAATACTTTGGCCACCTAATGCAAAGAACTGACTCATTGGAAAAGACCCTGATGATGGGAAAGGTTGAAGGCAGGAGGAAAAGAGGACTACAGAGGATGAGATGGTTGGATGGCATCACCGACTCAACGCACATGAGTTTGGGTAAACTCCAGGAGTTGGTGACGGACAGGGAGGCCTGGCGTGCTGCGGTTCATGGGGTCACAAAGAGTCAGACACAACTGAGCGACTGAACTGAACTGATTGCAGGGATGCAAGGATTCTTCAATACATGCAAATTAACCAGTGTGATCCACCACATTAACAGAGTGAAGAATAAAAATCATGTAATCATTTCAATAGATGCTGAAAAAGCTTTTGACAAAATTCAACTCGTTTATAGTAAAAACTCTCCAGAAAGTGGGCAAAGAAGGAACCTACCTATATGTAATAAACGCCATATATGACAAAGCTACATTAAATATCATTCTCACTGGTAAAAAACTGAAAGCATTTCCTCTAAGAACAAGACAAGGGTGTCCACTCTCACCACTTTTATTCAACATAGATTTGAAGTCCTAGCCACAATCATTAGAAAAGAAAAAAAAAAATAAAAGGAATCCAAACTAGAAAAGAAGTACAACTGTCACTGTTTGCAGAAGACTTGATACTGTACATAGAAAATCCTAAATCCTAAATCAATCAGAAAATGACTAGAGCTTATTAATAAATTTAGTAAAGTTGTAGAATACAAAATTAATACACAGAAATCTCTTGCATTCCTATACATTAACAATAAAAGAAAGAGAAATTAAGGAAACAATTCCATTTACCACTGCAACAAAAAGAATAAAATAGCTAGGAATAAATCTACCTAGGAGGCAAAAGACTGTATGCAGAAAACTGTTAAGATACTGAACTGATAAAAGACATCAAAGATGATAGAAACAGATAGAGAGATGTACTATGTTCCTGGATTACAAGACTCAATATTGTGAAAATGACTATACTACCCAAAACAATTTACAGATTCAATGCAATTGCTATCAAGTTACCAATGACATTTTTCACAGATGAGAACAAAAAAATTTACAGCTTGTTTGGAAACACAGAGACCTTGAAGAGAGAAACAATCTTGAGAAAGAAAACTGGAGCTGGAGGAACAGTAATCAAGATGTATGGTACTGGTACAAAACAAGAGATCAATGGAACGGGACAGAAGACCCAGAGATACACCAGCGCAAGAGATACACCAGCGCACCTATCGTCACCTAATCTACGACAAGGGAGGCAATACTATACAATGGACAAAAGACAGTCTCTTCAATAAGTGGTGCTGGGAAAACTGGACAGCGACATGTAAAAGAATGAAGTTAGAACACAACCTAACACCATACACAAAAATAAGCTCAAGTGGATTAAAGACATAAAAATAAGGCCAGATACTATAAAACTCTTAGAGGAAAACATAGGTAGAATACCCTTTGACAGAAATCATAGCAAGATCTTTTTAGACTCATCTCCTAGAGTACTGAAATAAAAACAAAAATAAACAAATGGAACCTAATTAAATTTAAAAGCTTTTACACAGCAAAGGAAATAAAAAACAAGAAGAAAAAACAACCCTCAGAATGGGACAAAATATGTATAAATGAAGCAACTGACAAAGGATTAATCTCCAGAATATAGAAACAGCTCATGCAGCTCAATAACAAAAAAAAAAAAAAAAAAGAAGGAAGACCTAAATAGACATTTCTCCAAAGAAGACATACAGGTGGCCAACAAACACAAGAAAAGATGCTCAACATCACTAATTACGAGAGAAATGCAAATTAAAACCACAATGAGGTCACACTAGTTAGAACTGCCATCATCAAAAAATGTACCCTGGACAGGGTGTGGAGAAAAGAGAACCCTCTTGCACTGTTGGTGGGAATGTGAACTGATACAGCCACTATGGAGAACAATATGGAGGTTCCTTAAAAAACTAAAAATAGAACTACCATATGAGCCTGCAGTCCCACTACTGGGCAGATACCCAGAGAAAACCATGATTCAGAAAGGTATATGCAACCCAATGTTCACTGCAGCACTATTTACAATAGCCAGGACATGGAAGCAACATAAATATCCATCAACAGAAGAATGGACAAAGAAGATGTGGTACATATGTACAATGGAGTAGTCATAAAAAGGAATCAAATTGTATCATCTGCAGAGATGTGGATGGACCCAGAGACATAGACTAAAGTAAGTCAAAGAGAAAAACAAATACATATCAACACATATACGAAGAATCAAGAAAAATGGTAAAGGAGGTCTTATTTGCAAAGCAGAACTAGAGACACATACATAGAGAACAAATGTATGGACACCAAGCGGGAACAGGGGTGGGGTGGGGTGAACTGGGAGAGTGGCACTGACATATAGTCATTGCTGCTGCTGCTGCTGCTAAGCTGCTTCAGTCGTGTCCGACTCTGTGCGACCCTATAGACGGCAGCCCACCAGGCTCCGCCATCCCTAGGATTCTCCAGGCAAGAATACTGGAATGGATTGCCATTTCCTTCTCCAGTGCATGAAAGGGAAAAGTTAAAGTGAAGTCGCTCAGTCGTGTCCGACTCTCAGCGACCCCATGGACTGTAGCCTACCAGGCTCCTCTGTCCATGGGATTCTCCAGGCAAGAGTACTGGAATGGACTGCCATTTCCTTCTCCAGTGCATGAAAGGGAAAAGTTAAAGTGAAGTCGCTCAGTCATGTCCGACTCTTAGCGACCCCATGGACTGTAACCTACCAGGCTCCTCTGTCCATGGGATTTTCCAGGCAAGAGTACTGGAGTGGGGTGCAATTGCCTTCTCCGATATAGTCACTACCATGTGTAAATTAGATAACTCATGAGAGCCTACTGCACAGACCAGGGAGCTTAACTGGGTGCTCTGTGGGCAAAGGATATGAAAAAGCAATTCACAGAAACATAAACACAAAGAGTAAACGAAAATATCATAGTATGATCACTTTTGCTCATATTTTATGATGTAAAAATGGGCAAAAATTAAGAAGTTTGATAATATCCAGATTATGATCTCTATTATTTCATACCAAAAGGGACTAGGACTTCTTTCAGACTCCAGGTCTGGGGCAGAAAATTGCCCAATGAGCCTGGAATAGTTTGACTACCAGAAAGTAAAGAAGCTACCAATAATTAATTGCTAGTGCAGAGAGGGTCAATTTGAAGGGGCTCCTAATGACCAAAAATGGGAACCTTTTTGAGAATTATAAAGAATAAAAAGAACAATAGGTTGAAACACTTCAAAACTATTTAAAAGTCATGATAAAACTTAAGAACAAAACTAAAAAAAAACAAATAATCATCACCTTTGCAGGTTAACAAGGTACTAATTCATAGAAAGAACAGAATGTCAATAATTTTCTTAAGATGAAGAGTCATCTCTCTGTTCAGGAGAAAAGGGATAGAGAAATAACACCCTTCAGGACTATCATGTTTTTGGTTTTGTTCTGTGTTTTTTTCCCCCAATAATAAACCTCTATCAATATTACATGTAAATTTTTAAAACCAAATTAACTTGTCTATCTTAATCATTACCATTAGCAAAATAGTGCAATAGTGCTTTTTAATCCCGTTAATTGTTCTCTTTCTCATTATTATGACAAAGTAGAAAAACCCTGTAACAAAGCAGTTGCAGTATATGCCAAATTGTCTCCCCCCTACCAAAAATAAGGTTCCAGCTTCCAATGACTATTTCCTAACAAAAATCACAGCATTCCCATTAGGAGAAGAAAATGCTTACCCGTATTTTCCAAACAGTGAAACTGTTGTCCCTCCCACAGGCACTGCTTTTCCTGGTCCATACACATCCCATATTGTCAGGGCCACTTGGGCATTTCTGGGCAGGTCAGGGTATTTCACAGGCAGTTTTAGCCATTCATTCCAGCTATGAAAATATGGTAAACAAAAACAGAAAGCTAAGGAGAGAAAATCAACACAGACATATGTGTATAACTTTCTTCTAAATTAACAAACCATACAAGATATTTGATTCAGAGAAAATGTACCAAAGATTAGTTAGTAGTACAAAAATTAACATGGCACTTACTTCAATTTGGCTCTAGGCAAGTTCAACTTTAAATACAGAAAAATCTGTATTTTACGCCAGTTCACTTTATTGGACTTTGCAGATACTGCATATTTTACAAGTTGAGGTTTAGGGCAACCCCGCATCTAGCAAGTCATGGGCATCATTTTTCCAACAACAGTATTTTCTCATTTTGTGTTTCTGTGTCATATTCTGGTAATTCTTGAAATATTTCAAACTTTTTCATTATTAATGTTTTTATGGTGATCTGTTGTGATATTTGATGTTACTACTATGACTCACCGAAGGCTCAGACCACAGGAAGTTTTTAGCAATAAAGTCATTTTTAATTAAGGCACATATATTGTGTTTTTAGACACAATGTTATTGTATACCAAAGAGACTAATAGGATAGTATAAATGTAATTTTTACATGCACTGAAAAAACAAAAAAATTAGTTTACTACAATGTTTGTTTTATTGTGGTAAACTCAAACCTGCAGTATCTTCGAGGTATGCCTACAGAACACGTGAAAAAATTTTTGAAAGACAAAATTCATGAAAAATAATGCTGGTAAGTCCTTTAATCAAGAAACTCAGACATCAAAAATTTACTATATAGCACTGAGTACTATAATCTATATCTCATAATAAACTATAATGGAAAAGAATAAAAAATAATAGATATATACATATGTAGATGTATGATAGAATCACTTTGCTGAATATCAATCATACTTCAACTTTAAAAAAAGCAGGAACAGACAATATGACTAAGACACAAGGCTATAATAACCGTTCCCTGGTGACTCAGTGGTCAAGAATCCACCTGCTAAGCAGGAGACATGGGTTTGATCCCTAGGTCAGGAAGATCTCCTAGAGAAGGAAACGGTAATCCACTCCAATATTCTTGTCTGGGGAATCCCACAGAGAGGAGTCTGCCAGCTATAGTCCATGGGGTTGCAAAGAGTTGGACATAACTTAGTGACAAAAACAACAACAACAAATAAAAACCTGGGAAAACACTTAAACCTGTTAGAACCAAACTTGTTTTCAACCAAACTATGATTTTTTTAAGTATCTTCCAGAAAAGCTTTTTATTAAGAAAAAAAAGAAATTAGAATTACTCATGTTATACTCAAAACATGTAATATATGGTCCTATAATACATAGCAGTATCTCAATAAAGCAGAAGAAACCACCAAAAATTCAAAGAGGTCAAAGGAGACCATCCAGTAACTTCATAACATGAAGAAGTTACTAGACTGCTCTGGACAAACATATGACAATTTTTTAGGTGAGATTTTTCTTTCACTCAAGTTATTTATTAATATCAATAATGTTTAGCTATTGTTTTTTAATGCTTTCAAAGCATATTTGTACACATGCTTTCACTAAGGAATGTTTGTTCTTACTAACAGTAATGACAGCACAGCCCTCTCATTTTTTTTTCATTCTCTATTCACCTCTGCAAATTTTCTTCTACATTCAAACTTAATATTTGATTTATCTGATCATTTCCACTCCCTTAAACAACAGATGGCTTTTAAAATCCCCAAAGAAAACCATGCAAATACACAAAGTAATATCCAGCAGACACACAGAATTGCTTCTCCTGTTTACTCAAAATTATTGTTTGCTCAAAATTATTCTCAAAGGGCATATTGGAGTTTAGGTCAGATACACCTGCATCAGTAAGAAACCAAACAGAATTTTCATAAATTTAAAGAACAAAACATTTACATCTACTATATTATAGGAAAATTAGAGATGGCTATTAATTTAAAGGAAACTCTAAACGTCCTTAAATCTTTTTCTTCTACAAAGTTCTTAAAAAAATAAAACACATGCTTTAAAAACTCTTTCTTCACTACAGATAAGCTTAAAAAACTAAGTGAATTTATTTATTTACTATTCACATGATGGGCCAGACTGAAAAGGTAAATTATAAGCAGTATTAGCTTATGCCAGTGAACAAAACACAGAGATTAGTTAACACAGGCTAAAGTTAAAAAGAAAAGTCAGTGACTATCCAAAAATGAGCTGTGAAAATACTCACCTCTATATTCTGTCCTTTGACCAGGAGATAATAGATAAAGTTGCTCAGTCAAGTCTGACTCTCTGCAACCCCATGGACTTATATACAGTCCATGGAATTATCCAGGCCAGAATATTGGAGTGGGTAGCCTTTCCCTTCTCCAGGGGATCTTCCCAAGTCAGGGATCGAACCCAGGTCTCCCACATGGCAAGCAGATTCTTTATTCTTTACCAGCTGAGCCACAAGGAAAGCCCAGGAGATAATACCTAAGAGCAAGTAATCATTTGCCTCAAACCTCATTTGCCTCAAACCTTGAGCCATCCAACTCCAGGTCCTCACACCTCTTTAAATTAAAGCAAAAACACTTTAATCTGTTTTACATTCTGGGCTTCTGCAGAAGATTTCTTTTGAAGAATGAATCTGAAGCTAAAAAATAGTTTGAAAACTGCTCAAGATATTCTAGAAATTATGGAAAGATGTGGTGAGACATTAAGGAGCTGTGTATTCAAAATTTTGTTCTCTCCCTTCCCAGGCATCATCCCTTCCTCATGCCCCAACTCTAGTTGTAGTGGTTTAGTCACTAAGTCAGGTCCGACTCTGGAGCCTCCATGGACTGTAACTTGCCAGGCTCCTCTGTCTATGGATTCTCCCAGGCAAGAATACTGGAGTGGGTTGCTATTTCCTTCTTCAGGGGATCTTCCTGATCCAGGGATCAAACTCAGGTCTTACGCACTGCAGGCAGATCCTTTATCATCTGAGCCACCAGTGGGAAGCCCCAGCTCTAATTAGGCATAAATTCATCTGGCAACTTGCAAGTGTTCCAGATTTAAAGCCCTATTCTGGATGATCTAATTTCCTACCATTAACCCCACTCCCATACACCACTGTACTGATTCTCTAGTCTGATTAATACACTCCAAAATCCTAACTTTCTAATTTTAAAATTGTAGGTCTACATATAAAACCATTTCAAATCCTCCACATGACAAAACAGAATATAAATTTAAAAAAAAGTTTAAACCACTGGACTGCAAAATAATATTCATATATTTCATATATATGTAACTTAAACATCTGCAGCATTTCACGCCTAAAATTGATGATTTTACCCTAAGTGTAACTAAAGGAAGTACAGGTTCCCTTACCATGGACTCTTTTGTTATAGGACAAGATAGAACAGAATACGATAGAAGAGACTTGATCAATTTTGAATGAAGAATTCATTATTTGAACTCATACGACTCACTACAAGAAACTCAGAAATCAGATTTAGACAACTTAGAATTTCATCCTACCCAAAAATACTTTCTCAACTAAGGAAATGCAAAAATTAAGATAGCAAGAGATCCTTCCATATAATTTATTTTCCCTACAGAATACGTAATTCTTCTTTTAAGTAAATGCTTATAGAAAACAATGGCTGTGTAAAATTTGCTTTATTTTAGAAGTGCAGTTTTTGTATTGATGAATTGGTAAAAAATTCAACTATTAGATACTAAAGAGCAGGATGCACAAAATCTGCAAGTGTTTCCCCTAAGCCCAAAGTGTATGTATATTTAAAAGACAACAAAAGCCTCATATATTTACCCAACATGAGGTATTTTGTCAATCTATTTTCTTCACAACTGTTTTAAACCTTTTAATAATAATAATAAAAAAAGCCATTCTAGGCATTTTAGAGTACTTTCTGAGTTTCACAATTTAAAAAATATAAATTAAAAATCTCCAACTTTGAGAGAGCAAATATGAAAGTTTTTAAATCCTTGAAAACACATAATACATAAACAATGCAGAGAGGAGTTGGTAAATGGAAGGAAGGGTAGAAAGATGTTAACTTCCTTAAAACTGGGAATTTGCTTTTGCTCTGATTTCTTTTATTGCCTAGGCATGGAACAGAACCACCATACCATTTTCCTCAAAAAAGTGGAATTCACCATAAATGTTAACTTTTAGACCAAAATTTTTGGTTCTAAGTCTTTTTGGGGTCACAAGCCACCTCAAAAAGTCTAATAAAAGCTTTGAGCTGTCCCTGTAAAAACACATAAGACACAAACAATTCTGCATAGAATTTCAAGTTTTTGTAGATTTCTTGATTCCATTTTAAGAACTTCTGATACAATTTAGGAGTTTGGGTAGATTGTTTTAGGTATAATGATGGTACTGTAGCTATGTTAGAGACATACAGAAATATTTAAGATGATACAATATTGGAATCTGCTTCAAAATAACAGTGAAATAAAAACAGTGGCCTGGAGTTAGAAATTAACGAAGCTAGGAGACAGGGTGCTAGAAGCTCATTACATTATTCTCTACTTCTACGGGTTTCAAATTTTCCAGAATAACAAGTACAAATGCATTCACATACTTGCGTGCATGTGTGTGTGTGCGCGCGCGTGCGTGCGTGCGCGCAGCCACAAAAAAGACTACTAAAAAAAAACCCACACCATTAAAACAGCTGGTTTCCACGCAGACAGATCATCAGAGCTTAGGTTTCTGATCTCTCTAGAAAACTTTTCCCAGTCTGCTGGGCCACATTTATTGAAAAAAAAAGAAGTGCGGAGAGGGCTGCACCCTCAACAGCACAGCTTGAGAGTCCATGTGGCCATCCCCTGTCCTCCATGAATACTATGGGCATAAATTCCTCCTGGAGAGGCACACAACCTGCTTATCCTGTACCAAGTCTACCAAGGTACTCATGGATCAAACATTAAAACTACACCATTCAATCTATCAAAAAAGAAGTGTCAAGAGATTTTATTAAGGACCTACAAGAAAAACAGGAACTTCATATTCACTATATTTACGTTGAATACCAACAATGGTCTGCTAATATACCTTGATTAATAAACCAAGAACTTTAAAAAATAAAGTTATTTAAGACAAACATCTGATCCAGATGACAATATATCTTTCTCTCACTAAAGATCTGAATTCCAAATTTCAGTTGAAACATCTGACTATCCAGAAGTATTTCTGTGTTCAAGGGTATAGAATGGGAACAAATGTAGAGATGTGGTTTTGGTTTGGATCATTTTGTGAATCAGTCAAGTTCTTATTCATATAAAAAATATGTCAATATACTCAATACAAACATAAATTCACTTCCACCTCAATTAGTTATAATACTGCTATGTATAACAACTTTATCTGAGTAGGTTCCTACTTGATCTATGGTTATAGTTACTAAATAATTTTAATTCCTTTGTTATCCCTTCCAAGTAATACTTTCAATATCTATAAAAAAAAAAAAATGGAGAATAGTTAGGAACCCACCATATCCAAGAAAACAACTTACTTCCATCTTGTACTAAACGCCTTGTAGGAGGTTCTTACTGGCAATGCCAAAGGCTTCCCTTCTGCAAAAACTTGGCAAGTAACATAGAGATCTGAACATGTTTCTTGGTACAGTCCTGAAAACTTCAACATTGGGTCTTCTAGAACGGCTTTGTAACTCTTTTGTTCTCTCTTCCCTTCCAAACTTCCTCTGAAAGCATAAAATAACATTTAGACACATTTTTTAAAAACAAGCCTAACAAACAGTAAGAAGACTTCATGGTTATGTCATAGTAAACCTATGCTACCTCAAAATTTTCCTATAGATGAAACTGAAGTCTAGAGGTCTCTTAAAATCCTAGCATACCAAAGATCATTCCTATTTTCCTCAATGTACTTCTCTATTTTAGGCTTCTTAATTTTAACCCCTGACATCAACTGTTGGATCTATCTTTGAGATGTCACCAGCTCTCCAAGCATTAGTTTAATTTTATTAATTTCAAGTTGACCACTTATTCCTATATTCTTTCAACAATATTTACTGTACTAGGCACAGAGGCCCAGAAATGAAAGACAAGATAAACAATACAGTGTTACAAGAAAATATTAAGCCCTTGCTCTGGGGAGAAAACTTACTGTTAACTGCATACTTTTTTATACTCTCAATTTATTTTTTTTTTACTATGTAGATGTATTATCTAGTCCATTTTTTAAATTAAGAAATACAGTGCTTTAAAGTCATAAAAAAATATGCATAAGATTATAAAAGAGATAGGAACACTGCTTAGAAATCAAGATTACATCATATATTGTGCCAGGCATTTTATAGACACTTTTCTTATTTACTTTCCACCATTTTACCATTTTAAAAATCAATGAAACAGAGACTCAGAGATCGAATTTATTATTGAGGACTACAAAGTAAGTAACAGAGCAGAGAATAAAAACCAGGACAGAGAATGCCAAAGCCAGTATTTTTCCTATTACAGAAAAATACATCAAAAAGTCTCAAGGACACCTTGGAGGCAGGGGCCCATAACCCAAATAGATGCCTGAAATGAGCCTGAACAATACAAGAGAGATGAAGAGCCACAGGCAGGATGTCATTCCAGAATTAAAGTACAGCATATAAAGGCAAAAAGGTAAGATTGTGTGTCTGGGGAACTACAAGTTGGTACAGCTAAAGCATAAAGCTCATGTGGAGAAGATAGAGATGAGAATCAAGTGTAGGCAGACAATGAGGCTAAAAGGTAGCCACCACATTCAGTGCAGTTCCTGTAACAAAATGAACATTCAAAAACCTGTTAATTGAACAATTTGAAGTAAGAGTACTATAATCACATTTGTGTTTATGATACTTTGGCAGGAGTGTAGGAAAAACCATAGCCTTGACTAGACGGACCTTTGTTGGCAAAGAAATATCTCTGCTTTTTAATATGCTGTGTAGGTTGGTCATAACTTTCCTTCCAAGGAGTAAGCATCTTTTAATTTCATGGCTGCAATCACCATCTGCAGTGATTTTGGAGCCCCAAAAAATAAAGTCTGACACTGTTTCCACTGTTTGCCCATCTATTTGCCATGAAGTGATGGGACCAGATGCCATGATCTTAGTTTTCTGAATGTTGAGCTTTACACCAACTTTTTCACTCTCCTCTTTCACTTGTAGTCATGTATGGATGTGAGAGTTGGACTATAAAGAAAGCTGAGCACCAAAGAATTGATGCTTTTGAACTGTGGTGTTGGAGAAGACTCTTGAGAGTCCCTTGGACTGCAAGGAGATCCAACCAGTCCATCCTAAAGGAAATCAGTCCTGGGTGTTCACTGGAAGGTCTGATGCTGAAGCTGAAGCTCCAATACTTTGGCCACCTGATGCGAAGAGCTGACTCATTGGAAAAGACCCTGATGCTGGGAAAGATTGAGGGCAGGAGGAGAAGGGGACAACAGAGGATGAGATGGTTGATGGCATTACCGACTCAATGGACAGGAGTTTGGGTAGGCTCCCGGAGTTGGTGTTGGGCAGGGAGGCCTGGAGTGCTGCAGCTCATAGGGTCGCAAAGAGTCAGACACGAATGAATGACTGAACTGAAGAATGTAATGGAGAGATGGGATTGAAAGCAAGGTCAGTTGGAAGACTTTCCATCAAAATTAAAAGGAAAAGGATAGATTAAGTCTAGGGCACTGAGGTTTGCAGGGGGCATGGATCAAAAATACTGAGCACGTAGATTCAAGGCAACTTGTGAATGATTAAACAGAGGTAAGAGAAGGGTGACTGTATGACTTCATAAGACTCATTTGCTGTCTTAACCAATTCAGTGAACGATGCTAACAATCACCAAAATAGGGTGAAAGAAGATTAACATTAAAAGAGCAGGCTAACGATGTGCTCCGTTTTGGACAAGTTACTTTTAAAGTGCTTTGGGACACCCAAAATGATATATGTCTTGTGGGCAGTTCGATATTCAACTATGGCACTGAGAAAAGAGACATCAAAGTGCAAATTATTAAAATGATAGAAAGAGATGAAAAGACCTGGGGAAAACAGAATTTTAAAATTTACTATTCCTTGATTTTATGACCCTAAATTGATACTTCCTGCCCTCCCCAAAATCAGTCTCAGAAAATAAAAGGTGGTTAGTGCTAAATTTTGCGAAACTTCTGATATATGCTTTACTTTTCCTCAAAATACTCAATGCACCTGTTTATAAGATACCAGTTTTCTTTAATTTTTTTCTTTTTTCCTTTTAATGTCCAAAAGTTTCAAACAAATAAAAAATGCATTCATATACCCATGAAACACGGAGAGGAATGAGACTGAAGGAAAGTCCTTTTGCCAGATGATGGCAACACAGGTCCTATATAAGCATCGACTGTTGTAGCTCTAAAAACTATTTTAAATGGGTGTGTCAAGCATTACACAAAGGAGCAGTTTGGTTGTTGATATATTATTCTTACTGCCACCACAAAATCAAAAGTAAAGGACTTATCAGAGTCTGAAGTAAGTAACTTCCAAAAACAATCATTCAAGGGAGCATCTAACGACTGCAAAAATGTAACTGTGCAGCCCTTTGCCCAAGGTACATTGGTCGAATACTGACTAAAACATGCTGAATGATGTTAGATTAATAACTTGTGATAATTTATGATCGTTTTCACATATGAAACTGTATCTAAGAGACTGCTAATGGACACAATTTCCAACTTGGTGCTACCTGTTCCCCATCTCGGTTCCTCCATTAGTGTCGTCTCAAGACGTCATGTCCTGGACTTCAACTGTGATGCCTCAGGATTTTCCTGCAAAGATCTCTTCTCATATATTCTGGTCCCTTTAAAACCGAAACCGTCCTCACTTTTGACTGACGTCCAGCTTCAATAGCGGAACAATAATAACCGACTGTCCTGAGATTCAATATAAGCCTCTCTCACCTCTCATGTTTTTAGTACTATATCCAATTCCCAGCTACTTTATCTGCCTCTCTGTAATTTCTTTAGTCTCTATTCCACCTTCCAGTCCCGTTTTAAAGTAATATCGTCCAGTTATAACGGCAGGACGACGATTTAACCAAGTCTTGATTTCTCTGTAATATGAGACAGCAATAATCCCACAAAAGGTTGCTGTGAATAGCAAAACGCTTTCTGGAAAACAAACCCTGCGGAACTGACGGACTTACTCCTACCGCTTTGTCTCTCACGAGATCGCGCCCTCGGCGCTCCCGCCCGGCCCCTCTCCGACCTCCAGTCCACCTCCGCTGCCCCAGCTGCACCCCTCCGGGCCGTGGCCAGGCCGACCCTCAAGCTAATAACCACCTTCCCTCCCCAACCCGCAGGCCCCTGCCGCCCCGCCTCAGCCTCGGCAATCCCCGTCGCCGTCCCCGGACTCTCTCACATCTTAAGCTGCACGTTGATGTCCAGGTCACAGCTGTAGACATAGTGAAACTTCTCCGCTTCCCCCATGGGACCCCCGGGTAACAGGTACACCTAAGGCCTAGAGCAGGGCACGGGAAGAGGCTGGGCCTGAACTCGCAGAACCGCAACACACAGGGGCTTCCGGTTCCGCCTCTCGGCCCTGGCGCCGCCAATCCCTGCCCGCAGCCCGACCGCTTGCGGCGGAACTCCCCGCCCCGCCCAAGCGTTCTCCTGCGCATGTGCAAAGGGACCCACCATCTTGCTTGAGGGCAAATGGGATGCCGGAAATAGAGTGTGTTTGGTTACATTCCAGACTTCCTGTGTTCTTCCTGTATTCCCGGGGTTTTGTTTTCGATTTTTTGTTTTGAAAATAACAAACTGACTTTTGAGTCTGGTCTGTTTCTGAAGTCAGACCAAAAGGAAATTCAGTTCAAAAAGAAGTGTAACAACTTTCACTGCCTGGAGGTTAACCAAGGAGTAATCGCAAGGATTAAGAGTTTTACCAAGTTTAAATTTCAGTGACCATTACAAAACCTTTAATCACGTATTTGCTCTCTGAAGCCAAGATTTCCTCTTTCTTTTCTAAAGAGTGGAGAAAGGACTAAGCAAAGAGCAAGGAAATCTGGCTTTCAGTTTTGGTATTACAAATAATATATGCTACTTTGATCAGAGTGTTAGTGTGCTTGTTTACCGCTGGATGGTCTCAGACCCAAGGTACGCTTGAACACCTAGCCCTTGTTGGAACCTAGAAACATCCAGTAACAACTCTGGGACTCAGAATTCTGACCTCTAGACTCCTACGATGTTCATTTTTAGTATATAAAACTGTAATCTTTAAAACTTAAAGATTTTTTTAGTATATAAAAAAATTTTATAGTATATATAAAAGTTTTTAGAATATAAAACTGTAATGGAACTGTAATCACTTCCAACTAGATCCAAAACTCTTGGCAAGAATAGTATGCCCCTTGGTGCCAGTGGACTTCTCTGATGGGTCAGATAGTAAAGAATCTGCCTGCAATGCAGGAGACCCAGTTGAATCTGTGGGTTGAAAAGATCCCCTGGAAAAGGATATGGCAACCCACTCCAGTATTTTTGCCTGGGAAATTCCATGGACAGAGGAGCCTGGTGAGCTACAGTCCAAGGGGTCTCGAAGAGTCAGAAATGACTTGAGTCACTGCTGCTGCTGCTGCTGCTGCTGCTGCTAAGTCGCTTCAGTCGTGTCCGATTCTGTGCAACCCCATAGACGGTAGCCCACCAGGCTCCGCCGTCCCTGGGATTCTCCAGGCACGAATACTAAGCACTTGATGTCTAATATATTGTTGAGTATAATAATTGCTATTCATTAGTGTTAATGATATTGAATAAAAATCTCTATGTGTTTATTTTTAGGTGCCACATTGTAAGAGAGACAATGCTATAGTATGTATAAGTTATTATAATTTAGGGGAGAAGAAAAAGCTTTCGAGGAAAGAGGGAAACTATTGTAGCCATTTAACATAGAAAGCCCCAAAATGGCTAATGTACAATGTTTTGTCCAAAGTAAGTTTTTAAAAATATTTGTGGAAGCAATACTAGGGGAAAACATGAATTAGTCTCTTACAAGGTATACTTCTAACAAAAAGCAGACTTGACTTGTTCCTAAGTATTACCATAACTACTACCAGTGGTTGGAACTTACAGGAAATGTAATTTTAGGAAGTAATGAAACTTGAACTTTCTAATCAACAGAGCTCCCAACAGTAAAACAAATAGTTACAAGTCCCCTATCTATGGGATAATTCCAGTGATGGATGTCAGGTCTAAGGTGAAATAGGTTGCTCAAACATGAATAAAATATTGACAATTTGTAAAGAACTAAATTTTCTGCTGACTTAAATTGCTTTTATTGCAGTTATTTAATGTATAAACGTGTGTAAACTTCATATATACACATATATATTTCTTATAAAATTTTAAAAACCAAGTTTACAAATTAAATATAACAACTTCAAATTAACAACCTTAATGCAATACATAGCCTTTTTGCTGAAACCCTATTGCCTACAGCATGAATATGGAATTGACTACTCTTACAGAACTGATTCTTTGAAATTCAAGACATCTATACTGCCCTTATATGGCAATTCAATTTTCTTGCCTCCTTTTCTATTAAAATTACTATGAACTCTTTATTAGTCAAGCATCTGCTTACAATGCAGGAGACCGGGGTTCAATCCCTGGGTCAGGAAGATCTCCCGGAGAAGGAAATGGCAACCCACTCCAGTACCCTTGCCTGGAAAATCCCGTGGATGGAGAAGCCTGGTTGGCTGCAGTCCATGGGGTCTCAAAGAGTCGACCTCGACTGAGTGACTTCACTTTCACTTTCTTTCTATATTAATCTAAGTACCATGAGGGTATTTGGCCTTTACTTGACCCTGAAAGTGCTTTTTTTTGTTTGTTTGTTTGTTTTAAGTCTATCTGTTCTTTTCTCATTAGCTAATAACAGTTAAAGTTCCAATACAGGTACAGACACACCACAGATAAAGGCATAAAAATGAAATATCAATACTTAGTTCTAAGATATTCATTCATACGGTCCAAGATAGACTTATATTAATGTTTTAAAAGTAATAATCAAGAAAAAATGTTTAAAATGTTTTTAAAAATGTTAAAAAAAAAACCTTAAAAATGTATTATGTGGGAATCTTAGACCACTGTACTGTAATTGTCAAAGACGATAATGCAACAAGGAAAACTAATATGCAGGTGAAGAGGATAATGGTAGGTCACAGGAGCATTGGAAAAGTCACAGAAATCAAAACTGGCAATGTCGTTCCTGGGCCAGCCATAGATCAAGAAGATGTGGTTAGTAGATGTGAGTATCAGACTCCAGTTAGCAAGACCATGGGAAAAGGAAGCCTTGAGTATCTTTTTCTAAAAGGAAAGAAGTGATGTCTTCTTTCCCATGTGATCTTTTACAGCTCATAAATATAAGACACTTAAAATTATAGAACATAGTTCTTGCGTTGCAAAAATTCACAGTTTTACAGACTACTGTGTGTCTGTAGGAAAATAACTTTTTGCATAAATGTTTTCTTTATGTGGTAGGCTACTTCATTGACTATTTGGTTTCATATCCAATTTTAATTTAATTAACTCATCTTTGCAGTTGCAGTTTTTATTTTGTTTCCTTTGCCATATTATTTTTCAATTTCATGTTTATTCAAAATACAAATTTTAAGGTTGGTTGAGAAATTTGTTGATAATAATCTGTTCCCTCAAATTGCCCAGGACTTATGTAGTGATAATCAGGTTTATTTTTGACAGTTACTGTCACCCAATTCATTCTCTTTAGCTTGTAATAAAAAAATTGACTCTTAGCTTAAAATATTTACCATCTATTATTAGCCTTCCATCAAGATAAAATACCAGTGATATTGTGAGATTAAAATAATCTCAAAAATGCTTTTTCTCCAATTAAAAATTGCCTTTACAAGTTTTCTAATAACTCTAGGGATTTTAGAACCTAATCACATGATAGAACAGACAACGTTGTCAGGAAACTTGAAAAATCCTACATCATAAGCCAAAACTTATAGCCACTTGTCAAGTGGCAATGTTGAAAAAGATGAACTTGAGAATGTCTCCTAGTGATCTTGGTGTAGGAATCTACGAAGTTTGGGTTGTTTCATTGAAAAAAGTAGTTTCTATCAGCTACAAAATAAAACAGATCAAAGAATGCATTTTCTGAAAAATAATAAAACTATACTTTGTGTGTGTGCTCCTTCTACTCTGTAGTTAAAGAAGCTCCTTTAAGTGTCATGAGGAAAAAAAAATTTTGAATGCTTAATAACATTACTGTCAAAAATGGCAGTTATAAAAGAAGAATGGGGTCATATTTCCCCCAGGAAGCATGATCAGGTCCCTCCAAAGGAAGAGACTTCTGGGTTAAACTCTGTGCCTCCTCAACCCCCTCATTCAATAAGAGGAGTGATCTCTAGAACTCAGACCTTGGAAAGAAGAGCTTTAAAGCTATGAGAACTATCTGCTATTATTTATAATCTCTTGATTTAAGACATTTAAAGATTTTTAAAACTCTAAGTTCCATGGACTCTGGGCTTTTATAACATGTGCTAGACCCTGAAAGAGAAGGGAATGGCAAACCACTTCAGTATTCCTGCCTTGAGAACCCCATAAACAGTATGAAAAGGCAAAAAACAGGACACTGAAAGATGAATTCCCCAGGCGGGCACCTACCGACCTGGGGAATTCATCTTTCAGTGTCCTATTTTTTGCCTTTTCATACTGTTTATGGGGTATGTGACTGGATATCACTGGAGAAATAACTCCAGAAACAATGAAGACATGGAGCCAAAGCAAAAACAACACCCAGTTGTGGATGTCACTGATGATGAAAGCAAGGTCCGATGCTGTAAAGAGCAATATTGCATAGGAACCTGGAATGTTAGGTCCATGAATCAAGGCAAATTGGAAGTGGTCAAACAGGAGATGACAAAAGTGAACATCAACATTTTAGGACTCAGCAAACTAAATGGACTGGAAAGGGTGAATTTAGCTTAGATGACCATTATATCTACTACTATGGGCAAGAATCCCTTAGAAGAAGTGGAGTAGCCATCATAGTCAACAAAAGAGTCCGAAATGCAGTACTTGGGTGCAATCTCAAAAATGACAGAGTGATCTCTACTTGTTTCCAAGGCAAACCGTTCAATATCACAGTAATCCAAAACTATGACCCAACCACTAATGCTGAAGAAGCTGAAGTTGAATGGTTCTATGAAGACCTACAAGACCTTCTAGAACTAACACCCAAAAAAGATGTCCTTTTCATTATAGGGGACTGGAATGCAAAAGTAGGAAGTCAAGAAACACCTGAAGTAACAGGCAAATTTGGCCTTGGAGTACAGAATGAAGCAGGGCAAAGGCTAATAGAGGTCTACCAAGAGAATGCACTGGTCATAGCAAACACTCTCTTCCAACAACACAAGAGAAGACTCTACACATGGACATCACCAGATGGTCAACACCTAAATCAGATTGATTTTATTCTTTGCAACCAAAGATGGAGAAGCTCTATACAGTCAGCAAAAAAAAAGACCAGGAGCTGACTGTGGCTCAGATCATGAACTGCTTGTTGCCAAATTCAGAATGAAATTGAAGAAAGTGGGGAAAACCACTAGACCATTCAGGTATGACCTAGATCAAATCCCTAACGATTATACAGTGGGAGTGAGAAATAGATTTAAGGGACTAGATCTGATAGACAGAATGCCTGATGGACTATGGATGGAGGTTTGTGACATTGTACAGGAGAGAGGGAGCAAGACCATCTCCAAGCAAAAGAAATGCAAAAACACAAAATGGCTATCTGAGGAGGCCTTACAAATAGCTGTGAAAAGAAGAGGAGCAAAAAACAAAGGAGAAAAGGAAAGATACTTCCATTTGAATGCAGAGTTCCAAAGAATAGCAAGGAGAGATAAGAAAGCCTTCCTCAGCGATCAATGGAAAGAAATAGAGGAAAATAGTAGAATGGGAAAGAATAGAGATCTCTTCAAGGAAATTAGAGATACCAAGGGAACATTTCATGCAAAGATGGGCTCAATAAAGAACAGAAATGTAGGGACCTAACAGAAGCAGAAGATATTAAGAAAAGGTGGCAAGAATACACAGAAGAACTGTACAAAAAAGATCTTCATGATCCAGATAATCATGATGGTGTGATCACTCAGCTAGAGCCAGACATCCTGGAATGTGAAGTCAACTGGGCCTTAGGAAACATCACTACAAACAAAGCTAGTGGAGATGATGGAATTCCAGTTGAACTATTTCAAATCCTAAAAGATGATGCTGTGCAAGTGCTGCACTCAACATGCCAGCAAATCTGGAAAACTCAGCAGTGGCCACAGGACTGGAAAACATCAGTTTTCATTCAAATCCCAAAGAAAGCCAAAGAATGCTCAAACTGCCGCACAATTGCACTCATCTCACATGCTAGCAAAGTAATGCTCAAAATTCTCCAAGCCAGGCTTCAATAATACATCAACTGTGAACTTCCAGATGTTCAAGCTGGTTTTAGAAAAGGCAGAGGAACCAGAGATCAAATTGCCAACATCCGATGGATCATCGAAAAAGCAAGAGAGTTCCAGAAAAACATCTACCTCTGCTTTACTGACTATGCCAAAGCCTTTGACTGTGTGGATCACAATAAACTGTGGAAAATTCTTCAAGAGATGGGAATACCAGACCACCTGACCTGCCTCTTGAGAAACCTGTATGCAGATCAGGAAGCAACAGTTAGAACTGGACATGGAACAACAGACTGGTTCCAAATAGGAAAAGGAGTACATCAAGGCTGTATATTGTCACCGTGCTTATTTAACTTATATGCAGAGTACATCATGAGAAATGTTGGGCTGGATGAAGCACAAGCTGAAATCAAGACTGCCAGGAGAAGTATCAATAACTTCACATATGCAGATAACACCACTTATGGCAGTAAGTGAAGAAGAACTAAAAGGCCTCTTGATGAAAGCGAAAGAGGAGAGTGAAAAAGTTGGCATAAACCTCATCATTCAGAAAACAAAGATCATGGCATCTGGTCCCATCTCTTCATGGCAAATAAATGAAGAAACAATGGAAACAGTGGCAGACTTTATTTTTTTTGACTCCACAATCACTGCAGATGGTGACTGCATCCATGAAATTAAAAGACTCTTATTCCTTGGAAGAAAATTATGATCAACCTAGACAACATATTAAAAAGCAGAGACATTACTTTGCCAACAAAGGTCCATTGTGTCAAAGCTATGGTTTCTTCCAGTAGTCATGTGTGGATGTGAGAGATGGACTACAAAGAAAGCTGAGCACCGAAGAATTGATGCTTTTGAACTGTGGTGTTGGAGAAGACTGTTGAGAGTCCCTTGGACTGCAAGGAGATCCATCCAGTCCATCCTAAAGGAAATCAGTCCTGAATGTTTATTGGAAGGACTGATGCTGAAGCTGAAACTCCAATACTTTGGCCACCTGATGGGACGAGCTGACTCATTTGAAAAGACCCTGATGCTGGGAAAGATTGAAGGTGAGAGGAGAAGGGCATGACAGAGGAAGGGATGGTTGAATGGCATCACTGACTCAATGGACATGAGTTTGAGTAATCTCTGGGAGTTGGTGATGTACAGGGTGGCCTGGTGTGCTGTGGTTTATGGGGTTGCAAAGAATTGGACATGACTGAGAGACTGAACTGAACTGAGACCCTGAAAGAGTCTCCATTATCCTCCTTTACCCTTGTCAGAAAAAAAAAAGATTAGATTTATATATTGCAGGCCTGAGATTGATCCCGCTGAGAAGCCTCCTCTGACCCCACCTTCCTTCCCAACCCTAGAGTAATACATCTCACTCAAAAATCCATTCCTCCTGTATTTTTCTTCCATAGTATTTTCAATAGTCCCTATAATAATTATTTAGTTGATGACTAAATAATTATTTAGCCTTTTCCATTAGACTACAAGCTCTCCAAGAGAAAGATTTTGTCAGTTTTATTTACCCCTTGTACTGTACTTTAGTTCCTGTCACAGAACAAATGTGGAATAAGAGAAGTAGGAAAGGAATCTAGCACTTGAAAGACTATTATCTGTCAGATAGCACATTACATTTGTGCATTTATTTCAGCAAAATAGTGAAGTAGGTGCTTTTATCCTATTTTACAGAAAAGTAACTGTAAGGTAAGTTAGGTGATTTATATTTCATTAATAGCTAATAAATGGCAGAACCAGGTGTGTTCGATTTCAAAACACATGATACTTTTAACAAACTGTGAAGGAATATTCCAGAATAATTCCTAAATTTAATTTTTGTAACAGGAAAAAAATTATTAATGGCAGCCCCTTTAGCATCCTCAGTGTTATTTAGCACTGCCATTGATTCCCTCCACCTTTCTATAGATTATACTCTCAGGTAAACATGTTGACTCACTACAGATTAACTCCATGGAGGAAGGAAATTTTGGCCCATCAGCATCTTTTCAGGTCATCCATTAATTTAACAAATTTTTACTTAGTGCTAGAAATGTGCCAAGAACTGCAGAAAGTATTGTATTAGACACTGGCCTCTCCAATCTCACCAGAGAACAGTGTTCCTTGTCTGCGTGTGGTGTCACCCCTGGCATCATCCCTCAGTACGTGCTTCCTATGTTATCGTGCACCTCTCTTCTAATATCACTGGACACAAAGAGCCTTATTTCATTTGTTCTGCAAAAAACTGTGGGATGATAATGACTTCAGGCCTCTCCAAGAACCCATTGTTTTTAGAAAACCCCTTGCTGCAAGTGCAACCTCTGCCCACATTATGTTTGATCTGTAACGCTGCTCTGTGTTCATTCTTTCCTTGTGATTCTATGTGCTTTGAAGGACAGATAATGCTGCTGTTATTTTTGACACTTTTTATTGCTTTGATTGTATGCATTTGTCTTTGTGCATGAATATTTAATCCCAGAAAGGTTGTTGACCTGAGAATCAGACTTGCTTCTCTGAGACAAAAAGAGGAAAAGCAATCAGAGGCTGAGTCCATGATTACAGTCATAGTGACCCAAGTAATTCCTCAAGATCCCTGGAATCTTTTAAGTCACTTTGGCACCTACCCAGATTATTTAAATGCACAGGGAAAGAATGGCAGAGACCTTAAAAAGACAGAGAGGAAAAAAGGAAGGAAAAGAATGAAAAAGAGGAAGGAAAAGAATAATTGTTCACTTGAAGGCCTGCTTGGGTTTGAGCTGTGCGTTAGTGTGACAGTTACGAAAGCTAATAATCTTTTCAGAGAGGAATGCTTAGGCTAGAGATGGGATTTGATGAGGGAATAGACAGAGAAAGACTAAATGAGAGAATATAAGAACTAAAACACTTAGATTTTCATCTTCTCAGAGAAACCTACTCTACCTACAGGACAAAGGTGAAACATTGTCCCTCTTTCTGTCTTAAAGACTGTTGGAGGAGGTTAGGAGAAGACTTGACCACTGGCCAATCCTCAAGCTGGACCTGGAGAATCAGAAGATCTTCATCCCTCTACTGTTCTTGGAATATACGCTCTGCCCATACTTCCCACAGTGGAAGCTGTGACTGAGGATGGAGCGTTGAAAGAGCAACCTGTTGTTGAGACTACATTGGATGTGTACATGACTGAACCCCATTAAGGTCTCTCTATAAACTCGTAAGATGCTGTTGAGTGGACCGGATCCACTCCTGGGTAAGTTTCCTTCATATTAACAGCACCACCTACCAAGAGTTGCCTCTTTCTTTGGTCTCTCCTTGCCCTCTGCATATGGCAAGGAAAGATTATACTTTGCTTCAGATTATACTCAGAAGTTCTCAAGTTTGCAAATAAACAAGCAAAACAACACAGAAGTGATATTCTATACCAAGGTTCTTCACAGGCATTAAGAGGAAGGATAGGCTTTCTAGAACCTCATGGTCTGTTTAAAATTGGAGCTAAGTTTTAGTTTTTTTGTGAACTTATTTTCTGTTTGTCTTTCAATGTTTGTTTGAACATATTAATTCTGAAATATTAATATTCTGTATTCAGATTTTACCTTTATCTTCACCCAGTAGTGGTAGAATTGATTCTTGTTGCACATGGTATTTCTATAAAATCACAGTGCACTGAATTAGTAAATATTAAAACACTGATATGCAGCACACAGTAGAGGGAAAAGAGGGGGCAAAGAAATTCTTTTATGATTTATTTTTTCCTTGTCTTGCCATAAAATATGAATTTTATTTCACAGAAGGAAGAGGTGACTTTTTAGTGAGAAGATATAGCGTAAGCAACAAGTAGATGGGGAAACACAGGCTGCAAGAAGAGTGTAGTTGGCTGGAACCTAGACAGAGTGTCCATCTTGAGAAGCAGTAGAAAATAACATACCAGAAGGAGGCTGAAGGAAGAATCTGAAAGATAAAGCAGCCCTAGCTAGTCAAGAGACCTGATTTTTGTTCCACCAGGTGTGATTAGGCATTAAGGATTTTGAGCAGAGGAGTGACAAACTCATATTATATATTAAATGTCATTCTCGTATGTCATTCTCTCAGTCAGTAAATATTTACTGAGCATCAGCTATCCATCCAGGGCTAGCACTGGAGATAAATTAGATATAGGTAGGTATTGCCACTGCTATCCCCAAGGTACAGTCTCATAGGGAAGGCAGAAAACTCAACAAGTACAGTTAATCCTCATTGTTCATAGTCTATACTTATGGATCTATCTACTCACTAAAATTTATTTGTAACTCCTGAATTGATACTTATGGCACGTTCATGGTTGTTCACAAACATATGAAGATTGGGGAAACTCTAAGTCATCTAGAGTACACATTCCCAGCTGAGGTCAAACAAAGCAATGCTCTGCCTTCAGCTCTCATACTGTAAAGTATACTTTTTGCAGTCTATTTAGTGTCACATTGTTTTGCATCTTTGTATTTTTTATTGGTGACTTTGCTGTTAAATATAGGCCCTAGGGACTTCCCTGGCAGCCCAGTGGTTAAGACTCAGTGCTTACATTGCAGAAGCTTGGTCCCTGTTAGGGGAACTAAGTTCCCACAAGCCATGCAGTATGGCCAAAAAGAAATTAAAAATGGACCCCAAATGTAGTGCTGAAGTGCTGTCATATGTTCCTTAGTGTATATTAGTTGTGATGTACCTTATGGCGAAAATATTTGAAGTTCCACTCAGGCATGAGTTACAGGGCTGCTGGTCATGACTTCAACATTAGTGAATCAATAATATATATTTAAAAAGGTGTCTTTAAACAGAAACACACATAAAAAAAGATTTTGTGCTGATTAATGACAACGTGACCAGTGGCTTACAGGAACCTAAACCTGTGTTTCCCCTAGGGGCAATGGTTCAGTATTCACTAATTCAGTATTCATGACTACTTTATAGAACATAACTACCACAAATAATCAGAATTGACTCATTGTTTATGATAGGTCTGAAAGGTGATATAGTGTGTTTCTACATTTGGGGAGGGGGCAGATGGGACAAGGAAGACTTTGCAAAGGAAGAAAGGATGAAGCAGAGATCTGAAGAATGAGTAGAGATTGCCTAGGTGACTAGGAAGAAACATAGATAGGAAGGAAAAATAAAAGTGTTCTGTGCAGAGAAAACATCCTGTGTTTTCTCAAAAAAAGAAAAAGCAAGGTGACTTGAAAGAAGCACAGAACACAATAAGAAGGAAATATATTAGTTTGCAAGATCTGTTGTAACACAGTACCATAAACTGGGTGCAATAAAAAATAGACATTTTTTGGTTTTACAGTTCTGGAAGCTACGAGTCCAAGATCAACTTATCGGCAAGTTTGGTTCCTTCTGGGGTCTATGGGGGAGAATCTGTTTCACATCTCTCCCCTACTTCTGGTGCTTTGCTGGCAACCTTCTGTGTCCCTCATCTCAGGAAATGTCACCCTGAACTCTGCTTCATCTTCACGCAGTGTTCTCTTTGTATGTATGTATGTGTCCAAATTTTCTCTTTTTAATAAGGACACCAGTTTTTTTTTTTTTTAATTAGGATCATATTTCAGTATGATCTCATTTTAACTAATTTTATCTGCAAACCCTATTTCCAAATTTGAAGTTACTATGGGTTAGCATTTAAATGTAAGAATTTTGAGAGAAAACAAGTCAATCAGTAACAACAGTAAAGGTAATGAAAGAGGGTGAGAGACAGGAAGACCCATGACCTAGTAAAAATTACTAAACAGTTAAGACTTCACTGCAAAGGAATGTAGAAAAAAACTGTGCTTCAACAAAGGATTATGCATTTTCTATTGACACTCATCCAGGCTATATGATTCTCGTATTTCATAGTGTTTGAGCTAGTTTAACATTTTGTAGATTATAGGCAACTGATAGTGATGCGAAATAATTCCTACAGATAAATCCAAATTAATTTCCTTCCACCACCTTTAGAAAAAACAGTTTTGCCTTAATTTGCTATTAATGTCAATATCCTTCATCTAAAAATATCAGGAGTAATCTCTGAATTCTCTTTTGAACTGGTTAGGATGTCTGCTTGGTTCCATCTTTAGTTAATGAGTAGAATAAAATTGTTAAAGTGTCTTCATTTTTATATCTGTATGAGTCATCATTTTACCTCTTTCTGAAAATTGCCTTTTACAGGAATGTGAATCCTTCGGTGGATAATACATCAATAAACAAACACTGCATGAATAAGTCAGTTAACCTAGTAAGTAAACTCTCAAGAGACAAGACAGTTTAGTTATAGTTAATAACCAGATCGAGAAGGACAATGTTGAACTTTTTGTTGAACCCTGTGTTCTTGGAAAACAGGGACGATTAAGAACAAACATCTCTACTCTCTGTAACCCAGGGAAATGGCTTACTACAAAGACCCACACTTCTCCCTGTGACTTAGATGCGTGTGTGTGTGTGTGTGTGTGTGTGTGTGTGTATGTGTGTGTGTGTTAGTTACTCAGTCGTTTCCAACTCTTTGTGACCCCATGGACTGTGGGTCCCCATGTGATCCACCAGGCTTCTCTGTTCATGGAATTCTCTAGGCAAGAATACTGGAGTGTGTTGCTATTTCCTTCTCCAGGAGATCTTCTCTGGCCCAGGGATCAAACCCGGGTCTTCCACATTGCAGGCAGATTCTTTGCCAACTGAACCACCAGAGAAGCCTGTGACTTAGATAAAACTTGCTAATAAACACCTTTTTCTTTATGTTAAGACCAGACACAGACACCTCTATACATCCACTCTTTGTTTTATAAATTTTTTACTGAACTGTTTGTTCTCCCCTAGTTAGTTGGACACAGAGAAAAATATTTCCTGTTCAGGTGACTGACTGAAAATCTCTCTGATTATAAAAACAATCCCAACTGTAACATCACCTACCTATAATTTGTCTACTTCTCCCTACACAAGTTTAAGATGAGACCATCCTGATGAGAAATTCTGATCTTTGGACTTGGGATGTTTTCCCTATTGTAATAGTCTGAAAAAAGTAATTTCCTTCTCAGATTTCAAGTGGCTCCAAATAGCCCTGGAATTGGAATGAAATCTAGAATGTAATAGACAACTTAAAAATTCAGTGAAATTATTATTTCCTCTTCAAGCTTAGTGCCCATGTCGACTCTATTTGGCTTCTGTCTTCCCATTCCATAGCTGGAGTTTCATCTATAGTTTCTGCGTCCAGCGCTGTTGGGACAATGTAAGAGGGCTGACATCTCTCTGCACTACAGTCTTCTGGTTAAAATGTTTAAACTTTTTGTTCAATTTAACTATTTATAATTAAATTTATTTTATAGATGAAAAGTGAAAAGGGAGCTTCCTAGGTGGCGCTAGTGGTAATGAGCCGCCTACCACCTCAGGAGACAGGTTCCATCCGTGGGTAGGGAAGATCCCCTGGAGGAGGAAATGGCAACCCACTCAAGTATCCTTGCCTGGAGAATTCCATGGGCAGAGGAGTCCATGGGGTTGCCGAGAGTTGGACACGACTGAAGCAACTTAGCATGGATGCATGCACGGTAAAAAGAACTCAAAATTATGTGAAGAAAGAGAAAAATTCTGAAGGCAAAATTATACAACATGCTATTTTCTTTAAAGGTAGTTGATGCAAGAAGCTAAATAACTTCTATGAACATTTGATGATATATATATTAGTATGTGTGTTCCCAGCTGACTTTAGGATTATTAAAGTGTATTGCAGTGCAATGTACAGAAGCAATAGATTCCTCTTTCTACAGAAGGCATCCTTTTAAAACGCAAGTTTTTCTTACACTGATTTAAATAGTTCTGCATGACTTAGAATCTTTCTATGGTTTGTTGATTTTTTTTTCATAGCGTCACAAATCTCAGAGCAAAAGGAAAAAGACCTCATCCTCTTTTATTTCATTTGAATCAGATGATTTTCATGTAAAATGGGTGAGGCAACCAGCATGCTGTTTTCTCTGTTATTGTTTCACACGTTTGCTTTTTAATCCCACATTGGTCGGATAGACCATAACATTTTCTTATATTCATCAAAGGTCCCAGAATACTGCCAGACAGATCTTGGCACTCCAAAAGGAAAAAAAAAAAAAAAGTATTGACGTTAAATGGATTATCTTTTGAGTATTTGTTTCTAGGTGACAGTGAGTACTTGCAAATTTCCATTTGTAAGTAATACATTAATATTTTAAATACTGAGACAAATAATAAACTAAATAATGTTGAAACATTCCCCTAGAAGCAACTTAAATAAATGTTTCTTTAAAAGTGATCCGATAAATTCAGTTTTGCTAGTGTCCGCAGGGATTAGTGGTGATTAAAAGAAAAAAAGCAAGAATCTTCATTTCTATTTTGCCTTATGTAAGAAGGGATAGGTAGTAAGGTTACATTCTAAAAGGGTGTAGGTTGTTAAATGAGTAAACAGAGGTTTATAGAAAAGGGGAAGCAAGCAAAACACCAACACACACACACACACACATACTGCTGTTCTCTGCCTTGCCCAATTTTATGCCTAAGGAGACTGGCAGGGCGGCTGATGTGATGTGAATTCGCGAGCTCTTTAGTCTTCTTCCTCCCCTCCCCACTCCCCGCCCCCGTCCCCACCAACCCCATCAATCAGAGATTGTATCTGCACAGAGGTAGTCTCCATCATTATGAAGCTGGGCTGCTTCCTGATGTAAATCTGTATTTTAACAAAGAGAAAGAAAGAGGAGAGATGCCTGGGGCAAGGTCATTCTTTGACCCCAGGCAATTGTCCTTCCCCACAGAGCAGTCCCAGGACCAAGCCGGAACTAAACAAACACAGCTGCCCCATCAGCTGCTACCTCGCCACCTGCCTTTTGAAGAAGAGGCTTTCTCAGGAGCCTGCCTAATGAGCGCTGCCTGCCACGCTCAGACTGGCTGTTACAGCCTGAAAAGCCCTTTGCACACACATTGAGCCTTTCTCTCTACTTTGCACTTCAAGAACTTAGGAAGCTTCAGGGGAAATAAGGATTCAGTTTTTTTCTCCCTCCATTGTGATGAGCGTTTGCTTTCCCTACAGGAGGCTTTGAAGTACCTTAAAAATCACATCGTAGCTTTAGGACACAGGCACTCAGAGGCATAGGCATGTGATCTGCTGATCCTGGGCTAGAGCACAAGGAGGGACTTAGCAGCACTGGCCATGAGCACACTCTCCTGGCATTCCTCGCTTGGCTCACCCAGCCCAGCCCAGCAAATGGGAGTAGCTGAGGCTAAAGAGAGAAGAGAATATTGGTAAAGAACCCCAAATGGTTGTACTATCTGAAGGAGGAAACAGAACAGGCTCCATCTTGAAAACAGGACTCCATCTTGGGCCGGACTGTGGACTTTGAGCTATATGCCCAGTATCTGTGGAAACGACATACCAACTGGAAAACCAGACCGTCCAGATGAAAGAGCCCCAGCGCTCATACCTAGACTCTCTGGCGCCTAAAAGAATACCCTAATTATCTGTGTAACTGAATAGAATTATAAATCCTATTATGCTTATTGGGGTATGACCACAGGTCTATTGATAATTGTCCACTGTTAACTACCTAGGCTTAAGGCACAGGAATCATGGGTTTAAGGCATATGAATCATGGGTTAACTTTGATTGTATCTTTCTTTTCCTTTGTTCAGACTAGTTTCAGAGAATTTAGGGGGGTGGGGTTGTGCACATACACTTCACAAAAACTGGTCGGGGTCCTTGGCAAAGAGAAGACTCCGCCTTGGGCCCGCCGGTGTAATAAACTGCACTCCACTATCTGCATTGTCCTTCTGAGTGAGTTTTTTCCCGGAGCGTGAGGCTACAACACCATCCTCAGCCTCCGTTGCCATCCCTCCCTCTGCCATTCCCAGCGCTTATCAGTCCTGCCAAGGCCCTCTACTAGCAGATTCAAACCTTACCCAAAGTCTGAGATGAGTTGGACCAAATAAGAAAGACAGAGTTTTCCAGCCCTTAGCCCTGAATCTTTTTTCTTCACCCCTGCACCCACCCAAACACACCTTCCTTCTTCAATCTAGTGGGGATGCTGATCAAGATGAATCTAGTGCGGCTTCTTGCATTAATGCCTCAGCATTTGGTTGGGCCAATCTTGGATACTGGAGTCTGGATGGAGAGGAGAGTAGTAGATGGGAGCTCAGGTCCTCAATAAATAAGAGCAGAACCCTGGCCCTTAAATGGACAAGTAGGGGAGTAGAGGTGATAGACCCTCATGGCAGGAACTTGAAAAGAGCTAGGGGTTTAGAGCAGAGCCACGTCATTTGCTTTTCTGGGCCATACGCATATTTACCCCTTCCTTCATGAAAAATACTAAAAAGTACATTTTATAACTGTGTTAATAAAAGGTAAATGTAATCCACGCTAGAATATATTCACTTTTTCCTTCTGATTTAAAAAGAAATAAACATATTTTCCCAGTTCTCTAAAAGCAACACAGACTCTAGGCCCTGTGCTTACTGTTCAGTCTCTGTTTGAAGGGGGGTGACGGAGGAATGATCAGAGGCAGCAGTAGGGATCAAGAGTATATCTGATCCACCTCCTGATCATGAAGTAGGTGGTATGCAAGAGGAAAAAAGAAACAATAACTTCCATTTGAAAAGTAGAATAGTATTCTCAAGGACAAATACATTATCCGTAGGTTTAAAGGTGAAGGAATTTGTCAGAAATGAGACTGCAATCGTCTGATCATACAAGACAGTTCCAGAAGCCCAGAGAAAGGATTCAGAGAAGAAGAGATGGAATTGAGTCAGATTAGGGATAGTGTGACCAAATGGGAATGAGAATTCAGGTGAAGGATGAGTTGGATTTCTGGCAGGAGAGACCACTTGAATGTAAGGCACTATGGTCTTCCCCGATAGCTCAGCTAGTAAAGAATCCACCTGCAATGCAAGAGACTCCAGTTTGATTCCTGGGTTGGTAAGATCCCCTGGAGAAGGGATAGGCTACCCACTCCAATATTCTTGGGTTTCCCTTGTGGCTCAACTGGTAAGGAATCTGCCTACAATGTGGGCAACCTGGATTTGATTCCTGGGTTGGGAAGATCCCCTGGTGAAGGGAAGGAAAGGCTACCCACTCCAGTATTCTGGCCTGGAGAATTCCATGGACTATACAGTCCATAGGGTCACAAAGAATTGGACACGACTGAGCGACTTTTTCACTTTCATGCACCTGGAGTGGTCCTGAGCTGTTCAGAATTAGGTTCAGATGGTCTTGAGGAAACTTACTCTGGGAGTTCATCTCATCTGACTGCTAACTTTAACAGCAGAGGGACTGTTCCCTCACTGTGATAGTCTGTAAAATGACTAAGAAGGTGCAGACTGTATTCAAAGAAATTTTAATGCTTTAATCTCATTTAATTCCCACAACATCCCATTTTACAGTGGAGAGATCAGAGAAATTGAGAGATGGTTACTTATCTAGTGGCCACTCCTCCATAATGACTCTTGTCATGTGTGTACACACACATATACATGTATGTATACATACAGGTATCCCCTGCTTTTCCAAAGTGTGCTGAGGCAAATTTGTTTTTATGAAAAACCTACATTAGTTCCTGTTTTCAATAACCAAAAGAAATTTGAAGAGGGATTTTGCTTTTACAAAAAATGGGGGAGAATGAAAATAGCTAGTGTTCAGCATTTGTTCTGCAACTAGCTATTATAGAAGCAGCTCCCACCCACAGCAGTGAGAGGGGCACTGCCAAGCTGCTTTGCCAGAACCATACTCAGCATCTCACCATCAAGACACCATATCTTTGAGCTGTGTTTGTGAGCATCTGCATTTTATCCTGATTTATTTTGTGCATCTGTTAGCAAGGTGTGTCCTAAAGTAATGGCTTCTTTGCTTTATGCCATTTCAGTTTACAAAAGGTTTTACAGACACGCTCTACTTTTGGATAGCAGAGGAAACCTGCGTATACCTATATGCTACCGCCACTTAGTCGCGTCAGTCCTGTTCGACTCTCTGCGACCCTATGGACTGTAACCTTCCAGGCTTCTCCATCCACGGGATTCTCTAGGCAAGAGTACCAGAGTGGGCTGCCATGCCTCCTCCAGGGGATCTTCCTGACCCAGGATCGAACTCAGGTCTCCTGTATTGTAGGCAGATTCTTAACTGCTGAGCCACAAGGGAAGCCCATATATACATAAGTGTATATAACTGCAAAAGTATATAGATACAGAAGTATGTATATTTTGATATTTTTATATACTATATGCATACATATATTAATCTAAATATATATCAGATGTTCCTGCTGTAGTTGCAAGTATAACTTGCAAAGTAAACACCTTGAGTAGTGTATTATGGTTCACTAACTTTTTAGAAGGCATGAAACATTTCTAAGGTATATATAAGTGCTGAATAGTGTTTTGATGGTAGTGAAAGGATTGATTTTTCTAATTTCTAAATTAAAAATTAAAAATATCAGCTATCTATACTGTGATAACAGTTAGTTATCTGTGATAACTAACTGATAGTTAACTGTGATAACAGTTAGTTATCACAATGGGGAAAGAGGTAGACAGCTTCCTATGTTTATTCAACAAATGAGTGAGGCTTTATTGCTTGTCAGGAGCTTAGCTCCTGGGGCTAGGCTAGTTCCTGACCCTGGATGAATTATTTCATTTCTCTCAACCTCTGTTTGTTATCTATGTAAAATTACTTAGCGCAATTCCTGGGAGCGCATGTTTGCTCAATGTTGTTGTTTAGTCATTAGGTCATGTCTGACTGTTTTACACTGTATAAAGAACCTCTCGATGAAAGTGAAAGAGGAGAGAGAAAAAGTTGGCTTAAAATTCAACATTCAGAAAACTAAGATCATGGCATCTGGTCCCATCACTTCATGGGAAATAGATGGAGATACAATGGAAACACTGACAGACTTTATTTTTTCGGGCTCCAAAATCGCTGCAGATGGTGATTGCAGCAATGAAATTAAGAGACGCTTACTCCTTGGAAGAAAAGTTATGATCAACCTGGACAGCATAGTAAAAAACAGAGCCATTACTTTGCCAACAAGTGTCTGTCTATGCTATGGTTTTTCCAGTAGTCATGTTTGGATGTGAGAGTTGGACTAAAGCTGAGCACCAAAGAATTGATGCTTTTGAACTGTGGTGTTGGGGAAGACTCTTGAGAGCCCCTTGGACTGCAAGGACATCCAACCAGTCCATCCTAAAGGAAATCAGTCCTGAATATTCTTTGGTAGGACTGATGTTGAAGCTGAAACTCCAATACTTTAGCCACCTGATGCAAAGAACTGACTCACTTGAAAAGACCCTGATGCTGGGAAAGATTGAAGGCGGGAGGAGAAGGGGATGACAGAGGATGAGATGGTTGGATGGCATCACCGACTCAGTCCGACATGAGTTTAAGTAAAACTCCAGGAGTTGGTGATGGACAGGGAGGCCTGGCGCGCTGCAGCCCATGGGGTCACAAAGAGTCGGACACGACTGAGCGACTGAACTGAACTGACCTGAGACTGTAGCCCACCAGACTCCTCTGTCCATGGGATTTCCTAGGCAAGATTACTAGAGTGGGTTGCCATTTCCTTCTCCAGGGTATCTTCCCAACCTAGAGATGGAACCTAAGTCTCCTGTACTGGCAGGTGAGCTCTTCACTGCTGAGCCACCAGGGAGGCCCCAGTTGCTCAACAGACAATAATTATTAATACTGTTGAATGCTTACTATATTGCAAGTATTTTGCAAGGTCTTAGGATTCAAAGATACTCTTAAGAAGTTCCTAGTCAAGTGGTGAGACATTGAAACAAAGAATTTCCCCTACACTCTATCCCCTACCACACACACAGCCGTGCATGCCATGATAAGAGATATGCACAGTGGACTTTGAAACTATAGTGGGAGTAACTAAATACCAAAAAGGAACCAGAGAACTCATGGTGAGATGGAAGCATTTGTTTAATAAGTGTGTGTGTGTGTGTGTGTGTGTGTGTGTGTGCGCGCGCGCGCGCACGCGTGTGGTAATGGAGAGTTATAATTGTGCTAAGAACACATTTTTTTTCTTTTTAACTGGAGCTGCTTGAGACACCCTGCCTAGTCCCTCACCAACTGGGAAGGCATAGTGGAGTAAAACTGGTGTCTGCCATCCATAGTCTTTTCTGGATGAGCAAAGCAGCGTGGAGGAGGAAGCGGCGCTCAGAAATGCAATGCTCCTATTCTGTCCCTCTCTCTGTTCAAGCTCTCCTCCCCACTGTCCTATATCTGCTCTCTTGGTTGTGAAGTACCAAGGTGGAGGGTAACATGAGGAAGTGTTTTTTATGTGGTTCCTTTTGTTTTTTCTCTCTTCTTCCTCCTCCTCCTCTTTCTTCTTTTTAAAGTTTACTTTTGCTAAATGAGCAGCAAGAACCCCAAACTTACTGTTTCTCAGAATCAGTAAAGAGCCCTGCTCTGCTGATATGTTTGGAGTTTTTCTTTCTCTCTGGGATTACAGGCCTGTTCACAATGCTGATGCACAGTTTTTAGCTATGTTACTTCTGTAATGTTAGTTCTGAATGTTTTCATAATATTCCCCTGGTAGTTAGAAGCAAGGAAAGATTTATTTTAAAGGGAAAAAAGAGATCATTATTTCAGCCCCAGAGTCACAAGTTAAGAAAAGAAACTCGGAAAGTGTAAAGGCAATACTCTCAGCTCAAACTCCTAACCACCTCAGGTTTTGCCCAGTTCCCGTTTATCTATCATTTCAATTACAGAAGAGATGTGTTGCTACAAAAAGCCATATTGTGTCTATTTTCTAAAGGAAGGAAAGGCAATTTAATCTTTAAACTCTTTTATGTGAATATTTCCTCTACCATTGAGGATTTTAGGAAATGAAGGACTTTACCTATAACGAGTGCTTTTATCCTCAAGTCATCTGAACTCAAATAGTGTGTTTTTCATCTTCTGTGATATTCTTTGTACCCCTTTCTACTGAAGCTTAATTATTATGCTTTACAATGATAAACAGATTCACTTCCTTTTTAAAAACCATATGATTCTTATAGGCAAAAGACTTTTTAAAATTCCTCTAATTTACACGCTGCCTATGACTATTCTCAAATTGTGTTTAACATAGTTTTTCCTGCACCTTATTCAAGAAAAATTAATATATTTTCCTTATGATATCATCAAGACCTAAAACTGAAAAAAATGTGTTCAAGTATATCTTAAAGCTGTTGCTTACTATTTCAAATGCAATCTTCACACTGTAGTGGGAAAATCAGATATGCCAGGTAAGAATCATTCATCACTAATCCTACATAATTGCAGAGACTAATGAAAGTATCATGAGCTCTATTAAAGCATCTAATCACAAAGATGTAAATATGTACTAGAAACATGAAGCTCTCACTTTCTGTATAGCTGTGTACATTTTTATATGTTTTTACAGTATATTGGAAAATTCAAAACTAGGGTGTTGGCTATTTCTCTACCTTTACTGAACAGACCACAACACTGGCATTAACTTTATGGGATTAAATTCACCTTCAAAATAAAAATTGAAGGTAAGAAATCTATCCTAAAAAATAATCACGATTAGATAGAAATAAATATTTATTTAAAAATTATACTTTGTAGCACAATTTGTAGTCACAAAAAGTAACCAATCTAAATGTTCAACAAAAGGGGATTGTCCACATAAATTCAGATTTATTTCTGAAATGTAAAACTCTATTGTCTTTAAAAAAATTTTTCCCAATAATTTTGGTCTCATAAGAAATGGTCAGGATACAGTGTTATATGAAAAAAAAAAAGGAGGATTTAAATCTATATGTACTGAATTAATCCAATTATACATATAAGTAGACCCACCCATACACAAAAAGACTAGAAAAGAATGTTCCAAAATATTAAAAGCAGTTAAATATACATTTAATTTCTTCTTTAAACTTTTCAATACTTTTTTGATTTCCATAATAAGCATGTATTGTCTTTCCAATAAAAATTAATGAACTTTTTAAAATTTAAAGATTTTAAAATCAAATTTTGAGACAAGTTCAGCATTTGATCAGTAGCTAAGTATCTTTAAAATATTGAAATATGTACTTCACAACTAACTAGAGAGTGTTTTGGTTTTTTTTTTTTGAGTTAATTTGTCTGTTTGTTTTCGGAGAAGGCACTGGCGACCCACTCCAGTACTCTTGCCTGGAAAATCCCATGGACGGAGGAGCCTGGTAGGCTACAGTCCACGGGGTCGCGAAGAGTCAGACACGACTTCACTTTCACTTTCACTTTTCATTTTCATACATTGGAGAAGGAAATGGCAACCGACTCCAGTGTGCTTGCCTGGAGAATCCCAGGGACAGAGGAGCCTGGTGGACTGCCGTCTATGGGGTCTCACAGAGTCGGACACGACTGACGCGACTTAGCAGCAGCAGCAGCAGCAGCAGCAGTTTGTTTTAGTATACTGTCTTTTTTGTGTTAGACTGAAAATAAAGAATGGATATACTAAAGTACATGAAAGTGGATGATAGTGGGATGAAACTTCTCTTCCCAGTTATGTGATAGTAACTAAAATTTTAGAGTGTATGATATTCATGCATGCATTCATTCATTCATTCTAAAATGTTTTTGCCTAAGAAGGTTCCTGGTTGGGCTGGCTCATGCCTGTGAATCTGGAGTGTCTGAGTTGTCTGAGTCAAAGTATCATACCCCAAACTTTTGGTTCTCGCTTAAATAGGGGTTAACTAAAAGACCCTCAACATAACAAGACAAACAAAGCCTAAGGAGTCTCTGAAAGGTGGAAAGAAATAGATGGACTGCCTAGGGACCTCAGGACTCGAGCAACCACAGGACAGCTAGTTCCCTGGGTTTCTTTATTGCCTCCTGTATATCCATGGATTAGATCTGGCTGGCAGAAACTTCCAACAGGTGCAGACAAAAATAGCTGCAAGGAAAGCTTGTTTCTCTTAGCCAACGAATCAGGAAAAGGGTGACCTCTATCATGGTTTCAGCAGGACTGAGTGGGGAACTGATCTTCCTTGCCTCCCTCCCAGAGTAACAGGCTTTCCAACAGGGCATCGGCAGCAGGATCTTTATGCACCTGAGCCTCCACCCCCAGGAAGCAGAAACAAGACTTAAAGACATGGTGTGTGCCTGGTGGGTGTGGGGAATTGGGAAGATGGATGTGGTTCATTGTCACTGTGCTTTACTCCTCTCCAGCCCAACCCAAGTTAGTGGGGCTGAGTTGGGAGCTGAACCTTTATACCCACCTGGCTGCAGTGAGACTGAATGCAGCAGTGCAAAACAGGGCTGGCTTGTATTAGCCTCCCTTCTCCTCTCCTGCTTCCACATCCCTCACCCTTCCATTTTCTGATCAACAAAGCCTGGTGAGGAGCCAGCCTCTACCACCACTTGGCATCTGACAGGGCAGAGTGAGTTGATAATTTACAGGGGTGGTTGGCAAGTTACTTTCTCCCCTCTCCTCTCCTGGTGTCAGCAGGAGGTCCAGATTGAAGCTGGGTTTATACTTCTACTGGAGGCAATGCTGTGGTGCTAATGTTATCTCATTTTCTAGGATAGGTATCGGTTCAGTTCAGGTCAGTCACTCAGTCGCGTTCGACTCTTTGCGACCCCATGAAACAAAGCATGCCAGGCCTCCCTGTCCATCACCAACTCCCGGAGTCCACCCAAACCTATGTCCATCGAGTCGATGATGCCATCCAGCCATCTCATCCTCTGTCATCCCCTTCTCTCCTGCCCTGAATCTTTCCCAGCATCAGGGTCTTTTCAAATGAGTCAGCTCTTTGCATCAGGTGGCCAAAGGATTGGAGTTTCAGCTTCAATATCAGTCCTTCCAATGAACACCGAGGACTGTTCTCCTTTAGAATGGACTGGTTGGATCTCCTTGCAGTCCAAGGGACTCTCAAGAGTCTTCTCCAACACCACAGTTCAAAAGCATCAATTCTTCAGTACTCAGCTTTCTTTACAGTCCAGCTCTCACATCCATACATGACCACTGGAAAAACCATAGCCTCGACTAGACGGACCTTTGTTGGCAAAGTAACGTCTCTGCTTTTTAATATGCTGTCTAAGTTGGTCATAACTTTTCTTCCAAGGAGTAAGCATCTTTTAATTTCATGGCTGCAATCACCATCTGCAGTGATTTTGGAGCCCAGAAAAATAAAATCAGCCACTGTTTCCACTGTTTCCCCATCTATCTGCCATGAAGTGATGGGACCAGATGTCATCATCTTAGTTTTCTGAATGTTGAGCTTTAAGCCAACTTTTTCACTCTCCTCTTTCACTTTCATCAAGAGGCTCTTTAGTTCTTCACTTTCTGCCATAAGGGTGGTGTCATCTGCATATTGGAGGTTATTGATATTTCTCCCGGCAATCTTTATTCCAGCTTGTACTTCCTCCAGCCCAGCATTTCTCATGATGTACTCTGCATATAAGTTAAATAAGCAGGGTGACAATATACAGCCTTGACGTACTCCTTTTCCTATTTGCAACCAGTCTGTTGTTCCATGTCCAGTTCTTATTGTTGCTTCCTGACCTGCATACAGGTTTCTTAAGAGACAGGTCAGGTGGTCTGGTATTCCCATCTCTTTCAGAATGTTCCACAGTTTATTGTGATCCACACAGTCAAAGGCTTTGGCATAGTCAGTAAAGCAGAGGTAGATGTTTTTCTGGAACTCTCTTGCTTTTTCGATGATCCATCGGATGTTGGCAATTTGATCTCTGGTTCCTCTGCCTTTTCTAAAACCAGCTTGAACATCTGGAAGTTCACGATTCATGTATTGCTGAAGCCTGGCTTGGAGAATCTTAAGCATTACTTTACTAGCATGTGAGAAGAGTGCAATTGTGCGGTACTTTGAGCATTCTTTGGCATTGCCTTTCTTTGGGATTGGAATGAAAACTGACCTTTTCCAGTCCTGTGTCCACTGCTGAGTTTTCCATATTTGCTGACATATTGAGCGCAGCACTTTCACAGCATCACCTTTGAGGATTTGAAATAGCTCAACTGGAATTCCATCCCCTCCACTACCTTTGTTCGTAGAGATGTTTCCTAAAGCCCACTTGACTTCACATTCCAGGATGTCTGGCTCTAGGTGAGTGATCACACCATCGTGATTATCTGGGTCGTGAAGATCTTTTCTGTATAGTTCTTCTGTGTATTCTTGCCACCTCTTCTTAATATCTTCTGCTTCTGTTAGGTCCATACCATTTCTGTCCTTTATTGAGCCCATCTTTGCATGAAATGTTCCCTTGGTATCTCTAATTTTCTTGAAGAGATCTCTAGTCTTTCCCATTTTATTGTTTTCCTCTATTTCTTTGCTTTGATCGCTGAGGAAGGCTTTCTTATCTCTCCTTGCTATTCTTTGGAACTCTGCATTCAAATGGGTATATCTTTCCTTTTCTCCTTTGCTTTTAGCTTCCCGTCTTTCCACAGCTATTTGTAAGGCCTCCTCACACGGCCATTTTGCTTTTTTGCATTTCTTTTTCTTGGGGATGGTCTTGATTCCTGTCTTCTGTACAATGTTACAAACCTCCATCCATAGTTCATCAGGCACTCTGTCTATCAGAAATAGTCCCTTAAATCGATTTGTCATTTCCACTGTGTAGTCATAAGGGATTTGATTTAGGTCATACCTGAATGGTCTAGTGGTTTTCTCCACTTTCTTCAATTTCAGTCTGAATTTGGGAATAAGGAGTTCATGATCTGAGCCACAGTCAGCTCCCGGTTTTGTTTTTGCTGACTGTATAGAGCTTCTCCATCTTTGGCTGCAAAGAATATAATCAATCTGATTTTGGTGTCGACCATCTGGTGATGTCCATGTGTAGAGTCTTCTCTTGTGTTGTTGGAAGAGGGTGTTTGGTATAACCAGTGCGTTCTCTATCAGACTTTGCCCCACTTCATTCTGTACTCCAAGGCCAAATTTGCCTGTTACTCCAGGTGTTTCTTGACTTCCTACTTTTGGTATAAGCCTGGCAAAGTTGGGAGATGAGATTCCACTCCATATAACTGCAAGGAGGCAATAGGAATCAGCGTTCACTTTTGCAGGAGTGGTGTAGGGGATGGGTAGATGGGAGAAGATGCCTAGGAAAAAGAACTTACACACTCACCTGGCCCCCTTGTTACCCTTCAACAGGCAGACTACCAGCTTAAAAAAATTAAGTAAGATCCAGAGTCTATAATATTTCAAATATCCGTGATGCATTTGAAAATCACTTGTCACACCAAGAACAAGGAAATCATAACCTGAATGATGAAAGGCAACACTTGTCAACTCTGAGATGAATGATATATTGAAATTATCTAACAAATATTTTAAGGAAGCCATCATTAAATGATTCAACAAATGGTGATGAATTCTCTTGAAGCAAATGAAAAAATAAAAAAAATCTCAGTGAGGAAATAGAAGTTATTAACTTAATGGAGATTAATACAACTGGAAAATGCAGTAACTTGAAATGAAAAACTTATACATGGAGATGACAGAGAAGAAAGTCAGTGAACATTAAGATAGATCAATAGAATTTACCTTATCTGAACAACAAAGAGAAAATGGACTAAAAAAAATGAATAGAATCTGAGAAATGTAAGCTAACATTTATATCATTAAAGTCCCTGAAACAGAAGAGAGAATGTAACTAAAAACTTAATTAAAGAAATAGCTGAAATTTTCCCAAATATGGTGAAAGACATAAACCTGCAGATTAAAGACCTGAGTGATTAGCAAATACAGAAAATCCAAAGACTCACACACCTTCCTATTACAGGCATTAAATGAAAAGGGTAAAAGAATCTGGACTAGAAAGAAAGGGCACGTAATATTGCTGAGGGCTTCCTTTGTCCTTTTAATAAAAAGAAGAAAAAAAGTACTTCCTAGGGCAGGTGGAAATCCACTTGGAACTTTATTAAGGTCTTAAGCTATTCATTTGCATGCTTTTAAAATCTTTGTTTCCATGCATTTCTTTTTTTTAATTTATTTATTTTTAATTGAAGGATAATTGCCTTACAATATTGGTATGATTTCTGCCATACATCAACATGAATTAGCCATAGATGTACATATGTCTCCTCCCTCTTGACCCTCCTTCCCACCTCCCACCATTTCACATACCTCTAGGTTGTTACACAGCCCCAGTTTGCTTTCCCTGTTAAATTTCCATTGGTTATCTATTTTATGTATGGTAGTGTATATGATTCCATGCTACTCTGTCCATTCATCTCACCCTCTCCTTCCTCTCCCCAACCCTTGTCCATAAGTCTGTTGTCTATTTCTGCATCTCCACTGTGGCCCTGCAGATCAGTACCATCTTTCTATATTACATATATATGTGTTAATATATTTGTTTTTCTCTTTCTGAGTTATTTCACTCTGTATAATAGGCTCTAGGTTTATCCACTTCATTAGAACCGACTCAAATTCATTCTTTTTTATGGCTGAATAGTATTTCATTGTATATATGTACCACAGCTTCCTTATCCATTCATCTGTTGATGGACATCTAGGTTGCTTGCATGTCCTAGCTATTGTAAATAGTGTTGAAAGGAACATTTGGGTAAATGTGTATTTTTCAGTTTTAGTTTCCTCAGGGTATATGCCTAGAAGTAGTATTGCTGGGTCATATGGTGGTTTTATTCCTAGTTTTTTACGGAACCTCCATATTGTCTTCCATAGCAGCTGTATTAACTTACATTCCCACCAACAGTGCAAGAGGTGTCCCTTTTCTCCACACTCTCTTCAGCTCTTGTTTGTGGATTTTTTGATGATGGCCACTGTGACCTGTGCGAGGTTATATCACATCGTAGTTTTGATTTGAGCTTCTCTAATAATGGTGATGTTGAATGACTTTTCGTGTGTTTATTAGCCATCTGTATGTCTTCTCTGGAGAAATGTCTGTTTAGGTCTTTTCCCCACTTTTTCACTAGGTTGTTTGTTTTTCTGGTATTGAGTTGTATGAGCTGCTTGTATATTTTGAAAATTAATCCTTCGTCAGCTGTTTCATTTGCTATTATTTTATCCTGTTCTGTGGGTAGTCTTTTCACTTTGTTTATAGTTTCCTTTGCTGTGCAAAAGTTTGAAGTTTAATTAGGTCCCAGTTGTTTGTTTTTATTTCCATTATTCTAGGATATGGGTTATAGAAAATCTTGCTATGATTTATGTCATACAGTGTTTAGCCTATGTTTTCTTCTAAGAGTTTTTGTAATTTCTGGTCTTATATTTAGGTTTTTAATATATTTTGAATTTATTGGGTATGTTGTTAAGCAGTGTTCTAATTTCATTCTTTTGTCCAGTTCTCCCAGTACCACTTATTGAAGAGATTATCTTTTTCCCATCATATATTCTTGCCTCCTTTGTTAAACATGGGTGTGTATAGGTGCATGGGTTTATCTATGGGCTTTCCATCTTGTTCTATTGGTCTAGATTTCTGTTTTTGTGGTTTGTCACTTGTTTCTAGGAATTTTTTGATTTCCCTTCTTATTTCTTTAGTAACCTATTTATTACTTAGAAATGTATTGTTTAATCTCCATGTGTTTGTGTTTTTTACAGTTTTCCCCCCTGTAATTGATATCTAGTCTCATAGCCTTATTGTCAGAAAAGATGCTTGATACAACTGCAATTTTCTTAAATTTACTGAGGCTTGATTTATGACTATCTCTCTGAGTTTGCTTACTTAGATTCAAGTCCATTGAATCCATGATGCCATCCATCCCTCTCATCCTCAGTCACCTCCTTGTCCTGCCTCCAATCTTTTCAGCATCAGGGTCTTTCCCAAGGAGTCTGCTCTTCACATCAGGTGGTCAAAGTATTGGAGCTTCAGATTCAGCATTAATCCTTTCAGTGAATATTCAGGGTTGATTTCCTTTAGGATGGACTGGTTTGATCTCCTTGCTGTCCAAGGGACTGTCAGAAGTCTTCTCCAGCACCACGTTTCAAAAGCATCAACTTTTTCTGCACTCTGCCTTCTTTATAATCCAACTTTCACAACCATGCATGACTACTGGAAAAACCATAGCTTTGACTACACAAATCAGCTGTTAATCATACGGGTTTTCCCTTGAATGTTACTTGTTACTTTTCCCTTGCCACTTTTAATATTCTTTCTTTGTGTTTAATCTTTGTTAGCTTGATTAGTATTTGTCTCAACATATTTCTCCTTAGATTTATCCTGTATGGGACTCTCTGTGTTTCTTGGACTTGACTATTTCCTTCCCACGTTTAGGAAGTTTTCAACTATACTCTCTTCAAAAACTTTCTCAGACCCTTTCTTTTTCTCTTCTTCCTCTGGGAACCCTAAAATTCAAATATTGGTGCCTTTAATATTTTCCAGATGTCTCTGAAAGTGAAAGTGAAGTTGCTCAGTCATGTCCAACTCTTTGCGACCCAGTGGACTGTAGCCTGCCAGAGTCCTCCTCCATGGGATTTTCCAGGCAAGAATACTGGAGTGGGTTGCCATTTCTTTCTCCAGGGGATCTTCCCAACCCAGGGATAGAACCCAGGTACCCTGCATTGCAGACAGGCTCTTTACTGTCTGAGCCACCAGGGAATCCCTAGAGGTTTCTGAGGTTATCCTCAATATCCTCTTTCCATTCTTCTCCCATTATTATGCTGTTCAGAAGTTATTTCCACCAGCCTAATTTCCAGCTCACTTATCAATTCTTCTACTTCAGTTATTCTGCTTTGGTTCCTTCTAGAGTATTTTTAATTTCAGTAATTGTGTTATTCATCTATGTTTGTTTAGTCTTTGTTTCTCTAGGTGTTTGTTAATTGTGTTAATTGATTCTTGCATTTTCTCCATTCTATTTTCAAGGCTTAGGGAAATCTTACTATCATTACTCTGAATTCTTTTTTTCAGATAGTTTGCCTATTTCCTGATTGTTTTTTGTGAGTTTGTACATTGTTCCTTCATTTGCTCTCTATTTCTTTGCCTTTTCATTTATTTTTCCCCTCTAACTTACTCCATTGGTGGTCTCCTTTTCCTGGGTTGTATTCCTTCTTCCTTTTGGTTTCTGTCCTTGGTGGGTAAGCTTGGTCCAGTGGTCTGTGTTGTCTTTGTGTTGGGGGTGACTCGTGCCTGCATTCTAGTGGGAGGAGGTGTTTTTTTTCCCCTCTGATGGGTCGGGCTGTGTGAGGTGGTATATTTGGGGCTCTCTCTGGGAATCCTGTCTGCTGATTGGTTTTGTGTTTTTTTCTTGCTTGTTGTTTAGGAGAGGTGTCCTGCATTGGGTTCCATCCAGTGTTCTGGTCGATGGAGCTGATTTTGTCCCTCTGAAGGGTCATGCTATGTCCAGTAGTAGGTTTAGATGGGACTAACAGACCATCTTACCTGTCTCCTGATAAGCCTGTATGCCAGTCAAGAAACAACAGTTAGAACCTTGTATGGAACAACTGACAGGTTCAGGATTGAGATAGGTGTATAGAATTATGACAAGGCTATTTCTTGTCACTCTGTTTATTTAACTTATATGTAAAGAACATCATGTGAAATGCCAGGGTGGATGGGTTACAAGCTGGAATCAAGATTGCAGGGAGAAATATCAACAACCTCAGATATGTGGACGATACCATTCTAAAGGCAGAAAGTGAAGAGGAACTAAAGAACCTCTTGAAGAGGGTGAATGAGGAGAGTGAAAAGGCTGGCTTAAAGTTCAACATTAAAAAACAAACAAAAAAAACAAAAACCAAAAAATAAAAAACCAAGATCATGGCATCTGATCCCATCACTTCACGGCAAATAGAAGGGGAAAAGGTAGAAGCAGTGACAGATTTCCTCTTCTTGGTCTCTAAAATCACTGCGGATGATGACTGCAACCATGAAATTAGAAGACAATTGCTTCTTGGCAGGAAAGCTATGGTGAACCTAGAAAATGTGTTAAAAAACAAAGACATCACTTTGCCAACAAAGGTCCAATAGTCAAGGCTAAAGTCTTTCCAACTTGTGGCTCAGCTGGTAAAGAATCCGCCTGCAATGCGGGAGACCTGGGTTCGATCCCTGGGTTGGGAAGATCCCCTGGAGAAGAGAAAGGCTACCAACTTCAGTATTCTGAAGTGGAGAATTCCATGGACTCTATGGTCCATGGGGTGCCAAAAAGGGGCTTCCCTTGTAGCTCAGTTGGTAAAGAATCTGCCTGCAATACAGGAGACTTGGGTTTGATTCCTGGGTTGGGAAGATCCCCTGGAGAAGGAAATGGCAACCCACTCCAGTATTCTTGCCTGGAGAATCCTATGGACAGAGGAGCCTGCTGGCTAGAGTCCATGGGGTCACAAGAGTCGGACACAACTTAGTGACTAGAACAAGGAGGCAAAGTCTTTCCAGTAGTCATGTATGGTTGTGAGAGCTGGACCATAAAGAAGACTGAATGCTGAAGAATTGATGCATTTGAACTGTATTGCTAGAGAAGACTCTTGAGAGCTCCTTGGACAGCAGGGAGATCAAATCAGTCAATCCTAAAAGACATCAACCCTGAACATTCATTGGAAGGATTGATGTTGAAGTTGAAGCTCCAATATTTGGGCCACCTGATGCGAAGAGCCAATTCATTGGGAAAGACCCTGGTGCTGGGAAGATTGAAGGGCAGAAGGAGAAGAGGGCAACAGAGGATAAGATGGGTGGATGGCATAATCAATGCAATAGACATGAATTTGGCCAAACTCTGGGAGATGGTAAGGGACAGGGAAGCCTAAGTGCTGCAGTCAACGGGGTAATGAAGATTTGAACATGACTTTGTGACTAAACAACAACAACAACATGGGTTCAGTATGGTTTTGGGTAGCCTGTCTGCCAGTGTGCAGTGCCGTGTTTCTGTTTTGTTGAAGGACTGATGTGGGACATCTGGGCACTGGCGTTTGCTGGCCTTTGGGTGGGCTTGGTTTTGGTGTTAAGATGGAAGCCTTTTGAGGGGCTCTCATCTATTAATGATCCCTGTGGTCGAGAGTTCTCTGGTGGTTCAAAGTCTTGGACTTGAGTCTTTCACCTCAGAGGTTCAGGCTCAAGGTTGATTGACGCTCCAAATCCTCACAAGACAGCCAGCGTGAAAGACAAGGTCCCAGTACTCTTGGTGAAGGCAATACTCAGTAGCCCAGAAAACCCAGTGAAGTTTACACCAAAGTCAGCTAATATTTCTAAGAAGGTCTCTGGACCTGTTTTGGGCAGCGTGTGGTCATCTCAGTCTCAGATCTGGCTTTATTCCAGCTTGTAGTTGCCCCTAATGTTCACAGTTGCACTCAGAATCCACAGTCTATTCTTCACCTGGACATGGTGGGTGGGCTAAGTCTGAGGCTCATTAGGGCTCACCTGCTCTCTTGGGCTGGGGAGAGGGGAGGATATGGCAGCCACATATGGGTTGTACTTGGAGTGCCTGTGTTAATAGTGACTTGTTGGATGTTGTTACAATCTGAGGAGGGTTGTGGGTTCTTCCAAAAGAAAAAGCCCCATTTCATGGATTCCTAGAAAGAGTTCAGTTGTTTAAGCTCCTAGCAAGTTGTGAGCAGTAATCTGTGCCTGCTCACAGCCTAGTGGTAGCTGCAACCTCTGGGACTGAGACTGCATTGGTAGTATTTTGTCCGCCACCTTCAGCACCTCTCCTGGCTTTGGCTGTGATAGGCATGTCCATTTCTGCAGCCATGTCAAAGAAGACTCTGAGCACATCCTCAGGGCCACCAGCCCACTACCTCTCCCTGGGATCTTTGCAGGAGCTTCCACCTCTGGTCCCAACCTCTATAGCAGGCAGGCCAGATCTTGCTAGCTAGCCACTTCTCTTGGCCCCCTACCACCACCCTCTTCTCAGGTGGATGTTTGTGTACTTCTTTTCTCGGTTCCCTGACCCCTCTTTCTGGGCCAGGCTAGGGCTTGCTAGCCGCTTCTCTAGGTCTCCTTCCCCAACCCTCTTGTCCGGGCTGTGGCTTGTAAGCTGCCTATGGGCTGAGAAGTGCTGTTTGAGAACTTTCTCTGTACTTTGCCTTCTAAGCCCCGCCCTGTTGCATGGCACTCTGAGGTTCTGCAACTCCCTGTTGGTCTAGCCTCGGAGGGGGTTTCTGAGTGCATGGAAATTTTTCTTCCTTCATGACTCCCTCCTTCCCTTGGAGCACCCATCCTGAAGTCCTCTGTCTTTTTTTTTTTTTTCAAATATCTTTATATTTGTCCTACCTCATTTCAGGGAGATTAGCTTGCCTTTTTGGAGGCCTAGGGTCTTCTGCTGTCATACAGACGTTGCTCTGTAGGAGTTGTTCTGTATCTTTATGAGTTTGTTTATGTATTTGTGGAGAGGTAGGCTATTTCCCTGTTTTACTCCCCCCAAAATCTTCTGCTTCCCCTTCATTTCTTTCTTTTGGATGCTTATTTTATAAGAAAACATTTTGTGTTTTCTTAGTCTAATTAATAGTTATTGATCATCTAATGTATTCTGTTCTAAGCACTGTAAAATGTTCAGGTAACACAAAGGCAAAAAAGGCAAAGTATCTTCCCTTGGGGTTTCAGAGTTCAATGAGGGACACTAACATTATGTGATAAGAGATGTCAGTAGAAGTTGTGCCAGATCAAATCATGGTTTATACTACTGTAGGTCTGGGAGAACATATGTTTATTTGAAAACGTAAGTTTTAATTCTATCAAATGATGGTAGAAAAGAATACTTATATCATGCATGCCTTTCTATCTTTCTATTTGCTGATAAGTAGTGTCAAATACTGGGGCTTCCCAGGTAGCTGAGCTGGTAAAGAATCTGCTTGCAATGTAGGAGACCCTGGTTTGATTCCTGGGTCAGAACATTCCCCTGGAGAAGGGATAGGCTACCCACTCCAGTATTCTTGATCTTCCCTAGTGCCTCAGATGGTAAAAAATCCACCTGCAATGTGGAGACCTGGGTTCAAACCCTGGGATGGCATAGGAAATGTGGAGACCATACATGTACCAATGTTAAATGTTTAAGCATAGAGAAAATTTCCATTATCAACCAGAAAGAAAGCATTAATGTTTCATTTACTAATGTTATGATGTCTCTGTGTGTTTATCTTTAAAATTTGAGGAGCTGACTTGATTTGCTCCATTAAAAAAAAATGCCTTTAACCAAATAAGAAATTGTCCACTCAATATTGTCCACTCACTATTCAAGTCCTGGAATATCAAACAAGAAATAATCATGATTATTGACACAATTTGACTGAATTTTCCTTCATGTTTACTTTTGTTGTGAAATAAACAGCTAATTTTGCTAGGACACATGTTCACATGTATGTTTCTTGATCTATTCTGTTGATCTTGATCTACTTTGCTCATTAATGCAAATGTAAAATTTTCTAAAATAGTTTTTATCATATTATTTGCCTTTTCATTGTTGTATAAGCTATCATATATTAATTTATCTTTCTGTAGTGAGCAACTACTGGGGGCTTGTCTGGACCACAAGGCCATCTCCTTTGTGGCAAACTCTTGATTTACAGGGTGAGTTTCAAGCACCCTGGTAAGTATGCTTTTGGCCTACAACTGATTGGGTTGGTGGGGGATCTGACTTTAACAGTACCCAAATGTCATCTTTCTTGGGATATGGTATTGGAATATAGAAGTTACCAGTCTGTGTCTAGAACTGTAACACATAAATAGAAGCTAAAAAAGCTCATCTGCAGGGTGTGAGAGAGAGAAGGATGAAAAACAAATACCAAAAAATGTAGCAGTGAAATTTTCAGAGAAGGTACTTCTGCCAGCTTTCCCGGATTTAGTTCTCAACCTTCTCTGAGCCTTGGTGGCATTCCTCAATTTTGGTTCCTTTAAACTCTTCCATATCATTTAAATAATTTCCTCTATTTGGATTAAACTAGCTCAAATCAGTTTGTTACTTGCAGTTAAAGTATCTTATGTAATACAGTGGATTTCAGACTCTGGCCCTATACCATATGGCCAATTATATTTTCCAATATTTTCTTTATACTCATCATTCTCCTTCTTTATTCACGTGGGTCTGACATCTCTCCTTTTGCTCACTTTGTATATTCTAGCTTCAAATGCTTTCTTTCTTTCCAAACAACCAGTCTTAACAAAGCTGAATGTCTTTTTTTCATATAGATTTGCTACATTTTTTGACTTCTAGCTTACTTTAGTCAGGACTGGTAGTTTATGTTGTGGCAGTAAATTACCTTGAAATATCAGTCACTTAACAAATCTTCATTGTTTGTTCATGCTACATTTTTAATAAAGGTGGTCATGTTTTTCTCTTGCACACAATCAGGAACCAATACCTGAAAAAAAAATGCTGTACCATCTGGAACACAGAGAACCTTAATTATTGAAACTGGATTTGTTCCCTTCAAATAATTCCTGGAATATAGTATTGAGTTTATTTAGAAACAAGACTTAAGATATATTCCCCCTTTCTGTGGGCTGAAATAAAAGGAAGTGGAAGTACTAAGATTTCAAAATAACAAGTACTCTGGGATAACTTAATGTGATTATTTCCTTCCATAAAGATAGCAAGGGATATTAGTTTTATTTGTAATTATCTAACGCTGAAGTGTTAGGAAGACAAAAGAAGGAAAATAGGTGTCAGTCAGTTTGAGACAAAATTTTCTCTATAGAAATTTTTTTCTTTCTTTTAAAAAATAAGAAGCCAAGACCATGTCATTACTCAGGAATCAAAGATGAAAAATAGTCCAGTTTGGTCAACATGATGTAGCCAGAGGAATTTACTGACTGAATTATTTAATTCAAGTTGTATCTATAAGTAAGATCAAGAAATTAATACTATGGTAATTAATCTCTATTCTTCTGCTATGACTTAGAAGGAAATCAGTCAATATAAGAACTCCATTTCTGCCTCCCTGTGCCTCCTCATTTCCTAAACCTCCTCCCTTACCATCTTTAGAGAGACGATACCAACATTCGTGAGAAGAGAAAGGAGGAAGGAGAAAAGGTCTTAGTCATAGAATGGGACTGCTGGGAGTAGTATTATACCCACTTTATTATAATAAAGTCCTGCTATCCATCTCAACTTCCCTGGCTCTCCCTGGGACTGAAAAGATGGGAATTCATCCATTCATTAACATTGAGTTCACCATAAGCCATCCATCCTAAAGAGGAATGATAGCTGAACTCAAGAGCCTATCAGTTAAGCTGAGATGAATTCAAGTTATGGGATTTCAGGGCAATTGCTGTCCTTTATTTTCATTTTATCTCTGTAAAATATCCTCTACCCCCCCCCCAAGTAACTAATAGGAAAGAGTTTACTGGGAGAAGGCTAGGAAGAAGTGAAATAATTCCTCTGTTAGTCTATGAAAAGCCTTCACAAAAGGCATTGTGTAATGACCCATCTTCTGAGAAACCTGTGTGCAGGTCAAAAAGCCACAGTTGGAACTGGATATGAAACAAAGGACTGGTTCAAAATTGGGAAAGGAATATGTCAAGGCTGTATATTGTCACCTTGCTTATTTAACTTATATGCAGAGTACATCACACAAGATGCCAGACTGGATGAATCACAAATTGGAATCAAGATTGCTGGGAGAATTATGAACAATCTCAGATATGTAGATGACATCTCCAGAATGGCAGAAAGCGAAGAGGAATTAAAGATCTGCATGATGAGGGTGAATGAGGAGAGTTAAAAAAAAAAAAAAACTGTCTTAAAGCTCAACATTCAAAAAACTAAGGTGATGGCATCTGGTCCCATCACTTCATGGCAAATAGATGGGGGAAAAGTGGAAATAGTGACAGATTTTATTTTCTTGAGCTCCAAAATCACTGTGGACAGTGACTGCAGCTCTAAAATTAAAGATGCTTTCTCCCTGGAAGGAAAGCTATGACAAACCTAGACAGCCTATTGAAAGCAGAGACAACACTTTGCCAACAAAGTTCTGCATAGTCAAAGGTATGGTTTCTCCGGTACTCATGTACGGTTGTGAGAGTTGGACCATAAAGAAGGCAGAATGGCCAAGAATTGATACTTCCAAATTGTGGTGCTGGAGAAAACTGTTGAGTCCTTTGGATAGCAAGGAAATCAAGCTAGTAAATCCTAAAGGAAATCAACCCTGAATATTCATTGGAAGGACCAATGCTGAAGCTCAAGCTTCAATACTTTGGCCACCTGATGTGAAAAGCTGGCTCATATAAGAATACTCTGATGCTGGGAAAGATTGAGGGTGGGAAGAGAATGAGGTGACAGAGGATAAGATGGTTGAATGGCATCACCAATTCAACAGACATGAGTTTGAGCAAATTCCAGGAGATAGTGAAGGACAGGGAAGCTGGGCATGCTGCAGTCCATGGGGTCACAAAGAGTCAGACATGACTTAGCAACTGAACAACAACAACAATAATGACAGTTGAAGTGATGTGACATCCTGGGAAGACAAGACACCCCAAACCAATGCAGAGTCTGGCACAGAGTGTGCAATAGTGTATTACAGGAAATGGACATCCACAATGCTAACCTGATTTCAGGAAGAAAAGTGGGTATATCCACTATTCTCTGCCTAAGAACTCACAGAAATAAAATATTTTTAATATATTTCTGTCAAATGTGATTCAGGAAAACACAATGAAGGGCTTGGCTGCAGATAAATTTTAGTTATTTTGTAGTATTTACCTATATGGAACAATTCTTTCCTTAATGATAACAGGTGAATATAGTATCACTGAATTTTGATTTCCATAAACATTTTTCCTCAATTCTAATGAGAAAGAGAATCCTTTTTCTATTTAGAGGTAAAACTCAAGCGGGAAACAGAAAAAATTTATTTGGTAACAAAAGTGTTAGGTTCATTATTGAATGAATCTATAAGAAACCTTATAAAATAGTATGAACTAACTTCATGCCTTCAGATAGACAAATATCTAAAGGCATTAAGACAGTAATACATTCTCTTCTGAAATGCCTGTAAAATTTTCCTTACATATTTTCTCAAAGCTTTCCACGGAAAGTGAAAGTGAAGGTCGCTCAGTCGTGTCTGACTCTTTGTGACCCCATGGACTGTCCATGGAATTGTCCAGGCCAGAATACTGGAGTGGGTAACCTTTCCCTTCTCCAGGGGATCTTCCCAACCCAGAGATCGAACCTAGGTCTTCCACATTGCAGGCGGATTCTTTACCAGCTGAGCCACAAGGGAAGCCCAAGAATACTGGAGTGGCTAGCCTATCCCTTCTCCAGGGGATCTTCCTGACCCAGGAATCGAACTGGGGTCTCCCGCATTGCAGGTGGATCCTTTACCAACTGAACCCTTCCATGGAAGCCCTTCCATGGAAATTCTAATAATTCTAATAGTTTGATAATCAAGATACTCTTTAAAAACACAAATTTCCTGTTAAATTTTTAAAAATTTTTTTTCAAACTTTAAACATTTTATTTTGTATTGGTATATAGCCAATTAACAATGTTGTGGTAGTTTCAAGTGAACAACAGAGGGTCTCAGCCATATGTCTACATGTATCCATTCTCCCCCAACCTCACCTCACATCCAGGCTGGCACATAACATTGAATAGAGCTCCACGTGCTACACAATAGGCCCTTGTTTGTTATCCATTTTAATAAAGCAGCATGCACATGACCTTCCCAAACTCCTTAACAATCCCTTCTCCTTGGCAACCATGAGTTCATTTTCTAATTCATTCTAAGTCTTTCTCCAAGAGGACATACAAATGGTCAATAGGGACATGAAAAGATGTTCAACATTGCTAGTTATTAGAGAAATGCAAATCAAAACTACAATTAAATATCACCTATCAGAAAGGCTATCAAAAAGTCCACAAACCGCAAATACTGGAGAGTGTGGAGAGAAGGGAACACTCCTACCCTGTTGGTGGGAGTGCAAATTGGTATAGCCATCTGGAGAACAGTATAGAGGTTCCTTGAATAGCTAAGGATAGAGCTACCCCACTCCTGGGCATATATCCAGAGAAAAACATGTTCTGAAATGATGCATGTGCCCCAATGTTCATTGCAGCACTGCTTACAATAGCCAAGACATGGAAGCAACCTAAATGTCCATCAACAGAGAATGGATAAAGATGTGGTAGATACATACAATAAAATATTACTCAGCCATTAAAAAGAATGAAATAATGCAGTTTGTAGCAACATGGATGGACCTAGAGAGTGTCATACTGAGTGAAGTAAGTCAGTCAGAGAAGAAGAAATATTGCATGACATCCCTTATATGTGGAATCTAAAAAGAAATGATACAAATGAACTTACAAAACAGGAAGACTCATCCCCCTTACATTTTCAATAGCAGCTTTATGTAGATATAAATCACATACCATAACATTCATCTTTTAACGAATACAATTCAGTAGTTTTTTTGTTTATTCAAAGTTGTGCATTCATTACCACAATAATAATATTTAATACACTTTAATCACCTCATAGAGATATCCTGAAATCCTGTACCATTAGTAATCACTATACATCTCCCTCCTTCCCTCATCCCCTGGCAATCACTAACCTACTTCCTGTTTCTATGGGTTTGTCTGCACAAGGCATTTCATATAAATCGAATCATACAATACAATATACATGATATACAATACATATACAATAATACGTGACAACGCATGAAAACAATACAGTAATACATGACCTTTTGTATCTGTCTTCTTTCACGCAGCATCACATTTTTAAGGTTTATCCATGTTGTATTGAATCCACTAGGTGATGTTTTGAGGGCTCTGAGGAGCTCTGGTTGTTTATATCTCAAGGAGAAAGAATTCACCAAGAGACAAAGTGATAGATAAAAAGTGATTTACTTGAATAGAACACTTGTGGGCTACAGTTTTATAATCAAAAGTAAAGTGGAGAAGGGGAATAGACCGCCTTCTTCCGTATTCTTGAGTAGATGGCACACTTCCATCATCAGCTCCTTCTCCAGGTTGGGCAGAGGAGTTTTTTGTACATACATGGTCAAGCCAGGACTGTCATGATATATGGAAAAATTATTTCAGGTCTTAGTACAATGAGAGTCTTTAATTTTGAAATGTCATCTTTCCATTAACTATTGTTTCTTACGTGTGCAGAGAGCATGTGCAAGAGGTCATTAATTTACTGAGCTCACTGGGCAGGATGTAGTTAGCCACCATTGTTCTATTGTTTTGGGGCACGTCTCATGCTTCTGCTGCATGGTTTCATTGGTAAGCAAGCCTGCTTGGGTTTGTGGTTAAGCAAACCTGGTCTCTTACAGGAGTCTCATATACTCCTATACTTTTTATTTACTTAGAATTCTCTAGTGGAATTAATAACCTACTTTTCCCCTTTACTCTGTCCTTAACAGTAGCCTGTATCAGTATGTCATTACTTTTTAAGCATTTATTTCAATTTTTTAAATTATGAAAATGTGGTAACACATTTATAGGTGATTTGGAAAATATGAAACAAGGTTACATATAGTCCCACTATATATTACAATTATTTTTTAAGTATATAAATTAAGATTTTTAGTTGGAGTTTCAATATCAAATTCTCAAAAAGTAATAGTATGAATATACAGAGAAGTAGAATGATGTAGTAGACTTGAAAATCACTGTGAATCACTTCAACATAATTAATATTTATACAATTTTCACATAACATACAAAAACTCTATTCAAATTTCCATAGACTGTAAACTAGGAGACACTGGAACATATCCTGGGACATAAAGGGCAAAAATTTCATGGTCTAAAGTTATTGAAATCATACAGAGTCTGTTCTCTTATCATTGTGGTATTATGTTAGAAATTAATATCAAAAGACATTTGAAAATAACCCACATATTTTCAAGTGCATTTCAAATGTCAAGTGATCTTTACCAAGAGAGATCTTTGACTAAGCCATGGAAAGTCTCAATAAAGCTAGACTGAAGAAAACAGAGAGGGTGATTGCAGAGAAGATAGTATTTAAGTGAGAAATTAGTATCAAAATGAGAAGTTAATATTAAAGATAATTTAAACAAAGTCCCATAATTTAAATATTAAATGTCCACTTTTAAATAACGAGTGCATCTAATAAGCCATTAACAAGGAAAATTAGAAAATATTTGTAATAGAATAAAAATGAAAAGAGAATTTATCAGAATTTGTTGCATGCAGCTGAAGCTGCTCAATGCAATTAAATACAACGTGGAATTTTGAATAAGGTATGAAAACAAATAATTGATACTAGCACACCACTTTGTGAAATTTGAATAAAATCTGTACCTTAGTTAATAATACTGTATAACTTGGCAATTTCTTTCTTTCTTTCTTTTTTTAAGCATAGTATTTCTTTATATTCTCAGAATTGGGTTAGAAGTTTCAAGTCTCATTCAAATTTTTTAAGTCAATAAGATAATAAATTTTCTAGATTTTTAACAGTAATACTAGATGCCCAAAATACATGGAACTATATCAAAGTTTTGAGTGATTACAAATCAGAAATCTAGCATTCTATTTATACTAAGTAAAACAAGTGGAATCAAAATGTCATAAAATTTTTAGCTAGGCAAAAATTCATAAAATTTCTAAAGTGAAGTGAAAGTTGCTCAGTCATGTCTGACTCTTGAGTCATACAGCAAATTCCCATTGCTTATCTATTTTACATACACTAGTGTATGTTTCCATGTTACTTTCTCCATACATCCCACCCTCTCCTTCCTCCTTCTACCCCCATGTTCATAAATCTGTTCTCTATAACTGTGCCTCCATATGCATCTGAATTTTTAAACATGATTACACGTTTTTCTGTTAAATGGTAGTTTTATTGATATAGAATTCTATTATTTTCCATTGACCAGTCATGATATAATGGTATTAAGTGAATAAAGGTTACATAATCACAATAGTAAAAGATATTTATCGGTTCTCACAATCAATAGCCAGACAAAAAAAGAAGATAATTACAATTGCAGGTCATAATGGAAACATGATTAACTTAACAATATAAAACAATTACATACAATTTGGGAGTTAAGTAGAATGATGCATGCATCATGCATGTTGTTTCATCACCCAGCCAGTCTATGTCTTTTGGTTGGTGCAATTAATCCATTTACACTTAAGGTGATTATTGATATGTATGAGCCTATGTGGGCTTCCCTGGTAGCTCAGATGGTAGTATCCTATATGTATGATCTTATACTGGGAGCTCAGATGGTAAAGAACCTGCCTGCAATTCAGGAGACCTGGGTTTGATTCCTGGGTTGGGAAGATCCCCTGGAGAAGGCAATCCACTCCAGTATTCTTGCCTTGAAAATTCCATGGACAGAGGAGCTTGGTGGACTACAGTCCCATGGGGTTGCAAAGAGGCAGACATGACTAAGCTACTGACACACATGATCCTGTTACCATTTTCTTAATTGTTTGGGGTTTATTTTGTGTGGGTCTTTTCCTTCTCTTATATTTGCTGCCTAGAGAAGTTCCTTTATATTTGTTGTAAAGCTGGTTTGATGGCACTGAATTCTCTTAACTTTTGCTTATCTGAAAAGCTTTTGATTTCTCTGTCAAATCTGAATGTATTTCTGGGTAGAGTATTCTTGGTTGTAGGTTCTTCCCTTTCATCATTTTAAATATACCATACCATTCCCTTCTGGCTTGTAGAATTTCTGTTGAGAAATCAGCTGATATCTTTATGGGAGTTTACGTTATTTGTTGTTTTTCCCTCATTGTTTTTAATAGTTTATCTTTGTCTTTCATTTTTGTCAGCTTAATTACTATGTGTCTTGGTATGTTCCTGCTTGGGTTCATCCTTCCTGGGACTCTCTGTGCTTTGTGGATTTAATTGAATATTTCCTATCCCATGTTAGGGAAGTTTTCAGCGATTATCTCTTCAAATATTTTTTTGGATACTTTCTCTCTCTATTCTCCTTCTGAGACCCCTGTAATGTGAATGTTGGTGCATTTAGTGTTGTCCCAGAGGTCTCTTAAGCTGTCTTCATTTTTTTTATTTCATTCTTTTTTTTTATATTCTGTTCTGTGGCAGTAATTTTCACCATTCTGTCTTCCAGGTCACTTATGCATTCTTCTACTTCAGTTTTTCTGCTATTGATTCTTTCTAGTGTATTTTTCATCTTTGCTTGTTTGTTTTTTAGTTCCTCTAGGTCCTTGGTAAACATTTCATGAATCTTCTCCATTCTTTTGCTGAGATCCTGGATCATCTTCATTATCATTATTCTGATTCCCTTTTCTGGAAGGTTGCTTATCTCCACTTCATTTAGTTGTTTTTCTGGGGCTTTATCTTGTCCCTTCATCTAGGACATAACTTTCTGCTTTTTCATTCTGATTAACTTTCTATAATGTGGTTTTCATTCTGGTCACTGCAGGATTATGGTTCTTCTTGCTTCTTCTGTCTGCTCTCTGGTGGATGAGGCTAAAATGCTTGTATAAGCTTCTGATGGGAGGGACTGGTGGTGAGAAACACTGGGTCTTGCTCTGGTGGGCAAGGCCATGCTCAGTAAAACTTTAATCCAATTATCCACAGAGGGGTGGTGTTGAGCTCCTGGCCTGTTGATTGTTTGGCCTAATGCAACTCAGCTCTGGGGTCTTTGGACTCTATGGTATGGTTAATGGTGGCCTCCAAGAGGACTTATGCCAAGGGGCTCCTTCCAGGACCGTTGCTGCTACTGCCCCCATCCCCACAGCGAGCTGCTGCCAACCCACACCTCCACAGGAGACCCTCCAACATTAGCAGGTTAAGTCTGGTTCAGTCTCTGGTGGGGTCGCTGCTGCTTTCCCCTGGGTCTTGGTATACACAGATTTTGTTTGTTTGTGCCTCCCAAGAATTCAGTCTCTGTTTTCCCCAGTTCTATGGAAGTCTTATACTCAAATCCTACTGGCCTTCAAAGTCAAATTCCCTGGGAATTCCCAGTCTCTTTGCCGGATCTCCAAGCTGAGAAGCCTGACATGAGGTTTAGAACCTTCAAAATAGTGAGACAACTTCTTTGGTATTATTGTTCTCCAGATTATGGTTTGCCCCCACCTCACTCCCTGCAGTGGGCATCGAATTTGATTTTATCGTGATTGCATCCCTTCTACTATCTCATTCCACCTTCTTCTTCGTCTTTGGGCATGGGGGATCTTTTTTGGTGGGTTCCAGCATCCTCCTGCTGATGGTTGTTCAACAGCTAGCTGCATTTTTGTTGCTCTCACAGGAGGACTCATTCCATCTTCTTCTTCGTCTTTGGGCATGGGGGATCTTTTTGATGGGTTCCAGCATCCTCCTGCTGATGGTTGTTCAACAGCTGGCTGCATTTTTGGTGCTCTCACAGGAGGACTCATTCCATCTTCTGCTTCGCCTTTGGGCATGGGGGATCTTTTTGGTGGGTTCCAGCATCCTCCTGCTGATGGTTGTTCAACAGCTGGTTGCGTTTTTGGTGCTCTCACAGGAGGAGAGGAGCACACGTCGTTTTGCTCTGCCACCTTGAACCAGAAGCCCAGTACTTCACTACATTTAAAGGCCAGCTAATATTCGATTGCATAGCTATACCTAATTTGCTTATTCATTCATCAGTGCATAAATATTTATATTGTTTCTACTCTTTGACTATTATTAATAGTGCTGTTATGAACATTGATGTACAAGTTATGTGTGGTTATATGCTTTCAATTCTTCAGGAGTGGAATTGCTGGGTAATATTGTAACTCTTAAGTTTAACTTTTTGAAGAACTATCAAACTATTTTCCAAAGTGGCTGCACTAATTTATATTCCCACTAGCAATGCACGAGGTTCCATATTTCTTCACATCCTTGCCACTTGGTATTGGTAATGACTAATGATGTTGAATATCTTTTTGTGTGTTTATTGCTCCTTTGTGTACTGTGCTTATGTTTGTTTGTGGATAAATGTCTATTCAAATCCCATTCTCATTTTAAAAATTGGGTTATTTGTCTTTTTATTGTTGGTTAATAAGAATTCTTTATTCTTGATATAAGGATTTTATTAGACATATGATTTGCCAATATTTTATTCCATTCTGCAGATTGTCTTTTCATTTTCTTGATTGTGTCTTTTGAAATGCAAAATATTTTAATTTAATGAAATCTAATTTATCTATTTTTCTTTTGTCTTTGTGCTTGTTTCTGAACTCTCAAATCTGTTCCATTGATCTATATGTTTATCTTTATGCCAGTACTTACTATAGCTTTCTAGTATTTCTCCTCTAATGCAAACTGATTTTCCCTTTTTAAAAAGATTTTTATTATTTATGTATTTGTTTGTTGCTATGTGTAGGCTTTCTCTAGTTGTTGCAAGCGGAGGCTATTCTCTAGTTGCAATGTACAAGCTTCTTATTTTGTTGGCTTCTCTTGTAGCAGAGCACAGGTTCTAGGGTGCACTCTCCATAGTTGTGGTGCATGAGCTTTGTTGACCCACTGTATGTGGGAATCTTCCTGGAAGGGATCAAACCCATGTCCCCTGCACTGGCAGGCAGATTCTTAACCTCTGAATGACTAGAGAAGTCCTCATTTTCCTTTTCTATGCCAGAGAACAACTTGGCTAGCCTGCCCAATCATTATAAGTCTGTCTTATGACTCTCTGAGTTATGTAATATCTCAGCTGGAAGGGAACTCGGTGATTAGCTGGTCCATTTTTTTCATTTTATAGATGGTGTCCCTAAGCTCCAGAGCTTAGAGTCTATATGTGCAATGGTGTGGGCCTTTCTGCATACATGGTACAAAGCTCAAGAAATCTTATCCATTTGTCATTCTGTTTCAGAGTTTTTGAAAGAAATCAAATATAGACTCTATACTCTACATTCTTCTTGTTTCCTTCCCAGGAAGAAGTAGCATTCCGAATCTACTGTGTACCGTTTCATGCTTTTGTAATTTTCCAGAACCAATATAAAGCCAGTTTATGATGTTTATTATTTATGAACATCCTTTTTTCATTTTAGCATTGTTTTTAAGGTTTGTTCATGTTGATACATACAGCTTTGATTCTTTCATTGTAAATATTCTAACATATTCCATTTAATGATTATACCATTTTCATATATCCATTCTCCTGTTGAAAGACATTTAGGTTTTCTCCATTTATTTGTTCTGTTATAAGCAATGTTTGCACATTTGCCCTCCTGCTCAGATATGAGCATGTCTCTAGTGGAGCAATGCCACAGGAGAGCAGCAGAGGGCCTACAGCTTTTAAACTAGATGTTGCAAATTGCTCTCCAAAGTGCTTCTCACAGCTCCTGTTTTTCATATCCTCAATTGTATTTGATGTTGTCACACTTTTTAATTTTTGCCAATCTGATGTTTGCATAATGGTACCTCATTATTTAATTTGCATTTCCCTGATGACTAGTAAAATTGAACTCTTTTTTCATGTTTATTAGCCATTTGCTTTTCCCCCTTCCATTACATGCCTAAAAAACACATTTCAGAATACTGTCTTTTCCCTACAGCATGAAATTGCTATTTTGTATTTAGCCTGTAGTTAAATATGTCTCTCTAAAGACTAGTCTACTCTTACTGCTGCTGCTGCCGCCACTACCTATTCTTCCACTATTGCTGTTTACTGAGGGGCTATCTGTGCCTGGAGTATTTATTATTCTAATCTTCACTAGAAACTTGCAGAGACAAAATTTCCATTCTAAAGATAAGAAAACTGAGGTTGAACTAGTTATATATATATATATAAATCTGTAGAACTAAGAAGTGGTGGAGTTTTATTCAAATTCAAATTCATTTTCTTAAAAGTCCCTCTTTTCCCCCCAACCCAGTTCTTTTTCTTTATTTTCTGTTAATGTATCTCCTTATCTCTGTTGATTTTTGCACTGTTTTAAAGAAAATTTTTCCAGTTTATCAGGGGCACCTTAAAGTTTCTATCTTTTAATAATTACTTTGTAATATGTTGAAATTTCTTAATTATAATTTTGATTTTTAAAAAAGTCATTGTTTTCAACAATAGACTGAATAGAAGGAATGCCAAACAGATCTATTTGGACTATCATTTGAAATAGTTAAAGAGTGAATCATTGTTAACTAACTACAATTCAGATAGCCCTCTTTAGTTGACTTATACATTAAGCCGTTGCCAGTCAGGTCAAACCTGTGTGTGATTACCTATGGCAGTGTCTTGAGAGAAAGAAATAAGAAAAATAAGTACTGCAGGGAGAAAGAAGGAAAACAGTTAGGTCAAACAGGATGCATCTGACTGTGGGCTCCTGAGAAGTTATCAGGCATCAAGAGAATGCTGGTATCTGGTAATAAGGGAAGTGAAAGGTAAGCATTAGAAGCTTATTTAAAATTTTGCATGTCCTTAGTCACAAAAAGAATGAAATAATGCCATTTTCAGCAACACAGATGAATGTAGACACTGTCATACTAAGTGAGTAAGTCAGAAAGAGAAAAAATATCATATGATATCATTTATATGTAGAATCTAAAATATAACACAAATGAATTTATTTATGAAGCATAAACAAACTCAGACTTCTGGTTACTGAAGGGGCAAGGGGATGGAAGAAGGATTAATTAGGGGTTTGGGGATCATCAGATATAAACTATTATATATAAAATAGATAAACAACAAGGCCCTACTGTATAGCACAGGAAACTATATTCAATATCCTGTAATAAACCATCATATGTGTATATATATGCATAAGTGAATCACTTTACTTACATCAGAAACTAATAGAACTTTATAAATCAACTATATATCAATTTAGAAAAAAAATTACATGTGATCAGATTTGCTGTTAACTTTAGTTGTTGGAGATGGGTGAAGTAGAGAGCAAAGTTCTATCTCCTGAAATGAAAATGAATAGCTCATGTATCTGTCTTTAGTTATTTATTTTTTACATTAATTCACCAGAGACTTTATTTATAATAACTGGGTTTCACCAACAGCAGCATAGTAGTCCATAAAGTTATTCATAGGCTCACTTGTGGGAAGCCATCTTCTGATCTACATTGCTTTCCAATGGATTCTGAATGTGATACAAATGGATTTAATAGTTATTAGCACCAATATTTCTACTAAAGGTGAAATAGGATAAAGAGGATTCATGCTTGTCAATAAGGCTGCTTAGTACTTCATGGTTTTCCTTTTCCAATGTGCTCTTGCAAATATTAAACAGACAAATGATTCTGCTGTGATGTGAATAGAAGTCACACAGTTGTAACTCCATGGGCTCTGTGAATATGTTCCCTGCATTGTCAATTAATTTTGCTTCCTCAAGCATATTCTTTCATGTATAGTTTCATCCGTGCTGTGTGTTCTGCCTGGAATGATCAGAGGCCTGCTAAAGTGGATAAAAATAACAAATTAAAAACAGAAAAAAACAACAAAACAAAATAGCTTTTCAGGAGTGAGGCCAGAACTCGGAGTCTGTTTTCTTTCCTTTTTTAAAAAAATATTTTAGTTTATAGGGTAAATCCATCACCTTTCTCCCACCCCTCGATAAGAATGGTCTTTTGCACTCTATTAACCTCAGGTTCTAGAGAGAGGCAATTTCCTAACAGGTGAATTAACACTAGATAACATTACCTCAAATGCCAAGTCATTTAATGTGTAATTGAAAAAAAAAATTAAGATGGAGTAAGGCAGTGTCTTCTTTTTTTTTTTTTTTTAAACGTTATAAAGAGTCTTTACAAACTAACTATACACTCCCTTCCTCTGGAGAGTGATTTGCCTATTAACAAGCACAAGAACAACTCCCACTACCAGTACAGAAGAAACAGCACCCAATTTCCAATTACTTTTGCTGCTGACAGTTCACTGGACTGTTAAGATGCGTTCGGCGCCATTGTGTGGATGTGGTGGAGCCAGGCAGCAGTGTGCGCCTCTCTTTTTGATTAGGTAGTAATTAGACTGTTCCACTAATGGAGGCAAAAAAGTTTTTAGAGAAAATGACATCCAGTGAAGCTAGCTTTGAAAAAATCACTGGCACAAAAGAACAGAGTAACCTTTCCGTCACGAACACTGTGAAAGGTTTTATGCGCTAAGCTGCATAGAAAATGAAAACTTGGAATCAAAAATTAGCTCAAGCATAATGGTATGTTTGCTTGCAAATACTAAAGCAAATAGGTGATTTAGACAAGCTCATTAGTCAATAATAAGCCTTTCAGAGATGTACACAAGAGACTCTGGACGCAGTTGAACATCTCTAGGAATTCTTCTATGTCTCTGCTCCGTGAAATCATTGAAGATCCCTTGGCAGTATCGGATGAGTGGGAACTCGCCCTTTTGTCTTTGAACTGGCTTCACCTGAGAGCTCAGCTCTTCCTGTAGGTTATTAATGTATTAGTCATCTTATAAAAGTTCCCTTGATTTATTTTTCTGGTGGGGAATTTAATTCCTTCTCAAAATTAAAAACTCAATTTCGTTTCTCTGCTCTTTCGGCCTTGCCCCAACACCCACAGTCTTCTTTTTCTCTTTTCTTCCCACATATTTTTTTCTCTCACCTTTGTACCTTTAGTATTTTGTGTGAATGTGACATTTGCCTTTTTACCTATAGAATTTTCCCATTCTCACTCCCCAGTGTGAATTGAAAATGGCAGTTCTTTATTCAGTGCTCTGCAAATGACTGGCTCTCTATTGCAGGTATGAATATAACCAAATGTCTCCCTTTTTGGTCTTATAAATTCTTAGAGGCTTGGATGCCCTTTTCAATTTCTCTCTTTTTTTTGTTAACAGACATAGTAAAAAGAGGCTGGAGCTGGGGATTCTTAAAATTATCAGTTAATTAAGCACTGCTCTGATGAAAAAGAAATTTTTTAACCTGGGTTTTCACACGTTACTAGTTTATGCCTGATTTATATCATATTTAATGTCTGCATAGTGATTCTCTGGTGCTGTTTCTTTTGTATATGACAATTAACAAAAACTGTATTTTTAGCAGATTTTCATGGTGACCATATTTTTCAAAAAAAATTCACAATCTGGAATTTGACAAAAGATTTTTGTGCCAATTCTGCCATTGAGAAGCACATTGTTAGATTTAGATTGTGAGATAGTGACAGTCCTGAATGCTGGAATCTTTCCTCGTTTGGGGGATGACAGGACATTTAAAATGAGGATCCATGAAGATTTTCAGCATAGGGTTCTGGTATGGACAAAAAAGAAAGGGTTTTATGTATAATTTTTAACATGCTACTTATATCTTCATTTTTTGTCTCTCAATAGAGCATATTTGAAAGAAAATGAATGAATTTGAAAGAAAATGAATGAAAATGACATTGTTCATGGTAGATCCTCAAAGATACTGTTTTATTAAAAACAGCATTTTTAAGGTATTTTCCCTATTAATGTCTTTTTATCTATATCCTATGATTGATCTTAAAGTACTTTACAGCCAGTATGAACAAATGAGTATGTCATTACACCTTGGTTAAGGACAGGATTAAAGATATGGCTTTCTGTGTCAAGGAACATAGTATAGTTTGAAATTATTTGTGATTCTCTATTATTGCCAATGGAGAAAAGGACAAAAATAAAAGAAAGAAGGAAGGAAGAAATGACAATTTAAAAGGGCCCATTTCAAATATGAAATTTTTCATTTTGCCAGTCTTAACTGCTTCTGCCATTGACATTATTACCACCATTAGCATCATTAGTGTGATCACCACTATCATCAGTCCCTGCAAATCTGGAATCACACAAAAAGACCGCATGTGTCTTTGCTCTTGAGGGTCTTTGTTGTCTAACATTTAAAAAACAAATAAAAAAAAATAAAAGCCAAAAACCAAACAAATAAAAAACAGAAAAAAATTCAACAAATACTTGGAAAAAAATTAAAAAAAAACTTAAATGTTCTCATACTTCTCTGGTATACATTTTATACAGCATATTCCATTCATTATTAAGACATGAAACATGTACAGTAAGGTTGGAAAAGCAGAGTTTTGACAACAAAAGTGAACTGCTTCTTTTTATGAAATATTGGTGTGAGTTAAATTTTTTAAATCAAAGAGCAATTTAATTGAAACATGCTTTTACATGAATTGGACTGCTCAATTTTAAATTAACATTGAAGCAAGTTATCTATTAAATAGGACACATTTTTTGGCAATAGAAATAGCTGCTTCCCAATCTCTTTAATATATGTTTTAGAATTTTTGAATCCATATTTTCTTTTTTTTATTGAAATTAGTTTATTTATCTGTTTTTTTAACTTTACAATATTGTATTGGTTTTGCCATACATTGACATGAATCCATATTTTCTTACATGGGGTTTTCTTAAAGTTTGACATCCATTTAATGTGCAATCTTCTTGCTTCATTGTACAAACAGGGTACGTGTAACAAAACACATATTTAAGGAAGATTCTGACTTTAATTCTCCAAAATGTTGAGGGATTCTGTGACTCAGAATATAGGTATACAGTTATGAATTTATTTAGGATCTCACTGTGGAGGTTTTATTTTAATTCTCCTCAGTTTATAGCACACCATCACAATTAATTCATGTAAAAAGTCTTTCATCACTGTATCCTACTCTTATAAGTATGCCCTTTTCTACATCTACTTTACTCTAATATGCACTTTTTTGTTTGTATCTGTTTTTATATTAATAACATACATGTTTTATTTGTCTGTGAGTATATCTAATGTCTATAAATGGTGTTGGTATAGCATTCTTGGTTTTTAAAATCTTTTAAACTAAGCGCCATCTATTAAAGGTCTACTAATTTTGCTGTGAACAGGGATTGGATGTTTGAAAATTAGGAAACACCTGGCATGCAAACAGCTTTGACATCTATTACAGAGAACGAGTCTTAGGACTGGAATACAGAAACGTGTGCATCAGAAATCCAGACTGATACATGAAACATCCAAAAGTATCATTATAGTATCCATATTATTGTGTATAAACCAAAGTACATGGTAATATTTGGTAAAATTTCAGAAGAAAAGGAAATCAGTAAATGGTGGAGAAGTAAAAGAAATCTAGAAATTAAAGGGCTCAAGATTTGAAAATGCATCAAGGAAAGAGATTTAAGTGGGGGGTGGGGAGAGGAGTGGCAATAGAGCAATGCGAATAAAGGCAGAAAACTAGGCTGCATCATATAAGGTGGTGAGAAATAACGTAAATAATGCCTTGAAGCTCTAGAACGATATTGGTTTTGCGATGGACTTGTTCTGTTCCCTTTTCCTCATACCTACTTCTTTTTCCTGATTGCCCTTTTTCTCTACTCTTATTGAGAGCTCCCCTTATGTGAGGCTCCTCAGGTGGCTCAGTGGTAAACAATCTGTCTGCCAATGCAGGAGATGCAGGAGATGCGGGTTCAATTCCTGGGTCTGAAAGATCCCTTGGAGGAAGAAATGGCAAACCCACTCCAATATTCTTGCCTGAAAAATCCTGTGGACAGAGGAGCCTGGCACACGACAATGCATAAGGTTGCAAAGAGTCGGACAAGCCTGAGAGGCTGAGCATGCATGCCTGCCCCTTACGTGGCTGGGGAAGTGATAGCAAAAACTCTAGCCTCCATGCTCTGCATGGTGATCCATCCCCTGTGATGATCCAAGAAGAGGATGTTTTTTCCACCAAGGGTCTTTTGTATATAAATTTATAGATAAACTATTCTCAGATATCCTTGGGCCAAGTGCTGAGGACATGGGAATGGAGTGCCATGATTGATCAAGCCTCTGCCACATGCCCAGGTCTGAGATGAGAAGCAAGCAGGCCATATGGTGAACAATCTTCCAGGAGACACACAGATGGAGAAAGAGGACAGTTCCTCCCAGGAAGGAGGAGCCAGGCAGACAAGAGCAGCAAATATCTGTTGGAAGATCCCGTGTGTCCTCATAACAGCAGATGTAGGCAGGATCGAGAGTCCCATTCACATCAGTGGACGAGGACACAGTGGCTGACCCAAAGTCAAATAAATTGTAAGTGGGCAAGGAAGAACTTGATCAAAGTCCACTGATGGATTTAGAGCTAGGAAGTGAAGGGATCAAAGCGACATTTAGAAAGATTAATAACATAGAGATAAGCTCTAAGAGTTGCGTTTTATTTTTGAACAAAGTTTTTTCCACTCTTTAAGTTGGTTTTTTTCTTCCTGTATTTTTAAAACCTGTGAATCATATGACAGTTCTTTGAGGGTAAAATTTAGAAGATCAATTCCAAAAGCTTTTGGTTATTCAGAAAAAAATAGTATAGATCTTAAACACACACACACACAACTCCCTGTCTCTCTTATTCACACTCATAGCCACAATCCCATTATATTTATTGAAAGTTTATTGTGTTCTAGGCACCTCCCGAATACCTTACACATATTATCTCATTTAACTCTCATAAAGTACCCTTATGATGCAGGCTTTACTGTTAATTTGTGTTTTACAAAGTCACAGAAAGTTTGTTAATTAGTTTGCCCAAGTTCATGTAGACAATAGATGTTAAAGCCACAATTCATCTCCAGCCTGATTGCTAAAGAGATATTCTTACCCACCAAACATACAACTAAAAAATGTATTCATATGCAGGAAAAATATGTGTATATTTTACTATATAGGTGTATTTCACATGATTTATTTGTGATTGTTAATGCCGTACAATCTGTAATCAATTTAAAATGCATTTATCCCAGTGGAACACAGAAAATTCCTTTATTATTTCACTGTTTATGAGAATAAATGGACACATACTGGTATGTATCTGTATTATTAATTAAAATAAATTAAATGAATTTAATTGCCTGTAGATGACCAATTACTGCTGCTGCTAAGTCGCTTCAGTCATGTCCGACTCTGTGCGACCCCATAGACGGCAGCTCACCAGGCTCCGCCATCCCTAGGATTCTCCAGGCAAGAATACTGGAGTGGGTTGCCATTTCCTTCTCCAAAATTTCTTCCTAAATACATAAAGCCCAAATTAGTCATGAAAGAAAATTTCAGGTGTCAAATAGTCTGATATTCACAAATACATTTGCCCTATATACCATTCTATGACTTTATCTGTTACCTAAACACCTCTGCGCAAACCAAAATCTCCACTAAATATATTTTCTTTTCTATTTTAAATGTATTTTTCATGTTTCATTCTGAACATAATTGTTCTTGAGTTATAAAAGATCAGCACTTCACTGCTGGAAAATAACATTTTGATGGCAGCCAAGACTTAGGAAAGAAACTACGCAATGGATCCTGTCAATATTCAGCTGACAGAGGCTACTCCTGTTTGTTTCAGGGGAAGATTTTCAATCTGTTTGCAAGTAGCTGCCAAAACTTCTGAGTGAATAGGAACAAATGCAGTCAATCACCCAGATGTTCCACCTGCAGGAAGCCATGCACCCAGCTATTTAGAAACAAGCAGTTGCCCAGAATATGAAGACAACACATCTGGAAGATACATGGTGTGTGTGTGTGTGTGTGTGTGTGTGTGTGTGTGTGTGTGTGTTTGTGTGAACTTTTTTAGGACACATATTGATGTCATGTGGAAACAATAATTAACCCCTCTCATATGCAACTCTGAGATAAAGTGTATATAATATAGTTTAGAAGGATGTTTATATATAGTCCGTATTATATGTTGGTTTTAATGACAAAATGTGAATAATTCTATATCACTGTATATATGAATGCTGATTATTAGTGCCCAAATCTATTTGGATATCTCAGTTCAGTTCAGTTCAGTCGCTTAGTCGTGTCCGGCTCTTTGTAACCCTATAGACTGCAGCATGCAGGCTTCCCTGTCCATCACCAACTTCCGGAGCCTGCTCAAACTCATGTCCATCAAGTTGGTGATGTCATCCACCCATCTCGTCTTCTGTCGTCCCCTTCTCCTCCTGCCTTCAATCCTTCCCAGCATCAGGGTCTTTTCCACTGAGTCCATTTTTCATATCAGGTGGCCAAAGTAGTGGAGCTTCAGCTTCAGCATCAGTTCTTCCAATGAATATTCAGGACTAATCAGTATGCCTTACATTTGATCGCATTTAACTCTCATAAAGTGACCTTATGATGCGGGCTCTACTGTTAATTTGCATTTTACAAAGTCACAGAGACTTTGTTAGTAGTTTCCTTTAGGATGGACTGGTTGGATCTCCTTGCAGTCCAAGGGACTCTCAAGAGTCTTTCCAACACCACAATTCAAAAGCATCAATTCTTCAGCACTCAGCTCTCTTTCTATTCAACTCTCACATCCATACATGACTACTGGAAAAACTATAGCTTTGATTAGTTTTAACTGTTGCTTCTTGACCTGCATACAGATCTCTCAGGAGACAGGTAAGGTGGCCTGGTATTCCCATCCCTTGAAGAATATTTCAGTTTGTTGTGATCCACATAGTCAAAGGCTTTGAAGTAGTCAGTAAAGCAGAAGTAGATGTTTTTCTGGAACTCTCTTGCTTTTTCTATGATCCAACAGACATTGGCATTTGATCTCTGGTTCCTATGCCTTTTCTAAACCCAGCTTGAACATCTGGAAGTTCTCAATTCGTGTACTGTTGAAGCCTTACTTGGAGAATTTTGAGCATTATTTGTAGGGCCACACAAGATGAATGGGTCACGGTGGAGGGTTCTGACAAAGTGTGGTCCACTGAAGAAGGGAATGGCAAACCACTTCAGTATTCTTGCCTTGAGAACTCCATGAACAGTATGAAAAGGCAAAGATATGACACTAAAAGATGAACTCCCCAGGTTGATAGGTGCCCAATATGCTAATGGAGAAAAGTGGAGAAATAACTTCAGAAAGAATGAAGAGATGGAGCCAAACAAAAACAACACCCAGGTGTAGATGTCACTGGTGATGGAAGGAAAGACCGATGCTGTAAAGAACAATATTGCATAGGAACCTGGAACGTTAGGTTCATGAATCAAGGTAAATTGGAAGTGGTCAAACAGGAGATGGCTAGAGTGAACATCGACATTTTAGGAATCAGTGAACTAAAATGGACTGGAATGGGTGAATTTAATTCAGATGACCATTGTATCTACTACTGTGGGTAAGAATCCCTTAGAAGAAATGCAGTTGTCCTCATAGTCAACAAAAGAGTCTGAAATGCAGCACTTCAGTGCAATTTCAAAAATGACAGAATGATCTTTGTTCATTTCCAAGGCAAACCATTCAATATCACAGTAATCCAAGTCTATGCCCCAAGCACTAATGCCAAAGAAGCTGAAGCTGAATGGTTCTATGATGATCTACAATACCTTCTAGAACTAACACACACATAAAAAGATATCCTTTTCATTGTAGGGGACTGGAATGTGAAAGCAGGAAGTCAAGAGATACCTGGAGTAACAGGCGATTTTGGCCTTGGAGAACAAAATGAAGCAGGGCAAAGGCTAACAGAGTTTTGCCAAGAGAGCACACTCATCATAGTAAATACCCTCTTCCAACAACACAAGAGATGACTCTACACGTGGACATCACCAGATGGTCAATACTGAAATCAGATTGATTATATTCTTTGCAGCCAAAGATGGAGAAGCTCTGTACAGCTGACTGTAGCTCAGATCATGAACTCCTTATTGCCAAATTCAGACTTAAATTGAAGAAAGTAGTGAAAACACTAGACCATTCAGATATGACCTAGATCAAATCCCTTACGATTATACAGTGGAAGTGACAAATAGATTCAAGGGATTAGATCTGATAGACAGAGTGCCTGAAGAACTATGGACGGAGGCTCATAACATTGTACAGGAGACAGGGATCAAGACCATCCTGGAAAAGAAATGCAAAAAAGCAAAATGGCTGTCTGAGGAGGCCTTACAAATAGCTGGGAAAAGAAGAGAAGCTGAAGGCAAAGGAGTAAAGGAAAGCTATACCCATTTGAATGCAGAGTTCCAAAGAATAGCAAGGAGAGAAAAGAAAGACTTCCTCAGTGATCAATGCAAATAAACAGAGGGAAGCAATAGAATGGGAAAGACTAGAGATCTCTGCAAGAAAATTAGAGGTACCAAGGGAACATTTCATGAAAAGATGGGTTCAATAAAGGGCAGAAATGGTAGGGACCTAACAGAAGCAGAAGATATTAAGAAAAAGTGGCAAGAATACACAGAAAAACTATACAAAAAAGATCTTCATGACCCAGATAACCACAATGGTGTGATCACTTACCTAGAGCCAGACATCTTGGAATGTGAAGTCAAATGGGCCTTGGGAAGCATCACTACAAACAAAGCTAGTGGAGGTGATGCAATTCCAGCTGAACTATTTCAAATCATAAAAGATGATGCTGTTAAAATGCTGCACTCAATATGCCAGCAAATTTGGAATATTGAGCAGTGGTCACAGGACTGGAAAATGTCAGTTTTCATTCCAATCCCAAAGAAAGTCAATATCAAAGAATGTTTAAAGTACTACACAATTTGGATATATAGTAGTGAATATTTCATCATGGTAATGGTTAATTAAACAATATATCCACCTCTAGTTTTTCTTGGCTTCCCCCATCTCCAACTTAACTTATATAATTTTATTATCTAGTCATCAATGAATTAGCCCTCAGTTCAGTTCAGTCACTCAGTCGAGTCTCTTTGCGACCCCATTAACCACAGCACGCCAGGCTTCCCTGTCCATCACCAACTCCCGGAGTTTACCCAAACTCATGTCCATCGAGTTGGTGATGCCATCCAGCCATCTCATCCTCTGTCATCCCCTTCTCCTCCTGCCCCCAATCCTTCCCAGTATCAGGGTTTTTTCAAATGAGTCAATTCTTCACATCAGGTGGCCAAAGTATTGGAGTTTCAGCTTCAACATCAGTCCTTCCAATGAACACCCAGGACTGATCTCCTTTAGAATGGACTGGTTGGATCTCCTTGCAGTCCAAGGGACTCTCAAGAGTCTTCTCCAACACCACAGTTGAAAAACATCAATTCTTCGGCACTCAGCTTTCTTCACCGTCCAACTCTCACATCCGTACATGACTACTGGAAAAACCATAGCCTTGACGAGACAGACCTTTGTTGGCAAAGTGATGTCTCTGCTTTTTAATATGCTGTCTAGGTTGGTCATAACTTTCCTTCCAAGGAGTAAGCATCTTTTAATTTAATGACTGCAATAGCCATCTGCAGTGATTTTGGAGCCCAAAAAAATAAAGTCTGACACAGTTTCCACTGTTTCCCCATTTATTTCCCATGAAGTGATGGGACCAGATGCCATGATCTTAGTTTTCTGAATCCAAATGACCAATAAGCAGAGGTTTCCCTGATGGCTCAGTGGTAAAGAACCTGTCTGCCAACGCAGGAGACCATGGGTTTGATCCCCGAAATGGGAAGATTTCACATCCTGCAGAGCAACTCGGCCTGTTTGCCACAACTGTTGAGGCTGTGCTCTACAGCCCAGGAGCCACAACTACTGAAGTCTGCATGCCCAACAGCCTGTGCTTCGCAACAAGAGAGGGCATTACAATGAGTAGCCCATGCACTGCAACTAGAGTAGCCCCTCCTCTCTGCAACTAGAGTAAAGCCAACACAACAATGAAGACTCAGCACAGCCAATAAATAAATAAAATTATTTTTTAAAATGACCAATAAATAAAGATAAAAAGCATGCCTGACCTGCTTAGTTATTCAGGATATGTGAATTAATAAAATAACAAGATACAGTGTAGGAATTTTAAAGAGGGGGAAGATTTGGTCAGAATGCTTAAGTTTATCTCATGATATAAATCATACAGATATGACTTTGAAAACATGTACAAATTGTAGTAATTTAGTACATGGAAATATCAATTCTGAAAATAGTGAAATACTGAAAGCTGATATTGTGGTTCTAATTTTGGATCAATTGGGGTATTAGAGTCCCAGTCCTAGATTGTGAGGACAGGAAGATGGGATCAGAGAATGAGAAAGGTGTACTGTTACTGAACTTGGGGCCAAAAGGGAGGAGGATAGAGGCATGTTGTTTGGGTTAGGGTGTTGGCCACTCACTTCACACTGCAGAGGCTAGATATATGGTCTCTGGTGTGAAACCAGTTGGGAATCAGGGTACCCAAAGACAGGGTTGTGTAAGGCATCTGCTATACCGTAGGTTATTGGGTAAGTCTCTGTACAAAATGACTGAGGCCCAGATATCAACAATATCTCTGTACCAGCCAGGGTATATTTATAATAGGCTTTAAGTTTTATCATCTGGAATTCACTTAGAAAAATAATACTATTTTCTGGGAAATTACCTTGGTAAGACTAAGAGAGAAAGGTGAGATCCTAACCGTATTTGCGGTAACCCAAACAAAAAATGAAACAACTACATTTCTCTGAGTTAGAAAGAAACAAATATTGAGATGGGAGAGAGAAGAGGTGTAAGAAGCTGGAAGGAGTGAGAAGAAAGTGAGAACCAGTGAAGAGACACAGGGGTAAGGCACTGGATGTGAAGTGGTCATTTGCAAGAAGATCCCTGGGGTGGGTTAAAAAAATGGAGAGAGCAAGCCTACCTGAAAGGCTACCATCCATTTTGAAGTTGTCTGCAATTCTATTAGAGTGGCCAAAAAGTTTGTTTGGGGTTTTCACTATTTCAGTATTTCACTATTTCCAGATATTATGATATTTCCATGTACTAAATTACTATGACTTGTTCATGGTCTCAAAATCAAATCTGTGTAATTTATATCTTGTGCTAAACTTAAAAAACCCAAATGAAACTTTGGCCAATTCAATATATTGTTGGCTTTCCTTTCCTCTCCTCCAAACCATCTATAACACTCAATGGGGTTTTAGTGGGAACTGAGAAAGGAGCTTAATTCCATACATGGGTTGATGTGGTGTAGAAGGCAGAGTGTACCTGAGATACTGAGAATCAAAACCTCCAAGCAAGAAATCACCATTAGGACATTTGACACCCTTGCCTACCCTCCATGCCCCTCCCCTCAATCCTGCTCATATTTCCAAGAATTTGGAGAAAAAAAATCAGGTAAAAGCTTTGAATTTCCACAGGAAGTTGAATGGAGCTTGTGCCAATCACATAATAGGGAGCCATGAACTGACATCTAGGCTACTTTGTAGGTCTGATACCCTATTCAATTCTTGTTAAAATAATAAATGATTTTTCTCCTTTAAGAAATAGATTTAATGCATTAGAGGAGCACTGTGATAAATTGTCTGAAACTAGTGTGAAGTATCTGGCTGTCATGAATAGTCTTAAATAAATCAAAGCAAAAGTTGAAAAAAAAATAACTAAGGAGACAGTAGTTTCCATCTTAAGAGAATGTACAAAGTTTGAAAAACAAAAACATGCTGTGGTTTTCAGAGGCTTATTTATTGCAACATGGAACATTAACTAATCTTAGGTGGTTATGACACCATGACTAGCTCTAGGGACCAAGCAAAAGTAGGACTAGAGAAGAATTCATGGAACCCAGGATACCAGAGAGACTCCCCAGAGAACTAATTGTTCTGTTCCTGTACATTTGTACTCAAGGATTCAGTTTTTATTTGACATTAATGGAAACATAGTGATGTTATAATCAATAGCTCCAGTTTGGTTTCTTCTTATAGTTCCAAATGCAAAATTATCTGGTTGTTTACTTATTCATTCCAAGCATTTATTGAGTACTTGTTGTATGTCAGATATTGTGACACAGCACTGAAAATGCACAGATAAATAAAATGTGGTCCCCATCCTCAGGAGCACAAAGCCGGATGAAAAGAGAGTAGGTAAACAATTTTAATGGAATTACAAATGGTGAAGCTTGGGTAGCATTTCAGTGGGAGCATTGGTAGAGAGAGGTGCTGGCTCTGCCTAGGGAAGATGGAAAAGACTTCAAAGAGGAGGTTACTTATAATAAAAGCACTAAGACCAGAATCAGGGTCTAGGGTATCTTCTAGGAAATAAAACAGGTTCCTTGAGCTGAAATGAAACATAGACATATAGAAGGCCTAATTTTATTAGTCGGAGAAGGCAATGGAACCCCACTCCAGTACTCTTGCCTGGAAAATCCCATGGACAGAGGAACCTGATAGGCTGCAGTCCATGGGGTCACTAAGAGTTGGACGCGACTGAGCAACTTCACTTTCCCTTTTCCCTTTCATGCACTGGAAAAGGAAATGGCAACCCACTCCAGTATTCTTGCCTGGAGAATCCCAGGGACAGTGGAGCCTGGTGGGCTGCCGTCTATGGGGTTGCACAGAGTCGGACACGACTGAGGCGACTTCGCAGCAATTTTATTAACTAACATTATATTTCTCCCCATCATTCCTACCACAGAAAAACATAATCAATTTAGTTGAAGACAAATATCCTGATAATCATACCTACCACTAATAAGTTACATATTATGTTAGTTAATGTAAGCTAAGTTGTTATAATAAAGAGAGCCCAAATGTAGTGACTTGAGGAACAGTTTATTTCTCATCTCTAATTCCAGGGCAGGCATCCCAGGCCAGAAGACAACTCTTCTCTGCATAGAGATTTAGGGAATCAGGCTGCTTCTGCCTGTGGCTTGGTCATACCCACCCCCACATTTTTGTCAGAAGTATAGTTGGGGTCTGGGTTCAAGAGTAGAAGGAGGGAGAGAGGATGAAGTAGGCACACTGCTGCCCCCAACCGCCTGCCCCCGCACAAAGTACAGTCTTTTATTCACGTAAAAACACTCTAAAAAACAAGTCTCGGCATAGCATCGCTGAGAAATGCAATCCAATCATGTGCCCAGGAAGGAGAGACTAAGTTTTGGTGGCCAGCAAGTATTCTCTGCCATAGATACAAAATCAAAAATGAGAAAATTTTAGACAGTCTGAATTGTTTTAAATGGGTCTAAACCTATAATATAAAAATTTTAGAATACTATGTAAATATCTTCAGTTCAGTTCAGTTCAGTCTCTCAGTCGTGTCCGACTCTTTGCGACCCCATGAATCGCAGCACGCCAGGCCTCCCTGTCCATCACCAACTCCCGGAGTTTACCCAAACCCATGTCCATCGAGTCGGTGATTCCATCCAACCATCTCCTCCTCTGTCGTCCCCTTCTCCTCCTGCCCCCAACCCTTCCCAGCATTAGGGTCTTTTCACTTAGGCTAAAAAAATGAATTGCGCAAGTACAGAATAGGACAGCCAAATTAACAATGTTCATGCAAGAAAAAATTGGGGATTTTGCTTGCAGACTAACTCAGTATAATCCCACAGTTTGGTGTGGTTCCTAAACAGCAAACAAATACAAAATCAAACAAACAAACAAAAAACCCAAATACAGTTTTAGACTGCTGTGGTCTTTAAAATTTAAAGAAATTTATTTTAAGTTCTTGAAATTCAGCCATATGGAAGGAAAAAGTACATTCATTCTCTTCTGTATCATGAAACCAAAAAAAAAGAATGTTCTAGTTTGCTGTGACAAAGATTTGAATAATAATTAAAGCTATCCAAGAATGCTGGAATAGGCTGCTTAGAAAACTATTGAGATTCACATCACTGGAAGTGCTTGATCAGAAGCTGAATCAACTTCAAACCTGCTGTAGAGAATATTTTCTTTCAGAAAGGACTAGATGATGTTTAAAATATTTTCTAATTCTATGATTCACTAAATCTGGTATTAATACTGTGGCTGTTCTAGATGATTCAAGCCAAAATAAAATTTCTGATGAAATATATGACTGAAGGCCATTATTGTTAACTTGGCCAAGAGGCAAGCAGTGTGGCCAACTCCCTTTTGCACTCGAAAAGCACTTCTAAAATCATCTAACTAGTAGCCATTTTCATGAGATACCATTTTGCTTAAAATCGAACATGACAGACAAATTATGGTTATTCAAACTAGAGAATTTGGCAGACATTTTCTGAAAATGAAAACTGTGAATCTGTCACTTCAAGAAAATATGAATAATATTTATTGCCAATGAAAACATGTGAGCTTTTAAATAAAGATTGGCAGTGTGGACCCTTTATATCTGCCACATGACCATGATAGTTTCCCAATATTTGAAGGTTTTTCTGATGAGGTCAGTGCTGATATTATTAGCAAATGTGATTTAAAAAATATTGTGTAATGAAATATGTCAACTTTTGGATGATCTGTATAACTCAATGAGCTACTATTTTCCAAATGACCAAAACATTATGCTACAAAATCCTCATGGATTAAAAAAATTTGCTCAAAGAAAAAAATTTTGCTCAAAGTACACAATAAACCAGTGAATTTTTACTTAAAGTAAAAAAATTTTTGATAGGATTTGGATTCCATATTGTAATTAACTTTCAAGAAATAATCACGTCACTTGAGTTTTGGTGCAGTATCAAAGAAGAATATCTAGAATTATCTGAAGTTGCTATTAATATGCTGTTCTCTCTTTCACCTACCTGTTTGAGGTCAAAGTTTCTTCATGTACTGTAACTAAAATCACATTTTGCTGTATTGAATGCAGAAGCAAATTTAAGAATCTAGTTGTCTCCTATTAGGGCATATATTAAAAAGATTTGTAAAAATGAAAATAATGTCACTCATTTCCCTAAATTATTTTGCTTTGGAAAATACAGTTACTTTCTTGCTTCTCTTATATATTTTTGAATAAACATATTACTTACACTGTATAAATATGTAATGGGTTTATTATTGTCTTGAAAATAAAGTGATATATGAGCCTCTTGATGAAGGTGAAAGGGAGAGTGAAAAAGCTGGCTTAAAACTAAACTTTTAAAAAACTAAGGTCATAGCATCCTGTCCCATCACTTCATGGCAAATAGATGGGGAAACAATGGAAACAGTGACAGAGTTTATTTTCTTGGGCTCCAGGGTCACTGCAGATGGTGACTGCAGCCATGAAATTAAAAGACACTAGCTCCTTGGAAGAAAAGCTATGATAAACCTAGAAGTGAAGTGAAAGTGACTCAGTCGTGCCCAACTCTTTGTGACCCCATGGAGTCCATGGAATTCTCCAGGCCAGTATTCTGGAGTGGGTAGCCTTTCCCTTCTCCAGGGGATCTTCCCAATCTAGAGATCAAATCCAGTTCTCCTGCATTGGAGGCAGATTCTTTACCAGCTGAGCCACAAGGGAAGCCCAAGAATACTGGAGTGGGTAGCCTATCCCTTCTCCAGTGGATCTTCCCAACCCAGGAATTGAACTGGGCTGTCTTGCATTGCAGGTGGATTCTTCACCAACTGAGATATCAGTGAAGTCCCATATAGACAGCATATTAAAAAGCAGAGACATTTGCTGACAAAGTTCCATCTAGTCAAAGTTATGGTTTTTCCAGTAGTGATGTATGGATATGAGAGTTGGACCATAAAGAAAGCTGAGAGCTGAAGAATTGATGCTTTTGAACTGTGGTGTTGGAGAAGACTCTTGAGAATCCCTTGGACTGTGAGGAGATCCAACCAGTCCATCCTAAAGGAAATCAGTCCTGAATATTCATTGGAGCGGCTGATGCTGAAGCTGAAGCTCCAATACTTTGGCCACCTGATGTGAAGAACTGACTCATTGGAAAAAACCCTGATGCTGGGAAAGATTGAAGGGAGGAAGAGAAGGGATGAAAGAGGATGAGATGGTTGAATGGCATCACTGACTCAGTGGACATAAGTTTGAGCAAGCTCCAGAAGTGGGTGATGGACAGGGAAGCCTGGCATGCTGTAGTCCATGGGGTCACAAAGAGTCGATTACAACTGAGTGACTGAACTGAACTGCAACACTCAAGAGGTGTAATTAGAAAATAATGTGATTTATTCCTCCAGTGACCATTCAAACACATACTGCAGGACTAATATTTTCCTTTACCTTTGAGTGGAAACTATGGCATGGTCCATGACTCTGAAGCTATAAAAGTGATTCTAGCTCAGTAATTAGTATGTCTAGTATAATAATGAAAAAGTAAAATTTCTCTTGAAATTACAGCTTCTTTTCTCCCTGCATCAAGACTAGGTGTTGCAAAGAGTGAAGTTGCTGTTGTTCTTTACTTGGTGCTATTCCTCTCCGTTTATCTTCCTTAATATGAGTTATAACGCTGGGTTGGGAGTTAGGGTTGCGAGTCAGTGGCAGAGGAAAGTTCTAATTTGACTGGAAGTATCACCAATCTTAGTTTTCTTTACCAAAGGCTGATTCTTTCCCTAGTGGGAATGCCTCTGTAGTTCTTGAGATCCTCACCTTTTGCTTCCCCTCTCCTGAGCATCTCTCCTCCTCCCAATCTGAGCATCTCTGATCATCAGGTCCACCAAAATGTGTAACTTCATTTTTTTCCCCTAGCTGGTCAACTTAACTTCCAGGCATGCCATGGTACACATTCTGCTTTCTTTTGCTTCAGTCCTTCACAGAACTTAGGTTTTCATGGCCCTCTAGATGGGGACCAAGACAGTGTCATATCATCTCTCTAAAAATCTCGTGCTTCACATCTTTTCTACAGGAAGACTTCCATGTGTGACCCCTCATTGGTGGGAATGCAGTAAGTTCACAAGCCACAGTGCTTTATCTAACTGCCCTAATCTTATGCTTTACCATGTTGAGTCAGACACCCGTTCTCGGCCTCCTCCAGATTTTAGGAGACACATTTCAAAGTCTTTAAAAGGTGGTCTTTTAAAGATTTAAAGGTAGGACTTCCCTGGTAGTCCAGTGGTTGAGAATCCTCCTACCAGTGCAGGGGATACAGGTTCCATCCCTGGTCTGGGAAGATGCCACATGCCGCAAGCCATGTAAGCCTGTGCACCACAACTATGGAGCGGACACACTGCAACAACTAGAGTCTGCAGGCCCTAGCGCCTGTGCTCCACAAAAGACACCACCTCAGTGAGAAGCCTGCACACTACCGCTAGAGAGTAGCCCCCACTCATAGCAACTAGAGACAGCCCATGTGCAACAACAAAGACCCAGTGCAGCTAAAAATAAATAGATAAATAAATAACATTAAAAATAAGTAAAATATGGAAAAACTTTTAAAAAGAGTTATTTTAATGTGATACTGAAAAAAAAATACCACTGAATTATTTATTTTGTAGACCTCAGTTTAAGGGCAGGTGCTTCTCTCCCTTAACCTTGCTGTGTGTGTTGTAGGAAGTGTTAGCTATACTCAAAGCATAACACCTCATCTGAGCTCCAATTCTTGATGAGAGTGAGCATTAAGAACTACAAGCTTGGGAATTTCCTGGAGGTCATGGTTAGGACTCCATGCTTTCACTGTGGAGGGCCTGGGTTCAATCCCTGGTTGGGAAACCTAAGTCCCACAAGCTGCATGAAATGTAGCATCTACAGGTGCCTTGAAGTAGATTGCTAAAACAGACATTTGCCTTCACTTTTCCTTGTATCCATACCCTGTGTGAAGTGACTTTGTAGTTCACACCATCAGAAGGTGGAATTTAATTCCTTGTAATCTGAACTGATCTTGCCATTTGTTTTGGCCAGTTGATTGCAGAGAAAATGACAGAGTGCTGGTTCTAAGCTTGCATTCCAAGTTTTGAGTGGTTCTGTTCTCTCAGTGTATCTTATTCCACCAAGTGAGCAAAAGCCAGGCTAGCCCACTAGTGGGGGAGCACAGGAAGGACTCGGTTGTCTCAGCTGTGTCCATCGGAGATCAACCTACAGTCAGCTAATTAAGTAAATGTGTGTGCGTGCACATGCGAGCACATGTGCACACATGCTCAGCCATACCCAACTCTTTGTGACCCCATGGACTGTAGCCCACCAGACTCCTCTGTCCATGGAATTTTCCAGGCAAGAATATTGGAGTGGGTTGCATTTCTGTAGGGGATCTTTCCGACCCAGGGATCGAACCTGCCTCTCTTGCACCTCCTGTACTGGCAGGAGGATTCTTTACCCCTGAGCCACCTGAGAAGCACAATTAATTAAATAGGAAACCCTTTTTCTATGCTATACTCACAATAACTCTGACACCAAATGTGTGAGTTTTTTTCTTGACAACAATTATTAATAATTTTCCAACTCTCTGGATATCAACTAGGTGTCCTGCAATTCAATTATGACATTGAGTATGTAAAGTTAGTGCAGGCCCCACAGGTTAAGAACTCAGTCCCTCAAGATGCTCCCCACTTCAGACACCATTTACAAGTCCAAGGTTATCACCTGTACTTCTGACCAACTGGCTATAGATTGGCAGTTTCCACAACGCTCTCCCCAGATTTGATAATTTGCTTTAAGGGCCTGAAGAATGCAAGGAAATACTAACTTACACTTACTGATTTATTTTAATGGATACAAATAGACAGCTGAAGAGTTACATAAGGCAAAGTCTGGAAAGTTCTGAGTACCTTGTCCTCAGACACCTCTTATCCCTGTGAGTTGGGTGGTGCAACCCTCCCAGAACATGGATATGATCATCAACCTGGTAGCTCTTTAAACCTCATAGTTCAGGAATTTTTGTAGAGGCTTCATCATGTAGGCATACTAGATTATTAATTAAATTTCCAACATTTCTCCCATCCCTGGGGGTTGGGGATGGGGCTGAAAGTTCCAAGCTTCTATTCATGGTTTCCCAGTTCAGTCACTCAGTTGTGTCTGACTCTTCGTGACCCCACAAACGGCAGTACTTCAGGCCTCTCTGTCCATCACCCACTCATGTAGTTTACTCAAACTCATGTCCATTGAGTCAGTGATGCCATCCAACTATCTCATCCTCTGTCGTCCCCTTCTCCTCCTGCCTGCAATCTTTCCCAGCATCAGGGTCTTTTCCAATGAATCAGTTCTTCACATCAGGTGGCCAAAGTAATGGAGTTTCAGCTTCAGCATCAGTCCTTCCAATGAATATTCAGGATTGATTTCCTTTAGGATTGACTTGTTTGGTCTCCTTGCAGTCCAAGGAACTCTCAAGAGTCTTCTCCAACACCACAGTTCAAAAGCATCAATTTGAATTATGCCTTGGTCTTTCTGATAACCAGCTTCCACCCTGAAGCTATGCAGGAACCCGCCAAAATTTGTCTTCTTAGAACAAAAAACTCTTCTATCACAAGGGTTTTAAGAGCTCTGTGTCGGGAACAAGGAACAGAAATAAAATATGTAGTTCTTAGTTTGTCATACCAAGATATGTGATGGAGAGAGGAGACTGGTGGGTTACCGTCCATAGGGTTGCAAAAGAGTCGGAAGATGACTTAGCGGCTACTCAACAACAACACTGTAAGAGAGCTGGACAAAGAAGAGCAGAGCTACCCTCGCGATCCACCACTGACCACAGAAACACGAGTAAGCTTAGCTGAAACCGGCACTGCCTACTTAGTGCTTGTAGTTTAGAGCCACTAAGTTTTGGGCTGATGCCTTATGTTGTTGTTCAGTCAGTAAGTCGTGTCGTGTCCGACTCTCTGCAACCCCATAGACTAAAGCACACCAGGCCTCCCTGTCCCTCACCATCTCCTGGAGATTGCCCAAGTTCATGTCCATTCAATCAGTGATACCATCCACCATCTCGTTCTCTGTCACCGTCTTCTCTTCCTGTCTTCAGGCTTTCCCAGCATCAGGGTCTTTTCCAATGAGTCAGCAGTAACTAATTGATACCGGTTTTAGCTAGAACCAGGGCTTCCCTGACAGCTCAGTTGGTAAAGAATCTGCCTGCAAAGCAGGAGACCCCGGTTTGATTCCTGGGTCAGGAAGATCTGCTGGAGAAGGGATAGGCTACCCACTCCAGCATTCTTGGGCTTCCCTTGTGGCTCAGCTGGTAAAGAATCCGCCTACAATGCGGGAGATCTGGGCTCGATCCCTGGGTTGGGAAGATCCTCTGGAGAAGGGAAAGGCTACCCACTCCAGTATTCTGGCCTGGTGAATTCCATGGACTCTATACTTCATGGGGTTGCAAAGAGTCAGATATGACTGAGTGACTTGCACTTTCATTTAGTGAGAAGCAAGACTAAAATGGGGTTTCCCTTGTAGCTCAGATGGTAAAGAATCTGCCTGCAATGCAGGAGACCTGGGTTTGATTCCGGAGTTGGGAAGATCCCCTGGAGGAGGAAATGTCTCCCCACTCCAGTTTTCTTGCCTGGGGAATTCCATGGACAGGGGAGTGTGGCGGGCTACAGCCCTTGGGTTGCAAAGAGTTGGACATGACTGAATGACTAAGCATGCACACAAAGACTAAAATAATTTTATTTTGATATCCTATTACAGTAATGTATAAATTGAAGGATGAAAAGATAGGAAAGGAGAAGAAGAGTATCACAGACGAGGGATAAGGGATAATAGTAAAAAAAATAAGCAGTTAAAATATATACAATTGAGTATTAAATAATACAGTTTTGAACTGTGCAGGTCCATTTATACATGATATTTTTTTCCAGAAGTAAATGCTATATTACTATACAGTCAGTGGTTGGTTGAATTCTCCAGTGCAGAAACGTAGATGTGGATAAACTGCATATACAGAGGATCAACCATAAGTTATATGGAAATTTTCCACTGCCAGGAGCGTTGTTCAAGGGTCAACTGTATTTATTCAGGAGTCAGTGGATAGGCTAATGTGAAGATAAAACTTTACATTAGGGGGCAGGAGGATAAAGAAGCTGAAAAAGTGAATTTGAGTTAGACTGCAGAGACTTTGGTGTAGGAGCTTCTGCTGTCTGTCATTTGACATGTAATGGAGAACCCCTGAAGGTGACCACTGTGATTTCTTCCATCCCCATTTCTTATATTTCTTTCTCATTCTAGCCACTCATTCCTATAGTGCCTGCTAAAAAGTAAAATTCAGAGTCAATGGAAGCACCTCTGTTTTATCCCACAGGGTACTGACTGGCAATGAAGAAAACAGTCTCAATGTCTTTCCTCGTGAATAACCCTCAGCTTACATTTTATGGCTTGAAGCACAATTTGACAGAAGATGAGCCAAGATACTTCTATTCTGACCGAAGAGAAACAGATGGAAGAAATGATTTCCTCCACAAAAGAAGACAAGTGAAAAAACAAATTATCCTGTTTAAGTGAAAAAGATAAAAACACGTTTGGTTATTCATGAGAGCCATTAAATCTTTCCTTCTCTCTTGAAGAGGCATGTGGATTTATTGCCACTAGATGGCACTTGTGTACAGCATTTGAAACATATCTGTGAAAACAAGGGTACCTGTGGTGTGGTCAGAGCACAAGCGGAGGTTTTGCTCTGATGCAGCCTACTCCCTCCCCCACCCAGAGTCAGGAGGGATGTAGAAGAGAGGGCCTAAATCTCTTCTGCGCTTTCTTGACTTATAAAGAAAAATGAACATGGCAGAAGTGTTCCTGATTAGATCGGGAGAAAAAGAATGATACCTTCTTGCTGGGTGAATCAGGAGAGATGATATTCTATCATTCTCTAGATATGGACTTGAAATACTAACTTTAAATTTATGGTTGTGGTGTGAGCCACGGTTCTCTGTTTACCCAGTCAGTGGATTTGGGTGAAGTATGAAGAGTGTATCTTCCAACTGGTTAATTTAACACTGATACTTTCAGAAGATATAATAACTCTCATCCTTTTGGGTGAAAAACATGGATCTCAGAAGTCTTCTTATCAGATCACCACAGTTTGATTCATCTTTATGAGAGATGGCTGCCTGGTTGTTCATTGCTGTCTCCAACTCATCTGGACGTTCTTAGATAATGCAAAGGGTAATAGCATCTGTGAACATCATCAACAACCATATCTGGACCAGTGTAGGACACATCTTCAAAAAAAATAAATAAATAAAGAGAGAGAGAGAGAAATACCAAACAAGCAAAACAAACAAACAAACCAGAAAACTTAATAATGCGAGACAGCCTAATGGAGGGGCAACAAAACTGATAATCTTGTCTGACCTGAGTCCCTTATTCCTCTGGCCCTGGAGCTATTACCAACATTGAGAACCACCCAGCAATACACAACCCCCTTTCTGGAAGGGAAGATGCTGGCGGTCTTCCAGTTTCAGCTCTGCCAACCCATTAGCTTGTCACCACTGTGCTGATGCTGATCTCGTTTGGGTCTCATCTAATCTGTCCTTTCAGTAGCCTCGGCTTTCTCCTGTTTAGCCTAAGCTGCTGTAAGCACATGCTTTGAAGTATTGCCAGATCTGATATAGAAGGGACATCTGTCCTAAAGAAGATTAGGGTGGGGTCAGAGAGCTCCAATAGGGCAAAAAGAAAATAGCAGAGTGGGTCATAGGAGTGAAGGGAAACCGCAAAGACAACTGTATGTGCTCGGGCAGTGCAATGCCAGAGAAGGAGCTCTCTTTAGAGTTTGCAGTCCTATACCTTTGACCACCAGGATGGCATCTCTTGGTCCTCTTTTTGGTTACTTAAAGCTTTTATGCTTTTTCCAAGTGCTCTTATCAACTCATACCTTGGAAAGAGATTGATAAACTAATTCCAACTGAATATTTCTATGCTAAGAGGAGACAAAGCAAGAATTTCATAAAGCTGTGTAATAAAATTCTGATGGTAGGAATGCAAGTTTTTGCAAACATCGTCAGTGGTATTTTCCTCTTATTTGTGAAGCCATCATTTAGGCTACCTACTTTTGTGGTTTTTGCAAAACCATCTCTATAAATTAATGTACTGCCAGGAGCCTGGTTGGTTTCCATAGCAGCGAATATGTTCAATTTGATTAGGAAATTGTTGCTGTTGTTCAGTCACTCAGTTGTATCTGACCCTGCAACCCTATGGACTGCAGCACGCCAGGCTTCTCTGTCCTTCATTATCTCCTGGAGCTTGCTTAGACTCATGGTCCATTGAATCTGTGATGCCATCCAACCATCTCATCCTCTGTCACCCTCTTTTTCTCCTGCCCTCAATTTTTCCAGCATCAGGGTCTTTCCCAGTGAGTCAGCTCTTTGCATCAGGTGGCCAAAGTATTGGGATTAGGAAATAGAGGAGCTGAATTATTGCTAAACTGCCAGAATTTGAGTTTAGGGAGGAACACATATAAAGATGTAAAAAAAGCAAATACATTGAAAATTATGCATGAGAAGCTTGAACACCATGTGTATCACAGTCTTTCAAACTTCTGGTTATGTATGAACTTCTGATAACTTATGTTATTAGGCCTCATCGGTTATAGAGTTTGACATACAACTGGCTTACAATCCAAACCAGCCAATTAGAATTCTTTTATTTTTTTATGGAAAAATGCTATTTAATTCTTGGGAATAGCAAAGCTGGGATGATACAAACCTGGAGCTTTTGGTGGCATTGCCACTTCCTGTCCTCAATCAATACATGGAACAAAATTGTCTGAAATTATAATAAATGAAGCCAATGTGCAGAGAAGCAGGGATGTGAGTTGAGCAAAAACAGAGATGAAACTGATCTTCCCAGTTTCATGATCCAGTGCAATCTCTTTTTAACTTAAACTATTTGAGTTGGGTTTCTGCCACTGGAAACCCTGAGGATCAACTAACATATTCCAAACCAGTCCAACTGGGTCTTCTAATATGGCACATGTGTTGCTACTAGGAATGTCATTAAGTAAATTATTTTACATCTCTGGCTCAGCTTGCCATCTGATTCTAATAGAGACAACAGTCAGTGTCTTTGGAAGAAAATATAACTATAATTCAAATTTTGGTCATCTTGACTCATGATCATTTTATGACCTGAAGCACAAATATTAGCTGTCGCTGCAAGAGGTATTATTTAGGATGGAATCAAATAATTGCAACAATTTACCACATTTTCATAGGAGAACTTAGAGTGAATGTGTTTTTCATGAGCTCCTGGGATTTTTTTCCTTCAATACTGTGATGACTGGCAGTGTGCTGAGCTGGACAACATTCTTGTGTTTTCTCATAATAAGGACCAAGAGTAGAATGGAAGGAGGATTTTTGGAGTCTGATGCAGCTTAAGCTTAACAGCAGTAAGATTAGAGAAAGGAAAAACACGCATCAGCGGGAACTAGAATGTAACTTATTGTTTTTTGGCCCCATAAATGACTCCCTAATTCCCCCAACCCTGCGGCCAACACAATCCCACCACAGTAGAAGTGCAGGGACCTTAGTCCAGTTTCCTTATTTTGTAGAAAAGGAGACCTAAGAGATTAAGTGACCTTGCCAATGTCATAAAGCAAGTTTGCAAAGAACTATTCCCTGTCTTCTTTTGATATAGTAAATTGCACATAAAAACTTAAGAGAGATTATTTTGTTATCACTTAAGGGGGTTATTTTCCCAGTTAATATTCCCCAATAATAGATGAAGAAAGGGGGGAATCTTTTTTCAACAGTTTTTAGAATAATATGTATTTATTTGTTTGGCTGCATCAGGTCTTCCTTGCCACATGTGGGGCCTTCCATCTTCATTGTGGCATGCTGGATCTTTTAGTTGTGGCACGCGAACTCTTAGTTGCAGTATGTGGGATTTAGTTCCCTGACTAGGGATTGAACCTGCTCTCCCTGCACTGGGAGTGCAGTCTTAGCCACTGGACCACCAGGAAGTCCCAGGAGGCAATATTTATACGAATATAAAAGCAAAACAGCCTCCCCCCAAAGTAAAATTGTGCCTTCATAGCTTATCCTTTTTCCAGAGCACCATCACAGCATACTTTTTTCCCTGTTCCCTGGAATGCCTTAGTTTTCTGATTCTGTGCCACTGCTTTTGTAGTTTGCATCTCTTGGAATAGCCTTCCTATGGCTCATTCTGGTTTAACACACATGTAAGTGAGTGCCCGACATTCTCAACACTGGTGCTGTCTGACAGAAACAGAAAGGAAGCTACACATGAGATGTAAAATGTTCTAGTAGTCACATAAAAAATTTAAACAGTAGAAATTAATTTTAATAATATATTTTATTTAACCCAATATACCCATGCATGCTCAGTCGTTCAGTCATGTCTGACTCTTTGTGACCCTGTGGACTGTAGCCTGGCAAGCTCCTCTGTTCATGAGATTTCCCCGGGCAAGAATACTGGAGTGGGTTGCCATTTCCTTCTGCATATATTAAAATATTAAATATTAAAATAATATACCCCAACTGTTATTATTTGAATATGTAATTCATATAGAAAATTGTTAATGGGGTATTTTATATTCTTCTCTTTGTACTAAATTATCTAAATCTGATATGCATTTTACACTTACAGCACATTTCAGTTTTGACAAGCTGCATCTCAAAGTGCTTAATTGCCACAAGTAGTCACTGGACAGTGTAGATGAAGAGCCTTACAGTATTGTCAAATCTTAACAGTTTCTCAAGATCAAAATCAAACTTCCTTTTCCCAATATATTTTTTCCTGTGCTTTGCATGCCAAAAATACTTCCTACTCTGAACTGATAGTTTTATTACTGTGAAAAACCCTTTCTCCATGAGTACCCACAAAGAGCCAGGCACCACACTAGATCTCAGGAAGTCCTTTAATTCTTCAAGTCTTTGAAACACTGCCTGTATCTCTTGGGGCCTGTATATTGTTATACCTCGTCCTATGGTTTGGTTAGCTTATGCACTTTACTGGAGGGTGAAAAAATCTCTCCACAGGAGCTATCTCTTACTTATATCTGTACATTTCATCCCATATTACCTGTGTTACACCATTAATACAAGAGTGTTGAATTATATAGATAGGATAGCATCGTATTATGTATATTATATCTTCCCATTTAGAATATGAACATCTTAAAGGAAGAGTCTATATCTTATTTTTCTCTATGTGCTCTCAGGAACTCATAAGAAAGAAATTTGTACAAAGAATATGTTTGTCAAGTACTTGCTGATTGATGTTGATCTCCACCTAAGGTAAGGCAGGCATTTTCCTGTCCTGAATCAAGGTAGGGTTGGAAGGAGATGGAGGTCTGTTTCTCACTAGATGTCTGCCAAATGGGCTTTGCTGCCGACACACCCTATGTCTCTGGGTAACATGATTAATTTTCCAGAAAAACTGTGGAATTTTTTTCTTAAAACTAGAATTTATTTCTAAGTTTTAAAAATGTTCAAGAGACGTTAAAAAGGCCTCAAGAGTGGACACAACTGAAGCGACTTAGCAGCAGCAGCAGCAAGAGCCCAAAGATGTCATATACGGCCCAAAGATTTAATATATGATTATACTAAGGTTGTGTCTGTTGGTTCCTCCATTGCTAAGTTTTCTAATTTTCCATCCTGTAAAATTAGATTTGTATGGAGCACATATTTACTAGAAAGAACATAGGTTTTAAATTGAGGAAGGCATGGATTTTAGTACTGACCACTTTCTCCTACTTAGATAGTTAGGTCCAGTTATTTAATCTTTTTAAACCTCAGTTTTCACATCTGTAAAATGGTGATCATGATATTTATGTAAGTTGTTCTAATGATGGCATGAACTAAGAATGGCAAGAACTTGTGAGTTTAAAACTCTTCACCAATATCTAACATATGGACCATAAATGTGCAATAGATACTGTGTTTTTTCCATTATCTCTTGCCAGAAGGAACACAGTAAATGACAAGCTGGGGTAGACCTACAAAGCAGGTCTAAGTTCTGGTGGTATACCATTTCTCTTTTTTATGACTTCCCATGTGGTCTCAGGCAATAAAGCAGCGGCAAAATAAATGTCCATGAATCTGGATAAAAGTCTCTTGAAGCTAGTCTTAGAACTCTGTCTAGGACTCTGTCCAACTACTTGTTGAAGACCTATGTGAGGACTGTGAGAAAATGCTGATCAGATTTGTAAGTGGCACAAAGCTAGTCTGAATATCTAACATGTCAGAAGACCGAATCAAGGCTCGAAAAGGTCTTTAGATGCTGTTGTAATGGTCTAAATTCAATAAGATGAAATTTATAGGGAATAATGTAAGGTTGTGCACTTTTGTCTGAAAACTCAGTTGAGGTAGGTATAGTTTAATAGTAGGTGTGTGAAAGAAAATCTCAAGGAGTGCATGGTCTTAGCTGACTATAAACTTGACATGAATCCATAGTAATAGGGTTATTCAAAAAGTGAAATCAGTCTTAGGCTGCATTCACAGATGTTTTGGAGTAGGAAATGGCAACCCACTCCAGTATTCTTGCCTGGAAAATCCCATGGAAGCAGAGCTTGGTGGGCTGCAGTCCTGGGGGTTACAAAGGGTCGAACACGATTGAGCACGCACACACGCAGATGTTTAGTCTCCAGGATGAGAGTAGATCAGTCTGGTTCTCTGTGCTTGCTGGACAATGCTTAGACTTTTATAGTCTATTTTGGGCACTACATTAAGAGGAACAGAGGCAAATGAGGACATCATAGGGCAAAAGCAGCTGGAGCCATTCCGCCTTAAGCACTCATTCAGTACATCTTTACTGGTGCTGACTGTTTATAGGCACTTCCCTTGCTTCTTGGGGTACAACGGTGAACACAGCAGTCAAGCAATTCCAGAGGGAACTGAGGAAATTTAGCCTGTGAAGGAGAAAACTTTGCAAATGTGTACTATTTCCTAATATTTGAAGAGCATAGCATCCTTCTGTATGATGACAGAGCTAGTGTTAATATATGTATGTTAAAATAGAGTAGAGTTGGAGCCAGGACTTTCCATCACTTAAAAGCATCCATGGATGGAACAGGTTGCTTTGCAACTGGGGTATACGGATTAAGTTGACTTATATCTTATAAGAAGGAGTCAAATATAGTAAAATTTGGTAATAATAAACTCCATGAGAATAGGGATACAAATATAATATATTTAAAACTTGGCTCCTCTGTCCATTCTTCAAAAGGGACTGGCTAAATTTGTTATCTTCTTAGAGGTGGTGGGAATGGAAAGCTCACTGGACCGTGAACAGGGGAGGGAGGTTAAGTAGGGAAATAGCAGGTAACCCATCCAGGGAAGCAGGCCTGATCAGACCTAAGGAGCAGGTGCCATTTCATTTAATGATTTCTGGAATTGCTACAGCAATCTTAGAAGTTCCAGCCAGCCCCAAGCACTGAATGGTCTTATTAATATTAATCTGGAATAGATAACCACCGTCAGGTGGCACTAAACCATAACTGGGATTTGGAGAGATACAGATTATGCCACCAAATGAAATGCCACACTTGTTATTTCATTAACGTCACAATAATCAGCCTAGATGTCTTATGTGATTGGAAATTTTGAGTTCACTTTTCAAATTATGCAGGGATTTTATCATACTGGAAGTATTGCTGGACTACATTACCACTGAACTTCTATCTGGACCTCTGTTTACCTAACTGTCCTAATTCTGTGATGATCCAATCATCCATCAGTAACATCTAGTCTGAATCAGAAATAATTGCTTCTTTACTTGTATTTCTATAATGTTTTTTTATGTCTCCCCTCAAAGAGTTATTAAATTTCATTACAATTCCCCATCCTCAACACATTCATCAGTAAATATTTGCCAAGTGCCTGCTCTTGTTTAAGCACAAGGAGAAGGAATTGCGCCTGATTTTAAGGGGCTTTCAGGACAACTGGATTGACCAGATCAGACCAGCATGGCCCTGAGAATCACTGCTGGATGGGACTCATGGCGTGGGCCTGAGATGCTCAATGCTAGAGCCAGGAGAGCACAAAAGCAGGACTCCTCTCTGCTCAGGTTGTGCTACTAGGGGCATGTAGGTCTTTCACAGCATTATTCTCTCAGGTGATCTGGTTAATAGTGAACTGAAGTGGTGGTAGACAAGAACATGCATATATATTTACATTTATATTTCAACATTTCAGGCTATAGGGTCAGGTTTTCAGGGCAATGCTATAAAGTCATCAAGTACTCTGTGTGTGTGTGCGTGTGTGTGTGTGTGTGTGTGTGTGTGTGTGTGCGCGCGCGCGCTCAGTTGTGTTGACTCTTTGCAGCCCCATGGACTGAAGCCCTCCAGGCTCCTCTGTCCATGGGATTCTCCAGGCAAGAATACTGGAGTGGATTACCATTTCCTTCTCCAGGGGATCTTCCCGACCCAGAGATGGAATCTGCATCTATTTCCTCTCCCGCATTTGCAGGCGGATTCTTTACCACTAGCGCCACCTGGGAAGCTTTATACTCTTCCCTGAGTAGCTCAGCTGGTCAAGAATCCGCCTGCAATGCAGGACACTCCGGTTAGGTTCCTGGGTCGGGAAGATCCTCTGGAGAAGGGATAGACTACCCACTCCAGTATTCTTGGGTTTCCCTGGTGGCTCAGCTGGTAAAAAGAATCCATCTGCAATGTGGGAGACCTACATTCAATCCCTGGGTTGGAAAGATCCCTTGGAGGAGGGAATGGCTACCCACTCCAGTATTCTGGCCTGGAGAATTCCATGGACTGTATAATCCATGGGATCATACACAGTCAGACAGGACTGAGCAACTTTAAGTTTCACTTTCATAACTCCTTTAAAAAACAAAACTCACCTGCAGTCTAAAACTATTATTATCTTGATAGTTAAAGTACGAAAAAGCTATTGTCAGTATAGATGTTAATATAGACAAAAAAGCTATGTAGTTATCTTTTAAACACAGAAATTTGAAGCAAGATCATTTCCCTAAACATTGTTTGCCTTTTTTCCCACCAAATTCAAAGCTTTGACTTTATTTTTTTGTATCAATTATTTTTAGCTGTATACCTCTAAGCGAGCCATTTTCTCTCTCTGAATCTCAGAATCATATGTGTAAGTAGTACCCTACGTGTTCAGGGCTATCAAGAGAATATAAATGTAATGTTTTATGTAAAATTACAGAATTAGTTCTCTTCTATGGGTATTTTTCTATACCAGGCAATCACTGCTTCAGTTCTCCAATTTCTTAGTGTGTATTTTCTTGGTTTCTGCTTGCCATTGACTTGCTTGGTAAAGTTTAATTGTTTTTCACAATCAATTGCTGTTGGAAGATCTCTCCAAACAGCTCATGTTTTTTCCATCAATAAATAAGGGATTAAAGTTGTTTCATTGAGTGCAGAGCAGTGTACTGGTCTTTGGGAGGATTTTAGGTGATCTAAAGGAGACTGGGTTCTTGTTCTCCAGAATTGAATAGTCTTAAGGATGTATTAACCGACAAACATTTTTTGTAAATACGTATATTAAGCTCTGTGTTCTCTTCACCTAGGATTCATTCTAGTAAGGCACAATAGGAGAGACTCGGGTGGGGGGCTGGCCCTTATCCTTGGAACTTAGAAATTAGGAAAATTTCCCAAATACTCTGATTCTTCTTAAGAACATCTCTAGATCTGATATCTATAAACTCATAACAACCACTTTGAAATATTTTAAATTTCTAGCTGGTGTTACAACTTGTGAGCTACCAATGATAATTTTTAAAATGTATTTAAGTAGTTATTTTATTTTTCTATACTATTTGATTCACTAACTATGTGCATTGTCTCATTTTACCCTTACAGCAACCTTGAGAGGGATGATACTCTGATCACACCCATCTTACGGACAATCACATTGAGTCTCTTGGGTAGGTTATTTGGCCTGCTGTTCAGTCTCTCAGTCATGTCTGACTCTTTGCGATCTTGTGGACTACAGCAGGTCAGGCTTCCCTGTCCTTCACTATCTCCTAGAGCTTGCTCAAACTCATGTCCATTGAGTCAGTGATGCCATCCAACCATCTCATCCTCTGTCATACCCCTCTCCTTTTACCTTCAACCTTTCCCAGCATCAGGGTCTTTTCCAATGAGTCAGTTCTTCCCATCAGCTGGCCAAAGTATTGGAGCTTCAGCTTCGGCATCAGTCTTTCCAATGAATATTCAGGGTTGATTTCCTTTAGGATTGACTGGTTTGATCTCCTTGCAGTCCAAGGGACTCTCAAGAGTCTTTTTCAAACACCACAGTTCAAAAGCATCAATTCTTCGGTACTCAGCTTTCTTTATAGTCCAACTCTCACATCCATACATGACTACTGGAAAAACCACAGCCTTGACTAGACAGACCTTTGTTGGCAAAGTGACGTCTTTGATTTTTAATAGGCTGTCTAGGTTTGTCATATCTTTCCTTCCAAGGAGCAAGCCTTAATTGCCTTAGAACACGCTTAAAGTAAATGATAGAGCTGGAATCCTAATTCATGTATTCTGATGGCAGAATTTATCTGCATGATAGGTTTGCTAAAAAACTGCCTTAATAGCAATTTTATTCACCTTAAAATCACTTTTTTCAATTTTTAAACATCTCTCCATTCTGCCTTTCCAAATTCTGATATTCTGCAATATACTAAACTCCTTCCCCACCACCATTCCAAACCTTTTGTGAAAAAAGATTTGCGGTGAGTGGAAACACATTTGTTTCAGAACTAGAAGGTCCTCTAGTTTTCTTTCCACTAACATTTATTTGGATAAATATTAGGAGTTCACTTCTCTGACTTTGTTTCCCCCTCCGAGATGTAGAGATGAATGCTGTCTTCTATGTAAGCTGTGGAAAGCAATTGCTTAACATATGTGAAACTATATAGTAAACTGTAATGGAGTGAAATTAATATGACATATGATAAAAAAGTTGATTTTTGCTCTTCCCTTGGATCTTTGTAGTTTGACATTGTAGAGGAACTCTCCATTTTCTTAAAAATCTTAGATGTCTTTTTGGACCTTTTGAAACAACATGAAGACTTTCAGAAGTAAATATACCAAAGGAAAAATACTCTCTTCATTTTTTTTTTCCATTTTTTCCTCTCAAAATACCCTGCTTTTTGACTTCTTCAGAGAGTTCTGGGCTGAATAAGTTCTAAGATGTGTCATATTTACAGAGCAGTGAAAAATGGGGGTCATATGGGTTGCCTCATATGTTGTTGAGTGCTTCATAGGCAGTGCTGGAAGCAGTTGGCTCTTTGAAAGCTGCAGGTCAGTGATGACACACCAGACTATTCCCTCCTTTCATGTATATAATTAGTGTATTATCTAGGGAGAATCCCAAAGGGTATTATGGTTGGACAATATGGACACTTACTGCTGGCTGGACCATCAGGAGACTCTTGTATAAGGAATTACTAGACATCATCACAGTCTGGGCTTCCTTGGTAGCTCAGATGGTAAAGAATTTGTCTGCAATGCAGGAGAACTGGGTTTGATCCCTGGCTTGGGAAGATTCCCTGGAGAAAGGAACGGATACCCATTCCAGTATTCTTGCCTGGGAAATCCTATGGACAGAGGAGCCTAGAGGGCTACAGTCCATGGGGTTGCAAAGAGTTGGACACAATTAAGTGACTAACGCTTTCACTTTTCATCATAGTCTACTACTAATGCTGAAATTTAAGCAATGCATAAAATGCTAGCTAAGTCACTTCAGTTGTGTCCAACTCTTTGTGACCCCATGGACTGTAGCTCACCAAGTTTCTTTGTCCTGGTGGATTCTCCAGGCAAGAATACTAGGGTGTGTTACCGTGTCCTCCTCCAGGGAATCTTCCCGACCCAGGGATCGAACCTGGTATCCTGTAGCTCCTGCACTGCAGGCAGATTCTTTACTGCTGAGCCACTGGGGAAGCCCAGTGTGTAAAATGTGTAAAAGGGCCATTCCTATAAAGAGGGGTGGGGGCTCACTGACTTTTCTGGGCCAGAATGATGATTCAGTTTGATGCCAGAGAATGGTTTTCAACATTGCATCATTTTTAAGGTGCACATATTGCTGTCTCCCTGAGAATCTTAGTCCTGCAGCCATTCTCTCCTGGCTACATGTAGGACCTGTGAGATAACCAGTGAGGAGAGAGGAAAGGCTGTGGACATGAGAGGTAGGCAGGGCCTTACAATCTTTTTGTTGACAGGGGTTCTAAATCAGGTATTTCATGATTGCATTTTCCTGGGTTTGTGAGGTCTGGGAAACTTGGACTTAACATACATGAGTTCTTTGTTTTGTAGGAAAGGTCGTCCCAGATCATAGGATGGTATGTAACCATGCTATTGTTTTACTTAATGCATCACCACCACCATGTGGGTACTCATTTTACTACCTACTGCGTCATCTTTATGAGAATGAATTGCTATGAGTGGAAATTATAAAGTAAGAGGTTATTTATATTAGTCAGAGCATAATAACAATGTATCATAAAGCCTAAGTTTCCTTGTAAACTGCTGAAGATTATGACAGAGAGGTTTTTAGGAAAAATGTTAAAAAATAAGTTGAGGGTCGAGGTGATACCCAGGAAAAAGCTCATCCATAAGACTAAGGACTCATTTATCAAGGCAGAAGGCTACCTGCTGAATATGGATGACTGATGGGGAGGAAAAGCCCCACTCTCTGCTGCTTTTAGATGGGGAGACAGCTTGGCCAAATAGTCCATGCCTCTGGTAATTACTTATTATAATATAACCTACTGGAAACAAGCTTCTTGAAGATATACCAGCTTGCATGGCAGAAATCTGAGAGGAGTGCCCCTGATGGTCAATCAATTGCCCAAGATTATAGTGGTCTTCCCTGTCACCTGTGGCAGTGAGAGAACATTATTTCATCAACAGAAAGGAGCCCAGGACTGGTGAAGCGACTACATACCGCCACACCTCCCACCATATTCCTCCTCCTTGCATCTCCTCCTTTCCTCCTCCGTCTCTCTTTACCTTCATCCTTGCTTCCTTTTTCATTCTCTCTTTCTTCATTGTTAGCTGAAGCAAGTAAGGCAAAGTTTATGGACTCGGAAACATTTCTTATTGAGTCACACAGAAAAGTGTGGCCTCTTCATAGAGATGGTAGGAAAAGACACTTCAGATTGAAAAAAACAGTGAGAGAAAGGCATTTGGATGGAAAAATGTGGGAAGATTTTAGGACACTGTTAGGGGTTAAACTGGGAAGGAAATTAAGGTATGTATAAGAGGTAAATGGTAGGAGATTTTATTAGAAAGATAGAATAGAGTGATAATGTAGAGAACATTGATAACCAGTATGAGGAGCCTATTGAAGAAATATGAGATCAGATAAATTACAAGTAAAGTATTTTTCTATGTGATGGAACATGGAAAATTTCAGGAGATCTTGAATAGATTTTTAAATTAAAATTTTAGAGCTAGAAAGAACATTCCTCATTCAGTCCTGTTGCCTAAATTTTTATATAAAACAAAAATGTTGAGCAGAGTTCCTTGTGCTATACAGTAGGACCTTGTTGGTTATCCATTTAAAATATAGGTGTGTGTACATGTTGGTCCCACACTCCCTAACTACCCCTTCTCTTCATTCTTCCATTTTTTGCACCCCCACTGGCACTCATAAGTTCATTCTCTAAGTCTGTGAGCCTGCTCAATGTTATGTGGCAGTCTGGTTGGGACGAGAGTTGGGGGAGAATGGATACATGTATATGTATTGCTGAATTCCTTTTGCTGTCTACCTGAAGCTATCACAACATTATTAATAGGCTATACTGCAATATAAGATAAAAACTTGAAAAATAAAATATAGACTGCTTTTTAAAGGAAGGTCCAAATTTAAAACCTTTGCCCCCTGGTTTAGCACACCAGGCTGCCTTTCTAACTGAGGTGTGTGAATTTCTAAACGCAATGTTTTTTGGTCTTTATGTTGATTATTTGTTTACATGGAATGCCTACAATGTTACTGGCATCCTGCATATAGTAGAGTCTACATAAATATATTAGCTGAATAAATGCATGAATATTCTGGAAAAGTGTAAAAACACATTATATATACTGGAGGTCCAGGGAAATCACCAAAAAACAACATTTTTTGGAGAAATGAGAAGAGAAAATAAAAAACTTATTCCTCTAGCCTGGTAATTTATTAAAAGTGATTGAAGTACAAGGAAAAAACTCATGGGGAGGAAGAAATGATCTTGCCAGCATCAGGATGGTGGTTGGGAGGCCAGGAAGAAGTTATCAAAATAATGAAGAACTCAAACTTACATATATATATTCATACATACATACATACCTGACGTGATACAAATTTACTGATCTCCACAGTGAACAGTGAGAATTCAAAGAATGTTCAATAAAGCCTTGAGGGTCGGGAATTTGTGCATGTCTGTCATGGCAGCATGTCCTCACTCCTCACCGTACAGGCTGTCAAATAAGTCTAGTGCCCACAAGACTCAAGTGCCAGCCAGAAACCTCTTCATGAATTTAGTTCAGGGTGGGGCTTCCCAGATGGCGCTAATGGTAAAGGACCCTCCTGCCAATGCAGGAGATAAGAGAGGAGAGTTCAGTCCCTGGGTGGGGAAGATCCCCTGGAGGAAGGCATGGCAACCCAGTCCAGTAATCTTGCTTGGAGAACCCCAGGGATGGAGGAGCCTGGCAGGCTACAGTCCACAGGGTCACAAAGAGTCGGACATGACTGAAGAGACTTAGTAGGTATGTATGAGCACAGGGATGGTGATTAGTGTCAAATGCCCTCCAAACTGAGATTAGAATTTGCCTGTAGACTACTAGAAAAGATTTGGTATAATTACTTGAGTTGTAGTTAGAAGGTAATAGGACCAGAAGGTGATATATAAAAGACATACAAAAGGAAGGCAGAACTCCTTTTGAGAGCTTTTTCCATCAGTCACAATTCTGGATAGTGGTTAAGAGGTATTTCAATACACTTTGGTTAAATTTCATTGCATATATTGATTCACCACCTGATAACAAACTGGCCTTCCATGCTATGTCATTTCATTACCTGTATCCTAATACATTTTATATTAATAGTATCATTTTACTGTGTAAGATGTTATGTTTAGGTGCTGAGGAATTAAACATGAATACTATTTTCTTTATGATACTGGCCACAATAAAAAAAAAGGTATTTTTAGCTTGCTGAGTTGAATAGTAGAAGCTGAGGTTTTGGGCTTGGTAAGAGTCATTTCACTTACTGGTTACAATTCTGCATCACTCTTTCCTTGCCTACAAGCTGGACTCTTTTCTAGTAATGAAGACACTCCACACCTTTGCTCACACTGTTTTCCCCCTGGCATTATTCATCTCCACTTACACAAGTGATCTCGGTCTTCCAAAACCAGGCTTCCTGTCCTCTGCCTTCTTGATCTCCTTGTAGGCTGTGGTTTCTTTCTTCTCCACGGGCTTCCACAACATGGTATTTAAGACTCTCTTATAGCTCGTGTTTTTACATGCAATTGCATTTGCTTATGTATCTGTCAACTAATCTACCAGAGTCATATTCAGCGGATTCTGTTTACTTTTGCATTTTCATGAGACGAGGAGAGGGTTGAGATACGCTAATAAATTAATATTCTTCAGGATAATATTATATCTGCCTGCTTATTTTTAATCCCTGTCTTATTTCATTGCATTTCTAGCTACTTATCTGGCCTTAGTATTACAAGATGTAGGGCAGACAAACAGTGAGAGCAGTCCCCAGTTACTGAGTGCTTAGCATGTACAGTCGGGCACTGTCCAAACGCTTCTCTTTCATTCTCTCATTTGGTCCTCATGACAACTTTGTGAGGCAGATGCTATGATTGTCATTTTACACTTGACATGACTGATACAAATAATAAGGATCTAAGAAGTCTCTTGCTTCTGCCACTTTTGAAACATGGATTTTGAGATAAAATAAGCTTCTTATCCCTCTTTCCAAGTCTTCTCCTTATAATTGCATAGCACATGAGATTAGTTTTCCTAGTTGGTTCTCTAGTCAATAGTTTTTGCTTCAAGCTCTTTGTGAAATGTGTTGATCTTTTGCCTTTGTATCAATTTTATAATCCTAAATTCAGTAATTAATATCACTGTTTCTTTGGTTGGTGTGAATCAATCAGCGATTGATTGATTAGTTGTGCTGGGTTGGTACATACAATTTGACCTTAGTCTCAGCTGGAGATATTTTAGGTTTTATTTTGTTTTCCTATCTTATATATGGGAGGAAGAGATTTAAGGTAAGAATTGGCTGACATGATTACGGAAGGCTGGTATGTCCCAAGATTTGTGGACTGGGCTAGCAAGCTGGAGGCCCAGAGAGATGATTTTCCAGCTCAAGTTGTTCCAGAAGGCTGTCTTTTGGAGAGCCAGGAAGAACCAATGTTGCAGGTGAAGTTCAAAGGCTGTCTGCTGGAGAATTTTCTCTTGCTTGGGTTGATTCAGGTCTTCAATTGGTTGGATGAAGCCTACCCATGTTACAAAAAGCAACTACTTCACTCAAAATCCACTGATTTAAAGTTAACTTCACCCCAAAACACCTCACAGAAATACTCAGGATAATACTTGACCAAATATCTGGACACCTTGTGAAACAACCAAGTGGACACATAAAATTAACCATTACAATAGTGTTCTAAATAATTTGAACTTGAGTTCGTAGGATGTTAGAGCTCACCATGGGGCAGTAGAAGTGGGCATCGAGCTGACTGTGGTAGCTGCAGTGGTCTCTGGTCTCTTTGAGAGGAGCCAGAAGTAGAAAACACTAGGGACAGAAGGCAGAGGTAACTCAAATTCATTCCAAGCTAATGTTGATAAACAACTGCGATCATTTAATACCAAGTGAAAAAATGACATTCGTTCTTTGTGTGTATGCTGGCTTATTTCTGAATCCAGCACTGTGCATGTTAAATTTTGTTTGTATGACTATTATATTTATTTCAGTGACTAGCACACAGCAGTGTTCAATAAATTGTTACTGTTGTTGAAAGATGGGATGTAGAGTGAAAAGGAAGGTGGCAGCAGATTGTAGTTTTGGACTCACTGACACAGTTCAAAGAGGACTAATCTGAGAGAAGAGATCTAGGGAGCCCTCCTGGGAAAGAGGCCCAGGCAGAGCAGAAAAGCGGTGCGGAGGACCCTGGCTGACTGCTTGGGGGTTTAGAGTAAGGCTTCATTACTGGTGAAGGCAAGAATACACATGCAAGAAACCAGGCCATAAGGCCAATCGTATGGATGAAGGATTGGCTGCATACAATGCTGGGATTGCTAGTTCCTTAACACCACTCTAGACCTGGGGTAGCATTCTATGTCCTGACTTATTAACTGGATATATTGCAAGTTGGGCATCGCCTGGCTTCTCAAACCTTGGAGTCAGATTGAATATTATTTAAAATAAAAGCCATTAAAACACAAGGTTTGGGTTGAGAGCAGGAAAAATAAAGAATTTGGACCCATAATTACTTATTTTAGAATATAATGGTTTTGAAATATACTCTGTTGTTAACAAGCTCTGCTTGATCCAGGCGCAGGGATTTATCTCACAGCTGTCTTGCATTTCAAACTGCTTATTATGGGTTGACTTACGATGTTTTAACTTTATGATGGTGCAAAAGCAATACGTATCCAATAGAAATAGTATTTTGAATTTTGATCTTTTCCTGGGCTAGCAATACGCTCTCTTGTGGCAGTGAGCACAGCTCCCAGTCAGTCATGCAATCATGCGGGTAAACAATCCAGACACTTATAACCATTCTGTACTTAAACAACCATTCTGTTTTTTCACTTTCAGTATAGTAGTCAATAAATTACATGAGATATTTAATACTTCATCATCAAATAGGCTTTGTGTGAGATGATTTTGCCCAACTGTGGGCTAACGTCAGTGTTCTGAGCACATTTAAAGCAGGCAAGGCCAACCTATGAAGTTCTGTACATAAGGTGTATTAAATGCATTTTTGATTTATGCTATTTTCAACTTACAATGAATTTTTCAGATGCAACCTTATTGTAAGGGTAATCCTACTGTAAGCCAAGGAAATTCTGTAATTTGTTAATTTTTTAGATGCAAAAGTTGTCTGTAACTCTTGTTTACCCCAGGCCCCTACCATGGGATAAATCAGGATTCATGGAATTGCAGAGGCCTTTGGGTCATGTCCAGTGCCATGGTGGCTACACTCATGATACCCTGCACTAAGGCCACATTTTTCTCTGGCCTTTCTTCCCAGCATCACAAAAATTCAACTAGGGTTGTAGAAAGAAAACAAAACAAAAAACAAAACACCAAACCAAAGAGTCTCAAGGCCACAGGGTCCCTTATCCTGGCTACCTGGACTTATGCCCTTGAACCTCAGCTCTGTGTTGTGCTCTCCTCTGCCTCCTTGCTGAGCAGGAGCTCTTGCCAAAATGTTGCAGCCTCAGCTGCAGCGCTGCTGGTCACTATCTGTTCCTCTGGCAGCTGCCCCTCTGCCTCTGCCTCTGAGTGTGGCTTTTCTTTCAGGTGGCAGTGGTCAAGTAGGACTCTAATTCCTGATCTTTGATCCCTGAAAGTTGGTTTTGGTTTTAAGGTTATTGTTCCCTCTATCAAGCCACCTGGGAAGGAGGAAAACCCTCACTGGGAACCTCTCCTGGTGTCCTGGGGTAGCACAGAGAGATGGCACCTCAAGAGCTCTGACTGTGAGCAGGCCTCGGGCCGGGCCGGGCTGGGTGACAGGCCAAGCAGCTGCCTTCCTGGGCATTCATGCCTGTCGTTGGGGCCATTTGTATCCCTCCCCTTTGTGAAACTGTCCCAGACCTGTGGTCCAGTGATCTAACTATGATCCCCCAGCCCCTGACGGGTCCTTCCAGATGGTCTGAGGGTCTGTCTTGGTGCCTCAATGGCCCTGATAGGGGCTGGGGGTTATGCTGCTCCAGTGATGCTCTTCCTGAATGTTTAAGGAAAGTACAGCTTTATTTCCTCTCTCCTGGAAGACAGATTTTCCAAGGCCTTTGCCAAATATGGTCCCTAGTGTATCTATTTTTTATTCATGCTTAGGGACTTTTTTTTTTGTGGATATTTGAGGCTGACACTGGACCATCACAAATATAGCTATCTTCTAAATGGAATGAAACTTTAGGGATTGGTAGTGCATTCCCCAAATGCCAAATCACCCTTAAGAAAGGCTCCTAAATTTATCATAAATGCACAGTGCTAACGTGAGCTGGACCCATACCCCAACTGATGGGATATGTTTGTGAGGAAGTCATATAATAGACGCCTGAACATGCATTTAATGACTTCGCTGCAAATGCATGTCTGTGTGCACCCTTTTAACTGTGGTATTTTTCCTTTCCTTCATTTGGGGTCAGAGTAGGGGCAGCAACCTAGTTGTATGCTATGGCTTTGCGTAAGTCCACTTGTGGTCAAGCACAGCCCCTTTGAAAGATCCTTGGCTCTGAAGCCTAAGGAATTTGAAATGGTATTTGCAAGATGGAAGCAACCAACAGATCAGCATTTGTGAAGTACAGGCAAGATGACTTCAAGCTGCAAAGCTGGGCCTTGACAGACGGATTTAGCACCATTAGCAGTGGCTTGTTGAAAAACAAAAATGACTTCAAAACTCTTCCCTCTGAACCAGAATGTTACATTCATCTCTTCGTTAAAACATCCGTTATTTGCTGACTTGTTTTCTGTCACCCCCCCCACCCCCCAGCCTCTCACTCTTTTGTGTCAGAGCTAATGTTCCCAGCGTCTACACTGTGTAGGCCCTGATTATTTGTGAGACAGAGTGAGTTAATGCAGATTTGCAAGCTGTTCCCATTTGTTAAATGTCAGAAAAACACATGCAAGTCACTGGCTTTGGCACTTAGCTGCCAGCTGGCTCTTCTGGAGGCAGGGGACAAATGACAGTCTATCACACAGCATGCTTTCAAAGGAAGAGGGGACCTATTCCAGAACTGCAGCATCGGAGCAGTTTTTAACAACATAAGCAAAATAAGAAGCCAACATCAGTTTTTCCCTCCCTTGTTTCTCCCCCTGTTGTTGAGTGAATGGCAGCACAACATTTGGGAGCTTTTTAAAGCCTTGGGAATATTGATTCCATGGCCCACCATCTGAGAGAGTGATGGGATAATGGGAGCTTGCCAGAAGCGCTCACACTGTCTGGTGAGTGACGGCAGAGATACCCTTCAAGCCTGGGGGAGAGGCTGTGCCCGGCTCACCTCTATCCTGCAGGTGGCTGTGGCTCCCACCCTACCACTGCCACCCTCTCTGCAGCCATAGGATTCAAACTGAATTTCTGCCTCCCTCTCTCTCTCTCATGCTGCAGTCTTTGGGTCCACAATTCTATCTCTAACCACCCTCTTCTGCCACACACACACACATCCCACTCCCTTAAGAAGGTAAAACTTACAGGGTGGAAGTAAAAGAGGCGTTTTTTTCTTAGCTCATTCATTCATTTATCCATCAGTTATTTACTGAATATTTAGTATATGTCAGATATTGTGGAGGATGAAAAAAGAAATAGGACACATGGATTCTTCTTTCATGCAAGGAGCTAAGAGGGTTGTTGGTGATGAAAAAAAAATGACAACTGAAAATACAAATGGGTGCAAGAGGAGAATGATGTGATAATTCTCTGGTATCAGAGGAAGAGTTCATGAAATAGTGGGTAATGAACTGGGCTTGAAAGGACAGGAAAGATTTAAATAGACAAAAAGAAACAAAGGGCTCCTGAGGTGGGGGTGTGCTGAAAGGAGAGAATGAGCATGAGAAGCAGGGAGCAGGCATTGGCTGTGAGCAAATCAGCCTGGTTAGGGCAGAAAGTTCGTTAGGGGAGTGGTGGAAAAAATGGAAAACTAGACCGAAACCAGGCTAAGGAATATGGGCTTTCAATGAAGGTTTTTGAATCACAGAGTATCAGTTCAGAGTGGTCTTTCAGATGACTGTTACCCACTTTGCTGTTACTTAGTTGCTAAGTCCTATTTGACTCTTTTGCAAGCGCATGGACTGTAGCCTGTAGCCCGTATGCTCCTCTGTCCATGGGGTTTCCCAGGCAAGAATACTGGAGTGGGTTTCCATTTCCTTCTCCAGGGGATCTTCCTGACCCAGGGATCAAACTTACGTCTCCTGCATTGCCAGGCAGATTCTTTACCACTGAGCCACCTGGGAAGCCCCTGTTACCCACTTACCCGTGTATGATCTGTTGAAGAGGAAAAAATTTTCTTCTACCCTCTTAGATTCTCTAGCTGGTCTAAGAAATAAATTTACGAGACAGATTAACAGGAGAAAATCAAACACAGTTTAACAAAACGTGTATGAGGGAGAGACCCAGAAAAACTAAATAACTCACCATAGTGGTTGAAATGCTCACCCTAAATAACATCTTCAAGTTAAAAGAGAATGTTGGGGGTAGTGGTTTAGGACTTCAAAGGGGAGGAAGGACATTCACCTAAAGACAGAAAAGCAAATTCTTGTAAATAAATGTTTGCTAGGACAGGCGAAGACAAGGGGATACAGAAAGGAATTCTAACAAACAGACTTGAAAGATTCCTCCCTGTCTACAGACCTAGTTCATGGCATCCGAATCCATGATGATAGCTCCCTGCCTGGAACAAGTCCTGGATCTACAGCCTTTGGGCAGTTAGGGAGGTCAAACGTTCTTCCAGGGTCTTTGGGGCCTTGATTGTTTTTAGCTCAAAATAATTAACATTCCAAAGAGATATTTTGGGGTGGCAAATTTTGTTACCCTACAGATCAGATCCAGTGCTCTTGACACACCTAAGTGATTTATGCACAAAAACAAACCAGGCTTTCTCTATGGTAAAGCCAAAGACAGCATATCACAAAGAATGGTTCCATGGTTTGGTTAAGGTACTTTGTTTTGGCCATCAGTGTTCTTAATGGAAAACTGAATTTCCCCTAAAGCCACTGACTCCCCTTATCCTAGCAGAACTGCTTATCTTCTAATTATTTGTCAGTATTTTGTTAATTCCTTTTGCTGTTTGGAGATCATCACTCTTACATGATTATGGAAAAGAATCCCTCCTCTTCTTGAGCTCATGAAACAGGCAGCTACCCTTTACCATCCCTTGTCATTGAGGGGTTGGGTTCCTGCCTTACCTCGTTGCTCCTCTCTCCCAGGTCTTAGCTGACTTTAACACCCATGCCAGCATAGCACTTCCAGAGACAAAGCATACTTAACCCTCTTGCATTAGCCTTAAACTTAAAATGATATTTATCCTTCCTACCTCAGGTCCATAATTCTAAGATCATACGTTGGGATTTTGTTTCTTTTAACCAACTAAAATCTTAAGCCGGCTCTTTGGTCTCTGACGTTTCTTCCATCCTTCCTAAATTGATGGTCTTCACATCCCCTCTCGTTTTCTCCTAGGCTGCTATCCAGAATGATTTTACCTCCTTTCCTGGTCAGCCTAGCTACAGTGAGGACTGGCATCTCCACAAAGGTAAAGCCTAATTCTGGCCTTCCAAAAGCCTGAAGGGTCACTTCATCATGTCCCCAAAGTCCTCAGCCCCCAGTCTGCTTCTGTCATAGCAGGTGGCCCTGCCTTTTTCTTCCTGAGAAATGTATGTTTCACCTCGGCCTCTCTCCTTTGCTAAGGAACAGGTTAACCCCTCCAGAGCAGTGTATGCGGCCCCTAAGACATTGTCATTTTCTGCCTCTCTCCTTATTGTCAACCTCTCGTTTTAAATTGGTTCTTTATCTTATGAAAATGCTCAAGATTCTTCTTTCTTAAAAAACAAACAAAAAATCCTGAAATCAATCTCTCTGTGTTCCACACTCCCCTCTAGAAACCACTTCCTTCTCTCCTTTGGATGAGAGTTAAGCTTCTTGACTGCATGTTGAGGCCACTGCCTTCTGATTTCCATCTCTGCACTTCACGTCAACATCCTGGCAGAGACTGTGAAGGAGCATCTGAGACTCCATCCAGAAGACTTTTCAGGCCTCATGTTACTTGACCTCTAAGCAATGTGTAACTTTATTTAATATGCCTGTGGAAAAATGACCTGATTTCTTCAATTTCCTTAAAATGCTGCTGATTCTGGGCTTGGGTTGTTATGGCAATAGGAATGATCTGCAAAAACTACTGGCATGAAGTGTGTCAATATGCTTGGGTCACATACCTTTTTGAAAAGCTTACTTTTTGGGCTGGTCTTGAGATGTGACATGGTTTACACTCTAGATGTTGGTGTACATCACACTGTAGGTGCTCCATAAATATAAGCTGGAGGAATAAATAAGGTAATCAGAGAATCTAAATGAACAAACTCATCAGACTCCTGCCTTCATGATTTTAACTCTGATGGTTTCCAGAGGCTATAAATACTGAATGTAAGGTGGTGGATGTGGAGTCTGGCACTACTAGAAAAGGAGAGCATGTAACGCAGACTGATGGTTCCTGGCATGGAAGCTGAGTCTTAGCGGACAAGTAGAAGTAAGTCAGACAAAAGAGATTGAGTTATGAGGGCATTCCACCGGGGAAAAAATATGATGCCAGAAGGCATGGCTTATATGACATTATAGTTTTCTGATTCCCTTCTTAGCTCTTCCTTCTCAATCTTTGCAGGTTCTTCTTCTGGACTGTACAGTCCATGGGGTCGCAAAGAGTTGGACACAGCTGAACAGCTTTCACTTTACTTCTCTCCTATCTACTCTGTAAATGTTATAATATTAAAACAGTAACATTGATAGGAAACTTTATAATTTGCATGCCTTATATCATTTGATCATCAAATCACTAATCTGTTGAACAAATATTGACCATCTATCACATTTGGTTCTATGATACAAAAATGGAAAGACTAGATCATTCAGCAAGTTCACAGTCTAGAACTCAAGCACATGAACATATGTGCCAGTTATGCAGCTAATTTGATGCTGTAGAGGAACAAAATTTGCCACCCTAAAATGTCTTTGGCATGTAGATTATACTAACCTGAAAACAATTAAGGCCCAAAAGATTCAGGAAGCTCCCTAAGTGTATGAAGAATTTAGATAGAGGGCCTATTACAGAAATAGAGCTATCACTAGAAATATTTGCAGAGAACATGTGCTTGGTGTGGTGGGAAAAACTTGGGTGGGGCTTAGAGGTCAGAGTCCGCTGTGTGTCCCATTGTCTCTGCCTGGCCCATCAAACATTTGTTTACCAAACACATGCTTTTCTGCCTCCGTGACAATTGTCTTTATCTTCTTTGAAGTCCCAGACCCCTACTCTCAACATTTTCTTTTATCTTTAGTCGGTATTTAAGGTGAGAGTTTCAGCCATTTGGTGAGTTACTCAGTTTTTCTGAGTCTTTCCCATGTACACATGTTATTAAACTTGGTATAATTTTCTCCTATTAATCTGTCTCGTGCCATCTTAATTATTAGACAAGCTGTCTGGTCTCCCTGCTAAGCAAAGTTCTACCTGGTAAGGTAGAGGAAAATTTCTTCCTCCCCAACAATGCCTAGAACATAGGAAGTACTCAATTAATATTTGTTAACTTAATTAATATAACTCAATTGTTTAGAAATTGTAAGACTGGCATCCTTTTCTCATCCCAATCCCTGCCCCCACTATGCATTTTTCCCCCCCTCTGGCTGTTAAATATGTGAGCGTAAGGATGAACTCTAAGTGTGTAGGTGGAAAAAATGAAACTTGTGAAAAGTTTTTGCCTAATCTCTTTTTCTTGGTCAGACATAACTAAACCTTTGCTTTTCTCCAGCCAACAATTTGAAGTGGTTCAAATGGTTTTACCTTTTCTGCCAATTACTGTCCAACATACAAAAAATATACTACCTTTTCGATTGAGTTCAGTCTAATAAAAGACACAGGGTATTTAACAGCTCTTATAGAACTAAAAGGAGTACAGTTTGACCAGAAGCCATTGGGAAGGAGGAGATGAGAACAAGACAGTACAAATTCCTTTGGTAATCTCAGGTTGCATACGTGTTCATTCTCTCTCTATCCCTACCCCTTCCTGTACCTTCTGTGTGTGCTAAGTCACTTTAGTCATGTCTGACTCTTTGTGACCCTATGGACTATAGCCCTTCAGGCTTCTCGATCCATGGGATTCTCCAGGCAAGAACACTGAAGTGGGTTGCCATGCCCTCCTCCAGGGGCTCTTCCTAACCAAGGGAAAGTACCCATGATTCTTATGTTCCCTGCATTGGCAAGCAGGTTCTTTACCACTAGCATCACCTTGAAGCCTACCTACAACTAAATCTGTATCTTTATCTATCTAAATCCATATCTATATTCAAATCATAGCCATTTATATCTAACTATATGCTCCTATTAATGTGGCTTACAAAATTTGTCTTTATAAATTACTGTAAATTCCTCACTACTGCTCTGAAAGAATCATGATGGCTAGATAACTATTTTTACATTTGATATATGTTTTTCATGCTTTATATAAGTACAAAAAAACTTTTCAGATGTGGATGAACAAGACATTATAAGTTTTTCTCTTCTGTATCATGCATGCAACAACATATTAGACCAAGAGAAAGTTAGTGTATGGAATATAAGACACGGAAAAACAAATGCTCAGGATGGTGTGAGGGAGGAGAAAGAGTATCTAACTGAATAATTTTCCAGACATAAGAGACCAAGAGAAGAGAAAAATTGCAATCTATACAGAGAGTCAATTCTATTGGTCTTTCTAAAAGGATTATGTCATCATGACAAATGTGGGGTAGATGAGCCAGAGGTCGTGTATAAGGCTGGTAACCACCAAGCTGCTTTCTCAGGACTTTCTCCTAGGATTCTCTCCAGGGAAAAAAAGAGTGCAAGGTAAAGCTTTTGTGAATGAATCTAATATTTAATGTTTTTTAATAATGATGAAATGACCCTTGTTCAACATTTTATTCTCCTCAAAGTTTATTCAAAAACATTGTCTCTCTTTTAGATTATCAGTTACGTTCCACATTTGTTAAGCTCATTTCTAATTATGTCCTTATCTCTACTTCTTATTCTATATATATCTTCCATTTCACCCCAAATTGATCTTCTCTGACTCTTGAAACTGGCTTGTAGTTTTCACCCAAAACTGATCTTCTCTGAGCCTTGAAACTGGGTTGCACTTTCAGCAATTTTATACATCATCTCACTTGCAGTGCCTCTTTTCTCCTTTCTATCTTCCCAAATTCTAAAAAGCATAGCTCAAGCTCCATCTTCTCTGGAAAATCTTCCCTGGAACTTCTACTTTGAACTCCCATAACTCTTATTATCTCAGTTGACAGATGTCTCTATTTATTAGTTAGATCTTTCTCAGTTACAAGTGTTAGAAATCCAACTCAGACCATCTTAACTAGAGGGAGGAAATCTTTTGTGAGAGGTCACAGAACAGAGAAATTAAAAATTTGGATATAGGCTGAGAAGTAGCTGAATTTAGAAGTTCGTGATGTTGTAAGGACTTTGACAGTCTTTTGGCTTCTCTCACCCCTGCTTCTTTCTCATATGGGCTTCCCATGTGTTGAGTAAGTTATCACTGGCAGCCTCTTGCCCTGTATCTCTCACTGTAGGACTTTTAGGATTTCCAGTGACTGTGGGAAATTTTCTTAGAGACCTCTAGGTCTAGGTAAAATTCCAGGGAGGACCCTGATTTGGTAACTTAGATTGCTAATAATTTCTGTACCATTTGCTGTGGCCACAGGTATGAGTCACTCTGGGGTCAGTTACATCTGAACCACAGAGAGAATATTCCCTGTAGGAACAGAAGAATGAAGGAAGGAAGGCAGACAAAAACAATGGACATCCACATAAAATTCTCATGTATTTAATGTTTTTTCATCCTCCCAAGAATGCAAACTTTAAGGATTGAGAGTGTGTCTTAAATTTCATTGTTTCCCTGACTCTTCTTTACACACACTTGGTGTTCAAAAATATGTTAAAATGATTTTGGAGTATATGTAATGTACCTGCAGCTGGTTATTTTGATTGGTTAGGGTATATTTTAAAGAAACCAAACTGTTGAATATTATGCACATAGAGGCTATTTACCAGTACATTTATTTTTCTAGGGCCATGGAATACTCCTGAGACCTCAGACAACTATCTTGAGAATATAGTCAATGGGCTGGAGTTTGGGGCGGGGGTGCAGATGAGAACCTGGGTACAGATCACTTGAATTTTTTGTTGGAAAAGCAATTCCATATGCACATTCTGATAGTATATTATCTTCACAAGAGAAAAACATGATTAACAGTAGAACATAATAAAGGATGCAGGGTGACCAGAACAAAAGCCTATTTTCTGCTCAGCATTTGGACCCCCTTGGAAGTAAGTTGTATTGTAAATTCAAAAGAGTCTTATATAAATCTGGTAAAATTTCTATTGGAATAGGTGACCTATTTAGTCTATTACATCTCTAGTTTCTACAATTCTGAGATTCCTTGGGGCGTGTGCAGAATGGAGCAATCGAAGAACAGCAAATTTCACAGTATGGTCTACCATCTGTATAGAAACAGCAAGAAAACTGATGGGATTTCTCTCCCTGGCAGATATTTATTTCTCAAGTGCCTTTAAAACAGGAGGTCTGCAAATTCTTCTCAAGTTGTTAAAACGAGAAGATTGATTTACAAATGTATATTTACTAGGAAGAAATATTTCACAAAGTGCCTAAAAGTTTCATTAAAAAATATAACTAAACATTTCTAGTTTCTCCCCTGATTCCTTAGTTCCTACAATTTTAATAAATCATGGAACATTTGTAAGTGCTAAATGTTAAATGGTTAGCCACAGTTAATTTTTAATCAACTAACAATAGTTGTGTTAATTGAATGCCATTAATGTGTTAATTGAATGCATTAGCTCTTATGTTATGCAAAGAAACTTTTCCTACAGCTTTTATATATTATCTGACTTGCTTTTAAATAAAGCATCAATATCTATAGACTGTGAATTTAAGAAAAGCATTTGTTGACATATATCTGTGTGTCCTGCACCCATTTAAAACAAATCAGAATATGCTGAAGTACAAAAATGAAAGAGAAATTCAAATTTAGTCCCATGAAAAAAATTAGAGTAGCAACAGCCAAAAGAGAAGCCAATTTGAAATTTCAGAATTTTAATCTTAATTCACTGTTTTTACTTTGAATTTCTAAGTAAGTGGCTTAATATTTCTTTGGCTTTTCATTTCAAGAATTACTTTGGGAAGCATGGCTGGATTGATTTTGATAGGGAATATTTCTTCATCATAGATTACAATAGAAAATTAACACCATTCTTACAGTTCAAAAGACTAATACAAAGCTAATATATGTCACTATCCTGATATATTTCTGAAAATGTAGTTATAGCTCTGTGGTCCAGAAAAGATGCAGTCTGAGTTACAGAGTAGCAATTTTTTACATCATGAGCCCAGTGGGAGAGGCTGGAGGCAGAACCAGGGCCTTAAGAACCAGGGCCAGCAGGAGATGAGGAAGCAATACCTGCAGGTCGGCCTGGTTGTCTTGCATCCTGTTCTGAAAGAGCTATTCTGCAAATATAGCCATTGGCCAACTCAGGACAAAACAAACCATTGAAAGGTACTAAACTGTGAAACTTTTTCTTTTCCTTTGTATATTCCTCTGCTCACACTTATGCTCTATTGTCTCATCAGACTTGTATATGAAACACAAGTTCAAAGAAAGGGGTTTACAACTACTAAGAATATGTGTGTGAGTTGCTCAGTTGTGTCCAACTCTTTGTGACCCCGTGGACTGCAGCTGGCCAGGCTACTTTGTCCATGGGATTCTCCAGGGAAGAATACTAGAATGGGTGGCCATTTCCTTCTCTGGGACTACTAACGATAGGAGGGACTGATAACGATATGTGTGGGGTCTTTAAGAATGTGGGACCCTTTCAGACTCCCCACAAAGCCCTTCATTGGTTCTAAAAATATATGGGAAGCCTGCATATAATGGTACTCATTAGGAAGAGTTGCTCATGTGCATGCTTAGCTACTCAGTCATGTCTGACTCTGTGTCATCCTATGGACTGTAGCCCACTAGGCTCCTCTGTCCATGGGGTTTTCCCAGCAAGAATAATGGAGTGTGTTGCCATGCCCTCTTTTAGAGAGGAAGAGTTGGAATAAAGCTCCTTAAGGCAACAGGAGACATTTACATCAAAAGAGAGCGTATTGTTAGCTAGATCCTTCGGAATATTCTTATAATAAGCTAAAAGTCTCCACAGTTATTAGAAGTCAGTAATGTCTCACCAAGAAGTGGTCATCAACCAGCCTTAAGATTCTCTAAGACTCTTTAGAGCTGCATTTTAAGTCTTTGAACCATGAGTAAGGGAAATATAATACATTGTGCATTGTATGTATGCTGTAATTAGAAAATACATTGGTTCTATTGAAAATCTTAATCCTATTAGTATTATGACATACAAAGGCGTTCTAACCAATCAGAAGCAGAGGAAAATATTTCTCTTGGTTGTTCTTTCTGAAAGCACTTTGTCTATCTGAACACTTCTAGAAGGTCAAGGTGACCTCCTACCCCTATATCACACTGGCTCTAACTTTTCCACTTCTTGAGAAGTATCCAGAGTGAGTGTGACTAACCAGAAGCCAGATATACCTCACAGATCTACTAGCTCTAGATTTCTAACTCTGGATAGATATTTACTTTCCCAGAATATGAGGTCTTTTCAGGACAGACTAATTTAGTTCTGTGACCTGCCCTGGTGCTAGATGGCTTCTACCAGGCATTCTGGGAACACTGCCATAATAATGTGATGATGAATGTTTGTATAACTGTCTAGGATTTTTTTTTTAACCTTACTGATTTGGTTCTCATAACTCTACAAAGCCAGTAATAAGAATTTCTTTATTTTACAAATGAAGAAACTACCTAAAGGAAGTTACATGGTTCGTCCAAGTTACTCACACATTAAATGAGGAAACCAAGCCTTGGAGTCTAATTTACTCTACTACTTTAGAGAAATCTACTTAGGCTTTAAGGACCCTTCAAAGTTTCTTTGATGCCTAAAAACCGGAAAAAGGACAATGTCTCCAAGCACATATAAGACCCATTGAAATTTTCACTTGTTTTCTTCATCCCAGTCAATAAAAACTACTCACAGTCTTGAAGACATACATTGGATACTTGCTTCCATAGCCTTCTTTTAGGCTAAATCCTTGATTTTCAACTTCTGAGCTCTCCCTTTCATTTAGGTTCAGGTTTAGTGACACATCTGCAATGAAGACTTTCTGCAGTAGAAGTAACATCCCCCTCCTTCCCCAAACACACACACTTATGGCTCAGGTTTTGCTTGTATCCCCTGCGTGAACCTCACCTCTTATCCTGCTAGGGCTATTTGTGTACCAAGGCCATCTTCGCTGTTAGGCTAGGAGAGCAGCAAGAACTCGTAAATACCTAACTCACAGCCTTGGTCATATTAGGGTTCAATGGATACTGTCTTGACTGAAAGAAAAAAAAAACATAACTCACAACCTAAATGTTGAGAGTTATGTTTTATTTGGGGTCCTCACTGAGGACTACAGTCTGGGACAAAGAGTCTCAGATAGCTGTAGGAAATTGTTCCAAAGAGGTAAGGGAGGAGTCAGGTTATTTAAGAGTTTTTGCTGAAAAACAAGCATATAGTTGAACCAAATCAAAAAAAAACACAGACATCTTAAGTTGATGATTTTAATGCTTATCTACGTATGGGAAGATGCAAGGGTCTGGGCTTGTAGAAATAATTTCTTTGATATACACTTTAAATATCTAGGGTCAGTATCCTGTTTTTCTCCATCGTGAATTCCCCACAGGGCACACAATCAAGGGCAGCTGCAGTGGCTGATGGCTTGATGGCCACAATATTTGTTGTTTACTGAAATGGCAACGTTCTCTGTCCACAGCTGGTTGGCTATCTCTCTCTCTCTCTCTTTTTTTATCTTTTTACTTTTAACTTTGTGTTGTGGTATAGCCATTAACAATGTTGTGGTAGTTTCAGGTGAACAGCGAAGGGACTCAGCCATACACATACGTGTATCCATTTTCCCTCAAACTCCCCTCCCATCCAGACTGGCTCATAACATTGAGCAGAGTTCCATGTGCTATACAATATGTCTTTGTTGTTTATCCATTTTAGATACATCTGTGTATACATGACCTTCCCAAATTCCCTAACTATCCCTCCCTCCTGGCAACCATAAGTTCATTTTCCAAGTCTTTCTAAGTCTCTTCCACCAAAGAAGACATACGGATGGCCAACAGGCACATGAAAAGATGTTCAACATTGCTAGTTATTAGAGAAATGCAAATCAAAACTACAATGAGATATCACCTCACACTGGTCAGAAATGACTATCATCAAAAAATCCATAAACAAAAAATGCTGGAGAGGGTGTGGAGAGAAGGGAAATTTCCTACAGTGGAAACGTATATTGGTGTAAACACTATGGAGAACAGTATGGAGGGTCATTAAAAAAATAAAAACAGAGCTAACATATGCCCCAGAAATCCCACTCCTGGGCATATATCCAGAGAAAAATGTGTCCCAAAAAGATACGTGCACGCTGATGTTCACTGCAGCACTGTTAAAAGAACAAAGACGTGGGAGCAATCTAAATGTCCATCAACAGAGGAATGGATAGAGAAGATGTGGTGCATATATACAATAGAATATTACTTGGCCATTAAAAAGAATGGAATAATGCCATTTGAAGCAACATGGATGGACCTAGGGAGTGTCGTACTGAGTGAAGTAAGTCAGCCAGAGATGATTGGCCATACTTCTAATGTAGCCATTGCATTTCTTTTGTCATTTGGTTTCTGTCAATCTTGCCTTTTTACTCATTTAAGGAAAGAAACACATACTTTAAATTCCTTTCTGTATTTCTTCACAGAATGTAACAAAGGAAGTATGAAATCAATACTTGCTTAATGGTGGCTCAGCTGGTAAAGAATCTGCCTGCAGTGCAGGAAACCTGGTTTCAATCTCTGGGTTGGGAAGATCCCCTTGAGAAGGAAATGACTACCCATTCCAGTATTCTGGCCTGGAGAATTCCATGGACTGTATAGTCCATGGGTTCTCAAAGAGTCAGACATGACTGAGTGACTTTCACAATGAGTCGTTAAGCTTGTGTTAGTCTATGCTTTGCTTGGAGATCATCCAAAGTTGATCAGAGTTCAAATTATGAAGTAAGGTGGCTAGTTTTTGGTTTTCTAACTTTATTCATTTCTTTTCCTCAGTAACTCAGCTACTGGCTCTTGTCAAGGTGTAATCTAGCTTTCTTAGGAGCTAATTTTATATCACCTTGGGAGAGTCATTTCCTAGGCAGGTTGATAAGAAGTCTAGGGGTCCCCAAGGAGAGAAGGGTCTGGAATTCTCAAGGAGAAAGAAAGGACAAACTTTTTTTTCTTTTCTCCCTACATTCCTTAGGGTTATATAACAATAATGTACCCCGCCCGAGGACAGTCTCTGGATTAAACCTTCTGGCTAATTCTGTTATTTTAAAGTATATAACCCCACTGCTAACACTAGGGGCACTCTTTCTGCCCCCTTCTGATGCCTATGTCAGAAGCTTTCTCTATCTCCTTTATACTTTCATAAAACTTTATTACACAAAAGCTCTGAGCGATCAAGCCTTGTTTCTGGCCCCGGATTGAATTCTTCTCCTCTGGAGGCCAAGAATCGTGGTGTCTTTACGTGGTTCAGCAAGAAACCTTTCAACCTGTATGTTTGCCTCCCTAGGCAGCGCTCATGGCTTCAGACTACTCTTCCCAGTATGGACTATATGTCCCAATTCCTCAGGGTCCTGCTTTGCCAGTACACTAATAACTACTATTTGATTCATGTTTTAGCCTTTCTAGAACTAGCAGCATTATACTGGAGTTTTCTGAAGACAAAATGCTTTTAATTTTAGTGGTTTTGGAACAGTTTTCTGATGGTGAAATTTTAGACATCGTGATAGGCAAAGGACAAGGAGGTTTCAAGGCATGAATGTGTTTTCAGTTCTTATAAATTCCACACCGCAGGCATCTGCCCAAGTACAAATGTGGCATTGCCATCTTTCCTGACTTTTAAAGAAAAATAGGAGGATGTGGAAAGAGAGGTTCCCTGTAGCCAAATTTACCATGGGAAATGGGGTTGTTATATCTAATTGAACTCTTTATGAAGATAGACTGCTTTCTTTCTGTGTTGGTTGAAACTTGAGGAAAATCACTTCCTGAAGGCGTAGTGGGGAGTGGGAGACGTGGCTGTGAGGCTGCGAGGAAGCTCTGTAACTTTGGATCATGGTTTTGCCCAAATTCTCTCAGTTGCACAGTCTCGTTAAGGTTTCTGAGGGTCCCTGCCATTAACTTTTTACTTGATCAGTATAACAAAATTTTGCCTCCATTTCCTCATATAAGCATGTTGGATTGCTGATCTTTAAGGCCTCTTCCAGTAAAAAAAAAAAACAAAAAACAACTTATGTTTATGTGGAGATAGTTATTATTTGCCCTTCAGTTTTCCTGGCTTTATTATTTGGGGGATAATTCTATGAGTAAAACATTCTTTATATTTTTTAAACATCCATGAAAATATTTGTAATCAGGTACTTTTCAAGCTGTTAATTACCAAACTAAAGATGAAATATTTAGGCCTCTCAAACCTAACAATGTCTCTTTAAATTGCTTTTTTCTCCTGCACAGCTAGATCCACATCTGTAAATGTCTGAGTTGTGCTGCAAGCCAGTCTTGCCTACAGCTACTTGATTCTGGGTGAGACTTCCATAAAACTGATTATAGCATTTCCTTGCCACACAGTGAAAAAACAATGTAGTGTGATATGATAAAGCTTGGATTGAATGTGGGGAATATGAAAGTGTCTGTCATCAGATAGAAGGGGCAAAGAGAGTGGCTTCTTTCTCTGGGTTGAGGTGGGGATAAGAATTGCATAGATACTTATTGAGATAAGCTCCCTGGACTTTCCTGAAAAATCACCTTGTTATCAGAGTTTTGCTCCTTTTCAGCTTCTAGTGAATACTGCCAGCTTCCTAGAAGTGTGTGAGTTGTGATGGGGAGACAAAAAAAAAAGAAAGAAGATTAAAATTTTCTAACTATTCACTCTCAATTATTTTTATATATGTTAATCAAGAGCCTGGTGTTGTGCTAAATATCTGGTAGTAGGTGCTGAATTAAACTATTGAACAAATAAAAACAGGTTTTTAATTCAATGAAACAAAATTAAAAATAAGTTGATTATTTTATTTTATTTTGGGGTGAAATGACAGTGTATTGACTGGAATTGAAGTTCTGTGGATGGAAGAAAGAAAGCAAGGGACCTGGTCACTCTCTTAGGAAGATTATAATCCCATTTAAAAGAGGGAGTTTATATAAGGTTTAATAACAATTTGAAGAAGTAATTAAAATGACAATAAAAAATCCTTTTTAAGGCAATGAACTGTAAATATTGAGTGAGTAGGTGTGGCAATAAGGTGGAAATTCAGAGAATAGAGCTGTTATTTGGGGGAGGAGGATGTGGAACAGGAATCACAAAAGGGGGGTTATTTAAATAAAAGCATTTTTATATTATTTTAGTAGGTTCTACAACCCAAATACTCTATTAGGTCCTGGGCATACAATAATACTTAGGTCATGGAAAAACTCAGAACTCAAATGAATGGTTCCCAAATTTTTACAGGCTTAAAATTCACCTAGGAAACTTGTGACAATGCAGATTCCTAGGACCCATCTGAAGAGAATCATATCCAGCAAGTCTGTTGTGGGACTTAGGAAGCTAAATTTTGATAATCACCTAAGTTGATTGAGTATAGATTATCTGGAGACTGTTTTAGGGAATACTGATATAGGGCAGTCCCATGGCCCCAGTAGAAATACAAATTCTTGAGCTTCATCTTAGTCCTTATTGAATCAGAAACTATGAAATGGGACGAGCAATTTGTGTGATTCTGATGCTTATTGAAGTTTAAGAACTAGGTGTAGGTATAGTGGGATTGGAGGTAAATTTTGCTTTGTTCATAATTTCTCTGGGCACATCATCCCTTGAATAACCATCCCTTGAATATATGTTTTGTATACTTTAGTTCAATCTGAAGACACAGTGTGGTGTCAAAAAAATCCAACAGCAAGTTTTTGCATGAGATTAAAATACAGAGAACTGACCTAGATTAACGAAAATAAGTTTAATTGGAAAAACTCCATCATACCAAGTATGTGTTCACCTGTTGGTAAGTTGCAGATCAGATATTGATTAAAGCAACTGTCTTCCACATTCGTACTTTTCCACACCCGGTGAGAAATGGAGTTAGCACTGGGACTGGAGTGAGAATGCTTGAAGTCATCCTTTGCAACTAACATCATTGCTCTCAGCTTCAGTTTTCTCTGTAATGTATAAATAACATGTGTATAACCTACCTCGCAGGATGGTTATAAATCATAGGAATAGCTAACATTTACTGAGGGCTTACTCTGTGCCAAACACTGTGCTAAATGGTTTACGTGAATTATCTCTTTTCACCTTCTCAAGAGCCCTGTTATCACTGTTTACAAATGAGGAGATTGAGGCTTGGACAGATTAAACAAATTGCTTGAGGTCACACAGCTGGAAAGTAGTAGAGTCAGGATTTAAATTTAGACTGACTCAGAGTTCAAGCATATAACTGCCACGTGTGTGCATGCCGTCACTTCAGTCGTGTCCGACTCTGTGCGACCCTATGGACTGTAGCCTGCTAGGCTCCTCTGTCCATGGGATTCTCCAGGCAAGAATACTGGAATGGGCTGCCATGCTCTCCTCCAAGGGATCTTTTGGATCCAGGGATTGAACCTGCATCTCTTTCCTTTCCTGCATTAGTAGTCAGGTTCTTTACCACTAGCATCACTTGGGAAGCCAGTATAACTGCCATGGTGGACTATAAAGTTTGAAATGAGATAGCATACAAACTGTAAAGTGCAATTCACATTAAGGAAAAGGAAGAAGTCTGTGTGTTCTACTTTGATTATTCATAATATCCACAATATTGTGCATGTAATAGAACTTCAATAAAAATCAGTTGAGAGATGACAATTAAGTGTTCTTTAACTTTTTTTTTCCTAACCAAAAGGTCTTGTCTGGTTATATTCTTAGTGTTATGTAACAAGCCCTAAACAGAAATGAAACAGAAGCTTAGACTAGTTCCTAGAACAACACAGGCACTGAGAATGTTCCCTGAGATTTCTGCCAGCTCTTAGGTGTTATCAGCTTCCCCGCATATCTGGGACAAATGATACATATGTGGTGTCGTTCTATCTCCTTATAATTAGAGCTCTAGGTTTTCATACCTATTGAGTAATAACCAGTAAATTGGCTAAGCAGCAAACACTGGTTCTCTCCATACATCCAGAACTGTGCCATGCCTTGTGGGATGTGAAAAAAAGTTTATATCATGGAACTATGGAAATACCCAAGGACATTATAATCTATCAGGTAGATGAGGTGATGAACAAGGCATGTAAACTGAAACAATAATTGATAATACAGTCTGTAATGGTATCTTATAATGACAAAACAAAAAAGGAAAAATAATTACCAGAGCAACTAAAAAGAATTTTAGAAGGGAGTCTATATAGTAGAAGCCTTAATAAATTTTTATTGGATTAATAAATGGATGTGAAGTGAGACTTGAACTCGTTATGGTTGGACTCTTACAACTCTTGAACTCCTACTATTGATACTACTGGTATGATTTAAAGAAGTTAATCTCAGTTTCCTCATTTGCAAAATGGTATAAAATAATGCCAATCCTCACACTTTTCAAACTGTATTATGATAATTAAATAATATAATACATGCAAAATTACTTGTGTAACTGGAGAGTGAAATACAATTTTAAATTGTTTTCATTTTTCAGGTTTTATAACATTTGAAAATGTTTTAAATTACTGTTTTAAAATATGCTACATGTGCAGTAAAGGTAAACAAAAAATACAAAAATAAAAGGAGATAGAACTCTGTGAATGGATAAGCCCATGGGCTTCTTGGCCGAGGTGGACAGGAAGAAGTGTTGAAAATTTACTCCAAAAAGCCTGACTTCTGCTGCCTCTCTGGCTGACTCAGGGAACAAACTCTTACATCTGTGTCTACATTAAAATTTAGGAAGAATTTACGTAATGATCTGAGAGTCAGGAATCCAGTATTCTTTGTATAAGAACAGTTCTCAAAATGGCATCCTCAGAAATAATAACCACCTGACGCCAAGTCTGTATCTTAATTTTGGGAACATAACAGAAATACAAAGGGCTACACTGATTTATTTTTCTCTTGAAGTAATTATACAAATGAATTATGAACTTTAATTATTTTTTCAAAAAGAAAAACTAACATCTTATGTTAGAGCTTACTGTTTTCTTTGCCCACCATTTTCAGTTCTGTCCTCGTCATGATGTGGAATCACTGTAGAGACTGATGTGTGTATCTTCAGTTTATTTTTAAAAAAGAACTTATTTATGTCTTTAATAGCACATAAGTAATAAACATTACACATGTTCTGTGTTTTTTTCTTCAGTCCCTTTTTTTTTTACTTCTAGTCAGTGGAAATAAAAATATTTAGCTAATTTTCCTTTACTAGACAATGATCTACTAAAAATACATTTTAAATCCATGTCCCCTCAACAGGCTCATGCCTTCTAAGAAAAGAACACATCCAGCACAACTCTAAGACACAGCGCATCTCATTTCCAACAGGACAGGCGGAGCTTGACCAAAAGGATGAAGAACTACTAAGGATAATTTGTAATCAATATCATGAAACACAATTCAAACAGTGGAGGGCTTCTGAGAGCCACTGTTCAGTTGACCTAAAAATCACCTCTTCGGCTCCAGCCTTACTCTCTGTTCTCTATCCCAGCGTCCTCTCCCCAGAGTCTCTGTGTGCTGAATACAAATGAGTTGAGTTTGAGCTCTAGCTGCTCTCCCAAGAGTATTATTATTTTTCCCCCTTTAAACTTAAGGGTGCTAATTAATGTAAGAAAAGTTATATGCCAAGTTTGCTTTGCCTGTGGTTTCCTTAGATTAAAGGCTACTGGCAACTCCAGCTCGGTCAGAAGGGCTGCTGTTGTATTCTTATCCCCTGAAGGAGGCTTCAGCTCTGCTGACTCAAGAAGACTTCAGCTTTTGATTTGGAGTTATTGGATATTGACCCATCACTCACAGCAGAGTTATGGGCCTGCTGTCCAGGATCCAGGGAATTGGACTCTGGCTTTGCCTGCAGCATTCCTTACCCCTCCCTTCTCAGTTTCTGTTGAACCTAAGCCTGCAAGTGTCAATTTCATTTCTTAAAGGCCAGGTAGTTGTCAGTTCTTCCAAGGGACTCAGGCAGAAGGAGTTCAGGACAACACCCTCTGTAACATTTTACAGTATTTTATTATGGCTCCAACTTAAACCAATCTCTTCTGCTTTCCTTGCCCCAGCCTCTCTCAACCGCCAACATCTTCCCTTGCCTTGGAAACAGTCAGTGAATAAGCTTTTTATAACCGGTTTCAAACTACTCCCATGTCTGACAGATCTATTTTAATACAATTTCAATACAAAAAAAAAATGTTTTAACACAAAGAAAATAAAGTTGTTTGGGGACAACTTCCTCTTTGTAGGAGACTACTCTTCATAAAAGCAAAATCCTAGTTGACTAGATAATGAGATTCATTAAGGCTGGTGATTCTGACAAACTTATAGTGAGGAAAATCCTTTTAAATTAAACTTTACCTTCACAACTAGTCTACAGTTAAGTCTTTTAAAGTCTGATTGTGGCAGGATCCCAGTTCAAGATGAGATTCATACATGTCTACACCTAGGAAAAAATGGGATTTCAGGCTGTGCTGGAAGGAATTTCATGAAAGCTAAGTGGTCTTAAGGGAGGAAAAAGAAAAATAACAACTCATGTTAAAGAAGAAACTCATGTTAAAAAAACTCATGTTAAAGGGAGGTGAGGGAAGGAAGTATTGGGAGTTTGGTATCAGCTGATGCAAACTCTTATGCATAGTATGGATAAACAGCAAGGCCTTACTGTATAGCACAGGGAACTAACTATTCAATATCCTGTGGCAAACCATATAGAAAAGAATATGAAGGAGAACATGTATGTGCATAATTGAACTACTTTGCTGTATAGCAGAAATTAACACAACATTGTAAAACAACTATACTTCAAATAAGATTAAAAAAAAAAAGAAGGAAGGAACCAGGCATGAGGATCCTGACCCACTAGCAAAGCCTTGAGCTTAGAGTGATGCTGAGGGTCACAAATAAATAACAGGAAAAAGAGTTCCTCCTAAATCTCTGGAACACAGAAGGCAATGAACAATCTGGATTTAATATACCACTAAAAGACTTTGACACAAGAATGGAGTAAAAGTCTGGAAGCATTCTTTCCCTTTCTATTAATAGTTTTGTTCTCCATGTCACCCTCAAGTTCAGTGGCTCTTCAAATAGTCTACGTACCAGTAGAGGTACTTGGTGGAAATTACAGGCCACGGAAGGGCAGCTGAGGGGACAATGACCTCTGAGCAATAGCGGTGTCTTATTGGAAGTATTTTTTTAGACCTTCCACAATGCACAACAAAGGTGAGCACTGCAGCAGGAGTGATGGAACCCAGTTGAAGCTGCCTGCTGCCTGCTGGATGTGGAGGGGCTCAACAGAGGGACAATGCCTTCTAGTGGAGACAGGGAGACACAGCAGAAACAGCAGCATTACTCAGTGTTGGCAGATACTGGAGTGAACCAAGAGGCCGATGCTGCAGGCAATTTTGTTCTATGGCCTGCAAAGCATTGGCATGGCCTGATGATGTCCTATAGCCCGTGGAGGGCTCGGTGGAGGATGTCGCCTAAAGGGGCTAGGAGAGGGGTAGAGGCCAATACTGGAGACCACCCTACTATGTGTGGTGGATACCTTGGGAGTGCCCAGGTAGCAATGTCCTGGTATTCCCCAAATTTCAGTCATGACCCACCCCTTTGTTGCTATTGTTTAACTACTGTGAGCGCATGACTTAGGGTGGACTAAGTAGTCTCCATTATTTGTGAATTTGTGACTAGGCCCCAAGGACTGGTTTATTCTCTCCTGGTAGCTGGATACACTCTCTGAAACTAGCAGTGTTACATGGACTGAAGACAAAAAGGCCCACCATAGAGAGATTGAGCCATGAGACAGAGGCGTGAATGGGAGAGGAATGCCTTCAGTAGAACTAAACGCATGGAGCAGAATCTTAGTTAGGAGACGGGAACTTAATGCCCAAGCAAGACCAGTAGTACGGATTGAGTATACAACTGGAAATATCTAGCCATTACTTTTCTCAAGTCCAGGAGACCCTAGGAACCCAAGTGTGGCAGAGTGTACAGGAGAAAAGGGTAGAGAGGGCCCAGAGGTCAGCAATGGTGGTGAGGAGAGTGGTCAAGGCTGATTGGCATACCATGAACACTTGAGATCTGATGTTTAATGAGCATCTGTGACATGCTTCACATGTTTATATTCAAGGCTTTTGGCTAATTATAATGCAGTTAAATTTCCAAGTACTTATTTATTTTACTTATAGACCAACCCACTAAGAATCTTCTGTCTCAGCTCTGAGAGCAAATCTATACTCAAGACACAATATTATGTCAACTTTTCCACTATCACATCATTGTGACCTATATCTGTATGTGATTAAAAGATATTATTGTATTTTTAGATGGGCTTACTTAATTGTGGATAATAGTCTAAAAGACATCATTTCCAGAATCAAAAAAAATATTAATAGTAACATCAGTGTAATATTAACACCTTATTTCTTGGTAACACTTTTTCTTGTATTGTAAAAGTTTCTGTTTTAATGAATATTTCATTTAATCTGTATAATAATTCTGCAGGGAAGGCAGGATCAAGGTTTTTCTTTTCCTCTATTTGAAGCTGGACTCACAGAGAATTTGAATGATTTGCCAGGAGATACTTAACAAGCTAGTATTGGAACCGGACTAGATGGCAATCTCCTGAGAGAATGGAGACATGAACCAACTTTTGTGCTCTATGGTCCTCACATGTGATTTCACTTGGCCCCTGCAACTGTGCTATAAGGTAGGATTTATTATTCCTTTTTAAAGATGAGGAAACTGTCAATGAGATATAGCTATTTATGATTTACCCAGCTCTTTAGAGTGCAAAGATTGTTTGAACCTGGATCAGTCCTTCTAGCTTGAAATCTGTCCTCTTTCCCTTATCCCAGGCTCTCTTCATCCTCATGTTTTTTTTCTGCTACCTCCAGGGCTGAGTGAGGACACACTTATGTATTACAGCTCTAACACTGTCAAGGATTCTCTTGAAGGGGCTGAGAGGCTGAATGGGCAGAGCTGGGATTCTGTGGAGCAGAGCCATCTGTGAGAAACAGGCTTAAGTTTCTAGGGGAATCTGGTGGGAGAGGGGTATAAAACATGATTTGTGAACAAATTCAGGAGCTGAGAAGTTGTGGGGGTACCCCTGAGATGGTGACCTCAGATCACGCCTGGATGCAACATAAGGATTGTTAGCACTAAGCACTTACCCAGTTGTATAGTTTAGAGCCTGGAAAAAGTTCCCTTCTGATCTAGGATCAGCTTAAGCCCTGAAGCATGAAATGTGAATATCTTTTGCTCAGCATCCATTAAATAAATGTTATTCTTCTCCCTGGCAGAAAACACAAATTTCTCTGCTCAGAGCCATGGCATAGCAGAAGGAACAGAATTTACAATATCCCTCTTTACGATAATGGCTCTCACCTTCCAAGGAAATGAGCTTGGAGGAAAGGAGCACCATTGAGTGCCCAGTGACAAGGCGGCTGGGCTGCTGCTTTGGCTAATTATCTGGCAGGGAGGAAAGCTCTGTCCCTGGAATACGGAGAAGGGTTTGTGAACTTTGGAGAACGCGTGAAGCACTTTGGTGTCCGTGTCATGCAAACCAGAGAATGGCTCCTACTGGGTCACGTCTGACCTTTCCTTCTGAGCACACATTTTTGCCAATTATGATCCTAAACATGCTGAAAAGTACCCTTGGCCACTGACAGTTTGCAAGAGAGAAGCAATGCCTCTGGAATAATACTACGCTCAGGACAAAGAGGAAGGGTAAACAAAGCATTACTTTGTGTTGCAAATAGACGGCTTTGTTAAAGACTGGAGAAATCCTCTTGGTGTCCACCTTACACAGCTCTAATTAAAATGCGTTTGCAATATGCTCAGTGTCAAGAAATCACATCTGACTGGGCCAAGGAGGTTAAGAGCATCTTCCCAACTACAGAATAAAACTCATTAAAATAGTCTTTCCAGCAAGAGAAAACCTGTTTTCTACCCTCTCTGCACCCTCCTCTTTTCTGTTTTAAACCAGTGTATTGCAGAAATAAAGGCATGATCAAAATAGCATAATCCACATTTATATTAAAAATAATAAGCTTGGTAACAATGGGAAAAAATTGACGGTAAACAAAGTCAGAAAACACAGCAGAGGCAGAAGTTAACAGAACATGGTTGACCGGCAGGTAACACATTAAAATGCTATTTTGGCAGTTAGAATTGATAGCAGACTTGCTGAAAGAAAATCCGCTTCAAGAAGTCGACAAATACAATCCTAATCCCCTTTTTCTTGTCGCATGCTGCAGATGAGTGAAACCCAGGGGGGATATTCTTATTACAGCAAATAGGTGTGAGTCCAGAAGAAAAATTAAGTCAAGTTGACAATTTACAAATTTCCTTTCAAGCATGAAAGAAACTGGAAACCAGGTTATTTTATTTTTTCAAATCCCAAGCCTGGTGTTTGCTACCTGTTAATATGTCTGAGTGAGAACAGAGGTGTAGGAAGAGGCTGATTACTAACGCAGAACTCATCTCTTGGAATTAAAGACAGAATGAGATAACTTTTGTCAGACAAGCAGTATTAGTAAACCTAATATTGGGAAGAGACATTTTTCTTGATGCCTGGTGCATACTGACAGACTGGCAGCTTGGGTTTAGTTATGGCACTGGACTTCCCAAGTGGTACTAGTTGTAAAGAATCCACTTGCCAATGCAGGGGATTCAAGACACGTGGGTTCGATCCCTGGGCTGGGAGGACCCCCTAGGGTAGGCAACGGTGACCCACTCCAGTATTCTTGCCTGGAAAATCTCATGGACACAGGAGCCTGGCAGGCTACAGTCTGTGGGGTCACAAAGAATCAGACAGGACTGAGTCACTGATTAACTAAGAAAACCTAATGAGCAACATGTATCTTCAGTTGGGGATGTTTCTAAAGTCCCTGGTGTTGTCTCTGATATTTACATGGCCCTCTGTTGATCTTGCATAGTAGATGGCCTTTGCTCATCCAAAGGAAAGGCACCTTCAACATGTTAGTGAGTTCACTGAAGTAATGGAGTGTCACAGATGTGATGGAGTTTGAGTTCCAACATGGGCCAGCATTCTAGTTGGAGACAGAGAAGTAAAGGAGAAATATACATACTGTTAGGTTGTTTCTGAGATGTAAGGGTGAACATGGACCCAGAGTGAAATGAATCTGAATCACATTGGCTGAGACATGTGTTGATGAAGGAGAAGTCTGGAGGCTGAAGTTCTAGTCCACTCTTTGACATTCCTGGTCTCTTTCTTTTCCATATTAACTTTCTCTATGACGTAGACAAGTCCTTTTATCTATGGCAAACATATGTCCTCATATCCCTGGTCTATATCTAATGTAGCTATCAATAATCCCCCTTTCACTCTTGAAGTATCTTGTTTTGGATGAAAATTATATGATCACTCTACTTATAAGCCACCTGGGGCTCAGTTACCATATTTGAAAAATAAAGAGATTTTTCTAGAAAATCTTCCCTTTAAACATACACAGGCTTCTCCTGTGTCCCACTGTAAAATGTAAGAGTACTCTAGTCATTAGTGTGGTTGAAAAGGGTCAACAAGTAAGCTGTGGTGCATTGGGATGTTGCCCCCCTCAAGTATATTTACCTTTTAATAGGTGACTTTGGAAAATAAGTTTTTTTTTTTTAACTCAAAATACTGATCTGTAATGGTGAAATTATAGATAATCTCAGCTTATATCAGCTAGTTTGTCTTTGAAAAATCACTAAATGCTGAACTGATGATCTTCAGTGGATATCCCAGGAGATCCTAAAAACCAGCCCTGGGCAGACTATATCCAACTAATCTGGGAAATTAAGGTGAAAATACACCCTTTGGTCCCAGTGTTCAAGATTTTAGTGAGGCCCCTACTTTACAAGTGCACAAAGCTCCCTAGGTGTTCCTGATAAATAGCAAGCATTGGAGACATAGTTTTATCCCACTATGTTCATTTTACAAGTGAGACAACTGAGGCCCAGAGGCAGCAGCAATGGCAATGAGTATTTGTCTAGTTTTTATTGTTTACCAACTGCATTGGTGGACCATATTTTCTTTTATCCTTATCAGAGTCTTATGGGGTCTGAAATTTTAGCCCCATTTTATAAGGGATACTATGAAATGAAATAAAGAAATACCAAAGTCACACAGGTACTTAGTGGCAGAATCAGAACTGGTATTCATTTCTCCTGATTCCCATTCTGGATCTATTTCTGTCAATCCACAGTGACTCAGGTTGTTGGGGAAAAGCAGTGTTTCTTTGACTAAAGTACTTAGTTCGCTTTCTTTCCCTTTTTCGGCAGAGATACACATTCAGGAGGCTGTTGTTCTTTTCCCAATCTCAGGTCTTTTTGAACCTTTAATTCTGCTCTCCTCCCTCCTGGCAGAGATGGCAGGAGATGTTTTCATGTGTGATCAAGGACACGGACGAATTGGCTGCCAGCCTCAGGCAGGGACACAGACTTGTCTCCCACCAGCAGAGCGATGATGCATTTCCCCACAATGTTCCAAGAATGGCCTGGAATGTGACTAGACAAGTTCCATGCGGCCCCATGAATGGCTTCACACTGCACTGGGCAGAAAACAAACACAACAGTAATTCTTGGATTAGCATGAAAACACTTCCAAAGGGGACTCAAAGACAGCCTTTGTCCCCTTCATAAAAGAGAAGAGATGAGGTGTGACAAATGGCCTATTGGATGGCTTTCCGTGCCAGATAGAGGTCATTTTGGAAGGGCACCACAGACACACTCAGTTTAATAGAGAAGAAATGAACTCAAAGCTAAAGAACAAAGGACACTTCAGAAGAGACAAGGTGATATCTAAAGAAGACAATTGATATTAAGATAGAAGAGTAAGGTAGCATGACTCACATATTAAAAAAACACACAGCCTTTTGCATTGAGGCATGATGCGTGAGTATCCACATGGTGCAAAACACATGTGGTTTGTAGGCAAGAAATGTAGATATTCCAACCTACGAAGTTGTGGAGTTCAATTTTTGCCTCCATAAAAGAAGGCTAATCATACTTGCTTTGCTTGGTTGTTGTGATGATTCAATGAGATTGCAGGTAGGAAGCCTGAAGGATGGTGATGGGGAAGAGCGTGTGTCACTGGACTCAGATGGTTTGGGCTGGGATCCTTGTTTTGTAGTGACTAGGTGATAACGACCAAGTCATTTTGCCTGAATTACCTTTGAATTTTACAAATTTGGGGGGGATGTGTCTGTAGAACCAGAATTTAACAAATTAATTTTTAACAAAATTTTAATGCATAAAACAGGTAGCAGTGGAGCTGCCTTGTTTGAAGCAGAAGCTGGGAGGTGTCTGAGCTTCTCCATGCTCCATGGTCTTCTCCCATCTCTTCTTCCTGAGACAGCTCTTCCATTTCTAGGCTCCAGGTGTTGATTGCTGCTTGTCTCTGCCACCTTCCTTAATGTTTCCAGCACTGAACTGAGAAGTGATTCTTTCAATGCTTTTCACTAAATCTTTTGAAACTTCAATAAAGTGGTCAAATTTCCTCATTTTTGATGATAAGGAACAAACAGAAAAAGTAGATCCAGATAAATGAATAATGGATGACATAGTTAAACGCCTCTGACTGACTTAACACTGCTTCCCAGAGCACTTCCAGGTTCACAGACACAAGATCATTGTCATTGTCCCAAATGCATATTAATTTATTTTAGTAGAAAGAAGAGTAAGAATCTAAGTATAATTATCATTGTTAAGGAGTTGCTTTGAACTTCAGGTGACCTAAGTGGTCTCTTGACTCCCAATCTAAAATCAACAATGTTGCATAAAAAATGTGCTTTTCTGATTTTAATTATCGTAGCATAGTCTATCACAGGTAGCCCTTCTGTTATTTCACACTGATATGTACATGCACCACCCCCCTCCCAACCTTTACACACACACATTGTCACAGTGAGCCCTCTATCAGCCTCAGGAGAACTGAGTCAGTCTCATGAAATCTGAATGAACCTATTGGAAGTTCTCACAATGTCAGGTTGCTTCAGAAGCGTTTTCTTTGTGTCTGCTTTGGGATCTATATATGTCTTAATATATGGAGATTAGATAAACCTTCAGAGATTTGAAGACAGAGAAGGAGAGTTATATATTTGGAGTCGTTCCAAGGAAAATAAACAACATCCCCTTTCATTACATCATATAAAATAAATGTGTCTCAGTCCTGTGCCGTGAATCCTGATTCTGCCATTCTTCTACTATGTAATCCTGGGTAATCACTTTGAAACTGTAATTCAGTCATCCTCATTTATAAAATAGGGATATGGAACTTCCCTGGTGGTCCAATGGTTTGGACTCTGATTGCCCACGGCACAGGTTCAGTCCCTGGTCAGGGAGCTAACGTCCTGTAAGCCATCAAGAGTGGCCAGAAAAAAAAAAAAGGGAAGGGGAGATAAATAATGCTTTGTGAGCATCATATAAAACAACAAGTGAGCATCATATAAAACTTTCAAAAAGTATAAAAATGCTAGTAAAGTGTGATCTTTGTGATTAAAAATGCAGAATATAATCAAGGTTATTCTTGGTTAATATTTTTAAAATAATGATAAACTGGTAATAAACAGAGTCATTGCTCTTCAGCACAAGTGGGATTTATTTAAGCTTAGAGGGTTTACCAGAAGTGACTTCGAATGTAAACACAATGTTCTGTGTTCTGAGTTCTCTGAGACCTTCCTTTTTCTTTTTAAAAAAATATTTATTTATTTATTTGATTGCATCGAGTCTTAGTTGTGGCATGTGAGATCTCTCGTTGAGGTACACGGGTTTCTCTATAGTTGTGGTACCCGGGCTTCGCAGCATGAGCTGGGGTAGTTGTGGGGGGTGGGGTTAGCTTCTCTGAAGGATGTGAGATCTTAGTTCTCCAACCAGGGAATGAACCTGTGTCCCCTGCATTGGAAGGCTGATTCTTAACGACCAGGGAAGTCCCCTCTGAGAGCTTTCTTGTTGATTCCAGTTTGGGTCAGCAGGACCTTGAGTTAGTAACTTGGAGCTATACTATGGCTATAGCTATGGCTTTGTGATATCTGGAGGGAAGTCTTGGGCCTTCCTGGTCGTGAGCTTTCCAAAGCCTCTTGGGAGGTATAAGAAAAAAAAAATTCTTAGCATCAGCTCCAAACAAAAGGAAGGTGTATATTTGGAGTTCCTTGTTCCAATACCTTCAGGGTGCCTGCCTTCCCATTGCTTGTATTTCCCTTTATTGGAAGGAGACAATCTGATAAATTCATCTACCCTGAAGGGTCTGCAAGTGACTGTGAATGCGTGGAGCTAGCAGGGAGGCCGAGCCCACCCAAACTGCATGGCTGAGGATGGAAAACCACTGGTGTCTCAAAAGAAGACAGGGAGCTACCAGGAAGGGGGCTGGCAGGTGAGGAGCCTCTGGAAAACACACATTCATTCTGATGTGTCTGATTATGGGACTCCCCCCTCCCCACTCTTTTTTTCCTTTCTTGTTTCTTGTGCCAGTTTGAGCTGGATTTTCTGTCTCTGTTCCTGAGAAGCATCGTTACCGTCATGAAGGGAGCACTTGATCAAGTGGAGTTGGGAGACAGGGGCTCTGGTTCTCATGGGTGACTGATAAGCTGAATGACCTTGGGGAGTGTCATTTTACCTCTGTGGTTTTGGCTTTCATTTTGTAACATGCATTTGGGAATAGAGGTTTGTCAAGGTGCCTCCCAGCTCTACATACTGTAATTATTTTGTACCTATTGAGCTCCTTAAATGACATGCAGCTTAATTGTGATATGTAGGTTACTACTCCAAGTGATGAGGAGAGGGAAAGTGCTGCAGCGAGCCCTGAGCAGTGTGTGTGTGTCCTTTATCTGGTTTCCTTTCAACCCCAACACGGGAGGGCAGATGTGATGTATCCTCTGTGTGCAGCACAGGTGAATAGCTGGCATCTGATTCTTGATCATTGTAAGTGATGTTCAGATCAGGATGGCTAAGGTGAGTATAGGCTACAACTGAAAGAAGAATGTTATTGCTCTAGCAGCAATCTTTACTCTTAATTGCTGTGAAACAGAAGAACCACTCCATTCTGGAAATGTATTAATAAATAGAGGAAATTGACAACTTTCCCTCCTGAATGGTTTAGATTGTAGCCTCAACCATAGGCAAGAGGATGGAAGCATTGACCTCTGGGAGTCCTATCTCAGCTCTTCCATTCTCCCAAATGCTGGCCCTGAAGGAAAAATGTCACACGTCTTCTTGCATGTCCTGTCTCACACTGAGGAATGTTGCCCCTCTGCCCCCAGCGGAGCATTTTAATGATAACGGCTGTCTTCAGGGACAGATTGTGACTTGTCTTTTAAAGGAAGATGAAATCTATTAAGACAGTGAGGACAGAGAAGAAAAGCTGTGTTCCTGAGAGGGGAGCTCTAAAGGAGAGCGTGGTTCATTCCTTTTTCTTGCCACCCCCACCGCCCACCATCTTTTTCTCTCTTTGTTAGAAGACAATACCCTTCAACTGTTCTGTGTTGTATCTGGATTGTTGTGGTTGTTGGTGTATAAAATTTCTGCTGGCATATATAATTTATAAGCTCTAAAAAATGATAAATAGTCTCAAGCAAGAAGAGTGATTTGTGTTAAAAGTCCTAAGGGTACTTTTGTAAAGGAATTTAATTTCTTGGGGGAAATTGTCTATAACTTTCTTTCTGTGGAATGTTAGTTAACCGGTTCATAGCTGGGATTTATTTTCGGTCATCTTTTTTTTTTTCCTTCCATTATTGATTTGGTTAAGTTTACCTGGGCAAATGAGACTATATAGCAAAGTCCTGATGAACTGGGAAGCTGAGAGAAATAGGTTACTTTATTTTTCTTAGTTTTGTTTCAAACCTATTGTTAAGATACTTTTGAGCTTATTTTTGTGCTGTAGTGGAGTGGTTCTCAACTAGGGGCAATCTTGCCACCCAGGGGACATTTGATAATGTCTGGAGATATTTTTGGTTGTCACAACTAGGGGGTTAGTGGTGACATAGTGGGCAGAGGCCATGCAAGCTGCTCTACATTCTGATGCACAGAAGAGTTGCCCTCTGCCTCCCCCGCCTCCCATCACCCCCAAATAAAAAAATTATTAGGCCTAAAATGCTAATAGTGTCAAGGCTGAAAAATTCTGATGTAGTCAGTAGGCTCCAGGGAACATAATTCAATATTCTTTTACCAAGGAATTTGTATAGAATCCCATCATTCTTTGTCTCAGCATGAATTCTCATCACCAAGAATGGAGGTAGGGAACAAGAACTTGCTGAAGTTGGCCTAAATGTAATGAGTCCCACAGGATATACAGTACAGTGCTTTTTTTTTCTTTTTTAAAGAAATATATGACAGCACATGTTTCACTATCTTTTTTTTCACATTTTCTTAGGATTTAAGTTCAACTACTTGATTGCAATTAAAAAAAATCCGTGGTAATTAATATAACCGGTAAAATGGAATTTAGTTAACAAAGAATGGCCAAGCATTGAAACCTGTGATTCTAAACTTGCACTATGGCCTTTCAGAGCAAAGGCTGGGTAAAGGGTGTTTAATAGTGAGAGTAGGCTCTTGAGTGTAAAATCATACTACCTAAAGCCCTTTGTTACTTTGCCCAGCGCTGAGCCTAGTAGTAATTGTTGAGATTAATGAATTGACTTGAGAATATGCCCTAGTATTCAACTATTAACTATGGATAGCCTTAAACTCCTTAGGCTAGTACTCAAGATTCTCTACAATCTGATCATGGCTTATTTGTTATTGATTCTCACTTGATTTTTCTGCTCTAGTCAAATTTTGGAACCCAGTGTTTCATAAACTCAACTTGCATGTTTTTAGATGGTCATGTACCCACACTATTGCTTATGCCAATTCCTTCTCTTACTGGCCATTAATATTTCAACTATCCTTCAGGAGTGAGATAAAATTCTATCTCTTTCATGAACCAATTGGCTAGACAAATGAGTCCCTCCTTCTTCTGGCCCACCTTTCCTTCCATGACAAAGTGAAATATTTATTAATTGTGTGTGCTTGGCACATAGTTTTTGGTTTTTGTTTGCATTTTTTTTCTGTATTTAAATTTTAAAAAGTGTATAATAAATTGGGGGGCATCCCCCAGTTCTAAACTAACACTGAAAAAATTTGGTATTTAACCTAGAATAAATCACTTAATCTCTCTGACACTCATTTAAAAAACAAAATTATGAAGTAGGCAGAATAATACTTATTCCACATCTCTTGCAAGGTATATTTGGATCAAATGAGATAATGAACACAAAAAGTCCTTTGAAAAATATAAAGTACTACATAAATGTAAAGCATTATTCTTGCCATCAATTTACAAAACCACAGTGAATCTCACAAAGTGCTATTGCTGTTTATGTTCTGCAAAACACTTAGCTGTACTCTGTGCTTAATAAATGAATCCACACAAGCAAATTGTTTCCGCAGTTAACACAGACTGGCAGGAATAGCAGTTAGAGATGGAGGCTGAGTGAGAGGTTACTACCTGTATTGATGGAGAAGCTATTAAAAGCAGAATATGATTTTTAACATCCCCAGGACCATGATAGAAATGAATAAAATTTTGTGTGCTTTATCATTTGTGACCCAGAAAAGAGAACCTTGAAGGCATGAAAAATCTTAAAATAGATTATTTGTGTGCAAAAGGAGACAACATTTTCCACTGGTTTGGCAATTTCCCTTTCTCCATTAAGGGTGCAAATAGGAGTTGGGGTCACTTAAGCAAATTGCTCCCCAATTTGTTAAAACCATTGCTGACTACAAATTAATAAGCCTAGATTCATTGTCATGACTAATAAATGACTCAAGGTCTGCTCTTTCCTTCTTGATTGGTGGGAGGAGGGTAGAATTTGACTAAGTGGGTCTGGAGGTTTGGTCGGGAAAGTGGGCAGACCTGAACTTCAGATACTCAGCATGGAGCCAAGAGAATGGTTTCAGAGCCCGTGGAGTCTCAGGGTGACAAGTACAGGGACAGCAGGTGGGGAAACAAGAATAGAATCAGCTTTTGATAGCTAATAGCTTGGGGGGTGAGAGTGAGCTACCTAAAGGTTTGTCAACTCTGGCAGATATTTTCTGAGGCAAAGTAGGAGGGACTTTAATAAATTGCCTGTATCTTACCCTCCTTTAAAGGTTGGGAGGGAGCTCTTAAGGATTGTAGGCTGAAACATTAAATGGTTAATCTATTACCTTAGACCTAAATGTGATTATATTTTTGCTATGTAAATATAGTACAAAAAAAAAAAAGACAGAATAGTGAGTGTGAAGAATTTAGGCTCTAACTTAGACTGCTTTTGCCTAGTTCTTATCTCTGCTATGGATTAATTAGTTGATATGACCTTGAACAAATTAGCCTCTGAAGGCCTTGATTTTCTCATCTGTAAGATAGGAATCATAGTCTATACTTCACGATATAGTTGTAAAGATTAAATGAAATAACAAATTCAGTGCCCATCCCATTGCACAGTGCCTGGCAAAAAGAGTCCTCAGGAATCCCTAACCACTGCTACTGGATTGTTAGCAAATGGAAACAAGCAAAGACTCTTCTTGTATCTCCCCTTCCTCTGCCTCCTCATCTATGTCTAGTTATTTCAAGAAATGCTTAGAACTGAAGCACTGTAAGAGATTTTTTTCTAGCTTTATTGAGATATAATTGACATATATAACATTGTAGAAGTTTAAGGCATACGGTGTTATCACTTGATACACATATATATCGTGAAATGTTTGCACAATAAGGTTACTTACCACATCCTTTACCTCACATAATCACTATTTTGTTGTTATGGTGAGAACATTAAAGTTCTACTGTCATAGTAACTATCAGGTTATGAAGTAGCTATTCTCATTTCCACTTTAAAGATGATAATATTGGGGTTCAGAAGAGTCAAGTGACTTTTGGGCTAGTCAACATGCTAGTCAATGTCAGAAGTAAGATTCAAAGACATCTGACAGCTATGCTTCTACCAAATAAGAAGCAGGTGCAACAGTAAGTTTGCGCTCTCCCTTTCTTATGTGACGAATTCATGGAAAGAACACCACTAGTATTAGACTCTGGGTGAAAAAAATCAAAGAAAAGTAGAACTTTCCTGGGGGACCCTTGTTTGAAACTGTGTTTTCCCCTGTGTTTTGGTTTGGGGTTAAATGTGACTAGTCCCTTGGGCTTTGGGTGTCTTTATAAAATCTTTGAGGCCAAGACACAGCTTCCAAATGCCATTGCACTAACATTATAATAAAGTGCAAAAGACATATTTCATGTTAGCTAGCGAGGTCAAGATGAAGCTCATGTTTTAAAGCTTACTTTCTCTAAAATAATTTCCTAATCCTCTACCTGCTTTCATGTCTTCATTTTACCTAGCAATTTTTTGTATGTATTAAATATTTAACATACATATTACATCATGTGTGCATATGTGCGAGGTTGCTTCATTCATCTCCTGCTCTTTGCAACCCTGTGGACTGATCCTGCCAAATTCCTCTGTCCAAGGGATTCTCCAGGCAAGAATGCTGGAATGGGTTGCCATGTCCTCTTCCAGGCAACCTTCCCAACCCAGGGATCAAACCCGCATCTCCTGAAGCTCCTGCACTGCAGGCAGATTCTTTACTGCTGAGCCAGCAGGGAAGCCTATATTACATCATATGACGAGTTATATGGAGAACCTAGACGTCAACTGTGATTCCTTTCTTCTTGAGATCTATATCATCCTGTGTTCCTATACTATGCCCTATCTAAAGTCCTTCCCTAAGACTTTCAAAACTTCTAGGGTCATGAAATTAAGTGTCTGACTCGAACTTCTTATCTCTGAATTCCAGATTTCCCATGTCATACTTTCTCCTTGCTGATTTCCACTGGGCCTCTATTGCAGCGTGTATTCCCTGGTGGCTCGGAGGATAAAGTGTCTGCCCACAATGCGGGAGACCTAGGTTTGATCCCTGGGTTGGGAAGATCCCTTGGAGAAGGCAATGGCAACCCACTCCTGTACTCTTGCCTGAAAAATCCCATAGACAGAGAAACCTGGTAGGCTACAGTCCATGGGGCCGCAAAGAGTCGGACACGACTGAGTGACTTCACTTTCAGTTTCTATTGAAGCATGGATTTTAGCCCATTTCTCTGATTTTCACAAAAATACTAGGCTTTTTCTTTTTGTTTTTCACATTTTACAGGCTGTACTGAAAGTTCAGAGAGAAGAATAGAGTCTGTATCCTAGGAAAGCAAAATCTTATCCAATATTAAACCTGTTTCTCAACATAAGTCTTTCTCACACTTCTCTAAGTTGTGTAGTTGTTCTCTCTCTTCTCTCTCCTCCTTTCTTTTCTACTCCGATCCCAAGAAGATCAAATATTTCTCCTCCATTTTTTTATGTAAAGAAATTCAGATCCCTTCTGGCCCTATCTCCAAATTCAGGTCTTGGCCTTTCTTTGCATAACCAAACACTCTGGAAAGATTTTAATTATCAGACTCTTCTAGAGAAAGCAGAAATTTCTTTTTTTTTTCAGTTGCTTCTTAATACAAATGTAAGTCATATATCCCACTTATAGACAAGTTTCCTTAAGCACAAGGACAGAGTTTTCCTTCTTTTTTGCTATTCCTATATAGTTACTCTTGCATGACATTTTTGAGTTGGTTTATTCATATTTGTTTGTTGAATACACAGGCAAAAAGATATAAGCATGAAGTGCGGGAAGAAAATAGGAGGTCCTAGGACCTTACCTGTTACTCTGGTGGGCTGAGAAATGCTCTATACCCCGAGGCCATATCCTATAGTGCCCTTGGTGTTTGCATGAAGGCTGACAGCAGTTGAATTCCTTCTCTCTGCCTTGAGATGCTCCTTGCTGTCTACCTCTTTTGTTGGATTCTTTTCTTTTCAGGTTAGCTTCTGTCATATTTCCTACTGATTTACCCTTTAGATTTGAATTTCTCTCTCTCTCTTTTTTTAATAATGAGAATAGTAATAACCGTTATTATTATTTTGACTGTCTAATTTTCTCTCCAGCTAATTTGATTATGTTCCTCCAGGTGAAGAAGAAAAGAATTTCAGGAGCTAGATCTTTTGGTCATGGGGCTCCCCAGAGTTGAGAATAGAAGCTTGGAGTGCTAGCCTAACTAATCAAGTGATTCAAGCAGGACCTAAATAGCCCAGGAAGTGGCAATAAGAAGACCCAGACTGGGAAGCTAGGGGTTCCCTGAACCAGAGTGGGTCAGAGGCAGGTTTTACAGACCGGGTATGAAGCTGAGAATTCCAAAATGAGCTAAACAAGAAAATGTAAGCAAATTACCAGGGTGGAAGGGAGATGCGGATTATGGGTTCCAAGCAATTTTTAGGATAGCCATTGATTTTCATAGGTTTTTCTGTTTGCTTGTTTTGCTTATGAGCAGGACAAAGGGGATTTATGTTCTAAATAAAAGGTACAGGGTAGAATAAATACTGGACACCCTCCCTTTTGAAAACATAGATTAAAAACATATTATTGGAAAGCAAAGTATGCTCTAGAAACTAAGTGAATTTTTTGCTCTCTTTTTAACTTTTTAAAACACAGTTATGCATACTTATTGTATAAACAGAGACCGTGTTTTTTTGTTTGTTTGTGAGAGAGAAAGAGGAGGAGAAATAGAGAGTATAAAGTTCTTTTGTTTTGGTACCTTCTTACGCTAATCAAATTCCAATTTGAGCCTCCACTGTGAATAAGAAATGTCACTGTTGCAAGATTCATAATATTCCATTTATTTGATATAAGGCAGGACACGTTTCTTTTTTTCTGACTACTGGAAGAGACTTGTCTTTTGTTCTTTCATGAACTTATCTTCTCAAAGCTTCCTTTACTCTTGACTTGTGTTTCCAAACCAGAAACGTACTCAGATTCAAATCTAGGGACAATGCTAAGTCAATGAATGAAAAGTGTACATGGTCTTCTACTGTGCTATTTAGTTTGTTTTGACACTGTAGCCTTCCGTATGGGTGGAACTAGGCTAGTTCATGCTGTACTGTTCACAGAGGGAAATACTGGGGTCATGAGAAGCTGTTTTACAGGTCAGCCAAGCCACAGCCAATAAGCACTACTCTATCGATACCTTATGATGAGCCACTGACAAAGAATAAAAGAAATGATTCTTTTAATGAAGATGAAATGCATGGTTCATTGAAAGAAGTAGAAATATCACTTGCTACTTTCAGAATTGGAACATTTGATTGAATAGTGTATTGCTTTACTTGTTGCTTATCAGAATATTTAGGTAGGTATTGCAGAATTCTTACAGCTGAATTTCAGAGTGTAACTATAGAAAAAGAAAGTTTTTTTTTTTTTTTTTTTAAAGAAAGTAAATTTTAAGAGACCAGTTTGCATCTCATAGTCTTTTGATATCAATAATGGTTAAACAGGCCACTCAGTTGGTGGCAGAACACAGTGATACCTTGGGCCCAAGGAAAGAGACAAAGAAGGGCTGACTGAGGCAGAAGCCCAAGCCACATGGTGACATTTGATCTTCTCAGTCTTCAGGTACTACTCCCTGGTTTCAGCCTAATAGTGTTGGAGGAAACAATCACAAATGCAATTTCTAGGGCATTTAACCTTTCCAGGTTTGCTGTCTCTTGAGTTTGGGTGACCTGGTTGTGGTGTATACTCAATTTCATTTAGTTTTCTTGGGTCCCAATTGTCCAGATAATAGCACCAAGTCCATTTAAAATCAGTCTTTCTCCTTCCGCAGCACTGCAATATGTTCCTGAGGTGTAATGAAGTTAAATTCATTTTGCCTTCGCACACTCACACTCTTATCCATTACTGCTTTCTCTTCCCTGCAATGCATTCCCCTCTATTTTTCTCTTCTGTAATTTGACATCAGGAACAGCCACATAGGGAACAGCTGAGCAGTGTAAATGCCTTTCTAACGATCTCAAAGCTTCACTTCAAGCTTAATGATATTAATGGCTTCAGATCCATCTTTAGTGTTTTTTTAAAAAATTTTATTTTGTTGCTGTTGAACAATTCCCATAAGCTTAAATATACAGCCAACTCAAGTACATTTTTTAACCTAAAGACATATGCATTCCTACCCTCTTCCCTATTCTCTTCTCTCTCCCCCTTTACCCCAGTCTGGGCCTGACAAGTAAGGCTTTTGAAAAAGTGACCATGGTTCTGAGCAAAGCCTGCTGTTGCAGGTAACTGTTGAAATATCAAGGGTATTGTGTCCTCCATTACTTAAGCTCTCATTTGTGGTTTTCATGGTTTTGAGGAATGTTTACGGCTGACAGTGCTTTCTTTACGGCTCTATCCTTCAAGCTCTGGCTGATACTGCTGAGAATGACTGCTTGAGTGACTGATAAAATGTCAAGGTGCCATTATTTCCGAGAGAGTGTTTGGGAGCAATAAGATCTGTTTCAATTTATCTCATACACCTGAATTTAAGTCTTCAGATTTAACTTCGTTGGCTGCTACAACCAAATTGTCTCCGGGTTTTGAGAGAACAGTCATCATGGAATGCAGAGAGGGTTATAATGATGATCATGCCATGACATTTCTGTTGTATTTCACTGTGCACATTGGTGCAATATTTTGGACTTAATTAATACTCTCCAGGAACCTCAGTTTATGGGTGGCGATAACCATATTTTAGATCATGTGAAATACCACAACAAAAATTCAATTCATAAGGCAGATGGCAAAGCCTAGTTTGAAGAACAACAAAACAGGAAGATTTACAGTGAGTTTCAAAACTCTTCAGTTGCAATCCAGCCGCTGCCAAAGCTCTGTTATTTCACTGGAGGGTAACAATCTGTGAGGGTCATTAGTGTCCTCATAAAAACTGAGATTAAAAAGAAGTCAAATGAATTGAATAAATCGTTGAGGCTTTCTCTGTGCGAAGGAAGTGGAGTTGTTTAAAAAACCAGGTTTCTAAATGTTTTTTTTAAAAAATCATTCCGTAGTCACTTGTTTTCAACCTGAAATTTACTAAAGTAATAATTTTTAATGGAATGAGAGACATCTTGTTACTTTCTCAAATGTGCAGCATATAAGAAAATATTTCACAAACAAGTGTATTTTTTTCTCTCTCTCAGTTCTTGGAGAAGAACTCAGTTGGAACCAGGAATGATGGAGAAGAAAAACTATTGAACAGAATGTTACTAACACCACTGATAGCTGCCTTGTTGTTTTTGATTTTGGTATTGCCACAAGTGCCACATAAAAGTGAAGATGATTCACGTAAGTTTAATATGATAAAGCACAGTTTAAACAGTTTAGATGCCTTTCAGATTTTCTGAGTCCAGCTAAAGAAGGCTACAGAGGCCAACATCTAACCACCCTAGGACTCAGCAAGCACCTTGTCACAGCCTCAGTGCTAAAGAAAATGGTACAGTGAAATAGAATTTTGAGAAGTATAATAAATAAGACACTTGCTGCCTTATAGGATTTTAGTTATTTCAGTATAGATGTTTGTGAGTACTTTTGTGTGTATATGTGGACTGTGTGTGTATGAAATTTATAGCAGTTATTCACATTAATGTTTTTCCTATTGCAAAAATCACAGTTCTCTTTAGTTATTATAAAAGTTAGTGGATAGGAAAGGGAAAGGGGGATAGAGCAGTGATTTAAGTCTGCCATCTTATAAGATCAGAGATCTTGGAAGGATCTGGAAAGTACAGACATTAAATAGATATGCATAATAAAACTGGAAATCTCTTAGGCAATCACCCTTTGCATCTCACAGACCCGATCCTGGACAATCCTTTTTTTTCACCACTGCTGTTGACCAGTTGGCCAAGACAACACAAGTAACTTCCAGAGAGTTAGAAATTCAGATGGTATAAATCTGCTCTTTGAATGTGTGGACTCTAGACCAGCACTCCTCTTTGATGTGTCCTTGGCAACACTGAAGTACTATGAATGGGTTACAGGTGTGCCAATATATTTATCCCTATGGACTTCCGGATGGATGAGTAGGACTGAGGGCAGTCAGTGACCCCATATTGTCACCTTGAGCCATGAGCACCTTTAGAGATTATCCCACTATGACATAAAAAAATGGGTTCACTTTCTATGTCGTCATGGCATGTACATAGTTGGGAAGTACTGCTCTCGACCTCAGCTTCCTATGAAGTAAGAGGAACTGGACAAGCTTATTCTCAAGGTTTATTCCATCCCTACAATTCTATTCTATGAGCATATATCAGCCTGAAGTTAAAATACCCAGAACTCCCTGTCCCTTAAGCCATAGTTCCTTCAACTACATAGGCTCATAAAAATTGAATTAAAAAACATGGAAAAAATGTAGCAGAGAATATTTCATGTACTGGAAATCTACTGCATGATTTTTATTGGACTCTGTACACAAAAGGCAATCTTTGTTTTTGGAATAGCAAATGGACCCAAGGAGCTATAATATGATCTATTATTATCAGAAAAAAAAAACTGTTATAAAAAAAGACCTGTGACATGTCTCTGTGATCCACCCATTTCTCTGCATTCTCTGTCTAATTTGTTGTTTTGGGCCATTCCCAGTAGTTAGATAGGTGAGCTCCCAAATTCTATGCAAAGATGACCTTGAAAAGAGAAAAAATAATCATTGACCCATTTCATTAGTCACCAAGGAGGAATGTGTAAGGAGAAGGACAATAGAACTGACTGACTCTTACATGTTCAATAATATTCTTCTTGTAAGAAATCAGATTTAATTACTTGTTGAATTCCCTTGATACAATGATCTCATAGACAAATTTCATTTTGACTCTACGAAAGTTCTTAGCAGAAGTCTTCACTGATTAGAGTAAAATTAAAAATATGAAAAAGAATGAATAAAGTTCTAAGGTGTCCTAGACATTTGATGTCACGGGAGCTTGAAAAGACTTGATGGCTCACAGATGCCTGTGAGCTCAGAGGATCAGGACCCCTCTGAAGCTGGTGCTCAGCTGTCTTAAGAGACAGCAAAGGAATAGTATTCATATTTACAGATGGGGGAAAGTGAGTGAGTAAATACTTTTCTTAAAAATGCCATGACACATTGTTGCTACCAGAATGTCCACTCTTTAAATCAGAATCATGTCTTTACAAATTGCTACTCATTCATTAAAATTTTTAGGAAAGAATATGGTATGCATCATTATTATACATACTACTGTCATCAGAATGTGAGTTAGTGCCAATTAAAGTCCACAAACACTTTCCAACTGTTTGTGAGGGTCTACATTACTTGCTATAAGAAATACAAAGATGAATAGTACTTGGTAACTTCCTTATCAAAGTGTGAATGGTACAGGAGGTTGGAAATATTTTACTAGAATGGAGAAAGTGAAGAATCAGTAGCCTAAATTTTACTCCAAATTTTGCCCTGATTTGTTGTTACAGCATGGGAAAAGCCCTTATCCTTCTGAGAGTTCAGTTTTTCCTATTATAAATGCATGACAGTGTTAGTCACTCAGTCATGTCCAACTCTTTGTGACCCCATGGACTGTAGCCTGCCAGGCTCCTGTGTACATGGAATTCTCCAGGCAAGAATACTAGAGTAGGTAGCCATGTCCTCTTCCAGGGGACCTTCCTGACCCAGGGATTTAACCCAGGTCTCCTGCACTGCAAGTAGATTTTTTACTGTCTGAGCCATCAGGGAAGTCACAATAAATGCATGAGTTGGGTTAAACTGATTCTCTTTGCCAGCACCATGACCACTTCTGTTGGGCAGGGTCTTGCCATCTCTGAGATGGGCTATTGCCGTGGATACCTAATTGAACTCTCTCTTCTTTCAGCTTTGCCCTCATTGCTACCCTCCAAGTAAATGTCAGAAATATAAATTACAGCTCTTACCTGACCATGGCATTCTCCTTACAACTCTAGAGGTTCTCCCTGGGGTCTTAGTTCTCTAAGATGCTAAGGAGGTTCTCCATAATCTATGCCCTTCCTCTTCAGTATTTTAACCATTCGAGAATTCCTGATTTACACCTGGTTCATGCAGAAATATCTGTGGTATCATCTCTTACTTCTGGGGAATTTGCTTGCACATGTGATCCCTTTCATAAGAAGCATTCTTCCTTAACTCTTTGTACTGGGCTCACTTATTCCCTGAAGTCTCTCCTAATTCCATCACTTCCTGCCATCCTTTCTCAGTGTTTCTGTGAAGCTCTCTGTGTACTACAATCAGCAATCTCCACCTTGTCTGTATCTGTCACTCCCACTTATTTTAACACTTTCTTGGAGGTCTGGCAACTGTATTGTATTAATTTCTGCTTGGAACGTGCATATGTGTTCATGTTCAATTGTGTCTGACTCTTTGTGACCCCATGGGCTGTAGCCTGACAGACTCCTCTGCCCATGGAATTTCCCAGGCAAGAATACTGGACTGGATTGCCATTTCCTATTCCAGGGGATCTTCTCAACAAGGGAATCAAACCGCATCTCTTGCGTTGCCAGGATTGGCAGGTGGATTCTTTACCACTGCCCCACCTGGGAAGCCCCACTTGGAACATGGGAAGCAATACAACATATTTTGAAATGAATGAATCCACTATCCTATGAGAGTGGAAACTCATAGAACAGAGATATAGACTAATTATCATTGGCCTAGAAATGAGAGAGAGAGGTTAATGCTGGCTAGAGGGATTGAGTTAGTCAACTTTCGATGAGTGAGTGAGAACTTACAAGTCGGAACTGAAAAGAGTATAATTCCACTTCCAAGCAATTGGAACAGGAATAAGAACATGGATAGTACTGAAGAATTTGGCTTGTTCCAAATCATCCCTAAACTTTAGTGGCTTAAAAAACAATTTACTATTTTCGTTCATGATTCTGTGGGTTGATGAGGCTCTGCTGGGGTGTTTTACTTAGGAATGTCTTAAATAATTGTACTCAGAGAAAAACTCGGGCTGGGTCATGAGAGGGCTCAACTGGCTTTGATGTCCAAGATGGTTGGCATTTCATTTACATGTCTGGATCCTGAGAACCCCTCCAAAGCCCTCTCTATCAGAGGAGCATGGACTTCATATAAGGGTTCCAAGGGGCAAGAGGTGGGGAAGATGCCAATAAGGAACACAGCATCACTTTGCCTTATTCTATCAATCAAAGCTGCCATAGGGTCCATCCAGATTCAAGGGTGTGGAGAAAAACACTCTACCTCCTGTTGGGGAGGGCACCATTACACCACAGAACGCATGAGATAGGAGACATTGATGCAGCCTTCTTGGAAAATACCCTCTACTGCATGGATTTTTCTGGGGATTGAAAGAATGTGTTTAGGTCACAGAAAGGGGAATATTGGCTCTTACACAGTAAGGGAAGTTGACTTAAGCCCAGAAAACTTTGAGGACACAATCTCACTGGGTTTTTAATAAAAGAAGCGCATTTTGATTAGCTGTTGTTGTTTAGTGGCTGAGTTGTGTATGACTGTTTGTGACCGCATGGACTGCAGCACGTCAGTCTTCCCTGTCCCTCACTATCTCCCTGAGTTTGCTCAAACTCATGTCTATTGAGTTGTTGATGCTATCCAACTTTCTTATCATCTATTGTCCCCTTCTTCTCCTGCCTTCAATCTTTCCAAGCATCAGGATTTTTTCCAATGAGTCGTCTCTTCTCATCAGTATTGGAGTTTCAGCTTCAGCATCAGTCCTTCCAATGAATATTCAGGGTTGATTTCCTTTAGGATTGCCTGATTTGATCTCCTTGCTGTCCAAGCGATATTCAGGAGTCTTCTCCAACACTATAACTTGAAAGTATCAATTCTTGGATGCTCAGCCTTATTTTTGGTCCAACTCTCACATCAGTACATGACTACTGGAAAAACCATAGCTTTGACTACATGGACCTTTGTCAGCAAAGTGATGTCTCTGCTTTTTAATTCACTGTATAGGCTTGTCATAACTTTTTTCCCAAGGAGAAAGCATTGATTAGTAGGCAGTTCAGTTTTTTTCTTTTTTTTTCTTCAGCTGGAGCAGTTGCTTTCTTTCAACTTTACTGAAACTTTTTGTTTTAGTATAGGTTTGTTCTACATTGACCAATTTTGTTAAAATCATGTACCTATGATAGGTTGGAGAAGGCAATGGCATCCCACTCCAGTACTCTTGCCTGGAAAATCCCATGGATGGAGGAGCCTGGTAGGCTGCAGTCCAGGGGGTCGCTAAGAGTCGGACACGACTGAGCAACTTCACTTGCACTTTTCACTTTCATGTATTGGAGAAGGAAATGGCAACCCACTCTAGTGTTCTTGGCTGGAGAATCCCAGGGACGGCAGAGCCTGGTGGGCTGCCATCTATGGGGTTGCACAGAGTCGGACATGACTGAAGCAACTTAGCAGCAGCATGATAGGTTATCAAGATATCTACTTTTTATTTTTAACATAATCATTCACCTTGAGACAAAATGGAAGCTGAGCAAACTTATCAAATAGGCATGTCTTCTATACTGTTTGATATATTTCAGTGAAATTTAGTACATATGCAGGGGTTATAGAAATGACAGGCTTCATTGGGTGATGGCTACAGATTACTGAACTTCTATAGATTACTGAACTTCTCTGAACACCTTTCAAAAAGTGGCTTGCAGTAATTGATGCCTTGGGAGAAGCTAATGTATTGGCAGAAGGGATAGAAATTCTAAAAAAACTGTGCAGTGATTTGGTCGATGACACAGCCAGACTACATAAATTTAGACACAACTGCCATTTTAGTGAAAACAGCTTTTTTTTTTCCCCCTGTCAAAGTTTCTAAATACTTTTTATATCTCTACATCAGGATACTTAGATAGGTACAACTTCTGGGTCCAAGAAATCTTAGGAAGCTTTTCAAAAAGCTAGAGCACTGTAAGTAGCAGCCCATCTGTCCCTTAATTTTGCAATATATTTTTTTAAAAAGAAAAATCTCTTCCATCTTCCTGCCCACCTCTAAGTTGTAAGGCAAATGATGCAGCAAGATACCCCAAAAGATGATAAACCAATGTTGCTTGTTAATTTTCTGATCCATTGCCTAATTTATTTATGCAGGTAATGGCAACACTACCACAGAAAATGCTGTGTTAAACTTCAGTGTCATGTCAATGGCTACACTAAGACATCTCTGGGAACCAGTCATTTGAAAACCATTAACATTTTCATAACAGGAATATATATTTTTTAAAGACATGGATGTATTTTTAAAAAGACCTTATTCACTACCTGAGAGTGTTTTTTCCATGAGGACTCTGCTCTTAGTACCAAAAGAATCACCTTCTATGCACATAGCTTGGGTTTTGTCTTCTAGACACTAAGTGAGGTGACTAGTAGCTTCTCTCTCTCTACTTTTTTTAACTGTAATTCTCCGGGAAGTTTGAAGGCGAATTTGTGTTCTATTTTCAGTAAATTCACTGTATTATATTCTGTATACTTTTGAATTCTACTTTAAAACCTCAGGTACAAAATGAATAATTAATTACCCAGTAAATGAACCTCCAGTTGATTGGTCTAGGATTAATTTGCCATAGTAGTTGCTTAGCTCTGCATATGGGCACCAACCTCACAGAGGGCTGAGAGATTATGAAGTTGTAATCCCCACTCTTGATTCTTACAAGTTCATTAATCTTTGAGGTGAGGTAAAACATGTATGTTTGGCTAGTCTTCACCCTGAATAAGATGTGGTTATGGTGGGAACAGCTAATTGTTTGAAAATGGTATGGTAATGCAGTTCTCCACATGGGGTTTCACTTCCAAATTGACTTGAGTGGGTAAATATTACAGAAAGTTGAATTCTGGCAGAGGCTCTGAATTACTTTTCTGTTCATTGACAGAACAGCTACACTAACCCCACATTTTTTGTGTATTGTCTCACATATCTTCCCTGCCGAGGCTGTCAGAGAATCTGTGAGATGTGAGGCCAAGAGCAGTGTCCTCCAGTAAATATCTGCCAAGAGGAGAGGGGGAGTTTTGATGGCACGTATATTTAATTTTTGCTCCACTGATTTATATAAGTGAGGAAGAAGTCTAGATTAAAGAGAACAGATATTCGGAATAAAATACTCAAAATTGGATGCCGAAACATAGTACTCATTCCAGAGTATTCATGTCTTTATTTGTAAAATGTGTAAAGTATTCCCGTTGTTTAGCCTATGGGTTTATGCACATTGTAAAAATAACAACTAACAATTTATGATAGAAATAAACCATGTTTGTGGTTCACTACCACCCAAACAGTGATGACACTGACTCTCAATCTCTATAACTTTGGATTCCAAACACAGTGACAAATGCTACCCAGCTGTCTGTCAGAAATAAATTTCTGGATTAAATCAACAGGCCTTCAACCCAGTCCAGATAAAATTGTGGCCCCATTGGCAGCATAAGAACATGATTCTGAGGAACTCACCTGAAATGTATTCTCTTTAGACTCACGCAGTAATACCATGGAGGACCAAGAAAATGCAAGTGGGTTTGAGTTAGTTTGCTGGATAAGCAAGTGAATACAGCCCCTCCCTACTTCAAGCCTGTGTTCCACACCAGGGAGCATGTGTTGTTTCTCTGTGGAAATCTACTGTGTTCAGGACATGAGCAGAACTTGAATCAATCAAATACGCAAATAATGACTAAGCTATAGGTACCTATGTTGTGCTGTGCTTAGTCACTCAGTTGTGTCTGACTTTTTTGTGATGCTATGGACTGTAGCCTGCAAGGCTCCTCTGTCCATGGGGATTCTCCAGGCAAGAATAATAGAGTGCATTGCCATGCCCTCCTCGAGGGATCTTCCCAATCCAGGGATCAAACCCAGGTCTCCCATCTTGCAGGCAAATTCTTTACCATCTGAGCCAGTACCTACTAGTACATAATAAATACCTCAGTAACAGATACAAATACATGCAAGACACTATTTTCTCCTTTGACCACTTTTGCATCTACTTGCAAAGATGAGTTATTTGGTATAAAACAGAAGCAAGCTACAGACAAGTAGTAGGAAGGCTCAAGGAAATTTAAAAAGAGGAGAAAAAAACCTAGCAAGGCAATTTGAGTTATTCCTCATAGAGGAGAAAGTGAGTTTTTTCTGTATCTTTGTCATCTCTTCTCTGGTTCTCTGATGCTAAGAGACTATTTACTTTTGAACTTCTTGCGAAATAAGCAAAAAATGGTACCCTTAAAATTTGAGCCACTTTTAGTTGGGAATTCTGATTTGCAGATGAAAGTGTTTGTCATGAAAACCAGCTGTTCTGGGTTTAATCTCATGCAAGTTTTAATTTACTGACTCATGTAGAAGCATCTACAAGATTCTCTTGGGATGCTGCCATTTTTCAAATACATTGTGTTTTGACTCAGTGAGAGCATATATTTACTAATTCATAAAATACACATTTATGAAGCTATCTTCTATGAGACAGGTCCTATGCTAGGCATGGAAATTTAAAGATTAATGAGATAACTTTCCATTTACAGAACTCATAATCTACTGGTTGAGGGCGGTGGTGAAAGGAGACACAGAAACAGTAAGATCCTTTGAGGTAACAAAGAAAGAAAGAAGTGGCATGGAAGGAAAGCAGTGTGATGAATTCCCTAGAGAAAGTTTCTCCAGGATATTTTAGGGAGTGTTTTATTGCTAAGAATTGAGATGACACGGTAGGATAGAATCATCATTTTACAGCCACCTTTTGATCATGTCTAGAAATAATGCTTTGTGCAGGGCATATGGAAACATTTTCTGTTCAACAAAGATAGAAAGATCTCTCCCAGGGGATGAGAAAAGTCCTGAATGCAAAGTTATGAGCTCCTGGGATCTGGTTCCATCTCTGCCATTCTCTTTTTCTGTAACTGTGGCAATCGCTTCTGTTTCTGAACTTTTTTTTTTTTTTTATCTCACCTTCTAAAGTGAAGATCATTAAGTCTGCTTTTGGGTACAGGGATGAGGTTGGCCTGGAGAAAAAGAGGTGATGTCAGAAAGGGTGTTTCTGGTGGCGAAAGGAGGGCAGATTGGTGTTGGTCATGAACAGTTGGCTCAGAAAAAATTGTAAGGGCAAGAGATAAACCAACTAAAATAATAATAGAAAAAGCCAACAGAGTTTGCCATGTGCCAAGCATTTGCCTCTACTTGTATTAACAGATTTTGTCCTCACAATAATCTTTTAAAGTAGACACTATTCATATCCTCCTATTCCTGATGGGTAACTAAGGCCAATGAATGTTAAATATCTTACCCCAAGTCACACAGTATGTATTGTAACCTAAGCATACGGGCTTCAGAGCCTGCACTTGTAACACTTTTTTTGTATTCTTGTGTGAGTGTGTGTTAATCGCTCAGTCATGTCTGACTCTTTGCGACCACATGGACTGTAGCTCACCAGGTTCCTTTGTCCATGGAGTTCTACAGACAAGAATACTGGATGGGTTGCCATTCTGTTTGCCAGGGGACCTTCCCGACCCAGGGATTGAACCCAGGTCTCCCACACTGCAGGTAGATTCTTTACCATCTGAGCCACCAGGGACACCCTCTTTATTCTTGAGCTCTAATTGATTAATACCATGAAGGAAGTGAAGCTGTGAATGAGAGAGAAGATAAACTCCAACTGCAAAATTAAGGATATCAGGGTGTTGTGGACACTGTTGTGACATTCTGAGTATCTAGCTTCATTTTTAATCTGTAACCAATTTGAAAATTAAGGTAATGTAACTACAAAGGATTGTAGCATCTTTAGCATGATGGAAATAATTTGGCTTTAAGAGGAAAGTAATGATTGCATTTCAGGTCTCATTCTACTATATCTTCTAAAGTTAGGGGTGGAATGGAGGAAGCAGTCCATGTGAAAGGAGATGGTAACCAAAATTAAGGCATCAGCAGTAGGTGAAGTGAATGGTGTGTAATAGGGGAAGGAAAAGCTATAAGTTTTGGTGATTTGGTAGGTGGGAGGAGGGTAAAAGGAAAAAGAGAAGAAATAATTGGGGATGACTACCAAGTTTCTGTTTCAAGTAAGTGGATAGATAGTCTTAGTATTCATAAAGACTGGTGATGTCCATGTGTAGACATCTTAAAGAGATGGGAATACCAGACAACATGACCTGCCTTCTGAAGAATCTGTATGCAGGTCAAGAAGTAACAGTTAGAACAGGACATGGAACAATGGACTGGTTCAAAATTGGGAAAGGAGTAAATCAAGGCTGTATATTGTCACCATGCTTATTTAACTTCTATGCAGAGTACATCATGAGAAATGCCGAGTTGGATGAAGCACAAGCTGGAATCAAGATTTCGGGAAGAAATATCAATAACCTTAGCTATGCAGATGACACCACTTTTATGGCAGAAAGTAAAGAGGAACTAAAAAGCCTCTTGAGTAAAGTGAAAGAAGAGAGTGAAAAAGCTAGCTTAAAACTCAACATTCAAAAAATGATCATGGCATCTGGTCCCATCACTTCATGGAAATAGATGGGAAACAATAGAAACAGTGACAGATTTTATTTTCTTGAGCTCCAAAATCACTGCAGATAGTGACTGCAGCCATGAAATTAAAAGACTCTTGCTCCTTGGAGGAAAAGCTTATGACAAACCTAGACAGCATATTAAAAAGCAGACATTACTTCACTGACAAATGTCCATCTAGTCAAAACTATGGTTTTTCCAGTAGTCATGTATGGATGTGAGAGTTGGACCATAAAGAAGGCTGAGAACCAAAGAATTGATGTTTTTGAACTGTGGTGCTGGAGGAGACTCTTGAGAGTCCCTTGTACTGCAAGGAGATCAAGCCAGTCAATCCTAAAGGAAATCATTCCTGGGTATTCATTGGAAGGACTGAAGCTGAAGCTCTAGTACTTTGGCCACCTGGTGCGAAGAACTAAGTCATTGGAAAAGACCCTGATGCTGGGAAAGATTGAAGGCAGGAGGAGAAGGGGATGACAGAGGATGAGATGGCTGGATGGCATCACTGACTCGATGGACATGAGTTGGGGTAAGCTCCAGGTGTTCATGATGGACAGGGAAGCCTGGTGTGCTGCAGCCCATGGGGTCACAAAGAGTGGCACATGACTGAGTGACTGAACTGAAGTGATTCATAAAGAATACAAATAAGGTGTATATTTCATGGAGTGGAATAACTAACTCACTTTGTGGTATGTTGAATTTGATGTGCCTCTAGATGTTCAAATGGAGGTGTTTACTACATGGAACATTGGTTCTGGAGCTTAAGTGAAAGATGGCTGGAAACTGAACATCACCAGCATGCAGGGCCAAAAGTGACAGGAATAGCAGAATTTACCCAGGAAGACAAAATAAAATGAGAAGGAAAATGAAAACAGAACGCAAATATTTAAGATGCAGTAAAATAAGATAAGTCATTGAAGCAATAGCTACAGAGGTAGGAGTTAAAACAAAAGACTGAAGTTTCTGAGAAGCCAAGGAATGAGAGCACATGTGTTACAGTGAAGGAGTAGGAACAGTGTCCATCACGGCAGAGAGCTCAGAGTCTCTGCAGAGTAAAGTGTCCACTGGATTTAGCAGCAGAGAGCACTGCTGACCTTTGTGAGACTAGATCCATTGTAACGAAAGGGTGAGGAGGCGTTAGAAGGTGAGGGGAAATGACAGTAATCATGGACAATACTTTCAAGGAACTGAATGGTAAATAAGAGAGAGAAGTATCTAGAAGAAACAGACTTGAACATATATAATGATGATCAAAAAGGCAGTGGCAAGGGGGTTTTTAAAGGTAGAGAACAGAAGGAGAGTATTCTGAATAATGAGAAAAGAGATGTGAAATAAACAAAATTAACAGATAAACAAGTATTTTTTATAAGTCCCTTTGTATCTGACCGCCAATAGGGTCTGCTGTCTAGGACTGCTTCCTTGGGTGTACCAAGAAGTCTTGTAGAAATGATGCATCCATGTGCTTTAGAAAACATACAGTTTCAGTCACTCAGTCATGTCTGACTGTTTGCAACCCCATGGACTGCAGCATGCCAGACCTCCTTGTCCATCATCAACTCCCGGAGTTTACCCAAACTCATGTCCATCGAGTCAGTGATGCCATCCAACCATCTCATTCTCTGTCATCCCCTTCTCCTCCCGTCCAACTTTCACATCCATACATGACTACTGGAAAAAACCATAGCTTTGACTAGACAGGACTTTGTTGGCAAAGTAATATCTCTATTTTTTAATATGATGTCTAGGTTGGTCATAACTTTTCTTCCAAGGGGTAAGCGTCTTTTAATTTCATGGATGTAGCCACCATTTGCAGTGATTTTGGAGCCCCCCAAAGCAACGTCTGTCACTGTTTCCACTGTTTCTCCATCTATTTGTCATGAAGTGATGGGACCAGATGTCATGATCTTAGTTTTCAGAATGCTGAGCTTTAAGTCAACTTCTTCATTCTCCTCTTTCACTTTCATCAAGAGGCTCTGTAGTTCTTCTTTGCTTTCTGCCATAAGGGTCATGTCATCTGCATATCTGAGGTTATTGATATTTTTCCAGGCAATCTTGATTCCAGCTTGTGTTTCATCCAGCCCAGCGTTTCTCGTGATGTTCTCTCCATATTAGTTAAATAAGCAGCGTGACAATATACAGACTTGACGTACTCCTTTCCCAATTTAGAACCAGTCTGTTGTTCCACATTCAGTTGTAACTATTGCTTCCTGACCTGCATACAGATTTCTCAAGAGGCAGGTCAGGTGTTCTGGTATTCCCATCTCTTTAAGAATTTTCCAGTTTGTTGTGATCCACACAGTCAAAGGCTTTGACATAGTCAATAAGCAGAAATAGATGTTTTTCTGGAACTCTCTTGCTTTTTTGATGATCCAACTGATGTTGGCAATTTGATTTATGGTTCCTCTGCCTTTTCTAAATCCAGCTTGAACATATGGAAGTTCATGGTTCACGTACTGTTGAAGCCTGGCTTGGAGAATTTTGAGCATTACTTTACTAGCATGTGAGATGAGTGCAATTGTGCAGTAGTTTGAGCATTCTTTGGCATTGTCTTTCTTTGGGATTGGAATGAAAACTGACCTTTTCCAGTTCTGTGGCCACTGCTGAGCTTTCCAAATTTGTTGGCATATTGAGTGCAGCACTTTCACAGCATCATCTTTTCAGATTTGAAATAGCTCTATTGGAATTCCATCACCTCCACTAGCTTTGCTAGTAGTGCTGCTTCCTAAGGCCCACTTGACTTTGCATTCCAGGATGTCTGGCTCTAGGTGAGTGACCATACCATCGTGATTATCTGGGTCTTGAAAATCTTTTTTGTATAGTTCTTCTGTGTATTCTTGCCACCTCTTCTTAATATCTTCTGCTTCTGTTAGGTCCATACCATTTCTGTCCTTTATTGAGTCCATCTTTTCATGAAATGTTCCCTTGGTATCTCTAATTTTCTTGAAGAAATCTCTAGTCCTTCCCATTCTGTTGTTTTCCTCTATTTCCTTGCACTGATCACTGAGGAAGGCTTTCTTATCTCTCCTTGCTATCCTTTGGAACTCTGGATTCAAATGAGTATATCTTTCCTTTTCTCCTTTGTTTTTCCCATCTCTTCTTTTCACAGCTATTTGTAAGCCCTTCTCAGACACCGATTTTGCTTGTTTGCATTTCTTTTTCTTGGGGATGGTCTTGATCCCTGTATCCTGTACAGTGTCACAAACTTCCATCCATAGTTCTTCAGGCACTCTATCAGATCTAATCCCTTGAATCTATTTGTCCCTTCCTGTACTGTCCCTTTCCTTACTGTATAATCATAAGGGATTTGATTTAGGTTATACCTGAATAGTCTAGTGGTTTTCCTTACTTTCTTCAATTTAAGTCTGAATTTGGCAATAATGAGTTCATGTTATGAGCCACAGTCAGCTCCCAGTCTTGTTTTTGCTACTGTATAGACCTTCTCCTTCTTTGGCTGCAAAGAATATAATCCATCTGATTTCAGTATTGACCATCTGGTGATGTCCATGTGTAGAGTCTTCTCTTGTGTTGTTGGAAAAGGGTGTTTGCTATGACCAGTGCGTTCTCTTGGGAAAACTCTATTACTCTTTGCCCTGCTTCATTCTGTGCTCCAAGGCCAAATTTGCCTGTTACTCCAGGTGTTTCTTGACTTCCTACTTTCACTTTCCAGCCCCCTATGATGAAAATGACATCTTTTTTGGGTGTTAGTTCTAGAAGGTCTTGTAGGTCTTCATAGAAGTGTTCATCTTCAGCTTCTTTAGCATTACTGATCAGGGCATAGACTTGGATTACTGTGATATTGAGTGGTTTGCCTTGGAAACAAATAGAAATCATTCTGTCATTTTTGAGATTGCATCCAAGTACTGCATTTCAGACTCTTTTGTTGACTATGATGGCTACTCCATTTCTTTTAAGGGATTCTTGCCAGCAGTAGTAGATATAATGGTCATCTGAGTTATTTCACCCATTCCAGTCCATTTTAGTTTGCTGATTCCTAAAATGTCAACGTTCTTCTTGCCATCTCCTGCTTGACCACTTCCACTTTGCCTTGATTCATGGACGTAGCAGTCCAGGTTCCTATGCAATATTGCTCTTTACAGCATCAGACCTTGCTTCTATCAGAAGTTACATCCACAACTGGCTGTTGTTTTTGCTTTGGCTCCATCTCTTCATTCTTTCTGGAGTTATTTCTCCACTGATCTCTAGTAGGATATTGGGCACCTACTGATCTGGGGAATTCATCTTTCAGTGTCCTATCTTTTTGATTTTTCATACTGTTCATGGAGTTCTCAAGACAAGAATACTGAAGTGGTTTGCCATTCCCTTCTCCAGTGGACCACGTTTGTCAGAACTCTCCACCATGACCCGTCCAACTTGGGTGGTCCTACATGGCATGGCTCATAGTTTCACTGAGTTAGACAAAGCTGTGGTCCATGTGATCAGATTGGTTAGTTTTTTGTGATTGTGATGTTCAGTCTGTCTGCCCTCTGATGGAGAAGGATAAGAGGCTTATGGAAGCTTCCTGATGGGAGAGACTGACTGAGGGGGAAACTGGGTCTTGTTCTGATGGGCGGGGTCATGCTCAGTAAATCTTTAATTCAATTTTATGTTGATGTATGGAGCTGTGTTCCCTCCCTGTTATTTACCTGGGGCCAAATTATGGTGGAGGTAATGAAGATAACGGGGACCTCCTTTAAAAAGTCCCATACATATACTGCTACACTCAGTGCCTCAAACCCTGCAGCAGGCCACCACCGACCCACGCCTCTGCTGGAGACTCCTGGATACTCCTGGGCAAGTCTGGTCAGTTTCTTGTGGGGTCACTGCTCCTTTTTCATGGGTCCTGGTAAGCACAATGTTCTGTTTGTGCCCTCTGAAAGTCTATTTCCCAGTTCTGTATAAGTTCTGGCAGCTCTATGGTGGGTTAATGGTGACCTCCTCCAAGAGGGCTTAAGCCATATCCAAGTCTGCTGCACCCAGAGCCCCTGCCCCTGCTGCAGTCCACTGCTGACTTGTACCTCCACAGGAGATGCTCAAACACAGTTCTGTCTCAGTCTCTGGATCCTGGTGTGCACAAGGTTTGCTTGAACCCTCTGAGCATCTCTGGAGGGAATGGGGTTTGATTCTACACAAAAATTCGCCACTCTTACTGTCTTGCTAGGGCTTCTCTGACCTTGGACGTGGAATATCTCCTCAAAGTCACTCCAGCGCTGTGCAGCCACCTCTCCAGCACCTACCGTTTTGCTGGGGCTTCTCCTTTGCCCTTGGATGTGGGGTATCTCCTCACAACAGCTCCAGTGCCATGCAGCTGGAAACATAGCTTTCTCTGAAGAGAATTTGAGGACCAACGTGCCCGGACAACATCATGGTCTTGTCTGTGGGAGAAGGGGGTTACCCAGGAAAGGTCATCTCAGAACACTCTATAAAGATGAACACAGATACAAAATAAATCAGTGCAAGCATGGGGGGTTTTCTAGCAATGATGACTAAAACATTAAATAGGAAAGGGGAATGTGTAACACTATCAAACTTAATGGTTCTGGCCTGGACATGTGGGGTGAAATATAAGCCATGTTTCTTTGGCAACAAGAAGACAGTCCAGTGAACTGTATATATGAAGATGGCTTGGGGGGACAACAAAGTGAAAAAAAGAAAAACAACAAAACACTACTGACTACTGACCCTGGGATGGGACATCAAGCCCCTGAGGAGCTGCAATATGTCTATTTTTAAGAGAAATGCTGATCTATTATACTCCTTTTCTTTCATTCAGTCATCGAAGTCAACATTTAATTTGGCCTCTGTCTGTATGCAAAGCACTGTGTTGGGTTCTGGGGGTTTAAAAATGAGCAAAGCCCCGTTGCTATTTTCTTGGAGTCATAATTTCCTAGGAAAGTTAGACAAAGACACACAGCCCCTGTGCAGTGTAGTAACTACTATTTGTAATAAAGACATTCAGAAAGAACCATGGGTGTCTAACACTTCCTAGGCTAAGGGAAAAATTCAGACAAGAGCATAAGAGATTTCTTTTAATTTGAAACTACATGGAATAAACAAGTCTATTTCAATCATACTTTTTCACAAAGGTGTTTTATCTGAATTTTTAAAACGTATCTTTTATCTCCATGAGGGGCTCCATATCCCATTTACATCTGCTGAACATGTTGACATGACTGTGTTTATCAAAGAATCATGAAATTCCACAGCTGGATGAGACCTCAGCAATCATTCTAAACACTTTATTGTTAATTGAGGGACTCTACCATTATTGAGAGGATGAGATGGTTGGATGGCATCACTGACTCGATGGACATGAGTTTGAGTGAGCTCCAGGAGTTGGTGATGGACAGGAAAGCCTGGCATTCTGCAGTCCATGGGGTCACAAAGAGTTGGAAACGACTGAGTGACTAAACTGAACTGACCATTATTCAAGTTGCTATTATCTATATAAATTACCCATTAACAAACGACTCTAAAATGGTTATTTTTACCTTTTGTAATGTCTTCCTGTTCAGTTGCTTCAGTCGTGTTCGACTCTTTGTGATCCCATGGACCATAGCCCGCCAGGTTCCTCTATCTATGGGATTTTTCCCAGCAAGATACTGGAGTAGGTTGCCATGTCCTTCTCTAGGGGATCCTTCTGATCCAGGGACCTAACACTTGTCTCCTGCACATCTCCTGCATTGCAGATGGATCCTTTTTTTCTTTTTTTTATTGATTTATTGAAGGATAATTGCTTTACAGAATTTTGTTGTTTTCTGTCAAACCTCAACATGAATCAGCCATATGCACACATATATCCTCTCCCTTTTGAACCTCCCTCCCATCTCCCGCCCCATCCCGCCCCTCTAGATTGATACAGAACCCCTGAGTTTCCTGAGCCATATAGAAAACTCCCATTCGCTATCTATTTTACATTGGTAATGTAGATTTCCATGTTACTCTTTCCATACATCTCACCCTCTCCTAACCGCTCCCCATTTCCATAAGTCTATTCTCTATGTCTGTTTCTCCATTGCTGCCCTGTAAATAAATTCTTCAGAACCATTTTTCTAGATTCCATATATATGCATTAGAATACCATATTTATCTTTCTCTTTCTGACTCATTTCACTCTGTGTAATAGGTTCTAGGTTCATCCACCTCATCAGCACTGACTTAAAGGCGTTCCTTTTTATAGCTGAGTCTTATTTCATTGTGTGTGTGTACCACAACCTCTTTATCCATTTATCTGTTGATGGACATCTAGGTTGCCTCCATGTTCTAGCTATTGTAAATAGGGCTGCAATGAACAATTGGATACATGTGTCTTTTTCAGTTTTGGTGTCCTCAAGGTATATGCCTAGGAGTGGGATTCCTGGGTCGTAAGGTGGTTCCATTCCTAGTTTTTTAAGGAATCTCCATACTATCTCGGAGAAGGCAATGGCACCCCACTCCAGTACTCTTGCCTGGAAAATCCCATGGATGGAGGAGCCTGGTGGGCTGCAGTCCATGGGGTCGCTAAGAGTCAGACACGACTGGGCGACTTCACTTTCACTTTTCACTTTCATGCATTGGAGAAGGAAATGGCAACCCACTCCAGTGCTCTTGCCTGGAGAACCCCAGGGACGGGGGAGCCTTGTGGGCTGCCTTCTATGGGGTCATACAGAGTTAGACTCGACTGAAGTGACTTAGTAGCAGCAGTAGCAGTGGCAGCCATTCTATCTTCCATAGTGGCTATATTAATTTACATTCCCACCAACAGTGGAAGAGCATTCCCTTTTCTCCACACCCTCTCCAACATTTATTGTTTGTAGAATTTTTGATGACTGCCATTCTGAATGGTATGAGGTGATATCTCATTGTGGTTTTGATTTGCATTTCTCTAATAATGAGCAATGTTGAGCATCTTTTCATGTGTTTGTTAGCCATGTGTATGTCTTCTTTGGAGAAATGTCTGTTTAGGTCTTTTTCCCATTTTTTGACTGAGTTGTTTGTTTTTCTGGCATTGAGCTGTATGAGCTGCTTGTATATTTTGGAAATTAATCCTTTGTCTGTTGTTTCATTTGCTATTATTTTCTCCCATTCTGAAGGTTGTCTTTTCACCTGGCTTACAGTTTCCTTTGCTGTGTAAAAACTTTTAAATTTGATCAGGTCCCAACTATTTACTTTTGTTTTTATTTCCGTTACTCTAGGAGTTGGGTCATAGAGGATCTTGCTTAGATTTATGTCATCGAGTGTTCAGTCTATGTTTTCCTGTAACAGTTTTATAGTTTCTGGTCTTACATTTAGGTCTTTCATCCATTTTGAGTTTATCTTTTTGTATAGTTTTAGGAAGTGTTCAATTTCATTCTTTTACATGTAGCTTTCCAGTTTTCCCAGCACCATTTATTGAAGAGGCTGTCTTTGCCCCATTGTATGTTCTTCCCTTCTTTGTCAAAAATAAAGGTACCCACAGGTGTATGGGTTTATTTCTAGGCCTTCTATCTTGTTCCATTGGTCTATATTTCCATTGGTCTATATTTGTTTTTGTGCCAGTACCATACTGTCTTGATGACTGTATCTTTGTAGTATAATCTGAAGTCAGGAAGGTTTATTCCTCCAGTTCCATTCTTCTTTCTCAAGACTGCTTTAGCTCTTCAGGGTCTTTTATGTTTCCAAATGAATTGTGAAATTTTTTCTTCTAATTCTGTGAAAAATGCCATTGGTAATTTGATAGGGATCACATTGAATCTGTAGATTGCCTTTGGTAGTATAGTCATCTTCACAATATTGATTCTTCCTACCCAGGAACATGGAATATCCCTCCATCTATTTATGTCATCCTTGATTTCTTTCATCAGTCTTATAATTTTCTGTGTACAGTTCTTTTGTCTCCTTAGGTAAGTTTATTCCTAGATATTTAATTCTTTTTGTTGAAGTGGTGAATGAGATTGATTCCTTAATTTCTCTTTCTGATTTTTCATTGTTAGTATATAGAAATGCAAGTGATTTCTGTGTATTGATTTTGTATCCTGAAACTTTGCTAAATTCGCTGATCAGCTCTAGCAATTTTTTGATACTATCTTTAGGGTTTTCTGTGTGTAGTATCATGTCACCTGCAAACAGTGAGAGCATTGCTTCTTCTTTTATGATCTGGATTTCTTTTATTTCTTTTTCTTCTCTGATTGCTGTAAATAGGACTTCCAGAACTATGTTGAATAATATTGGTGGCAGTGGACACCCTTGTCTTGTTCCTGATCTTAGGGGGAATGTTTTCAGTTTTTCACCACTGAGAATAATGTTTGTTGTAGGTTTATCATATATGGCCTTTACTATGTTGAGGTAGTTTCCTTTTATGTTCATTTTTTGAAGAGTTTTAATCATAAATGGGTGCTGAATTTTGTCAAGGGCGTTTTCTGCATCTATTGAGATTGTCAAATGGTTTTTATTTTTCAATTTGTTAATATGGTGTATCACATTGATTGATTTGCATATATTGAAGAATCCTTGCATTCCTGGAATAAACCCAAGTTGATCATGGTGTATGAGCTTTTTGATATGTTGCTGAATTCTGCTTGCTAAAATTTTGTTGAGGATTTTTGCATTCATCAGTGATATTGGCCTGTAGTTTTCTTTATTTGTATTGTCTTTGTCTGGGTTTGGTATCAGGGTGATGGTGGCCTCGTAGAATGAGTTTGGAAGTGTTCCTTTCACTGTAATTTTTTGAAAGAGTTTTAGAGGGATAGTCAATAGCTCTTCTCTAAACGTTTGATAGAATTCTCCTGTGAAGCCATCTGACTCTGGGATTTTGTTTTCTGGGAGATTTTTGATCACAGCTTCAATTTCAGTGCTTGTAACTGGGTTGCTCAGAATTTCTATTTCTTCCTGGTTCAGTCTTGAAAGATTGAACTTTTCTAAGAGTTTATTTATTTCTTCCAGGTTATCCTTTTTTTTTTTTCTTTTTTTTTTGCCATGTAGTTGTTCATAGTCATCTCTTATAATCCTTTGTATTTCTGCATTGTCTGTTGTAACCTCTCCTTTTTCATTTCTAATTTTGTTGATTTGATTCTTCTCTCTTTTTTTCTTGATGAAGCTGGCTAAAAGCTTGTTAATTTTGCTTATCTTCTCAAAGAATCAGCTTTTAGTTTCATTAATCTTGACTATTGTTTCTTTCATTTCTTTTTCATTTATTTCTGCTCAGACCTTTATGATCTCTTTCCTTGTACTAATTTTTTTGTTGTTGTTCTTTTTCTAGCTGTTTCAGGTGTAAAGTTAGGTTGTCTATTCGAGTTGGACATGACTGAACAACTGAACTGAATTGAGAGTTTTAAATTTCAGTAACTGTGTTGTTTGCCTCTGTATGTTTATTCTTTAGCTCTTCTAGGTCTTTGTTAATTGATTCTTGCATTTTCTCCATTTTGTTTTCAAGTTTTGATCGTCTTTACTATCATTATTCTGAGTTCTTTTTCAGGTTGTTTGCCTATTTTCTCTTCATTTATTTGGACTTCTGTGTTTCTAGTTAGTTGCTTCATTTGTGCAGTATTTCTCTGCCTTTTCATTCTTCTTCTTCTTTTTTTTTTTTAAACTTATTGTGTTTGAGGTCTCCTTTACCCAGGCTTCAAGGTTGAATTCTTTCTTCCTTTTGGTTTCTGCCCTCCTAAGGCTGGTCCAGTGGTTTGTGTAAGCTTGGTATAGGGTGAGATTTGTTCTGAGTTTTTGTTTGTTTGCTTTGTTTTTCCTCTGATGGGCAAGGCTGAGTGAGGTGGTAATCCTGTCTGCTGATTGGGTTTGTAATTTTGTTTGTTGTTTAGATGAGGTTTCCTGTGCACAGGGTGCTACTAGTGATTGGGTGATTCAAGTGTTGTATTCAGGTGGTTTCCTTTGTGTGAGTTCTCACTATTTGATGCTCTCTAGGGTTAGTTCTCTGTTGGTCTAGGGTCTTAGAGTCAGTGCTCCCACTCCAAAGGCTCAGGGCTTGATCTCCAGATGGAAGCTGTCCAGACCTTAGTGGCCATCCCCACCGCCAGTTTTGAGTTCCCTGCAAAAGGGTAGCAGGACTTGATGGCTCCTGGATCTTGCAGCCAGATCTGCTCATTCTCCCTCTTGACTTTGCGGCACCCTCTTGGGGTGCTTCGATGACAGCCCTCGGGCAACTGAAGTTGGCTGGAACCAGCTCAGTTCAGCACTACTGGCATGGGACTCAGCCCACTGAACAGGGTCCTCCCCACCTGGTGCCAAGTGGCTCACGGCTGCTAGGGATGCACAGGAAATGCCTAGATGGATTCTTTATCATTGAGCCACCAGGGACATAAGACATATATATTTTTATGGTTACTGAAGTAAAAATAAAATATTTTCTATTATTATTCAACATTGAATTAGAAGCATTTTTCCATATTGCTACAGTTTTTGTAATTTTAATTTGAATGCCTGCATGATATTCTTTTGTTTTGTTCTACCTTAAATCACTAAATCATTCCTATAGTTTTGGACATGTACAACCACCCCACTTTATAAATGAAGAAACTGAGACCAGGACAAGTACTTCATGCTTTGAATCTCTGTGAGTCCTTTCTCTTTGTCATGCTGTAGTTTTCATAGGGAAGATGAGAGGTATTATTTGCAAAAAGTTCTTTGAGGTTATTTTTTTTAATGCTGGTGCATCATTTGGTATTTGTAAAAGATTAGATGCTAATAAAAAAATAAGATAACTGCTGAAAATTTAGAGGACTGGTCAACAGACAAGGGAACAGGGGTCATCTTTTCCTTTGATGCAATAGTAGCTTCTTTTGCTGTGTTGGGTAGATCCCCTGTAGAATTTGTATTCTCACATATCCATATGAATGGGCAGCATGAACTTGCTTTATGCTTCAAATATTTATGCCAGTAGCAGGTTTCTGAAGAATTGAAATAAATGTGGTTAAGGCTGATATAGGTGGAAGCTGGCAGACTATATCTGCCAACTGGAAACTGTCTTGTTAGAGTGTGCCTTGGAGAAAGAGAACACTACCATTTTTGGAGAGGAGGGTATTGAGAACTTCAGTATGGAGTTACTGATAGGAGGTAGGGGAGGCCTAACAGACATCTCAAAAACTAGAATATTTGTGCTGGACGAGACATTAGAGACCACTTTCAACTCATCAAGTACCCATTAAAATAGCAGGAATTGAACTAAAACTTAGATATCATAATGTCAAGTTGAGCGTATTGTACCTCACAGAATGATTCCAGTGACAAATTTTCCTCCTTCAGTTACTACAAACTTTTCACATATGGAAACAATTTTAATTTCTTTTAAAAACTCTGATAACTCTATTTGTATTTCCAGATACTAGAAAAATATATATGGCTATGATCCTCCTCCATATGCTGGAGATGAAGTAACTCTTCCAAATTGAAGAGTCTGTGATTAGAATCTTTAGCTTTGTTTCAGTATGTATTGAAATATATGTTTTAGAATGTAGATACTATAAATAGACTAGCAGTGGACTCATTCAGAAACACCTCTCTAAACCACATTTCTAGAAACAGTGAGATAATTGAGTCAGAGTTGAAGGAACAGGTAGACAAGAGCTGAATGCTGGAGGAAAAGGAGTAGAAAACTCTGAGGCAACTTCCCCTCCTAGGATCTCAAAGATTATGTGCAAGTAAAACAGTAGAAACATACGATTTTAGTTTTAAGATTACTACCAGAAAGCATGTTATCTCACATTTTTACTTTATAGATTGAAAAACTGAAATTTAGAAAGACTTGGCCAGATTTTCAGGGCTTTTCATTGAAAACATGTCCATGCTTTCATCTCTAAAGCCAGTGTTTTTTGTCAACCAATGCAATAATTATTGTGTTGCTACTGTTGCCACGAAATAGGGTGAGTGTCAATGTCCACAAAAGAAGACATGGGGATCATGTTACTATCCTTAAGACTACCAAGTAGGGTTACATAAAGAAATGCAGTATAGACTTCAAGAGCTTGATTGTGGCTTTCAGTTGGAAAGTCAGAGCAAAATTCACAGAAGACTAGTTCAGAAGAAGTGAATTTTGTGAAGGTGAGGCCTGAGCTAGCCTCTAAAGGATTGAACTTGAAATAGGTGGTAGTCGAAGGAGGGTACATTTCAGGCAGTAAGTACTAACACTGCCACAGGAAGAACCTGTTACTGTGGAGAACATCCACTCCATTCTTTACATGTTTTAATATTCTCATTCTGATCCATGTAAATAACATTGAGTAAGTTACATAACCACTCTTGTCCTCTTTCTTTAGCAGTAAGGAGGAGTGAATAACAAAGCAGGGCTTCCTGTTATAGAGAAACCAGGAGGCATCGTGAATATGAAGCCGTATAAAGGATTTTATTCACATAAAGGGGAAGGAGAATATGCTCCACAAAATTCTACAGCCAGAATTTCAAAGCATCATTGTTGCCTAATGATGGTTTTAGCTTTGCCCTTGGTGGATATATAGTTGGAGTTTTGCAACTGAAAAATATCTTTGTTATGTTTTGCCTGGATCAAAGCACACATAAAGCCTGATTGAATGGAAAAAAAGGCAAAAGCTGCAGGTGAGAGCCTCAGCATGACGACAGGTGGCCCTCAGGATTTTGCTAATGTCTTATATGGCTGCACTGTTCTGAAACCTTTGTAAGCAGACTGAAAAATTCAACTACACACACACACACACACACACAGAGACGCATATGTGTCTATATTTATCTGTCCAGAATTTGTGCTCCTGCCTTTCTGGAGGTCAGAGTTACTACAGAAGGAAAGAACAACACTTTCAGCCTTTCTTTCCAAGTGTGTGAGGCTGTATCCCCAAAGAAGAGATATTTGTGAGAAGAAAAGTGGAGCTGCAGAATGTTGGAAGACTGTAAGAGAGAATAAAGTTACAGAAACGTGGTTAAATAAGAACTAGCCTCTGTAGCACAATCCAGGTTTTTCAGTCTTAGGTATACAATGGACTCCCTGAAATAAGGAAATTTTATGAACAGATGGAAACACCTTATAATAAACTGTTTGCCCAAAAATGAGATTATTAATGAGATCCAGAGAAATCTTTATTTAAAAAGAGTGAGATTGGTGTTTCTGTTAATACTGGGTGGAGAGACCTCTTCCTGCTCTATGCTGTGGTTTTTAATGACACCTGTATACACGGAAGACTTATCTTTTATCATGATTCCAGACAAAATGAAAGCAAGAACTGTTACCATTAGTTCTGTAAATTCCAACCAAACCTGGATAAATCATATTGTGAGTAAATCCTCTTGATGCTTACTTGTACTTCTAGTGTTATTGACATGGTTTTCTTTAAAGAACTGTGTCCAGTTCTTATCTTTGACTTCCTAAACCATGTCCTTACCTTCCTTGCCAATTATCTTAAGATCTTCTAGCAATATCATATTGGGTTTTTCCTGCTTAAAGGACAATTTTGGGGTGTCCCCAAATCCCTTCGCTATTAATACATTTGGGCTATGTGTAATAAGACAGATGGAAAAATAGCTAGTTCAGTTTAGAAAAGATACATACATGACTGAGCTCCAAAATTCAAACATACACACACACACACACACACACACACACATTCCCCCAAACCCCCCAAACCCTCCCTAATTTGGATATTTTTTTCCCCCACTGTAATGACTATACAGTTAAATTCAACTGCATTGTAAGCTTCTGAGGATTAGTAAGATTTTCCTATGCTTTCATTTTATTTCTATCCCCTCTCCAATATGTAGCATAAAGTATTGTCCTTAAAAAAGGTTTAATAAATATAGATTAAATGATTATTTATTTAACAAATTGACTGGCTTATCAATATGCCATGGACAGTTTGACTTCTGAGACTAGTTGGGCAATTTCACTGGAGATACAGGGAGGTTTTCAGGGACCATGTCATATTTATCATCATCTCCCTTGTGTTGGTTAACCTCATGTTCCACTCAGTGCTCCCTGTAGGTTGATGCTCCATTTCTGTTTATTGAATAAAAATTAGTTTCTATTGTTGAGCAATAGCTCCTCAATTAAGTTCTATTATGAGAACTTGTACCACCATATTAAATTTAAAAAGAACACAAAATTGCTGCCATATGACCTGGCCTTTCCGTATTGAGAATCTAATATAATAATAGAGGGTTATTTCCTTGATTGCGTAGCATCTCTCTAGCCAGTTTCTCATTGTTACATGCATGGCAAGCTTCTTAGAGTTAAAAGGTTCTCGCTTATCTGGGAGGAAAGAAATGAAAACCACTTACCTGGTCAACGTTATTTCATAGGGTGCTGGGGAATAAATCAAGCTTGGCATGACCTTCATTGAAATTTCAGATTTATTTACAGAGGTTTGTGCTGATCGCTTTATCTACTGGAGGCTCCGTTTCCCCTTGGTGACTCATAAGTAATGTGGTCCACGCAAACCCGTGTAAATAGAGCTAATATTTCAAGGGAAGTCATGCTATATACTCTTCCCCTGAGAATAGATGATGGCTGACTACTAGGCTGATATGAATTGATCTCTGTGAGAGAGAAGAGGGATTGTGTGGCCCAAAGGGCAGTATCCAGAGTTCATGAATTCTAAGAGGGGCTAAGGTGCACTGGATCAAAATGTGTTCATGTGGTGTGTTTCTACTTATGAGCAAAAATCAACAACAGAAAACAAAATAACTCACTCAAATCAAGTCTACAAAAGTTATCATTGATTTTTCTAAATTTATTTGTGCATATTTTTTTTCTTTGAGCTGCTAAATCCAGTGGTCTCCAAAGAAGAGTTTGGACCCACAAGTAAATATATCTTTAAGCTGGTTGCCTCTATTAATTTCACTTCCTTTTTTTGTTTATCCCAGTTTCAGTCCCTTACTACACCTCTTTCTTGCCTTCTAATATACTTTTCTGGGATTTCTTGAGCTTATGAAGCTCGTTTGGCCCAATTCTACTTAGGCTTCTATTCTACTTAGGCCTCTGCAGTCAGCAGCCCTCATTTATAGCTCAGAGACTTTCCCACACATATTCAGAGAAACCAACCCACCTACCTGCACTACAGAGTGAAATGTAAGGCTTCTGCAAAATAGGAACAAGATTTTCTTCATAAAACATTTGCATAAAATGTAAACTGCTGTGCTCTAGGTTTCTTATCTCTGCTTTATGATATATGATTGTATTAAACCTTTTAAATGTTATTGTTTAGGAAGTCTAGAAGGGAGTTAGATAAGTATATTAGAATCAATCAAGAAGTAGCAAATTTAGGGCATTCTATGGCCTCAGTGTATTGTTGCTCACTATATGGGATAAAGAACTTGTGAACTTACAATGGGTTTGAGAGAACAAGACTCTGAGAACAAACCCTGAAAGATGCAAGTCTATAAAATTAGCTGTGTGGTACAGATTTAAGTGACATTCTAAATACATATGTGGTCATGCCCCTCTCCTTAAAATCATGAGCTTTTTGAGGGCAAATACTGTGTTTTAGTCACTGTGAATTCCTGGTGCCTAGCACCAGAATTTTTTATGGGTGCTTTAAGGTGAGTAAATTCTCAGCAGGTGGCTGCATGATCTCCTAAATGAGTAAAGAATGCAGCCACCTCATGAGAACTGAGAGCTCAAAATAGAACCTTCACACCGAGATATCCTCCCCTCATCCTGCTCCTGTAGCAAGAGAATCTACTCAGACTTCTTGGGGCTAAGGTTGGTATGATCCTGATCCTGCGACCCATGCAAAATACTTACCCTTACTTTGTTCATGGTATCTTGTATCATCATTACCTTCACCATGAGGTGGCCAAAGTATTGGAGTTTCAGCTTCGACATCAGTCCTTCCAATGAACATCCAGGACTGATCTCCTTTAGGATGGACTGGTTGGATCTCCTTGCAGTCCAAGGGACTGTTTCCACTGTTTCCCCATCTATTTGCCATGAAGTGATGGACCAGATGCCATGATCTTAGTTCTGAATGTCGAGCTTTAAGCCAACTTTTTCACCCTTCACTTTCTCTTTCATCAAGAGGCTTTTTAGTTCTTCTTCACTTTCTGCCATAAGGGTGGTGTCATCTGCATATCCGAGGTTATTGATATTTCTCCCGGCAATCTTGATTCCAGCTTGTGCTTCTTCCAGCCCAGCGTTTCTCATGATGTACTCTGCATATAAGTTAAATAAGCAGGGTGACAATATATAGCCTTGACATACTCCTTTCCCTGTTTGGAACCAGTCTGTTGTTCCATGTCCAGTTCTAACTTTTGCTTCCCGACCTGCATACAGGTTTCTCAAGAGGCAGATCAGGTGGTCTGGTATTCCCATCTCTTTCAGAATAAATAACAGGGAGGGAACACAGCTCCACCCATCAACAGAAAATTGGATTAAAGATTTACTGAGCATGGCTCCACCCATCAGAACAAGACCCAGTTTCCCCCTCAGTCAGTCTCTCCCAACAGGAAGCTTCCATAAGCCTCTTATCCATCTTCATCAGAGGGTAGACAGACTGAAAACCACAATCACAGAAAACTAACCAATCTGATCACATGGACCACAGCCATGTCTAACTCAATGAAACTATGAGCCAAACCGTGTAGGGCCACCCAAGACAGATGGGTCATGGTGGAGGCTTCTGACACAACGTGGTCCACTGGAGAAAAGTGAAGTTGTTCAATCACATCCAACTCTTTGCAACCCCATGGACCATAGTCTAACAGGCTCCTCCATCCATGGAATTTTCCAGGCAAGACTACTGGAGTGGGTTGCCATTTCCTTCTCCAGGGGATCTTCTCAACCCAGGGTTCGAACCCATGTCTCCTGCATTGCAGGCAGACGCTTTACCATCTGAGCCTGGAGAAGGGAATGGCAAACCACTTCAGCATTCTTGCCTTGATAACTCCATGAACAGTATGAAAAGACAGAGGCAAGAAGAAGCACAATCCTGCTAGAATGAAAACCACATCACAGAAAGTTAATCAGAATGAAAAAGCATAAGGTGATATCCTAGATGAAGGGACAAGATAAAACCCTTGAAAAACAACTATATAAAGTGGAGATAGGCAACCTTCCAGAAAAAGAATTCAGAATAGTGATAGTGAAGATGATCCAGGATCTCTGTAAAAGAATGGAGAAGATGCAAGAAATGTTTACCAAGATCTAGAAGAACTAAAGAACAAACAAGCAGAGATTAACAATGCACTAGAAGAAATCAATAACAGATTAACTGAAGCAGAAGAATGGATAAGTGACCTGGAATGGTGAAAATCACTGCCACAGAACAGAATATAGAAAAAAGAATGAAAAAACAAATGAGTAAAGCTCAAGAGACCACTGGGACAACACTAAGCACACCAACCTTCCCATTATAGGGGCCCCAGAAGGAAAAGAGAGAGAGAAAGGACCTCCTAAAATATTTGAAGAGATAATAGTTGAAAACTTCCCTAAGGTGGGAAAGGAAACAATCAACCAAGTCCAGGAAGTGCAGAGAGTCCCAGGCAGGATAAACCCAAGGAGGAACACATCAAGACACATAGTGATCAAATGGGCAAAAATTAAAGACAAAGATAAAATATTAAAAGCAACAAGGGAAAAACAATAAATAACATGCAAGGGAACTCCCGTAAGGCTACCAGCTGATTTCTCTACAAAAACTCCACAAGCCAGAAGGGAATGGTATGGTATATTTAAAATGATGAAAGGGAAGAACCTGCAACCAAGAGCACTCTACCCAGCAATATGTTCAGATTTGATGGAGAACAAAAGTTAAGAGAAGCAAAAGTTAAGAGAATTTGGCAGACAAGCAAAAGTTAAGAGAATATGGCACCACCAAATCAGCTTTACAATAAGTATTAAAGAAACTTCTCTAGGCAGGAAACACAAGAGAAGGAAAAGACCAACACAAAATAAACCCAAAGCAATTAAGAAAATGGTAACAGGATCATACATATTGATAATTACATTAAATGTAAATGGTTTAAATGCACCAACCAAAAGATATAGACTGGTTAGGTAAATGAAACGATGTGACTGTATGCACTTCCACTTACCACATCATTCAGCTTAAAAAAATTGTGTGTAATTATTTTATATTGTTAGGTTGATCATATTTCCATTATGGCTTGCAACCGTAATTACCTTTATTTTTTATCTGGTTATTGATTATGAAATCTGATAAACATCTTTTACTATTGTGGTTATGTAAATGTTATTTGCTTAATTCCATTGTATTATGATTGGTCAACAGGAAATAATAGAATTCTTTATCACTAAAACTATCAGTTAATAGAAAAATCTGTAATCAATTTTTAAAATCCAGATGCATATCAGAATTATCTTGAAATTTTTTGAAAAATACAAATACCAAGGTATTGCTCTTTTCTCCAAAGCTTCAGATGTGTTTCTCATGAGCATCCATGTTTAAAAACAACTGGACTGCTTAATTATTTTTCACTTCTATCTAGTTCATTTTACTTTTTCTATTTCATATTCGGTGCTCCCATTTCATTTAGTTTATGCTTTCCAATTTCTCCACCTCTTCATTGTTCTTTCTCAACCCTTTATCAAGCACAGTAGAAAATCTTTGTGCACACATATGTATATAAATAGTATATAGACTAAAATATATATTTTAGAAAACATAAATTTTTGCCTAAAAAAATTATGGCATTTGATTCCACTTGTTTTACTTAATAGGAATAGAATGCTAGATTTCTAATTTATATTCACTCAAAGCTTTGATATAGTTCCACATGTTTTGGCACCTAATATTACTGCTAAAAGACTAGAAAGTTTATTCTCTTAGTTCTTTAAAAATAAATTTGAATGAGGTTTGAAACTTCTAATCCAATTTTGAGAATACAAAGAAATTTATGTCGTAAAAAAAAAAAAGAAAAATGGAAGTTATTAACAATGTGTGATATAGCATTTTTAACTAAAGCATAGATTTTATTCAAATTTCACAAAATTTTATGCTTGTGTCCATTATTTGTTTTCATACCTTATTCAAGATTCCACATTGTATTTAGTTGCATTGAGTTTCTGCCATTTTTATTTGAAAATATATGTTTTCCTTGTTATGACTTCTTAAATATACTCATCATTGAAAAGTGGACATTTATTTCTAACATCATTCCACAGTGATAAGAGGACCACACCTATTATTTCAGTACTTTCAGACCATGACATTTTTGCACCTTGTTTTTTTTACCATCCCTGGATATGTTCCAATGTCTCCTAGTTCATAGTCTATGGGAACTTGAATAGAATTTGTAACCTATGTTGTATGAAAATTATATAAATCATAATTATGTTGAATTGGTTAAATAAGAAGGAAATTTAAGCAAGTAAATGGTGAAAGATTTCTTGATATTTTAGCATGCACAGTAATTACTATTCAAAATATTTTCTTTTTTGGTATATGATTTCTTCTTTGATATGTGGGCTCAGAAGTGTGTTGCTGACTGTCCAAAAACTGGGCAATTTTTCAGGCTTTTTATTGATTTCTAGGTAAATGCTGTTGTGATCAGAGACCACATGTTGTGCAATTTCAATTACTGGAAAGTTATTGAGATTTTTATGGACCCAAATATGGCCTGTCTTGTTGTGCTTTCTGTGAGCATTTTTTGGTGATGTTTTAATAAATGTCAATTTAAGCCAAACCATAAAAAATGAAAAAAAAATTAGTAAGGAAAACAGAAGAGAGCACGCACGTAATTACAATGGGGTAAGCAATGTGAGAGAGCTGCTGTCTTAAATAGCAGGAAAGAGGGAAGAAGATACTAAGTAGGATTATTTCTTGACTGACTAAAAATTAGTACAGGTACCTTTGGCAACAGTTTACCTGTCTGCCTTTCACACCTTACCCACCTCTGCTTTTTCTGTCCTCTTATTGCTTCTCAAAGTACTCTGTACCTACACTGCTCTGTCATGTGGTAGGCAGCAGAGAGGAGACTGCAAGAAGATGGGATGGATGGTCATTTTAGATGAAGCTCCTGTCATGTCCTTTATCCACCTGTCACTAGAAATGAGAAATGTGCATAAATCATAACACATTAGAGACCTTCTGTATTAGGTGTCCCTCCACCCTAATATTACAGACTAGGTAATGCACATGAAAAAGCAAGTGCATTTTCAAGCTCACAGAGTGTGTCATCTGTGGGACCAGGGCTAGCACGTGGTTTCCTGTCTCCCTGTAATTCATATCCCTTTACGCTGTACCCCAGTGATTCATGAAATAGAGAGGCAGTGGGCTCTGTTCATGGTTTTTTATTCAGGGGACAGATTGTTCCCTCCCTCTAAAACTTCATCCCCCAGCCTCCACTTAGAAGATTTCTCTTCATCCCCTAAAACTAAGGTAAAATATGACTTCTACATGGGAAGTCCTCCCTTAGTTCCAGATTGCCTGCCATACTGTTCAATAAAGCCCTGCCCTTCTTCAATACTCACTGTACTTTCAATTACTTGCTACTGTCCGTTCTCCTTGTCCAACCATGAGCTTCATGAGGGCCCAGGGCCTGACACATAGTTTTTCAATGGATATGTGTTGGTTGAATGAATGAATATGTATTGAGCGCTGAGGTAGGCCTGTGTGTTTCACTTTCACAGAGACACGTGCACATGACGTACAGCTTATTGTGTTATTCAAGCTTTTGTTGTTGTTGTGGCTTTGTTGTTACAGCACCTCTGACTAACTAAAAAAACAAGTAAAATTTGGTGGAAAGCTATTGCTAACTCACAGAGAAAGTTGAGAACTCGGAAGATGATGGGAAGTGAGACAACTCTGAGGAGCAGGAATGCTAATGACTGGAACAGCTCATAGCAGGTAGAGCTAGGCCAGTGGCTACAGCCATCATCAGGAAATTGCTACACTTAAAATCTCCGTCACTGTGAAAAAGTTGCATGTGTCAGGGAAGGAGCACCCAATTAGCACAGTCTGCTCCTTGGCCCACTGGGAAAATACACATTTCACAAAAGAAAATTCTGTTAGGGAAGAGGATTGAATAAAGGGTGACGAGAGAGAAAAACAAAAGAAGACACATGTCTGCTCCATACATACCTTCATGAACTGCCCCAAGTCTGTCCATGATTTTACAGAGGGGGTACCATACTCCCCCAGCACCTGGGTACCTCTCAGACAAGGTGCGGTTTTGTCAAGAGTCTGCCTTCCCAGAGTGTGTGAGCTCTTAAATCCTGACAGATAAGTTGGGGCAATAAATGTGTGAGTAGTGAATGAAAACATGGATTATAAGTAGGTGAAGTGCAATCATCAGAGACAGTTCTCAGAGGAGAATCAGAGCCAGAGATGTCAGATGTGTATTAAGTCCTCAAATATTTCTCACAACAGCCCTGTAAAACAGGCAAGAAAATTATATTTTTTATGTTACTGATGAAGAAAATAGCCAGTGAGATTAAATGATTTATTCTGGGTCACACAACCAATTATTTGCAAAACTGGGATCAGAATATAGGTCACCAGTGCTCTACTCCAATGGTCGAGATAGTGGCTGAGTGATTTTTTTAAAAATTTTAATTCAAATGTTTGGTGATGGATGATAAGCCAAAGATGAGTATTGGATTGTGTAAGGGAACCAGAGAAACCTGAGAACACATGAAAATCATAAACAGTATGGAAATGAAATGACTGAGATATACCATATTTGTGGGTATGTGGGGTGTGAAAATGGGGTTAGAGAGCAGGCTGTGTGTTTAAAGCGGAACATTTGTGCAGAGGTGCTCTTGGAAACAGGACTCTGAGAAGGAGTAAAGACAGAACACTGGGGAGTCTTCTGAAAGTTCCATCCCTTTGCTCTAGTCCTTGACCATTAAGGTTTTTGGGTTGTTGTTGAATTAGTGTATTTTAAGGAATTACTATTGAAATGGATGCTTTTGCAGCAGCAGCAACAATAACAGGAAACCAATAATAGTTATTAAAAAGGAAACTTTGTGTTCTTGGATAAACAATCTATGGAAAGAGAATGTATGTTTATTAAATGCACATTCAAGATACTTTAGACTGAGTAATCATGTGGTGCACACTCTTTTTGCCATGGGATGAAAAGTCATTTACAGGATACTTGCACATACTCTGAATATGGACACAAGACCTTGATAGAAGACCAGTAAAGTTTCTAATATCTCCACACCATAGTTTGGGGTCCCTTGACTCTCCTGAATCAGGAAAAATGTGGGACATTATTCCTGTGGTCCATGTGGGTGGGCTACCTTATCCCTTTTTGTTATTTAGACAGTATCTACTATTGTGAAGGATAATGCTAGAACCCTGTCAACTCCCAGCTTCGCAGGTGAAACAGAACAGAAAGCATTCTACTTCAGTTTGTTTTCCAGACAACTCATTCTCAACTCCCCATTCTGGGTACAACTTGTCATCTGTAAGCATTATTTAAAAATTTAGATTCTTAGGATTAATCTTATGAAAATTAATCTACAGTGGAGAAGAATATAGCATGTGTAGAGTAGTGACTTCTTTGCTCTTTCCTAATTTCCACCTGAAACTCCAACATGAATATTTATTTTGGTAAATTAACTTCTGTAGATAAGAGAGAAAGGCGAAGAGCTAGGGAAAAAGTGAGGTCAATGCCTATTGTAAGCCCTAATCCTCAAAGGTGGGAAAAAAACAGTAAGCAAGGTATTCAAAAAATTAAAAGTAAAGCTACCTTATGACCCAGCAATCCCACAATCATGATTCTAAGTATTCATCCAGAGGAAATGAAATCTGGATCATGGAGAGACATCTGCACCTCTATGTTTACTGCTGCATTATTCACAATAGCCAGGATGTGGAAACAATCTAAGTGTCCATGGATGGATGAATGGACAAAGAAGATGTGAAACATCTACATATGTAATATAGATGTATATGTATTAGATGTATACATTAGATGCATACATGTATATTATATGTAGTATATAATACACACACAATCAATTCCTTTGTGACAAACAGGGGTGAATCTGGAAAGAATTATGCTCAGTAAAATAAGCCAAACACAGAAAGACAGATACAATATCCTCTTACTTATATGTGGGCTCTAAAAAATTCAGACTCATAAAAACAGGAAGTAGAATAGTAGCTGCTAGGGGCTGAGTGGTGGAGTTGATGTAGGTCAAACAGTACCAAGTTTCAGTTATGTGGGACAAATAAGTTCTGAAGATCTAAAGTACTGCATGGTGATTATAGTTTATAATACTATCTTCTTTACTTGAAATTTGCTAGGACAAATGTGTTCTTACTACAAAAAAAAAGTATGTGAGATGATAGAAGTGTTAATTAGTTTAATTGTGATACTCATTTCACAATGTATACATACATCAAAACATCAGGTTAAATATTTTGATTGTGCAAATACAATTTTCATTTGTCAAATATACCTCAATAAAGCTAGATAACGAAGAGCTGTCATCGAGAGAGCTCAAAGCCTTTACAAACAATAAATAATTAGGTCTCACAAAAGCCCTGAAGCAGGAACAGGAGAATTACACTGTACCCATTTTACAGTTGAATAATGGATCACCAAGGGCCGAGAGCTGGTCTTGGAAAAAGTCTTCTCTGAGGCCTCTGTGCATGACTGCTTCCTGCCACTTTGGGGGTTTCTCAACCTCCCACACACTGCACACACACTCCTTGGGAGAAGCTACCCTCCCTACCATCATCTTTACCCCGAGTCAGATACACTTTACCACGGATTTAAGCGTCTTTCCTCCATCTTTCATTTTCTATTTCTGACCATCGTCTCTTTTGCTTGCTCCTGTATTAAATGTCTTTGCTGCTTTGTCAGAATTATGGCATCTCTCATGTACTCTGCACTTCACAAATCGGTGTAGGCTTCTACTCCATTTGAAAAAGTTAATGAGTAAGTGTTTCTAGTTACCTCATATGTAGGTGGCAGCAGCCTTTTTCACAGCGGTTGTAAACTCAATCTAGCAACCTGCCGAGGAGAGTTTTGACTGTCAGGAAAACTAAAGATAACTTTTCTTAATGAAATTCTTTATTGTCATTTTATTTCAACTTCACTCTTATGTTGGGTAACTTGAAGGTCCTTTCATGTATCTGGAGGCAGAGACAGGACTCTGCTATATATCAGTATATATAAAGCAGTGGGCCAGAGTTCATGTGTAAAAAGAATGTTTCCTGTTGGGGTTTTGTTCAGTGTTGCTTTTAAGGAGGAGGTGACATAAAAGCTGGGCTTGGTTATATAGGTTGATGGAACAGGGCACGGGTCCTGAGAGGAATGGGATAAGATATGCAATGTGGCAGTAGGAGGTGGTTATGCACAGGAATATGTAGCACTTGGCAATTTTCAGAAACTTTCTATCTACACTATTTCATTTGGTATTTCTGACTTCTTAAGAAGTATGCATGACAGGTTTTATTACCCCATTTTACAGATGAGTGAGGAATGTGAGAGATAGTGTTTAGTTTATTTTTACAGATTAAGAGACCTTGGCTAGGGAGCCGTGTCCGGCATCAGGCAGGGAGAAGCAGTGGAAAGACCTGGGCAGGTCAGGCATCAGGAGATGGTGTTTCTCTTCCTGACTCTGGGAGGGGAGGAACAGCCAAGAATCCAGGAGGCAAAACTGGTCTATGCTCTGTCGAATGGGTCTCTGACTGAGCTAGTATTTTAACATTTCTCTGCTAGGCAATGAACTTTGCACAGGGCAACACACACAGTAGGAGTTTCATAAGTGGTTGTCAGTGGTGTGGATACAGCCCAACTGGCTCACAACAGGCCCACCATACCTAATTGCCTCAGAAAGGACTGGGAAGAGACTGAAAATGAAATTCTCATCAATAATAGAATCTGTTGTTTTTCCTTCTCTGCCCAGGGAGACTTTGGTTCCTCAGTTGCATTTCCAGTATTTTAAGATGAGAATAATTTTCACAGTGGCAGGTACAGCTGGTGAGATGCTGTTTTAATATGAAGGAAAATGCTAGAATAGAATTTAAGAATATTAAGAAGGGATTTGGTTTCTGACAGAAATATTAGCTGTAAAGGCCGGTATGAAGATTTTAGAGAAATTTAATTAAAATTTAATCTTCTTTCTAATTAAAGTTTCCTTTAATTAAACTTAAAATTAAATTTGCTTTAATTGGAGGAATTTAAAGGGTATTACCTTTTAAGTGTCAATCATTGGAAAGAAAAAAATTATGCTGCTTTGTCTAGTTTAAAAAGGGATTGGTATCAAATTTCCAGAAAAGTAATAAAAATACTATATTTAAATAGAAATCAGTACTCCTTGCTGTTTGGCTTCTCATTCTCCTAGTTCAGAAGTATTTGGTTTGAACTATGGTTTCCTTCTATGTGTGGGACCCCTGGAGAGGGTTGGGTTTAGACCATCAGGAGTCTTCATATAAGAGACTTGCATCTTTTTCTCCACTATTCAAGATCCCTGAGGAGCTGTCTCCCTTCTGACTGGATTGCTCTAAGCCTCCTTATGCCTATTTTGAAGCACCTTGCTCAATAGAAAATTCCAGAGAAATGGTTGTCTCCTGTCTTTCTTTGTGGCTCCAAGCCCCATTCATGTCCATTCCTTTCTCAAAGCCTTTTCATTTTTTTAAATAATATGTTTATTTTAATTGGAGGATAATTACTTTACAATATTGTGATGCTTTTCCATGTAATATATTCAAGCTCTTTCAAGTCACAGATATCACCACCTCCAAAAACTGAGGCTGAAACTGAGTTAATTCCTTCTGGGATGGCTTACACTGAATGATTTCACTGTTTCCAATGACAGCGTCTCTAAGAGTGGTGCTTCATTATCTCTTTACATCCTCATCTGTTACCGAATCCTTTATGTTAGCCAACACAACAGTGACTTTAGTTTAGCTCCTTATCTCATCCCCAGATGGATGTGCACAACAATTTCTAACAGGTTCTATCTGCTCCCTAGTCTCCCTCTGATCTATTCTGCCTGCTATTGCCAAACCATTGGTCTGAAAATACTGCTCCGTGACTCTCAAATAATCTCCGAAATTCTAACCCTGGCATTCAAGGGACTGCAAAGAGATCAAACCAGTCAATCCTAAAGAAAATCAATCCTGAGCATTCATTAGAAGGACTGATGCTGAAGCTGAAACTCCAATATTTTGGCCACCTGACGCGAAGAACTGACTACTTCGAAAAGACCCTGATGCTGGGAAAGATTGAAGGCAGCAGGAGAAGGGGATGACAGAGGATAAGATGGTTGGATGGCATCATCAACTTGAGGGACATGTGTTAGAGCAAGCTCCAGGTGCTGGTGATGGACAGGGAAGCCTGGTGTGCTGCAGTCCATGGGGTCACAAAGAATTGGACACGACTGAGCAACTGAACTGAATTAAACTGAATAGTGGGCTTAAGATTACCTTTTCCACATTCATCTCCCTCAACTTGACTTGGCTAATACACTTACTCTTGCTCTCGCCATACTAGTTACTCACTGCTCCTTAAACACACTAAACTTCTTGACTTCCATGCTTTGTCTGCACAAGTCATTTCAGCTTAGAATGTACTCTCTTCCTTCAAGATTCCAATGAATTTCAAGGAGTTCCAATGAAATTCCAAGGAATTCCAAAGAAATTCCAAGTCATCTAAAATCAGCCCCTTATCAATCTGCCCTGGAGTGATGGCTCATCCCTCTGTAGGCCTGCAATGTTTATCTGTGTATGAACATTCACATCCTTTATTCACATGTAGTCTGTATGTGACAATTTCTGAAACTTGGAAAGTGTTATCTTCTCATTTGATCACCAATGCCAGTGTGATGTTTGTGACAGAAGTTTTATTATTCATTTTCTTATCTGACCAATATGAGGCTCTGAAGTGTTTAGGCTTCATCAAGATCTTGTAGCTAGTGAACAATAGGGTGAGGATTAGAAGGTGAGGACGTTTCTCTTCTGGCTTATTTATATAGGTTTACTTCACCTTTTTCTCCAACTGTCAGGTTTACTGCAAAACTCAGTTTTGCTTGTTTGTTCAAATTAGTTTAAACAAAGACCTTTTAAGAACTCAGATTTAGAAACTACTGGGACTTGTTGAACTAGTTATAAAGATTAAGTGTTTGCTATTTTATTCAAAGTAAGTAAGACACAAATAAAGATCATCAAAGGAGTATAAATGACCAACTGCCTATTGACTTGTCGTCACTAATGTACAGATACACTCCCAAGGGTGAGCATCTTAGTTTTCTTTGTTATTTCTCCCTTTTCTCTCTCCCTTATTTCTTCCTTCCTTCTTTTGGAAAGAACTAGGGTAATTGCAGTAAAGACAAAGAGTGCTGCAGGAAAAAGAGTGCTGTGGTTAAAGCAGTAGATAAAATGGACTAGGCTTTTAGGATACAAAATTAGAATTCAGAGCTGATGCTTATATTTACCTTTGGATATTTTGAGCCAATAAGACTTGCTGTAGCTGTGAAGCATGGAGCAGGGTAGCCAGAGCACAGGTGCTGAGTTAGAGGTTCCACTGAAGTCTAGACAGGTGTATGGCGCAAGGTCCACGGAGTAGTTATTTGAGGGAGGAATTAGAGAATAGCATTGAAACATATATATTGCCATATGTGAAACAGATAGCCAGTCCAGGTTCGATGCGTGAGACAGGGCACTCAGGGCTGGTGCACTGGGACTACCCTGAGGGATGGGATGGGGAAGGAGGTGGGAGGGGGGCTCGGGATGGGGGACACATGTATACCCATGGTTGATTCATGTCAATGTATGGCAAAACACTACAATATTGTAAGGTAGTTCGCCTCCAATTAAAATATATAAATGAATTAAAAAAATAAATGTTAAAAAAATGCAATGGGGCTACTGTGTTCACTTCTCCCTTCAAAGGCAAATGCTGTCAGGCACTCACTTCTTGTGTAGATGCTGGAGCTTCGTCTCTGAATGCTGAGAACAACAGAACCTGCTCTCCTGCAATTGCCTAGACCAACGAATGGTCTCAGCCATGGACAACCATGGAGAGGTATGATCTGCAGGGATTAGCCACCATACTATGCAGGATAAGGCATGCTCCATATGAGTCAGCAATGAATCAATTCAACCAGATAGACTCTTTGAGGGGTACAATGTTACAAGCACATAAAACTGGTGGCTCCCTTGAGGTTATGATGAGTCCTAGAGTAGATAAGCTGCTTTTCTTGAATCTTAGAAGTTCTGGGGCCCAAAATGGCTTTGTTGCCCCTCAGTCAGTTGCCTTGCTATCCTGCTTCCTTTTGTGATCATACAATGAATGATCATTACAGAAAGCATCTGAGAATGTCTTTTTACAATCTTATAAACCAAGTTCCTAATTATGCCACTTTATGTCTCAAAGTCTTTCAGAGCTCTGGATATAGCACTTTTAAAATTGTTATACATTTCATGTAATAATAATTTTACCTGTCATGAAATATTCTTTTTGAAATTGTTTTTCAGCCACGTAAAAACACTAAAAAAATTTCTTCAATCAGCACCTCTACGAAAACACTTGGTGGTGAAATTTGGCCTGGGGCTTAAATGTACCAGTCCCATTCTCCTCTGAGATGACGTGGTCTTATCTCCCTGGGTCCTTCCATCCGCTAAGGATAACTCTTGTTTTCTCACCTCCACATCTTTATTGATGCTGGTCTCTCAAACTGAAAAATCTTATCTTGGTCCAGATTTGTCAAAATTCTGTCTAATATTACAAATCTACCTCAAATAGAGAATTGAGATGAAATTCCAGATTTCCTATTCTCATAGGAAATAGGAGGTCGTTAGGACTTTGAAATCAAACTGCCTGAGTCTGACTGCTTACTAACTCTGTCATCTTGGGCAACCTAATCTTATTAAGCTTCATCTGAAAAATGAAGATAATAACAGTTCTCAAATTACAGTTCATAGGGCTATTGTAAGAATAAAATATTGTGAGCAGATAAAGAGCTTAGCATAGTACCTGATGGAGATGAAGTAATCTGTTCATGTTAGCAGTTGTCAGTTCTCTGTCCTGGGTCCTGTACTAAATGCTGTACTATCCTTCTGCAGTTTAAAGAAACAGTTTTGCAGTGAGAACAAACAATGCAATAGCCTTTGTTTTGGCAAGTGTTTCCATTCTTACATGTACAGTCTAATCTTTTCCACTTGGTTTTTCAATAAAAGAACAAATTTATTTTTCCCTCTCTTGCCTATGCTTACCTCCACAAGGAAGTATAATTTTCTCTTTTCTATTTTTTCTTAATTTTAGGTTTTTTATATGTGGTGATAGAATTAATGTAGTTTCTTCCTTTAACAAAAATTTATTCTCTCAGAGTGTTATCCTACCATCCCATCTTGGTTTGAATACTAGAGTCATCAATTTATATCAAACCAGCTCTGGGAATAATGTTGGTTTATTAATTCCTTTTGTAGAGTATAGAAGCAGGATGGAGAAACACTGTGGAAAGAATTTATTTCCTTTCACTTTCCTTTTGATAGAGTGTAAAGAACATCAGATAATTAGGAGTAGGGAGGTTATATATATATACATATATGTGTATATATATATATATTTTAGACTCATTTTAAACCATGTCAGGTACAAGGTGAAAACCAGTTTCAATTTTGTGAATTCAAGTGTAGTTTTTCATAATCAAAGATATTTGCTTTCTATGGTTCCTTCATCTATCATTTCATTCATTCAGGGCCTTTAATGAACACTTAGAGATCACCTTACCTAGAATATCTAGGGGAAAGAAGATAAATGAGGGGCAGTCATAATTAACTCGAGTAGCTTCCAGGCCATGAGAGAGCGTAGCCAACCAAACAATGAGCTATCACAACAGACAGAGGGAGGTGCCCTCGGTTATGCACACAGCCATCTGTGTTTGGAGACAGAGTGCTGGACAGTGATGATTAAAGTCTTAATGATATTTAATGGGAAAGACTAGAGATCTCTTCAAGAAAATTAGAGATACCATGGGAACACTTCATGCAAAAATGGGCTCGATAAAGGACAGAAATGGTATGGACCTAACAGAAGCAGAAGATATTAAGAAGAGGTGGCAAGAATACACAGAAGAACTGTACAAAAAAGATCTTCATGACCCAGATAATCACGATGGTGTGATCACTCACCTAGAGCCAGACATCCTGGAATGTGAAGTCAAGTGGGCCTTAGAAAGCATCACTATGAACAAAGCTAGTGGAGGTGATGGAATTCCAGTTGAGCTATTTCAAATCCTGAAAAATGATGCTGTGAAAGTGCTGCACTCAATATGCCAGCAAATGTGGAAAACTCAGCAGTGGCCACAGGACTGGAAACGGTCAGTTTTCATTCCAATCCCAAAGAAAGGCAATGCCAAAGAATGCTCAAACTACCACACAATTGCACTCATCTCACACGCTAGTAAAGTAATGCTCAAAATTCTCCAAGCCAGGCTTCAGCAATACATGAATCGTGAACTTCCAGATGTTCAAGCTGGTTTTAGATAAGGCAGAGGAACCAGAGATCAAATTGCTAACATCCACCGGATCATCGAAAAAGCAAGAGAGTTCCAGAAAAACGTCTATTTCTGCTTTGTTGACTATGCCAAAGCCTTTGACTGTGTGGATACAATAAACTGTGGAAAATTCTGAAAGAGATGGGAATACCAGACCACCTGACCTGCCTCTTGAGAAACATGTATGCAGGTCAGGAAGCAACAGTTAGAAATGGACATGGAACAACAGACTGGTTCCAACTAGGAAAAGGAGTATGTCAAGGCTGTATATTGTCACCCTGCTTATTTAACTTATATGCAGAGTACATCATGAGAAACGCTGGTCTGGAGGAAGCACAAGCTGGAATCAAGATTTCCGGGAGAAATATCAATAACCTCGGATATGCAGATGACACTACCCTTATGGCAGAAAGTGAAGAAGAACTAAAGAGCCTCTTGATGAAAGTGAGAGAGGAGAGTGAAAAAGTTGGCTTAAAGCTCAACGTTCAGAAAACTAAGATCATGGCATCTGGTCCCATCACTTCATGGGAAATAGATGGGGAAACAGTGGAAACAGTGTCAGACTTTATTTTTTGGGGGCTCCAAAATCACTGCAGATGGTGACTGCAGCCATGAAATTAAAAGACACTTACTCCTTGGAAGGAAAGTTATGACCAACCTAGATAGCATATTTAAAAGCAGAGACATTACTTTGCTGACAAAGGTCTGTCTAGTCAAGGCATGGTTTTTCCAGTAGTCATATATGGATGTGAGAGTTGGACGGTGAGGAAAGCTGAGCGCCAAAGAATTGATGCTTTTGAACTGTGGTGTTGGAGAAGACTCTTGAGAGTCCCTTGGACTGCAAGGAGATCCAACCAGTCCATCCTAAAGGAGATCAGTCCTGGGTGTTCATTGGAAGGACTGATGTTGAAGCTGAAACTCCAATACTTTGGCCACCTCATGCAAAGAGTTGACTCATTGGAAAAGACCCTAATGCTGGGAAGGATTGGGGGCAGGAGGAGAAGGGGACGACAGAGGATGAGATGGCTGGATGGCATCACTGACTCGATGGGCATGGGTTTGGGTAAACTCCGGGAGTTGGTGATGGATAAGGAGGACTGGTGTGCTGCAATTCATGGGGTCGCAAAGAGTCAGACATGACTGAGTGACTGAACTGAACTGAGGAGAGATAAAAAGACATGCCCAGGAAATGGAACAGTGTGTGTGTGTGACGATGTGTGGCAGGTTTCAGAAAGAAAACAATGGTTTGTGAGACTAGAGGAATATAATGAGAGATGGGGCTGAGCAGTCCACATCCACCATCGTAAACCTCATGGCATCCTTACAAAGACCTAGCTATCTTTGAAGGAGGCGAGAGAACCCAATTAAAGATAATAATTATCTTTTCAATTTAGAAAATGTTCAGAAGACCTTATTTATAGAGCCAGATAAGGAAATACAAAAATTCCTGATTTATAATGGTAAATTATGGAAATTATCATCAGCAAAAGACAGTTTGTAAGAATGAAACACATAGTTGGTTTGAAAGGCATTGACATTATCTTTGACAAAGGAGGCAAGAATATACAGTGGAGAAAAGACAGCCTCTTCAATAAGGGGTGCTGGAAAAACTGGACAGCTACATGTAAAAGAATGAAACTAGAACAGTTCCTAACACCATACACAAAAATAAGCTCAAAATAGATTAAAGACTCAAGTGTAAGTCCAGAAACTATAAAGCTCTTAGAAGGAAACATGTGCAGTACACTCGGACATAAATGGCAGCAAGACCTCTTTGACCCGTCCCCTAGAGCAATGGAAACAAACTGAACATAAACAAATGGGAGCTAAATTAAATTTAAAAGCTTTTGCCTAGCAAAGGAAGCAACAAACAAGATGAAAAGACAAATCTCAGAATGGGAGAAAATAATTGGAAACAAAACAAGTGACAAAGGAATAATCTCCAAAGTGTATAAGCAGCTCATACAGCTCAATATCAGGAAAAACAAAAAGAAAACAACAACAACAAAACAGCCCAATCAAAAAATAGGCAGAAGACCTAAACAGAAACTTCTCCAAAGAAGGCATGGAGACGGCCAATAGACACGTGAAAAGATGCTCACCATCACTAATTATTAGAGAAATGCAAATCGAAACTACAATGAAGTATCACCTCACACCAGTCAGAATGGCCATCATCAAAAAATCTACAAACCATAAATGCTGGAGAGAATGTTGCAAAAAGGGAACCCTCTTGCACTGTTGGTGGGAAGGTAAACTGATTCAGCCACTATGGAGAATGGGTGATTTCTTAAAAAACTAGAAATAAAACTACCATATGACCCAAGAGCAGTCCCACTACTGGGCATATACTCTGAGGAAACCATTATTGAAAAAGACACACGTTCCCTCGTGTTCATTGCAGCACTATTTACAATAGCATGGACATGGAAGTAACCTAGATGTCCATCAACAGAAGCTGCAGTACATATATACATATATACATGTATACATATATGCATATATACAAAGGAACAATATTCAGCCATAAAAATGAACACATTTGAGTCAGTTCCAGTGAGGTGGGTGAACCTAGAGCCTGTTATAGAGTGTGAAGTCAGAAACAGGAAAACAAATATCTATATTAATGCATACTTATGGAATCAGAAAATTGGTATTGATAGACCTATTTGAAGGGAAGGAATGAAGACACAGATACAGAGAATGGACTTGTGGACACAGTTGGGGAAAGAAAGAGTAGAATGAATGGAGAAGTAGTATCGACATATATACACTATTATGTATAAAATAGACAGCTGGTGGAGAAGTTGCTATATAACACAGGAAACCCAGCCTGGTGCTCTGTGGTGACCTTGAGGGGTGGGAAGGGGGAGGGGAGGGAGACTCAAGAGGGAAGTGATATATGTATAATTATGGCTGATTTGTTTTGTTGTACAACAGAAACCAACACAGCATTGTAAAGCAATTTTCTTCCAATTAAGAAAGAAATTAAGAAAAAAAAAAAAGAAAGGCATTGACAAGTCATCTCATTCCCACTTCAACTCAAAGGATTGCTAAAGTTTAGAATAGAAAAAAAAGTCCTCTGATCCAGTATTTCCAAACATATTTTAATGTGCATGTGTGCTCAGTCATGTCCAACTTGTTGGAACCCCATGGAACACACTGGGCTTCTCTATTCGTGGCACTTTCCAGGCAAGAATACCAGAGTAGGTTGCCATTTCCTACTACAGGGAATTTTCCTGACCCAGGGACTGAACACAAGATTCCTGCTTCTTCTGCAATGGCAGGTGGATTCTTTGCCGCTGTGCCACCTAGGAGGCCCCTTATTAATGTGAGGATTCTTTAAAAATCATTATAAAATTTTCCAGTTTCTTTGCACAGTAGCTGTGCTCAATGATTAAAAACATAATTACAAAACACCATTATGAATTTAGTGACACCGTTAAATAAATCTGAATCTTATTTATCTCTCCATCTATAATATGTTAAAGAAAAATTGTCATAAATATGTGCGTGTAAAATGGATCATTTGTTCAGGCTCTAGTACCCACTAGATATGTGACTTGCCTTTCTTGAAGAGGAGAGTGAGTGTCCTCCTGTATCTCAGTCCTCTGTGCCTGTCACCTCCCTGAGTCCCATAACTGTCTTGTTGCCTAGCTGGCTTGTGGTAGAGTCAGGACAAGAACCCAGAAAGTTTTAGTTACATTTAGTTTTCACTGATCAGGCAAACTTGGATGGACACAGAAGAGAGCCAAGAGGTGAGTGCCCACTTTGAAGGAGTTTGTGACTTGATTACAGTTACTTATTGGGGGTATTCTTTCTATGGTATGTTCAAGCTTCATTTAGAAAAAGCAGAGGAACAAGAGATCACATTGCCAACATCCACTGGCTCTTAGAAAAAGCAAGAGAATTCCAGAAAAATATCTACTTCTGTTTTATTGACTACACGAAAGCCTTTGGCTGTGTGGATCATAAAAAATGGAAAATTCTTCAAGAGATGGGAATAACAGACCACCTGATCTGCCTCCTGAGAAATCTGTATACAGGTCAGGAAGCAACAGTTTAGAACCAGACATGGAACAACAGACTGGTTCCAAATTGGGAAAGGAGTATATCAAGGCTGTATACTGTCACCCTGCTTATTTAACTAATATGCAGAGTACGTCATGAGAAATGCTGGGCTGGATAAAGCACAAGCTGGAATCAAGATTGCTGGGAGAAATATCAATAACCTCAGATATGCAGATGACACCACCCTTATGGCAGGAAGCGAAGAGGAACTAAAGAGCCTCTTGTTGAAAGTGAAAGAGGAGGGTGAAAAAGCTGGCTTAAAACTCAACATTCAAAAAACTAAGATCATGGCATCTGGTCCCATTACTTCATGGCAAATAGATGGGGAAACAATGGAAACAGTGACAGACTTTATTTTCTTGGGCTCCAAAATCACTGCAGATGGTGATTGCAGCCATGAAATTATAAGCCGCTTGCTCCTTGGGAGAAAAACTATGACCAGCCTAGACAGCTTGTTAAAAAGCAAAGACATTACTTTGCTGACAAAGGTCCGTCTAGTCAATGCTGTGGTTTTTCCAGTAGTCATGTATGGATGTGAGAGTTGGACCATAAGGAAAGCTGAGGGTCGAAGAACTGATGCTTTTGAACTGTGGTGTTGGAGAAGACTCTTGAGAGTCCCTTGGACTGCAAGGATATCAAACCAGTCAATCCTAAAGGAAATAAGTCCTGAGTTTTCATTGGAAGGACTAATGCTGAAGCTGAAGCTCCAAAATTTTGACCACCTGAGGTGAAGAGCAGACTCATTTGGAAAGACTCTGATGCTGGGAAAGATTGAAGGCAGGAGGAGAAGGGGATGACAGAGGATAAGATGGTTGGATGGCATCATCGACTTGATGGACATGAGTTAGAGCAAGCTCCAGGAGCTGGTCATGGACAGGGAAACCTGGTGTGCTGCAGTCCATGGGGTCACAAAGAGTCAGACATGACTGAGCGACTGAACTGAACTGAACTTCTTGTGTATATTATCTTGTATTATCAGTTTGCTCTGTAAGGAATGAATATTAATAACATAAATTGGTGAATGGTAGAAACTTTGGTAAAAAGGCTTTGTGGTTTTTTTGAACCATGGAAACTGCAAGTATGACATTTCTGTTTACACACTTTTCATTCCACATCTTCTGTGCAAACTCTGTGCCCAAGACTAGCAACAGCTTTGCTCTGACTCATCACCAGTTCCTGCAAGGGGTGCTTGGGCAGTGACATTATTTTTCCTCACCAAGAAGCACTTTGAATGTTGCTATGTTGGGACTCAAGAAAGGCACAAGAGCAGTGATGAGTTGTCTTGATGTAATTGGGTGAATATTTTATGGACTACGAATAAACATTAAATGAAAGTTGATGAAAAGTCAGTTCTACTAAACAGTTATTGAATTAGCAAATTATGATGTGGTGAAAGTTGTATGTGACTAGATGCCTGAGGACCTAGACTTTCTTTTTGAATTTTCAGTTCCTTCTCCTAAACAGTGGTGTTAATTAAATAGTAAAGAGAGGGGTAACAGAATGAGACCAGTGGGGTGCAAATCCTAGCTTTTCTCCTTATTGGTTGCGTGGCCTTGTTCTTTGATGTCTCTGGGTATCAGTCTCCTCATCTGTAAAAGGTTGTACTTCATGTGTTTGCATCCCATGCTAGCTAACACAGAGAAAGCACTTAGCCCAAACCCACTGCACAGCCTTCAAAGAAATTAGCTATTACTATATGCTTTACAATAATAAACTTTGCATTCCCTGACCTTCAGAGCTGGAGCAACGGCATGGGGTGAGTTTGAATTCTGGTTCTGTCGCTTACTAACTGGGAGACTTTAGGTAAGTTTATTATTCTTTTTACTTTTCTTATTTCTCTAAGCTTCAGTCTCTTTTTCTGTAAAGTGTGAACAATAATACCTATTAGACTGTTCAGAAGATTAGATGAAATGATGACTCGCATTTCTTAACACCCTCTCTGAGAGACTTTCCATGGACAATGACTTATACTCATTTGAATTTATAGTAGTATTTGATGATTACACTTTGGGTGCATATTTTGATTCCCTACTATGTAGAAGATCCAACGCTGAAAGTTTTGAGGAATCAAGTGGTCTCTGTCCTCAGAAAACTTACTAGTTAGCTACAGAGGTCAGAAACACAAATCACTAATAATATACAAGTGAGATATATGTCATGGAAAAGATGATACAAGACAAGATACAGTTAACTGTCAGATGTCTTATAGGTTCAAATAAAGTCAAGACCTAGCAAGGACCTGTGATTCTGTAACAAACCAAGACTCTGTTATAGAAATGTATTTTTGGAAGATGGCAGCAAGCCATATTTTACCATCTCACAAGTTTCATTGAGTCCTCATCAAATGTACAGAAAAGTCAATAGTAGCTTTTCCTCTGGTCAAAGTCTAAGGACAGATGTCCAAACCGGGAAATCTGCTATTACCATGGGCTAACAAAATCTGGCCCTTTGTGTAGAATATCATACGGTTTATTTTGTGTGCTTTGCTGGGTTAGTTTTTGATGACTCCGTGGCTGCAGGTCTTACCATTTCCCCAGGGAAGTAATCCCTCAGTTTCATGGACTCTTGGTTAGAACTTTTCCCTTGCAATAGGGCTTGCTTACTTTCCTTCAATCCTTCATTTCATTGCTCTCTTGGGTGATATACAACTGTTTTCACCTCTTTCCGGGACTTTTACTATTTTCCACGGTTCCCTCTCTAGCCCTACCAACCGGTCTCCATAGCTTCGTGTGGGTGTTAGAATAAATGCTTCCAATTTAAATGCTAAATCTCTAGGATATTTTTCAAGACTGTGTGCTGGGAGAAGTGAGATGGGCGCAGGAGAGGGTGGTTGATTTAGAGCAGCTGATCGCAAGCCTGAGGTGGTGAATATCCACGTGTCTGGTGAACTGCCTGCCATGGTGCTTGGCTGGCAAGGAGGGAAGAAGTGGCAGGAGTCAACAAGAGACCAATTAAAGTCTGACCTCTTCGTCAGCGCAGGTCCTGGCTGTGGGGATCTGGGCCAGGCGGGTGGCCTCTAACTACCTCTCAACCTCTCATGGGTTCAGAAGCTTCTATTCTGAGGTTAGATGAAGGGGGGGTGGAGGGGCATGCTGGAAAGAGACAAAGGCTGGAGAAATGGTTTTCAATAATATGCACACCTCCCCCCAACCTCCGCCCACCCCTTAGAAGCAGAGGGTGAAGATGACTAAACCCTTCGGGGACAAAAGCAAGCAGAAGGTACCAGGAGGAAAAAATGTGGTGGAGCAAACTGGGCATTGCCAATTTATTTTAGGGAACAAGAAAGAAGAATTTTCAAGGATGGAGGGTGAGAAGCAAAAGTGAAAACAAATATACATCCTGCAAAGACTCACACCACACACAAAGACACAGGCAGACACATACACACAGACACTGTATTCAGGGGTTCTTAGGGGTTCCAAGCTGCAGGACTGACAAGTAAGTCCTTGTCTGAAGGCTCTGTCACCCAGAATCTATCAAACACATTTGCGAGAAGGCGTGTTTCTGGAATGGCAGTGTTAATGATTAAGGACTTTCTTGTTGAGTTTAGCTTTCCTGATGAACTGGTGTTATCATAATTAAATGCACAAGCCTCCCTCCTACCCTTCAAATTACCATTACATGAGATTTTTTTTTTTCTTCTCCTGTTTGCTTCAGTTGCTCCTGGCACCTCTCCCCTTGAACTCCTTCCTACGAGAAAAAATTCCACAGGATTCAGGATTTCTTTTTTCCTGAAAAGCTACCCTGTCTCCTTAGTCCTTGGATTGATGAGTATGCCATAGGGCTAGAGATCTCTCAGGCTGACCAGGTCACCAGGACTCTAAGGTGAATGAATATGGTGCCAGGTCACTACCAAACTTTCTGAAATCATATGATTTGATTCTCAGAGATTCAACCTCATTAATTAGACCTGCATTTTGACTCTATTAAGTAGGCATGTTATAGCATAAATTAGTGAGATGATTGAGGTTATAATTTTAAAACAGGGGCATTACCTCCTAGTTACTTCACTCTTCAGACTTATTTGAAAGTATTTTCCAGCGTGCTCCATTTGACCGAATAATGACAGTTTCTCTGAAGTCCAAACATTCTGGACTCCTGGCCTTTGTTCATTATAGTTCTCTGCTTTCACTAAGTGTATCTTAAGTCCCAAATCAAAGTCTGCCTCTTCTAGGAAACTTTCTATGACTCTCTGCCTATTATCTCCACATCTATCTATCTATCTATCTATTTAACTAAACTTTTTTTTAGAGCATTTTTAGGCTCACAGCAAAATTGAGTGGAAATTACAGAGAATTCCCGTATGCTCCTTGCCCTCACAACTGCACCTGGTTTATTTCTGGTTTGTTCAGAATAGCTTTATATTTTGTTGAGGGTATGTGTGTTTTATCTTTTCAGAGGGAATGCAGGAGTACTGTGTTCCCTCAGAGTGTCCAGGGATCCCAGTACATAAAAGAATTAGTGCTCAAGTGGTAGGAAAGGTAAACATTTGTGGCACAATTTTTTCTTGTATCTTGCTTTTCAGTGTTGCTACTGCTTCTTACAATACACTGGAAATGAAGAATGAATGCCAAATGTTCTGTGTATGTTATCTCTATTCATAGTCAGTCTCAGGATAAATACCAACCTTGGTATTGGTTAATCATTTGAATAAAAAGCTTTTTTTGTCACAAGAGTACCTATTGCACAAGTAACTATGTAGTTGTTCTCTTCAGATTCATCCATCATCTTCTGTTTTTGGAAAAGTAACTTCAGTTGATGGACCACCCCTGTTAGAGGGACTGCTTTGTATACCCATGATTATGCCAAGTGAAATGAAAAGTCTCAAAAAAATCTTTTTGATCTCTGCTTCCTCACTTGAGCAGACAACTTTAATCTATTTATGCACAGAGTGTAGGAAAACTCACTCATCTAAGAACCTATGACTAAGGATATTAAAAGGCAACTAATATGATGCCCTCACAAGAATAGGATCAGAAATGAACTAATTTTTGAATCTTATGCCCCAAATGAGGTTAAAAAAAATTCTCTATCCAGACAACTCTGTTTTTTTTTTTTTCAGAGGAAGAGTTCGTGAAGTAAGTCCTTAAAATCACATCTGTTCACCTTACATGGCAGGAAGGAGAGGCAACTTCTGCAGCAGCGTGATTGAAATGGAAATGCATTCAAATAAATGGACTCTGGAGCTCCACTTTGTTCTAAATAACCTCTACTGTAAGTGATCAGCTTATTTGAAAGTATGATGGGTGGGCTATGGGGGCAAGGCTGTATCTGATTTTTTTTTTAATCATTAGTCTATCTTCCTTTTTTGTTCAACCTTTTGGAATAAGGTCTTACACTCAGGCAGAACAGGGGGGTGGGGCAGCTGAGACTTCAAAGGACATTCTGCATGTGTTTCTAATGGGTTTTCAAGTGCATCCTTCTCCCCTTGGACTATGTCTCTTTCAGATTTGAAATTTGCTACATTATTGCTAGGTGGCCAGAAACCAAGGAATGCCATAAGCACCGATATGAATATTAGAGGAGAAGAAATTTGATTTTTTCCCCTTAATCAAGAATGCCGTGCACTCAGCACCCTGCAGCTCTACAACCACCCCTTGCATAACACAGCTTTGTACCTTGGTTGAACATGTCTGAGCTGCATGGAAACAAAGGATTAGTTAAAATGTGCATATTTGCATACAATCAGCTCAGATTTTCCCTTGTAATTCTCTGACTACACCTTAAATCAGCCTCAAGTTTTATTTAGCTTGATCTGTTCACTGTCCTTGTCACCTGAATTGCCTTCTATCCTTTGACTCTCTCGAATGCCCCCCTTTCCCATTCTTTTAAGAGAAAGGTTAAAAAACTTTCCTCTTTATTTAAGACATGGTATGTTTTAAGCACTATGTTTGGGAGTTTCCATATTGCATTTTACTTTACCATTTTAATAACTCTAAAAAGTAAAGTATTATCTTCATTATATAGTAAAGAAATTTGAGGCTTAGAAAGGATTGAATGAATTGTCTAAGTTTACATGGCTTGCAAGTGGTGGTGTCAGGATTTCAATTCTCTATCAACGTTCAGTCGTGTTCTTCTTTTTCCCTAAAACTGATCTATAGTTTCTTTACTCATGGATTCAGTTTTTCAGTTCCTGGGCAAGACTTTGCCTGCTTTTCCCTCCTGTTCTTCTTTCTTTCCACTCTTCTTCCCTCTTCCCTTTAAAGTGTATACTGGTGGCACAACATTCAAATGATCCAAAATAATATAGAGCCATAGTTTCAAGTTTCTTTTACCTCCTTGCTCTATTCTTTCTCCCATCTCTTGAGGTAACACTTTGCAACTTATTCTTTGTCACTTTAAGTCTGTGATTTGTCTTCTTTGTGTATCTTTGTCTTATGAAAGTTTATAAGTTGCATGATGTAGTCATATCACAGTAGTATGAGTTGTAATGTTCTGCATCCTTTCTGGGTTTGGTCTTCCATAGGAGAATCTTTCCTACTCCAATATTCTTCTATGTATTTTTCCAGTGTTATTTGTTGCTTTGTTTTTATATTTGGTCTTTAATCTATTTACATCATACTTAAGTGGGGAAGTGAGCAATCAGAAAAGACCTCGAGTTCTTACCTACTGGTCCTTGTTTTCCTTTGAGTCTCACATGCCTAAAAGTTTCAGATCCTTGTCTTCCAAGTTACTGCCATTTAATGTTTATTTTTATTTTCCTTTCAGGAATTAAATTTAATAATTAAGTTGGGAAATCCTTTTGCTGATGTCTTTAAAGTTTAGGGATATTGTCTTCTTCTTTAGAACATGCAGGTCTTCATCAGAAGTTGGCTGGAAGAGGACAAGTCATGCAGGTAAGGGAGGTAAAACCTGCACTACAGTAACACCTCTGCTCATCAGCCATATGCTCCACATCTGGGTTATCTTTTACCTGGTTTGTGCTAGAAACAGAATTTCCTAATTTCCATTCTAAAGTCCCATTTAATTGTTCTGAGTTATCCTTTTAGTTTTCCTTTTGACATCAGTAGGCCTTAGAGAGAATCACAAAAATCTCTAATAAGAGCTAAATTCCATTTATTACTAGGACCTTTAAAATTGTTTCCAATTGGGGAAACAAAAACTCTGTTTAGTTGAATGTGAATGTCATTTTGAACTGTGTCTTCTGAGGAACGCTGTCCCTGAATCCTAGCAAAAGGTGTTTCCGACTTCATAAGCCACACTTATTCCGCAGTGAAGCTCAGACTGCTTCTCCTAAGGGAAGCTAAAGGGTAAGTGGATCTCCTGATATATGCTACATGTCTGATGTTTTACATATATTTACCACAACTTTCTAACATAGCCATTAGTACTATCATTTTCAGATCCAGCAATCATGACTCAGGAGGGTTAAGCAGAATGACTTAAATCACGTAATTAGAAAGTACCAGAGACTTGACTCCAAGTCAGGTCTGTCTGACTTCAAAGCCTATGATATCATACACTTCCTTTCATGCTTATGTACTTGGTAGTTGTTATCTTACACTAATAAAAAAAAATGCAATACTAACTGAGAACATTGTTTTAAGCTTTTTACATACAGTAACTCATTTAATCTTTGTAAGATAACCATGTGAGATAGTTACTATCTCCATTGCAGATGTGAGATCAGAAATCAAGTAGCTTGTCAAAATTTTCCTAGCTAATAAGTGGTGGAATGGGATTCCAAAGATATCATTTTTCAAAAATATGTATGTATTTAAAACAGTTTGGGTTAATTAATGAATTATAGCTCGCTAAACAGATATCCCAGGAATGCTGAATTTTGGCCACGCTGTTACACCATGTGAGTATTACACTGCCTTCCAGGTGCCCCACAGGGAAACTTTTGGAAGCAGAGCTCTGGCCTGGATGGATCCAGTATGTCAATATGTGTATGATTACCTTCTGAACTGAATCCTAAGCAGAACAGAGGAATCTGGTTAACTCATCCACAAATTTGTTTCATCTTAAGCAGCAGGCTTATCATCCCACCTGATGTATCTAATTAACCCACCACGTTTCTCACTGTGGCCAGATGAACAGAGCCCTGGCAGAGTAGACAGCCACTTCCAGCCTGTTGGAATGTGGGGAAGAGACAGGGCACCCTGGAAAGGCTGTATTTGGAGATCAGCAGAATGCTCGGCAAGCAATTTCTCTAACCGAGGGAGGGAATTTGGAATTCAAAAGTTTCTTTTTTCCAAGAGCACACATTATAAGACGTTAATGTCCAGTCAGGGCTGATGGCTCAGATACCACATTGATATCCTCAGCATGGAAAAGGGCCTGAGGCAACATCATTGCTGTCAACTCAAGTTGTTAAAGAAGCTGTGGAGGAGCAGTTACAGGATGTTGCTTCTGGGAGATAGCTCCAACTGCAGACATCTGGCTTTAGCATGAGTTGCCTGCAGAAAAAGAGGAGTAAGTCAAGACAGTGACAGGAGTCATTTTCCTGTGACAAGGTCCCATTCTTAGAATCAAGGCCTTTCAAAGACAGAATAGCTAGAGCCCAGAGTTCTCTCCCCACCATTTTTTTTTTCCATGAAAAATCAGAAAGTCAAAAAAGGGCAGGCTGCACAAGTTTGTATAGAAATGAAGTGGTGAAACCAGATGCAGGAACCAGCAGGTGCTGAAGAAGTGCTTGATGAACGAGCACTTTTAATAAATGCAGAATATAGGATAGACTATTCTCAATCACTTTTTTGTTATTTAAAAATTAGGGCCCTACTGTTCATAACAAAAAAGTTATTGGTGTTTAAAATCATGGCCTTGTTGTATAACTAGGCTGTAGAATGTTATCCAATTTTTTAAAGATTAAATTTTATCCAATAAATTCTGAGTCAAAATGTGTTATTTTCTGAAGACTTTTTAGCCCCTATGGAGCACAAAACAAATTAGTTAATTAGAAATCTGATGATCTAAACAGTCTTTTCCAAATAAGTTGTGCAAACAATGAAGTTTGTTAAATTCTAAAGCTACATCTAGGATCCTCTCTCAGATGGTATATGGACAAGACGGTGCAAATGTGGACCCCTTGTACTGTATTCTTTCTTATGCAAAGATCTTTAGGTATAATCATTACTATTAAAAATGAAAACATATGGCTCAATTGGTTTTGCTATCAATTTAGTTTTAACAAGGGCTTCAGATAGCCTTGATTCAAAGCATGTGGAAGTCAGTTTCTCTCTCCCATGAAGGTCCAAGCGTATTTGGATGTTTTGAATGCTCACAAACCAATAAGGTGCCTGGAATGTTTGGGGAAAATTTATGTGGTTGAGAAAGGTTATTGAGAGAGATTATGTGCACCTCCTTCCCTGAAAGGATGTCTCCTTCATCCACGTATTCCAAGCCATCTGTTTATATTTTCATTGCTTTCCTAGGGAGGGGCTTTACCCTTTTTTTGAGGTCACAATCCAGAAATAAATTACCATCAATTACACTAATGTTCTGTTGATCAAAATTTATCTTGTGGTTGGGAAAGATAGTCCTACCTAGATGGCCAATTGCCTAGCTAATAATTTAATTATCAGGTAAGAAGGTGAGGGGCTTCCTAGGTGGCACTAGTGGTAAAGAAACTGTCTGCTAATGCAGGAGACTCAGGAGATGAAAGTTTGATCCCTGGGTCTGGAAGACCCCCTGGAAGAGGGTACAGCAACCCACTCCAGTATTCTTGCCTAGAGAATTTCATGGATAGAGGAGCCTTGTGGGCTACCATCCATAGGGTCATAAAAAGTTGAACATTATTGAAGTGACTTAGCACACAATACACAGCACAAGAAGGTGAGAATGGATAATGAGGGTTGATTGGCAATCTTCCCATGAGACTTTATAGCAATGCGACTTATGTGTTATTTTTCTTTCTCTCCTTGTTTCACTGACAGCTTCTGAGGAAAGGCCTTACAGCTCTGTTAGTGTGATAGAGATACCTGTGCAATGGACTCTTGTACTGGTTCCATGGTGCTGAGTTCAAAACGTATTTGGAGCAGTCCAATATTATGGAAAGGTGACAGAGATACATGAAAACTTTTTGAGTGAGTGTCTGCATTGTGCTGGTTTTCACCCTGTAGTCAGTGTGTAGGTGTGACCCTGATTGCTGAGCATGTCTGGCCTGGGTGATGTGGCCTCTGGGACATATCTAGGCTCTTTAGACCAATCATTCCTACTGGAGTCTGATGGGATTCTCACTCAGGTGTCACTATGCATGGTATATACCCTATAAGTTAGGGGTTTGAAAACTTTTACTTCTGTCTCTCTATTTCTGAGATCTTGTCCTGGATTCTGAACATGGTTACTTTTTTTTTGGTGATTTTTGTGTTCTTTGTTTGAGTATACTAGTCAGATTTCTCCAAATAAGTAGAAGTTATATTATGTCTACTTGTTCGTCTATCTATGAGGGGTAGATACAGATAAGATGAATGGCCCAGTTCAAGCAGAAAGAAATTCATTCTTTCTCTGCTTTTTTGTTCTCTTCAGGCACTTCCTGGATTGGATGATATCTAATTGCTTTCATGAAGACAATCTTCTTTAGTTGGTCTACCCATGTAACGCTACTCTCTTTCTGAAACACCCTCACAGACACTTCCAGAAATAGTGTTTTAACAACTATCTCAGCATCTGTTAGCTCTGTTAAGTTGACACATAAAATTAGCCCTTGCTTTAAGTAAATACAGTTTGTCAAATGTCAGTCTCATTTGTCAACATTCTTGATGATGCTCACTGGCACAGATTTTTATCCTTACAAGAGAGCTGATGGGAGCGAGCTCAAACACTATAGCCTGACTAGGGACATCTCTAAGTTTGGGTTATTTTAGGGGTATCTCTTTTAGTTTCTCTGTGGAGCAGGCTTCAGAATAAACTCCAAGGACACAGTCAAGTCTAAATGACTCTGTATACCATCAGGTCAGTTCAGTCGCTTGGTTGTGACCCCTGGACTGCAGCATGCCAGGCTTCCCTGTCCATCACCAACTCTTGGAGCTTGCTCAAACTCATGTTCATTGAGTCCATGACACCATCCAACCATCTCATTCTCTGCCATCCCCATCTGCTCCTGCCTTCAATTTTTCCCAGCATCAGGATCCTTTTCAAGTGGTCAGCTCTTTGCATCAGGTAGCCAAAATATTGGAGCTTCAGCTTCAGCATCAGCCCTTCCAATGAATATTCAGGGCTGATTTCCTTAGGATTGACTGGTTGGATCTCCTTGCAGTCCAAGGGACTCTCAAGAGTCTTCTCCAACACCACAGTTCAAAAGCATCAATTCTTCGACCCTCAGCTTTCTTTATGGTCCAACTCTCACATTCATACATGACTACTGGAAAAACCACAGCTTTGACAAGATGGACGTTTGTCAGCAAGTAATGTCTCTGCTTTTTAACAAGCTGTCTATGTCGGTCATAGCTTTTCTTAAAAGGAGAAAATGTCTTTTAATTTCATGGCTGCAGTCACCATCTGCACTGATTTTTGGAGCCCAAGAAAATAAAGTCTGTGACTATTTCCATTGTTTCCCCATCTATTTGCCATGAAGTGATGGGACCAGATACAATGATCTTAATCTTTTGAATGTTGAGTTTTAAGACAACTTCTTGATTCTCCTCTTTCACTTTCATCAAGAGCCTCCTTAGTTCTTCTTTGCTTTCTGCCATAAGGGTGATGTCATCTGCATATGTGAGATTATTGATATTTCTCCCAGAAATCTTGATTTCAGCTTGCGCTTCATCCTGCTCAGCAATTCCCATGATGTACTCTGCATATAAGTTAAATAAACAAGGTGACAGTATACAGCCTTGATGTATTCCTTTCCCAATTTGGAACCAGTCTGTTGTTCCATGTCCAGTTCTAACTGTTGCTTCTTGACCTGCATACAGATTTCTCAGGAGGCAGGCCAGGTGGTCTAGTAGTCCCATCTCTTTAAGAATTTTCCAGTTTGTTGTGATCCACACAGTCAAAGGCTTTGGCATAGTCAATAAAGCAGAAGTAGATGTTTTTCTGGAATTCTCTAGCTTTTTTGATGACTCAACAGATGTTTTTAATTTGATCTCTGGTTCCTCTGCCTTTAGTATTACAGTATCTGCTACAGATCACTTCAAGAAAATTAGAAATACCAAGGGAATATTTCACGCGAAGATGGGCACAATAAAGGACAGAAAGTGTATGGACCTAACAGAAGCAGAAGATATTAAAAAGAGGTGGCAAAAATATACAGAAGAACTGTGAAAAAATGTCTTAATGACCCAGATAACCATGATGGTGTGATCACTCACTTAGAGTCAGACATCGTGAAGTGTGAAGTCAAGTGGACCTAAAATATCATGCTGTTAAAGTGCTGCACTCAGTATGCCAGCAAACTTAAAAACTCAGCAGTGGCCACATGACTGGAAAGGTCAGTTTTTCATTCCAATCCCAAAGAACGGCAATGCCAAAGAATGTTCAAACTACCACACAGTTTCACTCATTTCACATGTTAGCGACGTAATGTTCAAAATCCTGAAGCTAGGCTCAACGGTACAGGAGCAGAGAACTTTCAGATGTATAAGGTGGATTTAGGAAAGGCAGAGGAACCAGAGATCAAATTGCTGACATTCACTGGATTATAGAAAAAGCAAGGATTTTTCAGAAAAACATCTCCTTCTGCTTCATTGACCACACTAAAGCCTTTGACTATGTGGATCACAACAAACTGTGAAAAATTCTTAAAGAGATGAGAATATGAGACCACCTGACCTGTCTCCTGAGAAACCTGCAAGAAGGTCAAGAAGCGACAGTTAGAACAGGACATGGAACAACAGACTTGTTCCAAATTGGGAAAGGAGTACATCAAGGCTGTATATTGTCACCCTGCTTCTTTAACTTATATGCAGAATATATCATGCAAAATGCCAAACTAGATGAAGCACAAGCTGGAATCAAGACTGCCGGGAGAAATATCAATAACCTCAGATATGCAGGTGACACTACCCTAGTAGCAGAAAACAAAGAGGAACTAAAAATCCTCTTGATGAGGTGAAAGAGTACAGTGAGAAAGCTGGTTTAAAACTCAACGTTCAAAAAATGATCATGGCATCCAGTCCCATCACTTCTTGGCAAATAGATAGGGAAACAGTGGAAACAGTGACAGGCTTTATTTTCTTGGGCTCCAAAAACACTGTGAATGGTTAACTGCAGCCATGAAATTAAAAGACACTTGTCCCTTGAAAGAAAAGCCATGGCAAACTGAGATAGTGTATTAAAAAGCAGAGATATCACTTTTGGCAAAGGTCCAGAGTCATAGCTATGATTTTTTTCAATAGTCACGTATGGATGTGAAAGTTGGACCATAAATAAGGCTGAACACCAAAGAACTGAGGCTTTCAAATTGTGGTGCTTGAGAAGACTCTTGAGAGTCGCTTAGACAGGAAGGCAATCAAACCAGTCAATCTTAAGGGAAATCAACCCTGACTCTTCATTGGAAGGACTGATGCTGAAGTTGAGGCTCCAATACTTTGGCCACCTGACGCAAAGAGTTGACTCACTGGAAAAGACCCTGATGCTGGGAAAGATTGAAGGCAGGAGAAGAAGGGGATGGCAGAGGATGAGATGTTTGGATGGCATCACCGACTTGATGGACAGGAGTTTGAGCAAGTTCTGGAAGATAGTGAAGGACAGGGAAACCTGGTGTACACAGAACATGGGTTTGAAAAGGGTCAAACACAACTGACCAACAGTCTGTCACAAAGTAGATATACAAGAAATACATATTTATTAAATTTGTTGCACTGAAATAACAGAACATTATAGAGGCCAACTGGAGAAATGTATTTCTCCAAAATATTAAAGAAATACCCCTTTAACAGAGCCTTCTGTTTCTGAACAAGAATTTGAATCAAAGACCCTAAAATCCCTTAATATGGAAGTTGGATTAATCATGTGTTTGTCTAAACTTTGTTAGAAGCCTATTTGTTTATAAAGATATGAATTTTTAGTATTTTTTCTTTGAAGAATAATGTAGTTAACCCAGTGTTATTTGGACCCCAACATTAGACAATGATGATATTTGAACTCCATATTAACAGATCAGAACTATACCAAAAATAATAGGTTCTAATCAATAAATTTTCAATTAGAAATACTTTTGAGAGTGACACAAGACAATTTAATGTCTTGATCAATTTTTCTTTAGACTACAGTTAAGCCACTTGCTATTTTCTTTTTTTTTACCCCCAATTGTATTTTATTTGGATCAAATCTCCATGCATAAAACTTACAGTAATGATTTTTTCATCAATCAGCTATAAAAAACAATCTTGCTTCTGTCAGTCTAAATTTTTTTTACTGTGTCCAATTTTCCTGGATCAGATTTTCCAGATCAAAATCTGGGCAAGAAAATTAGATTCCTTTGTCAATTTTTAGTCAATAACACATTTCCCCACAATGCAGTTTCAACCATTCTCAGTCTTATTTTGGAAAGATTATTTCTACTATGTGTAATTTTCCTGGGTTGATTTTTGTAGTTTTGGAACTTATTAAACTGATGTCAATTTTCCAGTCAAATTTTTAGTCAAGTTTTCTTTTAATTTTGCTGTGTGAAGTATTAGCCTTTTAAGTTTAACTTTGTTGATTTTTTTTTTCCGTATTTACTATGTATTAAAACAAAAGTTCTTTGTAGGTCAAAGGTCTTGCAACATGTAGTTGAATGATATGGCTAACATGGCAGCATTCTACTTCAACTAGAAATAACTCCTTAATATTCTGATGGAGAGACAGAAAAAGGTTTCTCAAACCTGCCCTTCAACCATAATTTGGAACAATATGCAATATAATTTGAAAATGTTGTTTGATATGGACCTTTCTGGAGAACATTTTGGTTCTCCATAAGGGTTTTGGTAATTATTACTTTGTGAAACTGTATCTATTAATCCCTAAAGACACAACTGGGGCCAGTAGAACTGAGGAGGCCCTATTATTTCAAAAAAGGAAAAAATGTCTATTAACTAAAAGAGCCCAAGTTGAAATAAAGTTGGTGAGCCTCTCCCTAGTATTCAACAAATTTGGGTAAAAATATGTCCGAGATTCTACTGGATTTTCTAAACATTCTCCAGAAAGGTCCATATCAAGCAACATTTTCAATTTATATAGCATATTGTTCCAAATTATGGTTGAAGGGCAGGTTTGAGCTTTCTCTCCTTTTAGCCTTCATCTTTCTAAACTGTAGAGAGCTAATTGGTTTAATCTTTCATTTTTAGGTCCTTTTTTTCCTGTCCTGTTCCACTTTGTCCTGCTCAAACTATAAAGTCCTCTCCCTGAGTCTCTAAGGATGCTACGCCCTCTGTCTCTGCCTTCCCTTGGCTCCTCTGTCTTTGGCCTTCAGGATTCTATTAGCCTGTCTGGGAAGCCTGTCCACCATGGCCTTCTGAAGGTAAGCTGGGTACTGCTTCAGTGTCACATGTTTAGCAACACATGACATTGGATCATCTAGGTAATTGATTTTCAGAAGTTTTATTATATGTAGCTATATTGAGGGCAAAAAAACACACTAATATAACACACTTTGAAAAATGACACAAACATTTTTGTGTGACTTAATGAGGCATAGTATTACAATTCTTCTCCAAGGGCTTCCATGCTTTTTGAGAAATCAAGTTACATCTTTGTAAATATTTAGAAAAGTTATAGGACACTGGGCTTCCCTGATAGCTCAGATGGTAAAGAATCCTCCTGCAATGCAGGATACCCCGGTTCAATTCCTGGGTCTGGAAGATCTGCTGCAGAAGGGATAGGCTACCCACTCCAGTATTCTTGGGCTTCCCTTGTGGCTCTGCTGGTAAAGAATCCACCTGCAATGTAGGGGACCTGGGTTCGATCCCTGTGTTGGGAAGATTCCCCCTGGAGAAGGGAAAGGCTGCCCATTCCAGTATTCTGACCTGGAGAATTCCATGGACTGTATAGTCCACGGGGTCGCAAAGAGTCGGACACAAGTGAGCTATTTTCACTTCACAGGACACTAATTAGCCAAACATTCCATAGGTGTTACAGACAAACTTGTTATAGAAGTCTAGAAGATAAAGATGCATGTAGGCTGGTGATATCAAAGAAGGTTTAATTGAAGAAATAAAGTTATTAATTATTTAGGCAACTTTGATATTCATGCTGTATTCACCACAAAAAGAATTATTATTCAGGAAATCTTGTCAGTGTTTTGACTTAAAATCTGTCTGCAAGTTGTAACAGGAAAAGCTGTCAAGTTTTCAGCTGGGCTTTGGGAGTGTGCAGCAATCACATACACACAAATCCTCATTTTCAAAAGAAATATTAGAAAATCTAGACTGTGAAGAAAGACATCAAGAAAATCTATGGTTAAAACTCTGATCTGGAGAGGTACTCATTGAACCTTAAATTCCTGGAAGAACTCTAGGAAGTGAAGTGAAATTCCAGGCAGTATGGGATTCATTCATTCCCATCACAAATATTTACTGAGTATCTAAAATGTATCAGATGCTACCCTCATTACTCCAGAAGTAGAAACAGTGTAGACAGATGAAGTTGAGGTTTTATGATTCTGAGTTGGAGAAACATACAGATTCCCCTCCCAGTCCCCTGCTCTAATCATCTACTTGTAATACTCATTCTGCTTTCACATCTACCTTGCATGTAAAATGCTCTTTTGTCATGAAAAAGCAAGTGAAGTGGCCTAGAGGAAGGGTACTATACTTGCTAACTTCTGAATATCCCTTCCAGCCTGGGCAGTGCTCTCAAGGACCCATAAATCCTGGAGAGCTGGATCACCTTGCCCCGGTCTTTTCCATGTTTGTGCTGAAACTGGGGCTGTTTCCCTAGAAGGCTTGCAGTTTATAATCATTTAATGATGCTCCTTTGCTCTGATCTTTGGATTGCTCACTTTAAAAAATGGATCTGGAAGCCCATATGGGGGATTATTCTTACTTTTTATGTATATTTTCCCTTGAAGGTGGCAATACATGGAGCAATAATTATAGCAAGATTTTCTTCAATCATTATCATCTTTAGCATCTCCCCACATGGAATATTCATTTTTAAAATCCTTAGCCAAAGCTTAATGTCTTTTTAAATGACTAAATCGTTGTTGAGTTCTCATGTGTTGAATTATATAGACTTAGCTTATCAGCCTCACTGAGCTTCCGTACTGGATCAGATGGTAAAAAATCTGCCTGCCAATGCAGGAGATACAGGTTTGATCCCTGGGCCAGGAATGGTCCCTGGAGAAGGGAATGGCAACTCACTCCAGTATTCTTGCCTGGAGAATTCTATGGACAAAGGAGCTTGGTGGGCTACAGTTTAATGGGTCGCAAAGAGTTGGACATGATTGAGCAACTAACACACACACACACACACACACACACACACACACACACAATCAGCCTCAGTTCAGTTCAGTTCAGTTGCTCAGTCGTGTCTGACTCTATGTGACTCCATGGACTGCAGCACGTCAGGCTTCCCTGTCCATCACCAACTCCTAGAGCTTGCTCAAACTCATGTCCATCAAGTCAGTGATGCCATCCAACCATCTCATTCTCTGTCATCCCTCTCCTTCAGCCTTCAATCTTTCCTAGCATCAGGGTCCTTTCCAATGAGTCAGTTCTTCGCATCAGGTGGCCAAAGTATTGGAGCTTCAGTTTCAGTATCAATTCTTCCAATGAATATTCAGGACTGATTTCCTTTAGGATTGACTGGCTTGATCTCCTTGCAGTCCAAGGGACTCTCAGGAGTCTTCTCCAACACCACGGTTCAAAAGCATCAATTCTTCTGTGCTCAGCTTTCTTTATGGTGCAATTCACATCCATACATGACTACTGGAAAAACAGCTTTGACTAGATGGACCTTTGTTGGCAAAGTAATGTCTCTGCTTTTTAACAAGCTGTCTAGGTTGGTCATAGCTTTTCTTCAAAGGAGCAAGCATCTTTTAATTTCATGGCAGCAGTCACCATCTGCAGTTATTATGGAGCCTAAGAAAATAGTCTCTCACTGTCAATCAGCCTCAGCACCTCATGTATCAAGGCAAAGTGTTTCTCAGAGCAGCTCAATAGGGTAGCAAAGATGAAGGAACTATTGAAATGAATGAACCCCTCTCAGGTTTACCCTTTCAAACTATGGTGTGATGTCTGTGGCGCTAATCAACTCCCCCTCTTCTTCCTTATCCTCTTGTACTCCTTTTTTCCTTTCTCCTCTTCCTCTTAACCTCCCTCCTCTTCATCCTGCTCTTCTTCTTGATAATCCTTCTCTTCCTTCTCCTTACTTTCTCATCTTCCTCTTTTTCCTATGCCCTCTCTGTCAAGACACAGCAGGCATCCTTGATGATGACTGTTTTAAACTCATAAGTCATGGTAGTTAATATGAATTCTCTGCTTCTTCTAGCACTCTGAATGCAGGTCAACTCTCCCTAAGAACTACATTGTTAGTCCCTTTTCCACGAGGAGGTTGGGACCAAAGGGCAAGAGTTTCCACCACCCTTCCTGATTTCTTCTTAGTTCAATTTCCAGAATATCGCAGGATCCTTTCCTTACCACTTGAAATGGGCCAGCGTTCTCAAATTCTGTGGCCTTGACTTCTCTGCTTTGCTTATGTGACTCTTTCCATGTTCTGGAAAGCATTATTCATTGCCTTTCTCATGGGTCAAATTGAATCTACCTAGGGAAACAAAGGGGAATATCTCATCATTTTGAGCTGTTGTAAGCCAGGAAGTGTCAGAAATGTTTGTAGATTACCTCTTTTAATCTTAACAATAACTTCATAAAGCGGGTCTTATTTTCCCCTTTCTGAATTGAGAAAACTTAAGTTCAGCAAGATATGAGACATTTGGCCTTCGCTATTTGCACTTGAAGCACACTGACTCCAAAGGGAATCCTCTTGTTTCTAAATAATCTTAATTCCAACCCTGCTACATGAGGACAGAGACATTTCCTTTTGAATGACCTATGTCTATCAAAACATCTTGTATTTAGGATGTATTCAAACATTCCTGTTGCCTGTTTCTGTGTTCTCCAGTATCCCAGGGGCCTCAAAATAGATTCTCTTTACAAATAAATATGGATTAATTAATACATGATTGATTTTCCTATATAACCTTTAAATATTATCAGATGTCATAAATTTTTAATATGCATGTGCTGACTATCCATACAATCAAAACATACCATTATTGACCACAAAACTATTGTTTATTATCATTTGTCTTTCTGGGTTTCAGATTAATCTCCTTAGATAGGTACTTTATATTTGCTCTCTCATTTCCATGTTCTTAACTTTAATCTTGTGTTTTATAAATCTGACTTCAGCTCTTGTCACTGTTGAAGATTTCAAGGTGAATTTTTGTGCCTTATTTATACCTCTAAATTTTCATCAATCTGGAAATACTGAAGGATTTAGGTATGCAAAACATCATAGTAAAAATTAAAGACAAATTGCTTTTCTGCTGGTGTCTAGGTTACTATATCCCACTTATCAGCAGTCTGACAAAAGTTGACCATGGCTTGGACCAGGGAAGTCCTTGCTTCTTCCATCCTCTCCTCTGAATCTCAAATAGTCAAGCATTGCCAAAATAGGCTTTGGACCATGATGTTTCCCAATCAGTTTCTCTCTTGCCCTGGTTGTAGCAGATGCAGTGAAGGCAGTTAGAGAAAGGTAGAAGAACTGTCTAGGAAGCATCTCTGAATATACCTGCTAGGTGTGTTAACCATGTGGAGAGTCAGAAAGGCAAGCAAGATGCAGGATTCCTGGATGGCATCTAAGAGGACAGATAGCCCTGGGGAGTTTAACCCATGGGTCAGGAAGTGGGAGTGCTCTCTCCGCAGTTGGACATTCATATGAAACTGGCAGTGACCTTGATTGCTAGCAAGAAAAAATGGCTTTAAGTTTCAGATTCTTAAGAATTAGATTGAGAGCTTCTCTTCCTTGTGAGAAATTAGGATGATGAGAAGAGGCCTGGGTGAAGATTTCCTTTACAGTAAATACTAATCCTCAAAGTTCTTTCCATGCTTCCTAAAGAATCTGTTCAAAAGTTGACCATTTCAGAGGATAGCTAACTTGTCTGTGTTAACTTGAACTTATTGAGCTTTATTTCTCTCTCTTTATATGATCTTTGAATGGTAGAATGGAGAGATCAGCAGTGATGTACTGTTTCCAATAGACTTGAGACCCAGGACAGCCTCTTCTGTGATGTCTCTTGTTTCTAGGCCTTGGCACGTATCATATGCCTTTTGCTATCTAAATTTTCATTCCGATCCTAGAGAAGGGCAATGCCAAGGAATATTCAAACTACCATACAGTTGTGCTCATTTCACATGCTAACAAGGTTATGCTCAAAATCCTTCAAATTAAGTCTTCAGCAATACGTGAACCAAGAACTTTCAGAAAAGACAGAGGAGCCAGAGGTCAAATTGCCAACATTCACTGGATTAGAGAGAAAGCAAGAGAATTTCAGAAAAATATCTACATCTGCTTCATTGACTACACTGAAATCTTTGACTATGGGATCACAGCAAACTGTGGAAAATTCTTCAAGAGATGGGAATACCAGACCACTTTACCTGTCTCCTGAGAAACTTGTATGCTGGTCAAGAAGCAACAGTTAAAATTGAGTTCAAAATTGGGAAAGGAATATGTCAAGTCTGTATATTGTCACCCTGTTTAACTTATATGCAGGGTACATTATGTGAAACACTAGGCTGGATGAATCACAAACTGGAGTCAAGATTGCTGGGAGAAATATCAACAACCTCAGATATGCAGATGATAACACTCTAGTGGCAGAAAGCGAAGAGGAATTAAAGAGCCTCTTGATGAGGATGAAAGAGGAGAGTGAAAAAGCTGGCTTAAAACTCAACATTCAAAAAACTAAGATTATGGCATTCAGCCCCATCACTTCATGGCAAATAGGAGGAGAAAAGTGGAAATAATGACAGATTTTATTTTCTTGGGCTCCAAAATCACTGTGGATAGTGACTGCAACCATTAAACTAAAAGACCCTTGCTCCTTGGGAGGAAAGCTGTGACAAAACTGAACTGTATATTATTACTAAAAAGCAGAGACAACACTTTTCTGACTAAGGTGCACATAGTCAAAACTATGGTTTTTCCAGTAGTAATGTATGGATGTAAGGAATGGACCATAAAAAAGGCTGAGTGCTGAAGAATTGATGCCTTTGAACTACGGTGCTGGAGAAGACTCTTGAGAGTCCCTTGCACAGTAAGGAGATCAAACCAATTAATTCTAAAGGAAATCAACCCTGAATATTCATCAGAAGGACTGATTCTGAAGCTGAAACTCCACCTGATACAAACAACTGGCTCATTGGGAAAGAACCTGATGCTGGGAAAGATTGAAGGCTAAAGAAGAAGTGGACGGTGGAGGATGAGATGGTTAGATAGCATCACTGACTCAGTGGACATGAATTTGAGCAAACTCCAGGAGATAGTGAAAGACAGGGAAGCCTGATATGCTGCAGTCCATGAGATCACAAAGAGTAGGACACTACTTAGCAAGTGAACAACTCTGAGACTGGCTATCTTCTACTCAATTGCCCACCCTCATCTTTTCTTTTGCCTTTCCAAGTGTCGCTTTCTCTGCTGCTTCCTGTTTTATGTAGGCTGGACTAGAGTATATCCCTGTGTCTTCCTGATGGTCTGTTCTCATCTCTAGTGTGTGGTTTTGTTATTACTTAATTAATTGCATCTCTCCCACCCCACTTCCCTTGCCTATAGGACTCTTATGGCAGCTCCTTGAAAGAGATTAAGGTTCACTGAGTACCTCCAACTTGCCAGACATTGTGGCATACATGTGCAATCCATTATCTTAATAAATTTCTGCACCCTGCCTTCTGAGGTAGATTTTATTATCTTTATTTTATGGATGGGTAAATGGTGGCTTAGAGACATTAAATAGATTGCCCAAGGCCATTTATTAAATGGTAAAGCTGGGATTTGAATCCGGTTTTCTCCAGCACTCCTCCCTGCTTTTCTCTTGGTATTCCTTCAGGTCCTCTGGCATGGCTCATGGGCTGTTCTGACTCCTTTATTCACTGCTGGCTCCATTAATACTGCTGCCTTCACTTCGCTTTTCTGACCTTCTATCAGGGCACCTAGAGCCATGGCTGAAACTGTCAACTTCTTTTCCAATTTCTGCTTCTAGGTTTTTCCTATTGACTAGAAGATTTGCAACTCGAGTGACAGAGTGACTGATGTCATCCCCACTCATTTCACTGTCAAGAGTTGGGCTTGTCAGCCCTTGGTGAGTAATACACCAGTCATAGGCACTGACCATAAACTGTTCCCCATTAGCTGTCAGTCAAACTCACCTCCCCAAGTCATGGATTTCCAGATAGACCACTAACAACAAACTTTACTGCTTGGTCATTTGCTTTTTCCCTCGAACAGGAGGCTTTCCTATTCCCTGGTTTTGCATTTCTGTATCGTCAGAGGAAAATGTAGCTAATTTGTAATGGAACACAGATGCCATTCTATGCTTATCATAAACTGACACTGATCAGATTAGAGAAGCAATTAGCAACTTTCTTTTCTTCTCTTGCCATCCAGTCAGAACAGTGACTTCAGTTTTATTATTTGTCTGTTTTTCTTGCTATTCTCAGCTTTCTCCTATTCACCATTTTCCTGCTAAATATTTTGTAAAGAATATTGTATTATACTTATGGAGTGTTAATTAGATGCTAGGCTTTGGTCTAAATGCTTTGCATGGATTAACCCATGTGATCTTTGCTGTAGTTCTATGGAACAGGAGATACTCAAGGCAGCTGAGAACAGCTACTCTGAATGTGTGTGCACTGCACACTTCTGGGGCACCATGAATCAGCCATGGATTCACATGTGCACCCCTCTCCCAAACCCTCCTCCCACCTCCCTCCCCCTCCCATCCCTCAGTGTCATCCCAACGCTCCATCCCTGAGCATCCGTCCCATGCATAGAACATGGAATGGTGTTCTGCTTCACATATGACAATATACATGTTTCAATGTTTATTGTCCCAGAACGTCCAACCCTCACCTTCTCCCTCAGAGTCCACAGGACTGTTCTATGCATCTGTGTCTCTTATTCTGTCTCACATATAGGGTTACCATTACCATCTTTCAAATTCCATATACATGCATTAGTATACTGTATTGGTGCTTTTCTTTCTGGCTCACTTCACTCTGTATAATGGGCTCCAGTTTCATCCATCTCAATAGAACGGATTCAAATGTATTCTTTTTAATGGCTGAGTAATATTCCATTGTGTATATGTACCACAGCTTCCTTATCCATTCGTCTGCCGATGGACATCTAGGTTGCTTCCATGTCCTGGCTATTGTAAACAGTGCTGCGATGAACATTGGGGTACACGCGTCTCTTTCAATTCTGGTTTCCTCGGTGTATATGCCTAGCAGTGGGATTGCTGGGTCATATGGCAGTTCTATTCCCAGTTTTTTAAGGAATCTCCACACTGTTCTCCATAGTGGCTGTACTAGTTTGCATTCCCACCAACAGTGTAAGAGGGTTCCCTTTTCTCCACACCCTCTCCAGCATTTATTGCTTGTAGACTTTTGGATAGCGGCCATTCTGACTGGTGTGTAATGGTACCTCATTGTGGTTTTGATTTGCATTTCTCTAATAATGAGTGATGTTGAGCATCTTTTCATGTGTTTGTTAGCCATCTGTATGTCTTCTTTGGAGAAATGTCTGTTTAGTTCTTTGGCCCATTTTTTGATTGGGTCGTTTATTTTTCTGGAATTCAGCTGCAGGAGTTGCTTGTATATTTTTGAGATTAATTGTTTGTCTGTTGCTTCGTTTGCTATTATTTTCTCCCATTCTGAAGGCTGTCTTTTCACCTTGCTTATAGTTTCCTTTGTTGTGCAAAAGCTTTTAATTTTGATTAGGTCCCATTTGTTTATTTTTGCTTTTATTTCCAATATTCTGGGGGGTGGGTCATGGAGGATCCTGCTGTGATTTATGTCGGAGAGTGTTTTGCCTATGTTTTCCTCTAGGAGTTTTATAGTTTCTGGTCTTACATTTAGATCTTTAATCCATTTTGAGTTTATTTTTGTGTATGGTGTTAGGAAGTGTTCTAGTTTCATTCTTTTACAAGTGGTTGACCAGTTTTCCCAGCACCACTTGTTAAAGAGATTGTCTTTTCTCCATTGTATACTCTTGCCTCCTTTGTCGAAGATAAGGTGCCCATAGGTGCGTGGGTTTATCTCTGGGCTTTCTATTTTGTTCCATTGATCTATATTTCTATCCTTGTGCCAGTACCACACTGTCTTGATGACTGTGGCTTTGTAGTAGAGCTTGAAGTCAGGCAGGTTGATTCCTCCAGTTCCATTCTTCTTTCTCAAGATTGCTTTGGCTATTCGAGGTTTCTTATACTTCCATACAAATTGTGAAATGATTTGTTCTAGTTCTGTGAAAAATATCATTGGTAGTTTGATAGGGATTGCATTGAATCTGTAGATTGCTTTGGGTAGTATACTCATTTTCACTATATTAATTCTTCCAATCCATGAACACGGTATATTTCTCCATCTGTTTGTGTCCTCTTTGATTTCTTTCATCAGTGTTTTATAGTTTTCTATATATAAGTCTTTTGTTTCTTTAGGTAGAAATATTCCTAAGTATTTTATTCTTTTTGTTTGCAATGGTGAATGGTATTGTTTCCTTAATTTCTCTTTCTGTTTTCTCATTATTGGTGTATAGGAATGCAAGGGATTTCTGTGTGTTAATTTTGTATCCTGCAACATTACTATATTCATTGATTAGCTCTAGTAGTTTTCTGGTAGAATCTTTAGGGTTTTCTATGTAGAGGATCATGTCATCTGCAAACAGTGAGAGTTTTACTTCTTCTTTTCCTATCTGTATTCCTTTTATTTCTTTTTCCGCTCTGATTGCTGTGGCCAAAACTTCCAGAACTATGTTGAATAGTAGTGGTGTGAAAGTGGGCATCCTTGCCTTGTTCCTGACTTTAGGGGAAATGCTTTCAGTTTTTCACCATTGAGGATAATGTTTGCTGTGGGTTTGTCATATATAGCTTTTATTATGTTGAGGTATGTTCCTTCTATTCCTGCTTTCTGGAGAGTTTTTTATCATAAATGGATGTTGAATTTTGTCAAAGGCTTTTTCTGCATCTATTGAGATAATCATATTGTTCTTATCTTTCAATTTGTTAATGTGGTGAATTACATTGATTGATTTGCGGATGTTAAAGAAACCTTGCATTCCTGGGATAAAGCCCACTTGGTCATGATGTATGATCTTTTTAATATGATGTTGGATTCTGTTTGCTAGAATTTTATTAAGGATTTTTGCATCTATGTTCATCAGTGATATTGGCCTGTAGTTTTCTTTTTTTGTGACATCTTTGTCTGGTTTTGGAATTAGGGTGATGGTGGCCTCATAGAATGAGTTTGGAAGTTTACCATCTTCTGCAATTCTCTGGAAGAGTTTGAGTAGGATAGGTGTTAGCTCTTCTCTAAATTTTTGGTAGAATTCCGCTGTGAAGCCGTCTGGTCCTGGGCTTTTGTTTGCTGGAAGATTTCTGATTACAGTTTCGATTTCCGTGCTTGTGATGGGTCTGTTAAGATCTTCTATTTCTTCCTGGTTCAATTTTGGAAAGTTATACTTTTCTAAGAATTTGTCCATTTCTTCCAAGTTGTCCATTTTATTGGCATATAGCTGTTGGTAGTAGTCTCTTATGATCCTTTGTATTTCTGTGTAGTCTGTTGTGATCTCTCCATTTTCATTTCTAATTTTGTTGATCTGATTCTTCTCCCTTTGTTTCTTGATGAGTCTGGCTAATGGCTTGTCAATTTTGTTTATCTTCTCGAAAAACCAACTTTTAGTTTTGTTGATTTTTGCTATGGTCTCTTTTGTTTCTTTTGCATTTATTTCTGCCCTAATTTTTAAGATTTCTTTCCTTCTACTAACCCTGGGGTTCTTCATTTCTTCCTTCTCTAGTTGCTTTAGGTGTAGAGTTAGTTTATTTATTTGAGTTTTTTTCTTGTTTCTTGAGGTACGCCTGTATTGCTATGAACCTTCCCCTTAGCATTGCTTTTACAGTGTCCCATAGGTTTTGGGTTGTTGTGTTTTCATTTTCATTCGTTTCTATGCATATTTTGATTTCTTTTTTGATTTCTTCTGTGATTTGTTGGTTATTCAGAAGCGTGTTGTTTAGCCTCCATATGTTGGAATTTTTAATAGTTTTTTTCCTGTAATTGAGGTCTAATCTTACTGCATTGTGGTCAGAGAAGATGGCTGGGATGATTTCAATTTTTTGGAATTTACCAAGGCTAGATTTATGGCCCAGGATGTGATCTATCCTGGAGAAAGTTCCATGTGCACTTGAGAAAAAGGTGAAATTGCTTGTTTTGGGGTGGAAAGTCCTGAAAATATCGATTAAATCTAATTTGTCTATAGTATCATTTAAAGTTTGTGTTTCCTTGTTAATTTTCTGTTTTGTTGATCTATCCATAGGTGTGAGTGGAGTGTTAAAGTCTCCCACTATTATTGTGTTATTGTTAACTTCCCCTTTCATACTTGTTAGTATTTGCCTTATATATTGTGGTGCTCCTATGTTGGGTGCATATATATTTATAATTGTTACATCTTCTTCTTGGATTGACCCTTTGATCATTATGTAGTGTCCTTCTTTGTCCCTTTTCACAGCCTTTATTTTAAAGTCTATTTTATCTGAAATGAGTATTGCGACTCCTGCTTTCTTTTGGTCTCCATTTGCATGAAATATATTTTTCCATCCCTTCACTTTCAGTCTGTATGTGTCCCTAGTTTTGAGGTGGGTCTCTTGTAGACAGCATATGTAGGGGTCTTGTTTTTGTATCCACTCAGCCACTCTTTGTCTTTTGGTTGGGGCATTCAACCCATTTACATTTAAGGTAATTATTGATAAGTATGGTCCCGTTGCCATTTACTTTGTAGTTTTAAGTTCGTGTTTAAACATCCTTTCTGTGTTTCCTGTTTAGAGAAGATCCTTTAGCATTTGTTGGAGAGCTGGTTTGGTGGTGCTGAATTCCCTCAGTTCTTGCTTGTCTGTAAAGCTTTTGAATTCTCCTTCATATCTGAATGAGATCCTTGCCGGGTACAGTAATCTGGGTTGTAGATTTTTCTCTTTCATTACTTTAAGTATGTCCTGCCATTCCCTTCTAGCCTGAAGAGTTTCTATTGAAAGATCAGCTGTTATCCTTATGGGGATCCCCTTGTGTGTTATTTGTTGTTTTTCCCTTGCTGCTTTTAATATTTGTTCTTTGTGTTTGATCTTTGTTAATTTGATTAATATGTGTCTTGGGGTGTTTCGCCTTGGGTTTATCCTGTTTGGGACTCTCTGGGTTTCTTGGACTTCTGTGACTATTTCCTTCCTCATTTTAGGGAAATTTTCAACTATTATCTCCTCGAGTATCTTTTCATGGCCTTTCCTTTTTATCTTCTTCTTCTGGGACTCCTATGATTCGAATGTTGGGGCGTTTCATATTGTCCCAGAGGTCCCTGAGGTTTTCCTCATTTCTTTTGATTCTTTTTTCTTTTTTCCTCTCTGCTTCGTTTTTATTTCCACCATTCTATCTTCTACCTCACTTATCCTATCTTCTGCCTCTGTTATTCTACTGTTGGTTCCCTCCAGCGTGTCTTTTATCTCCTTTATTTCATTATTCAAAATATATTGACTCCTTTTTATTTCTTCTAGGTCCTTGGTAAACATTTCTTGCATCTTCTCAATCCTTGTCTCCAGGCTATTTATCTGTAACTCCATTTTATTTTCAATATTTTGGATCATTTTTACTATCATTATTCTAAATTCTTTTTCAGATAGATTCCCTATCTCCTCCTCTTTTGTTTGGTTTGGTGGGCATTTCTCATTTTCCTTTACTTGTTGAGTATTTCTCTGCCTTTTCATCTTGTTTAGATTGCTGTGTTAGGCGTGGCCTTTCTGTATTCTGGTAGTTTGAAGTTCCTCTTTATTGTGGAGGTTCCTCACTGTGGGTGGGGTTGGATGGGTGGCTTGTCAAGGTTTCCTGGTTGGAGGAGCTTGTGTCGGTGTTCTGGTGGGTGGAGCTGGATTTCTTCTCTTTAGAGTGCAATGGAGTGTCCAGTATTGAGTTTTGAGATGTCTATGGATTTGGTGTGCCTCTGGGCAGCCTGTATATTGATGCTCAGGGCTATGTTCCTGCGTTGCTGGAGAGTTTGCGTGGTATGTCTTGCTCTGGAACTTATTGGCTCTTGGGTGGAGCTTGGTTTCAGTGTATATGTGGAGGCTTTTGGAAGATCTCTTATTAATTAATGTTTCCTCTGGCTTTCAGTCTTATTTCTTGCAGTAGCCTCAAGACTACTCCATCCATACAGCATCAATAATAAAACTTTTAGGTTAATGGTGAAAAGATTCTCCACAGTGAGGGATACCCAGAGAGGTTCACTGAGTTACATGGAGAGGTGAAGGGGAGGGAGGTTGAGGTGACCAGGAGGAGAGGAGGGGGACTCAAACGTGGGGAGAGCAGTCTATCCAGTAAGCACTTCCCTCTGTGCTTTCCACAGTCTGGAGCCCTCAGAGAGGTTCACAGAGATACATAGAGAGGGGGGAGGAAGGCAGTAGAGGTGAGGATGAGTAGAAAGGGAGGAATCAAGAGGGGAGAGAGAGATCTGGGCAGTATTCTGTTCCCGAAGTGTTCTCCGGTACCCAGAACACCCTCAGAGATTCACAGAATTGGGTTGAGAAGAGAAGGAGGAGGGTGGGAGATAGAGGTTCCCTGGGGGAGAAGAAAGAGCGTCAATAGAGGGAGAGAGTAATCAGGCCAGTAATCACACTCTTGAGTAAAAATGGGTACTAAAGATTGTATTCTTAAATGCACAAAATTGATATCAAATATGTAAAACAAAAATTAAAAATCTGGAGTAGAGGTTAGACTCTTATAAATCATACAATATAAAAAAAAAGAAAAAAGAAAACAGTATAAAAAGAAAAAAGACAGTAAAACAGTATAACAGTAAAAAAAAAAAAAAAACAGGAAAAAAACAGTAAAAAAAAAATAATAAAAAATAAAAAAAAAAAAAAAAACACAAAAAGTATAAGATATATGTACGCAGTTTGTTTTAAAAATAGGGTTTTTTTTTTTTTTTTTCAAGGTAGTGGTGGGTTATGAAAATGAAAATTAAAGGTGTAATAGAGGTCTTAAAGAAAAAAAGAAAGAAAAAAAATGAAAAATAATAATAAAAAAAAATAAAAATAAATGATAATAGTAAAAATATATATCCCCGGACTTTCTCTGGAGCAGTTGTGAGCCGTGTGGGGTCTCTTCAGTTTCAGATAAATCCTTGTTCCTGCTTATACTTTTCAAGATCTATAGGCCCCTTTCAATGCAGTCCGTGTTAACTACAGGGATTTTAATCTGTTGGCCTGTCCCTTCCAATGCGCTTCCCTCTGTTAATTTGGCTTTTGTTTGGAGGTCTCTTCAGTGTCTAATTTCCGCCCTGCCACAAAGGGGCGGAGGTGGTCTCTTTAGGTTCACTTGCTCAGTCCTGCTGTGGGGAGAGAGGACCACTGCAACCAGTATCACTGGCGTGTGTGTGGAGAGCTTACAGTGTCTCGGCCACACTGGGTTCACCCCCGCTCACGGCGTGTGTGTGCTTTCCCCGTCTACCCCGCTCAGGCTTCAGGTTACTCTGCCGGGGGGTGGGCCCAGATATGCGCGCACTTCCCAGGTTTAAACTGCTCAGGTTCAGGTTCCCGGGTACTCCACAAAGGCGCAGACTCGGTTGGGCCGGCGGTTTGCGCCGTTTCCGGTCGGAGCAGCTCAGGCAGCCGGGAGTTTGGTGAGCGCACACTCCCCCTGTTGGGGCGATGCGGCTTATCACCTCCCTGGTCCCCGCCTCAGTTTACGGGCGCGCTTCCCTGGTACTCCACCGAGGCGCAGACTCGGTTGGGTTCGCGGTTTGCGCCGTTCCCGGTCGGAGCAGCTCAGGCAGCCGGGAGTTTGGCGAGCGCTCACTCCCCTGTTTGGGCGGTGCGGCTTATCACCTCCCTGGTCCCCGCCTCGGTTCGCGGGCGCGCGCTTCCCGGGTACTCCACTGAGGCGCAGACTCGGTTGGGCCGGCGGTTTGCGCCGTTCCCGGTCGGAGCAGCTCAGGCAGCCGGGAGTTTTGGCGAGCGCACTCTCCCCCTGTCGGGGCGGTGCGGCTTATCACCTCCCTGGTCCCCGCCTCGGTTCGCGGACGCGCTTCCCGGGTACTCCACAAAGGCGCAGACTCGGTTGGGCCGGCGGTTTGCGCCGTTCCCGGTCGGAGCAGCTCAGGCAGCCAGGAGTTTGGCGAGCGCACCGCCCAGGTGCGGCTTATCACCTCCCTGGTCCCCGCCTCGGTTTACGGTTTATGGGCGCGCCCGGCTCCGGCTCCTGTGTGCTTTGTGTCAGTTCTGGGGAGCTGGTCTCTGGCTGCGACCCTCCCGGCGGCTGTAGACCCTCCGGGATCTCAGGCTGTCTTTGCTTAGAAACTGGGAGCCTGTTTGCAGTTTGGTAGGGGGTGCCCTCTCTGGAGCCGAGTTCGCCCCTTTCCGGCTCTGGCTGGTCCCGCCTGCCCGCTGTGTCCGACGGGGGATGGGGCGGTCTGCAGCCGGCTAGCTCTTCCCCTGTATCGCTCAGTCCTTTGTTCTGTGAGCGGGCCGGCAGTGCCTTAGCTTTGGGTTTTTCGCAGGGTAGTTCTCTCTCTCTGGCTGTCCCACAGTTTAGGTTACTATCTCACGTTAGCGGCCCGGTCCTTACCCTAAGCAGTGCCACCCGCTCCTCTCCGCCCAGCCCCCACTTGCTGGTGGCGGATGCGGGCGTCTGGGGTTCTTTACTGGAAGTTGCCTTTAGGCACGTAATCAGTGGGTTTTATTTATTGATTCTCCCGGTTATGTTGCCCTCCGAGATTCGAAATCTTCCCCCACCCGCCGGTGAGAAGGTTTCCTGGTGCTTAGAAATTTCTCCTCTTTTACGACTCCCTCCCCAGGACGGGTCTCCGTCCCTAACTCTTTTGTCTCTCTTTTTATCTTTTATAATTTCTCCTACCTCCTTCTGAAGATAATGCGCTGACTTGATTAATGTCTGACGTCCTCTGCCAGCATTCAGAAGTAGTCTTGTGAAAAATTGCTCAGCTTTCAGATTTTCTTTCGATAAGTTTTGGGGAGAGAGTGATCTCTCTGTCCTATTCCTCCGCCATTGCCCCGCTGAAAATCTACTCATCTGAAGAATGAATTGATTTGACAGAACTTTATTCCAAACTAGAGCTTCTCTTAAAAAAAATTAATTCTTTATCTTTGGTTGCAAAAATAGAATTTCCTATAATCAATCTGATTTCATTGAATTGACCATTCTGGTGATGTCCATGTGTAGAGTCTTCTCTTGTTTCATGTTGGAAGAGGGTGTTTGCTATTACCAGTGCGTTCTCTTGGCAAAACTCTATTAGCCTTTGCCCTGCTTCATTCTGTACTCCAAGGCCAAATTTGCCTGTTACGCCAGGTGTTTCCTGACTTCCTACTTTTGCATTCCAGTCCCCTATAATGAAAAGGACATCTTTTTGGGGTGTTAGTTCTAAAAGATCTTGTAGGTCTTCATAGACTGTTCAAGTTCAGTTTCTTCAGCATTATTAGTCAGGGGATAGACTTGGATTACCATGATATTGAATGGTTTGCCTTGGAAACAAACAGAGATCATTCTGTCATTTTTGAGATTGCATCCAAATACTGCATTTCGGACTCTTTTGTTGACCATGACTGCTACTCCATTTCTTCTAAGGGATTCCTGCCCACAGTAGTAGATATAATGGTCATCTGAGTTAAATTCACCCATTCCAGTCCATTTTAGTTTGCTGAGTCCTAGAATGTCGACGTTCACTCTTGCCATCTCCTGTTTGACCACTTCCAATTTGCCTTGATTCATGGACCTAACATTCCAGGTTCCTATGCAATATTGCTCTTTACAGCATTGGACCTTGCTTCTATCACCAGTCATATCCACAGCTAGGTATTGTTTTTGCTTTGGCTCCATCCCATCATTGTTTCTGGAGTTATTTCTCCATTGATCTCCAGTAGCATATTGGGCACCTACCGACCTGGGGAGATCCTCTTTCAGTGTCCTATCTTTTTGTCTTTTCATATAGTTCATGGGGTTCTCAAGACAAGAATACTGAAGTGGTTTGCCATTCTCTTTTCCAGTGGACCACATTCTGTCAGACCTCTCCACCATGACCCAACCGTCTTGGTTGGCCCCACATGGCATGGCTTAGGTTCATTGAGTTAGACAAGGCTGTGGTCCGTGTGATCAGATTGGCTAGTTTTCTGTGATTGTGGTTTCACTGTGTCTGCCCTCTGATGCCCTCTCGCAACACCTAACGTCTTACTTGGGTTTCTCTTACCTTGGACATGGGGTATCTCTTCACGGCTCCTCCAGCAAAACACAGCAGCTGCTCCTTACCTTGGACAAGGGGTATCTCCTCATGCTAGTAAAGTAATGCTCAAAATTCTCCAAGCCAGGCTTCAGCAATACGTGAACTGTGAACTTCCAGATGTTCAAGCTGGTTTTAGAAAAGGCAGAGGAACTAGAGATAAAATTGCCAACATCTGCTGGCAATCGAAAAAGCAAGAGAGTTCCAGAAAAACATCTGTTTCTGCTTTATTGGCTATACCAAAGCCTTTGACTGTGTGGATCACAATAAACTGTGGAAAATTCTGAAAGAGATGGGAATACCAGACTGGTTCCAAATAGGAAAAGGAGGACGTCAAGGCTGTATATTGTCGCCCTGCTTATTTAACTTATATGCAGAGTACATCATAAGAAACGCTGGTCTGGAGAAAGCACAAGCTGGAATCAAGATTGCCGGGAGAAATATCAATAACCTCAGATATGCAGATGACACCACATTTATGGCAGAAAGCGAAGAAGAACTAAACAGCCTCTTGATGAACGTGAAAGAGGAGAGTGAAAAAGTTGGCTTAACATTTCTGAAGCTCAACATTCATAAAACTAAGATCATGGTATCTGGTCCCATCACTTCATGGGAAAGAGATGGGGAAACAGTGGAAACAGTGTCAGACTTTATTTTTGGGGGCTGCAAAATCACTGCTGATGGTGATTGCAGCCATGAAATTAAAAGACGCTTACTCCTTGGAAGGAAAGTTATGACCAACCTAGATAGCATATTTAAAAGCAGAGACATTACTTTGCCAACAGAGGTCCATCTAGTCAAGGCTACGGTTTTTCCGGTGGTCATGTATGGTTGTGAGAGTTGGACGGTGAAGAAAGCTGAGCACCAAAGAATTGATGCTTTTGAACTGTGGTGTTGGAGAAGACTCTTGAGATTCCCTTGGACTGCAAGGAGATCCAACCAGTCCATCCTAAAGAAGACCGGTCCTGGATGTTCATTGGAAGGACTGATGTTGAAGCTGAAATTCCAATACTTTGGCCACCTCATATGAAGAGTTGACTCATTGGAAAAGACCCTGATGCTGGGAAGGATTGGGTGCAGGAGGAGAAGGGGACGACAGAGGATGAGATGGCTGGATGGCATCACCGACTCGATGGACATGGGTTTGGGTAGACTCTGGGAGTTGGTGATGGACAGGGAGGCCTGGTGTGCTGCGATTCATGGGGTCACAAAGAGTAGGACTCGACTGAGTGACTGAACTGGACTGAACTGAACTGAACTTATTCCAAATTACCTTTTTTACATACTCATTCTCTCAGTTGTGTCTGACTCTTTACGATCCCATGGACTGTAGCCCGTCAGGCTCTTCTGCCCATGGAGTTTTCCAGGCAAGAATACTGGAGTCAGTTGCCATTTTCTACTTCAAAATTACCTTTCAGTGTAAGTCAAATAAGCATATATACCCTGATGATGAGATAGAAACATTCTTAAACTATTCCTTGATTATAGCACTTCAAGAGACATAGACATACTATATTTTAATACAGATCAGAAATCATTTTATTGTTTCTGTACGTTTTTGAAATGAAATGTCTGCTTTGGTATCTTTATTCACAAGGATGTCACCACCTCTGAAGACTGCAGAGGTCACTGAAGGAACATCATTTAGATTAACTTCTGGTTTAATTGATCATTATCACTCTCACACAGGGAAAGTGGGCCTAGGTCATGTGCTTTAGAAAGTCCTACAGATCAGAAACATGTGGAAATATGGTAAATTAAAGCTGTCTGGGTGCCTCTATTTCTTGGTGTAAGGTACTTAGGGCTGATGGAGCATGACCTATGATTCTAAGTATCTGTTCTCAGGACTAACCTGATTCAAGACCAAGGGAAATTTCCCCTTCATCTCTTTTCTCAAGTCCTCAAAACACAAATCACATAAAGTCATGTAGCTTGAATACTGTGGAAGCCAGGGTCAGACAGTGCTGTGGAGTATAGGAAGGATATGAGTAGGGAAAATCTGTAGTTAAGATAAAAGACAAATTAATTAGCACATTGATTCTTTTCTTTCAGCAGTTGGCAGAACACTCAGTTTCTGCAGTAGAGCTGGGCTCTATTTCTCACTGCTTTTCAGGATCCATCTCATGATTCTCCAGTTCCTCACAAGTTGCTGAGGAATTTTTGCAATAGTATATAATTGTGCTAATTTGAAATTTGTATATATACAGTTTTAGCTAGATGTAACATAAATGAAGAGTGATACTGATTCTTTCCATTGACAGATATTGAAACCAAGTACAATAAATATTTGTACTTAAAAATTCTTAATATCTTATTATATTTTCAAATTATTAAATAATTCAATTTATAAAAATAAAAGTTCCAAAAATTTTATTCATAGATCAAAACTGATATCTTAAGTTTTAATAGTTTAGAAGAAAATGAACTTTAAAGGGTATAAAATGTTTAAATTTTAGCATTATATTGATTTGTTATCAAAATACACTAAGTGTATATACTTTGAATATAATTAAATTGAAAGTTACAGATCATTACGTTCAATAGAATCTAAATTACATGAAAATATTGGTATAGCATAATTAGTAATTTTATGAAAATGAAGTAAAAATATATTTTCCCTGTAAATATATTATTTATGAATTATTAATGTGTTTTAAACATCACAGGTCCATCTACAGAATATTTAGATGTGCAGCAGTAATTTTTAGTTATAATTATGTCATGTTATATTTTGCCAACTTTTAGTTTAAGAAAGTATATGTACCTTTTGTTATTATGGTTTTAAGATATATTTTCAAAAATAGGTTAGGCTATGTTTAACTGTTGCTTAATTTTTTGACTTTTAAATACTTAAGCATAAGGTATGTGGACTCCCAGTTGTATTCTTGCCCTGAGTCTTGCAAATGTGGTGTCCTAGGACCACAGGTTAACCTTAGGGCTCCATCTGCTCATTTATCAACTGGGGAGCATGAGCTCTCATGGCTGTGGTACGAACTAATCATGCACATCAAAAATTTGTAAATTACAAGGCGCCATTCCAATATGTAAGCTATTGTTTAGAATCACTCTCTAAAAACAATTTTTAAATGTTGAACGATAATCTATTTCTACATAACTTAGAATAACAGAATCTTCAAGTTGAACGAAAACTCGATAATATTGACCACTTCTCTTTCCTTCCCTCTGCACTTTCTGAGACTACCCATTTTATTAACACCTCTGCTTTTAGAGAGTTGAAATGCACTCTTCCTTTGCTTTTGTAATCTGCTATTATCAGAGGCATCATCACTGCTACATTTTTTTCTTGGATGTTACCTCTTGCCTACCTTTTAAATTCAGAAAATTTTCAGAGACATAATAAATTGCAATTTAAAGACACTCTCACCTCTTGTGAGACTTTTTCCCTTTGAAAAGCAGTCATCAGACTTCCCTGATGATCCAGTGGCTGAGACTCCACACTCCTCATGCCGGGGACCTGGGTTCGATCCTTGACCCCACATGCTGCAGCTAAGAGTTTTTGTGCCACAACTAAAGAACCCACATACCACAATGAAGATCAAGGATCTTGTGGGCCACAACTAAGTTTGAGCACACTCAAATAAATAACAAACATTAAGAAAGCAGTCATCAAGACACCACATCTCCAAACTTTGCCTGACATTAAATTTTCCCGCAACATGTAACTATCCAATTGTTTCTGTCTTAAATGTCATAAATTCTAGGCTGACACAATCATTTTCTGTCTTATTTCTAAATTATTAGCTTATTTTTTCATTGGTCTGAATTAAGCCCAGGGTAACAACTCTCTTTGTTTCTTCCCCCTTCCTAGCAACCACCTTCATCAGTAAGATAAGCTGACGTTGCATCAAATACCAAACCTTTAGCATAATCTGACCATTTCTTCTGTTGATGAGAATTGTGCATATATAAGCAGCCTATATGAGAGAATTTCCAAAAGATTGTCACCAATAAATTCTAATAAACAGGAGTAGAAAGATTTTATTCATGCCATTCCAAAGAAATTAGAACATAGTAGTGTTATTTAGCAGATGTTATACTATTGTGTTGCTTATATGAAAATGGCTATGACACGAAGAGGTATATCAAATGAGTAGGAGAGAGATTTGAGTTGGGTTCCTGTTTTGATTATGCATATGTATTCACAATGCAGGAGTCGCTCCATGGAACCTCTTCTCCTAAGATGGATCACTTATTTTTGGAAGCCTTATTCTATATTTCTTTATTATTTAAAAGTGTCAATACTACAAAGCTACAATATTTATGAGTGCCTTGTTTAAATTGTACCTTAATTGGTTCAGTCTTTGGAGTTGTAAGACATGATGCTAACACCCTGTTGCCGAGTGAGTGGGGCAGATAATGATGCACTGTTGTCTGTTGGCTGCCGGGGAATGGGCAGGCAGTACATGGTCTGAAAACAGTAATTGCACTGTGACTCTGATGTTTTTGTTTGGGGTTTAATGTTGTTTCATTAGAAAATCACCTCATTTTCTATTTCTATTTTGATTCTGTCAGGACAATATCTTTATGTACATATTTTATTTTATGTATGCAATAGCCATATTCCCAAACAATATCTATGTTTACCAACTGATTAAAGAATTAAGACAATTAGATGATCTCCATGCAGACACACACACACATACATATCTCTCACTCTCTTTCTCTCTCTACTTAGTGTGTGTGTGCATATGTATTTCTTGCTTGAAATATTAACAGCATTGTGATTTAGTGAGTATTTTGAATTATCAATATCATGACTCAATGTCATGTCCTGTACTTTAGTGGAATAGTTACTCACACCCAAGTATTCCATATGTTTCAGAAAGAAAGATGAAGAGTAATAATCTATCATAAGCTGGTAAATTAATAATTTAGATATTAATAATCTAATAATTAATATTATTAGATATTAATAATTTGATATTCTATCTGGGACAGATTAGGTTTAGAAAAAGAAGGAACACCTCATTTGTTGTTGCACACATGCTAAGTTATATCTGACTCTTTGCGACCCTATGGGCTGTAGCCCGCCAGGGTCTTCTGTCCATGGGATTTTCCAGGCAAGAATACTGGAGTGGATTGCTATGCCCTCCTCCACAGGATCTTCCCAACCCAGGAATCGAACCTTTGTCTCTTACATCTCCTGCATTAGCAGGTGGGCTCTTTACCACTTTGCCACCTGGGAAGCCGTTATTTGCTGTTATTCAGTAGCTAAGTCATGTCCAACTCTTTGCCACTCCATGGACTGCAGCACCCTAGGCTTCCCTGTCCTTCACCATCTCCTGGAATTTTCTCAAACTCATGTTCATTGAGTTGATGATGCCATCCAACCATATCATCCTCTGTCATCCCCTTTTCCTCTTGCCCTCAATCTTTCCCAGCATCAGGGTCTTTTCTAATGAGTTAGCTCTTTGCATTAGGTGGCCAAAGTATTGGAGCTTCAGCTTCAGCATCACTCCTTCTAATGAATATTCAGGGTTGATTCTCTTTAGGATTGACTGATTTGATTTCCTTGCTGCCAAGGGACTCTCAAGAGTCTTCTCCAGCATCAAAGTTTGAAAGCATCAATTCTTCAGTGCTCACATGGCTGTGGTACGAACTAATAATGCACATCAAAAATTTGTAAATTACGAGGCACCATTCCAATATGTAAGCTATTGTTTAGAATCACTGTCTAAAAACAATTTTTAAATGTTGAATGATAATAGAATCTAAATTACATGAAAATATTGGTATAGCATAATTAGTAATTTTATGAAAATGAAGTAAAAATATATTTTGCCCTGTAAATATATTATTTATGAATTATTAATGTATTTTAAACATCACAGGTCCATCTACAGAATATTGGCCTATAAAGTAGCCCAAGCCCTGAAGTAGCAAATACTGAACTATTTATTGCTCTTAGAGGAAATATATCAGAAGTGTTGAGTGAATTGTCTGAGGCCCCTCCAACAACAGGTTCCATAGTCATGCTGTCCTCCTCTGGTCATCTCTGTGACAGCTGAAACTAGATAAATGAGCATCATTTTATTTGACCTGAGCTGGGAAATACAGGTTGGAAGCTTAAAATTTTCACCACTTTGAGCATGTCCATGTATGCCTATAAATGGCTGGAAAGCCCATAAGTATTGATTTAAGAGTTACAAATAAATTTCAGCAATATGTATATTTGCAAAGATGAAATCCATGAATAATGAGAATTGGTTATATTTGTCACATTTCTTTGGATACCTCAAACACCAAAATCTTTGCCAGTAGTTATTGCTGAATAAAGGCTTGTTCAGTGATGGTTGGTGGGTGAGCAGTTGAGCTGACTGCCCCAGAATCAGAAAGCAAGTGTTGGTTTATTTCCTGCTCTTTTATAGCACACCTTCCCATGTATTGAAAGACACACAGTTAAGGTGTTGAGAACATGAACTCTGGATACAGAGGGTCTGGATTTGAATCCTAACTCCACTATTATGCCCACCTTTTTGAGGCTGAGCCTCAGTTCATTCTTTTATAAAATGGAAGATAATACTAGTTCTGACCTTAGGTAGTTATTGGGGTTACCTGGTGGCTCAGATGATAGAGCATCCACCTGCGATGTGGGAGACCCCTGGGTCAGGAATATCACCTGGATAAGGGAATGGCTACTCACTCCAGTATTCTTGCCTAGAGAATTCCATAGACAGAGGAGGCTGATGGGCTCACAAAGAGTCGGACACGACTGAGTAACTAACACACACATTAGGGAGTTGTTATAAGAATTAAATAAGTTAATATTTTAAAATAATTTTGAAAGTACCTGGCACATAGTGTCATATAAATGTTTGGTAACATTAAAAACAGAAACAAAAACAAAATAAAATATGGTACTGACCATATTTTGAATAACGGGCATTGCAATAAACTATTTCCACTGTATTTTTAAAAATTAATATTTATAACTTCCCAGTTATCTATACTTGTTTGGGAGAAAACATCAAACTGCCTTCTTCAAAAGAAGACTAGGAGAGTACAGTGAAAACTGTATTTAAAAGTATGAACTTAAAGAAATGCAAAATATTATTATGATTCCTTTATATGCAAGTCTGGCAATCTGCAAAATCAGGATGTGGTCTCTTGTGTCTGTCCCAGCACTACCTGAAACTTACTCTTGGTGGTTCACCCAGGACAGGGACAGGTAGCAATTTTGTTGTGACTTTCTCACACTTAATGTCTTCGAATGAGCTGACAGAGCTCACTGCTGCACTGCCAGGAAATAACCATTTAGAGTGGAACTGTATACATTTCTTCCCTTTTCTACCAATCAACAGGTTATAACTTAAGATAGAAACGAGACCCCTGAGTTCGTGCTGGAGATGGGGGTGGGGGGTAAGAAATGATAGGTTGTCAGCTTCCCTGAAAAGCTATAAGGCATTAGAACTGAAAATAAAGACTTTATTGCCTTGCAAAGAAGGCTTCGTAGCATTCAGATATTACCTACATCTGCTTTAATGATCCCATTTGAGCTGTCATTTTCTGCATTTACCTTGCAGCATTCCAAAGCAGCTATACTTACATGTTCACAGCCAACGCATTGCCAGCATTTACAAAAGTGGGGTTGGGTAGGGGGAGAAAATGGTATATGATATATTTCAAAGAACACTTTCCTTCCAGAAAATTAGCAGTAATTTTGAGGCTACTCTTAGAGGGAAGTAAAGTTTCTCTGGAGACCAAAAGTGCTGACACTGAACACAAGAGGAGGAGGGAGAGAGAGAGAAAGAAAGAGAGGCAGGCTATACTTACTCTCGGGTCCTTTCTCTCTCCACCCTATTTCTATTTGTTTTTTTCCTACACCTGGTCAAGCACTTCTGTGGTGACCACAAGGAAGCTGGGGATGAAGTCACTCTGCTTTTATTGCCAACGAGACCAGTTCTGATCAATAGAGGACACAAATAAAGGTGGCTTTCCTGGAGATTCACTCTACTGCTTCTGAAATGGGAGTAACGGTGGCCAGGAAGAAGGTCCTGAGGTTCTTTCTATGCTCCGCAGTGTCTTACAGTGGAAGTCTCACAGTGACTTACAGTCTAGAAATGTAAATCACTTTGGATGTGGCAATTTTGTTATGGCGGGTCAAATATTCTGAATCGAATGCTACAATTTCTTCTATAAATAGGATTTATTCTCAAACTCAAGCTTAAGTCTCACCATTGGTGCCTCCGGCACTTTCAGGCTCTTCCTCCTTTTAGATTCCTGGAGTTTGGGTTAACTTGACTCTGGTCTGCACTTTGAGTGCTGATCTAGGGCATTTATTTGTTTGCATGTTTCTGTGTTTATTTTCTTAGCTCTTTAACTAAAATTTAGTTTTGTGAATTCGGTTTATACTTCTTAGGGCCACTCACTCATGACTCCTGCAAGGCATATTGCAGAGAGTTGGTGTTTGAAATAATAATAGGTTTTCTGTTTTTGTTTTTTTTTTTTAACTAAAAGTGAGCTCTTAATCTACAGTCTATAAGGCTATATGTATTTATTTTTTGGATTCCTTCTCTTGCCTGTTTTGCCTATTACGAGATTCTCCCTACATTAAGCTTCCAAATGGTTTCAAACTTAATATGTTAGTGCTTTGAATAAACTTGAGCTGACAATTCTGATTAAGCAAACTTGGTTTTGTGGGAAGAGCAATGGTTTATGACTAAGCAGTCCTGGCTCATTTGTCCATGGTTCTCTACTCTAAGCCTTTTCTGGACCAGGTGATAGTGAAACCGACCCCGTGGTCCTCCTCAGTACTGAGACGCTTTATAAAACTCTTTTTTAATAAATGAATGTACTAATTAATTAATAAACAAATCCAGCATCTTTGAAAAATTTGCTTAAGTCCCCTTTAAATATTCTGTAATTACGGGGATAATACTTAGTGTCCTTTTAATCTGATTGCATAATTCAATAAGTTTATTTCTCAGGAGAAATCATTTTCAGTTTTTTATTGAGGGTTGAATACTTTAAAATTGGAGAAGAAAAGGAAACCTGAAAGAGATAATAGAGCCAGAAACAGAAGCAGAGGGAAGACATGTTGTTTATTAATGTTATTCTAATAGTATTCTATCTCCTGGAAGGTGAGGGGACTCTAGGAAACATGGGCCAGCGTTTAGTTGTGGGTTTTCATTATTTTTCTCTCTTGACTTGAAGAGAAGAAATTTTATCTTAATTTGCTTTACATTCAAATGCCAAGTACAATGTTTAGAATAAGGTAGGTGTTCAGTAATTGTGTTCTGATTAACTGAAGGGGAAGCATTAATATAGCAATGTCAGAAAGGTAGGCATGTGGCTAGAAGTAGAGGTTCTAATGGAGAACATCTTGTCTGTCTTTGTTTCTTTTTTCAAGATACCTTTCTACATGGGAGTGGGGAAGAGAAGGGAATACATTTTTTAAAATGTATTCATTTTAACCAGGAGGATAATTGTTTTACAATATTGTGCTGGTTTCTGCTATACATCAACATGAATCAGCCATAGGTATACATATGTCCCTTCCCTCTTGAACTGCCCTCTCACCTCCCACATCATCCCACCCCTCTAGGTTGTCACAGAACACTGATTTGAGCTCCCTGCCTCATACAACAAATTCCCACTGGCTGGTTTACATATGGTAATGTATATGATTCCATGCCACTCTCTCAATTTGTCTTACACTCTTCTTCTCCCATTGTGTCCACAAGTCTGTTCTCTATGTTTGCATCTCCTTGGCTGCCCTGAAAATAGGCTCATCATACCATATTTCTAGATTTCATATGTATTTGCTAATATATGATATTTGTTTTTCTTTTTCTGTCTTAACTCATTCTGTATAATAGGCTCTAGGTTCATCCACCTCATTAGAACTGACTCAAATGTGTTCCTTTTTCTGACTGAGTAATATTCCATTGTGTATATATATCACAGCTTCTTTATCCATCCGTTGGTGGACATCTAGGTTTCTTCCATGTCCCAGCTATTGTAAATGGTGCTGCAGTGAACACTGGGATACATGTGTTTTTTTCAATTATGGTTTTCTCAGGGTATATGCCCTGTAGTGAGATTGCTGGATCGTATGGTAGTTTTAGTCCTAGTTTTTTAAGAAATATCCGTACTGTTCTCCAAGGCTGTATCAGTTTACATTTCCACCAACAGTGCAAGAGGGTTTCCTTTTCGCCATATCCTCTCAGCCTTTATTGTTTGTAGATTTTTGATGATGGCTATTCTGACTGGTGTAAGGTGATACCTCATGGTAGTTTTGATTTGTGTTTCTCTGATAATGAGCAATGTCAAACATCTTTTCATGTCTTTATTAGCCATCTCTATGTCTTTGAAAAAATGTCTGTTTAGGTCTTCTGCCCACTTTTTTATTGGGTTGTTTGCTTTTCTGGTATTGAGATCCATGAGCTGCTTATATATTTTGGAGATCAATCCTTTGTCAGTTGTTTCAGTTGCTATTATCTTTTCCCTATCTTAGGGTTGTCTTTTAACCTTATTTATTGTTTCCTTTGCTATGCAAAATTTTTTAAGTTTAAGTAGGTCTCACTAGTGTATTTTTGCTTTTATTCCCATTACTCTATAAGGTGGGTCATAGAGGATCTTGCTTTGATTTATGTCAGAGTGTTCTGCCTATGTTTTCCCCTAAGAGTTTTATAGTTTCTGGTCTTACATTTATGTCTTTAATCTATTTTGTGTTTATTTTTGTGTATAGTGTTAAGAAGTGTTCTAATTTCATTCTTTTACATGTAGCTTTCCAGTTTTCCCAATACCACTTACTGAAGAGACTATCTCTGCTTCATGGTATATTTTTGCCTCCTTTGTCAAAGGTAAGGGGTCCATAGGTGTGTGGGTTTATCTGAGGTTTCTGTCTTGTTTCGTTGGTATGTATTTCTGTTTTTGTGCCAGTACTATATTATCTTGATGACTGTAGCTTTGTAGTATAGTCTGAAGTCAGGAAAATTGATTCCTCCAGCTCCATTCTTCTTTCTTAAGACTTTAGCTATTCAGGGATTTTGTTTCCATATAAATTGTGAAATTTTTTGTTCTATTTTTATGAAAAATATCATCGGTAATTTGATAGAGATTGCAATGAATAGTCATTTTCACAATATTAATTGAGACGAGAATACATTTTTTACTCTTGCCATTTTTTTTTTCTCTACATCTTGCTAGGTCCTGGCTCAAATTCCTTATGTCTGGACTTCAGAAGAATGATTGCATACTCATTCCACACCCACCTTCTCACTTCCTCTCAACTTGGTAGTCATGTTGGAGAGAATTTGAAGAAAAAAATTGCCCACATTAGGGTTAATAATTGAATGTAGATTGTTTTATTTTTTTCTGAAATATTTGACTTCATCAAGAAACAAATTTTGAAACCAAGGATCTCATGCTCAGTAGAATTCAATATAAGATTTACCAAAGCCACTACTTGATCAGTAACTCAAAAAATACATACATTTTTTTCTGAGGTCCAAATGTGTTTGAAAAAGGTAGCTTAAATACAGTTAAATAGACTGGAGTTTTCAGTCTTCCATCTTTGGTATACAAAATTGTATATGAAACTCCACATTTCTCAAATTGTTTTCCCATGGAATATTTTTTTTTTTAAATAAAGTATCATGAGAGAATTTGAACTCCAAAATTCTTTGGAAAATTTGTAATGAACATATTCATAGAATGAAGCCTGTAAGTCTCAATCCTGGAAACAGGCTGGAATGGAAAATTATTCTGATTCATTTTCTTTCCATTTCAAAATTCACACAGTATTATTTATTTCAAGCTGCAAGAATGTTGAGTACTACTTTCCCTTCACCAAAACAAGGAGTATATTATAGGTATGTGCAAGAAACTGCAATAAAATCACCTGCCCTGCATAATGACTGGTTTAGTTATGGATAAGATTTGGGAAAATTGTGCAGTAGTTTTCAGTAAATAAAGAAGGCTGAGCACTGAAAAATCAATGCTTTTGTACTATGTTGTTGGATAAGTCTCTTGAGAGTCCCTTGGACTGCAAGGTGATCAAACCAGTCAATCCTAAAGGAAATCAATCCTGAATATTCATTGGAAGGACTGATGCTGAAGCTGATGCTCCAATACTTTGGCCACCTGATGCAAAGAGCTGACTCATTAGAAAAGACCCTGATGCTGGGAAAGATTGAAGGTAGGGGAAGAAGGGGATGACAGAGGATGAGATGGTTGGATGTCATCACTGACTTAATGGACATGAGTTTGAGTAGGCTCCGGGAGATGGTGAAGGACAGGGAGGCCTGATGTGCTGCAGTCCATGGGGTCACAAAGAGTTGGACACAACTGAGCAGCTGAACAACGACAGCAAGATTTGGGACAATATCTCTCTGAACTCTATGCTGTAACATTTCTCATAAGCTGTATCTCCAAGTTTTTCAGCTGTTTAAAACCATTAATTAGTGAAGAATTATATCCAAATGCTTTATTTTCCCAGTAAAAACCATAGGTATCAGACCAAATGAACATAAGCTGATCAAAATGTAATGTTATATTTCCCATTATCATGGTGGATCCTTTGGTTTGTATTGAAATTTGGACTTGAATTTTCTACCACAGCCAAAAGGAAATTTCAGCCAAATGTGGCAGAAACTCAAGAGACTCTGCCCACCACAGGTGTTTAATCATCAGCGATGCTCTTGGGGAGTAGTATTGACAGCTGGCCAAGCTGGCATCTTGGCATTTACAGATTGGGAAAAACTTGTGGGCAAGAGGCAGCTTAGAAGAGTATCAAAATCTGGATAAGCTCCAAAGAAAATCTCATCTTTCATTTCACACCTTTGCTATTTTCTGTCAATCTCTCCCCAGAAAGCATTATTACTTTGCAGTGCTCAACGGGTGTTGATGGGCAACTTCAATATTTCCCCTCAGCTTTGCTGCCTGGTGGATGGACTTCTTCATTAAAGCTGCACCACACTTCTGGTTTAATGGGCATAAATATAGCTACTCAAAGAGGGGAAACACTCTTCTATCCATGAAGATATTATATCCAAGAGATGAAAAGAAAACCTGCTAATTGAGAATCACACTTCAGTTTAATTACACAGATGCTAAAATAATGTAACTGAAGCGCCTTAAAAATGTAATTATCCACTATGCAATGCTTGAGAGCATGTTTTATCTTTTTGCCTTTAATGTACATGATCAAGAAAGAGCCAACAAAAGAATAATTCCTGGGTAATTTGGGAAACTGGGACATGTTTGGGTTTGAAAGATGTTTCAGAAAAGTATCTTGCATTTGGAAGGCATCATCAAAGGTATTTTATGAGTAACTAAACATAAAATCCTTCTTCTTTACCTGTATGTTCTTCAAAGGCACCTGGGATTAAAATAAATAATAAATTTTAGGGTAGCTTGAAACTGTATCCAATTATCTCCTCCAACATAGCAGCAAGAGAGGATTGCTGTATATTTGGAAAGACATCCTGCATTTATAGTGTGACTAGAAAAAGGTCTGAAAAGTGCCTCTGATTGACGAAATATTCTTTCCACCTCTCCTCCAACCTTAAGCCCAATCCTGTTGAATTCATTATTAATACTATGCTGACTTATCATAAATTTTTCAAAAAATTTACATAGAATGCTAATATGTATCTCAAACATTGCTAAAAATAAGCCTGATTATGTATTGTTTTTCCATTGCTATTTACTTTGTGCTTTTATGTGCATTTCATTTTCCTTGTAGATTTTGCTGATTTCTGTGAGTAGTGTTTGCCATAGGTTATAGTAAACATGCTTGATTGATGCTAATATTATGCATTTATTATTAACATGGTGGACAGCACATACTATTGTTGGCCTTCTAAGAAAGACTTATAGCTAAAAATGGACAGTAATTTAGCAACTAGAGGGCTGATGAAGACTATCTCCATGTAGCAATCTACAGAAAATACTTCATAGACCTAATTCTAGCCTTCAAGAATTACAACAAGTTCTAGGCAGTGGAGAGAGAAGCAGGTGGTACTGAGGGTAGGAGGATGGAGCAGAAGATGGAATGCTGGGAGCTTCTTTAAGGCCAACATGAGGAGGAGGACTAGGGGGTAAGTGACACATCCACAAACCATCTTGGTGAGCATCTTGACAAACAGGCTGTGGAAGAGGGCATATGGCAGAGGAGGGATGGAACCCAGGCTAGATTCAAGCTGAGGGAAGTGCTAGCTTCCATTCCCTCTCTCCATTCACCTTTTTCTCCCCCACCTTCCCCAGCCCCTACCAACACACACAGGAGGGCATAGAGCCATGAAGAGTAAGAGATGAAAGTTCAAGCCCCGGAGTCTGAATGCCTGGACTTTAGTCCTGCCTCTATCTGAAACCAACTGTGGAATCTTGGAAAATTGACCCACCTATCTAACCCAGTAGTTATGTATGGATGTGAGAGTTGTACTATAAAGAAAGCCGAGCGCTGAAAAATTGACGTTTTTGAACTATGGTGTTCGAGAAGACTCTTGAGAGTCCCTTGCACAGCAAGGAGATCCAACAAGTCCATCCTAAAGGAAATCAGTCCTGAATATTCATTGGAAGGACTGATGTTGAAGCTGAAACTCCTATACTTTGGCCACCTGATGTGAAGAACTGACTCATTTGAAAAGACCCTGATGCTGGGAAAAATTGAAGGCAGGAGGGGAAGGGGACGACAGAGGATGAGATGGTTAGATGGCATCACCGACTCAAAGGACATGAATTTGAGTAAACTCCAAGAGTTGGTGATGGACAGGGAAGCCTGGCGTGCTACAGTCCACGGGGTTGCAAAGAGTTGGACATGACTGAGCGACTGAACTGAACTGATTTAACCTTCGGTTTCTTCCTTTGTAAAATAAAGATAACAATACTACCCACTGGGTCCAGTTGTTGTGATAATTAAATCAATTAAGTCAAACACTACACTGAAAAGAGTACCTAGCCTGTTGCGAATACTCAAAAAAATTATCTGGCATCAGTTCTTGCATCAGTTCTCCAAAGCCCGGGCTAATTCTACTTATCCAAGGCACACATACATTTCAAATTGTTACGTGTAAACACTCAGACAGAGGTATATAACTTGCAGAACCTTCAGAAAGAAGGAAAATACTGCAAAGTTTGAGGAATCTTGGATTTAAATTCAGTGCCCAGTTAGTCTGTCTGCTATATCCTTGCTCTACTAGGAGAAGAAGAAAAAAAATCATAGCTAAGAAATGGAGTGAGAACTGCCCTGAACAGTTTGCAGGTGAAGTAGTCAGAGATGTGTCTACATTCACATCTACATGGTACATGGCTCATTACTTCAGGGTGAAAGGCATCTTTCATGTGCATCTGCTAATGACTCTGGACCTGTCCCAGCTGACTGCCTAGACAGTTACATTTTTGGGGAGTGGGGTTGGGGTGATGTGGTGTGCTTTGAGTGAAGTGAGGAATGAAGAAAGGGAGATATTTTGTTAATTGCTAAACATCCTGAATTGTCATGTTTCCAACCAGTATTGTCCAATTTTCTATTTGATAAAACTGTGATAATATCTAACATTTATAAAATGCTTTATATGTATTACACATTTGTTATAAAAGAAATCGGGAATGACTTTATTAGTTAAGCTCATGTTAATAATGTACTATTTTGTCATTGTTTGATATGGGAAGTTTCTTGATAAGCTTTCCTTATCAAAATTGGTTTGTGCCCTTCTTGTCTTGAGCCAAATGAGTACCCACTGTAAAGAGGGACGTACTATGGTTTAAAAAATTTGAGGGTTAAGTGGATCTGGATTTGAATTTTGCTTCATACATTATTAGTTGTTTTGCTGTTTTCAGTCACTAAGTCCTGTCTGACTCTTTGTAACCTGATGGACTGTAGCATAACAGGTTCCTCGGTCATCCACTATCTTCCAGTCTATGGAATTCTCCGGGTCAGAATACTGGAGTGGGTAGCTGTTCCCTTCTCCAGGGGATCTTCCCAACCCAGGTATTGAACTCAGGTTTCTCACACTGCAGGTGGATTCTTTATTAGCTTAGCCCCCAGAGAAGCCCCACTATCTCCCAGAGTTTGCACAAATTTATGTCCATTGAGTTGGGTGATGCTATCTAACCATCTCATTCTCTGCCGCTCTCTTCTCCTTTGGCCTTCAGTCTTTCCCAGTATCATGGTCTTTTTCAGTGAGTCGGCTCTTCGAATCAACTGGCCAAAGTATTGGAGCTTCAACTTCAGCACCAGTCCCTCCAATGAACATTCAGGGTTGATTTCCTTTAGGATTGACTGGCTTGAACTCCTTGCAGTGGGAAAGAGTCTTCTCCAACACCACAATTCGAAAGCATCAGTTCTTCAGTGCTCAGCCTTTTTTATGGTCCAATTCACACATCCATTCATGAATACTGGAGAAATCATAGTTTAGACCATGTGGACCTTTGTCAGCAAAGTGATGTCTCTGCTTTTTAATACACTGTCTAGTTTTTTCATATTTGTCATAGCTTTTCTTCAAAAGAGCTAACTTGTTATTGTCATGGTTACAGTCACCATGCTCAGTGATTTTGGAACCCAAGAAAAGAAAATCTGTCACTGCTCCACTTTCAACTTTTTCACTCTCCTCTTTCACTATCATCAAGAGGCTCTTTAATTCCTCTTCACTTTCTGCCATTAGAGTGGTACCATCTGCATATCTGAGGATGTTGATATTTCTCCTGGCAATGTTAATTCTAGTTTGTGATTCATCCAGCCTGGTGTTTGACATCATATGCTCTGCATGTAAGTAAAATAAGCAGAGTGACAACATATAGCCTTGTTGTACTCCTTTCCCAGTTTTGAACCAGTCACTTGTTCCATGTCCAATTCTAACTGTTGCTTCTTGACCTGCATACAGGTTTCTCAGGAGGCAGATAAGATGGTCTGGTATTTCCATCTCTTTAAGAATTTTCCACAGTTTGTTGTGATCCACACAGCCAAAGGCTTTAGCATAGTCAATGAAGCAAGAGTAGATGTTTTTCTGGAACTCCCTTGCTTTCTCCAATGAATTGGATCTCTGGTTCCTCTGCCTGTTTGAAACCCAACTTGTACATCTAGAAGTTCTCAGTTTATGCAGTGCTAAAACCGATGTGTGTGACCTTGAACAAATTAGTTTCTCTGAGACTCAGTTTTCTTGTCTCTAATATCAACCCATTCCAGTACTCTTGCCCGGAAAATCCCATGGATGGAGGAGCCTGGTAGGCTGCAGTCCATGGGGTCGTGAAGAGTCGGACACGACTGAGCGAATTCACTTTCACTTTTCACTTTCATGTATTGGAGAAGGAAATGGCAACCCTCTCCAGTGTTCTTGCCTGGAGAATCCCAGGGGCGGCAGAGCCTGGTGGCCTGCCGTCTATGGGGTCGCACAGAGTCGGACACGACTGAAGCGACTTAGCAGCGACTTAGCAGCAACTTAGCAGCAATATGGAAATATTAATATCTACCATTGAGTGCTTGTGATAGTTAGAACTAAAATATATATAAAGTGCCTGGAATATAGGGAGGCACTAAAAAATAGCCACTTGATAGATTTGATTTTGATCGCTTACTATGGTAGCACTCACTTCAGACACTTAAGGATTCCTGTTGATTCCTACTTATGTGGTCCTTATATGTCCTAAAGCTTCCTAGCAGTGAATACAGACTTATAAGCAAGTAAGAGAGCCAAGTTTGTCAGTGTTAATTCTGATTTCAAAACCTATTTCTGTTCCATCAGAGTACTGAGTACTGGTCCCCGTGTCTTTCTCTTTCTCTCTCTCTCTCTCTCTCTCTTTCTCTTTCTCTCTCTCTCTCTCTCTGTCCCCTTCATGCAGCTCAGCCTCTTTTCTTCCTTCTTTCACTTTCTTATCGGTTGACTCTGTACCCCCAAGTTCCAGTCTATTAAAGGACCACAACAATTGGCTCGCCAGAACAGGGACTTGGGATACGGCAGGTCGGGCAGAGTGACCCCAGAAAGCTTATTGAAGCTGATACATCCAACAAACTCACATAGCTTCATCTTCGGAAAATTCGACTCTAGGGGGTCCACAGCCTTCAAAACAGAGACGAAACAACAAAAACCCCAGGAGGAAGAAATTCCAATATGGGCCATGGCGGCTCTAAAGCTCTCCTGGAAGCGCCACCCTCGGGGACATCAACCTTACAACCTCCCCACGTGGGGACAAATAAAAACCCTTACTAATCGAGCTGAAAATTTGGTCTCTCAACAGGGAATGCCACAGAATCCAGAAAACATTTTCCTAGCCATGCTTAGCTTGGTTGCTTGTGCCACCCCCTCCCCCGAGGCAAATTAATCATTCATACCTGACCCCCTTTTTACTACAGGTGATATAATGGAAGGAGAGAAGATCAATTGTTTTTACTAATGACTCTATACATATGCCTTCTTCCTAAAGCATTAAAGGGCCCACACACCCTGAAGTAGAAGAAAAAACTAATTAACATTTCTCTAGGTTATGAAGTCCTTCCTTTGTGCATGGGACCAACAGAATTCCAACAAACTTGGGTTTTCTCCCTGCCTCCCCAAAAAAGACTTTCGGACTTTGCTTAAATTTTAAACCATGGTTACACTACAAAAACCTTAGGGAAAGAATTCATTACCATGACAAAGGACTTCTTGAGTGACTTAACAGAAAAATCTCCCCACCTCACCTTCAAATCAATAAACAGATTGGGCCTAAACTACGAGACACCTGGAAACCTGTTGTGAGCACCTAAAAACTTGAAACTTGGAATGGACGTTTTACAAGGACATGCTAATAAGACTTTACTTTCTGTAACCTGTATTAATTGCTAACTATAGAGTTGTTAAAAAATGATTCCCTTTTGATTGTGATTGAGATTCTACTCAATATTGTGTTACTCCTGTTCAATCTAATTATAGTACCTACAACTGGGTACAAGTCAAAATTCATTTATGAAACATACATAATAATGCCTCTCTATATGTACAAAAAGAACTCCTTGTTAAAACGTCTGCCTTCTTTCACTAATCTAGAGACTTTAGCTGAGCAACTAGCAGTTTAATTATCTGGGCTAAACCCACGAGGTTGATTTCAAAATATTATTCACAGCATCAGGTCTGAAACTGTAAATTTGGTGTTTGGCTTGGTGACTTTATTTGTTGTTTACCGTTGCCTTTCTATGAGATTGGTTGATACTAAACAAACTCATATGGTCAGGACCTTTTTTACAAATATAATAAAACAGGGGGAGTTGTCAGGATACACTTAACAGGAGGCTTCCTGTGTGCTGTTTTCAGTCTTGCATGAATTCTATGTTCCTTAACAGCATCTGAATACAGGTGCCAGAGAGCTGGCAAGCCAGCTTTCGGGAATAATAGAAATTCATGTATCTCATTCGTATGGAAATTCTATGGTGAACAGCAGCCATTTACAACTCTCTTCCCTTCTGTTATGTAAAGTAACTCTTACAACCCCCTCTATTGAGAATGATTCTAGCCTCTGGCTTTCTGAATGACTTGTTAGATTTTTGATCCCTGTCTCTGCTAAAAAGGGCTATCTTGTAAGAGAGTATATATATGCCCACAATATGTTAAATAAAGGCCTTTGTTCCATCAAAAACAAAGAAATAAACAAACAAAAAAACCCACCTATTTCAGATCTGCTTTCTTCATCTTCTCCACTATCCCTTCCAAGGTCAGGTCACCAATGTCTCCCATCTAGCTCCTGAACTAGCCTCCTTGCCAGTCTTCCACTCACACTTCAGGCCTCTCCAGTGTGTTCCCCAGCAGTCATTAAAGTACTTCTTTCAAGTTTTAATCCAGTTATGTCATTCTTTTTCTGAAAACCAGTCTAGAGCTACCTAACACTTAATGATATGATTTTTAGTGGGGGATAATTTTTTGCCATAGGTATCACTTTTTTATGAGTCAGTTAACTGTATTGGCTCAGGTAATTTCTAAGACTGTTCAGTTCCTAGATTTTATAATTCCACTTGGATTTTTTTAAGGATCAAAGTCATCCTCCCAGAACTAAAATTATCAGATTTTTATTAGTGAGTGTATTAAAGCTAGGTTTTGCAACAAACCCCTTCATTTCTCAGAGGCTTAAACAGTGATGTGATGGTAAATATTTAACAACTGACTGTTCAAACAAAAGAAAGAAAAAAAAAGCCTTGATATGTAGAATTTGATATTTTCTTGGGCTATATACTCCTGCTATGACTGATGTGCAGATTTAAGTTTACAATGTCATGTCATTTCATACGGAATAGGGAAGAGATGCTAACTATTGATGGAGCTGGTATGAGCTGTCTCCAGCATAATATAGAGCTTAACTCAGAAAACTTCGTTTCTTGTTTTCATGTCAGTTCAATGTGATCAGTGGGTACAGAGTGAGGCTCTGCTGCTTATAGTCACCCAAGTTTCCTTGGTGGCAGAGGCTCTGCTCTGTTCACTGTGGTGCTCCCTAGATCAGGTAGTGTGCTGACAACCTCCTGCAAGGCAAAGGACAGAGAGAAAACATGGAGGATCATGGCACCTTGAGGCTATCAAGCCTGGAAGTGGCAACAATACTTCCTTCTGGTTTCCTTTGATTAGAATCCAATCATATAACCTCATAACTCTGGGAAAGTGAAAGTGAAAGTGTTAGTCACTCAGTTGTGTCTGATTCTTTGCGACCCCTAGACTGTAGCCCGCCAGGCTTCTCTATCCATGGAATTCTCCAAGTAAGAGCACTGGAGTGGATAGCCATTCCCTTCTCCAGGGGATCTTCCTGACCCAGGAATCAAACCCAGGCCTCTTGCATGCAGACAGATTCTTAGCTCTCTGAGCCATCAGGGAAGCCCAAACCCACTTAAAGCATCTAGTGTAGTACCTGGCACACAAAACCTGTGCATGCATGCTCAGTCATCTCTGACTCTTTAGTGACTCCATGTACTGTAGCCCAGCAGGCTCCACTGTCCATGGGATTCTCCAGGCAAGAACACTGGAGTGGGTTGTCATTTCCTTCTCCAGCGGATCTTCCCAACCAAGGAACTGAACCTATGTCTCCTGCATTTCCTGTATTGACAGGCGAATTTTTTTACCACTGAGCTACAGAGGAGCCTCATGAGCTGTAGTCCATGAAGTCAAAAAACAGTCAGATATAACTAAACAACAAGAACAATTCAATATGACCTTATTTTAACTCAGTTACTTCTGCAAGACCTTGTTTACAAAAAATTTCACATATACAGGTACTTGTGCCTGTTAAGTCATTTTGTTCAGATCCGACTCTTTGTGGCCCTATGGACTGTAGCAACTCTAGGCTCCTCTGTCCATGGGATTCTCCAGTCAAGAATACTGGAGTGGGTTGCCACGCCCTCCTTCAGGGAATTTTCCCAACCGAGGGATTGAACTAGCATCTCTTATGTCTCCTGTACTGGCAGGTAGTTTTTTACCATTAGTGCCACTTCAGAAGCTCTACAGGTACTGGTAGTTAGGACTTGAACATATCTTTTTTTGGGGGGATGAATTCAACCCATAACACTTGCTTTCCTTGACAAAGAATTGGCCTCAAGCAAGTCTCCGTAGCCTAATGCAATCAATCTTGGTAAATTTTAAGACTTACCAAAAGAGAGAGAAGAGTGTTTCCCAAATGTGAATGTCAAGCCAGCAGAAAAGGGCTGGGGCCCTGCCTCAGCTCTTTTGTTTTTTCTCTATTCAGACCCTCAACAGATAGGATGATGCCTACTTTCACTGAGGGCAATCAACTTAACTGAACCCACTAATCCAAATGGTAATCTCTTCCAGAAACACCCTCATAGACACACCCAGAAATAATGTTTAACCAAGTATTGGGGCATTTCCTGATCCAATCAAGCTGACACATGAAAAATGAACTACCACTGTAGGTACTGGGATGTATGCCCTACTTGGTGTGTGGAGGTTTTTGTTTAGCGGCCAAGTCGTGTCCAACTCTTTGTGACCCCATGGACTGCAACATGAAAGGCTTCCCTGTCCAACACTATCATCTGGAGTTTGCTCAAACTCGTGTCCATTGAATCTCTGATGCCATCCAACCATCTCCTCCTCCTCCATCCAACCCTCTTCTCCTCCTGCCTTCAATCTTTCCCAGCATCAGGGTTTTTTTCCAGTGAGTCAGTTCTTCGCATCAGGTGGCCAAAGTATTGGAGCTTCAGTTTCAGCCTCAGTCCTTCCAATGAATATTCAGGACCTATTTTCTTTAGAATTGACTGGTTTGATCTCCTTACTGTCCAAGCACCACAATTTGAAAGCATCATTTCTTCCGTGCTCAGCCTTCTTTATGGTCCAACTCTCACATCCCTACATGACTACTGGAAAAATCATAGCTTTGACTATGTAGACTTTTGTCAGCAAAGTGATATCTCCACTTTTTAATATGCTGTCTAAGTTTGTCATAGCTTTTCTTCCAAGGAGGAAGCTTTCAATTTCATGTCTGTAGTCACCATCCGCAGTGATTTTGGAAGCCAAGAAAATAAAGTCTCTTACTGTTTCCATTGTTTTTGCATCTATTTGCTGTGAAGTGATGGGACTGGATGCCATGATCTTCATTTTTTGAATGTTGAGTTTTAAGCCAGCTTTTTCACTCTCTTCTTTCACCTCCATCAAGAGGCTCTTTAGTTCCATTCACTTTCTGCCATTAGGCTGGTATCATCTGCATGTCTGAAGTTACAGATATTTCTCCTGGAAATCTCGATTCCAGCTTGTGATTATCCAGTCTGGCATTTCTCATGATGTATTCTGCATATAAATTTAATAAGCAGGGTGACATATACAGACTTGATGTACACCTTTCCCAATTTTGAACCAGTCCATTGTCCCATGTCTGGTTCTAGATGTTGCTTCTTGACCCACATACAGGTTTCTCAGGAGACAGGTAAGATGGTCTAGCATTCCCATGTCTTTAAGAATTTTCCACAATTTGTTGTGGAACAGCAGTTAAAGTCTTTAGCGTAGTCAATGAAGCAGAAGTAGATGTTTTTCTGGAATTCTTTTGCTTTTGTTATAATCCAATGGATGTTGGCAATTTAATTTCTGGTTCCTCTGTCTTTTCCAAATCCAGCTTGTGCATCTGGAAGTGCTTGCTTCATTTACTCTTGTAGGCTAGCTTGAAGTATTTTGAGCATTACCTTGCTAGCATGTGAAATGAGTGCAATTATGCGATAGTTTGAACATTCTTTGGTGTTGCCCTTCTTCAGAATTGGAATGAAAACAGACCTTTTCCAGTCCTGTGACTTCTGTGGAGTTTTCAGAACCCATTTAAAGGCTCTGAGGCTGAGATCACAAGGATGGTTTTAAATCTTAAATAATCAATGGGTTGTTTTAGTCCTGGTTTATGGTTTCTCTAGCAACACAATTCCCTTGAAGACTTAGTAGGCTGTTGACCTATCTGCTTAGGGTTGATTTCATGTGAGTAACTGAGGCATGCAGGGTTCTTTCTCCAGGTAGAGTCCAAATATGACTATTTCTTTGCTTCCTCACAATCTGGTTTCCCTCTTTCAACTTAAGGGCAGCTATCTGAGGCCCCTGGGTTATCTTTCAGCTGATCTTTTCCACAAAGGTGGGAATTAGTGGAATGTTGCTCAAAGTTCTTTTCGATCTTTTTTTCCTACTCCTTGGGGTCAAAGAAGCAATGAATATTTGTAATTCAATGTTCCATTATTATTGGACTTTTCTCTCTTCCTCTTTATTTCTTTGTATAAGCTGATCAGTTTCCTTTTGAACTCATCAGTTTATTAAATTTTTAAACTAAGCAAACACATACTAATACCCTACTGTCTTTCCAACTGCTTCACCTAGAGTTCCAGGCTTGATGGATATGAAATCTTCCTCCCAGGTTATTGCATGTGTTGCAGTTACGTAAAAGGAATCACCATTTTACTGTCCTCTAACGTCAGTCTCCCAGTTATTTGTCATGTGGCTTCTAAGTCAATGCCCTCATTTGGGTTTTTGTTATGATAACACTCCTTTTCAAGGAATTAACTTCCACACTAAGATAACAAATGCTGCCTGTTGTAACAAAACTCTCCAATTCTCAGTGGTTTAGCATATTAAGAGTTTGGTCCTAACCCCTGAAAGGCAGGGGGAGGGGAGATACAGGACTCTGCTCTAGGTGGGTAAGCAGGAACTCAAGATGCTTTCATTCTTTGTCACTGCCATATTCAACATGTGGCCTCCAAGCTCACTGCTGAAGGAGGAGAGAAGACTCATTGTCTCAGACTGCAGGTAACCAGTCAGTATTCCTTACATTCCTCTGGCTCCACTGAGACACAAGGGAACTGATCAATGCAGTTTAGCTGTGTATCCAGGAAAAGGAAATGCATTTGGTGAGCTTCTAGAATGGTCTTTGCCAGTGATGTATATATTCACTTATGATAAGAGCACTTTTGCCCTAGGTCATTTCTGAAGAGGGCAGCATTAGAAAAGAAGTAGAATGAGAAGTGTAACCTGGATAAAAAGAAACAGAATCAGAACCACTCACAATTCAATACAACCAGAATTTATTGAACATTCACTACGTTCCTAGCCCTTGTCTGAGGAGCCTTGATTGTGAAAGCTCTTACCAGTACAGCATCTCTAAATGTCAGCTAGACACTAAACAGGCAAGGCCACCCCATGATTGTGCTGCTTGGTGTTCTGTTGTTTTGAGTGTAGAAATAATTCATACCAAGTTGTTAGAATACTTTCTGAATCACAAGGGAAACATCTCCTCAGATTCTCTATTTTTTAATTCACTAGGCTGTTATTAAACCTAAAATGTAAAAGGCAAATATTATTTTTTCATTAATTCTTTTAGGCTCAATTATATCTACTTCTTGCCCTGAAAACACAGCCACATAATGCCCAGGTACCAGGGCATTATGGTAACCAGATACCCAGGGATTGAAACCAAGCTGAATAATGCATGAGCTCAAAGTCACCCCACAGCCTCCCTGCTTTCATTGACTGAAGTGCTTTGTTTTTCAAAACCTCCTTTGGGAGGCTTCACAAACAGCTGCTATGTAGCTCATAGATTCCAAAGATGATAGACAGAGGCCTTTTCCTGCCGGTATACGATATCTTACCTTCTGATGGTAGAAATCTGATTATTGGCACGCTCCCTGCAAATGACCCTGTCCAAAAATCAAACAAAAATCGGAGACATTCAAAACCAAATGAATAAAGACTGAGAGTTTAGCAAAATTCAAATTGCCACTGACCTCCACTAGCAGAATACATAAAGTGGTATACTTATTAAGAGGCGCATGTGAGCCATTCGGGGTTGAGAACTGTGCTTTGCTGATTTTGAAAGAAAGAAAGAAAGCAAAAAGAAAAACACACAGGCAGCTGCCCTAGTTTCTAGTTGGACACGAGAGTATTTACTCAGCACAGAGCCAGTTGGAGCTAATGGTTCTGAGTGCCTCTAATGGGCCCCCGGGTTGGGCAGAGCCAATTTTGGCATGAGCAGAGAGGCAGGCAGTCTGAGAGTGAGCAAATCTCCCCAGATGAGATTTACATCATCTACCCTCTCTCCCCGCCCTCTCTCCTCAGGAGCTTTCAGATCCTCCCCATAGACCGTGTGTGCAGGCTTCCGAAGTGCAAGAGCTTGGATCAATACCTAAAAGTTTGGAGGTTTATGAAATCTTCCAAATTGGAATGAAAACATCTCCCTGGGTATTCTGCAGTGCTAGTAAATGGAAATGAAACATCTGAGTGAAGGCAAAGCATTCCCCAGACCTTCATCTTATTTCCACTCAGTTGTAATCCAAAATTAACACTTGCTCCCGACACCCAGTCTATTAGCACCCGGAACAATTCCTCAACTTCAACAAGGAGGGCAGCGGCTGGGGGCCTGGCTGAGTGGGAAGGGGCTCCCCCGCTTGGAATTCCCCCCTGGCGACCAACAAGCGACACGCATTACCGTTTAATTATAATGACGGAGCAGATGCGATAACAAGGTTGTCGTCTCTGGCTCTGTTCCTGATGTCGCCACAAGGGTTTCCAGTTGCTGCCCTTTCTCATTCTGTGCTTCCTCATTCATCTGGCTCCTCCAGGTGCCTCCTGCTCTCCGCCCCGACATGTCTGACTGGCCTCCTTGTGAGGCAACTGCAGCCTTTTCAGAGAAGGGGCTGCGTGGGGCTGGGTCTGTGCTGAGTTTGGTTTCAGCCATCTGTGCTTTCCTGCAGCCGCCCTCATGCTCCTCTTGAAACTGCTTGACTTCATCTTCACCAAATAATTGCATTTTTTTTTTTTTAATTCAAACTCAAAGATTCCTTTGAGGCATCCCTGAAAGGCATTTTCTTTGAATTCCATGACTGATATTTGGAATCTGCTCCTTGTTGTATTCCTGACTGCCTCAAAACTCCCTGCTTGTTCTTTTCCAACTCCCAGTTTGAATATTGATATAAGCATTTACATTTTCCCAAAGATCAGGCTTACTAGACAACATTAGGAAGGAAGTCATTTGTTTGGTTGGGACTCTGAGTCCCTTTCTATTTGAGTGAATCCTCAGGTTGAGGTTGATTTCAGTAAAGTTTTATATAAATAGTTCACCAAATTTATTGTGCTTGAGATTTTGAACACAACCGGGCATATGTATAATTTCCAGTTTTTGGTTTCCTAGCCCTTGTGAGACAAACAGGTGGAGAGGTACTGTAGCAAATACAAAATAGAGGGTATGTGTAAACTTTCTCATGGGAGAAAATGTCTTTTCTTCCTTGTGTTACTCCTAGCATGTGACACATGATAACCAATCCTACAGTACATAACAATAAACTCTTACGTTACTTTGAGCAGTTAGTATACGTACAGTACCATGCTAAACTTTTTATACGTTGAATCTTGTGACAGTTTCTTAAAGCAGGGGTTATATCATTCCCAGCTTACAGATATGAAAACTAAGGCCTTGGGAAGTTGATACTTGCTGATGCCACAGAGAAGGTATTATTGGAGGCTTGCTGGGAACCCCATAGTGTCATTCCAAGGCCTGACATCTTAGCCATTATACAATTTTCTTTTCTGAAAAAACAATAGCTGTCAGAATGGCACTTGCAATCTAAACATGGAAACAATGCTTCAACAATAGCCGAGAAGCTTGTATGTGGTGTAGGTGATTAGAACTATATGTATCCAGAAACTCAAAAGGATATGGCTTCCAGTCTCTTAGAGGCGGATAGGTTGAGGGAGAGAACATACTTCAGGTGTGGTAATGCCTGATGCAAGCACAGGGAAGGCCATTTAATTACCAAGGATGGGAAAGGAATTCCATTTTCATGTTTGACCTATGGCTCTGCACTGAAGTCACAGACCCCTAGACCTCCTGAAGACCAGCTAAAGCATTGGAAAGAGCCACAGATTTGAGGACTAGATTGTTATTTAGAGGCTTCATTATTGCAGCCCATTTCATAGACCAATATTTTGACTTGTGCTGTAATGAGCAGCTAAAGTCTGAATCCAGAGATATCTCATACACGGGGCTGAGCCAAGGAGAGGAGTGAGAGGTCCTTGGCATTCACCAGTGAGCTTTTCTTCTTCAAATCTTCTCCGTGTTTTTTAAGCTGCAGTTGTGATTGCACCCAGCAGGCACCCTGGGATGCAGAATTGATTGTCTGATTCCAGCTGTCTTCTTGATCAATCCCGACTGGATCAATATGGAATAGTCATACCTAAAGTCATTTCTTAAAGTTTCAAGTTTAGGTCAAATAAAAGGAAACATTATTGCACATAAAAATGGTGGAGTTAGAGGTTTTCTGAAATAATTGCATCATTACAGAGCTGAAAAATATAAAAATTTCAAGCAGTGAAGTAATATATTTATACATAAACCCTTTGATAGTTAATAGCAACTCTTTCTAGGGAATCTTATTCAAAGAAGTAATTGATTTGCTGACTGTAGCTCCAGGTCAGATGTAATGGTGTTCTTGAGTTTGGACCCAGGTACCCCATTTTCAGTGATTATATATCCATGAGGCTGTGTGGTTATAGGATGATCCACAGAGAGATGTTCGGGAGAGGCAGAAACAAAACCACTTAACCCATTTCAAGTTTATTGTCATTCCGGTAGTATGGCTCTTGGTAATTTACAAGACTGTCTGTGAGGTTCAGGAGCTCTGGAGACCTCCCGTCTAATAAAATAGCCATGTCATTTTTCCTGAGTGAAGGGGCCGACATATATCAAGAAGTGCAATTTGTACAGGAAAGGGAAAGTTGTGGCATTTGTAGGTGAGTAGAAAGAGGGAAGAAATTTAAAGTATATAGATGTGTTGAGAGAGGGCTTGCAGTTGAAAGTACATAAAGGTCCTTTTGTATTTAACATCTTGGGGGCACAGGACATTATGCTAATAATACTAAAGTTTCAAGTTGGAGCTGTCAATTAAAGACTTAAATAGAGTCCAATGCATATTCCTTTAGGTTTTCAAGATACCAAAATATGTCTTTCTTTATAATTGTAAATTAAGCTACCCTTTACCTGAGGAGGCAGGCCACTCCGCTTTTCCTAATTGTCATAAAAACTTTAACCCTGATTATGAGAGAAGGTGTTTTGACCACTCTCCATCCCCAGTGAATAGGTTGTCCATTTTCCCAAAGAAGGGTTTTGTGATACGTGTTGTGCCATTTGATCCAAAAGCTATGCTCCTGGATGAGCAATCTGACTCACCACACAGCTATCCCAGGAAGCAAAGATGCCTTTAGTCTCTTGTTTTATTTATAAAATTGTGATTTTCACTGATCAAAAATAAGTCTGTAGTACATAAAGTAAGAATGCAAATATTGAATTATCTATGAGAGTAGGCAATAGCTAGACATGGATAATTTGATTCAGGGCATATAACTACACATATGCCTCTATATGCTTGTGTGTAAGTATGTGCACATGTGCATATACATGTATGTGTGAATACATGAAAGGGACAGAGAGATCCTAAGGCTGAGGATTCAAGGGCTACTGGTAACATTCGGAGTGTCAATTGGTGTATGGGATTCTATTAGGAAAGTTGAGATTTTCTGACTAAAAAGTGGGAGTTTCTTGTGGGCAGTACACAAATGTGCAAATGAATGAGTATTGATCAAACCATGGGATTTTATAACAGCTTGTTGATAGCAGGAGTGTCATAGGTTCAATATATATGCCTTTTCATGGCAGGGAATAGGATAGCTTTCTTTTTCAAAAAGTATATTTTTATCTGGATAGATCCTTCCTCAAGTGTGCTGAGAGTTTGGTTAATACACAATTTAGAGTAAAGAAATCTAGTTCTGTATAGCTCCTGCCTTTTCCAGTAGAAATCATTTAGCCAACTCCTCCCTGAGGGTCTCTGATAATAGCAACTTTGAGTCATTGGGGAGCAATTATGGAAGGAACCTGACTGCTTTCTTCCGGGGGCTCTCTAAGAATGAGGAACCCAGCACTGTCCAGAATACTAGCCAACAACTTCTGTAAAGCTCAGACAACTTTGCAGTAATTCTTCCAACTGTCTGACTCAATAGCAACCCTCAGAAGGGTACTTTTTATCTATGACAGCTGCAGCTTTCAATCCTAGATTGGATTTCTCCCTGTCTTCCCAGAAGATGTTTTAGTGATGTACTGGCTTTAGCGTATGATTGGTAAGACCTTGAAATAAATCCCCAACTAAAAGAGAGGCATGGTAAGACTGGGTGGAAAGGGTGTACAAATTCCCTAGTAAATCTAATATTCTGCAAACATTATTTTTAAGAAAGGAGTGACTTGTTCTTCATTTCTGCATCTTTTCCAAGTTTCTTAACTCTCTTCTCATTTTACTGTCACGTGTCTGTGGCGTGATCTAGTCAGATCAACTGCCACTGTTCTGAAATTTGTGATGTCTAGCTGCTGCCAGAGAGTTGATTTTTACATCTGAGGTGGATCCTGATACCAGTCAGTGGGCTGGTCTTCATGGGCTCTGAGTAATGTCTCTTCCCACTGGCGCTAATGTGCTATGGCCGTGGACGCATACCTTTTCTGCCAGGATCTTGGTATTCTTTATGCTAAGAAAAACCCTGGTTTTGTCTATAAGCTACATAGTAGGTTAGTTGAGAAATCAAACTTGGAGAATGAAGAATAGATGGGAAGACTCCGAGTGAGCAAAAACAATTGTATTAAAGGCAATGAAAAGTGAGTGGGAGTTTGTAGGGAAAGGCAAAAGGAAAAGCAGAATAGGAAAGGCCTTGGAGAAGTAAACGGAAGAGAGAAAATTCCTTGGGACAAAGGAGACAGAGGACAAGCTGGCAGAAAGGAGGATGGGTGGGAGAAGTGCAGAGAGGGCTGCCAAAGTTTCTTCGTGAGGAATTTTTGAAACTTCCTAGGACTCCAGCACAACGTGACAGCCTGGTCTACGTGCCACATACAGACCACAACATCACGTCTCCTGGTGCCTGCATTTTGTAGGGCACTGTGTGGGTGAATGTTGCCAGGTCACTTCTATCTTTTAAAGGTGTCTCCCTAGGACCTCCCAGAATTTCTTATATTCTGAGCAGGGGTATTAGATAAGCAGTGTCTCCTGAAGGGCCTATAAAAATCCACATTATTTATCTGAGAATCCACAAAATTTTCCTGTTAACAATCAGCGTGGCACAATAAGAGGGGACGGTCAAGTGTGTGATGCGCCTGGCCTCTGCAGAACTACGGGGTCAGGGGAAACAATCCTAGACACGTGGCAAAGGTGGTAGGGGGTGTGTGCTCTGCAAGTGAGTGTGCACACACTCCCATAAATCTACCTTAAATAGAGTGGCTTAAAAACTACAAAGATAAATAAACTTGAGAAATCAGAGACATCTTCAGGGAGGAGGTGGAATATGAGAAGAATATTGATAATTTGAATAACCAGAGAGGCAGGCATGAGGTGGAGCATTCCTTCTGGTGAGAAAGATGAGGATGTGCCCAAAGGCAGGCAAAGTCATGGCATGAACAGATGATCGCTAAGAAATCCTGCTTATATCAAAATAGAGTAAACAGGTTCAGATGAGGAAAGACTGAAATATTAGGATAAAATGTGGCATCCTAAACACACAGAATAAAAGCAGCCTGAGACTTGACACTAGATCAAAGCTATAGAGTCCATAATTTCTTCCTTTGGACAGTTTGCTTTGCATTTTACAAACAGTTTTTAATTAATATTGGCTTACAGGTAGTAAAAAAGTCCATTTTTGGATGCATAGGTTACTGTTATGTGTTTAATTATATCAATTTTGAGATCTGTAGATGATGGCTACTAGGACTCCAAATTGCAAATTTTTTAGAATTTGTCAATTATATTATATCAATGAGGACTGTATTCAGTTGCAACTATTACAGACTAATAGAAATCTGATGTTTATTATTATGGGTTGCATTTTTCTCTCACAACAAAGCACCCAGAGGGCAGCAGTTACAGCCATGGGGTCAGTGGTTTAGTGAGACTAGGGCTGATTCCTCAGTGATTCTCTTAGCTTTTCTCTTACTCTTTCAAGATGGCTCAAGTCATTATATCCACAATCAAGACAGGAAGAAAAGAGAAACCAGAAGGCCAGAACTGGGCCACATAACCTCCTTTAGTCTAAGAGAAAGCTGGGAAAAGCGGCTCTTGTCTTTGCAGACAGTTCAGTGAAGTGTAAAAGTGGAAAAGAGGGATGAGTGCAGTTTTTCATTGCCATAAATATCTACCGTGATCATCTGGGAATTTATCTAGTGATTAAAAGCTTTGATGCATCTTTTAAATATGAAAACACCCATACAGACAAACCCTATGATGACTCTCAAGTGTCCAGTTAGTAATTTTATGTAGCAACCAACTGTATTTTTCAACTTTCTTCCAAGGTTCATCATTTCTAATAGCTTTTTAAATATTATTCACCTTTCTCCCTATCTATCCATTTACTGGTGAACAATTACACTGCTAAATGTAAGATTTCTTCCAAAATGCTAACCAGTTTTCCAGAGTGTTGTCTATCAGTTTTCTGCTTTAAGACCTGATCAGGATCACAATCATCTTCCTAGTTGTCAATACTCGTTGTGGCCTTAACACATGAAGTCTTTATATCTGTTATTCTCATTTTCATGATACTTAAAAGTAGTTATTCTTGTTTCACAAATAAAGAAGCAGAGGCTCAGTAAGAGTAAAGGGGCTTGCTCAAGGACATATGGCTGGAAGGCAACAGAATGAATTCAAGCTTAATTCTGTCCATTCTGAAGCCTGGATTTTTGTTTTGTGTTGTTTCTTGTGTTTTTTGTTTGTTTTCAGAAGGCTGTACTGACTTGGCTGGACCATGTGAGGGAGTCTGTACTTATCTGCTTCCCAGATCTCATCTGGATTAAAACTATGATGATGAATTCAGGTAAAATTCTGTTTACTCTAACATGGCCTTGAGAAATGTTCACCTGGAGTCAGAAAATAAAGGGCCAACACAAAGGATTGTGAAAATTGGAGCAGTAATAGATGTCCTACCTCCGTCATTAGGCAGAAGATAATGTTTAGGTTTTAATAACTTTACTCTCTCCCTGTCCTCTGTTCCTAGCTGCTTCATTTTGAAGTTATAATTTTCATTCTTAATGGAAATCACCATGTCATATTTTGATCCAAGTCTTGCTTGAAAGGGACTGGTCAAATGCATTTCTATCAGTCATCCTCTATGATGCATCTTGAACAGTGATTCTCAACACAAAGTTAGAATCACCTCAGAAGCCTGAAAAAAATATGACAGCCTGCGTCAACCTCCAGAGATTCTGATTTAATTGGTGCGGAGTGGAGTACAATATTTTTTCTGTGTTTCGTTTTATTTTTTAGCTCCCCAGGTGATTCTAATGCTCAGTTTGAGTAGAAAACCACTGGCCTAAATGATTAACAGAGGTACTAATTGAGGGGAGGGAAGAGAGAGCCCCAGAGCGGGTGGTCCTCAAACCTTTTGGTCTATGGACCATTTTATGAGGGGTGTTGAAAGAAATGGGTCTCTTCAGAATCGGTAGAGATAATTGCCTCACTTTTGATGAGACACCAATGAGTGAGAGGATAAGTAAATTACTGACGAGAGAGAAGTTATGTTAGAGAATAGCTTCATTGTGTGTTTCCATGATGCTTGTACAGTTTTTTAAGTACCACTATACAGATTTACCAGTGGGGTGGGGTGGGGGGTAACAACTAAGACCATTTGGGGATAAATGCATTAAAGAGACTATAGTTTTAGTTAGTGGCAACACTGGGATTAGAACTTTGATCTGCTAAAATTTTGTGCAGATTCTCACTTATCTTAGAGGCTGCTCCAATGGGGAGATCTCCCAGATATGAACATATCTGGGAGATCTCACTGAATGCAAATATTTGTATTATGGATGGAAAAATAAGTAATCTGATTTGGTCTCTAGATTTCATTTTGCAAAAGCTCTGTTCCAAACAATTTTATCACAGTGAGAGAGGCCTGTTGTGTGCTTTACACAACACTGTCTACCATGGCTAGTTCCAATTTCCTGGATCAAATGTATTTCCTTTCTGTTTGGTGGCAGAAGCCCCTTTGTTTCCCAAAGCCCATTTCTTACATTTTATTTTTCTGTTTTAAAGTTTCATCCATCTGAAATCTATACATTATTTCACTGACATCAGTGGTTTTTTTTCCAGGTTAAATTATTTAATGGTGCTGTTTCATTGAAGGCTTCAGATTAGCTGACACTTATCGGCAGAAAGAAACACGTTTTCCTTTGGGATAAAACATTTTTTTTATTAGAGAAAAGAGCAACTAAATTGAACTTCTGTCCTTTAAATCCTAGCTGTGGGAAATGAAGACATCTTGGACTTTAAATGACAATTCACCTTTATACCAAAACTAAGCATCAGTCACCCAACCTGTTCTTTCCCTCTCTCCCTGCTTCTTCTCTCTTGCTGTTTTCTTGTCTCCTCTTCTCTTTCCTTCACTCCCCATCCCTTTCCCTTCCCCTGGATCTTTCACTCACCTCTTCTTTCCCTCCTCTCAGCTCACTGCCTCTTCCTCTCCCGCCCAATCTCCTTCACTTTTCCTCTCTCTCTGACTGTGCTTTCCATCCATCGCTTTTTCTAACTTTCTCTGTTTTGGTTGGCTGAACTTCTCATCCTATAGTCTTTATTCCTCTGGGTTTGGAGGTTTTAATTCCAGTGCCCCTCATCTCATGCAATGAGTATGTCAGGGATCTGAGAGAGGGAAAAGAAGTGGGGGTGGGTATTGATTTCTTTTTTCCTGTCAAACATTTTTCTTGGGAATTTCACAGAAACAAAAGCAAAGAACATAAACTTTGCTTGTTTCACTATCCAGGTGAACAAATGAAGGTGAGGGGATCAGCAGACATCTGGGTGCTCCTGTTTCTCCAGCATAGAAGCAAGTAACTATAGTTTGGCATCTCTTTTCTTGTCCTTTCTGGACTCCCACTCTACTGGGTCTATCTGCTTGAAATTTCATGCACTTCATTAGTATAACAAAATAACTTCATAGTCACAGTCTCACATTCACCATCACACTAACTTCTCAGTGCAGCAAATGCCCATTTTCCAGATGAGGTCAGTGGCATAAGCACCGGTGGAAAGAATCTTTAGCTGTTTAAAGAAGAGAGCAGGGCCTGAAAACTGGGGAGAAAACTAGCAGTCTGGAATAGCATCCTTTTGGATGCCAGGTTCAAATGGGGCCAGTTGAATTGAGGGACAGTGACACCACCCCAGGGGGTGAGGAGCAGGAGTAGAAAGGAGAGGTTAGGAGAAATTTTGTCAAATTTGTATCACAATGCTGGAGGCTCCAAGAGCCTCTTAGGTATGCCTGAAGGTGAAAGAAGGCAGATTGGCAAAGGACAACCAGGCAAGGCCATGTCCTATGGCAAGATAAAGTGTGCCGCGAACAAAGGTGCATGGCAAGGGGCTAACTGAGGCTGAACCCCAGTCACTCAGCTCTCCCAGGTGGGCTGTGGCCCTGGAGGAGGAGGGACTTCATCTGGGTAGAAAGGTCCCATGCGTTCACCTAACTGGGCATTGTACCTTGAACTCAAGTAACTGGCTTGACAGTAAGGGTCTCCTAATAAGCTAGAACTCAACCTGAGACCGACAACTGAGATCTGTGATTCTTAGATGACTTCAGGTGTTTCTTCTACTTGCTGTTGTTCACTCCATATCCCTGTGCATTATAATTACAAAAAGGATGAAATGCAGAAAAGCCCAAGTAGCAAGCTCTTCTTTTCAAAATGGTTTGGGGAGACAACCTTAGAAATTTCTTTTAGAGAAGAATTTAACAATCTCGGGGAGAATGGCATTTTCTATGCCTGATTTAACCAAACACTTTTCAGCCACAGTGGGCTAAAGACAGCACTTGACTGCTATGCTACAGGCTTTTAGTCTTAATGGTGCTGCCACCTCCACTTCGCTGGGATTCCTCAGAACTTGCTTAGCCATGGGTGTAGTAATTGGACTCAATTATTCATTCCCAATAAATGAGCCAAGTAAGTGGAAGTACATGGGGTAGAAACGGGGTGGGGACGGGCAGTCATCGGCTTGGAACTGACAGGAAAGAAAATAACATAAAAGATTTCTTGAATATAGGGAAACATAAGAGCTTTCAGGGAAGGATGTGTGGCCCTTCTTTTGGATCCTTCATTCTGTCTAAACTGAAAACAAAGAGAAGATTAGGGATTATGGAGATGGAAAGAAAGGAAGCAGGAAATAGATGAACTGAGAGCATCTACATGGTATGTGTTTAGCATCATGAATTGAGGTCAGGTTAACAGCTGAAAAATAAAGTCATTACAAACATTGAGTTGGATTCTGGAATTAGGAGATATAAAACCCACTAGATGTTAGGTCTTTCATCTGTAATGTAATGTGTAATGTGTGTGGAGCTACAGCAGCGTGGAGGGAATAATACCTACTCTGACTGCCTTGCCAATCATCGTGAGATGCAATAGGGAAAACATGTTCGAAGCACATAAGAAATTAAAGTAAACAGCTGTGCAAATGAAGGCATTTTTATAATTTTATAAATTCTTCTTTTGTTCTTAGTCCCTTTTTTCAACCTTTTCCTCTTATGCCTTCCCTCCTGCTTTCAGCATTTTCCCTCTTTATCTACAAACTGCAGCTGACTCATTTGAGGAGTGAATGTTTGACAGGTAGATAGCAGAGCTCTTGTACATGGCATGCTCATCAGGATGGGACCACTTGGACCAGTTTCTTTCAAATGAAGCACCATAGAGGAAATTCATTCATTCATTAGTATAAAAACTTATTCATTCATCAAACATTTACAGAAGGCTCTCTATATCACAGGCACTGCACTAGACACTGAAGATATGGCAATGGATAACATATAGTTATCCTCTTGAGGATGGCAGCTTCCCTTGTGGCTCAGCTGGTAAAGAGTCTACCTGCAATGCGGGAGACCTGGGTTCGATCCCTGGGTTGGGAAGATCCCTTGGAGAAGGGAAAGGCTACTCACTCCAGTATTCTGGCCTGGAGAATTCCACGGACTGTATAGGCCACGGGGTCACAAAGAGTCGGACACAACGGAGAGACTTTCACTTCACTTCACTTGAGGATGTCAGAGTCTAGTACTTTCTTGGAGGTTTTCCTATAAAAAATTTGTCATATATTTCTTAAGAGAATTTCAGAAGTTTGCTGGACTATGTAGGCAACCTTTAAGCAGACTACTTGCATTGCTTTGGAAGGATAGACTTTCCCTTATCATGTGTAAAAATCCGTTTGTTGGGACTACCTTTTGTGTTTGTTGCCTTTGTCTTCCTTCCTCTCCCAGGAAGTCTCATACTGATGGTTTATGCATCTAGGGAGTGACCTTGTGATTTCCCTTACTCTCTTTGGAAGTCAAAAAGCCAATATGTTGGGCCAAACTGGAGAGACAAAACTGTTGCTAGAAAGCTAACCAGGTTATGAACTACCAGATTATTAATACGAGAGTGAGGCATGAACACGTGATAGGGGGTAAGTGTAAAGTTGGCCAGGAACGGATTTGGCTGAATGGAATAAAGGGGGAAAACCATACAGTAGCAGGTGAGGTAGTGAGTTTAGGAAGTGGGGAGAAGAGCATATGTTAGGATATGGATGAGTCTGCTGATCCTGTGGTAACTCTAAACAGTTATTAAGCATGAAATTTAGTAAATGCTTCCTGAGCTAAATCACACTATTTAAAAGGAGATAAACCCATAGACATATGGACACCTTATCTTTGGCAAAGGAGGCAAAAATATACAGTGGAGAAAAGACAGTCTCTTTGATAAGTGGGAAAGAAGTCATCTGGGAGAACTGTTGAAAAGTGAGTTCTATGAGGGCAATGGTGAAAAATTAAAGTTGGCAAGGTCAGTTTAGGCTCAGTTATAAGGTTTGGAATGACTTAAAATCGAAAAGTCTCATTTATTCTGCAGCTAACAAGGTGACAATTTTTGGTTGTGTATGGAAATGCTATAATCAGAACTCCATGTCAGGAATATGACTCCAGCTATCAATCAACAAATATTTGTTGGGTGTCTACTCAATTGCAAGGTACTCTCAATGCTGATGAGAATAAAAAGAAGTATATCAAATAATCCTTGATCTAAAGTTTTTCTTTTTACATTATGGGTAAGGAAATACACACCATATCCAAAGAAAGATAAATAATTATGAATTATTTTAAAATCAGTAGTACTGGATAAATAATGACACTTGCAACACTCTTTTGGTTTCCATTGAGCATATTCTGGAATCTTCCACGTTGAAACTGTGTGTTACAAGTTTGTCTCTTCATTTTCAGTTTGTAATCTGTTATTTGGCTCTAAATTGCTGCTTGAAATTACATAGCAAATGTGAGTGTTGCAAACTCACTACCCTGAGAGGATTTATATAGAAAATCTTGCTAAGTCCCCCTCTCTTCTCAACTGTGAAGTGCATTAGCTGAATGGTAATTCTTTGTTTGTCTCAATGATTAATTGTGTCTTACACTGTCCTAGAATTTGATATTTAATTATCCTAAAATGCTTTATGAATATAGATCAGGTGTCTTCAGGATCATGTGAGTGTGCAAGGGATGTTTGTCAAGTGATCTTTCCTCTAATCAATGTAAATTTTTTCCAGAGACAGGCGGCAATAGTGACTTCTTCATTGTCTGATTTTGAACTATAGGTACATCTGGAGGGAAGGGAACACCACCTTAGAGCACCTTCTATCTCAGGCCAAAACTTGAATTTGGATGCTTATATAAATCTGAGCTATTAATTCTGGCTTATTTCCTTGTCAGGCGCACACACACACAGTATGTATGTGTGTGTGTGTGTGTGTGTGTGTGTGTGTGCATGTGTGCACCTGCAGATCATTGACATTATAGACAGCACAAAATGAGTGTGGTTTGTTTGTGATTTGTATTTTGCTTGTTTTATTTATTTATTGTTGGGAGGAGGGGATCACAAGGAAATTGCTTGCTCTTTGCTGGTGGAAATCTTGAAGAGGATATTTCCTTTGTTAACATCACCACCATCATCCTCATCATCATGACAGCATCATAAGCTTCACCATCAAAACTTTGCTAAGCACTCCCCTTGATTCTGTTTGGCTGTTTTTTCCACTATAAGAAAGATACACTTAGACTTCTGGACCATAAGGTCCAGGGATGCCACCACTATCTCCATATCAGTAGACTATTCTGTTACATAGTAGAACCAATTGTGCTCTTGCTTAGGTAACTTGAGCTCATCCTCGTGGCTCAGATGGTAAAGAATCTACCTGCAAGGCAGGAGACCTGGGTCCAATCCCTGAGTCAGGAAGATCCCTTGGAGGAAGGAATGGCTACCCCCTCCAGTATTCTTTCCTAGAGAATCTTATGGACAGAGGGGCCTGGTGGGCTACAGTCCACGGGGTCGCAAAGAGTCGGACACAAATGAGGGACTAACTCAGGTAAGTTGACAAGATGACTAACTGGGATATGGAGCTTAGCCTGAGGCCACAGAATATAACGTGTAAAGTTAGGACCTATACTTTTATATGGATTAGATCTCATTTGCTCTGTAGAGAATTCACTGGGTTAATTGTCTAAGGCAAATAAGGAACTGAGAGTTACTAGAGGGCACTGATGGAGGCCCTGGATGGCTTCTCAAATAACTGCTTCTCTCGTATTCTTCCTTCTTATGGGAAGTCTTTCCTTGCCTTTGTCAGCCATACATTAAACCAGTCTTAAAACTGACACAGATGCAGGCTCATATCTGGAAGATATTAGTCTTTCTCAAAGAATTCAGCTTGTGAGCTTGTAAGAATTTAACTCAAATATTTGATAATTCTCTTGTTCTTGGTGTTTCACAGGTATTTCTATTTTCTGGGTTAGCAATCACATCACTCAGTATTGTTGACTGTGGAAAGGATTGTGAAAATGTGGGCTGAAGCATGTTTTGAACCTCTGGATCTCCCCAGCTGCACTAGATCTAACAGTTTGAAAGTGATTTCTCTTTACGATATTTCACAAAACTAAATGAGGCCTGCTTCTTAAATACATTTAAATATTAGCTGAATATAAAAATGTGAATATATCCAACAATCCATGAATGTGCAAATGTATTTCAAAATATCCCTCACCCTGAGAATCAGAAAATGGCATATTTGGGGCAAGTGAAGATGGATATGAAAGACCAAACTGGAAACATGCCTATCTGTGTATCTAAGCATTGCTATTGTGTTTATCACTATAGTGCCTGGGTCTTTTGTTGAGAAACATTTCTCCTCAATGATGATAAACTCAGAAATATGCAGGAACAAGAGAGCTAATTTATAAATAACATGAATCTCATCCATAATGGCTAATCAGGAGGACATTATGAGATGCCTCCATATCATTAAGTGGAAAGGTTGGCAATATTACAAATTCTTTATCAATGTGAAGAAGCAAGGACAAGAAGGGAGAAGGTAAGAGGGGGTGAGAGGCAGGTGCTTTTTGTTCATTAGTTTGTTTTGGAGATACAAAATGCAATAGGAACTTCTCATTTTGTATATTAGCATTGCTCTCACCTGTAATACATTGCTGCCCTTCATAACCAAGGTCTTAGTTTACAGATCTTAGTGAAATTAATATCTAGGAATGAGAGTGGTCTGGATGAACTCAATAAAAAGCATATTACTACACCATGACTTTGATTTTATTGTGGGTTACATAAAATTCTCATTTACATAGTCACCAATGATGTAACTAAACCCATCCTGATATACTTTATAAGAAATATGTAGAAATGCATCATGACTGGTGACTGAGCAACTGAGTTCCAGTTTCATAGTATTCCCTTCAACTTTTTCATAGAAAACCTTTGTCCCCAATTGTTTTTTTCTGCTGAGGCAGTCCTCAGTATGTCTTACACAGAATAAAGAATTTCTAATCAGCCCCCATTATAAAGTTCAGTTCAGTTCAGTCACTCAATCGTGTCTGACTCTATGTGACCCCATGAACCGCAGCACGCCAGGCCTCCCTGTCCATCACCAACTCTTGGAGTTTACCCAAACTCATGTCCATCGAGTCGGTGATGCCATCCAGCCATCTCATCCTCTGTCATCCCTTTCTCCTCCTGCCCCCAATCCTTCCCAGCATCAGGGTCTTTTCCAATGAGTCAGTTCTTCACATGAGGTGGCCAAAGTATTGGAGTTTCATCTTCAACATCAGTCCTTCCAATGAACACCCAGGACTGATTTCCTTTAGGATGGACTGGTTGGATCTCCTTGCAGTCCAAGGGACTCTTAAGAGTCTTCTCCAACACCACAGTTCAAAAGCATCAATTTTTCAGCGCTCAGCTTTCTTCATAGTCCAATTCTCACATCCATTATAAAGAAGGTCCCATAAATAAATTTGTTGATGAAGCAATTTTAATGGGCATGAACTCCTGTTTCTTTTTCTTAAAATGATCACTCAAAGAGCAAAAACAAGTGAGTGAATCCCATAACTTGAACTATTTTTCATTTTATGTTTCTATCATTCTCAATTTTCATCTCTGTATTTCACAGGCGATCATTAACCAAATAAAAATGCACTTTCAGAGAGTTGATAAGTTTTCTCTTTATAGGATGAATGAGATTCTTTTTTAAATATACTGAAAATAACTTGTAGACACTTCCATTCTTCTGTCATTTATCTAATGTGGTCTGTTCTTCCACAGGGTAGATGGGAGCAGGACTTCTTTGTATTCAAGAAATTCAAAAGGGATTTGTACAGCTTTCCTTAGTACAGCTTCCCAGGTGCTATGTTAAATTCTGTCATAGAGTGGTAAACAGTGGTTACTTCTAGATGTCACTGTGCAGAAAGACTAGGGCAGACACTGCATCAGGTGCTGTAAAGAGGATAAAATATTTAAAATATAAGTCTTATTTTCAGGAACTGACATTTAGAAAAGGAGAAAATAGATGTAGATAATTACCCATATAATGTAATGTGTGATATGGAGGTGGAGGTATCCAGCACGACCAATACTCACATGAAGGTATTTCATGTTGAGACTTTCAAGACTCCTTGGGAGAAGAAGGAACTGACTTGGAATATGAAGGAGATTTTGACTGGTGGAGAGATATTTTCAGTGCATGGCAAGGGTTGGGGTGCAGTATATAGGGGTGAGTTCCCATAATGCACATCCAGAGTGTATTATGCAGGTCAACATGATTAGAACAGAATTTATGTAGGACAGTGTGAGAAAAGTTTGACTGGTTTGGGTGAGATGGCAAAGGACTTTGAATAGTCTGTTAAGGACTTTAACCATAGAAGTAACTAAAGATTTTTTAGAGTAAAATAAAATTAAAAATGTTTCAGAATTATCTATAAGAGGTGGCAGGAAACTTGTAAGGCTATCAACTTCTAGCCCATGTTTTCATATTGTTGTTCAGTTGCTCTTTTGTGTCTGACTCTTTGTGACCCCAGAACTGTAGGATGCCAGGCTTTCCTGTCCTTCACCACCTCCTGAAGTTTGTTCAGACTCATGTCCATTGAGTCAATGATGCCATCCAACCATCTCATCCTCTGTCCCTCCTTTCTACTCCTGCACTCAATCTTTCCCAGTATCAGGGTCTTTTTCAATGACTTGGCTCTTCCCATCAGATGGCCAAAGTATTGGAGCTTCATCATCAGTCTTTCCAATGAATATTCAGGGTTGATTTCCTGTAGGATTGACTGGTTTGATCTCCTTGCAGTCCAAAGGACTCTCAAGAGTTTTCTCCAGCACTGCAGATCAAGAGCATCAATTCTTTGGTGCTCAGCTTTTTTATGGTGCAACTCTCACAGCAACATATGACTACTGGATAAGCCATAGCTTTGACTATATGGGCCTTTGTCAGTGAAGTGATGTCCCTGCTTTTTAATATGCTGTCTAGGTTTGTTATAGCTTTTCTCTCAAGGAGCAAGCATCTTTTCATTTTGTGACTGCAGTCACTGTCCGCAGTGATTCTGGAGCCCAAGAGAATAAAGTCTGTCACTGTTTCCATTTTTTCTCCATCTATTTGCCATGAAGTGATGGGACCAGATGCCATGATCTTAGTTTTTGAATGTTAAGTTTTAAGCTAGCCTTTTCATGCTCCTCTGCCACCTTCATCAAGAGACTTTAGTTCCTCTTCCTTCGTTTTCTGCCATAAGGATGTTGTCATCTGCGTATCAGAGGTTACTGATATTTCTCCCAGCAATTTTGATTCCAACTTGTGATTCATCCAGCCAATTTTGCATGATGTACTCTGCGTATACAATATACAGCCTTGATGTACTCCTTTCCCAATTTTGAACTGTTGTTCCATGTTGGGTTCTAATTGTTGCTTCTTGACCTTTGTCAGAAGTCAACATACTGGGCACTCAGAGTGCCTGAAGAACTATGGACAGAGGTTTGCAACATTGTACACGAGGCAGTGACAAAAAGCAACCCAAAGAAAGAGAAATGCAACAAGACAAAGTGATTGTCCGAGGAGGCCTTACAAATAGCTGAGAACAGAACAAAAAAGGCAAAGGAGAAAGGGAAAGATATACCCATCTGAATGCAGAGTTCCAGAGAATAGCAAGGAGAAATTAAAAAAAAAATTCTTAAGTGAACAATGCAATGACACAGAGGAAAACAATAAAATGGGAAAGATTAGAGATCTCTTTAAGAAAACTTGAGATACTAAGCGAACATTTCATGCAAAGATGGCCACAATAAAGGACAGAAACAGCAAGGACCAGAAGGAGAAGAGATTAAGAAGAGGTAACAAGAAGATGTAGAAGAATTGTACAAAAAAGTCTTAATGACCCAGATGACCAAATGATGACCCAGATGATAACTCAGCTACAGCCAGACATCCTGGAATGTGAAGTCAAGTGGGCTTTAGGAAGCATTACTCTGAACAAAGCTAAAGGAAGTGATGGAATTCCAGTTTAGCTATTTAAAATTCTAAATAATGATCCTGTTAAAATGCTATAGTCAATATGTCAGCAAATTTGGAAAACTCAGCAGTGGCCACAGGGCTGGAAAAAGTCAGTTTTCATTCCAATCCCAAAGAAAATCAATGCCAAAGAATGTTCAAGCTAACACAAAATTGCACTTATTTCACATGCTAGCGAAGTAATGCTTAATGTCCTTCAAACTAGGCTTCAACAGTGTGTGAACTGAGTTTCCAGATGTACAAACTGGATTTAGAAAAGACAGAGGAACCAGAGATTGAATTGTCAACAACCCTTGGATCATAGAGAAAGCAAGAGAGGTCCAGAAAAATTCTGCTTCTGCTACACTGAGGACGCTAAAGCCTTTGACTGTGTGGATCACAACAAACTGTGCAAAGTTCTTCAAGAGATAGAAATAACAAACCGCCTTACCTGTCTCCTGAGGAACCCATATGCAAGTCAGAAAGCAACAGTGAGAACTGGTCATGGAACAAGGGACTAGTCAAAATTGGGAAAGGAACGTACAAGGCTTCATATTGTCACCCTGCTTATTTAACTTATATGCAGAGTACATCACGTGAAGTTGGGCTGGATGAATCACGAGCTGGAATCAACACTGCTGGGAGAAATATCAACAACCTCAGATACGCAGATGATACCACTATAATGGCAAAAGTGAAGAGGAAATAAAGAGCCTCTTGATGAGGGTAAAGGAGGAGAGTGAAAAGGCTGGCTTAAAACTTAACATTCAAAAAATGAAGATCATGGGATCTGGTCCTATCACTTCATGGCAAATAGATGAGAAAACAATGGAAACAGTGACAGACTTTATTCCCTTGGGCTCAAAAATCACTGCACATGGTGACTGCAGCCACAAAATTAAGACAATTCTCTTTGGAAGAAAAGTTATGACAAACCTAGACAGCATATTAAAAAGACCTGTTGACACAGGTCCGTATTGTCAAAGCTATGGTTTTTCCAGCAGTCATGTACAAATGTCAGAGTTGCACCATAAAGAGGGCTGAATGCCAAAGTAATGATGCTTTTGAAATGTGGTTCTGAATAAGACTCTTGAGAGTCCCTTGGACTGCAAGGAGATCAAACCAGCCAATCCTAAAGGAAATCAATCCTGAATATTCATTGGAAAGACAGATGATGACACTCCAATACTTTGACCAGCTGATAGGAAGAGCCAACTCATTGGAAAAGACCCTGATGCAGGGGAAGATTGAGTGCAGTTGTACAAGGGAGAGACAGAGGATGAGATGTTGGATGGCATCATCAACTCAGAGGACATGAGTTTGAGTAAACTCTATGAGATAGTGAAGGACAGGGAAACCTGGTGTGCTACAGTCCACTGGGTTGCAAAGAATCAGACATGAATTAGTGACTGAATAACTCCCCAATTTCAGTGCATTTTCTAACTGTGATACAGAAAGATGAAATGAGATAATAACACTCCCTCCATCACATGAAGATTCTTCTTATCCATCTGCTCTGATGTCTCTGTAACAATATTATGAAGTTAACATTTGACATGATGATCCAGTGATGATCAGGGTGCTCCTCAGCACACTGATTTTAGTGTTATCTCCCTTATTCTTTTTTACTTTCAGACACTGTGCAAGTAAAAGCTAGGTAAGCATTATTTCCTTTCTTAAGTACATTAAGCATAGGTAGTGGGCAGCCAAGAGGATAAATTAATTGTCTGCTTAATGCATCTAAGTGCATTATCCTACCCAGAAGTGAAAATCTTTAACTCTCAGGTAGCTTCACAATAGGGAAAAACCAACTACGTACTTCTCAGGCATTCAAAATATTGTGAACTGGGCAGTCAGGGAGGCCTTGGACAAAAGTAAAATATATGCACTCATTGGACAATATTTTGTAATATTTAATATTTTCTTCTTTTTACTCTGATGACTGCACTTTTGCCATGTTCTGCTCCAGAAGTAGTCTGGATTCACTCCTTTCAAATGGACTTATTCTGTTTCACCAGGCAGCTCTCTGTGATCCCTAGAATTGGCAGTCTGTTTTCCTGCAGAAGAGCTGATGTAATCTGGAATGCTTGCTCCTTTGTTCTTGCTCCATTTATCTTCTCCCCATTCTTGAAGGCGCCCACCCCAGGACACTTTCTGTGTCTATACTAACCTCTCACAGTGGCTCAGGTTCACACTGCACCATCTGGAATTGCATTTCACATGCATATTATCATTTTTGGTTGTGCAACAGAATCATGCATGCAAGGACTTCTTTTTCTTTTAAATATTGAATCATTCACTTTCAACTTGACTCTGTTTCAGAATTAGTTATGCAACTTTGCAAAAAGAAAGAGACCTTACCCAGAAATCATGATTTGGGGTAGTCTGGTCCTCTGCATTTGTATAAAGTCTTAAGGGTGATTCAGAGGCATAATTATGGTTCAGAAATTTTGACTTAATATTTTGAATTTTTGTCTTATGTGAGTAAATCTTCTTTGTAACTAAATTATAAGGCACTGCCGTTTCACTAGAGTATTTTATCTTACAGCATTTGCATTGTCGATAGCATTGTACATTGCTTTGGTTAATTTACTTTGCAGAGATATTGGAAGAAGTCATGGCTCTGACCCCAGATACACTTCTCCAGGACAGTTACACAGTTACTAAACACGTTTGATCACGAGGAACATGCAAAGACTATCACCACCTCCCCCACCCTCAGGGTACCCTCACAGAACACACATGCTTCAAGAACCCTGTTTATTTAGCCAGGAACAAAAGCCTGCCGGCATTTTTAGACAATTTTTTTAGAATTCAGAATTAATATGAAAAACAATAATTCCTGATGAAAATAAAAATTTGGACTTATCTACATGTAACCTGACTCTTACGAAATTTATTCAAGAAAACTGTGGAGCTCCATAATCCCATCTGAATCTGAACAGACCAAAATGAAGCTAAAAGAAGCTAATGTAGCCCATTCCTCAAGGGCCTGTGCCCCTCAGTGACTTGAAAAATATTAAAGGCAGGTCAGGGAAACCCTTCCGGCTTATCCCCACTTCCATCTTCCCTTTCTGGGGGTTTTTCACAGAGCGGTTTTTGCACTGCGGTAGACCTCTGTGTGGGATTCCCTGGTGGCTCAGACGGTAAAGCGTCTGCCCGCAATGCGGGAGACCTGGGTTCGATCCCTGAGTCGGGAAGATCCCCTGGAGAAGGAAATGGCAACCCACTCCAGTACTCTTGCCTAGAAAATTCCATGGATGGAGGAGCTTGGTGGGTACAGTCCACAGGGTCGCAAAGAGTCGAACACGACTGAGCGACTTTACTCCACTTCCCAGACCTCTGTGTAGCCTCTGTGACGTCACTGTTATGGGGCGTGGCGACGAGGATGCAGCCCCTTCTGGGGTCAGGTTGACCAGATAGCCTAATGTGCAGCCTCTTCAACAGCGTACGCCACTTCCTGCTCATAAAGAGGAGCCCTGATTGCCCTTACTCCTCCTGCACTGAAAACTGAACCCTATATGTTCACAGCGCTGCCTTGTGATGACGGTGCCCCCCGAAGAAGCCCACCCTCTGCACTCCCCCTCCTATTTTAGCTTGACTGTGGTGAGTATTGTGTTGGGTCTCTGAAGGGCGCGTCTCTCACCGGGCTTTTAGGTCCGGGAGCCTGTTCTTCCAGCTGAGCTCCTTTTCCGCCTCCTTTCCTCTCCCCCGCGCAACAACTTTGTTTTCACGTCTGCGCTCACACATGCAGAAGCAGACGCCAAAATGAATTAACTGGAGTCGCTCTATTAATTTATGCTCCGACAGTAATGACCTTAAGACAGAGAGGAATCATATATTTACTTGTTCTTAGGATATAACAGGGCCGAGTGAACGCGTTTAGGAGCATCCGCCCGCCCGGGCCCAGCTGCGAGGGTAAGGGAGGCCGCGCGAGGCCGCGAGCGGAGTTCCCGTGCGTCCCGCTAGATGGCAGGGCGGCCTCGGCGACGCGCTGGGCCGCGGCGGCCGCAGACGCTGTGTTTGCAGCTCATTATCTGACACGCTCACAAATCGACCATTTTTTCTCATGTTGTTCATTTGGAAATTGTATTTAAACTTACTTATTGACACGGGCGCATACATACCCTGTACACTTACAAACAAATAAGCCTACACCGGCCGAGATAAAGGTGTGGGAGAAACAAGGCGGCCCCGCGCGCAGCCGCCGGGTGAGACAGCAGCGCCGCAGACGCCCGGCGCGCCCCGCACCCTCGCGCACGCCGCCATCCCGCCTCCTTGATGCCAGGAAGGGAGAGACGGCTGTGAAAGTCAAAGGGCAGAATCCCTTCCAGGGGGGAAATTGTTTTTAACACATCGATTGGTCAGTGAGGGGCGCTCAGGAAAAAAAAAATGTAGAAAAATCAGCATCGTACAGTCAAACCCTCCCCCGAAAGAAGATTAAAACCAGATTAGAAATTTGAATTTTATTCATATCCTTTCTCCCCTTTCCTCTCCCTCATCCTTTCATCTCTCCCACCCTTTTTACTTTCCAGTCTCTCTTTGTCCTTGTTCCTATCAAGTCTCCCTCCTCTTGCCGCCTTTCTCCTCAGTCTGAATTTCCACATCTCCCTTCCCCATCCTTCATTCTCTCAGAATTTGATGCCGCTGAGCTGCCTCTGATCCCGCATCCCTTTATGTCGCCTTTTCCTGTTAATGAATTGTTAAAATTTCATAGGGAGCAGTGACTGTGCTCTTCTCTGCTCCTGGGCACTGCAGTTTGCAGGCTGCTTTCCTTCTGGGCAAGAATGCCACAGCTATGAGGCGTCTACTTCTTGTCTGCGAATGATTTTTCAGGGTTTGCACATTACGTATGCAGGAAGATCTTTCTTTCTTTCTTTTTTGTCTTTCTTCCTCCCTTCCTCCGCCATCCAGGTTTAGGTAGGGTTAGAATTTCAATTAATGAAAGGTTCTGGAAAAGGAAGACTGACTTCCTTCCGTAGTGATGAAAACAGTTTTCTAAAATGCCTGGCTTTTGTGGTTTTCTGCAGTGGAAACATTTCAGGAAACTCACGGGAGCAGAGGGCCGTTTGGCTGCAACTTCAGAGTGAGATTCTTGGAAACACCCTCTGCCTTCATTGCCTAGTAGGCAATCTTGTACCCTTAAATTATAACTTTTAATGTATTTTCTTTCCAGATTACACTACATTAAGGTCATTGTTAGATTGTACTATGTTCAGTAACACACAAATGCTCCTCTAGTTGTGTGTCCTTCTTCCTTTTTTGTTATAGGATGATTGATTTATGATTAATGTGTGGGTAAGGAAAAATAGAACAAAAAGTAGTCAATACATTTCAGTCTAGATTAAGAAGTGATTTCTTTCCCCTTAAAATCTACATGTAGGATATTTAGGGAATTATATGTGATTCTATATAAAATGTACAAATATAGTTTTAACCCACTTTGATATTTTATACAATGGTCTGTAGCCTAACCATGTACCTAACCATTTCATCCTCTGCCGCCCCGTTTTCCTTTTGCCTTTCATCTTTCCCAGTATCAGGGTCTTTTCGAACAAGTCAGCTCTTGGCATCAGGTGGCCAAAGTATTGGAGCTTCAGCTTCAGCATGAATCCTCTCAGTGAATATCTTAGGCACTTGAAAATTCTTAAGTTCTTTGAAATTTTATTACAGAAAGTTAGGTTTAATTGGAGTTTTATGTTAAATATGTTTTATTTTTAATAATAGGAAAGCGATGTATAGTATGCAGAATACTGTCAGTTGTGGAGAAATACTGCTTAAACACAATACGAAGATCCCATCCAACTTAAAGATGTTGGGTACCTCAGTACTTAATGCCCTTCCTTCCCTTTTACTTCCCCCGCCTCTCTTTTCCCCATTATATCTTTCTTATATGTCACTGTGGTCATTAATGAGAAATTCATGTTAGCAGTGTATAGAATAAAAAAATGAAAGAAGACCACTTTCTTTTCATTTTAGCATTTTCTTCAAACTAGGGATGCTGACCATCTCAAAACCTGTAGATAGGTGCTGACATTTTATGTTTGTGCCCTTACCATAAACCTTAACCAAATCCTTTAGATTTCAGGAAAATCTTTCTTCTCAGCTACTCCTGGACACATTTAGAGCTCTAAGAAGAAATAAATTGTTCTCCTCCTGATCTACGGTGGCATACTTCTCATTGTTAGGTGAATACTTGAGCAATTTATTTTAATCAGGAGCTCTTTGCAGAGGGGGTGCTGGAGAGGGTTAATTGCTAGGGTAAAACAACTACAGGGGTTCAGTTTACTGGGGTGCTAATTGGGTAACAGGTGAGCATAAATAGTGTGGAGAAGCAGGAAATTAGAACATGGGAGGGACAATGTAGATTTTAAGCTCCACAACCCTGTAAATGTACTTAAGTCATCAGTGCTGCAAACTGAGTAGTAAACTGTTTTCCCTTTAGACATTTCAGCCTGCAGTGCTATCACTGGGACTGGCTTGGGAGAGGAAGGGAGATGGATTTACTGTTAAGTAAATGACTTCGGCTGTATCAAACGGTTGTCCTTTAGGCTTTCTGCATCGTTGTTGTGTGCAGAGGAAAGAGGCAAGTGCTAGTGAAACTGGGGTAATTCCTAGTTATGATATGACCAGTGACTCTCTTGTAACTGTATGTGATATAATTTGATTATTTTGTATTTAGTGTCATACTTTTGGACATCTATGAGGGATAAAGAGAGATTGTGTGTAGGGGATGCAGAATCCTTAAAAGGTGATATAAATCTTGTGCTACAGGCCTGAGGGAAAGGGTCATATTTTAGACTAGAACAGAAATTTATTTTCCCCAATTCTGGAAGCCAGAAGTCCAAAATGAGTATTACTGGAACAAAATCAATGTGTCAGTAGGTCTTGCTACCTCCAGCTCATAGTGGCTGCTAGCATTCCTTGGTTTATGGCCACCATCTTCAGATCTCTCTCTGCTTAGTCACTGAAGAGAGATGTGTGTGTCAAAGTTTCATTTGCCTCCTTATAACATGTGATTGCATTTAGGTCTCACCTGGATAATCCAGGTGCAAGATCCTTAATCTCTATTGCAAGATCCTTAATCTACTCACATTTGTGATGACTTTATACATAACACTCATAGGTTCCAGGATAGGATCGTCTATCATGGGGGCATTCTTTAGCCTATCATAGAGGTCTGTGAGTTCCTATTGCTGCTGTTCAATATAAGGTTAATGAAGTTGATGTTATAGCTCAGAAATATCCAATTTCTCAAACAGGTGCCTCCCCAGACTTGGAGGCCTACCTGAACCATCCTCCAACCTAGCCTAAATGAGTGGAATGGACAGTTGGGGAGCTGCTGGAAACTCCTGGGCATTGGGGTAGTATTGGCAAAGAAAAATACAAAGCAATAGTATTTTTCACAAGCCCTTTTTTATCAGTAGCTTTAACTCAATTTCTCATAGTTCTCTTCACCTGGTCTTCCTAACAGTATTAATTAACTCATTAATTAATCCACCAGAAGGCATTTATCAAGCACGGACTGTGTACAAGGTGTTGTGTAAACTGTGGGATACAGAAATGAGTTTGGGGCATCCAGAGGACTGCAATAATCATAGTCCTTAGCTTATTGTTAACTTTTGTCAATGGTTAGTTAGCATAAGTTTCTTTCCACCGCTCCCTGCTTCCCTTCCTTGCTATGCTTCTTTCCCTAGGAAATATTTTAAAAAATGTGTCTTGGAGGTCGTGAAGAGGATGTGACTGCCAGTTGACCACAGAGCTGGACCTGGGCAATCTGAGGCGTCTGGTCCCCTCCCCCATCTTTGGAATGTATGCTTTGCCCACTGTTCCCACGTTAGGAGCCAGGTTCAGGAATGTAGCCTTGAGAGAAGAATGTATTGCTGAGACTATATGGACTGAATTTGTGACTGAACCTGGAAGACAGAAGACAGAAACTTCTATCACTTTCTTCTTGATTCACAGGTGTATTTTTTATCTTATAGAGCAGTGTTGTCTAATAGGGTAGCAACTAGCTGCTTATGACTATTAGAATTTAAATTAACTAAAAATTAAAATTCAGTGCCTTGGTCACACTAGCTACATTTCAGATGCTCAATAGCCACATGCTTCTCCTTATAGCTACCATATGGGACCATGCAGAGAATAGTTCCATTATCACAGAAAGTTGTTTAGGATAGTGCTGTCCTAGAAATATTAGTTCCTTATTGGTTTAAGACATAGTTAATATTTTCTTCAAATCTGTCCTCTACATTTTCTATGATGTAGCAGATTAAAAAAAGCTTCCCAGTCTTTGACACTCCCTTTAATGAGAAGTATAATCTATGTCTCCTCCCTTTGAATCTGGGACTCTTTTGACCAGTTGAATAATATAGAAGTGATGCCGTGCCAGTTTCTGGGTGAAAGACTTAATAAGTTAGTAGCTTTGAAATCTGACTCCTCTGAAAACAACCAACATAGGAGGCACATAGAGGTGAATTGTTAACAGTCCCAGCTGATTCCAGTCTACCAGTCGTTTCCACTTACCCTAGACGTTTTAGTGGACGTCTTGGATGAGTACGTGGCTAAGTACTACCAAATAGGGTCAATCCATGAAATGTGGAATAGGAGAATATTCCAGTTAAGCCCTTCCTGAATTCTAGACCCAGAAAACTATGAAATAAAATAAAATGGAATTAAAAAAAAAACCATTACATTTCAGGGTAATCTGTTATGCAGCAATAGGTAACCAGGTAACCTTTTTATTAAACAAAAAAAAAACTGATGTAAGCAATGCAGTTTAATATGCACACTACTGAATAATAGCTATGAATGATAGAGCCTTAGCAACAGTCAGACTGGAGTTTATATTATGACTCTGCCCCTTGAACAGGTTGATTGTACTGATTTCATTGTCTGCACTTGTAAAAGAGAAAGACTAATGCATTGCAACACAAGTATAGAGATGAGGAAGCAATGAAATGGTGCATGTTGAGAAAGCCCTTGTAGAGTGTTTGACTCATGAAGAAGATGCTCTAATTAAGAAATGTGTAAGATATAGATGTGGCACAAAGGACAAATGATTGACCTACTTGGTCAAGTGAGATGGGGACAGTTGTCAGACAAGTGTCCTCAGAATTAAAGGATTATCTGTGTATAGAGGTAATAAAAGAATTTTTCAGCCTAACTTAAGGAGAAAAAGATATCTGAAGTAGTGCAATTAGGGTGTGCTAAAGCAGGCTCAGGCATTTATATATTTGTTTAAAAATTTGTATATACATATATTTATATAATATATAGATATATGTCTGTATACATTTAATATAACTGCATATATTTTTATATATCTATAAATGCATATGCATATGAAATGCATATATATAAACATTATTATCTTTCAATGAAAGCAGTCTTAATTTAATATAGTCAAATTTATAATCTTTTTTTAATGACTCTGTTTTGGGCATGTTGTTTAAGAAATACTACCCTACCTAGAAAATACAGGTACTTTACCATAGCATCTTCTAAGATTTAGTTTTGCCACTTATATATGTCTTTAACAGATCTGGAAAAAATTTTGCTTGTGATGTCAGGTAGGAATTTGATTTCACGTGGATAATCAGTTATCTTAGAACAATATATTAAACAGTTCATCCTTTCCTGCTGATTTGTAATGTCCTCTGTGTCATAAATTATGTTTCCAAATAGGCATGAGTCTATTCTTTTCAGCACTTCTTTGTATTTATCAATACATTACTATCACATGGTCTAATTACTATAGAGATCACATCTTGATATTTGATAGGGCAAGCTTTCTTTCTTTCATCCACCTCATTCCTTCTTTCCTTCCTTTCTTTCTTATTTTTTTAATTAAAATTTTATTTGTCAGAACAGTTTTAGGTTCACAGCAAAATGGAGGGAAGGGAAGAGATGTCCCATATGAACCCAGCCCCCACACATGTACATATCACAGTATTCCCCAATATCAACATCTTTTACCAGAATGATGTTATATTATATAGTAAATTATATTTACTATAATTGATGAAATTAGATGTAGCTACATTTTTATTTTCACATTTTGAAGAATATTTAACAATGTAGGAAAATAATCATCATATTATTAAATGAACAAAAATAAACACACGACAGCCAGATTTCCAAATTTCCAAATCTGCTAGAGATTGTAGATATTTGTATCATTAAAAGAATGGAAGAAAATATCTCAAAATATTTACGGTGACTATTTCTAGGTAATAGGCCATTTTCTCAGTTATCTCCACACTTCTTTATGTCTTACAAATGTTTTATGAGTATAATTGCTTTTACAATCTGTAAAGCCAGTACAGCTCAACAGAAAGAACATTCATTTTGAAAATATTTGTGTGCAAAGAAGTCCCAAGTAAAGAAGGAGCTCTTTCTTCTTTTTTTTGCTTATTCAAAAGGAAGAAATGCTTGACAGTTCTTCCTTTTCCTCTCATTCTTTCCTCTTGCATCTGACTTTAAGGGCTGCCCTAGTGTGCACCTACATATCCATTATTTTCAGTAACCTTAGCAGAAGGGTTATTGGGCTTCCCTGATAGCTCAGTTGGTAAAGAATCTGCCTGCAATCCAGGAAACCCCGGTTAGATTCCTGGGTCAGGAAGATTCGCTGGAGAAGAGATAGGTTAACCACTCCAGTATTCTTGGGCTTCTGTTGTGGCTCAGCTGGTGAAGAACCTGCCTGCAATGAGGGAGACCTGGGTTTGATCCCTGGGTCGGGAAGATCCTCTGGAGAAGGGAAAGGCTACCCACTCCTATATTCTGGCCTAGAGAATTCCATGGATTGTATAGTCTGTGGGGTTGCAAAGAGTCGGACACGACTGAGAGACTTTCAGTTTCACTTAGTAGAAGGAACAGGTTGTTGCAGAAAATAATGTCCTATCCAGCAAGTGGCTCTCCAGCTGTTCAAACTCAGGTTTGAGTTCATACTCAGTTGGATGCAGACAGATGTTGTAGAATTCTCTGTCTTCAATCCCCTTCTCGTTTATGGAAACATCTCTGCCTAGGGGTTCACCACTTAGGCTCAGATATCACCTCACTTTAATTGATATGTTGGGACTCTTAAAAAAAAAATGTTCCTAGATAATTCTGTATTCTTCTTTGTATAGTCTCCACTGATGTTGACTTTTTATCCCTACGGGAATCGATACTGTTTTTTTACAGTCTGACGTCTAAGTGAGTTTCTACCCTTTCCCCTTGTTTTGAGCAGAAATGTCTGTGCTCGTGAGATCCAGAGGTCACCACATGCGTGTTGATGGCAACAGTGGTCAGCCTCTTCCTTGAATCCCAATTAGTTGGCCCTGAATCCCATTCTTGAAGAGTCGTACTGATCAAGGAATCTCTACCATCAAAACAACTCTAATCTTAGGTATTGGCTCACAGATGGAGATGACAGTGCTGGGAGAAAACTTTTGAAAAGTCATCACTTCTTAATTAGATTTGCATTTTTGTCATAAAGTTCATCCTTAATGCTGAAATTCTTTATTTTGAAAAGGTCACTGAGGATTATTGTGCTTTGGAAAATGTCTAGAGGTTTCTGTGTAATGTTCATTCTTTGGCTCTCCTTTGACCATTTGCTTGTCCATATTTCACTTTTCACACTTGCAAACACATCTATATACTCATGGGCTATTACAATGTTGATGTTCCTCTGCTCACTATTTTTTTTTTGTGTTTTTGACTTTCCGTTTTTAAAATATAAGATCTTATGACCATAGTATTGCATTCAAGGTTCTCAAAAACATGACACCGTCCTTTAGTATCATTTCCCACTATACCTCAATTTCCTTAAACCCTTCTGGATCAATAATTTATCAGACTCATCACCATTTTATAACCAGATCATGTATTTTTAAGTCTTATCCCCATGTTATTCTTAGTCCAAAAAAATCTTTCACCAAAGTTCAAGAGCTTAGAAGCCTCTCTATTCCTCAGCTGTGTCTCAAAGAAATTCCTCTCTTTCAGCAGACCCCACCTTCCTTTGTACTACTGCTCCTGCACACATTTAGGAAATGTATGGGGAAAAAAGGAGAAACTTTTTAGAAAAAAAAACTTATTTTAGAAGCAATCTTCTCTCTTTCATTTTTTAAACCTTCGTGTATATTGACGAGCCCATCAAGTTCTGTATGGCAGGAAATGAATCAAACTGCAAATATTGATCAAGAAACATGTTTGTTGCTGATCAGAGATAAAATTGCTTGTAAAAATGAGCATTTTGGTCAATATTTATTACTTCCTAAAATTACACAATTATGTTTTCTTCTCTTAAACTCAATTTGTCCAGTTTGATGCAATTTCCTATACCCATGTATAATTTATTTATATGATTAGCACGTCCTCTGTGGAAACTTAAAATGATATAACTTCCTTTGAACAACATATCTGGGGCAGTTATGATGTGTTATCATCATCTAAGGGAAATCTCTTGCTCATGAGTCACAAAAACAGATGTGAGCAAATAATAGCTTATTGTAATCAATTTTCATAAGGTAGTTACAGCAAAGGCAGGGGTGGACAAAATTTATGCTAGCCCCATAACTAAATTTTCACAGTCTTAAACATAGTTAAGTCATTAAGTCTTATCTTTGGAAGTAAGATAATAGTAGTTAGAAATTTTAAACTTTTATTGCCTAAGACACATTAACAATCATTAACTGATTGTTACATTATGTTAGCATTGTGAAATAATTTTAATTTTTCCTTTAAGTATATTAAGATTTGATTTGTAATGACTCCTCTAATATATAGTAACTTATGTATGGAGTGCTAAGTGATTTATACCTATACTTTGTAATGTTCTATAAGCCCTATGTGTTGCATAAAATTTTATAACAGTTCAGTTCAGTTGCTCAGTCATGTCCGACTCTTTGAGATCCCATGGACTGCAGCATGTCAAGCTTCCCTGTCCATCACCAATTCCCGGAGCTTGCTCAAGCTCATGTGCATCAAGTTGGTGATGCCATCCAACTGTCTCATCCTCTGTTGTCCCCTTCTCCTCCCACCTTCAGTCTTTCCCAGCATCAGGGTCTTTTCCAATGAGTCAGTTCATCGCATCAGGTGGCCAAAGTAGTGGAGATTCAGCTTCAGCATCAGTAATTCCAATGAATATTCAGGACTGATTTCCTTTAGGATTGACTGGTTTGATCTCTTTGCAGTCCAAGGGACTCTCGAGTCTTCTACAACACTACATTCAAAAGCATCAATTCTACGGCGCTCAGCTTTCTTTATAGTGCAAATCTCGCATCCATACATGACTACTGGAAAAACCATAGTTTTGACTAGACGGACCTTTGTCGGCCAAGTAATGTCTCTGCTTTTTAGTATGTTGTCTAGGTTTGTCATAGCTTTTCTTCCAAGGAGCAAGCATCTTTTAATTTCATGGCTGCAGTTACCATCTGCAGTGATTTTGGAGTCAAAGAAAGTAAGGTCTGTCACTGTTTCCATTGTTTTCCCATCTATTTGCCACAAAGTGACAGGGCTGGATGTAATGATCTTAGTTTTCTGAATGTTGAGCTTTAAGCCAACTTTTTCGCTCTCTTTCACTTTCATCAAAAGGCTCTTTATTTCCTCTTCGCTTTCTGTTATAAGGGTGGTGTTATCTGCATATCTGAGGTTATTGATATTTCCCCTGGCAGTCTTGATTCCAGCTTGTGCTTTATTATTTATGATAATCATAATCACCACTATCATTATTATTATTGTTCATACATTTGTAAGTTGAGGGGATGAATTAATTCTGTAGGCAATAAAAAATAAATGAATTTGTTTTATAGTAAATATCATAAGGAAAGTAACATCAAAACAATATGGACCCTAAAATTTGTTCTCATGTCACATTGAGAAAATATTTCTAACGTATAGATAGAATAATTCTTTTACTTGCTATATAGAAAGATACTACCTTCATCAAAAAATTTTGGTCAAAAAACATGGATGGGAAATTCACAAAGTGACTGGTGAACTTATGACAACTTGTTTAACTGAATGTATGCTTAAAAGGAATTTAAATGAAAGAAAGGTAAGATTTTTCAATCATTACAAGAAACAATATTAAAAATAAGTTGTGATTTTGGTGAGGACATAGGAAAATGGTACTCATATATTGTGATGTATGTAGGTAAAATTTGATACAAATCCTATGAAAGAATAATTTGACAATGTTTGTCAACATTTAGATTTTTTTTTTACCCTTTGACCTCAATCTGTCATTTTAAAGAATTTGATCTAAAGAAATAATTATATGCTCAATATGCATGTGTAAAGATTAACTTTATGGATGGTTATCATTATATTATTATAGGAAAAATATTGGAAACAACTTACATTTCCTATATACAGAATAATGTGTAATAACTTGGAAATATGCATACAATTTGCAAAAGAAGTCTCAAATTTGACTGTATTGTCTCTATCTATAAAATATAAAGTAAAAGTGAAAGTTGCTCAGTCGTGTTCGACTCTTTGCAACCTCATGAACTATACAGTCCATGGACTTCTTCAGGCCAGAATATCGGAGTGGGTAGCCATTCCCTTCTCCAAGGGATCTTCCCAACCCAGGGATCGAACCCAGGTCTCCCACATTATATTTATATTATATACATAAATATATATTTATATATATAAATATATAGGCATATACATACATATATATACACATTACATTATTAGGGATTATTTTAAATGAAAAACTTATATTTCTGTTTTATCTACTTCTTTTACCTTATCTTTTTGAGGATTCTTCTACTGACCCTCTATTCTATAACAATAAAAAAAGTAATAAAAAATTTTGTGGCCTGGGTAAGATCACAGGCTGAAGCTCCCTAAGGAGAGAGCACAAGATCAACATGAGAAGTTTCTTCACAGTGGTCACTGATAAGTTGTGTGTGAAACTCTTGTGACTTTTGACCTGTGGTAAGCTCAGTTTTTTCATCTGTTGGCCTGTATTTTATTTTCTGTCCTAATGAAGAGTTCATCTGTATTTGAACAATCAGTCAGTTTTTTAACTATGTGACCATGGCTATTCAAACAAAAAATATTATCCCTGAGGATTAGTTTGTGATAATTCCCTACACATTTCAAACTTCTATGATAGCATGAAACCCCAAAGCACTAGGAGATATTTTTCTTATCTTTTGAAAATACTGTAATAGAAATTAATGACAAAAATTATCTAGTTGATATGTAGTTATTATCTTGACTTGTTCATTTAAATGTCTAGCTATTACTGCTTCTTGGCCAGTTTGATCACTGTCCAAATAATTAAAATTAGCAAAGTTCCATTCTTCCAAACAATTGACCTTGTATCGCAATTGTTAAATAATTATGTCTACAAACAAATACAGTTTATAAAAGCCTTTCCTTAGTTGTGTTGTGGTCGCGTGTGAGGTGTGCTAAGTCACTTCAGTCGTGTCTGACTCTTTGTGACCCCATGGACTGTAGCGCATCAGGCTTCTCTGTCCATGGAATTCTTCAGGCAAGAATACTGGAGTGGGTTGCCATGCCCTCCTCCAGGGGATCTTCCCAACCCAGAGATCGATCCTGGTTCTCCCGTATTGCAGGCAGATTCTTTGCCATCTGAGCCATTAGGGAAGCCCTGTGTTGTGGCACACAATATAGGCAAGGATTTTTAAAGTTAGCTCCCCTGATTCAGCCCCATAATTCTATAAATTAAAAAGAATCTCCCGGGAAGGTTTAATCACAGTGGTGTGGGTAAGTGTTTGACAAATGGTTCTTGAGGAAGGAGGATTTCTGTTTTGTGCATTTGCCTGTTTCCATGGTGTAAATATTCTCACCATAGTAGATTTTGAGATCCCAATGTCTAGTCACTGAATGAGATTGGGAAGAAAAGCATTATCTAAATCAGAGTGAGCCAGCCCTACTGCATTCTGAAAGAGAATTAACTACTACATTTGGTGTTACATCTATGGTACAGATCACGATGGGTTCCTTATGCCTGTCTTTCTCCACTCAATGGATTGTGAAGTCACTAAAGAGACAATTTCTTGTTCGTTTTTGTTTCTGCAGTGCTTCACACAGTGTTGGGCACACAGAATTGTTCATCAAAAAAAGCCTTTGAAGGAAATTACACCAATGTTAGAGAATATGTGGGAAAGAATCTCTGGATGAAGAATGTACTTTATATTTAAAATCTATTTGCATAGGATATTTTAGACATAACTGCTTAAGCATCAGCCTTGTTTAAAAAATTGCAGTAGGTTTCAGCCTCCATTTGATGAGTTAAAACCAATGTGTTGTTATGTGGGAGAATTTGTCTCAGAAACAGAAACAAAATGGGATAAATATAAAAACATAGTATTGATAAAAGAGAAATATTTCTATAGCTAAAGCTAAATGCCTAGGGAAAAAAAGCAATTCAGTTTCCCAATATTAATTATTGGGTCATATCGTGCTATTGGTTTGTGCATGTAAAAATCAATCCAAAGATAAGAACCTTTATAATTGACAGGAGGAATTTTGAAATACACTCATTGACATTCAAAGAGGCAGGAAACAATGAAAAGGTTATGGAAGAGCAAACTCTGGATTCATCTGAAGTTTTAATTACTACTTGTCAAACTTCTAAAGGAAATAGGGAAGCATATGATTTTATCCTTATTCTTTCCAGTTTGCAAAATAAGAGAAACTTGCAACTAACATTTAATAGTATATTACATGCATAGAGCCTTTTTAAAGGCAACTTTTTTAAAAAAAATGCAAGATTCTCCCATATTCACATTTTATTCTTTTTTCACCTTGTGGGTAGAGGCCATGTAGCTGTTTTTGTCTAACAGTTGGGGAATGGGACGCTGACTCTTACTGCTATATTCTTTTTATTAGAATATATTTTCTCCCTGATAAGTGTCTGTGTGAGTATATGGATTTTTGCTTGGAAAGGCAAGAAAGTGAAGTTACTCAATCGTGTCCGACTCTTAACGACCCCTTGGACTGCAGCCCACCAGGCTCCTCCATCCCTGGGAGTTTCCAGGCAAGAGTCCTGGAGTGGGTGCCATCGCCTCCTCTGCTTGTTATCCGTATGCATCGGTTATTTCTCCAGTTAGATGTGGTATACTCTGAAACTTCTTTCTGTAGCTCAGGATTTTATGCTATCACATATCATACCACTCAGACAGTATCTTGCTTTTTTATTTTTTCAGGGATAAAGTACACAAATCCCTTCTCTTCATTTTCTCCCCTCTTTATCAAGCTCTAGTTTTAAACACTTCCATATCCTTATCATGCAAAGAAACTAACATGCAGCTCTCTTCTTTATTTGTTTAACTTTGAGCACTGAATAAAATTTTAAAAAATCAGCACATTACCATTTGTTTAATCATACTTATATGCTTTTCTCCTGCACAAAATTTTGGAAGCTGTGCTGGTGTAGAATGATCAAGGGCAAGCTGGACTCCAAGAGAAATGTGAGTAGAGCCTGTAAGTGTGTCTTAGTCAAGGATTACTTTACTGCAGAGAACAGAAGCCCACTAACTCTGGCTCAGGTAGAAAGTAATTTTATTGAAAGGACATAGCAGGCACTATTGCAGCTGAGAAAGTTCACTAAACTAGGTACTGCTCAGACAACCACAAAAGGACTGAAATAGCCAAGATTTGAGCAGAGGCCCCTCTCTCAATCACTTGCGGAGGTATGTAGCCTCTGGTTTCCACTCATACGTGTGTGAGCCATTCTCTTCCTTCTCTCAGCTGGGTTCTGCTAACTCATGGCCTGCCTGTTCCCTTTAACTTTTGTTTGTCTTGCCTTTGGTTTGTCTTGCTGGCTAGTCTAGCTCTGACAACATGACCTCCCACTTTAAGAACGTCTTCCAGCTGACGATTGTGTAAATTCCGATAAGATGTAGTCTCTTTGCTGGCCATGGGATGGATACTCAACCTGAGGCTAGAGCCACAAGCTGCACTTTCCAGGCTCTGAGGGTATGGTGAGTTCCCTAAGAAGTGGGAGTGGTAAGAGAAGCAGTAACGGGCAATTTTAACAAACCAGGATTAAAAGGATTAAAGTCAGAATTGGAAACCTTTGAAACTGTAATCTTCTTAAATGTACTGGAGTGAAGGACGTAAGTAGAGGAGTAGTATCAATTAAGGATAAAGATAGTTGGGGAATTCATATTATTGTATTTTACCTCTTAAATAATGAGGATACATTGATGGATTTTGGTTTGGGAGAACTGTGTACAGGAAACATCCTGTCAGAAGCTTATGGGATAAATTATATCCTGAGATGGGTAGAGATTTGGAACAATATATGAAAAGGTCATTATTACTGTACATCAAAGATGTACATACAGTTTAGCTATTATATAAAATGTGATTTATAGTTCCTAGTATTGTGACTTTTTATATGTTACCTTTATACCTTCACCTGACAGAGAATATCTCCTTCATTGGACAGAAATCATGTAGTTCTGTATGTTTATAAATTGCTTGAGTCATTTGTAAGACTAGCATATATCATTTTGAATTTTATATATATATATATATATAAACTGTCTCTTTCTCCCAGTAGACTGCAATTTCTTGAGGGTGTTGTGTTTCTACCATCTTATGTCTTTCCCATCCTTGCCTTTTGTACAGTGTTTGACACATATCAGGCTTTCAATAAGTGGCAGTTCTCTTTTCTGTTCAGGGAGTGTTTTGTTTTCATTTAAAAAATGATTTTCAAACTGAAAAAAAATCATATTGCAAAAAAAAAGAGGAAATTAGACAAGAAGATAGCAAAAGTTCTTATTCTGAAAGAACTTACAAGCATGATCACAGAACCTCCCACAGTAGACATTGTGGGGTGACTATGGGAAATGTGAGAGGTGGTAAAGAATAGCAGTGAGTGAGATTGTCCTGAGGTTCAGGATGAGAAAGATATGTGTATTTGGAATTGTAGACGTCCAGCTTAGTTCAGCACTGAGCTATCTTGTGGAAGTAAGATAGGACTTACTTTATATGGCTCCAGATGACAAAACTAGCAAGTAGGGGAAGGTTGACTCAATATTAAGTAAGGAAGAACTTTCAATAGATGGAGTTACTTCAGATGAGATTGGCTTTCAAAATAACTCTTATTAACAGAAAATGTTCAAACAAAGACTAATTATTTGAGAGACAACATGGAGATACTTTTACTAGACAGAAGGTTGTATTAAACTTTAAGGAACTTTTCAAATCTAACATTTTATGAGGTTGATTACTGAGTTGAATTGAAGCCTTATGTACCTGTAAAATGCAATTCACAAACATAGTGATGTCTATATTCCTTTGGGGAAATTAACTAATCAGATTGGAATAGTTACTTCTTTGATGCATTTATATGATTTTTTTCTCACAAAAATCAAGAAAAGACATTAAAAATAACATTTTAAATTGTCTTTTACCTAAAGGAAAATATTTCAGTGGAGGAAAATATGACAGGCTTGTTAAGAGTAAGGGAGGATCCCAAGAAGATTAGCAAGTATGAATTATGCGTCTAGATCAGAAGGGTCAGTTCAATAAGGCAAGCTTTAAAAAGGTCCATTGGTCCAATCCCCAAGAGACAAGTTATAAAATGACTGATGCCAGTCAAATCTCAAGTTGAAGGTTCTGTGTGTCTGAGTGTGAGTGAGTGTGCCTGTGTATTTCAACAGTTGAAGTGTCAAATCAAAACCAATGTCAGTCATCATGGTGTCAGTGTGGTGGAGATAGAGTTGGCGTGCAGCTGGAGATTTGGGGGAACGGAAAGGTCTTTTTAACTGTTGAGAATTCATCTTAGACTATTGGCAAGCAAGAGAGGATTTAGGCATAGTACATAATTCTAGGCGTGTTTATAACCAGAAAAGTTTCTCTATTAATGGGAAGGATAGCTGTTTATCATAATATAAAACACTTTCCCACAGACAAACTCTAAGGGTGATTTCTCATTTCTAATTCATTTGACCCCAGCATTATCCTATCCTTTCATTTTCTCACCCACAATTCTTCACTATTGACTGCAGTCAGCCTTTTCTCCTCCAAGTTCCCCAAACTGATGGTTCTCATGTTCTCATATGTGATTTCTTTCATTCTCATGTGTTCCTATAACTCCTTTTTAGTTATTCATTAGAAGTTAGAATTTTAAGAAACCTTAAAACATAACATGTAATTTTAAAATCACAGCATAAAATGAGTATCACAATATATCATTCATTCTGATCTATGTAGCCTTGTTCCATATTCTCCCCAGAGCTGTTCCCAATTATTCTTGTCCACAGCTCTGCTCACTGGCCTGATATTGAAGGAAAATGCAGCATCTTTAAGAGGAATGAAAAGCAGCATTACAATTTTTCTTCAGCATTTATACTGTGAAGTCAATGAAAACAATTCATGACTTTTGAGTCTAGCACGTTTCTTGTGATTCTCCTAAATTTTTTTCTATAGTAATACTTTCATTAAAACACCACATTAAATTTGAGCTCAATCAGAATAACCTATTTTACAGTTAACAAGATTATTGAACTTAAAATATGTGAAACAAAGGAAAGATGGAAAGCATTCACTCTTAAGTCTTCACTGTACTGACTAGACATTGCCTATTTCGTTGGGGCTTGAGTTTCTCAAGGCAGGAGATGTGCCCAAGGAGACTTATTTGGCTCTTTTGGAATGGTATCTTCCATATAAAACATAATCATTCATTCATACATTTTAGAAATATTATTGAGTCTTAACTATGGCGAGAGCATTTTTTCTAGTTTTTGAGGAACAGTGGCCAAAAATAGGACAACTTGACTTCTGTTCTCCAAAGCAGGTGATATAGTAGCATAGTGATTCAAACATGATCTGAATTCAAATACTAAAGTAATTCTACCTCTTAGAAAATGTATGACCTGGAGAAATCTACTTGAGTCTGTTTTTGTTTGTTTTAATCAGAAGAAAGAAATCATTGGTGGGAAGATCTGGAGGAGTCATTGAATTAGTACAAAATACTTTGACTACTGGGCTTCCCAGGTGTCACTAGTGGTAAAGAACCCACCTGCCAATACAGGAGACATAAGAGACAGAGACACGGGTTCAATCCCTGAATCAAGAAGATCCCCTGGAGGACAGCACGGCAACCCACTCCAGTATTCTTGCCTGGAGAATTCCATGGACAGAGGAGTCTGGAGGGCTACAGTACATAGGGCTGCAAAGAGTCGGACGCAGCTGAAGCGACTGAGCATGCACACGTGCACTTTGACCACTGTCTGACATGTTAAATATTTTTAATGATCTTGGGATTTATATTTCAGCTGAAGGATGGATAATTTAAAAATAACAACATAACAACATGAAAACGTGGCAAGGGTTATGAGAATGAAAGTCTGAAGTATTATGGAAAAACTTGCAGAAGTACCTGACCTAGTCTAAAGTGCAAGGGAAGTATCTAGGGGAAGTTAAGTTTGTTCTGAGAGCTGCTTTATTATAACACTGGCTGAACGAATGCCAACAGCAACTTTCCATTCCTTGTGGGACTATTACTGAGTCTCTGAGTTTTTTAGCTTTTTTTTTAAAATTTTCTCTCTAACACCTCCTCTGCTAGCAGCAGTGGTGGCCATTTTGGCCTTTTGTACCCTTCAGAGGTTTCTGCTTAGCAGATTATATGCACAGTCTTCTGCACATGTGTATTGCGTAGCTCTTGTATGCTTTTTCTTGGTTGATTTTAATTAATAGAGTGGTTATAACAAGATGGGAGAGATGCTGCATTACATTCTATGTGTGATGAGAGAAGGGCTGGAAAGCAGGCAGGAGTAGAATAAATGTCCCAGATCAGACCAAGACTGAAGCAAAATTATAGAATAGGTGACATTTACCTTTAGTGCTCACTTAACTAATTTTCTCTTACCAGCACATCTATGTAACCAAAGGCCCACTGTCATCATGTTTCTCCAGGGTCTCTTCTGTTACTGAGAATAGCAAACTAATGGATGAAAGTGTGATTTTTATAGAGTGAATATAATTTATTATTTTATATGAATTTTAAGCATGAAAGAGGTTACTATTAATTATTTCAGGACAGTAGGCATAATCCAAGACTGTCTTGGGTAAATAAGAATGTATGGACTTCTTAAATATTAAAGACTTAATATAGTAGCCTTTTGGAGATACTTCAGTGTGCACCTAATAAATGCTACCTTTTGCTTTGAATACTTTTTCTTTTAAATTAAAATGACCAAGTAAGAAGACAATAATTAATCCCAATTAATTCATTTCTAATGATAGAATTCTCTTTGCTTTATTCTCTTTATTCCATGATGAGAAAGATATTTATTGGTAGATCATATCCCAGTACCTGTTGAATTATACACTTCATAAGTGAATCTAAACTTGGCCTTTGTATAACCTTTAAGGAACATCAGTGTATATGTGTGTCCAGGGGAATACACAGTCAGAAGAGTTGGCAACTCTTTTTTATTTCAGCTCATGCACACCAAGACAACTAACAATTAGGACTCGGATCAAAACTAAACTATATCCAGTGGTAAATAATTCATAACGCACTTCTTTGTCTCATCTCCCTTGCTTAACCCAAACCGAGACCCATTTTGTGTTCCATTCCTCCTTTTCCCAATTTCTGTCTTTCTGACAAAGTCTGCTGTTTCAAAACACCTCATTATCTCCACTCTCCCACTGAGCCTGCAATGTGATGGCATTTGCCTTGCCTGAGGAAGGAAGAGACAGTTTTCCTCTCCCAACAGCCCTGCACATTGCGATCTGACCAGAGCATCCTCAAGCTGATTCCAAATGCATCCCCTGGAAAGGGGAGAACAGACCTGCTCATCCCATTGTCATCAAGTGGGAGGATGTTCTGCCAGGTCTCCGGACAGATATCATAGTCAAAGAGAAAAGCTGTATAGTGCTTACAAAACAAAGCTATTTCAGGTTGTTTGGCTGTGAGCTGATAAACAAAGCCTCGGGTAAGAAATGCAAAATACACACACACAGACATACACACACACAGACATACAGATAGAGACCCACACATGGGCCTCTGGTCAGTTGAAGACAGAACTGACATATTGAGCAGTCAAGCAGCATTGCTTCTTTCTGACCTGTTGGCTACATATTCAGTTGATAGCTTCTTGCTATCTATCACAAACAATAAAAATCTTTTAAGAAGACAGTCCAAATTGCTCTAATACCTTCTTTAAAGAGAACAAAAATGCAGAAAGCTAGCCTGTAGGGACTTCATTTTTCTTAGATATGCAATTTATGGTGTTTAAATATAAGCTTTTGATTTTAGGTTGAAACGATCTTGTCAAAAAGGTACATGAAAGACATTTACTCTGGGCTCTTTTCTATTAATACTTAGGGTTATAGCTGATCCTTCTCACGTCTTTTATCCCCAGAACACTTGACTGGCACCTGACTTCCCTACTTCACTTTAGTAGCTGATTCAGAGAAGACAGCTTCTGATATTCTGTTTTTCCTTTATCTTTTCTTCCTTTCTTTCTCTTTTTTTTTTGGTCACGAAGAGATTTGGGGTCAGGTTTAGGGAGAGGTGGGCTTCCCTGGTGGCTCCATTGGTAAAGAATCTGCTTCCAGTGCGGGAGACCCCAGTTCGATTCCTGGGATGGGAAGATCCCCTGGAGAAGGGATAGGCTACCCACTCCAATATTCCTGGGCTTCCCTTGTGGCTCAGTTGGTAAAGAATCTGCTTGCAATGTGGGAGACCTGGCTTCAATCCCTGGGTTGGGAAGATCCCCTGGAAGTCCAGGGCGTCCCAAAGAGTCAGACACCACTGAGCTACTTTCACTTTCACTTTAGGGTGAGGTGGCTTCCCAGGTAGCTCAGCAGTAAAGAATCCACCTGCAATGCAGGAGCTGCAGGAGACTCGGATTTGATCCCTGAGTTGGGAAGAACCCCTGGAGGAGAATATGGCAACCCACCTCAGTATTCTTGTCTGGAGAATCCCATGGATAGAGGAGCCTGGTGGGTTACAGCCCCTAGGGTCACAAAGAGTCGGCCACAACTGAAGCAACTTAGCACACAAAAAAACCCCAAGAATCAAGATAATCATACTTTTGTGCAATATTTTGAAAAAATCAATGCAAAAATTCATGATGAACAAAATATCAACATTCTAATATAAGGCAGAAACAGTATTACAGATATTTTCTTTTACCTCAGGCTCCACTATGGCTCTGTATGGCACTGAGTGGAATGTAATGACAATAAGCTGGATAATGAAGTGTATTTCTGAAGCAAATGGACATCTATTTCTCCATCTCTTCTAGGAACATGTTGGAAGGGCCTCAGGGTTCAGAGGCAATGGAATCATGAATTCTTAGCTATCATAATCACATAAAACAGACCTGAAGGCACAGTGCTCAAAATAAGTCTAAAGAGAAAGATGGGGCAAAGGCAAAGCAATTAGACAAGGGTTATACATCTGAGTAGATCTGCTCAGTAGAGAGTGGGAAAAGAAGGGAGGGACAGGGAGTTGGAGGAGGGAAGGCATCAGGCTATTGTGGGAGGTTTCATGGTCAGGCACACAAGGGGACCAGAGTGTGTGCATAGTATTCTTGTCAATGTTTCTATAGATTTCCTGGGGAGGTTGCCGGCATAGGGATTAGAAACTGCAGAAGACGTTGGACAGATTACTTAGCCTTTTTGTGATTCAGTATTTTTATCTGAAACATGGAATTCATAGTGTCTGCTAAAGTGATTCATGTGTTAAATGGTTATTGTTTTTGACTTCACACTTTCTACTGAGACACTGGAATTGATTCACAGCTAAGGTCTGTGAGTCTCATTCCTAGATGATCTCCCTTACATTATCATTTTTTGTGTGTGTGTGGTGAAATGTAGAACTTTACTATTTTAACCATTTTTCAATATACAGTCCTGTGGCATTAAATAAATTCACAATGCTGTGCAACAATCATCTGCATGCTAAGTTGCTTCAGTTGTGTAAGACTGTTTCAACTGCGTGGACTGTAGCCCACCAGGCTCCTCTGTCCATGGTTTCTCCAGGCAAGAATACTGTAGTGGGTTTCCATGCCCTGCTCCAGGGGATCTTCCTAACCTAGGGATCGAACCCATGTATTTTACATCTCCTGCATTTGCAGGCAGGTTCTTTACCACTAGTACCACCAGGGAAGCCCAGTCATCACCATACATTCCCAGAAATTTTTCATCTTTCCCAGTGGAAACTTTGTATTCATTAAACACAAACTCCCCATTTCTCCTCTCTCTAACTTCTGGCATCCACCATTCCACTTCCTGTTTCTATGAACTTGATTAGTCTAGGTACCTCAAATAAGTGGAATCTTGTAGCATTTGTTCTTTTGTGTCTGGCTTCTTTCACCGAGCATAATTTCTTCAGATTCATTCATGTTATAGCATGTGCCAGTTTTCCTTCCTTTTTAAGATAAAATAATATTCCATGGTATGGATACATCACAATTTGTTTGTTTATTCATCTATTGATGGACTCTAAGGTTGCTTCCACTTTTTGGCCATTGTGAATAGCACTGTAATGAACTTGAGTGTACAAATGTCTCTGATTTCAATTCTTTTGGGTATATACCTGGAAGTGGAATTGCTGAATCATTTGATAATTTTATGCTTAATTTTTGTGAGGAACTGCCAAGCTGTTTTCCACAGAGGTTGCCTCTTAACTTTTCACCAGCAGTGCACAAGAGTTCCAATTTCTTTATATCCTCACCCACACATTATTTTCTACTTTTGCTTGTTTTATAATAAAAGCGATCCTAATGGGTATGAAGTGGTATTTCATTGTGATTTTGATTTGCGTTTCTCTAATAATTCATTATATTGAGCATTTTATCATGTGCTTGTTGGTTGTTTGTATATTTTTGAGAAAATGTCTCTTTACATCCTTTGCCTATCTTTAAACTGAGTTATTTCCTTTTGTTGTTGTTAAGTTGTAGAAGGTCTTTATGTATTCTGGATTTTTGTTGTTCAGTTGCTCAGTCATGTCTGACTGTTTGCAACCCCATGGACTGCAACATGCCAGGATTCCCTGTCCTTCACCATCTCCCAAAGTTTGCTCAAACTCATGTCCATGGAATCTCTGATGCCATCCAACCATCTCATTCTCTGTCACCCCCTTCTCCTCCTGCCCTCAATGTTTCCCAGCATCAGGGTCTTTTCCAATGAATTGACTCTTCACATCAGGTGACCGAAGCATTGGAGCTTCAGCTTCAGCATCAGTCCTTCCAATGAATATTCAGGGTTGATTTCCTTTAGGAATGGCTTTTGATCTCCTTGCTGTCCAAGGAACTCTCAAGAGTTCCAAGAGTTTTCAAGAGTTTGAACACCACAGTTCAAAGGCATCAGTTCTTTGGCACTCAGCCTTCTTTATGGTCTAACTCTCACATCCGTACATAACTACTGGAAAAATCATAGCTTTAACTATATGGACCTTTGTTGGAAAAGTGATGTCTGCTTTTTAATGCACTGTCTAGGTTTGTCATAGCTTTTCTTCCCAGGGGCAAATGTCTTTTCATTTCGTAGCTGCAGTCACCATCCACAGTGATTTTGGAGACCAAGAAAATAAAGTCTGTCACTGTTTCCATTGTTTCTGCATCTATTTGCCATGAAGTGATGGGGCCAGATGCCATGCTATTAGATTTTTGAATGTTGAGTTTTAAATCAGCTTTTTCTGGCTTCCCTCTTAGTTCAGTCCAAAGGATTCTGCCTGCAATGCAGGAGACCCAGGTTTGATTCCTGGTTTGGGAAGATCCCTTCGAGAAGGAAATGACAACCCACTCCAGTATTCTTATGTGGAGAATCCCATGGACAGAGGAGCCTGGCAGGCTACTCTCCATGGGGTCACAAGAGTCGGACAAGACTTAGTGACTAAACCATCACCACGTGGGTTTAGGGATTCCCAGGTAGCTCTAGTGGTAAAGAACCTGCCTACCAATGCCTGGATACATGGGTTTGATCCCTGGATTGGGAAGATCCCCTGGAGTAGGAAATTACAACTCACCACAGCATTCTTGCCTGGAAAATTCCATGGGCAGAGGAGCCTGGTGGGTTACAGTCCATGGGCCACAAAGAGTTGGACATGACTGAGCAACTGAGCACCTAATAGCGCATAGGTTTAATTTGGGGCTTTCTATTCTCTTTGATTGGTGTTTGTGTCTATCTTCATGGGGTACCATACTGTTTTGATTTCTGTAGCCTTGTAGTAAGTTTTGAAATCAGAAAGTGAGAGGCCTCCAAATTTGTGCTTTTTTGAAATTGTTTTGGCTATCCAGGGTTTTTTGAGATTCTATATTCTCCCTCACCTTTAAAAAATTAAAAAAAAACAACCTTCTTCCAATTCTGTTTTTCTCTTTTACACACTATAACCAACATCTTGAAACAGTTTTTCTCCCCATTTGCTGTATCTACCCTCCACCACTCAATGCAGATAATCTTGTTAAGTTCATAAAAATTTAGGGGACACTTACCTTCCCTGCTTTAGCAGCATTTGGGACCTTTAACCTCTTCTCAAGTCTTACAATATTCTTCCCTTGGCTCCTTGGAAACTGTATGGTCTGATTTCTTCCTGTGTCTTTTGCTATTTCTTCTCAGTCTCTTTCTTGTGCTCCTCTGACCACATCATGGAATATTTTCTCTTCTATTTAATAGTTGATTCTGAGTGATTTAATGCATTATTCTGTCCTCAGTAATTGGGTAGACATGGGGCTAATGACTATAAGTTGTTCTCTTGAAAATAAGTGAAGTTTCAGTATAGGTGGATCAGAAGTAGGATGAGCAGACATTGAAAGGGTCAAGTACAATGGCACAGATTATAGTTTGACCCAGGCTTCTTTGACCAGGACCTGACCAAAGGGGATTTAACTAATTATCGACTTAAATAAAAAGATTTAGCATTACAATGTCTGGTAAGGATGAGCCATCAAGCCGCCTCAAATAGTCCTGCTTGGTGGTTTGATAACTGAAAGGATACCTAGGAATATTCATCACAGCCTGCTCTTTATATCTCATTTATCCTGCACGAAAGGTATAGGTGCAAAGTTCTACAGGGGAAAACAGGACAAAACAAGAAAATGTCTGAATTTATATGTGGGTTCTTCCCTTCATATAGGTAGCAGCTACATCCAGCAAATAGTCAGGACATATGCTTGAACCAGAGTTGAAAGATTTGGGAAGAACTACATTATTTATTTTCTGTGTTGTTTCAAGTTATCCAGTCATGTCAAGAGTTCTGAACACACTTAAATGCCAAATATATGACTGAAATAGATACAGATCACAGACTTGGGCAAGAAAAATAATGTGACTGTCCTCCGTCCAGACTGCAAGGTCAGCACTTTCTCTTCTCTTTGGTTACCTGTCCACCTCAGCTCCTGGGCATTTAGGCTGACTTTGCCTAGACTGGTCCTTCATCTGCTACATTTCACTTGGGTTTGGCTTCCTTGATTTTTTTTTTTTTCTGGGATCAAAACTATACCTTTCCTTTGTTCTGGGTAACAAAAGCTCCTCTGAAAATTTATTCTGAACCAAGGCATTCAAGGGATAATACTTTATAGATTATTATACCCATAGAAATTGTTTGTCTTTGATCAGGATCATTTAAGTTCTTGTCCGACAGCAGTTAATTTTATGATGCAAGTGTTAGCACTTATCACATGTGAGCTTCTGGGAAGATATCTCTGAGGGTGGTTGATATTCTGGGCTTCTTTTCTCCTTACTAGGAAAGAAGTTTTTCTAACAGGCTAAAGCAATCAGTTGGTCAGGGATCCAACTAATCTGACTTTGTTTTCTTTTCTGGGGGACAAAATTGGGGAGGGCTTGGGAAATAGGGGGATGGGATTGCTCCGGATGTTTGAACTGACTCCCTCTTGCTAGTTAGGAAATCACTCTGGCTTAGCTGTTTGCCGTGGTATTTTTCACACTTTATCTACCATCCCATGTCTCTGTTGCCTGAGAACTGTATTTATATTTACACTGTGAAGCGTGAATATGCTGCTGTTCTTTGGGGAAAGGGATTCGTCAAATAATCCTTTCGCTTGAGTATTATGAAGTGGACCATGGAACTTCCTCTGCTTGTTTTTGCTTGGAGCATTATATTTTCATATCAAACTCATCGTGATCTGTTGTTTCATAGCAGGCAAGAGACACCATGTACCTGTGATAGGATGCAATCCTGTGCCTCTGGGATGTGCCTGGGATTTCATAGGCAATTAAATTCCTTGCTTTAGGACTAGCATTATTCAGAAAGCTGGAGTGAGAAAATATCAGCTGAAGTTATGAAGAGGGGTAGCTTGAAGAGGAGCAAGTCTTTTCCTTTTTTTCTCCTGTCTTTGTTGACTCTTTTGCTTCATCCCCTTCGCCCTCCCCTCTCCCCTCCAGTCTCCTGAAAGAATGGTCCTGTCTTTTAAAACTATTTTGGAAAACTCACTTGATTTTGTTTCCGACATGGTAGCCAGAAATGACGTGTTTGGACCATATAGAGGAAGTAGGCTATTCCTCACCGGGAGTAGCAGCACTCTGAGAGGGGCTAAGGGCAAGACAGAGGCAAAGCTCTCTGGGTCCCCTTCTGCTAAGGTGATGTCTCTAAGGTCTCAACGATGCTCTGGTGTCAATATATGTACGTCCTCACAGTTGTTGTTGGGACTCTTGCTGTTGTTGTTTGGTCCCTTTTTAGAGTTATGGGACTGGCATGTAGGAACTCTTATTCTCTCCCCAAACTTTGAGCAAAGTAAACAGTTCTTCTTGGTCTTCGTCACTGCCAGGATTTCACTTATGTTCTTGATATTTCATTCATCCTTGCATGCATGTGTACTGTACATATTTATTGACCAATCACTGTACCGAAACCCGGTGACGCAAAACCCTAAATGAACCTGCCTGTCTCCTCCTCAAGCCCAATTTCTTTCTCCTTATCAGCACCACTATTTCTCCAAGCTTCCCTGGTGTCTCAGACAGGAATGAATCCACTTGGAATGAAGGAGACCTGGGTTTTATCCCTGGATCAGCAAGATCCCTGGAGAAGGGAATGGGTACCCACTTCAGTATTCTTGCCTGGAAAATATCATGGACAGAGGAGCCTGATGGGCTACAGTCCATGGAGTTGCAGAGTCAGACATACCTGAGCAACTAACACTTTCACTGTCATCCTTCTTTCCAAGGATCCTCTACTAAATGACATGTCACCTACTTTTGCATGTGTTACATACCCTCTTTCATCAGAGTCTCCCTACAGTAAGTTTGTCTTGGCCCAAACTGTCTTTTCCCCCATTTCTTCCCAACTCACTCTAGTCAGTCTTTAGGTGTCTTATTAATGAATACTTTCACCAGAAGGCTTTCCTAGAACTCTTAGACCAGACTGAATGCTCTTCCATTATAATTAATTCTTGATAAACTTAATGATACAATTGTTCAGTTGCATTTCATCCCCACTGCACTGTATGATCCTTTAAAGCAGAGACCATCCTTACCATTATATCCCCAGCATCTACATAGAACATGGCATACAGACAATACCTAATGAATAAACGCAACCACAATGGTCTTTGTCTCATAAGCTGCAGAAGGATGTGAAGCTGGCATTTTGACCTCCTGGAGGGTCGAGTTTACCTCCTCCTGGCTTTTGTAGCTTAGGAGTGCCTAGATGTGTTATTGACAAACTCAGAGAACTAAGGATCATGGGGAGGATTTTAATTTATAAAATATTTATATTATATGTAGGTCTCTGCTTGAAACTGATCCCAATGTATATTAATGATACATTGTAATTAGATGCCAATATCATTTTGCTGTGCAAATAATGTTCAGCACAGGTTTATTAAGTGATCCATACTATTAATGGGAATGATGAGGAAGAAAAGGCTGTCTGACCACTCTTTGCTTCAACTGTTATATTTGGGAATCACTCCCTGACACTGCATAGGAGCTCTTGTCTACATTGTTTACATGGTGCTCATGTAAGCTCCACATGACATTTGTCATTCTCCTGGGCTGGCAATAAACCTATCATCACTTAGAGGAAACTAATCTGGGTAGGTAATGACAGGAATGAATAAAGTCATTTTGTAGATGTGCAACTGTGGTCATTAAAAATAAAGCAGACCCTTCTCATGGGGCTGCTAACCTTGCCAGATAGTTGACATTGGTTAGATCAGAGGACACTCAGCCTGTATGTGAACAGAGAAGAGAAACAGCAGGATTTCCAAACAAATGCTTGCTCTCTCTCCCTAAGTTTTACTTGAGTTTATCAGCAGCAGCAGAGCTGATCTGGAATGAAATGAAATGGTGGCCCCAAGTGGGATCCAGCCTCCCAGTTATTAGCCACACAGTGGGAGACAATTGACAGACATATGCACTGAGATCACTTGATAAAATTTCTGCTCTTTATCTCAGCTTATTTCATAGCATTGTCCTCTCGCATCCTAGCAAATTTTGGGACCCTAGAGACACGAAGGGACAGAATGCTTCGTCCTTGTTTGCCAGTAAAGTCATTCCAGAAAGTGTCACTGACAAGAGCGTTAGGGATTGGTTTCTTTGCACAGAGATTCTAAATGAGCACATAGACACATATGCAAAAAGTAGGATTTATGCCTCTGAATATGGCTTGTGAGGAGAGAGTAAACCTCCTGAATTTAGCAATCAAATTTGTTAAGGCTTCTCTAAAGCCTAAACTTCCAATTAACAAGCAAATCATCATCAGACAGCCAGTGAATGGCGAATTCATTCCATTCAACATCTTTTCAAAAGTGGATTTTGTGCACTTATCTACATGAAAACCCAGCAGGAAGATTTTCCCTGGGAGTGCTCCTACATCTGCCTGTTTTTAATGACGGTAATGGCAAGCAATATTCTACAATTACTTTGGCGATCTCATTTCAAGCATGCAAATCATATTATTGAAGAGTCCAGCAAAAGCCATTTGTTCCTTGGAACCATGAGATAAGTTCTGTGTGGTGAGTGAATGCAGCTTGGAGAAGGCTAGCCCTCCTGTCTCATAACCTCTACTGTATGGTGGTAGAATTTGCCCACCTTAATATAGACATCAAAGAAGAAATGAAACAAAATCATTCCCAAAATGAAGTAGGTTTTTTTTTTATTCCATTCATGAAAGATCCACTTTGTAACTCATTTATTTAATTAAAAATAACATCATTTAAAGAAAAAATTAGAAAAAGAATAAAAGCACATGCTGTTGCTGAACTTCATGGAGTCAAAGTCAAGACTGCTAGGGAGTGAGAGCTCCTTTATATTCCACAAAGGTCCTGATGCCTTTTCCATTTTCTCTACCTTCTCGCCAACTCAGCTGAGCTGTAACATAGTCAGTCTTCTGTACATATATCTAGAGGCAGCATAAATGGGATAAAGCAATCATAGTGTAATAGTGTTAATATATGTTAAAATTCATTTAACAAATACCATATGAAAAGTTAGTGACCTCCCTGGTGGATCAGATGGTAAAAGCGTCTGCCTATAAATGCAGGAGACCTGAGTTTGATCCCTGGGTCGGGAAGATCTCCTGAAGGCCCTGGTGACCCACTCCAGTACTCTTGCCTGGAAAATCCCATGGACGGAGGAGCCTGGTAGGCTACAGTTCATGGGGTCACAAAGAGTCGGACATGACTGAGTGACTTCACTACTACTACTACACTATATGGAAAGTTGGAGCTTCCCTGGTAGCTCAGGTGTTGAAGAGTCTGCCTGCAATGCAGGAGACCAGGGTGTGATCCCTGGGTGAGGAAGATCCCCTGGAGAAGGAAATGGCTACCCACTCCAATATTCTTGCCTGGAGCATTCCATGGACAGAGGAGCCTAGCCGGCTATAGTTCATGGGGTTGCAAAGAGACAGACACAACTGAGAGACTAACACACACACAACCCACATCCACATATATGGAAGGTTCAGTGGGGGAAAGAGGAAAGATAAACCAACAGGGTGACTACTCTTTGCTGGTCCACAGTTGTAAAACAGGGGAGCGAGTGCCCGTTATGCTGGATGATCATTGGATGGTGCTATGCAAAGGTAGGAATTGAATTATAATGGAGAGGTACAGTTTCAGTAAGTGATGAAGATCTTGAAACCAGCTTATTGTTATAGGAATGATACAGAAAGTAGAAGGCAGATAATACTGCAGTAGAAAACTAGAAGCTTAAGCGGGCTTCTCTCATAGCTCAGTTGGTAAAGAATCCGCCTGCAATGCAGGAGACCCCAGTTCGATTCCTGGGCTGGGAAGATCCACTGGAGAAGGGATAGGCTACCCACTCCAGTATTCTTGGGCTTCCCGTGTGGCTCACCTGGTAAAGAATTGCCTGCAATGGGGGAGACCTGGGTTTGATCCCTGGAAGGGAAAAACTTCCCTGGAGAATTCTATGGACTATACAGGGTTGCAAAGAGCATGACTGAGTGACTTTCACTTTCAAGTGGAAGTCCACCATTAGTCCTCTCAAACTGTTAAGGAAACCTTTTGTAGTAAATGTTCCTTACCCAGTTTTATGCGCCAAGATCCTGGTTCTAGTCAGAAAGGATCACTGTTTCAGATAACTCCTTTAACACCTCTTGGAAGGTTCTTTAACTTGGAACTTCCTAAAAACATGTAAGTTAGGCTGAGGCTAACAGAACATACACCATGATATGTGAACTTTCTGAATATGCTATTCATTTCAGTTAAGCAGAGAATATATCATAATGTGTTACATGGACTATATCCTGGTCTGATACTAACTTCTAGTTACCTCTCTAGCAAGGAGTTCTCTAGGAGAAACTTCAGTCTATTACAATTAGGGTATTTTTTTTCTGTTTAAATACAATCATAATATTTTAATATTCAAATTCTGCTCATCCTTTTCTGTGTCTTTGTCCCATCACAGTTTATACTGTGTGTCATTTCTTTATGTTGGGGCCCTTCCCATAGGCAGACAATATCAATTGCAGCATATGAAAGAATTCTCAAAGTTGCCTCAGGCAAAGCAAGGCTTAAGGAGGTTTGGCTCCTCCATGACATGGTCTTCAAATGCTTTGCATTAGAATGCATTTTTTATTGTTCATGAGGTTCTGTGGTTCTCTGCTGAGTCCTCTGTTCTAACTGCCTTGGATCCTGCAAGCAGATGCCCACCTACTCTGTCCATGTGTGCAAATGAAGGGAACAGGTGTTTATGTTTGCCTTTTTGTAAAAAGAGTAACTCACAGGTTGGCATTCAAGCTGATAGGTTTCAAGTGTGGACAGGATTTTGCCTTTTGTGAAATCTTCTAGAAACTTGCCTAGCCTGCAATAGGTTCAGAGCAATTTGTATCCAATTCCTTGAATCCCTCTTGCTTGAACAAAAAAGATTCCATTAAGTGTTTGCTGACTTGGATGATCTTTTCATCTAAAGAACTGGGAATTTTTCTAGAAGACATTAGAGAGGTTTTTGAAGTTTTCTAAGTCTAGTATTTCATAGGATTTATCTATAAGTAGGATTTAATAACAACGATATTCATAGGTAACACTAAATAGCACTTACTACATTTCAGGCCCTGCTTTGAGTGTTTTGCTTACACCATCTCATTTAGTCCTTACAGCAATCTTGTGAAGTACATAGTATTATTACCTCCACTTTGTATATGAGGAAATCTAAATATAGAGAGATTACATTTTTTCCAAAGGTCACATACAGATTCAAGTTCAGGTATGCTGGCTCTAGAGTTCATGTTTGTTTGTTTTTATTTTCTATCTGCAAAGGACTCTTTGGGAGCTATAGAAATGGTAATGATATCAGTGATAATGATTCATATATTTGATTTTCCCTTAAGAATCTGTATGTTATAGCATAACAACCAGTGACTGATGCAGAGGTTTTGCTTTTAGGAGACAGGGGCTGTTGATGTTACTCTAAAGCACCGTGTCAGCACATCAACCTTGCTGACAGCTTGGCCACCACTGCTGTCCCCAGACACATCAGAATTGCTTACAGCATCTGTCTTATTGGCCTTTGAGCACCTGAGTTACATCCTGAGTGGTCATAAAAGAGTCATAGAGTGAGTCCTTCAGTCATCACCCAAAAGTGAGCTGCCAAAATTTCTTAAGATGTAAAGAGTCACGGGAAGTGTTGATTCCATTCTCCTGAAAGTAAGTTACAACAACCCACTGATCTTCCTTACTTTCCTCACCTACTCCTTTCTTCTGTGAACTTCTCATAGCAGTTCTTCCAGATCTCTGAGGGAGTGGAATGAAGGAGTTTGGTCATAGGAGGATGGTAACTGTAAAGGCACAAGAATAAATATTGTTTCACTTTTTCTTCCTTCTCAAGACTGAACTAAAGGCATGGTACTTTTCCTTAGAAGCTAGTTGAGAAGAGAAGAGTATCTGTGATGGTTCAGAACTTAATCTGTGCTCCAGGAGTCATTTCTTTCTGTCCTTAATGGGAATCAGTAAATCGTCTGAGTCAAAACCATAAAAGAAGATACAATAGGTTAATGACCATAGGCACACTGTCTGTAACTCAGACCGTGGGACAAATTGAAGGAGAATTGGGTGGACAAGTGACCACTCTAAGCACTGTTGTGTTTAGTCGCTCAGTTGTGTCTGACTCTTTGCAACCCCATGGACTCTAGCCTACCAGGCTCCTCCATCCATGGGGATTCTCCAGGCAAGAATACTGGAGTGGGTTGCCACGGCCTCCTCCAGGGGATCTTCCCAAGCCAGGGATTGAACCCAGGTCTACTGCATTGCAGGCAGATTCTTTACTGTCTGAGCCACCAGGGAACCCTGAATATACTCATTGATCAACAGTAAATTGCTTAAAAGAGGATTTCAAGACACTGGTCAAAACATGTTTTACAAGCTGTTTTTTAGAAAATGATCAAGTGGGAGGAACACCAACCCTTCCATCTTTAGTTCTGAACTTTTAACTGCTTGACATTGGTTTTAATTTGATTGTCCTGTGCCTTGATGCATGATGCATGCATTAATTGTCCTTTTCTCTTTTATCTGATACTCTTTCATTTGTCAGGAGTGACCGGGGGCTAACCTGGCTTTTAGACTCCATTAGGCTGGGAAATGATAGTTTGTAACTGTATCTATGAAGGATGTGGAACTTAGGGGTTGATGCAGAGTGGAAAGTCAAGAAGGAACCAGGTTCGTTAAACCAGCTGCTGCTGCTGCTTCTAAGTCGCTTCAGTCATGTCAGACTCTGTACGATCCCATAGATGGCAGCCCACCAGGCTCCTCTGTCCCTGGGATTCTCCAGGCAAGAATACTGGAGTGGGTTGCCATTTCCTTCTCCAATGCATGCATGCATGCTAAGTTGCTTCAGTTGTGTCCAACGCTGTGTGACCCCATGGACAGGAGCCCACCAGGCTCCTCTGTCCCTGGGATTCTCCAGGCAAGAATACTGGAGTGGGTTGCCATTTCCTTCTCCCCATTAAACTGGAGAGAAGACTAAACAAGTTGCCAAACTGAGGAACTAGAAATAGATATTCATAGCCAGAGTAAAGAAGGAAAAACAATCTGAGAGCAGACTTGAGCGATGACCAGTAAATGGATTTCTATCTATAGCTGGCCTTTGACTGCTGTGTGGGAAAGTGGAAGAGATGCTGGTGACTTTAGGAAAAGAAGAGCGATTCCTCTCAAGGTGGGCCTCTTTCTATACTTTACCATATCTGGTATATTCGGGTATATTCATTTGACTTTTATTATTTCCTACATTGCTTATAGTTAATTATCTCTCAAGTGTGCATATCTTGGTTTCCTAGTCTATAGGAAGCTCTTGGAGGGCAGGACTCTTTTTTGTATTACACACAACTCATAAAAATTATCTTGAACATCTCAAGAACTCAGTGAATACTTGTGATGAATTGATCAAGACAGGTCATTAAGACTCGCTGCTATGAGCCGTCGCTAGTTGATTTGAACAGATGGTTGTGGTTTTGCCTACTTCATTTGGACATAGTATGAAAACAGGAACTATTCCAAGCATGGATAGGAAGCCAGCCATGGAACTTGGACATTATGGTTACCTCAGATCCTAAATATCTATTTATAAAAGGGAACTGCATCGTAATTACTGGAGTTGCATTGAAAAGGCATCCTAATCAGAGGTTCTCTTATAATATATTGCAATATCTTTAAATTTAAATCCATCCAATTAATAGTGTCTTGTGACTACCCAAAATCTTTTGATGAGTATTTAATTTTTCTGATCAAACCAGAATCACAGAGTGGATAATTCAAGACTAAAAGACCATTATTTAGGATGTGTATGCTTAGTTGCTCTGTTGTGTCTGACTCTTTGTGACCCCATGGACTGTAGCTTGCCAGGCTTCTCTGTCCATGGGATTCTCCAGGCAAGAATACTGGAGTGGGTAGCCATTCCTTTCTCCAGGAGATCTTCCCAACCCAAGGACTGAACCCAGGTCTCCTGCACTGCAGGCAGATTCTTCACCATCTGAGCCACCAGGGAGGCCCTTGTTTAAGATAAGTTTTCCAATTTATCTATTATCATGGTATTAACTAGATAACTGCTTTATCTCTAAGGAGGTTTTTAAATCTTTGTTAAACACTTCAGCCTATACTGGTCTTTTTGTGATCTGATCTTATATAACCCATATTACTTGATTTCCTGATTTTTGTGTTTGATTATATGTGATTGCATCATTACATTTTTGTTTTGTAAGCTACAGTAGATGGTAGCTACTATGTCTTCTGTCTGTTTTGTATTGCCAAAAGCAGATACCCAGACACTAAATACAGTAAGGTTTCAATGTATAGTTTTTGAATGAAAATAAATACTAAACAGGGGTAAATTGTGTAAGTCCTGGATTTGAAACCAATTCTAAATTATTTGACTGCTTTCATTAACTGCAAGCTCTCCATCTGTTCAAAATACTATACTTCTCAATGCCAAAGCAGTATCATTCAAGTATTATTTAATAAATATTCCCAGTCTGTGATGACCATGGCTTTTTTTTTTAGTTGCCCTGGTTCTTCTCTGCTGCACACAGGCTTTCTCCAATTGCAGAGAGCAGAGGCTACTCACTAACTGTGTTGCACAGCCTTCTCATTGTGGTGGGTTCTCTTGTCGTGGAACACAGGCTCTAGGCCATGGGCTCAGTAGTCGCAGTGCGAGGGCTTAGTTGCTCCAAGACATGTGGAATTTTCTTGGACCAGATATCTAACCCTGCTTTGGCAGGCAGATTCTTATTCAGAGTACCACCAGGGAAGTTCAACCATGGCTTTTAAGATGAGAACCTATTTTAAGACAGCACATCAAATGTTAAAAACCAACATAAAACAAAAAACAAACAAACAAAACCAAACCCAGCAGGCTTCAAGGAAGATGTCCTTGGCTCAATGCCCTTTAACATTAAGCTCGAAAGTGGGAGTGATCGAGCTCAAGAGATGGTAGTGGGCTGAGGGTCCTCTCACCATTAGGTTGCCAATTCACAAGTATCAATTCTTTACCTTTGATGGCTGCTTCATGGTAGAAAAAGAAAGTTTTTGTCCAACTCCTATCTAAGGTGTGTGTATGCAGAGAGGAATGGCGTATACCATACCCATCTTTTTAAAGTTAACTTCTTAATATCACTGCTAAATTGGTTGCCACTTCTCTGAACCTAGTTAGCATTAGTTTCTATGAAACTAATAATATATAATACAAGTATGTTACCACTGCATTTTCACCTGTTAACTAGTGGTTCTCTAATTACATAGGTGAAGTTCCTGAGAAAAGTCATTATGCTTTCTTCTTCTTACCTAAGATGAAGTTTATGCTCAATAAATGTCAATACCTTCTTGACTGCCTCAGCCACTAATGACTGATTTCACAAGAAATCCTTGGTCCATGAAAGAGTACACAGAGACTAGTGTTAATAAAATTGGAACTCTTCTGCCCTTTAATTTTTACTCAGTTCTTACTCAGTTGTAGACTCCTTGACTAACTTTTCTTTCTCTCCTCAAAGTGCTTTGAGGCAGACATTAAAGGCAACTGATTGTTCATAATATTCTTAAAATCCAAACTTTTCTACGTCTCCTGGAGGTGGTTCAGCAAGTTAAGTACCAGAGCATCAGGATATAGCCCCTCCCAAATATGGCCTTTGTGTCTTGCAACTTCCCTAGAATGAGAACCTCCACTCCCCAAAGCTGTCAACCTGATATTTTTTTTTAACAACATTGATAAAAGCCACCCAACAACAATGACAAGCTCCCCAAAATAGATTCACAGGATTTGTGGTGGCTAAGAGCTGGGTTTGCTAAAAATAAGTCTGTTTCTGCTCCCTCCATCATCCTTTTTCTGTTAGACTATAATTAAAGTCCACATCTGAAATTCTTATTGAGCAGCAAAGTCCCATGAGTGATTGGCATCTGGCATCCAAAAATATTCCACAAAGAACAGTGTTCTCAGTGGCACATCCGACAGGCTTGGCTCACTTTCAGGGCTCCCAGCTTCCCTATGAGTGGCAAACCAATGGCTGAACAGGAAGATTACTTCAGCCCAATATCAATCAATCAGTTGGTTCTTCCATCAAGGACTTATAGCAATTTCCCATGCCTACCCTCACTTACTCCACACTCCACCTGAGAGAAGCATGATAGGAGAAAAATCGACCTCACTAATTGGAACACTTTTTGTTTTGCTGGGAGAGAGGGACCCACCTTGGCTGGGAAAATGTGTTTTCCTGACAAGATGGAGAATTGCACTTTCCTGCTGGTCCAAATAACTTTAGCTTTTGCATAGAAATTCTGCCCAGTTAAAGGACCTTTGTTTGAACCCCAACTTTGTGGTCTCCCTTTAGAAGGGAGAGATTAGTTTTAGGGAAGAGGGGAAAAACCTTTCTCATCATCTTATTTTTCAGGCTTGTGCCATTTGCATGAAGACTAGACAATGTGTGATTGCTTGTGGGATACTCCTCATAACATCCTAAGTGGGAATATTTTGGACAATGAGAAGTACTTTTCCCTCTAAGCAGTCAAATAAACCTAATCATATGAATATACAATGAGATAAAACACCAATCTTACACTGAAAGGTTTTATGATTTTAAGTAGACTTGTGCTAAACTCTTATCATAATTGTAATTAGAAAGAGCAGGCCAGTATCCTGCTGCTTCTGCTCACATTTGACATATGAACAGTATGAGCTTAGATGCCTGAGCTGAATTCTTGATTTGTACTAGTTTAGAGTTATTGTTTGCTATGTTGCAAGTAAAGAGGTCACAGAAAGTAATGTTAACTCTGCTGAAACCAAGTACATATATTATTTTTCTATATTTGCTAGAGACAACCAGTATTTCAATTTTTTATTGTGTAAAATTATTAGTATACATTATGTTAATAATAGAATTACTTAACAAAGAAGGTCCAGATATATAAGAACTATAATCTTAGGACAGAGGCAATGATCCAAGTGTTTTGAGATGCATGTGATCCATCTAATGAGATAGTTGGGTGGTGGCATGAATTTCTACAATTAATACAACCTATTTCCTGGGTGTTCCTTTATTACTGCATGTTGAAGATAAAGAACAACAACAACAAGGGGGTAGAAACAAAGCAAGAGTCCTGGTGGGGAAAGAGTCACAGAGATGAATTTAGAAGTAAGCAGAAAGCGAGTGGAATGTCAGGGATGTTTTTGCTGAAGGGACTGATAAACCAATACATGTTGACAATTTATGCTTCTGAGGCACTTTTTGGCGAGTTTCAAATGATCTTTGAAGCTATTATAGGGTAGTGCTTGACACACATGCCAAGGGCAGGTATTTGCCTATATCGCAAAGCCCATTTCTCTATACTTAGACTACTAGAAAGATAAACACTAGAAAGTTACCTTGAATATGCTGTAGTCCTTTTTCTTCAGATGGAGAAGCTGTAACTAAAGAAGATTAAAGGATGAACATAAAGTCCATATCTGATTATGGAAGATCCAAAATATAACTTTGGTCCTTTGGACATAATTCAAGTATGCTTTCTAAATTGAATATTCATCATGAGTATTTCATTGAATGGAATACGAGAAATGAAGTGACACCTCGTTCACTTTGCGTTAGTGCCAAGAGATACCATCTCAGGTACACGTGAGACATGAAAAGTTGATACTGGCTTCTTTTTTGTTTTAGAATGTTAGTTCTCTAGAGTTGCTTAATACATTTTTAGGAGTTTTGTTAGCTGGTTATTATCATGTTGGAAATTTGAAATCAGCCATAGTGGGAAGTGCTAGAATCTACAACCCAGGAGAAAATATTTGTCAGAATGTTATTGACTTGATGTGTATTCAGGAAAATGGAAATTTTAAGTAATTATGACCAATAACTAAAATGACAAAAGTCATGTTTGCTTGTATAAATATACCAAAGTAATGCTACCTGCCAAAACTTTGTTCAACATGAAAGAAACAGTGAATCCCACTCCTTTAACACATGCTCATAAAAATAGCACCATCGATTAGACACTGAATAAAGCAATGGTAGTATTGTAGAGATGACCTCTGACTCTGGAGGTGAAGAGAGATGATTTCTGTTCTTCATGTCAAAGAACAAACATCTCAGTCTCTCTTAGAGCACTCCATGCAGGAATTCTGAGACAGATTTCTAAAGTGGAAAATTCAGCTTTGTCCTTGGACAGCTCTTGGTTTCTTTGTCAATGGGAATGATATTTAGATGAGTCTACTTAAGAACTGCCAAAAGAGATAAGATTTTATGATATTCTAAAACAGAGACTATCACCAATCTTAAAGATTCCTGTGGTGAGCTGGGACTGGCATTCACTGGTTCTGGAGGCTGGGTGTGCACATTTCTTTCCTGCTTTGAGCTCTGTAACATCATTGCAGAAGCTTGAAATCAGTCATGATGGGACCGTTTATACCACAAAACCTGAAAAATACTACAAACTAAGCTTTTTTGCTTTTCTACAGAAAGATGGTTGCTAAACCTTTACCAGAACAACACTGGACATTATAGTATCCTAACATTAAAGCCATAGACAATGATCAAAATTTTATTCAGAAGTTTTTATTTTCCTTTTAAAATTGTCCCTTTAAAATAACTTTGGCTAAATACATTATTATTAACTAGCAGCATGACAATAATAGATATTTAGGGAAGTTCATTTTTTATTTATACTTGGAGATATAAGGGTATCTATTGAAATAAACGGTTTATATAAAAGTGGAGAATTGGCAGGTATTTAGTCACCCATCCTTTAAGATGTTTTAAGCCCTATAGTATACTTACAAATATGATTGCTTTAGGGAATACAAAAGATGTGTAAGTTTCACCTTACGTAACTGAGAGTCTATAAAGACAAGACCCAAATGAATCAAATACTGGAAGAACAGTAACCTTATATTAAAGGGATCATAGTAAGTATAATAAAAAGTAAGAGGTAAAAAGAGCTGAGTACGCATCAATAGTATATAATGAAGGTGAGACCAGAGCAGAATCTTAAAGGAAGAGCAGTATTTGAATAGCATTTGGGGTGCGGAGAGGTGATTGCAAAGATGATCAGGGAGCCATGTAAGCAAAAAGTTTATAGGAGCAGATGCTGGGTGTATAGGGTTTACTAGTAGACCTTCCTGGCAAGAGTAGAGGGTATAGTACAGGACAGGCATACTGCGAGATTCAGAAAAAAAGGAAGGAAGAAAGGAAAGAAAGAAGAAAGTAAGGAAAAAAGGCAAGAAGGGAGGCAGAAAAGAAGGAAGGAAGGAAGAAGAGAGAGGATAGGAAAGGAGTAAAGCAAGGAAGAGAAGCAGAAAAAGAGTTACTCAATACAGAGCATTATGTGAAATAATCCTCACGTGTATCACGTTGGGTACTCTGCTGGTCTTGGGGGGCAGGCACTTGTCTTCTTTTCACAGATAAGGAGACCAAGACTGAGCCAGATGAAGTCTCTAAAAATTGCAGTTACCAAGGGTGGAGCTTGGTGTCCAGTTCAGCTCCTCTGCCTACTAGGACCAGGATTCTTGCCACAACACCATGTACTCTGGCACTTGATTTCTTGAAAACTCTTGACAGTTTGCCTAAGGTGTTGTTTTAGCTAAATGCCAGTCGGAGAAGGGAAATGTTATATGAGGAGGCACAGAAGCTTGACCCCGCTTACCTAGACAAATGAACAACTAATAAATGGCTTGAGTGAGTACAGAAACAGTCTTCCATGTTTGGGTGGACGTTAAGGTTGACAAAAGAGCAGGACTCCAATTCTAGCTGAAAAGACATCCAGGGTCAATAGCCATATATTACAAAAGGAAAGAGCCTACAGTCATTGGCATAGAAGGGAGACAGAACATTCAACTCAAAGGAAATACCGAATCCTGAGCATTTATTATGAACTGTACCTCTAAATCTTTCCCAAATCACAGAATTACTGCAAGTTAGCTCACTAGAGAACAAAGGATACTTTTGAAAGAAATATGCAATCCCCTGGTAAAGATAAATGGGACGTAATTTAAGTAGTCCCAAACTTTCCTGCAAGCTTCAAGATCACTGCACATTGTTGGATCGGTTCATAATGGCCTGGACTGTATCCCAAAAATACCAGTGGGAGAGACTCAGCGGACTGGCCCGGCTAGAAAAGGAAAATGAAGCCATTTGGACTTGGCGGAGACTATGGATGGTCTGACAGTTTGCAATTTATAATTTTTTTGGTCCTTTTAACATTCTTTATTTGCCTTTATTTGCTCAACAGCCCTTTGCTGAAGTTCACGCTCAGCTTACCACATTCGGTGAAGCACACAGCAGTGGACAGGGGAATTTAATCTAGAAATCAGTCTGACTCGTCTTCAGGATGCCTTTTAGCTTCCAGGGCTATGCTATGAGGATGCATAAGTAAGAGCTTTGGCTAGGTCAGGTGGCCTGAGAGCCCCGCCAGGATCCCTAACAATGCCTTGTAGGCAGTGCTGTCAAGCAGACTCCTGTCTCCTTAAGTGACAGCGATGAGCATTTTCATAAAATGAGATTCTGGTTGTTTTGAACCATGAAGCCTAGTAGAAAGGAGAATCTGATCAGCTTTCGCCATGCCTTTCATAATTGTGAATCCTTCCGTCTGACTGCCAGTAATTCGCCTTCCCAGACATTGACAATAGATCATCCTCACTTCGAGCTGTCTCAGACACGTTGCTGGGGATTCTTTCAACCTGCCTCCTGGCTTTCAGGTGGTAAGATGGCAGGCGTCCAGTCTCTCTGAAGAAAAAAGCCTTCATTGTTCATTGTGCCACGGTATCTTCCAACCCTTTTTGTTATATCCCGGAAGCCTATTTGCTTTTTAACTGCTGCCACATGCTGGGAAAACATCTTTATCGAGCGGTCCTCAGTGTTGTGCCTTGAGTCCTTTTCATCAGGGGGCCTGTAAGTCCCTAGCTGAGATGAAAAGTCAGAATGTTTCTGTCCACCTGGTTATCTTTATGTAAAACCGATGTGAATGTCATTGGTCTCTGTTTTGCTTTGTTGTTGAAATATTCCTGGAATTGTCACCATCTTCCCAGAAGTCGTAATTCAACATCATTGGCAAATATTCTCAAATTAAAATTGCTCTAATATTACATGTGTCACATTAATGCTATTCTACAAGAGGGTCTTTTAGAATATAATAAAGAAATACTGGGTCAAACATACTATAAGAAGGGATACTCGTTCATATTGCCAAAAAAAAAAAGAAGCCCCCAAACAACCAAAAAACCTTCTGGTCTCCCTCCTGTATTTTTAAAAAAACTTGTATAAAAGACTGTGATTTCTATTGACAAGAGCTTAATTTGGATTCTAAACACATTTTGTCACTCAATGCACATATCTTAACTATATTTTTCAAAATGGACATAATGATGGTAAGATCAAAAAGTATCAGCCAGTCACACCTTAGATAAATTTATGTAATTATATTGCTTCCCTGTGACATGCAGAGATCAGTTGCACTAAGGAGTGCAACTAGTGTGGGACAGAGAAAAATGAAATTTAGAAAAAACCAAAATGTGATTTTGAACAAGTAACTCTGTAAGGAGAGACTTCCCTGGTGACTCAGATGGTAAAGAATCTGCCTGCAATGCAGGAGGCCCGGGTTTGATTCCTGGGTCGGGAAGATCCCCTGGAGAAGGCAACCCACTCTGTTATTCTTTCCTGGAGAGTTCCATGGACAGAGGAGCCTGGCAGGCTCCAAACCCAGTTAAACAGAGGACTATTCTCTGTAAGGACTATGAGAACATCAAGTGCCTAGAAAAGTGTGGTGATGAGTTCAACTAGATCAGAAGTCCTGACCTGTGCTGAACTTTATGTAGCCTCTTCTAACCTATTTTCCTGATCTGAAAGTGAAAGAAATGATAGTCTCTGCCTTATAGTCAGCATGTAAGAATTAAATGATGTGCACAATAGAGTAGTCTGACATGTTAATAATTTTATTTTTATTTTTATATCAGTAGTATTACCATTATTGTAGTATTTATGCAAGACCATCTTCATCACTTCTCTGAACTTTCTCAAAGTTACTTTAGAAGCAATTTTGTTTTAAAAGTGGGCTATTTTATTAATTAGTGATATATATTTCCTTGATGACAAGGAATAATTATATGTGAAATTTCTGAGGACAAAATCCTGCCCTCGCCTTAGCTCTAATCAGAATGTGCCCGGGCAGCAGGGTTCTGGTTGCCAAGCAGGTGTGTGTTGTTTCCAGATCCTTATTTATTTACACACAGACAAAGAGCATATCACAGATGCAGAAGGGAAATCATTCTTGCCTTAGGATTAAATTCATCCCTGTGATGATTGGTGTCAGTATCTTGCTTGCTGGACATCCTGAATTTCAAGATATACATTTACCTTAGCCATAAGGTCTGATTATTCTTTCAAACCTTTGAGAATGTAAATTTTGGATTCCTGGACTTTTACTCGCTCATGATAGGATATCTCAGATGCCTAGGTGCAAATTCGTTTGAGTTTATTCACTTGGAGAAATTGCAAGAAGGACTCAGCACCCTCTATTTAAGTATTTTCTGTGGTGTTGGTTTTAACAGAATGTGTATGTTTTCAAGTAATTTCTAGTTAGATTATGCAAAAACATGTCTTTGTGCAATAAATTTAATCTCCTCCTTAGCCTCTTGCTTCTGACGACTTGAAGTAAATACTTTGACTAAACACTCTGCCCTGAGTGTTTGGTACACTAAGTTATCTCAGCCTACAAGGAAAAGAGGGAATCAGAAGTTGTATTTATTGAATAATTCTCTCCGTCTATTCTCCAGAATCTACATTCCCAACTTCAGAAATAAGAGAATTTCCGTAGATATTTATAGATAGTGTTTATGGGGATGCTAACAAGGATATGGGCTTTCCTTGTGGCTCAGCTGGTAAAGAATCTGCCTGCAATGCAGGAGACCTGGGTTTGATTCCTGAATTGGGAAGATCTCCTGGAGAAGGGAAAGGCTACCCATTCCAGTATTCTGGTCTGGAGAATCTATACAGTCCATGGGGTCGCAAAGAGTCGGACATGACTGAGCGACTTTCACTTCATGTCACTTCACTTCAATGAGGATATATATTCATCTGACCCTTCAAAGTATATTGGAAACTACAAGAATTGTTGCAAGAATGTATAATGATGTATTGAATGTCTATTTTTACCCCAAGCCTGACACTAGCTTCATCTGCTATGAATGAAATTGTGCCCTCTGCCAGAGGAAACATTGAAAGGATCTTTACCAACTGAGCCACCAGGGAAGCCCATGGCTTCTTGTTGGTTTGTAAACAACAACAAGAGCTACATACTTAACATAATGTGCTGCCCATTTAATTTTTATCAAATGCTGAAGAAGATTGATATCCCAGACTATATTTGACTTTAAGGAGAGTGACAAAAACCTGGTGATGAAGTAATAGTAGCCTTCTGGAACTCATAATAAAGAGTAAGAAAAGACAGTATTAACCTAGAGGTGCCAAATGTGACAGGGCAAGGAGAAGGTAAATGTGCAGTGAAACCACCTGGAGGGATTGTGAGCCACACATGCCCTCCTTACCTGTAGATGACAGTGCATCCAAATGCATCTGAATCTGTGTGATATTGAGGGGCCAGGGAAGGACCCTAAGGATGTGGTATATCTCTCTTAGGGAATCCAAAATACCAGATCTTCCCTGGTCACTGATTAGACCCACAGCAAGGTCTTAACCCAGGAGACTCAGTTTTTAAGGAGATCCAACCAGTCCATTCTAAAGGAGATCAGTCCTGAATGTTCATTGGAAGGACTGATGTTGAAGCTGAAACTTCAAGACTTTGGCCACCTGATGGGAAGAACTGACTCATTTGAAAAGACCCTGATGTTGGGAAAGATTGAAGGCAGGAGGAGAAGGGGACAACAGAGGATGAGATGGTTGGATGGCATCACTGACTCAATGGACATGAGTTTGGGTGGACTCTGGGAGTTGGTGATGGACAGGGAGGCCTGGTGTGTTGCAGTCCATGGGGTCACAAAGAGTCGGACACGACTGAGTGACTGAACTGAACTGAACTATGACCAAAAAAACCAAGCAAAAAACAGTAATAATGTCAGCAAGAGGACTTACTAGATTCTGTCTGGCGTAGACGGTGGGATGAGCAAATTTGGGGACGGTGTATACCTCCTAGGCTTTTCTTTTTAATTTCAGAAGAAGAGAATCTCAAGGCTGAAATACTGAATTTCCTATTCTGCAGGCATATTGAGTCTCTAGTCAGTCCTCTCTATTTGACCAGATTTGTAACCTGAATTTGTGAAGCTTTTTATGCTGGTTATAAGGAAAATGTGACCCTGCAGAAGGGGAGTTAAGCTGGGTATAGGATTGATTAACTAAGTTTCAGAGCCATAGAGATTTTTTGTTGTTGTTGGGGCACAGAGTCAGAAATGGCACAGGATAATATTGTCAAGGCCAGGGATAAACCCAGGAAGAAAAACTAAGGTTGTATTTGATGCTGGTGATGGAGTATCAAGGCATGGAAGAAGCAGAGTCAGAGAAAGAGGCAAGAAAGGAATAATACATAGAAGAAACTAGCAGTCTCTTCATTCCTTAGATTAAACAAATACAGTTAGAGTAGTGCTGAGGCAGTCATGTGGCTGAAAAGGGGATGAGAAAGTCTAAAAATAAAGTCCAGATGACAAATTCAGAGCATGAAGAGTCATTTACAGAAAATGTGTGCAGGTTTTAAGATCAGATGGAGTCAAAGATTAAAAGGATGGAAGAAAGAAGGAACAAAGGGCTAAGAGTAGATAGAAAAGAGAAAAATAAAATTACACAATAAAAAACTAAAAAAAGGGTTTCAAGAAATCTAAGTCCGAAGCTAAACTGAGGCTCACAGAAATATATTTAAAAATAATACCAAGGATTGTTAATGCTATGCACAGGGAGAGACTGGTATAGTACTTGCGGATCAAAATACAAAGGGAGCAGAGAGACTAGAGGAGGTCATCTTGTGCTCTGCTCCTATTGTGCTCTCACACTTTCTGAACAGCAGACGGATTGTCCCCTTTAAGCTTCAGTCTTCAGTGTATTGTCACCGTCCTTGCTTTGTTATAATCAACACCTTTTATCAGTTCATGACTCTGTATTTACAGGTTTGTTATATGGGTCTATCATTATATTTGAAGATATCTCTGTTGTACATTTCATCAGATCTTTTACAGATCAGGATCAGTAAATTGTTATAACTCAAGGTCACCAACACTGCAGTAGCTTGAGTATTGCTTTGCCCTTCATGAATATGCATCACACTCATTTTAGGCTTAATTTTTCTTTCCTTTCTTTTTACTTTAAGAACTAAAACCCTAGGAAAAAAAAAACCTGAGTTCATTATTTTAGTCTGAATGTGATCTGAAGGTAGTTAACCTTGGAAAGAAGGTAGAAATGAAGACAAACTTTCCTTCTGGCCTCCTGATGCTTCCGTATGAATTGATGGATCCCTCAAGGATGAATGCGACACCATGACAAGTGTGGAGGGAAAAGTTATGCTGAAGCTGACATTCACAGGGTGTATTAATTATAAGTATCCATCTCCCTAGTGATCATGTACTTTTTTTCCCCAGGAAGCAAACCAACCAAAAATTTTACTTTTGATGGAAGGGAGGAGTGTTTGGAGTTCTGTTAAGTTTTAATATCTTTAAGTTAGATTCATCTTCACAATAACTTCAGAGATTTTTAAATCTCAAACTTATGTATAAAATTTAGGGGGGATGGGGTGGGAAGGTACTTTTTTTTTCTCTCGGCAGTGCACAGAACTTGGAGTGAACCCCAAATTCAATTAATATGAATGAAGGAAAGGTTGAATTTTATTTTGGAGACTGAAGGTGACAGAGTTTCTTTGGCTATGATCAAGATTTTTCTTTCTATTAAGTTGCTGGAGGAGTGCTCCTTTATTTCAATCTTGGATGCTGAATGTAACCATGATTGTGATGCCAAAAAAGAAAGAGAAGTTGGATGGAAGTAGTCATTAGCACCTCTGTGAGATGAAGCTTCAGGTAAAAAATGGTGGGCTTGTGAACTCCCCTCAGCTGGAACATCATCTCCTACAGACCCAGAAACCACAGTTAGCTATTTTGTAAAGAAAAACAAATGTACCTGGGAAAACCACTCAGTTTGACTGACTGTCATGTTTTGGGCCAAGATATAAAAGCAAATGGTGTTGACAGTATGTTCATAAAGAAGTTCTATGGCAACAAACTACATATATATTTATTTCATCTTCTCATACCATTTGCTGACATGCAGACACAGCTTCAGACAGCCTGTTTGGCTAATTCAGGTCAAACTTGATGCATTTTCTCAGCAGGTTCTTTTGCATGAGTTAAGTGCAGCCAATGTTTCATCTGTGTGTATTTGAGTTCTCCTGATTTCCGTATCTACTGGGGGTTCTGAAATGATGTCATTTTCCTAAGTTGATCCTTTTTTTTCTGACTGGACTTTTGCTGCTGTTTCTGTTGCTTTTGTAATTTGTTTGCTTCCTTCCAGGTAGCTTCATGAGAACAAAAGGACAGTCTTTTCTTAATTTGGACATGAATTTTTTTTCTTATCTGAGACATCTTTGTAGCGCTTTCCAATTTTTAATGAAAACAATCTCTTAAGTGAACAAGTATATGCACAGATGTTTGAAAGATAGCCCAGGAAGATATTTCTATCTTTTTAACCCGAAAACTTTTCATGTGTTTTCTGAACATATCAAAATGTATGGATTTTCCCCAAATGGTAACTTATTATTATTTTAAATGACACAGCCCCTATTCTCCAACATTTTATTCAACTGTTCATCATTTACTCATAGCACTAAATTTTCCTTCCTTTACAGTATGAATTTTATAATGTTCAGAAGCTCAAGAACTACTTTCTTTTAGTCAAATGTTTTCCTACTTGAAAATGTCACTGTGTAGATAATTCACAATAAGATCAACTCATGAATATTCAGGATATATTTTGAGAACTGTATTACCCACTTAATGCTCTTTTACTGGCTAGATCACCCATATTCCTGATTACTTTCTCTCATTAAATCCTTAATTGCTATTTAAACCAGGCAATTTTTCATACTAATTCTTGCCCAGTCTAGTGTCCTGGTATTGCCACTTGATATTAGATATGACATAATTCTCTCTCATTTTTGAAATTTGTGTGATTTATTTCTTGCTCTGCTTTCCAAATCAAGATGTTTTAATTTTTTAAAAAATTCTTTAGCCACATTTTTCCAAAAGAGAACTTCTGAGCTGTTTTTGGGAAATAGATTCTAATATAAAAGTTCTATAACATTCCCCCTTCATATGAAAAGATCTCAGTATAGTCACTCAAAACTCTTTATTTCTCAATTTAGAGCAAAGTATTAAATACTTGGATATTTGTTGTATTTCTCACACCAGGTATACATCTCGCACCAAGTACAGATGCATAATTTTGAGCTGCTTTTTATTCCTTAGGAGGTCCTAGAAGCTAGTAAACTTCTTTCTCAGAATTCATCCCTAACCACTCCCCTATCCAACTTTTGCTGTGTGGTTTCTTGCTAACTAGTTATTGAAGCTGTAAAAAGTCTTTATTAAATGTTGGCAGAAATGCAACATCATTAATATTTTCTTGTTTAGGTTTTGACTAATGTTTTTTGTAAGAGTATATAAACTGTGTTTATATAAAGTAATGTTCAGTAGTTGAAATTGACTGTGAACTGCCTGGTGAATGGGAAGTTTACTTTCTCCCACAAAGTTTAACGTTTTACTGCATAGAATTTCCAATACTCAATCTATTTTTGACCCATGAAAATATGCTAAAATTTATATTTTGACTTTGAAATTATTTGAATTAATATGTGCATACTACTTGAATAATTCAGGTAATTGCTTTCTATAAGAACACAACATATTCCATTCTCTCTGTATCTGGTTTTAATTCTTATTTTTTATTTTCAATTCCGAGGGACAGCGTTTGCTACATTGTTCGACAGGTTAGGTCATTCTGGTCTAGTGGGATGGTCATGCCTTGATAATCTATGATGCGATTATAAGGGAATGCCAACTTCAGGGAACTGAGCTAACTGTCTTACCCCATATTACAATGAAAACCCCAATTGAGGTAATGTATAATATAAAGATATATCTTATTTTCAATTTTGTGGGAATAGTTTTTGTAGGGGTGTGTGAAGTCATTGTTGCTGTTAGTACTAAGTTGCTAAGTCGTGTCCAACTCTTTGTGACCCTACAGACAGTAGCCCTCTAGACTCCTTCTGTTCATAGGATTTCCCAAGCAAGACTAAAATAATACTGGAGTGGGTTGCTATTTCCTTCTCCAGGAAATTTTCTCAACCCAAGGATTGAAACTGCATCTCCTGCATTGGCAGACAGGTTCTTTATCGCTGAGCCACCAGGGAAGCCCTCTATGAAGTCATTAGAGTGTAGCAATTTTGGAGCCAAACAGACCTGGGATGTGGCCCAGAAGTATCAGCTCTTTGATATTTATCTTTGAGCTAGTTAATCTCTCCAGGCCTCAGTTATTCCATTTATTGAACATGGGTAATAATATTTACAGATAAGGGTTAGCCTGTTCAAGTCTGATCATTTGCAAAGCAGTTGACTGCCCTCAAAGCTCCATGGCAACCAGTTCTGGGCCAGTGCTATATAGCTACGTCTAGATCCCAACCACCATATTTATTGTGTCATATGAGGGGCTGGTGCTTTTTCAACCAAAGAAGCTCCATGGTAGGTCCTGCCACTATCTTGGCACAGTACATCATTAAAAATACCAGGCTTGTATCACACCAGATCACACCGAGCGAGGGGGACTGCTTCTCTCTAGAATCTTAAACATTAAGCTTCCAGAAAAGGGTTGATCCTAAAATAATACCATTTCATAATTTTGTTTGTATCTTAGCTCCAAATGAAGGCAGCAGAGAGGAATTCCTAAACATGTAGCTTATAGAAAACAGCCAGGAAGACTGGATCTCTCTCTCAGCCCAACTGTCTTTTCAGGCTGTATGTAATGCAATGGGGAAGGCATATATGCACATCTACTTCCACTTTAGTCTTCATGACTTTTCCCCAAAGAAAGATGTTCCAGTTCAGTTCAGTTCAGTCGCTCAGTCGTGTCTGACTCTATGTGACCCCATGAATTGCAGCATGCCAGGCCTCCCTGTCCATCACCAACCCCCAGAGTCTACCCAAACCCATGTCCATTGAGTCAGTGATGCCATCCAGCCATCTCATCCTCTGTCGTCCCCTTCTCCTCCTGCCCCCAATCCTTCCCAGCATTAGGGTCTTTTCCAATGAGTCAACTCTTCGCATGAGGTGGCCAAAGTATTGGAGTTTCAGCTTCAACATCAGTCCTTCCAATGAACACCCAGGACCGATCTCCTTTAGGATGGACTGGTTGGATCTCCTTGCAGTCCAAGGGACTCTCAAGAGTCCTCTCCAACACCACAATTCAAAAGCATCAATTCTTTGGTGCTCAGCTTTCTTCACCATCCAGCTCTCACATCCATACATGACTACTGGAAAAACCATAGCCTTGAATAGACGGACCTTTGTTGGCAAAGTAATGTCTCTGCTTTTAAATATGCTATCGAGGTTGGTCATAACTTTCCTTCCAAGGAGTAAGCGTCTTTTAATTTCATGGCTGCAGTCACCATCTGCAGTGATTTTGGAGGCCAAAATAATAAAGTCTGACACTGTTTCCCCACCTATTTCCCATGAAGTGATGGGACCAGATGCCATGATCTTAGTTTTCTTAATGTTGAGCTTTAAGCCAACTTTTTCACTCTCCTCTTTCACTTTCATCAAGAGGCTGTTTAGTTCTTCTTCGCTTTCTGCCATAAGGGTGGTGTCATCTGCATGTCTGAGGTTATTGATATTTCTCCCGGAAATCTTGATTCCAGCTTGTGTTTCTTCCAGCCCAGCGTTTCTCATGATGTACTCTGCATATAAGTTAAATAAGCAGGGTGACAATATACAGCCTTGACGTACTCCTTTTCAGTAGTTTCAAACAAAATCTTAATTATTCAAAGTTATTTCTTTAGTGTTTAAATTCATCAGATAATTGCACAATTATCCACTTTGTTTAGACTATATAGATATCCTGGCTCAAGTCCATTAACCAACTAATGTACACCAAAGGTGAGAAAATTAGGAGATTGTGCTTATGTTGATATTTCTGTTTTCAACTCAAAGGCTTATATATAACGTTATGTCAAAACAATGTTCACTGCAACCAGCAAATGAGTTAAGCATTTACTCTTTGGTTTCCAGCTTGAAGAGGCATTGTTTCTACATTGGAGGAAGAGAGGTAAATGTCCCTATTAATACTAGAAGACATTTCATATAGGATTTGAGCATTGCAATATGTATTGTATATACAGGTAATTGTATCTCAGGCTTTGTTTCTAATGGATCATAATTTCAAACTCTTTCAGTCCGAGTTAATTATGTTCTTCCCTCACTGAGATCTCCTCTCCCTAGTTCTTGATATGACCTGGACCAGCAGATGCCAGCATCAGTGGCTTTAGCTGACCAGTTGGTGAGACTTGATTTCTAGTACATGGATATGCTAGGCAACTTACAAGCTGATGGCCTCATTTTTGCTACATAGCAAACTTTGTCTCCTCTGGGATTATATCTCTGCCTAGAACTTCAGCTTAATAAGGTTGCCTCACCATGTAATGGGGGAATCTTGTGCCCAGGATGGCATAATAGAAAGATCGTGGGCTTTGGAGTCAGAATACATATTATGTCCTCTGTAAGTTACTTAAATGTCTTGATTATCATGTTCCTTATTTGGAAAATACACACGTCTCACATTCTGTAAAGGTTAAATGGGGTTAAAGAACAAGAAGGAGGAATCACATAGCTTGACATCTTTTGGTGTCGTATTATTGATATTTCATTGTTGTTCAGTCTCTCAGTTATGTCTGGCTCTTTGTGACCCCATGAACACCAAGCATGCCAAACGTCCCTATCCGTCATGATCTCCAAGAGTTTGCTCAAACGGATATCCATTCGGTTGATGACACCCTCCAACCAACTCATCCTCTGCTGCCTCCATCTCCTCTTGCCTCAATCTTTCACAGCATCAGGGTCTCTTCCAATGAGTCAGCTCACCCCAACAGGTGGCCAAAATATTGGAGCTTCAGTTTCAGCCTCAGTCCTTCCAATGAATTTCAGGGTTGATTTCCTTTAGGACTGACTGGTTTGATCCCCTTGCTATCCAAGGGACTTTCAAGAGTCTTCTCCAGCACCACAGTTCAAAAGCATCAGTTCTTCAATGCTCAGCTTTCTTATTGTCTAAGTCTCACATCTATACATGACAACTGGAAAAACCATAGCCTTGACTACATGGACCTTTGTTGGTAAAGTGATGTCTCTGCTTTTTAATACACTGTATAGATTTGTCATAGTTTTTCTTCTAAGGAGCAAGCATCTTTTAATTTTGTGGCTGCAGTCACTGTTTGCAGTGATTTTGGAGCCGAAGAAAATAACACCTGCCACTGTTACCATTTTTCTCCATCTATTAGCCATGCTCTTAGCTTCTTGAATGCTGAGATTTAAGCCAGCTTTTTCACTCTCTTTCACCTTCATTAAGAAGCTCTTTAGTTCCTCTTCATTTTTTCCAATAAGGATGGTGTCATCTGCATATCTAAGGTTGTTGATATTTGTCCTGGCAATCTTAATTCCAGCTTGTGATTCATCCAGCCCGGCATTTTGCATGATGTACTCTGCATATAAGTTAAATAAGCAGGATATGGCAATATATAGCCTTAATGTTCACCACTCCCAATTTTGAACCAGTTCATTGTTCCATGTCCAGTTCTAAAGTTTGCTTCTTGACCTGCATACAGGTTCCTCAGGAGGCAGGTAAGATGGTCTGGTACTCCCATGTCTCTAAGAATTTTCCACACTTCACTGTGATCCACACAGCCAAAGTCTTTAGAGTAGTCAATGAAGCAGAAGCAAATGTTTCTCTGTAATTCTCTTACTTTTTTCCTGACCCAACGAATGTTGGCAATTTGATCTCTGGTTCCTCTGTCTTTTCTAAATTCAGCTTGTACATCTGGAATTTCTCAGTTCACATAGTGTTGAAGCCTAACTTGAAGGATTTGGAGCATCACCTTGTTAGTGTGTGAAATGAGAGCAATTGTGCGGTAATTTGAACATTGTTTGGCATTGGCCTTGTTTGGGATTGAAATGAAAATTGACATTTTCCAGTCTTGTGCCCACTGCTGAGATTTCCAAATTTGCTGACATATTGAATACAGCACTTTAACAGCATCATTTTTAGGATTTGAAATACCTCAGCTGGAATTCCATCACCTCCACTAGCTTTGTTCATAGTAACGTGTTCTAAGTCCCATTTGAATTCATACTCCAGAATGTCTAGCTCTTGGTGAGTGATCACACCACTGTAGTGATCTGGGTCATTAAGACTTTTTTTGAGTACTTCTGTGTATTCTTGCCACCTCTTCTTAAACTTTTCTGCTTCTGTTAGATCCATACCATTTCTGTCCTTTATTGTGCCCATCTTTGCCTGAAATGTTCCCTCGATATCTCTAATTTCTTGAAGGGATCTCTAGTCTTTCCCATTCTATTGTTTCCCTCTATTTCTTTGCATTGTTCACTTAAGAAGGCTCTCTTTTATCTCCTTGCTGTTCTTTGGAACTCTGCATTCAGTTGGGTACACCTTTCCCTTTCTCCTTTGTCTTTTGCTTCTCTTCTTTTCCCAGGTATATGTAAGGCCTCCTCAGGCAACCATTTTGCCATCTTGCTTTTCTTTTTCTTGTGGATGGTTTTGGTTACTGCATCCTGTACAGTGCTACTGTACTAATGCTACTAATCTCCGTCCATAGTTCTTCAGGCACTCTGTCTATCAGATCTAATCCCTTGAATCTATTTGTCACTTCCACTGTATAATCATAAGGGATTTGATTTAGGTCATACCTGAATGGCCTAGTGTTTTCCTTTACTTTCTTCAATTTAAGTCTGAATTTTGCAATAAGGAACTCATAATCTGAGCCACAGTCAGCTCCCAGTCTTTTTTCTTTTCTTTCTTTCTTTTTTTTTTTTTGTTGTATAGAGCTCTCCATCTTCAGCTGGAAAGTATATAATCTATATGATTTCGGTATTGACCATCTGGTGATGTCCACGTGTAGAGTCTTCTCTTGTGTTCTTGGAAGTGGGACTTTTCTATGATCAGTTTGTTCTCTTGGCAAAACTCTTTTAGCCTTTGCCTGCTTCATCTTGTACTCCAAGGCCAAGCTTGCCTGTTACTCCAGGTATCCTTTGATTTCCTACTTTTGTCTTCCAGTCCTCTGTAATGAAAAGGACATCTATTTTTGGTGTTAGTTCTAGAAGGTCTTGTAGGTCTTTGTAGAACCATTCGACTTCAGCTTCTTCGACATTAGTCATTGCGGCATAGACTTGAATTACTCTGAAGTTGAATGGTCTGCCTGGGAAATGAATGGAGAGCATTCTGGCATTTTTGCAAATGCACTCAAATAATGCATTTCAGACTTTTGTTGATTATGCAGGCTATTCCATTTCTTCTAAGGGATTCTTGCCCACAGTAGTAGATACAATGGTCATCTGAATTAAATTCTGTCTTTCCTGTCCATTTTACTTCGCAGAATCCTAAAACGTTGATGCCCATTTTTGTCATTTCCTGTTTAATCACATCTAATGTACCTTGATTCATGGACCTAACATTCCATGTTCCTATATAATATTATTCTTTTCAGCATAGAACTTTACTTTCACCACCAGGCACATCCTCAACTGGGCATCATTTCCGCTTTGGCTCAGCCTCTTCATTCTCTCTGGAGTTATTTCTCCACTCCTCCCCAGTAACATATCGGACACCTGTCGACCTGCGGGGCTCATCTTCAAATGTCATATCTTTTTGTCTTTTCATACTGTTCATGTTTTGTCTTTTCATACTGTTCAGTATTCTTGTTCAAGGCAAGACTTCTGAAGTGGTTTGCCATTCCCTTCTCCAGTGGACCATGTTTTGTCAACTCTTCACCATGACCTGTCTGTGCTGTGGATTGCTCTGCAGGACATGGCTCATAGTTTCATTGAGTTACACAAGGCTGTGATCCATGTGATCATCTTGGTTAATTTTCTGGGATTATTGACATGGTGTTGCAATGATGGATTTATTATTTGGAAACCTATCTGCTTAGCTTCAAAATTACTGATTCCTGCCATAATGTCTTTCCCCCTCCAACTCTGACCTCCCAAGTTATTGAATGATGTTTCTTTCCTAGTTTAGTGCCTATAACATAGTGAATACTGAATAAAGGGATGGATGGATGCACGGACAGATGGGCAAATAGAAGGATACCTGATCAAAATCAATCCACTGTATTCCCTTTAGAACACAGCCTGTGGGCCTTCTGCCTTTCCTTAGAGAGACTGCAATCTCCATGAATTAATTTCTCATTATCCCATCTTTTTCCTTTGCCTGCATGGTTCCTGGAGTTCCTTGTCCTAAAACAGTGTGGATCATAACACACTGTGGGAATTTTCTGGAGATTAAGGTAATCCTCTATCTTTAACTACAAAGGTCTGGCACTCTAGGCAATTCATGATTATCTTGACTAGAAAAACTTTAGAAAGTTAATCATTGTTAAGACATGTGGTACTTTTGATCAGCTAATATCCCCTAAGACAAACCTTAAAAGCAGGCCATAGAAGTAACTTTATTTTAATATATGAGCAAATGGGCTTTACAGCCATACAGTGACAGCACAGATCAACACAATATTTTTGTTAGAATATTTAAAGCTGTAAGAAGGAAAGAGAATATAAGTATAGGATATTCTAAAGTCTTTATATGTTGAACCATGTTATAATTTTCTCCTTATTTATTCTTTCACAACTAATGATAGAAGATTTTATTATCCATCATCCCTAATGTAAAAAGAACAGTAATTTGGTGTCATCTGCATTACTCTTCTTGGCTATAAGTGTGGCAGATGCCTTATGAACTTCTTTTCACTCAGTTGTCTAAAAAGGGAATGGTAGCAAAATATGGTCTGAAAGGAGTTCCACTTCTGGTTGTACCGATGAAACTGTAAACTTAGAAAACAATATAAGAAGTATGTGATTATTATTATTATTTTTTTACTGAGATATTCACATACAATGAAATTCACCCATTTAAACTATACAATTCAGTGACTTTTAGTATGTTCATATATCATGCAAAACACTGTGTCACAGGACATTTTCATCACTCTAAAAAGAAATTCTGTACCCATTAACAGACGTTCCCCAATGACTCTTCCTTAGGTACTTGGTGACCACTTATCTACTTTCTGTCTCTGTGGATTTTCCTCTTCTGAACATTTTATATGAATGAAATCATTCATCATGTGTAGGTTCATCCATGTTGTACCGTGTATCAATAATAACTCCATGTTTATTGCCAAATATCATTCTATCATATACACATACAACATTTTGTTTATCCATGCATTGATTAATAAACATTTGTGTTTCTTTTTCCATATTGGGGCTCTTATGAGTTAAGCTACTGTGAACATTTGTATACATATTTTTGTGTGAAAATGTGCTTTCAATTATCTTGGGTATATACCTGGAAGTGGAATTTCTGGGTCATAGGCTAACTCTAGGTTGATCTTTCTGAGTAACAGACACACCATTTTCTATTGTGGCTGCACCATTTTACATTCCTTCTGGCAATGAATGAGTGTTCCGATTTCTCCATATCCTCACAAACATGTTATTGTTCATCTTTTTTGTTACAATCATCCTAGTGAAAAGGTATCATATTATGCTTTTTGTATGTATTTTCTTAATGATCAAGGATATTTAGCATCTTTTCATGCACTTGTTTCCATTTGCATATGTACTTTGGAAAAATGTCTTCAATTGCGTTGCCAGATTTTTAGTTGGGTTATTTATCTTATTATTGTATAAAGAGTTTTAAATGTTCTTTATGCATTCTGGATATTAGATCATTATCAGATATAGGGTTAGCAAATATCTTCTTAGATTCTGTGTATTGTCTTTTCACTTATTAATGGTTTCTCTTGAGGCACAGCAGTTTTTCATTTTGGTGAAGTCCAGCTTCTCTGTCTATATATGTATTTTTTGGTTGTTTATGCTTTTAATGTCATATTTAAGAAGCTATTATACTCCAAGGTCTTAAGGATTTATTCCTATATTTTCTTTTCAGAATTTTATAGTTTTAGCTCTTACATTTAGATTTACAATATATTTTAAGTTAATTTTTATGTATGCTGTGAAGTAGTAGGTCCAAGTTCATTTTGTAATTACTAAAAACACTACTCTTTCCCAATTGAATTATCTTCAAAATCATTGATGTTAAATATAAGATATTATTTCTTACCACAAATGTAAGAGTTTGATTCCTTTCTGTTGATCTCTATGTCTACTCCTTTATGCCAATAAAAACTATCTAATTACCTTAACTTTGCAGTAAGTTTTGACATATCAAAGTGTGAGTCCTCCATTTTTTCTTCTTTATCAAAATTGTTTGAGAAATTTGGGGTCCTTGAATTTCCATGCTACTTTAAGGGTTATCTTGTTAGTTTCTGCAAAAAAGTCAGCTGGAATTTTGGTGAGGATTGCCTTGAAATTGTAGGTCAATTTGAGGAATATTTTCATCTTAGCAATATAAAGTGATTAAGTATTTCAATCCATGAACACAGAATGTCTTTTCATTTATTTAAAACTTATTTCATTTATTGCAACATTGATTTGCAGTTTTCAGTGTAAAAGTCTTGCACTTCTTTTGATACATATTGCTAAATATTTTATTGTTTTTAATGCTATTGTAAATGGAATTTTTTCTTAATTTATTTTTTGGTTTAGTAATTGCTAATATACAGAAGTCCAGTGGATTTTTTGTATGTTGGTCTTGTGTCTTGAAAACTTGGTGATAAAAATTTTAATTAATCTAAAAGGTACCCTCCCCCCACCCTTTGGGTTCCTGAAGATTTTGTATATAAAAGATTATGTCATCTCCAAATAAAAACAGTTTTACTTCTTTCTTTCTAAACTGTATGCGTTTTTTTTTTTTTTTTCCCTTGTCTAATTCCTGTGGCCAGTAGCTCCAATACAACACTGAGCAGAGTGATGGGAGTGGACATCCTTATTTTGTTTCTGAACTTAAGGGATAAGCTGTCAGGGTTCCACAATTAGTATGATGTTAATTATGAGTTTTTGTACTCATACTTTATCAGATTGAGAAAGAACCCTTTTATTGTTATTTTATTGAGGGTTTTTACAGCAAAAGCGTATTGGATTTTTATTAAATTCTTTTTTAGCAGTGATTGAGATTATCATGGACTTTCTTGTCTTTAACATGATTGTATTAAACTGATTGATTTTCATATGATAAACGAATCTTACACCCTTGGGGAAAATTTCGCTTGTTCATTGTGTAGAAGGCATTCTATAGGTTACTGGATTTGGTTTGTTAGCATTTTGTTGAAGATCTTTACATCTATATTTATAATGAATATTACTTTGTAGTTTTCTTTCTTTGTGATGTCTTTGTTTGGATTAGGTAGTAGAGTAATACCAGCTTCATAGAAAGTGTTGGTATGTTTTCCCTCCTCTTGTGTTTTTGCAAGAGTTGTAATGGACTGCTGTTAATTTTTTAAGTGAAGCGAAGTGAAAGTCACTCAGTCATGTCTGACTTTTGCAACCCCATGGACTACACAGTCCATGGAACTCTTCAAGGGTTTGGCAGAATTCACCAGTGACACCATCTAGGCTTGGATTTAACTTACTTTGTGGGAAGTTGTTTGATTACTGATTCAATCTTTTTGTTTACTGTAAGTCTATTCAGATTTTTTTATTTCGTAAGTCAGTTTTAATAGTTTTCTTCTTTCTATGAATTTGATCATTTATCTTCATTAGGTTTTTTATAAAATTCAACATAATACTCTACAACACATTTTTAACAATGAAATAATCCTTCTTATCTACTTAATGAATCACAGCCTTGTTATGGCAAAAGGGCTTGTGTAACTCAGTGAAGCTACGAACCATGCTTGCAGGGCCACTCAAGGCACACAGTTCATAGTGAAGAGTTCTGACAAAATATGGTTCACTGTAGGAGGAAATGGCAAACAACTCCAGTATTCTTGCCATGAGAACCCCAGGAACAGTATGAAAGGCAAAAAGATAAGACACTGGAAGATGAGCCTGCCAGGTTGGAGGGTGTCCAATATGGTACTAGGGAGGAGTGGAGGGCATTAACTAAGAGTTCCAGAAAGAATGAAGTGGTTCCGCCAAAGCAGAAATGGTGGTCAGTTGTGGATGTGTCTGGTGGTGAAAATAAAGTCTGATGCTGTAAAGAACAATATTGCCTAGGAAGCTTGCATAAGTCCATGCATAGGTCCATGAATCAAGGTAAACTGGACTCAGTCAAGCATGAGATAGCAAAAGTGAATATCGAAATCTTAGGAATCAGTGAACTTAAATGGATGTGAATGGGCAAATGAAATTCAGATGACCATAACTACTACTGTGGGCAAGAATCCTTTAGAAGAAATGGAGGAGCCCTCATAGTCAACAAAAGCATCCAAAATGCAATACTTGGAGGAAATTTCAAAAATGACAGAATGATCTCAGTTTGCTACCAAGACAAATCATGCAAAAACACATTAATTCAAGTCTATGCCCAGACAACTCATGTTAAAGATGCTGAAGCTGACTAACTCTGTGAAAACCTACAAGACCTCATAGAACTAACACTACAAAATGTGTCCTTTTCATCATAGGGGATTGGAATACAAGAGTAGGAAGGCAAGAAATACCTGAAGCACAGGCAAGTGTGGCCTTGGAGTACAAAATGAAGCAGGGCAAAGGCTAACAGAGTTTTGTCAATAGAAAACGCTGGTCATAGTAAGCACCATTTCCAACAATACAAGAGGCAACTCTACACATGGATATCACCAGATGGATTGACAGTGGCTCAAATCATGAGCTTCTTATTGCAAAATTCAGGCTTAAATTAAATAAGGTAAGGAAAAGCAATATGTCATTCAGATATGATCTAAATCAAATTCCTTATGATTATACAGTGGAGTTGATGAATAGATTCTAGTGATTAGATCTGGTAGACAGAGTATCTAAAGACTATGGGTGGAGGTTCATAATTTACAAGAGGCGGTGACTAAAAATATCCTCAAGAAGAAGAAATGCAAGAAGGCAAAGTGGTTGTCTGAGGAGGCTGTACAAGCAGTGGGGAAAGAATAAAAGCAAAAGGCAAGGGAGAAAGGGAAAGATATACCCAATTGAATGAAGAGTTCCTGAGCATAACAAGGAGAAATAAGACCTTTTTACAAAAGCAATGCAAAGACATAGAGGAAGACAATAGACTGAGAAAGACTAGAGATCTCTTCAAGAAAATTGGAGGTGTCAAGGGAACATGACGTGAAAGGATGGGCACAAAAAAGGGCGGGCACAACAAAGGACAGAAGTGTTAAGGACCTAACAGAAGCAGAAGAGACTAAGAGGTGGCAAAAATACACAGAAGAACTACACAGAAAAGGTCTCAGTGACCTGGATAACTATGATGTGGTCATCCACCTAGAGCCGGACAATTTGAAGTGTGAACTCAAGTGGGCTTTAGAAAGCATTATTATGAGCAAAGCTAGTGAAGGTGACAGAGAAGGTGATGGCACCCCACTCCAGTACTCTTGTCTGGAAAATCCCATGGATGGAGGAGCCTGGTGGGCTGCAGTCCATGGGGTCGCTAAAAGTCAGACACGACTAAGCGACTTCACTTTCACTTTTCCCTTGCATGCACTGGAGAAGGAAATGGCAACCCACTCCAGTGTTCTTGCCTGGAGAATCCCAGGGACGGTGGAGCCTGGTGGGCTGCCGTCTATGGGGTCGCACAGAGTCGGACACGACTGAAGCGACTTAGCAGCAGCAGCAGCAGTGAAGGTGATGGAATTTCAACTGAGCTATTTAAAATTCTAAAAGATGATCCTGTTAAAGTACTGGACTCAACATGTTAGCAACTTTGGAAAACTCAGCAGTCACAGGACTAGAAAAGGTCAGCTTTCATTCCAATCTCCAAGAAGGGCAATGCCAAAGAATGTTCGAACTACATACAGTTGTGCTCATTTCACATGCTAGTAAGGTTATGTTCAAAAATCCTTCAAGCTAGGCCCCAGCAGTATGTGAACTGAGAACTCAGAGATGTAAAACCTGGGTTTCAAAGAGGCAGAGATCAAATTGCCAGCATCAGGGAGAAAGGGGTCAGGGAGAAAGCAAGGGAATTCCAGAAAAGCATCTATTTCTGCTTCATTGACTATGCTAAAGCTTTTTACTGTGTAGATCACAACAAATTATGAAAAATTCTTAAAGAGATGGGAATATCAGACCACCTTACCTGCCTCCTGAGAAATATGTATGTGGGTCAAGAAACAACAGTTAGAACTGGACATGGAATAACTGACTGGTTCCCAATTGGGAAAGGAGTACATCAAGGCTGTATATTGTCACCCTGCTTATTTAACTTATCTGCAAAGTATATCATGTGAAATGCTGGGCTGGATGAGTCACCAGCTGGAATTAAGATTGCTGGGAGAAATATCAACTCCTCAGATATGCAGATTATACCACACTAAAGGCAGAAAGTGAAGACGAACTAAAGGGCCTCTTGATGAGAGTGAAAGAAGAGAGTGACAAAGCTGGCTTAAAACTCAATATTCAAAAAAATTACAATTATGGCATCTGGTCCCATCACTTCATGGCAAATAAAAGGGGAAAAAGTGGAAGCAGTGACAGATTATTATTATTATTTGGCCTCCAAAATCACTTCAGATGGTGACTAAGACCATGAAATTAAAAGATGCTTGCTCTTTAGAAGGAAAGCTATGACAAATCTAGACAGCATATTAAGAAACAGAGACATCATTTTTCCAACAGAGGTCCATATAGTAAAGCTATGGTTTTTACAGTAGTCATGTATGAATGTGAGAGTTGGACCATAAAGATGGTTGAGTGCTAAGGAATTGATGCTTTCGAATTGTGATGCTGGAGAATACTCTCGAGAGTCCTTTGTACAGCAAGAAGATCTAAGCAATCAATCCCAAAGGAAATTAGTCCTGAATATTCATTGGAAAGCCTAATGCTGAAGTTGAAGCCCCAATACTTTGGCCACCTGATGTGAAGAGCTAACTCATTGGAAAAAACCCTGATTCTGGGAAACATTGAAGGTCAAAGGGGAAGGGGGCAGCAAAAGATAAAATGGGTAGATAGCATCACCTATTCAATGGACATGAATTTGAGCAGACTCTGGGAGATACTGAAAGACAGAGAAGCCTGGCATGCTGCAGTCCATGGGATTGCAAAGAGTTGATCACAACTTCACAACAGAAAAACTATAACAAATATTTTTTTAGAGGTGGTAGTTTCTGCTTTTATTATTACTGACTTCAGCAATTTTAGTCTTCTTATTGGTCAGTCTAAAGTTTTATCAATTTTGTTTTACTGATTATTTTTAAAGTTCATAAGCAGGAAATACAAAGACTCTGTTGAATATTCTTTCTGACTGATAGTTGGAGTCCAATATGTTTTTAATAGTTATTATCTTTAGCTAATTATTTTCCTAAAACAGCTCCTTACTCATTATGGAAGCATTCTCTGGAAGTTAAGATGAAAACTTTCTAAAATGATACTTTCAATATATATTCCTTCTTTGGTGGTAAATATCAGAAAGTTCTGTAAAGTGGACTTCCTTATATTCATACCCCCACAATCTAATTTTGTAAAGTATAAAATTTTTTATGTCATCACAAAATGCTAACAACATAGTCTTTTTTTGATTATCTGTGTTATTCACATGTGGATCCACTTATCAAATGTGGAGTTGAATTATTTACTGTTTTTAGCATTAAAGACTTTGGTTGTATTTTCTCTCTGTCTTTTTTGTGGATTGAAGGGTCCCTAATCAGTCCAGTATCCCAGTCCATGCTATTATGTAAGGTCCTTAATCAGTCCACTAGATTTGAAACTTTTCCATTGATGTTTTCCCTCCTTTGAGGTGAAATGCCAGAATTTCATGCTGTATTCCAGGTGTGAAGACACTACAGTTTTGTAACAAAAGAGGATGATTTTCCTTGTATTGTGGAAAGGAGATTTCATGCTCTGTGAAAATGGGAATTCATGAAGACAGAGGTTTCAGGATGGTGGATTTGACATCTCTGGAAAGAAGAAAGAAAAAATTTCCTATGTTATCCCAAGGACATAATGCCTCACATAAAGATAAGAGAACACATCTTCCTCCAAATGGTTCTGTGATAAAGTTACACATTTTTTGGTGGGGAGTTTCTGTGGTCCACGAAGCCTCTTCCTTCTGTCTGAGATCAGGATCTGTTTTGAAGTGTGCGTGCTCCATCCTTCATCTTAGCATTCTTATTTGTGTGACTTCTGCTGCTCAGTAGCCAAATGGAAGATTAATCACAGAATTAGCATTTTCAAGTCGCCAACAACCTCCTTTGCAGATGTGCAGTTATATTACTAAAGTCTGTTGTTTTGCCCTACATTTATTGTTAATAATTAATGTACATTTCTGGGAAAAATTATGTGCTATCACCATCTGGTTAATTTAATATAAATAGTCAAATCTAAAGCACTTTATTAAATATGTTGGAAGTAATCATCATTACTATAATGTAGCAAGCATCATGTTTTTTCACTAAAAGACGTCAGAAAATAGAACAATTTACCATATGTCAAATTAGTTACTGTTACTACAAATTCCTTTTTTTTTGAAAACCTCATTCCTTGTATTATGTAGTCAGTGTCAAAATTAAAAGAATGCAAAGTTCATAGATTAAATGGTAAGCTATATACAGCCTATTGAATTTTCAGTAAAGAGCTTGGGTAATAAAAGTAAATTATACCAAATAGATGAAGAGAAATTATTTTCCACCTCCTCATATTAGTCTTCCATTGAGTATCAAATGAAAATTCTGGAGAGTAACAAGAATATAATTACTTGGTATTTTTCTTTTTGAAACTGTCAATGGAAAACAAATTATATGAAGTAATTGTTCCTTTCTAAATTTGTGAAGTGCCAATATAATGGAGACAACATCATTTAGCCATTATACTGTGTGTCCCTCTTGATAAGTATTACTCTGAAGACTGAAACTTAGATCACCACATGGTTTTTAATACCACCTTGTTAATGTTCTACTTATGTAATAAACTCTCAATATTCACATCAAAGAATACAGATAAGTTTCTAGGGACTCCTCACCTCAAAGCTGATATCACTCACATATTGAAGACTGAGATTCTCTCAAAGTGCTTGTTTCCATAATTTAAATTTGCTAAAACACAGTCATCTCTTCCTTTCCCATTTGCTCCCCACTAAGGCCAGCCAAGGACAAAACAGTGATGTTGTAAGGTATTTCATTTCCCTTTGTGATATTCTTGTTTTCATATGTTTCCCAGGTGAATGTCTTGCCATAAACAGTTCACAATTGATCATCTCTGAACTGTGAGTGGATGTGGGATCTTCGTGGTTTACATTAAGATGCTATCCTGTAGGGTCACACATTGTAACATAGTCAAAAGAATGTCCTAACTGGTCTACATTTACGACTGGAGCAATCATTGGTTACTGAATCTCTCTAGTGAAAAATGAACAAAAGTCACAGTGCCAGTCCTTGAGAGGAATGAAACAGAGATGATTTTTATTAACAGTATTACAGTCACTGTTGTTCAGTTGCTAAGTCACATCCAACTCTTTGCAGCCCCATGGACTGCAGCGTGCCAGGCTCCTCTGTCCTCCACTATCTCCCCGAGTCTGCTTAAATTCATGTCCATTGAGTTGGTGATGTTATCTAAACATTTCATCCTTTGCCGCCTCCTTCTCCTTTGGCCTTCAACCTTTCCCAGGATCAGGGTCTTTTCCAATGAGTCGGCTCTTCACATCATGTAGCCAAAGTACTGTAGCTTTAGCTTCAGCATCAGTCCTTCCAATGAGTATTCAGGACTGATTTCCTTTAGGATTGACTGGTTTAAACTCCTTGGTGTCCAAGGGACTCTGAAGAGACTTCTCCAGCACCACAATTCAAAACTATCAATTATTTGGCACTCAACCTTCTTCATGGGGTCTCTCTGTTGGTTCAGATGGTAAAGAATCCACCTGCAGTGCAGGAGATCTGGGTTCCATCCCTGGGTCATAAAGATCCTCTGGAGAAGGGAATATTCTTACCTGTAATATTCTTACCTGGAGAATTACATGGACAGAGGAGAGGACCCTGCTGAACAGTCCATGGGGTCGCAAAGAGCTGGACACGAATGAGTGAATGACACTTTCACTCTCACTTCACTATTCTTTCTGGTCCAACTCTTGTGTCAATTGATTTTTTTTTTCTCTCTCAGTTCACATACTGTTGAAGCCTAACTTGAAGAATTTTGAGCATAAACTTACTAGCGTATGAAATGCATGCAATTGTACAGCAGTTTGAATATTCTGTGGCATTGCCTTTCTTTGGGATTGAAATGAAAACTGACCTTTTCCAGTCCTGTGGCCACTGCTGAGTTTCCCAAATTTGCTGGCATATTGAGTGCAGCACTTCCACAGCATCATCTTTTAGGATTTGAAATAGCTCAACTGGGATTCCATCACCTCCACTGGCTTTGTTTGTAGTGATGCTTCCTAAGGCCCACTTGACTTTGCATTTTAGGATGTCTGGCTCTAGGTGAGTGATCACACTATCATGGTTATCTGGGTCATGAAGATCTTTTTTGTATAGTTCTTCTGTGTATTCTTGCCACCTCTTCTTAATAGCTTCTGCTCTGTTAGGTTCATACAATTTCTGTCCTGTCCAAACAATTATTGTGCCCATCTTTGCATAAAATATTCCCTTGGTATCTCTAATTTTCTCAAAGAGATCTCTAGTCTTTCCCATTCTATTGTTTTTCTCTCTTTCTTTGCATTGATCACTGAGGAAGGCTTTCTTATCTCTCCTTGCTATTCTTTGGAACTCTGAATTCAAATGGATATATCTTTCCTTTTCTCCTTTGCCTTTAGCTTCTCTTCTTTTCTCAGCTATTTGTAAGGCCTCCTCAGACAACTATTTTGCATTTCTTTTTCTTGGGGATGTTCTTGATCACTGCCTCTTGTACAATGTCGTGAACCTCCATCCATAGTCCTTCAGGCACTCTATCAGATTGAATCCCTTGAATCTATTTGTCACTTCCACTGAATAATTGTAAGGTATTTCATCTCCATTAGCTTTATTCTCCGTAATGCTTTCTGAGGTCCAGTTGAATTCACATTCTAGGATGTCTGGCTTTATGTGAGTGACCACATCATCATGGTTATCCAGATCATTAAGACTTCCTTTTCTTTTCTTTTTTAGTTCTTCTGTATATTTTTGCCACCTCTTCTTAATCTCTTCTATTTCTGCTAGGTCCTTACAGTTTCTGTCCTTTATCTTGCCCATCCTTGCATTCAATGTTCCCTTGGTATCTTCAATTTTCTTGAAGAGATCTCTAGTCTTTCTATTTCTATTATTTCCTCTATGTCTTTGCATTGTTCATTTAAGAAGCCCTTTTTATCTCTTTTTGCTATTCTCTGGAATATAAACAACTCTGCATTCAGTTGGGTGTATCTTTCCCTTTCTCCTTTGTCTTTCACTTCTCTCCTTTCCTCAGCTATTAATATTTGTATAGCTTCCTCAGAAAACCACTTTGCCTTCTTTCATTTCTTTTTCTTAGGGATAGTTTTGGTCACTGCCCCTGTACAATGTTATGAACCTCCATCCATAGTTCTTCAGGCACTCTGTGTACTTGCCGTACACAGGAAGGTACCTTGAATCTATTCATCACCTCTACTGTATAATCATAAAGAATTTGATTTATGTCATACCTGAATGGCTTAATGATTTTCCCTATTCTTTCAATGTAAGCCTAAAGTTTGCAATAAGAAGCTCATCATCTGAGCCACTGTCATTTCCAGGTCTTGTTTTTGTTGACTGTAAAGAGCTTCTCCATCTTTGGCTGCAAAGAACATAATCAATCTGATTTTGGGCTGTTGGAAAAGGGAATTTGCTATAATCAGTGGTTTCTCTTGACAAAACTCTGTTAGCCTTTGTCCTGCGTCATTTTGTATTCCAAGACCATACCTGTCTGTTACTTTCACCACCAGAAATATGCACAACTGAGCGTCATTTCTGCTTTAGCCCAGTTGTTTCATTCTTTCTGGAACATTAGTAATTGTCCTCCACTCTTCCCCAGTTGCATATTGGACAGTTTTCAACTTGGGTGGGGGGTTCATCTTCCAGCATCATATCTTCTTGCCTTTTCATACTGTTCATTTGATTTCAAGGCAAGAATCCTGGAATGAGTTGCCATTTCCTCCTCCAGTGGGCCACATTCTATCAGAACTTTTTGCTATGACCCGTCCACCTTGGGTTGCCTAGCACTGAGTTACAGAAACCCTTTCGCCATGATAAGGCTGTGATCCATGACGGGGGTTAATAGTATTAGCTCTAATCTTTTGAGCTTTAAGCATGAAGTCAATGGTATTTTAAGGATTTTCCATGGCTTATTCTTTTGAATCCTGATGACAACCCTGTGAGGAAGGTACCATTAATAATCCCAGTTTAAGTATTGGGAGACTGAAGTCTAGAGATACTAATTTACTTGTCCAAAGAAACAGAACATGGGATCTGAATTTAGGCAGATTGACTTCAGCACTGTCATTACTCTCTCACCCTTAGTTGTAGGTTAGAATCACCCTGGGTAGCTTTTAAAAATTACCTAACATTTGATTCTCTGAGGTGGGATCAGAAAACCAGAGCTTTGTGAAACCTATTCAATGTTTCTACCACATGCCCAAGGTTGAGAACTCAGACTGCAGAGGCTATAATCTTAGGGGAGATTAACTTAGATCCAGATGCAGCCAGCAGCTGAGATGTTTATAATGTATGAGGTGCAGTGCTATGAGCATCACATGAATGACCTCTTCTACGTCTCACTGAGCACTGTTAATGAAGACAGACATCGTTATCTCAATGATTATGAGAAATTCTAAATGTAGAGAGATTAAGCTGCCTAAGATTGTCCAGCTAATAAGAAGTACACCCTGGATGTGAATGGAGTTCCTTTAACTTCTAAATCCAGGTCTGTTTAAAGAATAGTTAGTGATATAAAAGTATATAATTAGTTATTAGGATTGTTACTACTAATTGTGTAGTACTGACTAGAGGGCTGAGGAGTTCAGAGGAGCAACTGATGGTGCCTCCATCAATCACTGATGCTTGGTCATAGGATGACTCAGAGAAAAGAAGAGGAAATGTTTACTTGCAAAGAGAGTCAGATTTCAGAACAGCTTACTAAATTAAAACAAAACAAGTATTTTAAAGATAAAAACAACATGCAAAATTAGCCATAATCACCACATTTACCTCAGAGTGATGGTGAAGAAACAGAAATCAACTCATATAATCATCATATTCACAAAGATCATGACTTACCTTTACACATCAGCATAGGGAAAGCAGGTTTTCTTTTTCTTTTCTCTTGCTATAGAGTCACACTTATGGAACATCTCAAAGATTTCTTTTATTTTGATGATCATAACTGGATACCTTTTTTTCCCCTGACTATGGTATGTGAAATGCTAGGCCAAATAGGGTGCATGGAGACATATCAATTTTTTGCTTCCATTTTCACTCACTTCATGGGTGAGATTTTCTGTTTTTCCTGGACTTTTAATGTTTAGAGATGAAATTCAAACTCCAAAAGCATTCAATCTAAGATTCTTCTTGGGCTGCAGAACTTGCTCAATGTATCTCAAACTATACCACTGATATCTTGACTAATAATTTGAGCACCAATTCTCATGGCTCTTTTTAGTTTTTACTATCAAGCAGCCATGTTATTTTCAGGGTCAAATTAGCATTCAGTTAATTCAGTGTTTTCTTTATTCAAACAGTGTTTTATTCATTCAAATTTTTATTAAGCATCCATTATGTTCCAGGCACTATTTTAGGTACTGGGGACTATCAGTAAACAAAATAAATTTCATGATTATATAGAACTTACCTTCTGGTAGAATGAGGAAAGACATATTAAATAAATAGACAATAAATCAGATGATAAGTTCAATGGAAATAAATGTAGCAGAAAAAGGAGCATATGAATAAACAGAAATGGGGGAGATAATATTTTGGGGATCATGATGTGAGTGGGATTCATTTTGGTTTGGAGACAAGCCTGTGAGATTCCATTGTCTATGCCCCTAACTTTATAGTTTCTTACCTTTCTGTATGTGCAGAGGATGGTGTCAAAAAATTGTCTTAGACTTGAACTAAGCAAGCAGATCTCTGAACCAAGTTTTTATCCCTTTGGATACCTGATTCCATTCCATATTCTCTTTCTACACCTAAGGATGATTGCCCACTTTGTTTCTCCATAAAGGCAGTTATTACTGTTCATTTGATTTAAATTTCTTATTCCAGAATTTTTGTGTTGGAAGGAATCATTTGACTTTTCTCAACCTTAGTTTCAACCTTTTAAAGTCAAAGTTTAGGTTAGCTGATCCAGATGGCTCCTTCAGGTGCTGAAAAATTATACATTTTATGGGTATACGTTAATAAACATGAAATCATGCTATTAGATGTGAAGAATGACTCAAAGTGCTTCTTTTTTCCCCATAAGGGCAAGAATAGCTAGGCATTGGTGCTCAGTCACCTTAGAAGAAGAGGAGAAAAGGTTACACAGTATCTCATAATCCTGAGATGTGGTGTGTAATTATCCATTTGCAAAAGGCTTTCTTTATGTTCTCTTTCACTGGGAAAGTTAGAATAAAGTGAAAATAAAGTTCTGCAATTATGAAATCTGCTCACTTGGCTCTTTCAGCTCTTCAAAGTAAATTCTATGTTAATAGAGAAAAGTTGGTTAGTGTAACAAACCCCTAATTTGTTACCATTGCAATTGCTTTTTTTTTTTTTTCAGACCCATTAACATTTGTGTATGAATTTAATGCTCAGTGAAATGTCGATCTCAGCCATGGTCTATCAAGGCATGGCACCAGCCTCCTGGGATAAGAATCTTTTAAATTGCCTCCAATATACCTAATTTTCACTTAAAGGTTGCCCTCCTTTAAACCTTTAGAGATTTGTTTACCTGAGATTAAATGCTCTGGATATTATCAAGTAATTGTTCAGACAGTATTTATTAAGCACTGTGTGTGCGCGTTGTTTATTCTAGGAACAGAGCAGGGCACAAGTGAGGGTCTTGTGCTCCTATGAGGAAGACAGTCATTTAAAAAAGTTACTATAAAATATGGTACATATTATGATGGAAAAAATAGGATGCTATGGAAAATGGGCCTGTACTTAGCCTAGGGTCAGGGAAACTCTGGAGGAAGTGAAATTTAAGCTGGAATCTGAAGATGAAGAGGAGCTGGCTAGATGAAGCCTGTATGTCTGTATTGCCTGCATGTGTGCCCGTGTGACTTGGTGTGAGCCAGGTACAGTAGGGATGCAAATAGGGGAACAGCCAGGGCGAAGGAACAAAACATGGCAATATGAAGGAATCCAGCAGAACCAACTACTGATGGAATATTAAGATTGGAGAGTATAAAGGGAAAGAAAATTGGTGGGAGACGAGTTTGGGGAGGTGAGTAGGAGGAAAACGGGGAAAACTTTTTCAACATGTTACGTAGTTTTGTACTTAATCCTAAGAGCAATGGTAAGAGGAAGGATACAATTAGATGTGAATTAAAGAACAGTCATTTAAGTTCTAATGTATATGTTTTTTTTCAAAGGGAGAGATTAAGGAGACAAGTTAAGACACTAGTGTTATAGTTCAGGAGGTAATGGCATTTTTGACTAGGGCGTTGGCAGGGAATCTTACAAGGAAAGAGTCAAGAATGACTCCCAGGTTTCTGGCTTGAGGAACTGGATAGATGGTGTGGCTATGGTGTTGCCACTTACTAATATGGGAAGCTGAGTCTGGATGAAATTTGATAGTCGTTAGTATGTAGATAGAAAAGGCAATGGCACCCCACTCCAGTACTCTTGCCTGGAAAATCCCATGGATGGAGGAGCCTGGTAGGCTGCAGCCCATGGGGTTGCTAAGAGTCGGACATGACTGAGCGACTTCACTTTCACTTTTCATTTTCCTGCATTGGAGAAGGAAATGGCAACCCACTCCAGTATTCTTGCCTGGAGAATCCCAGGGACGGGGGAGCCTGGTGGGCTGCCGTCTATGGGGTCGCACAGAGTCGGACATGACTGAAGCGACTTAGCAGCAGCAGCAGCAGTATGTAGATGCTCACAGTCTGCTAAGCACTCTGATTGTCCTTCTGTTACAGGGCTCATCTTTGAATTGTCGATGTTTGTAGTATTTCTTATCTCCTTACTCTGGAAAGAGTTCCTTGAAGGCAGAAACCGCATTACTTACCTATTTATTGCTTCCCTCACAGTTGTCTTGGGCTTCCCTCGTGGCTCAGATGGTAAAGAATCTGCCTGAAATCCAGGTGTTTGATCCCTGGATTGGAAAGATTTCCTGGAGAATGGTCACCCAGTCTAGTATTCTTGCCTGGAGAATCCGATAGACAGAGGAGTCTGGCGGGCTACAGTTCATGGATTCGCAAAGAGTCAGACACAACTGAGCAACTAAGAGTGCATGCGCAGCATCTTACACGGTGCCTTATGCAAGGATCATACTTGATGACTGTTTGCCTGGTGGAGTTGTCTTCTACAATCATCTGACTTCCCTCACAGCCGAGTTGGTTGCAGCCCACTGAGCTGCCCCCTTGTTTTTCCTCCTGTACTGAAGGGGCTGTCCTCTCTCCTTACCTAGTTTAAACCCTGATTTCTTCTCAAAGTCTCCTTCCTCATAGTGTAAATAAAGCAGCATGATGTACAAAAGGATACTAAATTGGAGGAAGGGAAACATATGGGTCGGTAGTGGTTAAGTTTCTTCTGACTTGGGCAACCTTGAGTGGATCACATTCTTTCCCTGGGCCTCTACTTGCCCATCTGATAAAAAAAATGTACCTAAGATTAAACAGATACAGAGACTAGACTTATGGACATGGGGAGAGGGGAGGAGAGGGTGAGATGTATGGAAAGAGTAACATGGAAACTTATATTACCATATGTAAAATAGATAGCCAATGGGAATTTTTCTGTATGGCTCAGGAAACTCAAACAGGGGCTGGGTTGGGGTGGGGAGGGAGATGGGAGGGAGTTTCAAAAGGGGGGGATATATGTATACCTATGGCTGATTCCTGTTGAGGTTTGACAGAAAGCAGCAAAATTCTGTAAAGCAATTATCCTTCAAAAATTAATTAAAAAAAAAATGAAAGAGTGTGCAAGATTGCTTCCAAGTACAATGAATTTCAGGTTTTTCATCTTTTCACCTAATTTTTCTTTTGGTTATTCTCTTATGTTCTGAACTGTGCATATTGATGCTTATGTTCCTAAATGTATAGCTATTTATGTTTGTTATGGATTTCCTCTGCTCAAATATCATTTGAAGTTCATCAATATTTTATTTTCTGGTACTACACACAGCCTTCATTCAATGCAATGATAACCATAACTAGAGGTTCAATAAACACTTATTGAATGGACTAAGATAGGAATAAAGGTGTCAGAAACATGCATATGATCATTCTGTACTTTTTGTTCACTCTTTTGCCTCACACAACCAAAACTCTATAAGGTGAAATGGAACAGGAGTTAAATTCTGCTGTTTTTCCCACGCTTGCTCAAGGGAAAGTTAGATGATAATATCTTAAGGATGCTATAGGAAGATTTTTCTAAGTTTTTTTTAATTAAACAATGGAGAACTTTTCTCAAACAACAACTTCATGTCATATAATATCACACAATGTTAAACAATTAATGAAAGTGAATTTGGTTGAAATAGTGGTGGAAATTGGAGCCCTCTTACATAATTTCTCTTTTGTGTACCCCCTTTCTGGACATTTGGGCAGAATTCTTGGATTTCTGGATAGACTACCTAGTCTATCTTTAAGTTTCTGACTATCTGACTCCATATTTCTAACTACCAGGCAATGGTATGTCTTATTTCTTTTTTCTTACACCCAGGCTTATGCTAGATACTGTGAAAGCTTTCAGACATGAAGAAAATATATCCTTTGTCATCACTGAGAAAGATGACCTGCCCCACATGCATGAAGCAAGTAAAGGGCCTCAATATAATTCTGTCTATGGAGGAGCTGAAGCAAGTGATCCTCATAGTCTCCTCCAATTTTCACATTCTATGATTCTCAGTGTTAATGATGTAGCCATGTGTGTTAAGTGATCTGAGCTCAGGAGTAATGCACTATATAAATTCAAGGACCATTACATGCATAATCACAGCTGCTAAGCAGGGACAAATTCCCTGTTTGCATGATAACCTCAAGAAATCCCAAGGGGAACACTGTTTGAGACCAAAACACTAGTACATTTTTTTTTTTCCCAAAAAAAACAAGAAAGAAATGCTAGCCCCAACAGCTCCCTAAGCTCTTCCTCAACATGTTGTAAGCAAATCATTCATTTGTCATTTAGGAAAATATCCCAAATAACATTCTTCCCTGATTAAAATAAAACTTCCAGTGCTGGGCTGTGATGGTTGCCAGAAGTGAGTCTGGGTTAATTGCACACCTGCATTTTATTTCAAGCAAATTGCATGGAGCTCCCCTCTCTGTGCCTGTTACAAAGCAGGAGCCCACCTGTCTGGAGGCTCTTTGGGCAATGAAGGGCTGCAGAAAAAAAAAAAAAAAATTAGTCATCCTCTTTTCTTCCCTGTGAGTTTTTTGACCTTGAGACTTCTAATGGCATTTCAGACAATATGAACATAATCTAATGGACAGCGGGGAAGAGGGAATGGCTGGGTACATCTGTCGTATTACTGGGCTGTCTGAACAGTCAATGAAGCAGGGCCAAACCATAAGAGGCCTGTTCAGTTTAGCTCCAGGGTCTGCAGAGAAGGAGCACAATCATTTATCTTTATTTACTGAACTCTGCTTTCTGTTTAAGAAAAAAAAAAATTGACAGGTTGACAAAAACCCGCGTTGGCGCTGCCTGCTGCCCAGAGATAAATGCTATTTGTGCTCTGGAGAGTCAAGGACAGCTCACGATGCCCTTTAGCTGGTTTCAGTGGGTGCCTATTATATGGAAACAAAAAATGCCAAGGCACCTGGATCTTCTTTGCCCATCAGCACATACACATCTTCCTGTCGAGGGATCCAGTAGATGAATCCACAAGAAAGAAGAAATAACGGGACCCGTGATTCTCCCAAGCAAGCAATCTAAATTGGAAGAATTTAGGCAAGAGAACCAGGGACAAAGATGAGTGGGAAATGTTGACTGTCTTGCAGATTTCTATGTGAGGAAATGGTTAGAGATTGTCCATGGCATCCATAGCAGATACATTCTGACATATCAATAAAGGGAGATACAAATAATGTATATTCTAGCTGCAGAAAAAACTTTACCCTGAGCAGGAATTTAAGAATAGGATCTGAAAGTCCTATTCACCAAGATCTACTCCTTGCTGGATTATGCCGATCATGTCACTGACACTTTTAAGGTAACACCTACCGCTTACTATACTTTTCTTAGAATAGTCATCACCAAAGTGAGATTCTTTTTCCTCAGGGAGTATCTAAAACTCTATTAGGAGTGAAAAAAATATGAGAGCTTATTTTATTTTCCTTCTTTCTCTCTCTTATCTTTTACAATTTCTATTTATTAAGGCTTTATAGTGTTCATAATGTAATCATGCAATAATATACAGATATAATTTATAAATATAAAAAAGAGATATGTGCTTGAAACCTTTTTTTACAGTTGGGAAGTGCAATTTTAAAAATCTGAGATCATTTTTTAAAATGTATTGACCATTAGAGTAATTCCCATGCTAATTGCCCAGACTTGAGATGCCCTAACATGCATGGAGATATTTTTTTAAGAAATTCTGGATAACAGTGAACTCTTTAATCCTCTAGTTCCTAAGATAAATAATGCTGCACATTGCAATTGTTATGCAATTGGCAAACATCACTCTTACTCTTTCTCCCAAAATTGTTCATAGAGAGAATAGTGTTAACAGTATTAATAATAGTCAAGCTTTGAGAAAGTTTCTGCACTTGTCACTTGTCTCATGATATTTACATAAAACCCAGTAAGTCCCTTAGGGCAGGAGTCCACAACCAGTCCCCTGTTAGGAACGGGATCTCATAGCTGGAGGTGAGTGGCTGGTGAAGCTTCATCTGTGTTTACAGCAGCTCCCCATTGTTTGTATTATTAACGCTGCCTGAGCTCCACTTCTTGTCACATCAGCAGCAGGATTAGATTCTCACAGAAGCTTGAACTCTACTGTGAACTGCACATGTGAGGGATCTAGGAGGTGCACACTTTATGATCATCTAATGCTTGAAAATCTGATTCTGGATGGTTGTCAGTTGAAAAATTATTTCATTATATATCACAATGTAATAATAATAGAAATAAAGTGCACAATACATGTAATGCACTTGAATCATCCTGAAACCATTCCCCTCTTCCACCCCAGTTCATGGATATATTGTCTTCCACGAAACTGGTCCCTGGTGCCAAAAAGGTTGGGGACCACTGCCTTATGGGACAGGATTTAGGAATACGATTGAAGGGCATATGGAGGAAAATATAGAAAAGACTTTGAGGCTGTGATTTCCTGCGGTTGGGTCCAGAGGAGTGTCTAGGAGAGCAGCAGAGACCCTACAAGCCACAGTGAACCAGTTTGGGGAACTGAGAAGGACAGTCCAAGAATAGACCCATCAGTTTTCATGTTCTTGACTAACTTCATTGCTCCATATTCTATGGTTTTGCTTTGACTACATCCAAGAAAAAAAGCAAATGAGATGCAGATGTGTGCCTGTGGAGGGTCCTAATATTTGGAAAGGAAGTGAAAATCTGACCAGAGGCAGAGTATTTTGGAGCCCAGCCTAGCCAGGCAGCAAACTGCAGGAGGCCACAGCTCTGAGGAGCCAAGGCACATCGTTGGAGAGCTGGGATGTATGCAGGCAGGTGAGAGTGGAATCTAGTGTCAGAGCAGGAAAGCTTGAAGAAGCTGGAAGAGACCCTACTGACAAAAAGCTATGATTTCATTACAGGAATGTTAATAATGCAGACATCAGGGTATGGGTAGAATGAGAAGAGGCCACTCAGAAGGTGTGAATGGCAAGAGGTTAAATGACAGTGATGTGGAGTGCACTAGTTTGGGTTTCATACAACTAATCCTTGAATTCTTAGCAGTAGGACTTGAAGAAGAAAGCTGATACACTCAGCTCAAGACAAAATTGGAAGCTGTGGAGGCCAGCAGAGTGAGGAAAGCTATCTTTCTGAAAGTCGCGTTAATAATTTGTGAGCTATGGTGTCTGCCAGCCTGTAACGTGTCCCTGTGTCAGGTTTTGTCATGTTCAGATAACTCACCTTGACTGACGCAGCAGTATGGGGCCCCTGGAACCCGACCCTGCAAACCAGAGTCATTGAAGAAGCAGTTTCATGAATCCAGTCTCGAATACTGTGGATGTCACAAACCCCAGCAAGCCTGACTTCTCTTGCTCTGAGTTGTTTGCTAACATTGTTTACTAATTAATATTTTTACCCCCTTAATAAATAACTACCAGGATATTTTTATTGCATTAACTAAAAAAGCAATAAATTTGTTATAAAGAATGTAGCTTATATACATTCCATCCATTTATTTAATGATTTACATAAAAACAATTTGGGAGAATTGTGAAGAATATTTTCGGAAAATGTCTTAACTCATTATTGTTTTCTATTCACTTTGTTATAATTGAATAATTCAATTCATAGCTGTTAAGAATAATTATTTTGAGATATTAAACATAATTATCATTTTCCTCCTTGCTGTTTATTTCTTACATTATTTATGTTGTTATTGTGCTCTAGTACCCATAATGGCTGTCTACTTTTTATTCATTGAAATCAGTTCATGATATGAGTTTTTGTTTCTATTTAATTTAATAAGCACTGAACATTTAGCTCTAGAATAGCATGTTATTAGATGTTGGAATAAAAGATGCTGGCATTGCAGGCTTTCAAACAGGATGGTCTAGAATACACCATGGTATCAAAACAAACAGCAATATCTCAGGGTTAAACAGAGTAACAAGTTGTTTTCCTTTCATTTTAGAGCCCAATGCATGGCTTGGCAATTTTCCTTGGAGATAAGTTCTCCAGCACTTTTTGGGGTCTAGGATCTTTCCATCTCAAGGTTTCGCCATCTTCTAACATAAGGTTTCTAAGGTCCCTGTGGAGGGAAAGGAAGCTAAAGGATTGCATAGGGTGGATTTTAGGAACAGACCTAGAGGTGGCTTTATCACTTCTACTGACACCTTATCAACTAGAAACTAATCACCTTTTCAGCACACACTATTAACTTTAAGTTCACCAACCTCTTTCTCCAGCGCAGTAAGCTCATTAGGTATGTGATCTGCCTTCCAAGTTATATAACAGATGACAGTTCTGTCAAGAGTTTTCCATTGCATATCAGGCATAGCCATCTTCCAGCCTCTTATTTCACTTTATCTCCTTTTATTGCTTGTCTGCTGTATCAGTGGCATATACTTCAGGTGTTTGTTACAGCAGTACCCATACCCATCTTCAATGAACTCGTTTCTACACTATTACATATAGCTAAACTATGATGTAGTAACAAATAAACTCTAGAATTAGAAAGCGAGGAAGAGTAAAAGTTAAAACCAGAAATGTCTGTAGGATCTAGATCATAGGTAAGTGAGAATAGAGGGGCATGAGAGTGTGAGAGGGGCATGAAGGTATGAAACAAGAAGAAACAGAGGCAGAGTACCCCCCTTTAGGAGATGACTGCTATCACCTGAGAAAGAATAGCAAGGCTCTAAACCAAGGTTGTGTGGAAGAAATAGAAAAAATAAAAAAGGAAGCATCTGAGAGATGTCCTGAAGGAAGAACATCTGGCTTTGTAGAAAGGTAGTCAATCAAAGTCAAAGGCACATGTTCTCATTCCAGTTACTCAATTTACTACCTATTGAATTTCCTGTATCCTTTGTTGCCTCCCTCTAAGACTGAATATGATCAAATTTGATCAAATCTGACCTATTTTATTTTGAAAATAAAATGCTATTAAATATATGAGAATGTTTTACAAACTATAAAATTTAATGTAAATGTCAATTCATTAACTAAAAAGAAATAATAGAAATGGCTCTAAAAAGCTGTGTGCCTGGGTAACTATGAGAATATTGCATCTCTAACAGAAATGACAGGGGGAAGAGGCAGGTGAGGCATGGTGATACCCTGGCTTTGCCTCTGATAAAGTGCAATTTTCATCCAGACCTGCATGTAGATACATCCAGCAACAGTCTAGCTTAGTTGGGTTCCCCAAAAGAACGTTCTAAGCTGATGAATTCAATCAAGTGATTGATAAGGAAGAATCTAGTAAGGAAGTGTGTGCATGCTCAGTTGCTTCAGTTGTGTCTGACTCTTTGCAACCATATGGATCGTAGCCCACCAGGCTCCTCTGTTCGTGGGATTCTCCAGGCAAGAATACTGGAGTGGGTTGCCATGCCCTCCTCCAGGGGATCTTCCCGACCCAGGGATAGAACTGGCATCTCCTGCATTGCAGGTGGATTCTTTACTGCTGAGCCACAGGGGAAGCCCAGTAAGGAAGTGGAGGAAACAATCCAGGAAAAGGGAAAAAGCCATGCAAGGCTGAGGTTGGAGGCAGGGGCCTGTGAAGGGCAACCTCAGCCTGACCCAAGAAAGTTCTGCAGTGTAAGTCATGCCTCAGGGTTCATTCCACCTGAAGGTAGGAGGCTTTCATACTCCAGTAGCGCCAGATGTCAGTTGTTGACTAAGAGCCTAGGAACACCAACTTCCAGGCACTTCCTATGTTTACCTAGGCTGGTAATGTGCTCCAGGAGCCAAGGGTAGAAATCTGGCTAGAGAAGAGCTCCAGATTTGGGCAGTCAGAACCAAAAAAAAAAAAAAAAAAAAAAAGAGGAATCTAGAATCAGCAAAAGACTTCCAATAGGACCTAAGGGAAGCTTTCCAAGGGTAGATTTCAATTTTAGGAGAAGGGGTGAAATGAGAAATCTGTTTGTTTTGTTAGCATCCTATAAGCAATTAAAGTTAAGTGCTTTACATGTTAATGAGTTTTTTTTTAATTTATTTATTTTAATTGGAGGCTAATTACTTTACAATATTGTATTGGTTTTGCCATACATTGACATGAATCAGCCATGAGTGTACATGTGTTCCCCATCCTGAACCCCCCTCCCACCTCCCTCCCCATCCCATCCCTCTGGGTCATCCCAGTGCACCAGCCCCGAGCACCCTGTCTCATGCATCGAATCTGGACTGGCGATTCATTTCACATATGATAATATACGTGTTTCAATGCCATTCTCCCAAATCATCCACCCTCGCCTTCTCCCAGAGTCTATAAGACTGTTCTTTACATCTGTGTCTCTTTTGCTGTCTCACATACAGGGTTATCGCTACCATCTTTCTAAATCCCTTATATATGCATTAATATACTGTATTGGTGTTTTACGTTCTGGCTTACTTCACTCTGTATGATAGGCTCCAGTTTCATCCACCTCATTAGAACTGATTCAGATGTATTCTTTTTAATGGCTGAGTAATATTCCATTGTGTATATGTACCACAGCTTCCTTATCCATTCATCTACTGATGGACATCTAGGTTGCTTCCATGTCCTGGCCATTATAAACAGTGCTGTGATGAACATTGGGGTACATGTGTCTCTTTCAATTCTGGTTTCCTCGATGTGTATGCCCAGCAGTGGGATTGGTGGGTCATATGGCAGTTCTATGTCTAGTTTTTTAAGGAATCTCCACACTGTTCTCCATAGTGGCTGTACTAGTTTGCATTCCCACCAACAGTGTAAGAGGGTTCTCTCTGAGATTTTAATTATTATCTTTCTTTGCATTTTTTTTTCTTTTTTGTAGATTCTAATATTACTCCCAACCCCTGTTTTCTTCTCCTGTCCTTGGAGATCTGTGATGAAGAAATGGAATTGGGGTGATGCTGGAGAAAGGGTACAGACTTGCAATTAAAAGATGAGTAAGTTCTGGAGCTCTGAAGACAGCATGGTGATTACAGTCAACAGTACTGTACTGTATACATCAAAGCTGCCAAGAGCTTAAGACTTTAAATGATCTCACCACAAAAAAAGAAATGATAACTGTGTGAGGTGACAGAGGTGTTAGCTGTAGGACTATGGTGGTAAGCTTCTTGTGATAAATAAATGTATCAAATCAATCCACTGTACACCCTAAACAATGTTATATGCCAATTATATCTCAATAACAAATAATAGAATACACAGTCACCCCCCCCAAAAAAAAAACAAACACCTGTGACTTAGGCAAAGCTATCTTCATTGCTTTACCTAACCTTTGGAAAGACCCTTCACCAACACTCAACTATTATGGGATGCCCCACTAGCCCAAGTTCTCTTGAACACCCTGTCTTCTCTATTTGTGAGATTCTAATCATGAAGTTGTATGTACTTAACAGAGATTAAGCTCTTTTTACCCTCTCCTAGCCCTCCTCCTTTTCCCTGCCCCTCTGAGGATATTACCATTTAATAGAAAATTTATTTCTGAAGGTGAAATTTTAGGTAATATCAAAAGACAAGTCAGTCAGTCAGTTCAGTCGCTCAGTCAGTTCAGTCGCTCAGTCGTGTCTGACTCTTTGCGACCCCATGAATCGCAGCACGCCAGGCCTCCCTGTCCATCACCAACTCCCAGAGCCCACCCAAACCCATGTCCATTGATTTAGTGATGCCATCCAGCCATCTCATCCTCTGTCGTCCCCTTCTCTTCCTGCCCCCAATCCCCCCCAGCATCAGGGTCTTTTTCAATGTGTCAACTCTTCACATGAGGTGGCCAAAGTACTGAAGTTTCAGCTTCAACATCAATCTCTCCAATGAACACCCAGGACTGATCTCCTTTAGGATGGACTGGTTTGGATCCCCTTGCAGTCCAAGGGACTCTCAAGAGTCTTCTCCAACACCACAGTTCAAAAGCATCAATTCTTCAGAGCTCAGCTTTCTTTATAGTCCAACTCTCACATCCATACATGACTACTGTAAAAAACCATAGCCTTGACTAGATGGACCTTTGTTGACAGAGTAATGTCTCTGATTTTTAATATGCTGTCTAGGTTGATCATAACTTTCCTTCCAAGGAGTAAGCGTCTTTTAATTTCATGGCTGCAGTCATCATCTGCAGCGATTTGGAGCCAAAAAAATAAAGTCTGACACTGTTTCCACTGTTGCCCCATCTATTTCCCATGAAGTGATGGGACCAGATGCCATGATCTTAGTTTTCTGAATGTTGAGCTTTAAGCCAAGTTTTTCACTCTCCTCTTTCACTTTCATCAAGAGGCTTTTTAGTTCCTCTTCACTTTCTGCCATAAGGGTGGTGTCATCTGCATATCTGAGGTTATTGATATTTCTCCCGGCAATGTTGATTCCAGCTTGTGCATCTTCCAGCCCAGCGTTTCTCATGATGTACTCTGCATATAAGTTAAATAAGCAGGGTGACAATATACAGCCTTGATGTACTCTTTTCCTATTTGGAACCAGTCTGTTGTTCCATGTCCAGTTCTAACAGTTGCTTCCTGACCTGCATACAAGTTTCTCAAGAGCAAGTCGATTTTCAAAATTCTTATGTCTTTATTAGATCATGACTTTTTACAGAATATCAGGATTGGAGGAGGTTTAGCTTATCTCACCCTACACCCCACTTGATTTATTCTGTACATTTGATCCTCTAATAGTTTATTTTTAGGGGGTTTTTGTTGCTTCCCCATAACTTGGTACTAAAGAACACTAAGTGAAGATTCTACTGAATTTTGAGAATAAATGTAAGGATGTTCATAAAGAGGGTACAGCATGAGGAAGAGGGTTCATAAAGAGGGTTGAGCATGAGGAAGCGAACCCCAACTTTTCAGGAACTCCAGTTTCCTCACTGATAACACAGACTTCTTTGCTGTGCCTTGCGCACAAATCTTCTTCCAAAGGCTGCTCTCTAAGCTCACAAACGAGGTTAAATTTTTTTCCCTCCCTGGTAAGTGAGGATTTATGTGGCAGAATTTTCACTTAGTAATTAATTTGGACCCCAACAGCGTGGAGATGGTGAGAAAGGGACCCTATTAAGACTTGATATTAAGTTAATAGCAGGTGACAGTGACTTCATCAAAACCCCTGTGCAAAACATCAAGTAGATGGAATTTTCAGTTCTGGTACATTACTCAGCTGAGTATCATCAGACCTGCTTACAAGGGTCATAAAGATTATTTGTGCATTAAAGAAGGGCCTGTCCATCAAGCTCAGTATGAAAGAGAAACAGGAAAATTACCATCACATAAACCACAGAAAATATAGTGGTACATTTCCACTAATGAAACATTCAATACTTTGGGAAATTCTCACTATTGTTTCCTTTGTTGAGACCCACAGCCACCCACCCACCCACACACACACATACCCCATACATCCTTGCCACAAGAATGAGTGAGAGTGTGCTGGAATCGATCATTTATGTGTCTTACCTATCCACAGACACCATCACAGGAAGATAGGGGACAGCATCAGGGAACATGCCTTTGTGATTTAGACAATTGATAGCTAAATGGATGGCAAGGGTCACTTGATGAAATGTCAGCAAGGCTAAACAGCCTCTTTGGAATATTAACCTCCCTGTTTTGGTTTTGGCTGTGCTGCACAGCTTGCGGGATCTTATTAATAGTTCCCCAAACAAGGATTGAATGTGGGCCATGGCAGCGGAAGTGCCAGATCTTCACCACTGGACCACCTAACTTCTCTGTTTTATCATTGCTCAAGGTCACCGCATGTAGGTCAGGGATCAGCAGACAAAGCAGTTAGAAAAGATGCTTCAGTATAGTTACCACCACATAGCAACCTTTTCCTTCATATGAAGTTAAAGGACAAAAAGGTTATTTAGTTATGTGTCCTGATACTGAGGATTTGGGGCAGTCACAGGATCCTCATTTCATTTTAAAATCTGAGCAGTTGGTTAGTGAGGAGACTGGACTATCCTCTGCCCACTGAGGGTGAAAAGCCTTCCATTCAGCAACACTTCCATACTTGGTGAACAGGAAGCTTGGAAGTTTCGCGCAAGTGGTTTTCAACGGGAATATTCTTTGTTTCTTACCTCTGTCCCTTGATACTTTCTACAAGCCAAAAGGACATTTCTGATTAATATGGTAATTAGATAGTTATTAAAAACAGTAATCATCTAGAAATTATTTGGTACCATAAACATCTCATATAGAGAAAATATTCGAACATTTAAAAGTTGAACATTACAATTGGCTTCATATGCAAGAAGCCAAAGGGGATATAAAGAATTTTTAAGTTCCCAAGAAAGCACTCACATTAAGAACAAGTTGTCTTCTTGATCAGGTTGGAAGTTAGTGCCACACATCCAATAGATTCCCCTTGTGGCCAGTAGCAATGAACCAATTTCTATTAATGAAGAGCTCATGTTTATGGTTAATATAGAAGAAAATGAACTGAAGAGGGGAGCTCAGTCATTCACTGGAGATAGCTTAATTCTGGTAATTTCCAATTTCCAAGCTTGTTTTAATTTGTTATCAAAGTAATCACTCATTCCTGCTGGAGTCAGAAATAGCTTTTTGTCGCCTATAGCCTGACAGATTATTCAGATGGAACCCCATTTTTTAAAGCTCACCTGCTCAGCATCTGTGATATGTTCATAAGTTCCAAGAGGTATGTTTTTCAGCATCAGACCAAGGCTGAAAAGAACTGAGGCTGCTTTACTGCAGTTTCTGAGCCAGGAAATATGTTTCATGACTCTAACCTCTGATTGAAGCTTACATACAAATAGCAGACCATGATGGGCAGGAGAGATGGGAGAATGGTGTGCCCACTGAACTTCATCTTCTGTGCCAGCCTCATCCTGCATGCTTCCTGTCCTCTTTGCCACAGGGCAAGTTTATCTGGATTTTGCTTCAAGCATGAGACTAGTCTTGTGGGATTGCCCTTGGGTTTTCTGGTACTGGTTCATGTATCCTTTGATCCACACTATTCATTTACTCACAATGTCCGGGAGAGTGGTCAGCTAAGTGTGTTTGGCCAGCTGCAGAGAAGCTCAGCAAATGATGCTGTGCAAATACTAAACACTATTTAGAAATTTAATGTTGAGGTCCACCCCAGATTATTCAGTTTACAAAGATGATTCCACCACCAGAAATGTGGATGTTATTTTACATTGTTTTATCAGGGCTAAACTAATGTAATAAATGTTCCTGCTCAGTGCCATAATTGCTTCTAAAACTATGGAGATAGAGGGCACACAGGAATCATATGGAATTTTAGTTTCATACTGTACAGAGGGGCTCAGGGGCACTTCCACGGGGGGCCAAAAGCAGCCTTGCTTGATTTACTTAGCCACACTTCTACAGCTTGGTAAGACTACCATGAGGATTAGAACCCTGATGCATAAGCAGGGTTCCTTTATATCTGGAGAAAAACGACAGCTGCAGTAGAGATGGAGGGTGAGAGGAGACAAGGAATAGAAGGTTATCAGGGATGTGGTAGGCATTAAAGGGGAAGAGGGAAGGGAGGGAGAGGACATATTTGTCTCAAAGACTTCCCTTCTCAAGTTCGTCACCTTTGTTTAATTCTTGGAAGCGCCAAGTTTTAAAGCAAAGTAGAGGAGTAAGATAGCAAAAGGAGATAAAGCTAATTGTCCCTAAAACGACAACTTCAGTACACATGTTCTGAATATATACAGAAACACAAACAATCCCAAACCACAGTTCCCTCATTGTCACTGAGTATCTTCCAGGGATGATAATGAAGAATTGTCTCCTCTTTATTGCTTTGGCTGATGCTTGAATCTGTGGTGCCAAGAATCTGGATCTCCCAGAGCCAGGCAGTAGAAAAACAATACATTAGCCTTAAATAATGGGATCTCTGGTGCCCGGATTGCCACGGAGGAAGGGTTAACTGAGCCAGGGCTTTGTACAGCAGGAGCCTCCATATATAATCTCTTGTTTCTCTAGGCTGGGAGGGAGAGAAAGCAGCCTTGCGGGAGGAACACACAGAGGGCCCTAATCTTATGATAAAAATAATATGATTCCTCTACCTGCTATCTCTCTCAACCAGGTTTCTGCTTCCTTTGCAGAACACTAGTAATGCCCATAAATGTCGGTTAGAATAAAAATTTCTGTTCCATTAAACATATGAAAAATATGTTGCATTGAATACAGTTGGTTTGGGAAATCTGTTTTTATCCCTCCTAACCAATCGTCCATACTAACTGCTGCTGCCACAAGTGGCCATGCTGGGGCTGGGGCTGGCTCTGATTCATGGTCAAGTTGACCACACACACACAGTGTCCTGTGTGAGCCTTGCGACTCTCACACTGGACTGAACCCACCAGTTTTAGGGTAGAGTATGGCCAACTGCTCTGAGAATATAGGTGAATTTATGCTCTGGAGGAAAATACGGTCTGCTCCTGTTTGCATTCTGAGAATCTTGAACTACAATGGAGTGTCCTAAGCCAGTCTGGGACTCTCACAGTAGACCCTAGGGCTTCTAGTCTGTGCTGGCTTATAATCCACAGGCAACCAAGTTGGCTGAGCTAATTCACTTGAGTGTAGCAGGTGATATGGGAATCTTTGTCTACCAACCAGTTAAGAAATATTTCTTGTCTACCCACCACGTGCAAAAGTCTGTCCTAAGGATACTGCTTAGTTACTAAGCATCTTCCATGTGCCAGGAGCTTGCCGATGTGACCTCCTTCATGAGACAGTTATTATCTTTTCCTCCGTTTTTACAGCAAAGAATCTGAATCAGAACAGACACTTGGCTAGGGGCATGTCCTTTAATAAATGATGCTTTTCTCATTGAATTTCTCATCCCACTCTCAGACAGGGCCCTTCAGCTATGGCAGTTCTACTATATATTTTTCTGTCTCTTTGCTTGAGGCCTGAGTACAATGCTTTTTCTTTCCGCGGAAGTCCTTTCTGCATGCTCCCTCTTCCCTTTTCCTTAACGCTGATTCATTCTTTAAGATAAGATACCCAATTTAAGGCAACTTATTTCATTCAGGCTATTGTAATAGGGAGAACACATCAGACCTGAAGATCGAGCCGTCTCAGCAGAGGGTTTGTCTTAGACTTAGAGAAAAAAGGTAGACAAATTCCAGATGGGATGATTTTACAGTTGGAATTGTTTTTGAAACCAGAAGTTCAAGTCAACTGAACAGGAAATGTATCCAGCTAATTTTGGGAGGATAATTTCTAATTTCAGCTACTAATTCATGAACAAAAGATGGGGCGTTGGAAAGTCTTTTTCAGCAGGTTCAGGTAAAAGAGGCAAGATTTGAGAATGGCTTTGTCACAGGTAAAAGAAGTGTCTCACATGTAGGTCTTACGGGGAGTTGTGATAAAGAGTCAACTGACCCATCATATCTAAGCCAGGAGAGCATGCTTCTCCGTGGTAAGCTACTTCCCAGAACACAGAAAAGTGGGGTGGGAGAGGAAGGGGCTTCTTGACCACTGCTGTTTTCATGACACATGGTCACATTTCAGGAGCTGTCACCCTCAGAGCCCCAGTCTGAATCAGGAACTTCCTCTTTATTGCTTGAAGACACCGGGTCACTGTTTATTATCTCACTTACCATTTCATATTTTCTTATGTGTTTACTAGACTGATTTTCCAGTTAACCATCAGCCTGAAGACAATGATTGTCTTCTTGCCTTTGTATCCTCACCCTGAGCCAGCCCAGTGCCTGGGCTATGGGAGGCACTCACTTCATTAACTGTGGACATAGAATGGGGAGACACCAACTGGGGCTGGGGGTTGTGTTCCAATGTAAGGGGAAAGTATGACCAGAGACTCAGCAAATCAACCTGACTAGTGCAGAGGGGTCTAGTGAGAGATGAGCCCAGGATGCCCCAGAGCCCACAGTTTCTACCAGGACCTCTCCATTTCATTCCTCAGTTGGGCAGAGGGTGCCCTTCAACACATTTGGTGGCTTTTCCTGAAACTCAGACTTAAGTGATCTTGGGCTGTCACTTTCACCCTTCTCCTGTGGCTGATCTTTCTGCAGTTCTGATGGTGTTGATGTCAGAAAAATTTTCCTGGCAATTCAGCGGAGGGAAGCGAAGGGTACTGTATTCTATCGGTAGCACAAGAGTCCCTTCTCTTCTCACTGCTTCCACCTACAAATATTTATAGATATCATTATGCCTCCCTTAGCTATCATTTATCCAAGCAGTAACAGCACTAGTCTTTCCATCTTGCTCATAAATCAACTTCTCCAGCCCCTGTAATCATCTCCCTGCTCCTCTATGAACTCTCCAAGGTCTGTTGACATCTTAATAAGATAGCCCAAACTGAAGGCTCCTCTATACCAGAGTACCAAAGCGGTTGCCTGCCTATTAGAGGGATGGCATATTCTAAAAAGACACCTTGGCCTTGTGGATGGAATTGTGGAGCTAAGCTCATTTCTCACATGTTGCCACGTCTCCCCTTCACACTATTTTCTGTGTGATCGCTGCCTGTGTGCCCCTCTCCCAAAGTTCTGTCTGGATGATCCAGCTTAGGCAGGCTTTGCTTTCAGCCTTTGCTACTCTGCTTCAGGACTCTATTTTCCAAATCTTATTTTCACATTCTCTGGGCTTTTATAATGGCCCCTAAGGTCTTCATTATGGTGTTCTAGCTCAACCTCAGGCTGGCCTCTCCTGGCCCCCTATCAAAATATATCAACTGGGCTTTTTGTTGTTGTTCAGTTGCTCAGTGGTCTCTAACTCTTTGTAAACTGCATGCCAGGCTTCCCTGTCCTTCACCATCTCGCAGAGCTTGCTCAAACTCATAGCCTTTGAGTTGGTGATGCCATCCAACCATCTTGCCCTCTGTCATCCCCTTCTGCTGCCCTCAATCTTTTCTAACATCGGGGTCTTTTCTAATGAGTCAACTCTTTGCATCAGGTGGCCAAAGTATTTGAGCTTCGGCTTCAGCATCAGTCCTTTCAATGAATATTCAGGATTGATTTCCTTTAGGATTGAGTGGTTTGATCTCCCTGCAGTCCAAGGGACTCTCAAGAGTCTTCTCCAACATCACAGTTCAAAAATATCAGTTCTTCAATGCTCAGCCTTCTTTATGGTCCAACTCTCACATCCATACATGACTACCAGAAAAACCATAGCTTTGACTATATGGAACTTTGTCGGCAAAGTAATGACTTTGTTTTTTAATATGCTGTCTAGGTTTGTCATAGATTTTCTTCCAAGGGGTAATCGTCTTTTAATTTCATGGTCCCAGTCACCATCTGCACTGATTTTGGAGCCCAAGAAAATAAAGTCTTTCATTGTTTCCATTGTTTCCCCATCTATTTGCCATAAAGTGATGGGACCAGATGCCATGAATTTTTTGAATGTTGTGTTTTAAGCCAACTTTTTCACTCTCCTCTTTCACTTTTATCAAAGGCTGTTTAATTTCTCTTTGCTTTCTGCCATAAGGGTAGTGTCATCTGCATGTCTGAGGTTATTGATATTCCTCCCAGCAATCTCGATTCCAATATGTACTTCATCCAGCCCAGCATTCTTCATGATGTACTCTGCATATGAGGCTTCCCTGGTGGGCCATCTGGTAAAGAATCTGCCTGCAGTGTGGGATACATGGGTCAATCCCTGGCTTGGGCAGATCTCCTGGAGAAGAGAATGGCTACCCACTCCAGTATTCTGGCCTAGAGAATTCCATGAACTCTATAGTCAGTGGGGTCACAAAGAGTCAGACACAGCTGAGAGACTTTCACTTTCACTTTCAATCTGCATATACGTTAAATAAGCAAGATAGCATTATACAGCCTTGACATACTCCTTTCCCAATTTGGAATCAGTCTGTTCCCTGTATAGTTCTAACTGTTGCTTCTTGACCTGCATACACATTTCTTGGAAGGCAAGGAAAGTTGTTGTGTATTGCCATCTCTTTAAGAATTTCCCACAATTTGTTGTGATCCACACAATCAAAGATTTTAGCATAGTCAATGAAGCAGAGGTAGATGTTTTTCAAGAATTCTCTTGCTATTTCTATGATCCAATGGATGTTGACAATTTGATCTGTGGTTCCTCTGCCTTTTCTAAATCCAGTTTGAACATTTGGGAGTTCTCAGTTCACATGCTGTTGAAGCCTAGCTTGGGGATTTTGAGTATTACTTCGCTAGCATGTGAAATGAGTGCAATTGTGCAATAGTTTGAACATTTGTTGGCACTGCCTTTCTTTGGGATTGGAATGAAAACTGTTTCCAGTCCTGTGGCCACTGCTGAGAACATATTGAGTGCAGCACTTTAACAGCATCATCTTTTAGGATGTGAAATAGATCAGCTGGAATTCCACCACCTCTACTAGCTTTGTTTGTAGTGATGCTTCCTAAGGTGCACTTGACTTTGCATTCCAGGATGCCTGGCTCTATGTGAGTGATCACACCATTGTGGTTATCTGGGTCATTAAGATGTTTTTTGTAAGGTTCTTCTGTGTATTCTTGCCACCTCCTCTTAATATCTTCTGCTTCTGTTAGTTCCTTACCATTTCTATACTTTATTGTAACTACCTTTCATGAAATGTTCCCGTGGTATCTCTAATTTTCTTGAAGAGATCTCTAGTCTTTCCCATTCTATTGTTTTCCGCTATTTATTTGCATTATTCACTTAGGAAGGCTTTTTCATGTCTCCTTGCTATTCTTCGGAACTCTGGATTCAGATGGGCATATCTTTCCAGTTTGGACAAACTCATATTCAGATCCCAGACCTATCACAGTGGCTCTGTGTGTGACTTTGAGCAAGTTGTTTAACTTCTCTGACCCTTAGCTAATTTATTGATTATTAAAATAGGGATACATATTATATACAACTCATGGACTATTGTGAGAATTAAAAGAAAAACATATATTAATAATGGGCTTCCCAGGTGTCTCAGTGGTAAAGAATTTGCTTGCAAATGTAGGAGATAAAGGTTCAGTCACTGGGTTGTGAAGATACCCTGGAGCAGGAAATGGCAACCCACAACATATTCTTGCCTGGGTAATCCCATGAACAGAAGAGCCTGGTGGACTATAGTTCATGAGGTCACAAAAGGATTGGACATGACTTAACGACTAAACAGCAATATGTAAACAATATTCAATTAATAGAAATTGTTGTTATTGTCCTCTCTCTTCTGTTATCCTCTTTCTTTTCCAGGTCTTCCTGTTCTTCTTACTTATTTTCACGTCAAGTAGCGAAGAAATGCTGATTGTACTTGTTACTCCCGCATTTTCATGTTTTTTTCTAAAAATAATTAGGAAGAGGGTGACAGAAAACCCACAGGATACATGTACTCAGTGAGGAATTAAGTGACATTCCTTCTGAAGCAGCCATGATACTGTCAAGGAAAATTAAGGAGAAATAGAATGTGTTTGATGGTATTAGAGAGCATTCGCTATATGAATTAAGAAAGGTTATGTGAGAGGAGGGCTTCCAGGTAGTGCTAGTGGTAAAGAACCTGCCTGCTAATACAAGAGACAGAATAAGTGTGGTTTTGATCCTTGGGTCTGGAAGATCCCCGGAGGAGAGCATGGTGGCCCAGTCCATCAATCTTGTCTGGAGAATCCCATGGGCAGAGGAGCCTGGCCGGCCACAGTCCATGGGGCCACACAGAGTTGGACACAACTGAAGCGACTTGGCAGGCACGCACGCACGCACTTGTGAGAGGTACATCTATAGGTGTATCTGAATCTAATCAGTAAAACAGCTACCACAAGGTTGTTCAATTGTAGAAAATTATCTCGAGCAGCTAGTTAAAAAGATCTTGAAAAAATTCCAAAGCCAGGTATTAGCAAATGTGCTAAGTCACTTCAGTCATGTCCGACTCTTTATGACCCTTTGGACTGTGTTCCATCAGGCTCCTCTGTCCATGGGATTCTCCAAGCAAGAATACTGGAGTGGGTTGCCATTCCCTTCTCGAGGGAATTTTGCTGATCCAGAGACACAATTCCCCTCTGTCTCCTGCATTGGCAGGCAGTTCTATATCGCTAGCGCCATCTTCTGGTCAAAAAGCAAGAGTTAGAACCGGACATGGAACAACGAACTGATTCAAAATTGGAAAAGAAGTATGTCAAGGCTGTATATTGTCATTCTGGTAATTTAACTTCTATGCAGAGTGCATCATGGGAAAGGCCGGGCTGGAGGAGTCACAAGTTGGAATCAAGATTGCCAGGAGAACTATCAACAACCTCAGATATGTAGGTGACAATACCCTAATGGCAGAAAGTGAAGAGGAAGTAAAGAGCCTCTTGATGAAGGTGAAAGAGGAGAGCGAATAAGCTGGTCTAAAACTCAACATTCAAAAATCTAAGATCATGGCATCTGCTTCCATCACTTCATGGCAAATAGATAGGGGAAAAATGGAAACAGTGACAGAATTTATTTTCTTGGGCTCCAAAATCACTGTGGATGGTGACCACAGTCACAAAATTAAAAGACACTTGCTCCTTGGAAGAAAAGCTATGACAAACCTAGACAGTGTATTAAAAAGCAGAGACATCACTTTGCTGACAAAGTTCCATTTAATTGAAGCTATGGTTTTTCCAGTAGTCATGTACGGATGTGAGAGTTGGACCATAAAGAAGGCTGAGTGCTGGAGAAGTGACTCTCTTAAACTGTGGTTCTGGAAAAGACTCTTGAGAGTCCCTTGGAATGCAAGGAAATCAAACTCGTCAATCTTAAAGAAAATCAACCCTGAATATTCATTGAAAGGACTGATGCTGAAGCTGAAGCTCCAATACTTTGGCCACATGATGCAAAGAGCCAACTCATTGGAAAAGACCCTGATGCTGGGAAAGATTGAAGGCAGGAGGAGAAGAGGGCAGCAGGGGATGAGATGGTTGGATGGCATCATTGACTCAATGGACATGAATTTGAGCAAACTCAAGGAGATAGTGAAGGAACAACAACTCCAGGACTAGTGAAGGAGATAGGGAAGCCTTGTGTGTTGCAGCCTATGGGGTCTCAAAGAGTTGGACACAACTGAACAACTGAACAAGTGCCACCTGGAAAGCCCTGTGAGCAACTATAGGAAGATCCCATTACTCCAGGATTAGAGAGATCAAAGGAAATAATGGTGTTAATACAGTCCGGGGGCCAAAACTGCCTGGAAGGAATTGAAACTTTGAGAGATTCAGTCAAAAAGGAATAGGCAACACTGCTCAAGATGCTTGACATGATAAGTGAGAAAGGATGCTTCTCCCAGTTGCCAACCACTAGCTGAACTTAACCACAAACTGTTTGGCAAAAACTGTGAATCAAACTCCATAATACAAAGCAAAGAAACCTAAGGGCAGGGAATGGATCTGAGAGCAAACAGGTTAGTTGATAGCACAGCAAGAATCATTAACACATTATCTATAATGGAAGTTGATAAAAGTTGCCTAAAGCATTCAGAGGACTAGACTAATGACTAAAGGTATCTCCAGCTCTATCTCCATCTCTACTTCTGCCTCTGTGTCTATCACTATCTTGTAGGTTAAAGGAAATTTGCTCTCCCCTAGGGAAAAACAAGTCTTGCTTATTAGTCTGTGGGGCCCAGTTAGGAGACAGAAACATATCAATTATTTCGAACTGGGCATTTTTTCCAGTTTTACTGAGCTATAATTGACATATTGCATTGTATAAATTTAAAGTGTACAGCATGATGCTATGATGTACATATATATTGCTAAATGAATATCACAGTATGTTTAGTTAAAATCCATCAACTCACATTGTTAATTTTTTTTTCCTTGTGATGAGATCTTTTAGGATCTTCCCAGCAACTTTCAAATGCACAATTCAGTATTATTAAAGTGTGTGTGTGAATAATTGATATTAAGTTAACTACTAAAAGAGATAAACAAGAGCTTAGGGGTAACAAAAGTAGCAGTACAGAAAATAACTACAACTAAAGGTTGGAATAAAGTAAGCCAGAAGGAATTCAGAAGTGTAGAGGAGGGCCCTTGAATCTAAGATCCAGTTTCTCAGGCTCAGCTGAAGGCTCAGATGTCCCATCTCTAGAATCATTGTGCGTCCATGTTAAATCACTTCAGTCGTGTCCGACTCTGTGCGACCCTACGGACTGTAGCCTGCTAGGCTCCTCTGTCTCCATGGGATTCTCCAGGCAAGAATACTGGAGTGGGTTGTCATGCCCTTGTAGTATTATTCAGTTCAGTTAAGTTGCTAAGCCATGTCTGGCTCTTTGCGACCCCATGGATTGCAGCATGCCAGGCTTCCCTGTCCATCACCATTTCCCAGAGCTTGCTTAGAACTCATGTCCATTGAGTCAATGATGTCATCCAACCATCTTATCCTCTGTAGCCCCCTTTTTCTCTTGCCTTCAATCTTTCCCAGCATCAGGGTCTTTTCTAATGAGTCAGTTCTTTGCATCAGATGGCCAAAGGACAGCATCAGTCCTTCCAAAGAATATCCAGAATTGACTGAATTTAGGATTGACTGGTTTGATCTCCTTGCAATCCAAGGCACTCTCAAGCGTCTTCTCCAACACCACAGTTCAAAAGCATCAATTCGTCAACGTTCAGCTTTCTTTATGGTCCAACTCTCACATCCATACATGACTACTGGAAAAACCATAACTTTAATTAGACAGACCTTTGTCAGGGAAGTAATGTCTCTGCTTTTTAATATGCTGTCTAGGTTTGTCATAGCTTTTCTTCCACGGAGCATGTGTCTTTTAATTTTGTGACTGCAGTCACCATCTGCACTGATTTTGGAGCCCAAGAAAATAAAATCTGTCACTGTTTCCACTGTTTCCCCATCTATTTGCCGTGAAGTGGTGGAACCAGATGCCATGATCTTTGATTTTTGAATGTTGAGTTTTAAGCCAGCTTTTTCACTGTCTTCTTTCACTTTCATCAAGAGGCTCTTAAGTTCCTCTTTGCTTTCTGCCATAAAGGTGGTGTCATCTGTATATCTGAGGTTGTTGGTATTTCTCCTGGCAACCTTGATAACTATGTGACAACACATAGCCTTGACCTACTCCTTTCCCAATTTGGAACCAGTCTATTGTTTTATGTCTAGTTCTAACTGTTGCTTCTTGACGTGCATACAGATTTCTCAGGAGGAAGGTAAGGTGGTCTGGTATTCCAATCTTTAAGAATTTTCCAGTTTGTTGTGATCTACATAGTCAAAGGTTTCCAGTACATTAAATAGAGCAAAAAAGATGTGCTTGAAGTCAGGAAGAAATTAGTTACTAATTGGCACACCTATTATACCTTGGTGATATAGATTTTCATTGACCAAGTTCATGATTTTCCATTCTGCCATTTAAGCCCAGATGCTAGGAGTCAAGTTCAGGACACTTTCAAATCCATATGTTTGATTAAGGTTAGAAATATAGCAGCCCCAAGAGTGATTTTGGATATTCCATATGAACCTCAAAAGCCTCCACCAGATACGATTCACTACACTGAAAGGCTGCTAAATATGGAGTCTATCTTGATTGAATCAATGAAGAAACTTTCCTTCTGTGGGCAGATTGCTCTAGTAGGAATGTAGGGAATTGCTTCCTTCTCTTTGCTTATCTAAGTCAGATCCTTTCTTTAAGGTTCAGTTGAAGTCACAGCCCTCTCCCCAGTCTGACATCATCTTTTCCTTAACACAACCGTTCTTTATGGTATTTTTTCTTTTCTTTTTTTTCTGTACCTTTCATTTAGGAAAACACACAAAGACTAATTGTATGTGAGTGTGTTGTTTTGTTATGGTGGTGAGCTGGGTCTCATTTCTAAACAGTGAGAGCGAAGTGGGTCACGGGGAAGACAGGAGCTAAATCTATAGGACTGGAGAACAGCAAACCAACAGGAAGCAGACAAGAGAGTGTGGGGTGAAAATGGAGCATTGGAGAAATATTCTTGTCCCCTGTTCTGTCCCAAAATTCTTTGCATATTGAGTTCAAGAATGCACACAGCACACTCTTTGATTAGCAGTAAACTCCATTCAGGAAATTCTCCTTATTCCCAGCATCCCATGAAATGCTAGTTCTCTTTGTACTGTTTGTCCTTGCTGAACGAGTATGGAAGAGCTCTCAGGGCATCTCTTCACCATCTTTTCAGAGCTGCATTGTTCCCAGCACAATGCAATCTTTCCTTGCTTTTGTCCATTCCAGGTTTTCTTTTCGAGAGCAGGAGCTGCTTCACTTAGTTGGACAGATTGTCTCTGACTAATAAGTCTCAGCATCAGGACCTGCTTCTTTGTACTCACCCAGAATTTTAGTCTTTATTTTTCCGAAACTGAATGTACCAAAATGTACTTTCTCCAGTGCTGTTCATTATCTTTGATATTTTGGTTTTTGCTCAGGATTATTCTTTGGAACGGCAGGTGGCAGTGATTGCCCCAGGCACTGTGTTACAGCACCTAGCACTCCTATAAGTTAGGGACGATGTGTTTAAAAATTAAAGAAAGCAAAGAATCCAGCTTGTACACTCTTGTTTTTCCTTGGCTCTCATATTTTCAGAGTTACTATTATGTGACATTTATTCAAGAAACAACAGTAATGAATTCAACCTTAAGCTTTGGGTAAACAGGGACTGTTACTTATTGAATACCTACTATATTATAGGAACTTTTTACATATGGACTTCATTTCATAAAAACTGTGCCAAATAGGAACTATCTCCATTCTACAAAAGAAGCTCAAAAGGGAAAATGATTGGCTTGATCACAAAAACTATAAGAGAATAAGCACGGGGTCACTGTAGGAAGATAAGGGCCACAGGGAACAGAGTATTGGGAGACCACCCAGGAGGCAGATGGGGTCTGCATTCCATTCCTGAGTCCTGTTACCTCATGGTTCTTCTTGGTGATTTTTTTCCTTTGGGGAGAAGATTGGGAAGGGGGTCGTGCAGTGGAGACCAAGTAGCTAGTTACAGATAGGTGCTGGGCTATCATTTGAAGGAAGGATAGATCCTTTCCTTGCACTTCCAGAGGTCAGACAGGACCAAAGAATGCCTATCAAAGGAAGATCGATGTTGATATAGAATCAGAAAGCCCATTTGATAATTAGATCTGCTGTAAAATAGAACTGGCATGTGGGGAGCACCCAGCTCCCTGCCACTAGGAGTGCTGAGCAGAGTCCAGACCTCTGTGCCCCTTCCAGCTCTGACTGTGATAAGTAATTCTGTATTCTCTCTTTAGCTTCATAACTCAGCTCTCAATGGGCAGTAATCACTGCTTTTAGTCATCAATTTTTTCTTTTAGCTTATGGTTGAAACCCAGAGAGTGGAAACTCTAGGAGCCTCAATTCCTAGATGGATTTTGTATAGCCAAGTTTAAGAAAATCAATACACTAACGTGTGTTTCAGTAGAGCAAATATACAAGGAAAGTACTACCAAGCTAGCATTCGTTAAATGAGTTGATAGTGTGTTTCTGGTTATGTTTGTGTCAAGTGGGTGAAGAAATTATACAGGGTAAGTGATTTTAAACACTACAAATGGGCTAACACATGAGGCTGCATCTAAGGAGTACTAGCTATTGAAAAATGAAAGTAGTTTGTCAGGTAATTCCAGGCATCTTGAAATTTTTATTAATTTTTCTAAAAAATCAGTATTTTACTTTGCTGTCTCAACTTGAATTTAGATTTCAATTAGTTTACAAACACTGAATTACTATAGCCAATCTAGAATTTAATTCCAAAAGATTTGGTCACAAGGAAACAAAATCCTGAGGGAAGATTCTAGAAGGACACTTTTTCTTATCATCGCTGATGCAAGATTCTTTTTGTTAATATCATTGGCTTTTGGTTATTTCTGACAGAAATAAATTTAACCAACTAAGACTTAGCAGACTGAAAAAATATGGTCATTTATTGCTTAAATTAACCCACTACTCTTCCCAGATTCCTTTCAACTCCATTTTCTGAGGAGTAGTCAAGGATTTATTCAAAATCATGCAATGCCTAAAATAATCATTATTCCCTCTATTATAGGTGGTATTATATCCGGGGCCCTCTCACTTATAGGCATGTCTGTCAAAAGGGCCATTTTTCAGGCTCACAGTTCCCAAGACTCTGTCACTTTCTTACTTACAGAGGCCCAAAATGGAAACTATTTTTCTTTTCATTATGAGCTGTCACTTTTTCATCTTGGCACTGCAATGATAGACTTTCATTCATCTTCTATATTACCTTTCCTGAAACCTCTGACACAGACTGACACAATGCAAAATGCAGGAGATCTTGGAGCATACGTTGGCAATTTTGAGGGAAGGCAGCAGCTTGTCTCACTCCGTTATTTTAAATATATATTGAAAACGCTGAGATCCCTGATGTGGTAGACTGGAAATGCTAATGGGCCATGTTCTGTTTTTACCTGTCCTTATAATGTCTGCTCCCTTGCTCCAAATCAAAGTGAAGAGCTGGCAGAGGGCAGAAGAGTTGCCAATCCTTTACCGTAGTGGAGGGCAAGAATAGAAAGTTTGCTCTAAATGCATGAGGACATGAGACAGAAGAGGGAACAAGAGTTATATTTTCTCAATTTCTTCTGAGATTACTGAAGAGACCACTGATTGCGTGTGCACTGGGCTATTCCAAAGACAAAATAAGTCCCTAGACAGATTCACTTTGTTAGGTGAGCTGACATAGGTTGTGAAAGTATCCACAGAAGTAAGAAGAAAAGAAAGTTTTAATTCACTTTCCAAGGGAGGAAATGGGCCAGGCACATGGAGTGGTGTCAACACTGAAGGGTGGGGATTTGAGTCTTTTACTAAGATTCAAGGGGCAAAGTAAGTGGAAAGGGGTGGGTTCCTGTCCTGGTCCACAGCAGTATCCAGGCTGGTTGCTTCTCTATAGGATGTGATTTTTTGGAGAACAGACTCACAGCCTTCAGGAATTTTCCAGTTCTTGGGTGTCTGAAAGAGACTTGATGGTGGCCCTTAACAGATGCTCCTCTATTTTGAACAATGTTGAGTTTACACACTCCTTTTCACAACCCCAGATACTGAGCAGAAAGGCAGTGACATCTCACTGTCTTTCTGGGTCTCTGTTCTCAGTGGGATGGTTCCAGAAGCATTCGTTATATCATGGGCGACCCAAGACAGAGAGGGATGGAAAGAATAAGAGAAAGCCAGATACCACTTATTCCTACTGCCCTCAAACCATGCTGAATCTTGTTTCTTCATCTTATTCAGAAATATAAATATATAACATACCGACAAATCCTTGCCACACTTGGATTCTGGAGAGTGTCAAAGGAAAAATATCTCACATTCTTGATATTCAAATTTCGAAGGGGACATGGAACTGGCTATAAGTGAAACTGTGAAAAAGGCAGTTTTATATTCCCGTTACATTTCCAGTTGGGCTTAGATATTCAGTGGATCAAAATGTTCATTGCCGAGCACTTTTCTGTAGCAAAACAAGCTGGACAGGGAACCCCTATCCTTTGTTTCAGGACCAGGTCATCACAGCCCAGCACTGGTGAAATGGGTCTCACACCTGCTCTTTGATTCTATACTCTGTTTGACCACGCCCTGGTTACATACAATCTCATCTGGGAGTCTCACTTTACTTTCTCAAACAGATGTTTTGTCCTCTAAGTAGATTACAAACTATTTCTAATTAGGGGTTGGATCTTATTTAATATTATATTACCAGTGCTTGACACTCTTCTTGCTTAAGAAATGTCTGCTGATCAAATGACTGAATAGTAACAAATTCTGACCAGATTTATTGCTGATTTATGTCCAGTTCTGACCTTGGCTGTGAACTATTAGAGGTGTCTTCTTTTCACAGGTGAATGCTTTAAAACTGTGAGTTGGGTGGCGCTTTTCAATTCTCCACGGCTCTCTTCCTATATTTAGTATTACCTATCTGACTCAACTGAGCTTAGAGTTTGGGATTCTTCCGTTCTGTCTTGGACTAACATTTTAACACCCTTTCTTTCATAGTGTCTTTTGATCTCTTCTCATTGCTTTTACTTTGGGTACATTTGTTCTGAGCCTGACCAAGATCAGTGACATTCACCCATTCACATGAGGTCACAATCAATGAAACTTGTCTTCAGCTAACTGTCACAGCCTAACCTAGAGAAACAAGCCCACTCTACGCCTGAACGGACAACCATCCTTTGTCTGTTTCTCAATCCAGTTCTTAGGGTTAAGTATTGGTGCATTATGAATGTGAAGATGAGAGAGATATTAATAATTAGAAGGGAACAGAAAAATTGCAGAAAGCTGAGTTTTGCCTGGAATACTAAAGAACTGAAAATTTATTTTTAACAGGCAAGAGAACTTAATAAGATGGCTGAATACCAAATAATATACAGGAACTAACAATTCTTACATGTTTGATCAAGAATACATATAATACCAAGTTAGAATGTACAGTGGAAGAAAAAAAATGTACAAGACCAATTTTTAAAACAATTTTATTGAGGTATAATGATATACAATAAACAGATATTTAAAGTACATAATTTGCTATGGTTGACATATGCGTATATATAAATAATCAAGATAATGAGCATATCTATCACTCCCAAAGGTTTTACTAGGAACATATCTATGTAGTCAACATAATAGAACAAAATGGAATTCTATATAAAAACATAAGGAAAAAGATAAGCTAATTAGAAAATTCAATTTATATGATAGATGAAAAGACATATTACTTAATATATAAAGAGCATCTATAGATTAATAAGAAAAAAGCTCGTAATACAATAGAAACAATAGGAAAACAGACCATTATATATTTTATAAAGAAAGAAATAGCTTTTTAACAAATATGCTCAACCTCATTAAAATAAGGAAAGTAAAAAGTAAAGCTATAGCACTTACCATTTTCCATCTAATAGATTAAAAAAACTCAAAAATGTAAATAGTCCAGAATATTAATTATTATGAAGATAAAGCACCCTTATTCCATTATGGATGGCATTAGGGCCTTTATGGAAGATATTTGTGGAATATCATTTAGGGAAAAGTCACATTCCATCTAAGCCAGTATGGAATTTCTTGGTGTTTATTCCACAGATATACCAGCACTTGTGCTAAATGATATAAATGCAAGAATATTTCTGCAAAATTGTTTTAAGTACAGTATATTAAAACTCGATGCCCAATATATTGGGTTTGCTACATAAATGGTGATACATCAGAAAGCAATTCCTTGCAGTTATTAACATAGGCTAATACATGCACATGATACAAAATTCAAAAAATATGAAAGAATATACAGTATAAAAGAAATCTCTTTCATTTCTACCCAAATCATATAGTTAGTTTTTTCAGTGCAACTATTGCAACTGATTATATCTGTTACTGGGGGCTTCCAGCAGGGGTCCTAATGCCTCTGTATTTTTCCCAATGAAGGACTCCTCTAATCTTGGCCATCTTGGTTCTGAGCTTCCCATCAGTATAGTTGAGGATTTTTTAGATCTATATCATCATCTGAGTCTCTCCCTGCCCCATCCTACTTTCTTTACTTTCTTCCATCAATGATATCAATCCTCCAAAGAAACTAAGGCTTCCCCTGCCTAATGTTCTTCTCTCCTCACTTAAAAAAAATTTTTTTTTTTCCAGAGAGTTAGTTTCATAATAAAACAATTTGTATTCCTAAGCCTATTGGCTTCCCAGAAGTTTCCATTGATACATCTTTAAATTACAAAAAAGGAAGAAAATGTGACTTCCCAATAATAGCTGAGAAATGGCAGAAAAGTGTGACATAAGTGAGAGGGAAATTTCAGAATACAGATGACAGTAGCACTGACTACAATAGTTTCTTCTTCAAAGGCTGCTAGTGGCTCACAGTGACAGACTTTACTGTCCTGGGCTCCAAAATCACTGCAGATGGTGACTGCAGCCATGAAATTAAAAGATGCTTGCTCCTTAGAAGAAAAGTTATGACCAACCTAGGCAGCATATTAAAAAGCAGAGATATTATTTTGCCAACAAAAGTCCATCTAGTCAAAGCCATGATTTTTCCAGTAGTCATGTATGGATGTGAGAGTTGGACTATAAAGAAAGCTGAGCATCGAAGAATTGATGCTTTTGAACTGTGGTGTTGGAGAAGACTCTTGAGAGTCCCTTGGACTGCAAGGAGATCCAACCAGTCCATCCTAAAGGAAATCAGTCCTGAATATTCATTGGAAGGACTGATGCTGAAGCTGAAGCTCCAATACTTTGGCCACCTGATGAGAAGATCCAACTCATTGGAAAAGACCTGATGCTGGGAAAGATTGAAGGCAGGAGGAGCAGGGGGTGACAGAGGATGATGAGATGGTTGGATGGCATCATCAACTCAATAGACGAGTTTGAGTAAACTCCGGAAGTTGGTGATGAACATGGAAGCCTGGCATGCTGCAGTCCATGGGGTCGCAAAGAGTCGTACCCGACTGAGAAACTGAACTGAACTGAAATGAAGTGGCTCACTATCACCCACAGAATGGGAACAAACTCTTTTAAGTCTTCTCTATTATCTCTTTCTATTCTTTTCCTAAAATTTCTCTTTCACATTCCTATATACAAACTAGTTGCATTACTGACCACTATCTAGACACAGAACTTTAGAACTGGAGAAATATAGTTCATATTGTATCCTTCCTCATTTTAGAGGTAAGAAAATGGATTTATAGAAGGTCAATTGGCCAAACTTTCCATCCTCTCAACATACACACACACACACACACACACACACACACACTCGGATGAACAAAAACTCATGTGCATACATGCACAAAGTGCCCTTCCGAGAGTCTAAGACAATGCTATTCAATGGAGGAGTCTATGATGATGGATGTGTTCTACGTCTGCACAGCCCAGTATGGTCACCATTGGCCACATGCAGCTACTGAGCATTTGAAATGTGGCTGGTGAATTAGCCATGTGTGATTAGTGGCTGTGACACTGAACAGTGCAAGTCTAAGATTTTGCTTATCTTCTTTCGCTTATGATGCTTATTCCATTCCTTTTTGTCTTTCTAAATTCAACACATTACAAAGGTGTTTGTCCTAAGTCTAAGCAATTTTCCCTAATGAATCCTCCGTTGGCTATTTTAGCTTACTTATAAATTGATATCCTCTATACTATCAGACTTCCCCCATAGCTCACTTGCTAAAGAATCTGTCTGCAATGCAGAAGACCCAGGTTCAATTCCTGAGTTGGGAAGATCCTCTAGAGAAGGAAATGGCAACCCACTCCAGTATTCTTGCCTGGAGAATCCCATGGACAGAGGAGCCTGGCAGGCTACTATCCATGGGGTGACAAGAGTCAGACATGACTTAGCGACAAAATCACCACATACTATTATCTTTGTTGATACAGTTTATCATTCAACACATGTTTAATGAGTACACATTGTGTTCAAAGTCTTACACAAGATGATTTTAGAAAGCTTCTTGTATTGTCACTTACTTTTTAAAATTTATAATATAACTTCAGTTCAGTTCAGTCACTCAATCCTGTCCGACTCTTTGCGACCCCATGGACTGCAGCACGCCAGGCTTCCCTGTTCATCACTGACTCCTGAGCTAGCTCAAATTCATGTTGGTGATGCCATACAACCATCTCATCCTCTATCGTCCCCCTTCTCCTCCTGCCTTCAATCTTTCCCAACATCAGGTCTTCTTCAATGAGTCAGTTCTTCACATCAGGTAGCCAATTGGAGTTTCAGCTTCAGCATCAGTCCTTCCAAAGAATATTCAGGACTTATTTCATTTAGGATTGACTGGTTTGATCTCCTTGCAGTCCAAGGGACTCTCAAAAGTCTTTTACAACACCACAGTTCAAAAGCATCAATACTTCAGTGCTCAGCTTTCTTTACAGCCCAACTCTCACATCCATACATGACTACTGGAAAAACCATGGCTTTGACTAGAGGCACCTTTGTTGGCAAAGTAATTTCTCTGTTTTCTAATATGCTGTCTAGGTTGGTCATAGCTTTTCTTCCAAGGAACAAGCATGTTTTAATTTAGTGGCTGCAGACACCATCTGCAGTGATTTTGGAGCCCAAGAAAATAAAGTCTGTCACTATTTCCATTTTTTCCCCATCTCTTTGCCATGAGGTAATGGGACTGGACTCCATGATCTTAGTTTTTTAAATGTTGAGATTTAAGCCAGGTTTTTCACTCTCTTCTTTCACTTTCATCAAGAGGCTCTTTAGTTCCTCTTCACTTTCTGCCTTAAGAGTGGTGTCATCTGCATATCTGAGGTCATTGATATTTCTCCCAAGAGTCTTGATTCCAGCTTGTGCTTCATCCAGCCTGGCATTTTGCATGATGTACTCTGCATTTAAGTTAAATAAGAATGTGACAATATACAGCCTTGAGATAGTTCTTTCCCTATTTGTAACCAGTCCATTATTCCAGGTCCAGTTCTAACTGTTGCTTCTTGACCTGCATACAGATTTCTCAGGAAGCAGGTAAGGTGGTCTGGTATTCCCATATTTTTAAGAATTTTTCAGTTTGTTGTGATCCACACAGTCAAAGTCTTTGGTGTAGTCAGTAAAGCAGAAGTATATGCTTTTCTGGAACTCTCTTGCTTTTTCTATGATCCAATGGATATAGGAAATTTGATCTCTGGTTCCTCTGCCTTTTCTAAATCCATCTTGAACACCTGGAAGTTTTGGGTTCACGTACTGTTGAAGCCTCCTTGCTTGGAGAATTTTGAACATTACTTTACTAATGTGGGAGATGAGTGCAAATATGTGGTAGTTTGAACTTTTTTTGGCATTGCCTTTCTTTGGGATTGGAATGAAAACTGACCTTTTCCAGTCCTGTGGCCATGTTGAGTTTTCCAAATTTGCTGGCAGTTGAGTGCAACACTTTGACAGCATCATCTTTTAGGATTTGGTTACTGAATCTTGTTTTGATTTGTAATATGTCTCATAGGTATTCACCTTTCTTACACTACTAGGTTTTAGGTCCCATTCAGATGGAGATTGTGTCTAATGACAACCTGATTTACTGAAAAATATGCATCTAATATTAAATAACTATGTAAGTTTATGTGATAGATAAATTATGCCCAGGGATATTAGTAACTTATTAACCAAGTAGGGAGGAAGGAGTGACTTTTTAATGAATTGGCATAGAGAGAAGAACTATAATATTGACCAATTTATGAATTTCAAGTTAACCTTTTATAGTAGATGGTTCAGAAGTCTAATTTGCTAAATTTTATTTTGAAAGATCTTGGAAATATTAAAACACCTGCTTCTTTAAAATACATATTCCAGTTCCCTACCACTATTGAAGAGAAAGATTTTTACTTAATTTCTTATTTGTAATTTCTTTATGCCTTAAAATTGTTAAGAAGATACAATTTTATTACTGACTGTATAGTGTTCCAATTATGGTATTCTTAGTGGAAATCGATGGATGAATGGTTTGAATTCCATAAGGTGTCTGCAATCTATCTGATTCCACATAATTTGAGGGATCTAGTTAACTTAGTTAGGCCTTGTGCTTTGCATCCATTCTTCTTTCTTTTTCAAGTCTGAGCTCAGTCATTACAGTCTGATGAGTTTTAAGTGTTCAGCTCTGTTTTTAAATTTAACAGATGATTTGGCAGTTTGCACAGGGACTGACAGCCACTTTAAATATATCAATAGAAATCTATTATTTTTTTTAAAGGAATAGATTAATTTGCCTGCAGTAAAAATGTCCTTTCTGCAGTATCAACAGCCACTGGAAGATTGAGGATAAGTGGCAAAATAATTTATCTGTTCACTGACAGGAGCTTTTCCAAATAGGAGAAGGAGTACGTCAAGGCTGTATATTGTCACCCTGCTTATTTAACTTATATACAGAGTACATCATGAGAAACGCTGGGCTGGAAGAAACACAAGCTGGAATCAAGATTGCCAGGAGAAATATCAATAACCTCAGATATGCAGATGACACCACCCTTATGGCAGAAAGTGAAGAAGACCTAAAGAGCCTCTTGATGAAAGTGAGAGAGGAGAGTGAAAAAGTTGGTTTAAAGCTCAGCGTTCAGAAAACTAAGATCATGGCATCTGGTCCCATCACTTCATGGCAAATAGATGGGAAAACAGTGTCAGACTTTATTATTTTGGCCTCCAAAATCACTGCTGATGGTGATTGCAGCCATGAAATTAAAAGACTCTTACTCCTTGGAAGGAAGGTTATTGACAAGCAGAGACATTACTTTGCCAACAAAAGTCCGTCTAATCAAGGCTATGGTTTTTCCAGTGGTCATGTATGGATGTGAGAGTTGGACAGTGAAGAAAGCTGAGCGCCGCAGAATTGATGCTTTTGAACTGTGGTGTTGGAGAAGACTCTTGAGAGTCCCTTGGACTGCAAGGAGATCCAACCAGTCCATCCTAAAGGCGATCAGTCCTGGGTGTTCATTGGAAGGACTGATGTTGAAGCTGAAACTACAATCCTTTGGCCACCTCATGCGAAGAGTTGACTCATTGGAAAAGACCCTGATGCTGGGAAGGATTGGGGACAGGAGGAGAAGGGGACGACAGAGGATGAGATGGTTGGATGGCATCACTGACTTGATGGACATAGGTTTGGGTAAACTCCAGGAGTTGGTGATGGACAGGGAGGCCTGGCGGGCTGCCGTTCATGGGGTCGCAAAGAGTCGGACATGACTAAGCGACTGAACTGAACTGACAGGAGCTAAATAGTTAGGATGCTTTAAATAAAAGAGGTCTACATCTGTTCTTCTCATTTTTTGGCTGAGTTGGAAGAGAGTGAATTCCTAGAGAAGTCCTTGTTTGGCAGGAAACACTTTCTTTCCTTTACCATGTGTTCCTCCTGTAGGGCAATTTAAGTCTCACTTCTTTAGGAATCTTTATTTGTTTATTCACTTCATACAAACTCTTATTTCTCTGAATTCTTATAGTATATATGATTCTTGCTATACAGTCAGGCACCACCTTTAATTTCCTTTTCATCCTCTCATTCTCCCTCCTGCCTTTTCTCCTTCCCTCCTTCCATTTCTCTCTCTGTCTCTCCTTCTGTCCTCTCTCCCTTCCCTCTTCCCTCCCTTCCTTTCTTTCTTCCATTCCTTTGCCTGAAATCCAAGTTTAATGATTTGCTCCCAAAGAGGCAGGAAAGCATGCATCTGTTGTCTGCCTAACATGGTGTAAGTAGAGAAGAGATACTAACATTTTGTACTGATTTAATGAATTGGTTGTTCTTAGGAATCTCTCAAGGGCTTCCCTGGTGGCCCAGTGGTAAAGAATCCACCTGCCAACGCAGAAGATGCAAGAGACATGAGTTCAATCCCTGGGTTGAGAAGATGCCCTGGAGAAAGAAATGGCAACCCACTCCATTATTCTTGCCTGGGAAATGCCGTGGACAGAGAAGCCTGGCAGGCTACAGTCCATGGGGTCACAAAGAATCGGCCATGACTAAGCAACTGAACACACACACAGGAACCTCTCAAATCTCTGGAGTGTCTGTGTCTCATCCTGTCCATGCATGTGTATCACTTTAAGTAAAAATTCATATTCTGGTGGTGTACCTGCTCCTATACTGGTTAGCATGGCCAAAAGGTCTGTTATTATTATTTTTTTTCCTGTAACATGTCTCTAGTAGCACTTAGTTATCTCTAACTTCATTGAAACAATTTTGCTAGATTGTATTATGACAGCTGTTGTATCAGCATGCATTTAAAAAGTCAAAATTTGTGAATTTTTGTGTATCACTTTAATATTGAAGATGGAAAAAAGCAACTTTTCCCACATATTATGCTTTATTATGTCAAGAAAAGTAAAAATGCAACTGAAGCGCAAAGATTTGTGCAGTGTGTGGAGAAGGTGCTGTGGCTGATTGCATGTGTCAAAGTGGTTTGCAAAGTTTCTGCTGGAGATTTCTTGCTGGGTGGTGCTCCATAGTTTGGTAGACCAGTTGAAGTTGATAGTGATCAAATCAAGAAATTAACTGAGAACAATCAATGTTATACAATGCTAGAGATAGCCAACATACTCAAAATATTCAAAATAAGTACTGAAAATCATTTGCACCAGGTTGGTTAAGTTTATCACATTGATGTCTGTGTTCCACATAACCTTTTTGAGTATATTTCCATGTGGTAGTCTCTATTTCGGAGAAGGCAATGGCAACCCACTCCACTACTCTTGCCTGGAAAATCCCATGGACAGAGGAGCCTGGTAGGCTGCAGTCCATGGGGTCGCTAGGAGTCGGACATGACTGAGCGACTTCACTTTCACTTTTCACTTTCATGCACTGGAGAAGGAAATGGCAACCCACTCCAGTGTTCTTGCTTGGAGAATCCCAGGGACGGCGGAGCCTGGTGGGCTGCCGTCTATGGGGTCGCATAGAGTCGGACATGATTGAAGCGACTTAGCAGCAGCAGCAGCAGCAGCAGCAGTCTCTATTTAAATGTAGCAAAAATTTTCTGTTTTTAAAACAAATTGACACGTGGTGAAAATTGGATACTGTGTAACAATGTGGAATAGAAGAGATCATGGTGCAAGTAAAATGAACCACCACCAGCTACACCAAAGGCTGGTCTTCATCTAGAGAAGGTAATGTTGTGTATATGGTGGAGTTAGGAGCCTTCTATTATGAGCTCCTCTGGAAAGACAAGCAATTAATTCCAAAAAGTACCACTCACAATTAGACCAACTGAAAGCAGCACTTGACAAAAAGTATTTGGAATTAGACAACAGAAAATACGTGATTTTCCTTCAGGATAATGAGACCACATATTTTGATGACAGCAAAAACTAGTACAGCTTGGCTTGGAAGTTCTGAATCATCTGCTATTTTCACCAGACATTGCACCTTTGGATGTCCATTTATTTTGGTCTTTATAAAATTCTCTTAATGGAAAAATTTTTCATTCCCTGGAAGATTGTAAAAGGCATGAGAAACAGTTCTTTGCTCAAAAAGATAAAAAGTTTTGGAAAAACAGAATTATGAAGTTGCCTGAAAAAGTGGCAGAAGCTTGTGGAACAAAATGGTGAATACATCGTTCAATCAAGTTCTTGGTGAAAATGAAAAATGTCTTTTATTTTTATTTATAAACTGACAACCTTTTTGGCCAACTCAATGAATACCTGACTCACAGGTAAGCAGCTGAAGGCAATTCCTTCCAGGTGTTTACCAGATGAAAGCATTACATGTCAGTAAACCAGTGACAGATCAAGGCTAATTTCTCAGAAAAAGTAATTAACTCCCAGGAATCTTTGTGAAGTATCTTAGGAGAATAAATATTCCTCTTTATTCTTTCCTGTAATAATGTTTGTCCATGCACAAACACACACACTAACAGAAACCCACATCTTTCAGGGCCTCTGTGGAATCATATTCATTTTTCAGGGTTACTGATTGAAGCAACACATATCCAAAGATTCACCAGCAGAAACCAGATTATCTGTACTTTAAAGCAATAAAAATTAAAATAAGCAAGTAAAATAAAGAATAAAGGTTACATACAGTCCTCCATTACAATGGATATAGAGAATCCAATATTTTCATACTATGGATATTGATCATATATAAGGATTTTTCACAGGCTATCACGTGAACTGCAAGATGGTGGAGTAGAGGAATGTGCACTCATCTTCTGTGAGAACACCAAAATTGCAACTAGCTGCTGAACAATGATTGACAGGATAATTTTGGAACCCACCACAGAAAGATACTCCATGACCAAGGGCAAAGGAGAAGCCACAACAAGACAGTAGGAGGGGTGCAATTACATTTAAAGTCAAACCTCATACCCACCGGAGGTGCTTGGAGGGCACTAACAAAAACTTGTGCACACCAGGACCAAGGGAAAGGAGCAGTGACCTCCATGAGAGACTGAGTCAGACCTGCCTTTGAGTGTTTGAGGGTCTCCTGAGGAGGCACGAGGCTGCCATGGCCTGCCGCGTGGAGACAGGCTCTGGCAACAGCAGACCTGGGAGGTGCAGTGTGTGGAACAAGTCCTTTTGAAGGAGGTTGCCATTAGCTCCACTATAGAGCCTCCGGGTGGGTGACTCACAAACTGGAGAACAATTATACCAAAGAAGTTCACACACTGCTGTGAAAGTTCTAGGCCCCACAGCAGACTTCACAACCTGGAGATCTAGCTAACAGACTGAGAACCCCCAGGGAATCTGACTTTGAAGGTCGGCAGGATTTGATTACTGAACTTCCACAGAACTGAGGAAAAAGAGACTCTTGGAGGGCACAGACAAAACCTTTTGTACACCAGAACCCAGGAGAAAGGAGCAGTGAGCCCACAAGAGACTGAGCCAGACTTGCCTGTGTGTGCTTGGGGGTCTCTGGTGGAGGCGTGGGTCGACAGTGGCCTGCTGCGGGGTCAGCAACACTGACTACCACAGTCCTGGGAGGCCCAGTGTGTTGAAGGAGGCTGCCATTACTGCCATTGCCCCTACCACAGATTGGCCTCAGGCCAAACTACAGGAAGGGAACACAGCTCCACCCATCAGCAGAAAAGAAACAATTTACACAGTTAATACAATCACCAAGGACATAGAAGAAATAAAGAATAAACAGAGACGAATAACACAATTACTGAAATTAAAAATGCTCTGAAGTGAAAGTGTTAGTCACTTAGTTGTGTCCGACTCTTTGTGATCCCATTGTCTGTAGCCCATCAGGCTCCTCTGTCTGTGGAATTCTCCAGGCAAGAATACTGGAGTGGTAGCCATTCCCTTCTCCAGGGTATCTTCCTGACCTGGGGATCGAACCCAGGTCTCCCACACTGCAGGTGGAGTCTTTACCGACTGAGCCACCAGGGAAGTGTGTGTATATGTCCTATTATTTCTGTAATTATGTGCTTGATCTCCTCCCTCTAGAACACCGACACAAGTCACCCCTAATAAGAATCAATACAAACCACTCAACCAACCTTTCCCTCCAAGGGCAAAAACCAAAAATGCTCTAGAAGAAACCAATAGCAGAATAACTGAGGCAGAAGAATGGATAAGTGAGCTGGAAGATAGAATGATGGAAATACTGCTGAAGAGCAGAATAAAGGGAAAAGAATGAAAAGAATTGAGGATAGCCTCAGAGACCTTTGGGACAATATTAAACATACCAACATTCGAGTTATAGGGATCCCAGAGGAAGAAGAAAAAAAGAAAGTCATTGAGAGAATTTTTGAAGAACTTATAGTTGAAAACTTCTCCAATACAGAAAAGGAAATAGTCAACCTAGTCCAAGAAGTAAAAAGAGTCCCTTACAGGATAAACCCAAGGAGAAACACATTGAGACACATATTAATCAAGCTAACAGAGATTTAACAGAGAGAAAGAATACTAAAAGATGATGCTGTAAAAGTGCTGCATTCAATATGCCAATAAATTTGGAAAACTTAGCAGTGGAAACAGGACTGGAAAAAGTCAGTTTTCATTCCAGTCCCAAAGAAAAGCAATGCCAAAGGATGCTGAAACTACAGCACAATTACACTCATTTCACATGCTAGCAAAGTAATGCTCAAAATCCTTCAAGATAGGCTTCAATAGTATGTGAAATGAGAACTTCTAGATGTACAAGTTGGATTTAAAAAAGGCAGAGGAAACAGAGATCAAACTGCCAACATTTGTTGGATCATAGGAAAAAACAAGAGAATTCTTGAGAAACATCTACTTTTGCTTTGTTGACTAAGCTAAACCCTTTGACTGTGTGGATCACAACAAAGTGTGGAAAGTCCTTCAAGAGACAAGAATACCAGCTCACCTTACCTGCTTCCTGAGAAACCTATATGCAGGTCAAGAAGCAACAGTTATAACTGGACATGGAACAACAAACTGGTGCAAAATTGGGAATGGAGTACCTCAAGCCTGTATATTGTCATTCTACTTATTTAACTTCTATGTAGAGTACATCATGTGAAATGCTGGGCTGGATGAATCACAAGCTGAAATCAAGATTGCTGGGAGAAATGTCAGTAACCTCAGATGTGCAGATGGCACCATACATGTGCAGAAAATGAAGAGGAATTAAGGAGCCTCTTGATGAAGATGAAAGAAGTGAGTGAAAAAGTTGGCTTAAAACTCAACATTCAAAAAATGAAGATCATGGCATCTGTTCCATCACGTCATACAAAGACAGGGAAACAGTGGAAACAGTGACAGACCTTATCTTCTTGGGCTGCAAAATCACTGCAGATGGTGACTGCAGCCATGGAATTAAAAGATGCTTGCTCCTTGGAAGTAAAGCTATGACAAACCTAGAGAGTGTATTGAAAAGCAGAGTATGGAGGCTCCTTTAAAAAAAAAAAGAAACTAAACTAAAAATAGAGCTACCATATGACCCTGCAATCTCACTCCTGGGCATATAATCAGAGAAAAATATGGTCCAAGAGGATATATGCACCCCAGTTTTCATTGCAGCACTGTTTACAATAGCCAAGATATGAAAGCATCCTAAATGTCCATCAACAGAGGAATGAATAAATTAAATGTGGTACATATATTATTAGAATATATTAGAATATTATTAGAATATTAGAATACTATTCAGCAGTTAAAAAAGAATGAAATAATGCTATTTGCAGCAACATTAATGCACCTAGATATTTCTATGCTAAGTGAAGTAAGCCAGATAGAGAAGGAGAGATATCATATGCCATCTCTTATAGGTAGAATATAAAAAGAAATTATGCAAATGAACTTATTTATGAAACATAAGCAGATTCACAGACTTAGAGAAAGAACTTATGCTTGCCAGGGGGCAAAGAATGAGGGGAGGAGATAGGGAGTTGGGGATCAACATGTACACTCGGCTGTATTTAAAACTGATAACCAACAAGGACCTACTGTATAGCACATGAAACTGGTCAATGTTATATGGCAGCCTGGATGGGAGGGAAGTTTGGGGGAGAATGGATACATGTATATGTACAGCTGAGTCCCTTCACTGTCCACCTGAAGCTACAACTACATTGTTAATTGTTAATCAGCTATAGTCCAATATAAAATTGAAAGTTGTTTTTTTTTTTTCAAGAATCACCTGTGAGGATCCTTGAACCACAGAGAGCCGGATCACATGGCTGTAACCTCTGATTCCTTAAGTCTGGGATGCAGCCTGAGAATTCTGATTTCCAAGAGACCCCAGATGATGCTGATGTTCCTGGCTCAGGGACTCCACTTTCAGAACAATATGGACCAAAATTTATCTATGATTATTGCTCCCAAGTGATAGAAGTTATGAACCATCCAAATATTCATTGATCAGTTACTATTTCCAAAGTAGAAGTAGTATGGCAAATTTAGCTTTCAGTGGCCACACTATCTTGTTGAGAAAACATATTTTTAAAGACAAGACATTTTTTTTTTAATCAGGAATTAAGTCACGTGGCACGTGTTCTCCTGCTGTAAATGAGAGCATGGAGCTCTTGGAGGCTGGAAGTCAGAGTGGAGACAGGCCAGGGAATCATCAGACCTGCGCAGTGAACAGAACACATGTGTCCTGAGGAGTGGGGGACACAAGGAATGTTAATGCTCAGAAGTGGTGCCAAGAAACACAGCAAACTCCCTCTATGTACAAACTCTCTATGGAAAAAAAAGGGCAAATTTCTTAACTTCAGGAGAATCTAGAAGAGCAAGGTAGTGAAGGAAAATTAGTGAACTTTTGGAAAATGCATATATGTCCCTTGACAAATAGTGTTTAACTTTCTTGAAAGCAAAGTTCCACTGCCCAAAGATAAAACTTTTTAATCAAAATATCTTTAGAATATTGACCATGTTAACTGCTAAGTTGGTGCTCTTTAGAGAAGCACCTTAGTAAATGAAGACCAACTGGGTGTTCTCCTCACTTCCCTTCACAACCGCTGAATGAATGGAAAGATGAGTGAATCTCCCCATGGACAAGGGCAAATACCTGCTGATCCAAGCATGTTCTTGCCTATGGTTAGGTAGGGAAAATATGTGAGCATGGAGGCAGCAGGACCACAGAAGAAATGTTTCCACAGAAAATATTAATAAAAATCGAAAGATGTGGGTGGTTATTCGTTTATTTCCAGAATATTAGAACTAAAAGAGACCTTAGGGATGAGCTAGGATAAAAAGTTTCTCTTCCAAGTTCAGTTCAGTTCAGTTCAATCGCTCAATTGTGTCCGACTCTTTTGGACCCCATGTACTGCAGCACGCCAGGCCTCCCTGTCCATCACTAGCTCCTGGAGTTTATTCAAAGTCATGTCCATTGAGTCGGTGATGCCATCCAACCATCTCATCCTCTGTCATCCCCTTCTCCTCCTGCCTGCAATCTTTCCCAGCATCAGGTCTTTTCCAATGAGTTGGATTTTCTCATCAGGTGGCCAAAGTATTAGAGCTTCAGCTTCAGCATCTGTCCTTCCAGTGAATATTCAAGACTGATTTCCTTTAGGAAAATCAGGGAAATAGAATTTTAAAGAAGTGAATGGTTTGTCAAAGATGCTGCAACTCATTTGTGATCTGAGTTCTGTTCATGTTTATGTTTATCTTGGAACTATCCTTACCACTGCCTTGAGTCTTAAAACCAACTCCAGTATAAACTTTTTTCCATCCATGATGTGATTTGTATTCTCTTACAATTTTTTTTAAAAATGAGGGCTTTTGTAGAGTCGAACAATTAACTGTTCTATTCTTTCAAACATATTCCTGAGAAGCCCAACTGAGAAAGGTGCTGCTGGTAGGCAGTGTTTGAAGCTGGACAGTTATTAAGAAATTCATGCTGAAAGCTCCTGTAGTTATTACCTGGCATGTTCAAGAAGAAAAGCATTCTGGGTTATTGAGGCTCCCTGCATGTTTATAGCTTCAGCTACAGCAGAGTGGGTCTTTGTAAATGTCACAGGAGATAATAATTGCAATGGAAAAGAAAGAAAATGTTTGGAGCTTATGAGGAAAGACCAAACTATTCCCAATCACAGAACTGAAGAGGTCAAGAAAACATCCCTAGGGCAAGGGAGATGAAACTTACCCACAGTCAAGAAATTAATGCTGACACCTAGTCAGCTAAGTAAAGTGCAGAGCGGAAAGAGCTGGCCTGGCTGTGTTTTGGCTTATGGATAGAGCTGTGTGTGTACAGTCCAAAGAGAAACAAGTGTAAAGATCATCTTGTCACTGTAAATAAAAATCACCCTGTTGCCCAAGGGACCCAGAGCTCAGTTACCGTCTGGTCAATCCCAGCCAGGCCATCACTGTGTGTTATTGATGATAAGACAGGAAGAGGGTCATTCTCGCTGTAGAGCGGGAAGAGGTGGCTAAGGCACTAATGTCCAATTAAGCTAAGGAACATAAAATTTGGCTCTGTGAGGGCATTTCTTCCCATGCTCTGAATTAGATTTTGAGGGTAAAATAAAATATAATAAAAATGTTTTCTTCAACACCGTTTTTCTTTGGCTATGGTTATAGGAATAAGCATAACAGAACCGTAAGTATTCTGTTTTATTAAGCAACTGATATGCACAGAATCCATGTTAAAAACAAGGTTGAAATTCTGGAAGGACATAAGGTCAGTGTTATCCCTGTCCTTTAGGGAGGTTACAGTCTCAAATGGAGAAATTCAGAATGTGTTTACCTGATTTTAGTCTGACTCTATAAAGCTAGGGTGAAGAGCAACCCAGCTAGGGTCTAAAGAGGGGAAACCCTCTGAAAAGTGTAAGCCTAGACTCTGCTATCAATGTCCTCTTTCTTTCTTTTTTTTTTAATTTGAATTGTTTTTATTTTATTTTATTTTTTTATTTATTTTAGTTGGGGGCTAATTACTTTACAGTATTGTAGTAGTTTTTGCCATACATTGACATGAATCAGCCATGGGTCCACACGTGCTGCCCATCTTGAACCCCCCCCTTCCCCATCCCATCCCTCTGGGCCATCCCAATGCCCCAGCCCTGAGCACCCATCTCATGCATAGAACATGGAATGGTGTTCTGTTTCACAAATGACAATATACATGTTTCAATGCTATTGTCCCAGAACGCCGATGTCCTCTTTCAAGTGTCCTTAGAGTATTTCCCTCACTAGGTAAGCAACTCTGCCCCTTGGTGAGAGTTAGTTCAAAACTGGTATGATATCTCTGAGGTCCAGCAACAATGCAGTGCTGGGAAGGGAAGAAATAGAAAACAAACAGGACAAAGACCAAAGCCCAGTGACATGCTGGGCTGGGGCAAGAATAAAACAGAAAACAAAACAGACCAAAACTGTTTGGTAGGCAAAATAATGGTCTTCCTGTTATTGGTCCTATGAACAGATGTTCATATATCTATTTTTTAAACAAACATTTATCTGTTAAGAGTCAGTTCAGTTGCTCAGTCGTGTCTGACTCTTTCTGACCCCATGAATTGCAGCACGCCAGGCCTCTCTGTCCATCACCAACTCCCGGAGTCCACCCAAACCCATGTCCATCGAGTCGGTGATGCCATCCAACCATCTCATCCTCTGTCATCCCCTTCTCCTCCCGCCCCCAATCCTACCCAGCATTAGGGTCTTTTCCAATAAGTCAACTCTTCGCATGAGGTGGCCAAAGTATTGGAGTTTCAGCCTCAACATCAGTCCTTCCAATGAACACCCAGGATTGATCTCTTTTAGGATGGATTGACTGGATCTCCTTGCAGTCCAAGGGACTCTCAAGAGTCTTCTCCAACATCACAGTTCAAAAGCATCAATTCTTCGGCGCTCAGCTTTCTTCACCGTCCAACTCTCACATCCATACATGACCATTGGAAAAACCATAGCCTTGACTAGATGGACTTTTGTTGGCAAAGTAATGTCTCTGCTTTTAAATATGCTATCTAGGTTGGCCATAACCTTCCTTCCAAGGAGTAAGCGTCTTTTAATTTCATGGCTGCAATCACCATCAGCAGTGATTCTGGAGCCCAAAAAAATAAAGTCTGACACTGTTTCCACTGTTTCCCCATCTATTTCCCATGAAGTGATGGGACCAGATGCCATGATGTTAGTTTTCTGAACGTTGAGCTTTAAGTCAACTTTTTCACTCTCCTCTTTCACCTTCATCAAGAGGCTCTTTAGGTCTTCTTCACTTCCTGCTATAAGGGTGGTGTCATCTGCATATCTGAGGTTATTGATGTTTCTCCCGGCAATCTTGATTCCAGCTTGTGTTTCAGTAAAGAAAACTAATCCCTAGCATATGTGGATATATAATATTATGTTAGTACATTATATTGCATTACAAAATGGACTGTGTGTTTTAAGTCATGATTAAATTAAGGATCTTGTGATGAAGTGATCATCCTGGATTATCTGGCAGACTTATACCACGATCACATGGATTCTCATAAAGGAAAGAGGGAAGTAGGAGAGTCAGAGAAGATATGATGACTGATGCAGATGTTTGATTGATGTGGTTGGCGTCTTTGAAGATGGAGGAGGACTACCAGCCAAGGAACATGGGTAGCCTTTAGAAAATGGAAAAGGCAAATAATGAATTCTCCCCTAGAGACTCCAGAAGAAGTACTGGAGGTCTGCCTATGTCTTGATTTCAGCCCAGAGACACATCTTACCTTCTGAACTGTAAAATAATAAATTTGTAATGTTTAAGCTACTTTGTTTGTGGTACTTTGTTAGGGAGGCTATGTGCATAGGTGTGTGTTCAATCACTAAGCTGTGACTCTTTGAGGCCTTATGGACCTAGACTGCCAGACTTCTCTGACCATGGGGTTTTACAAGCAAAGATACTGGAGTGGGTTGCCATTTCCTCCTCCAGGGAATCTTCCCAACCCAGGGACTGAACCCACGTCTCCTCAGCCTCCTTCACTGGCAGGTGGATTCTTTACCATGAGCCACTTGGGAAGCCTCAAGCAAACATAGATGCCTGTGGAAGAAATGTGTGTCTAGACTTATGGCATCAATTCAATATCATTTCATGTAATCTCATCTAAATTAATTCTAAAACTTTATGTTAATGCTTCGCTAAAAACTCATTCCTCTCCTCTCCAGTGGACCCAGAAATAGGAAGCAAGAGTAGGAGAAGGGTTGGCTCATTCGTTCTTTTGACTCTATTAAAAGTTAACAAAGGATAATTCATCCCAGTGATAAAGCAGCTACAGATGGGTGCGTCTGGAATTATACTGAGTCCCCATAACCTGGTTCTGTAGTCTGAGGAAGTGTGAGACAGACAACTTTTCAGAAACAGCTTAAACTGAACTGCATATTGACCACTGGTTAGAAACAAATGTGTGCACACAAAAGCTTGTGTGAACACACACACAGAATCATTTTGTACTTTAATGTTTAAAAAATCCTTTAATCTACAGCACCTCATTTGAACTCTATCACATGGGCTTCCCAGGTGGTGCTAGTGGTAAAGAACCTGCCTGACAATGCAGGAGATACAAGAGATGCCAGTTCGATCCCTGGGTTAGGAATACCCTCGGAGTAGGAAATGGCAACCCAGTATTCTTGCCTGGGGAATTCCATGGACAGAGGAGCCTGGCAGGCTACAGTCCATGGGGCTGCAAAGAGTCAGACATGACTGAGCAACTGAGCACTGATCTATTACATAGGTGCTCTTGTTGTCTCTACTTTAGAGATGAAGAAATGAGATTAGAGCATTGGAATACCTTGAACATGGCCTCTCAGACACTAAGACCTACAGGGGGATTTGCTTTGGTGTTAAATTTCATTCTCTCTTCCTTTACCACATTGCCTCAGGTCTTCTAATTCCCAATACAGTGGACCAGAATGGTTCATAATAAGCACTAAGTAAGTATTAATACTCCTCGATATGACTAGATTAATGCCCCTTTTCAAAAACTTAAAGTTCATATCTTCCTAGAAAGATAAAGGGAGTTAAAAGTTACTTGGAAAGAGCAAAAAGGACTCTCAAAGATGAAGGTGACTTTTGGAACTACACGTTCCAACTAAGGTGTCTTTATAACTACAAAGAGCAGATAAATGTTTTCCCTTTCCTTGGCTTATGCAGACCAACCTCAGATCACTCTACAGCTCCACTCTTCCACCAATTGCAGAATAATTTTATTAGTTTGGTGTGAGAAAATATCCTGATTCTGCAGGCAGAAGAGGAGGCAGTTTCACACATCCCAAGGGCTCCCTAGGACTAATTCTACCTCCTTTTGCAACTCTTCAGGCCATTTGCAGTTTCTTCCATGTCTCTCATGGCTGCACAGTGAGTGCCAGGCACGAATGCCACACACCACAGCCATCATAATGGATGGTCAGCTCTTGATGACTGTTGTCTTCAGTGGTACCTGCAAGCTGTCTTTGCACATCTTGGAGGCTTCAATGTGACAAAACAAACTAGCAACACACCATGTTTTCCTGATGTAGTAGAAATCTGACCCAAATAAACAGTTCCTGTATTGCAATTGAGAATGTAACAACTAAGGCTATGACTTGGTCCAGTGAGTTGTGTCTAATGTCCTCTGTCATCTAATGATGAGAGAAAAAGTATAATGTACTGTTCTTAAGGGTATGAAGTTCTTCATTTATTTTTAATAGTCTTTTTTTTTTTTGTCATGAAGCAATACAGAAAACTAGTTAAGACTTTGTCTTGTGTCCTTGTTCTATTATGGAAAACTGTGTGACTTTGGATAAGTTTTTTACTTAAATGCTTCAACTTTTTTTTTCAGATTATTAATTTTATTTTTTTAAAAAAATTTTTTTGTTTTTAATTGAAGGATAATTGCTTTACAGAATTTTATTGTTTTCTGTCAAGCCTCAACATGAATCAGCCATAGGTATACATATATCCCCTCCCTTTTGAGCATCCCTCCCATCTCCCTCCCCATCCCATCCCTCTAGGTTTATACAGAGCCCCTGTTTGAGTTTCCTGAGCCATACAGCAAATTCCCATTGGTTATCTGTTTTACACATGGTAATGTAAGTTTCCATGTTACTCTTTCCACACATCTCACCCTCTCCTCCCCTCTCCCCATGTCAATAAGTCTATTCTGTATGTCTGTTTCTCTATTCAGTTCAGTTCAGTTCACTTCAGTAGCTCAGTCGTGTCCAACTCTTTGTGACCCCATGAATCGCAGCACGCCAGGCTTCCCTGTCCATCACCAGCTCCCGGAGTTTACCCAAACTCATGTCCATCCAGTCGGTGATGCCATCCGGCCATCTCATCCTCTGTCGTCCCCTTCTCCTCCTGCCTCCAGTCCTTCCCAGCATCAGGGTCTTTTCCAATGAGTGAACTCTTCGCATGAGGTGGCCAAAGGATTGGAGTTTCAGCTTCAACATCAGTCCTTCCAATGAACACCCAGGACTGATCTCCTTTGGGATGGACTGGTTGGATCTCCTTGCAGTCCAAGGGACTCTCAAGAGTCTTCTCCAATACCACAGTTCAAAAGCATCAAATCTTCGGTGCTCAGCTTTCTTCACCGTCCAACTCTCACATCCATACACGACTACTGGAAAAACCATAGCCTTGACTAGAGGGACCTTTGTTGGCAAAGTAATGTCTCTATTTTTTAATATGCTATCTAGGTTGGTCATAACTTTCCTTCCAAGGAGTAAGCATCTTTTAATTTCATGGCTGCAATCCCCATCGGCAGTGATTTTGGAGCCCCCCAAAATTAAGTCTGACACTGTTTCCACTGTTTCCCCCTCTATTTCCCATGAAGTGATGGGACCGGATGCCATGATCTTAGTTTTCTGAATGTTAAGCTTTAAGCCAACTTTTTCACTCTCCTCTCTCACTTTCATCAAGAGGCTGTTTAGTTCTTCTTCACTTTCTGCCATAAGGGTGATGTCATCTGTATATGTGAGGTTATTGATATTTCTCCCAGCAGTCTTGATCCCAGCTTGTGCTTCTTCTAGCCCAGCGTTTCTCATGATGTACTCTGCAGGTAAGTTAAATAATCAGGGTGACAATATCATGAACTGGTTTTATTCCTAATTTTTTAAGGAATCTCCATACTGTCTTCCATAGTGGCTGTATCAATTTACATTCCCACCAACAAGGCAAGAGCGTTCCCTTTTCTCCACACCCTTTCTAGAATTTATTGTTTGTAGACTTTTTGATGATGGCCATTCTGACCAGTGTGAGGTGATATTTCATTGCAGTTCTGATTTGCATTTCTCTAATAATGAGCAATGTTGAGCATCTTTTCATGTGTTTGTTAGTCATCTGTATGTCTTCTTTGGAGAAATGTCTGTTTAGGTCTTTTTACCATTTTCTGTTTGGGCTGTTTGCTTTTCTGGTATTGAGTTGTATGAGCTGCTTGTATATTTTGGAGATTAATCCTTTGTCAATTGTTTCATTTGCTGTTATTTTCTGCCATTCTGAAGGTTGTCTTTTCACCTTGCCTATAGTTTCCTTTGTTGTGCAAAAGCTTTTAAGTTTAATCAGGTCCCACTTCTTTACTTTTGTTTTTATTTCCATTACTCTAGGAGGTGGGTCATAGAGGATCTTGCTTTGATTTATGTCATTGAGTCTTCTGCCTATGTTTTCCTCTAAGAGTTTTATAGTTTCTGATGTTACATTTAGATCTTTAATCCATTTTGAGTTTATCTTTGTGTATGATGTTAGGAAGTGTTCTAATTTCATTCTTTTACATGTAGCTGTCCAGTTTATCCAGCACCATTTATTGAAGAGGCGGCCTTTGCCCCATTGTATATTCTTCCCTCTTTTGTCAAAAATAAGGTATCCATAGGCGCATGGATTTATTTCTAGGCTTTCTATCTTGTTCCGTTGGTCTATGCTTCTGTTTTTGTGCCAGTACCATACAGTCTTGATGACTGTAGCTTTGTAGTATAATCTGAAGTCAGGAAGGTTGATTCCTCCAGCTCCACTCTTCTTTCTCAAGACTACTTTGGCTTTTTGGGGTCTTTTGTATTTCCAAATGAATTGTGATTTTTTTGTTCTAGTTCTGTGAAAAAATGCCATTGGTAATTGAATCTGTAGATTGCATTTTGTAGTATAGTCATTTTCACAATATCAATTCTTCCTACCCAGGAACATGGACTATCTCTTAATCTGTTTATGTCATCTTTGAGTTCTTTCATTAGTGTCTTATAATTTTTTTGTGTACAGTTATTTTGTCTCCTTAGATAAGTTTATTCCTAGATATTTTATTCTTTTTGTTCCAGTGGTGAATGGGATTGATTCCTTAATTTCTCTCTCTGATTTTTCATTGTTAGTATATAGAAATGCAAGTGATTTCTGTGTATTGATTTTTTGTTCTGCAACTGCTAAATTCACTGATTAGCTCTAGTAATTTTCTGATACTGTCTTTAGGGTTTTATATATACAGTATCATGTCATCTGAAAACAGTGAGAGCTTTACTTCTTCTTTTCAAATCTGGATTCTATTTATTTATTTCTTTCTTTAATTTCTGTAGCTAGGACTTCCAAAACTATGTTGAATAATATTGGTGACAGTGGACACCCTTGTCTTATTCCTGATCTTAGAGGGAATGCTTTCAGTTTTTCACCATTGAGAATAATGTTTGCTGTAGGCTTATCATATATGACCTTTACTATGTTGAGGTAGTTTTCTTCTATGCCCATTTTTTGAAGAGTTTTAATCATAAATGGGTGCTGAATTTTGTCAAAGGCTTTTTCTGCATCTATTGAAAGTGTCATATGGTTTTTAATCTTTCAATTTGTTAATATGGTGTATCACATTGATTGATTTGTATATATTGAAGAATCCTTGCATTCCTAGGATAAGCCCAACTTGATCAAGGTGTATGAGCTTTTTGATGTGTTACTGAATTCTGTTTGGTAAAATTTTGTTGAGGATTTTTGCATCTATGCTCATTGGTGATATTGGCCTGTAGTTTTCTTTTTTGTGAGTTGTCTTTGTAACTGGTTTTGGTATCAGGGTGATAGTGGCCTCATAGAATGAATTTGGAAGTGTTCCTATCTCTGCAATTTTTTGAAAGAGTTTTAGAAAGATAGCCATTAAATCTTCTCTAAATGTTTGATAGAATTCTCCTGTGAAGTCATCTGGTCCTGGGCTTTTGTTTTTTGGGAGATTTTTGATCACAGCTTCAATTTCAGTGCTTGTAACTGGGTTGCTCAGAATTTCTATTTCTTACTGGTTCTGTCTTGGAAAATTGAACTTTTCTAAGAATCTGTCCAATTCTTCCAGGTGATCCATTTTATTGCCATCTAGTTGTTCATAACAATCCCTTGTAATCATTCATATTTCTGCATTGTCTGGTGTAACCTCTGCTTTTTTTATTTCTAATTTTGTTGATTGATTCTTCTCTCATTTTTTCTTGATGAGTCTGGCTAAAGGTTTGTCTATTTTGTTTATATTCTCAAAGAACCAGCTTTTAGTTTTATTAATTTTTACTATTGTTTCTTTCATTTCCATTTATTTCTGCTTGTATCTTTATGATTTCTTTCTTCCTATTAATTTTGTTGTTGTTGTTCTTTTTACAGTTGTTTTAGGTGTAAAGTTAGGTTGTCTATTTGATGTTTTTCTTGTTTCTTGAGGTAGGATTGTACTGCTGTAAACTTCCCTCTTAGAACTGCTTTTGCTACATCCCATAGGTTTTGAGTTGTTGTGTTTTCGTTGTCATTTTTTTTCTAGAAATTTTTTGATTTCCCTCTTGATTTCTTCAGTAACTTGTTGGTTATTTAGAAATGTATTGTTTAATCTCCAAGTGTTTGTATTTTTTACAGCTTTTTTTTCTTGTAATTGATATCTAGTCTCGTAGCGTTGTGGTCAGAGAAGATGCTTAATACGATTTCAATTTTCTTAAATTTACTGAGGCTTGATATGTGACCCAACATGTGGTCTCTCCTGGAGAATGTTCCATGTGCACTTGAGAAGAAGGTGTTTGCATTTGGTGTTCTGCATTTGGATGGAATGTCCTGAAGCTATCAATGAGATCCATCTCATCTGATGTATAAGACTTGTGTTTCCTTATTAATTTTCCCTTTTGATGATCTGTCCATTGGTCTGAGTGGATTGTTTAAGCCTCCTGCTATTATTGTGTTACTGTCAATGTCTCCTTTTATGTCTGTTAGTGTTTGTCTTATGTATTGAAGTCTTACGTATTCTATGTTGGGTGCATAGATATTTACAATTGTTATGTCTTCCTCTTGGATTGATCCCTTGATCAGTATGTAGTGTCCTTCCTTATCTCTTATAATATTATTTATTTTAAGGTCTATTTTGTCGATATGAAGATTGCTACTCCAGCTTTATTTTGCTTCCCATTTGCATGGAATATATTTTTCCATCCTCTCACTTTCAGTCTGTGTGTGTCTTAAGGTCTGAACAGCATATATATGGGTCTTGTTTTTCTATCCACTCAGCCAGTCTGTGTCTTTTGGTTGGAGCATTTAATTCATTTATGTTTAAAGTAATTATTGACATATATATTCCTGTTGTCATTTTCTTAATTGTTTGGGATTGATTTTGTAGATCTTTTTCTTCTCTTGTATTTCTTGACTATATAAGTCCCTTTAATATTTGTTGCAAAGCTGGTTTGGTGGTACTGAATTCTCTTAACTTTTGATTTTCTGAAAAGCTTTGTATTTCTCCATCAAACTTGAATGAGATTTTTGCCAGGTACAGTAATCTTGGTTGTAGATTTTTCCCTTTCAGTATGTTAAATATATCCTGCCATTCCCTCCTGGCCTGCAATTTGTACTGGAAGATCAGATGTTAAGCGTATGGGGTTTCCCTTGTATATTACTTGTTGTTTTTCCCTTGCTGCTTCTAATATTGTTTTTTGTTTTTAGCCTTTGTAAATTTGATTAATATGTGTCTTGGCTTGTTTCTCCTTGGGTTTATTCTATATGGGACTCTTTGCACCTTTTGGACTTGATTAACTATTTCCTTTTCTATGTTGGGGAAATTTTCAAGTATAATCTGTTCAAAATTTTTCTCATACTCTTTCTTTTCCTCTTCTTCTTCTGAGACCCCTATAATTCGAATGTGGTGTGGTATGGTGATATTGTCCCAGAGGTCTCTGAGACTATCCTCAGTTCTTTTCATTCTTTTTACTTTATTCTGCTCTTCAGAAGTTATTTCCACCATTTTATCTTACAGCTCACTGATTCGTTTTTCTGTTTCAGATATTCTGCTATTGATCCCCTCTAGAGTGTTTTTCATTTAAGTAATTGTGTTGTTTGTCTCTGTATGTTTATTCTTTAATTCTTCTAGGTGTTTGTTAATTGATTCTTGCATTTTCTCCATTTTGCTTTCAAAGATTTTGATTATCTTTACTATCATTACTCTGAATTCTTTTCAGGTAGTTTGCCTATTTCCTCTTCATTTATTTGGACTTCCGTGTTTCTAGTTTGTTCCTTCATTTGTGTAATGTTTCTCTTCCTTTTTAATAATTTTTTTTTAACTTATTGTATTTGAGGTCTCCTTTTCTCAGGCTTAAAGGTTGAATTCTTTCTCCCTTTTGTTTTCTGCCCTCCTAAGTTTGGCCCAGTGGTTTGTGTAAGCTTTGTATAGGGTGAGATTTGTGCTGAGTTCCCACTCCCACCGATGGGTAAGGCTGAATGAGGTGGTAATTCTGTCTGCTGATGATTGGCTTTGTGTTTTTGTCTTGTTTGTTGTTTAGATGAGGTGTCCTGCACAGAGTGCTGTTGGTGGTTGGGTGGTGTTGGGTCTTGTGTTCAAGTGGTTTCCTTTGTGGAAGTTCTCACTATTTGATATTCCCTAGGGTTAGCTCTTTGATAGTCTAGGGTCTTGGAGTCAGTGCTTCCACTCCAAAGGCTCAGGGCTTGATCTCTTCACCTAGGACTGGTGAGAGGAAAATGACCTCTTTGTTTTTCAGACCTCCTGTTGTAGTTATTTCCAAAATCTGATCGACTACATCTTCAGTTTCTCTGCATTCAGCGTGCCTCAGGAGCCACAGTTCCTCTATAAATGTTTGATCTTGAATTACTTCAGCTATAGAAGAGAGATAATTATGTCAAAAGCCTTATCATGTTAAGGTGAGGGTTAAATGATCTCCTATGTATCAAGTGTTTAGAAGAGAATCAGGCATGTAATAAGTGCTCAGTAAATGTGAGCCACTGGGTCCCCACTAAGTACTCAGGTCTCTGCTGGACATTGAGGAGAAATGAATAAAGGAGACAAGAAACTTATATCTCAATTCTTCTTATTTCTATACACAAATTCTTTGAAAAGCTCCCCAGTGACCGTTACATTTATTCTGAATCCCTGTAGCCCAGGCTTCATCTCCAGCATTCCTCATCACCAGGACTCTCTTATAACCTTATGCTCTACTCAAATTAGACAAATCCACATGCTTTCTAATGCTTCTTACCCTCTTATTTCTAGAGCACTGTACCTGCAACTCGCTTTAATGTAAATGTTGTCTTTACCAGCTGCCCCTATTGAAATATTATCAGAATGGCCCATTTCAAAAATACCTCTTCCTGGAGGCATTTTTAGATGTCTCTCCTTTATAGTCTACACCCTCAGAATTAGTCTCCCCTCTCAGACTCCTTTGACAATTTTTATTTGCCTTTTTGTGGTATATGTCACTTTCTACTTGGAAGTAAAATTTTTGAGCCCTTGATTTTTCTCTGTCCCTGGGTTATACGCTACTTAGGAAGGAGTCTGTGACTAATCCTTCTTTAGAGCTCCCACAGTGTCTAATTCATGGCCTGGTATATCATAGGTATTCAATAAATATTTAATGAGTAAATATTTATTGAAATAATAAACGATGAAAATATTCATAATGCTAAACTCCCTCTCTATATGTGACTACATGTGTGTACTAACACTAAACGATATGATGGATTTTAGGATATGGTTTATACAAATCACACAGATATACACATACATACCTAAATCTGACATATTGTATTTTGACAATGACTACACACTGCCCGAATAACTACATTTCCATAACATAGAATTAATGTTAATGTTTTCAAGCATCTTCAGCTCTGACCAACTTCTTGCTGGCCTATAACTATTCAGATTGTCTTGGCTATAACAACTGGAGGAAAGGAGATTTCTGCAGATAAGGAGTCCCTTCGGTGACTGAACCCCAAGTTATATGGATCTGTATATCCACCAGAGAGTAGGAATAAGGAAAAATAATCCAGGTCTGAAAATTTGAAGTGTGAGCTGGGGAAAAGAAAAGGATAAATCCAAGCATGGTATAAATCAACAAATAAGTTAGAAGAGAAGATTGATGAACAAGGGCCAGTGAAGTTTGGTAGTTTATACTGCTTCTCAGCCTATGTCAGCTGTCTGAAGTATTTTGTTTTGTTTATTCTTCAACAATCATCAAGATCCCAGCTTCTCCTTCTCACTGAAAATAATTTTAGAAGATGAAATCTGTCCCCAGGCTCTGCTTATGACAGAGTTACCGTAGGCAATCAACAAATACCGTAGTTTTTTGAAGCAACTTAGAATATTACTCATGTCACTGTAATGTCTCCACTTAGCCAGGATAGCAATTCATTTTAATACTTTTGTCTGAAAAGAAAAATTATTTCGATTTTTCTGATCACACATGAGTTCAACTATGTATCAATTTATTTTTAAGTTCTATATTTGTATTCCTGATATAAGTGCTAACATAAAATCAAAGAGAGAAAAAAATGTCCAAGCGAAAGAGCAGCTGGCAAATAGAGGCAGAAATGAAAAGTTCAAGTCTAAACAACTTGTCTTCAAAATCTGAGCAAATGGTTAGATATTATAATGAATCATTAAATGCTAATAGTTATAATATTGATTGCTTTATGAATACCCCCACATTCTTTCATTCCCTTTTTATTGTTACTGCGGTTATTAGATTTTTTCCCTGTCTTTAGGATAGGATAAAAGTTCCTGAATATGAAGTCTGCAGGAAGGTAATTCAGAATTGGAATGGAGAGTCAATAAAGTGGACAGGGCCAGCTTCCTTCCAAGTCGTGACTCTGCTTTCCAGAGAGACCGAAAAAGAACTCTCTGGATTCTCATTAGTCAGTTTGCCCTCATGTTTGCAGATAATTATTTCACACGTTCCCCATTGCTTTGTTGAATTGACACTGATCATTATGAAATGTTCCTCTTTATTGTTAATGATACTCTTGTCTGGATGTATACTTTGATATTAGTAGAACAACACTTGCTTTCTTATGCTTAATATTTTCATAGTTTATCTATCTCAACCTCTCTGGTCTTTTTAAAGTGCCATTTTCTAGACAGTGCATGCACTGTCATGCTTTATTTATCCAGTCTAACAATCCTCACCTTTTGAATTGAGTGTTTAAGTTTTAAACTTGCTAACATCTTTTATTAAATACTGGGTAAACAAAAAGGGATAATTATAAAATATGTCTGCCATTCAAAGAATAACAACACAAGAAAGCACAGATTAGCCACCACTAGTTTAAAAATTAAAGCATCATAATTAAATTTGAGACCTCCTGTGTGCCCTGCCTTCAATACATTCTCATCCCACCTGCCCAGAACCACCAATTTGATCATATGTTTATTCTCTCTTGTGTTTCTCTCTGTTGTCTTGTGGCAATTTTAAATATTACTAAATAATATATTGTTTCAGTCAGTTCAGTCGCTCAATCTTTCCCAGAATCAGGGTCTTTTCAAATGAGTCAGTTCTTCGCATCAGGTGGACAAAGTATTGGAGTTTCAGCATCAGCATCAGTCCTTCCAATGAATATTCAGGACTGATTTCCTTTAGGATGGACTGGTTGGATCTCCTTGCAGTCCAAAGGACTCTCAAGAGTCTTCTCCAATACCACAGTTCAAAAGCATCAATTCTTTGGTGCTCAGCTTTCTTTATAGTCCAACTCTCACATCCACACACGACTACTGGAAAAACCATAGCCTTGACTAGACGGACCTTTGTTGGCAAAGTAATGTTGCTGCTTTTTAATAAGTTGTCTAGGTTGGGCATAATTTTCTTCCAAGGAGCAAGCGTCTTTTAATTTCATGGCTGCAATCACCATCTGCAGTGATTTTGGAGCCCCCCAAATTAAAGTCTGTCACTGTTTCCATTGTTTCCCCATCTATTTGCCATGAAGTGATGGGACCAGTTGCCATGATCTTAGCTTTCTGCATGTTGAGTTTTAAGCCAACTTTTTCACTCTCCTCTTTCACTTTCATCAAGAGACTCTTTAGTTCTTCTTCGCTTTCTGCCATAAGGGTGGTGTCATCTGCATATCTGAGGTTATTGATGTTTTCTCCCTCTTGATTCCAGCTTGTGCTTTGTCATTTTTCTCATGATGTACTCTTCATATAAGTATAAATAAGCAGGGTGACAATATACAGCCTTGACATAGTCCTTTCCTGATTTGAAACCAGTCTGTTGTTACATGTCCAGTTCTCACTGTTGCTTCTTGACCTGCACACAGATTTCTCAGGAGGCAGGTAAGGTGGTCTGGTATTCCCATCTCTTTAAGAATTTTCCACCATTTGTTTAGTTTCTATAATTTTGATTTTTATAACTGTAATAATATTCTTGATTACACTTCTACAATTTGCTATTGTTACTCATACATATCTTCTAAAGTTTCATACACGTTTTTCAATTTTATTGCTATATTTTTAATTATAGACATTCTAATAGGGATGTAGTAATATCCCATTGTGGTTTGAATTTGTATTTCCTTAATGATTATTAAGGCTTCCCTGGTAGCTATCAACTTAATAAAAAAATATTTTTCTACTTTACTGTTAGGCATTTTTGTTCCTTAGATTTTAGCCTTTTGAAGCAGTGCTACTATTAGCATTCTTTCATAAAAAAACATTTTTTCCCACTTTAGTTTTTAATTGAAGAATAATTGCTTTACAGAATCTTGTTGTTTTCTGTCAAACATCAACAAGAATCAGCCATAGGTACACCCATATCACCTCTCTCTCAAACCTCCCTCCCATCTCCCTCCCCATCCCAACCTTCTATATTGTCACAGAGCCCCTGTTTGAGTACCCTGAGTCATATAGAAAATTTCCATTGGGTATCTGTGTTACATATGATATTGTAAGTTCTCACGTTACTCTCTCCATACTTGATATAAAATAAATATTTTATGCACATATTTAAAGCTTAAAATTTCATATCTTTTGGTAAATATATACATTCATAAAGCCATCATCACAATCAAGATTAGGAAACTATTTTACCACTCTCAATAGCTTTCTAGTACCCCTTGGCAGGACTTTTCCTTCCCCACTGTCCTTTAACACCCCTGTCATGAAGCAAGCTCTTGTCTGCTTTCTATCACAGTAGATTAGTTTGCATTTTCTAGAATTTTGTATAAATGGGATCATAAACTACATACCCTTTCTTTGTCTATTCTTCTCTCACTGTGCCTTACTATTTTGAAGTTCATTCATGCTGCCATGTGTAACAATAGTTCACTCCTTTTATATTGCGGAGTAATGTTGCATTAGTATAAGTCATAATTTGTTTATCCATTCACCTTTAATGAGCGTTTGCGTCATTTCCAGTTTTTGGTTATTACTCATATATCCGCTATGAATGCTTATATTCAAGTCTTTCTATAGACATAGACCTGTTTCTATAGACATGTGTATTGTTTCTATTGACATGTGTATTCTATAGACATGTGTATTGTTTTTTAATGTGGTAAATATCTATAAGTGAAATAGAGACATCATATAGTAGGTGTATATTTAACTTTTTTTGAAATTGTAAACTCTTTCCAAAGTGGTTTTTATTATTTTACATTCTCTTCAGAAGTATTTTATGGTTGCTCTGCCTTCTCAGCAAAACTTGCTATGTGAAATGTTTTTAATTATAGACATTCTAATAGGGATGCAATAATATCTCATTGTGGTTTGGATTTGTATTTCCTTAATGACTAATAGGACTTCTCTGGTAGATCAGCTGGTAGAGAATCTGCCTACAGTACAGGAGACCCCAGTTTGATTCCTGGGTCAGGAAGATTTGCTGGAAAAGGGATAGGGTACTCACTCCAGTATTCTTGGGCTTCCCTGGTGTCTCAGATAGTAAAGAATCTGCCTGTAATGTGGGAGATCTGGGTTCGATCCCTGGGTTGGAAAGATCCCCTGGAGGAGGGCATGGCAACCCACTCCAGTATTCTTGCTTGGAGAATCCACATGGACAGAGGAGCCTGATAGGCTACAGTCCATAGGGTCACAAAGAGTCAGACACGACTAAGTGACTAAGCACAGCACAGATTAATAATATAGAGCATCTTTTCATGTGATTTTTCTTTCTTTCTTTCTTGTTGGCAATAGATGTATCTTTGGTGAAATATTTGTTGAAATAATTTGCCCTACTTTTTCATTGAGTTGTTGTTTTTCTTATTGAATTTTGAGAGTTTTTTTTGTTTATAAATTCTGGATTTAAATGTTTTTTCAGATATGTGATTTGCAGGTACTCTCTTTGTAGCTTGTTTTTTCATTTTCTTAATAGTGTATTTCACAGAGGAGAAAATTGAATTTTGATAAAGTCAAATTAATCCATTTCTTTTTTTTTTTTCAGTGAATAGTACATTCATGGTTGTAAACAAAGATATCATTGTTTAAATCAAGGTCACAAAGATTCTTCTCTTATGCCTCTTATAGACATTTTTAGATTTTACTTTTAGATTTTACCTGTAGGCCTATGATTCATTTTCAGTTAATTTTTATGCATGGTGTGATACCTTTTTAATTTTTTAAAAAGTTTTTATACAAATGAACATCCAATCGTTTCAATATCATTTGTTAAGAAGCTTCCCCTTTTCACAGCTAGGACATGGAAGCAACCTAGATGTCCATTGACAGGTGAATGGATAAGGAAGTTGTGGTACATATATATACACAATGGGATATTACTCAGGTGTAAAAATATTACTCACGCATTTGAGTCAGTTCTAATGAGGTGGATGAAACTGGAGCCTATTATACAGAGTGAAATAAGTCAGAAAGAGAAACACCAATACAGTATATTAAAGCATTTATATGGTGTTTATAAAGACAGTAACAATGACCCTATATGTAAGACAACAAAAGAGACACAGATTTAAAGAACAGACCTTTGGACTGTGTGGGAGAAGGCGAGGGTGGGATGATTTGAGAGAATAGCATAGAGACATGTATATTACCATATGTGAAAGAGATGACCAGGGCAAGTTTGATACATGATGCAGGGCACTCAAGACCTGTGGTCTGGGACAACTCAGAGGGATGGGGTGGGGAGCGAGCTGAGATGGGGGTTCAGGATTGGGGGACACATGTGTACCCGTGGTTGATTCATGTGAATGTATGGCAAAACCCACCACAGTATTGTAAAGTAATTAAAATAAATTAATTAATTAAAAAAAGAAGTTTCCCCTAAAGTGTCTTGGAGACTGTCGAGAATTGATTAAACGTGCGTGTGAGAGTCTAATACATTACACTCCATGTAATCATGGATTTACTTTTTAGCTATATCTCCTTGTATGTTTTGTTTCTTTGGATGTTTTTAATTTGATTGATGGGATTACAGCATATTTCCTTAACTGGTCAGAGGCTACTTAGAATTATTATTACGCCACGACAAGAAAAACATAGGACTCTTACAATTTTATTATTTTGTTTGTTCCATCCCTCACTCCATGCTGTGGTGATGGTGGTAGTCTAGTCACTAAGTTGTGTCTGACTCTGCAAACCCGTGAACTGTAGCCTGCCAGGCTCCTCTGTACATGGGATAGCCCAGAGAAGAATACTGGAGTGGATTGCCATTTCCTTCTCCAGGGCATCTTCCTGACCCTTGTCTTTTGCTTGGCAGAAGGATTTTTTACCACTAAGCCACCTGGGAAGCTCTCACCCCAACCCCTCAATTCCATGCTTTTGCTATTATTGGCTTCCCTTGTGGCTCAGTTGGTAAAGAATCCGCCTGCAGTGTGGGAGACCTGGGTTTCTATCCCTGGGTTGGGAAGATCCCCTGGAGAAGGGAAAGGCTACCCACTCCAGTATTCTGGCCTGGAGAATTCCATGGACTATACAGTCCATGGGTTGCAGAGTCAGACATGACTGAGCGACTTTCATTCACTCACTCACTCAAATATTTCACATCTACATACATTCTAAACCTCACAATGAAACACTACTATTTTTGTTGTAAATAGTTATCTTTTTAAAGACATTGAGGAAAGAAGAAATGTTAAAATTTTATATTTGTCTACATATTTACAATTTCAACTGCCATTCTATAAATCTGTATTTCTATCTGATGTCATTTGCTTTCAAGATGAATAACTCTTTTGAATTTCTTGCTGTGCAGTTGTGGTGACAGCAAATTCTTTCAGCTTTTACATATCTGAAGATGTCTTCATTTTATCCTTATTTTTAATAGATATTTTCAATGGATATACAATTCAACAAGGACTCTTTTGTTTTTAAAGCACTTTAAAGATACCATTTCATCTGGGTTTCATTTTTTTTATAGTAAGTTACCATCATTTTGTATGTAAGCAGTGTGCTTTTTTTTTCATTGACTGCTTTTATAAGTATTTCAGTTTCCAGCCATTTGACTCTGATGTGCCTAGGTGTGGTTCTCCTTAAGTTTCTCTTTATATTTATCCTGCACGGGAACACACATTTTCCTAGGTCAGTAATTCAATGTTCTTCATCAATTTCGCCATTATTGCTTCAAATAGTTTTCAGCCCCACTCTCTATTTCTCTTTTTTCAATGATTTCAGTTATATGCAAATTAGAGTTCTTGATATTGACTTACAAGTTTCTGATACTCTTTTCATTTATTTAAGAGTATTTTTTGTATATGTATGGTACCTATGGCTGATTTAAGTTGATGTATGACAGAAACCTGGCACAGTGTTAAAGAATCTGCCTGCCAATGCAGAAAACACAAAGAGATGCAGGTTTGATCCCTGGATTGGGAAGATGCCCTGGAGTAGGAAATGGAAACCCACTCTAGTATTTTTGCCTGGAAAATTCCATGGACAGAGAAGCCTGGCAGGCTACAGACCACGGGGTCACAAAGAGTTGGACACGGCTGAGGGACTTTACACAAACATGTCAGAAACCAACACAATATTGTAAAGCAATTCTCTTCCAGTTAAGAATAAGTTAGTTAAAAATATTTTTTCTCTGATTTTTAGGCTTTTAAAATTTTTAATTTTTAGTGAAGTGTAGTTGATATACAATATTTAATTATTTCTATTGGTCTGTCTTGAAGTATTTTCTTCCTTTTATAAATCTCATGCACTGCTAAACCCATTCAGTGGTATTATCATTTCACAATTTGTGCTTACCAGTTCCAGAATCATCATTTGTTTTATTTTCCACTCCCTATTAATTCCCTGGAGATGACTATCTCTTTTTTTTTTTTTAATTTCTTGAGCATGTTTATAGTAATTGTTTCTTCTCCCCAGCTTTATTGAGGTACAATTAATAAATAAAATTGTAAGATATTTAAAGAATACATGTGATGATTTGATATATGCATATATGTACTATGAAAGAATTCCCCCTCATCAAGTTAATTAACACACTCATAACTTCACATGATTTATTTTGGTGACAATAGTTACAATCTACTCTTTTAACAAATTTCAATCACACAATACCGTGATGTCACCATGATATAACTTAGATCCTCAAAACCTAGTCATAAATGAAACTTTTACTAATATAATAGCCGTTTTTAAACTTCTTATCTACTAATGCCAACATGTGAGTTGTTTTGGATCTGTTTCTACTATTTTTTCCTTGATTATAGGTTTTATTTTTCCACTTCTTTGCATATCTAGTAATGTTTCAAATTTCTGCTAGACATAAGGAATAATAAATTGTTGGAACTCTGAATTATGTTGTTTTCTTCCAAAACGTGTTGACTTTTTGTTTTTTCAGGTGGACAGTTACTTGCAGATACTTTTGATTCTGTCAAGTTTGATTTTATTTTTTGTTAAGACTGGTGTTTTTGCTTTGTCCTCAGTTCTGTGGTGGTGTTACATTCCTTCCTCCTAAAGCATGGTCATTCTTGGATTTTAACTGAGTGCCTGAGATACTCAGTTAGGTGTCTCAACTGGAACTCCAGCCCCTCTCAGCCCTGTGTGATGTGCAATATCTTCATTTAGGATGTATCGTTAGGATTATTTAGTTCTCAGCCCCCTCTCGGTGGTCTCTCTGTGAGGTAGTTCTCACAGTCTTGCCCCAATGCCTTTCTGAGCCTAGACTCTATGGAGAATTCCATGAAGAATTCTCCTCTCTTCTCAGCCACTTCTTCTATAGAACTGAACTCAGTATCCCAGATGCCTTCAGAGCCCTGAACTCTGTTTTCTCAACTTAGCAAGAAGCCTCTCTGCTCGATCTCTTCCTCCCTGTACCACAATAGAGAGAGATCGCACCGTTTGAAAACCCTAATGAATGTGGAACTCCTCTCTTGTGTTCTCTATCTGTTAAGGATCACCATCTGCCTTTTCTTTTACCTGTTTCTTGAAAACAATGGACTTATATATTGTGATGAATTTTATAATCATTTATGATAGGTGGACATGCTTTCATTTTTAAGGAAAATTTAGTTGAAAACTAGAAAGAAATGCGGCAGTATAATGATATTTAAGACTATTCAGGGAGGTAAATAAGGGGGGACAATTTATTGTAAGGATTTCTTTGCATAAAATTAAGAAGACAATTGTCTAAGGGTTGCTGATGCCAAAAATATTACAAATAATTGAAGGTAACTATTCATGCCTGTTTGTGGCTGTAAAATTATAAAAGGGGGAAAGGGTAAAAAAAAAAACTAGGAGTAGGGAAATTTGTACAATTATGACTTTAATAATGGATGACAGTGACAAAAGAAAACAGAACTAATCAGAAAATCTGGCTTGCAGTCCCTGTTGATCTAATAACCCTGAGTGAGGCAATTAACTTCTCTAAGTTTTGTCCCCCAAACTCAGATATACTAATACTTATTTACGCCATTAAGAATTGTGAAAGAGTCAAAAGAGGTAGGGAATGTAGACACTTCAAATTCTGAAATTGTTTAGAAATAAATTCTCATCTTTATCATCAGTAGTCTGCAGAAATCACCACACATTGATTTTTCCATTGGTTTCATTACTATATGGATACTATCACTGCTATATGGATTATTAAATGATTAGAAATAGTTTGTCTATCATAACCCTAAGGGAACACTAGAGTCCTTTTTAGAAGTTAAAGCTTGTTAAGGTCATCCATTTGAACATTATTCTGAACCATTTTTGACCTTTTTAAAATAATTTATTTTTGGAGATCATATACACACACACACACACACACACACACACACACACACGCACACACACACACAGTTTGGGCTTCCCTGGAAGCTCAGCTGGTAGAGAATCAGCCTGCGATTCAGGAGACCCTGGTTCAATTCCTCGGTCTGGAAGACCCTCTGGAGAAGGGATAGGCTATCCACTTTCTTAGGCTTCCCTTGTGGCTCAGATGGTAAAGAATCCACCTGCAATGTGGGAGACCTGGGTTCAATTCCTGGGTTGGGAAGATTCCCTGGTGGGGGACATGGGAACCCACTCCAGTATTCTTGCCTGGAGAATCCCCATGGATGGAGGAGCCCCATGGAAGGGACTGAGTGACTAAGCACAGCACAGCATGTGTATAGTTTAGTTGCTAAGTGGTGTCTTACTCTTTGCATCTCCATGGATGCAAGGCTCCTCTGCCCATGGGATTTCCCAGGCAAGAATCCTGGAGTGAGTTGCCATTTCTAGAAATGTCTTCAGCTATAGGTTTGTGTAAAAATCAGCCTATTGTTCCATGTGTGGGAAACATTTTGAAACGTTAGCTTTTGCCTGGGTCATACATGGCAAACAGCTGGAAATAGTCAGTTGTCTACTTGATACCTCTGGTTTTATCATTTATTTTTATTAGACTTTTTGTTTGAGGTGCATTGAGTAAATACTTTATCTCAAATATGTTTAGACAGACAAGAGAGAAAAGCCAGGAGCTAATTCCCTAGATTGTGAAAGTTAATCAGCCAACCTGAGTGGTGACTGATAGAGATCCCGGGTATAGGTGATACAGGCTAGATGCCTGTCACTTTACCTTTTCAGTAAGATGTGATTTGCTAAATCCCTGTGTACGTTTATGTATTTCATTTATCTTTGATTCCACTAACTCTGAGGCAAAAGGAGAGTTATTCCTGGTATATAGGAGAATATGCAGAAGCAGTTGTTACTAAGTCTTTAGGAAAATTATAAAAAATATTAATATTTATTTTATAAAGAAAGAAGATTTTTTTGAAGTAGCAAGTGGCAACCCACTCCAGTGTTCTTGCCTGGAAAATTCCAAGGGCAGAGGAGCCTGGTGGGCTACAGTCCATGGGGTCGCAAAGAGTCAGATATTACCAAGCAACTGAACACACACGCAGGATTGTCTTACCAGCAGAACATGCCCAAAGATTTCTCCCAGCAAATATCTTGCAAATAGCTGGTGCTCAAAAAATATTTCATGGTTGAGAAAAGATATTCAACATCACTATTTATTAAAGAAATGCAAATCAAAACTATAATGAGTTAGAATGGCCATCATCAAAAAGCTACACACAATAAATGCTGGAGATGGTGTGGAGAAAAGGGAACCCTCCTACATTGTTGGTGGGAAAGTAAATTGATACAGCCACTATGGATAATGGTATGGAGGTTTCTTTAAAAAGCTAGAAATAGAGCTACTATATGATGCAGAAATCCACTACTGGGCATATACCCAGAGAAAACCATTATTCAAAAAGATACTTGCAGCTCAATGCTCACTGTATTTACAGCAGCTAGGACATGGAGACAGCCTAAACGTCCACCAGCAGAGGAATGAATAAAGAAAATGTGGAATATTACTCAGCCGTAAAAGGAAATTGTGTCATTTGAAGAGATGTGGGTGGACCTAGAGACTGTCAAACAGAGTGAGGTAAGTCAGAAAGAAGAAAATATTGTGTATTAATGCATATATGTGGAATCTAGTAAATGGTAAAGATGATCTTATTTGCAAAGCAGAAATAGAGACACAGACATAGTGAAAAAATGTATGGATACCAAGAGGGAAATAGGGGGTGGGATGAACTGGGAGACTCGGATGGACATATATACAATACTATATAGATAACTAATGAGAACCTTTTGTATAGCACAGGGAACTCTACTTGGTGCTCAGTAGTGACCTAAGTGGGTAGGAAATCCAAAATAGAGGGGGTGTATGTATACATACTGCTGATTCACTTTGATGTACAGCAGAAACTGACACAGCAGTGTAACGTAACTATACTCCAATAAATAAATAAACAGTATTTCATGATTGAGATAGGTTAAGTTCATGTTGTCTATACAAAATTTAGAATAGATTTTCTTTATCTTGACAGAAAATATTTGGCAGAAATTAACTGATGTCTAAATATTATAACATGGTATGAAAATTGTCACATCTACACAAAAGGTGAAAATTTATTTTCTTGTGTGAGGTAGCGTGGTTAACCTTTGGTGGGCTGAAGTGAAATTTGGATGCGTAGGGATAGGTTATGCCTGTTCCCGCACTCCTAGCTCTCAGTGTAGCCATCTGCTTTCATGCATTGGTATTCTTGAGGGCATGTGTTTTGAGGGGCACCCTACTGTATACTGGGGACACTTTAGCAAAAGATGCTTGAAACTAGGGCACCAGTTTTGCTACCTCAGTCATTTGTGGCTCAGATGGTAAACAATCAGCCTGCAGTGCAGGAGACCCAGGTTCAATCCTTGGGTCGGGAAGATCCTCTAGAGAAGGGAATGGCACCGACTCCAGTATTCTTGCCTGGAGAATTCCATGGACAGAGGATCCTGACCGGCTACAATCCATGGGGTTGCAAAGAGTTGGACGCGACTGAATGACTAACACTTTTGCAAGGTTAGGGTGAGCAAGCTGAGTTGCAGAGAGGAACAGTCTTTCCATGTGTCAGGGGATGACATGGTCAAGTTCAGGAGGACCTAGGGAGAAGTGAGGTAGTATGGCAGGGAGTCAGCAGTCTCTGAAGACATCGTCAGCTGTGGGGGTGGAGAAGTGCTGTTCCCAATGTCCTGGTCAGTGGACCCCTTCAAAGAGCTGAGAGAGAAAGGGAAGTCTGCATTCATTCCTGAACAAACATGAGCTGAGACTCACTCTGGGGCCTCTGAGAAATAACTGAGATGATTGCAGACCTTGAGGTATGGGCCAGGGGAATGAAGAATGAGAATCTGTAGCTCTTCAGGTGTGGCTGCAGGCCAGAAAATTTGTATTATTAATATTAACGTGACCTCATTTTATCCACAGGCTGTGGAGACTAAGAAATTCAGGTTACACATAGTGTATTTATTTTCAAAGCATTTTCCTCATTATATTCTTCTCTGAGCCTTGTGATTAGGGCCATCCTGTAGGTATATGGAGCCAAGACCAAATCTCACTGTGTTAGTCCTTTGTCTCCAGATGTCTCAAGAGAAATCAGGTGACAGTGGATATCAAGAGAATCCTTGAGAGAATAAAAGTTACAACAGGCACATTATGGAAGAGGTGGGCACTCAGTCTTCCCCTTGCTTTGCTCAGATAGTGCTTGCAAGGGTTGCGAAGGGTAGGAGTGTGTGGGAAACATGGGTTCAGTCTGAGTGTCAGCTGTGTGTCCTGCTGGATCCAGGCATGTGGGGTGTGATTGAAAAACTCTGGAGGGTTCCTCCAGGAAGTTTTCAGGAGGGTATTTCCATCACTAGAACATCATTCTGTGATACATCTCCCTTATATTCATGTGTTGAGCTCCCAACCCCTAGTACCTCAGACTATAATAATATATGGACATTAGGTCTTCGAAGAAGCAATTAAGTTAAAATGAGGGCATTAAGTTAGGGTCCCGCTCCAATAGGATGAAGTCCTTACAACAAGAGCAAGAGACACTTGGGGCGCGTGTGCAGCTGAGGGATGAGGCAGCGAGAGAGTGGGCATCTCAAGAAAAAGAGGGAAGCGTCGGAGGGAAATATCTCTACCAATACCCTGATCTTGGATGTCTAGCCTCTGGAACTGTGAAGAATGAATTTCTGTTCTTTAAGCCACTAGACTAGGGCTTCCCAGATGGTTCTAGTAGTAAAGAATCCTCCTGCCAATGCAGGAGATACAAGAGATGTGGGTTCGATCCTCTGGGTTGGGAAAATCCCTTGGAGGAGGAAATGGCAACCATTCCAGTATTCTTGCCTGGAAAATTCCATAGACAGAGGAACCTGGCAGTCTAAAGTCCGTGGGGTCGCAAAGAGTCAGACATGGCTGAGCACACAAGCATGCAGGCCATTAGTCTATGTTATTTTCCTATGGTCGCCCTCGCAAATTAATGCACTCCATAATGAGAAAGATGTTTTCTGTCCTGTTTCCTGTTGTATATGCCTGACACCTATGAAAGTCCCTGGCACACATTAAGCATGCAAGAGCCCTTTGGTGAGTGGATGAATGAAAGACGGTATGAAGCACGTACTAGAAATCTTTCATATCAAGAAGTTATTAGTGCCAGGATGAGGGGACTGTTTTGAATGCCTGTGCTTCTTAATTTTTTCTAGCCTGAAATCAAAGTTAGTACTGCTCAATTTAAAGTCTTCCTGATCTGAATTTTCACTTATACAGTGTTACCGTTCAATGTCCTTCTCTATAAGCACTTCACATCAGTGATTTGCCTGATTATTCCCAACACAGAGTTATGGTCACATCATTGCCCAGATGCACGTGCCTTAATTCACGTTCCACCAGCTTCCTCATAATCTTGATGTCTCTTCTGATTATCCCCTTCCTGTTCTGGAATCCTGTGGCACTTACTACCTATATTCTTCACCTGAAAACAGCACCTGGTAGCTATATTAACATTTATCTTATTATATCACTCTACCTCTTAATATGCATAAGACCTAACGTAATCAGCATTTAGATTCAGAACTAATCATGATGATGTTAGATTCCAAAGCAATCATGATAGTGATGGTGGTGGTGACAAAGAAGAAAAGTCTCCTGACACAGCTCTGAGAACAAAATAGTCCTGACCACACTATTCTACCATGTCAACTGCAATAGGAGTTTGAGCTAAATTTTTCATTAATAGCAATGGTGGCCATATGACCATCAGATGTCATTATGAGTGTTCCATACTAGCCTCGTATGCTGGTACAGCATCTTTAACCATCTCCAGGAAGCCCAAAGGAGTCAAACAACCATTTTACCATTGAGAAGGCACATGAAAGTACTAAGTCAGGGCTTCTGGGGAAAGGGACCTCTGTCTGGCACTAGACCAACAGTGAATATACAAAGCAGGGCTTGCAGGCTATTAAGATGATAATTGCTTATAGAATTGCTAGAGCATGGCGTCTTTTCAGACGAGTCTACCTGAGAAATCAGCTCCAGCACACTTGAAGAGTGACTGAAATAAATTAGGAGATGGGAAAGATTCAGACTGCATGTAGCTTAGACGAGTCAGGGGAAGTGAATCAGATAAATACATTAACACACACACACACAGTGACGGATGAGGCAGATGACATTTTATGCTCCTTTAAACTGACTGATGAAGATCAGACAAATTAGAAATAGCTGTGGACAAGTTCAAGAACGTCCTTTTAGTGTGTACTGAAAAGGAATCTTAAGGAGTAGAGATGTGAAGTAGTTCTGGAAAATGGGGTAATGGAAAGAATATTTCAAGAGTCACACCCCTGTGCCCAACTGTTATAAACTTTAAGAAGTTTTAAGTGGAAGGTCTTGAAATATGATATAATATTTTCAAAGGCTGTCAGGGCAAAAAAAGAGCAGAATTAAAAGCTAAGGTATTTTTATGAAACTTGAACATTTTAGATACTAAGTAATAGTATATAGCTTTACAGATGCTGGTGTCCTTAGTCTAATCATAAAATACAAAGTTATTTATTTAAGCCATAATTTAAATCATGAACACAATCCCCCTAGGTACTATGGATACTAACCTTCACTCACTGTTTTTAGTCTATAATTTTAATGTGGCCAGTGATTATTAGATGTCAATATTTGCAGGAAAAAGTGTGCATTATTTACTTAGATTTTGATTATATTTAGATCAGAGAGAGATTTTGTTTCTTTTTTTTTTTTAGGTTTATCTATGCTGTGGTGGGTCTTCGTTGCGGCATGAGGGCTTTCTATAGTTGCAGTGAGTGGGGGCTACTCTTTTCACTGTGGTACACAGGCATCTCACTGCAGTGGTTTCTCTTGTTGTGGAGCACAGACTCTACATGTGCAGGCTTCAGTAGTTGCTGGGTGTGGGCTCAGTAGTTGCAGTCACAGGCTTTAGAGCACAGGCTCTGTAGTTGTGGCACATGGCCTCAATTCCTCCAAGGCATGTGGAATCTTCCCAGACCAGGGATTGAACCAGTGTCTCTTGCACTGCAGGGCGGATACTTAACCACTGGACCACTGAGGAAGTCCCAGAGGGCTTCTGATTCTAATTTCGATTTTCACAGCCAGTAGACAAAAATCCAGCACTTGGCTTGGGTGGTGCCTATAAGGGGGAAGAAGGGCTTTCCTCCAAGTAGATATAAGTGAGTTTGTGTTTTTCTGATGTATGTTTGTTTCATCTTATCCTAGAAATTTGGAAAGCTGAGAGGTGCAATAAGGCAGCCAACAGGGAAAGAAGTGAACTTGAAATATGTGCTTATGGCAGTATGCATTTTGAAGGTGAATTAATTTTGAGAAACTAGTAGTAATGTAAGTTAACCTTTAAGTGGAGGGAGGGGAAATGTGAACGTTGGAGGTCACTGGCATTTCCTCTTTGATTTGTTATGGCTTGATGAAGAAGACCTTTGCATTGCTTAGTCATAATGAACTTCACCATTATGGATAGTCAGATAAAAGAGAGTCATTAGCAATGAACATGCAGTCTGTCCAGCCTAAACAATCACATTCATATGGGAAAGTGATTTTTAAGTTCAAAGATGGACAAAAGTAGAATCATAAATCATCTTGAATGTACTGCTGTATAATATAAAAATATGTGGAAACTGTGCATGAAATAAACAGAAGCAATCCTATCTCTGCTTTCCAAACTGACCATCACCATTTTCCATCACAAGCCTTCTGTTTAGCTTTATTAATTGAAATCTGAAACTTAGGTCCTTCAGTTGCAGTTTTGCTCAAAAAGGCTACCAGGAAATGCTTCTGAATGTGTGATGGTATCATTCTCCCATTCTACAGAACTATAATGTCCAAATTCTTTTGTATTTCTTCCAGCCACCATTTAATAATGTGATAACTAATGGAGATTTCATTAGCTTGATGGTAAGATTTTTTGAGCATACACATCATAACTGGGCACTGTGATTTACTTACTAAAATAAATTTATTAGACAGAATAAATAATTGTTTAATGTTCTTCCATCTAAGCTTTTTTTTTTAAAAAACTTTTAAACAACTGTTTCTACCAGCTGTGATCATAGAAAATTTGTTTAGAGTTTTATGTTTAGGAAAACTTTTACTATGGAGGTAAGTTTACTTCTTGATTCACAATTCATGTGATAAAGACACTTCATCTTTATACAAAACCCAGGATCTGGTATTTCTTAACAAATCTCTCATGGCATTATGTATCAGTTTTGTCTGGTGAGGAATCATAAATCAGAAAATAAACTGTGGATTATTACTGCCTATCTGGAACAAATTCAGAGCATACCAGATTGAAAAAATGGTTCAACATGGCAAAGATATAGATGTGAGCAGTGGCGTGATGAGTGTAGAAGGTACTGTTGAGAGTTTAGGGGTGTTGGAGAAGCAGTGGATTCCATGCAGTTTGCAGTTCCTGCCACATAAGAGTAGTGTCAAGGAACCCTGAATCATGAGATCTGAATGGTAAGCAGGAGTCAAATCCTGAGGGGCCAGGGTTACCCACTGAACGGGAAATCCACGGTAGCAGCAGGGAAGAGGGTCAGTGTCAGGTTGGCATTTTATTAAGACTGCCACTCTCTGGATGGAGATTTGGGGCTTGTTTTCTCAGTTGAGGAACATGGCCACAATACATTAGTTGTAAATCCACTTAGGTATAAAGTCCATCCTAGGCTATTAGGACTTGTGACTTATATGATAGATCCTGGGCAGAACTATGATTACATGGTCAAAGATGGTATATTCTCAAATCATTCAAATTGATCGACTAATTACTGAAGATCATCTTGATGTTTTCTCTGTCACAAGTTTGGGAGAAAAGGATTAGATATACATGGGAGAACTGCTAGAAACAGTAAAAGAAGTTAGTATCTCAAATGCATTTGAGGCTCATATTTTGAAGATGAAGAGATAATGGGCAGTAAGACAAAGAAACATTCAAAAATTGTCTCCCTCTTTTTTTGTAGTCATTAGCAAATACATAGATATATAAAGAGATCAACCAATCAATTAATCAGTCTATCCTTATTGCTTTTCTAATTAAAAGTTAATTTTGATTTACTTATATATCTATCACTATTATTTAGGCAGGAGGAGTATGAAAGAAATTTAAAATATTGACCAGCAATGTGAGATGTGGCAGCTGGCTTGGAAATAAATCAATTAAAGCTTCATAACTATGTAGCCAGTGGCACCTGTCCTAAACCACATCAATCCTCTGGATGTCAAAGTGGGAGACTGGAAGAAATAGTTGTCACAATGTGCTACAGGAGTTTTCTTTCATTGGTTGGCCAGAAAATACTCTCTGATACTAATGATTATAAAGTGTTTGGGAAAACAGGGAAGTACAAGAGAGGTCTGAGACACAGTAAAGCTGATTCAGACCCATGGTCTGGAATCTGGTCTTGGGATAATCTACAGAGTACAGACATGACTTTGCTCAAATGTCATATTGACAGTTTGGGGATTCATCAACTGGGAAGGTCATTAGATGTTCCCTTTTATGTGCTATTATCTTTTAGACATGCAGTGGGTGACCAGCTTTACAGAACAGAGATGCTTGGTCATATTGTTAAGATACAGGCCTGGGAACAGGAGCTATAGCTCACCTTTTGACCACCAAGGTTGGTAATTGCTTCCAGAGGGGCCTGTTCTTCTCCAGCGAGTTGGAAGGCAGCAACATAGTTACTCATCAACAACTTGTATTCAAAGGTGAGAGAACCATGCTGTCCATACCAGTGTCCAGCATTTGGATGACAGATGAACCCTCTTATCTGGAAGTGATTTATCAGATAGGATACAAGGTGGAAATCAAAGCTAGCCCAAATCCAGATTCCTAAGTGATAACAGCCTGAAGGGCCATTTTGGCATCCTAATGTTTCCTGCCAGATGCTGTGCGGTATTACAAGATGTCTCAGCCTGTACACTACCACATGCTGGCTGATGTGTTTCATGTTGTGGGAGGTGGGGAGGTGGCTGGACAGTATGAGACAGGGATCGGGTTTCAAACATAGATTTCCTAAATTGCCTAGCTGGTGTGAATAGAGCAAAGATAAAACTACCCGTGATTCATTCATTTATTCTTTCATTCACTCCTTCACTTAGGTTGGTATCTTTGTTTTGCTAGAATTCATAGTGCTAAATTTAAAAAGTCATAATTACAGGTAAAAAAAATAATATAAGTGAAAGAATCAATAGCCAGCTTCTGTTGCTATAATCATCTTGTATTGTCCTATTTACTCCTATTTTGATCTTTGACATTAGTTCTGTTTAACATGTAAACATTCATTACTAAGTGGGAATGTTTATTTGATTGGTGATAGGCTACACAGCCTCATTGTATTATTTGTCTCATCATTCTTTTTCTTACTTGCCAAACATCATTCTTTTTCTTATTCTCTAAAGCATGGTGGGAGTCAAAGAAGAAAGACTGCTGCCACTACTACTAAAACAAAAATAATTGTTGTGGTGTTCTGAGTGTCTGAACACCAAAGACTTAGCATTGTGCACTTCGGCTGACATTTGAGATTTTTCCCCCTGAATAAATTTCAAGAATCTGTTGGAACTAACTAAAGTCACCTAATTACAGGTAGTGACAGTCCACACTTGTTCCAATATTGGCCAAAACATATTTGTATAAAGGAGTCTTAAAGAGTACATATCCTTCTGAATATCTTCTGGCTTCTGAGAAAATTGGAGATGGCACATACACATCCCACTGGCTCCCTGTGACGGGCACAGTCCACTCACTTTGACTATGAAGTGCCCTGTGCACTCTGTCTCTCTTCTCTCTCTCCACTGTGGTCAGTATATGGTGGCTATTTAAATTTTTGTAGAGATGGCCTCTGAAATAAATAACTATTTCTCTGTAGAAAAGGATGTGTGGATAGTTTTCTATCCTATACCTACAACTTCATAGAACTTCATCTGAGAGAGACTTTCAAATCCCCACCTCTGTTTCACTGTATGCTTTATCCATCTGACCTTGGTAAGTGATGACAAATAGTATTAAAAAAAATCTCCCAAATGTTTCAACAGAAAAATCAAGCAATTATTTGTCTGGGCTTCACTGTTAATTTCTGGAAGGTGGCATGAACCTCATTTGTCGACTTTTCATTTCAGATTTGTTTTTGTTAACTCTTAATGTTATTGTTTCATTTCTGTCTTACTCTGTTTGGCCACACGCTTTCTGCTTGAATTCAAACTGTTTATCAAATGTGATAACAGACAGAAAGACACAGCATGAGAAGTTAGCCTCCTTGTCTTTCAGCATTTTCCCCTGGATGTGATTTTCTTAATATTAATGCAACCATACATTTGACCCACAAATCCCAAAGCCCTTCAGAAAGGGCAGCTGTATCTTCATCACAAGCATGTCATCTCATTCTGTGGTTCCAGTAATCTTCATTTTAGGGGCACAGGCTCATTCTAAAGATGCAGAACTGGAAAAAGCTTGACCACGTATTTCCAAGAGGAGAAACTCACATTTCATTATGACCTTTTCTGCTAATCCTGGGCTGCCGCAGGATGAGCCTGGACCTTGCCCCAAATGCCTCTGAGGAATCAGGCTATGTCACTTTGCATCTCTCAAACCATCTCTCTTTTGTACTGTTAATTCTAGTAGCTCTCTCCCCAGCACTGTCATCAACCACCTTCATCCTCTCTTTTCCATTTTTTTTTTTTTACAAGTCAAACTTTCTTTAAAGGGTGTAGATCATCCAGAAGTTGGAGGACAAACGTGGGGTGCCTGAGGTTTCAGGCCCTTCCTGTGTCTGGCAGACACCCTCTTTGGCCTTGTGCAGGTCATTCCTGTTCTCTCCACTTCTGTTTTCCCATCTGTTAAAAGGTGGATAATAATATTTGCCTCACTAGGGTGTATTTATGCCTAACTACTGTAATTGCTTGTAAACAATTTGCTATCCTGGGATAAAACATATGACTGAAGAACAAAACTCACAGGAGAAAATTTAATTTCTCTTTATTTTTAAAAGTTATTAGGCAGTTATTTCAACAGTGTACACAGCAACCTCTCAAGACAAGAGATAATATGGTGACATGAAAAGACATCTGCTTCTGGAGGTCAGCTTTCTTCTCTACTTCCCGCCCAAAATCCTGTGTGATTTTTAAGCATCTCTGGGCTTAAGACATTTATTTCCAAAGGTTTGGTAACATTTTCCAAATTTATCTTAAATAGATGTGAAGAATATCACAGGTAACAACTGCTGTGAAGAAAGATTTAGGAAATTAAAAGGTCTACAGAAAGCACTTTTACTCAACCATCTCATAGCAAAATAAATCCTAGGACTAATGTAGTAATGAGAAAAAAGGGTGCCAGACATATGAGATATTTTATACAAAATTATTATATATGCAATTGCCCCTCCATATCTGTGATTCCACATTCACAGATTCAACTAACCTCAGATTGAAAATAATTTTGAAAAAAAAATTACAGAAAGTTCCGTAGAACAAAACTTGAATTTTCTCTGCACAGGTAACTATTTACATAGCATTTTCATTGTGTTTATAACTACTTACATAACACTTACATTGTATTCAGTATTATAAGTAATGTAGAGGTGATTTAAAGTACAGGAGGAGGATGTTCTCAAGTTATATGCAAATACTACACCATTTTATATGAGGGACTTAAACATCTGTGGATTTTGGCATCTGTGGGGATCCTGAAACCAATCCCCTACAAACACAGAACAGTGATTATACATATATAAACATTTTCCTAAAAGAAAATGGAAGTTATTATTAGGAAAAACTGAAAAACAGAAAGCTTCATATATGCCACTGGATCCAGTGTTACCATAAGCTGTAGGGTATGAATCCCTTGAATCTGTCTCTCCCACTCACATAGGACAAATTCCGCTTGGAACAAGCAACACATACGATGTCAAAAGATGTCTGAAAACCCTATTCCAGGCCTCTGATATCTCCCCTATTCAACTTGAAGTTTTCAGGAAACTCTACCATCAGAAATCTCCTTTCAGTATCCTCATAATGCAGAATTTACTCTAAAAAATTCATTGAATTTACTGCTAACTTTCAGGTTCTTAACTCCAAGGGGCATGAATGGGCTTGAATGCATGACGATATACATGGGAAGTTCTGGGGAAGGATAAGGGAAAGAAGATCCCGAAGGGGAGATGGAGATAGGGTGGAACTGGAAAGGATAAGTAGAGGGGAGAACGCTGCAGGGTAGCAATATTCTAACACTAATCCTATGATGATGTATAAATAGGTAGATAGATAATCTTTTCGTTGTATATTGTTCCTGCTAGAGTTAATGGAGTTTAACTCATCATGTCAAATAAGTTTGATTTAACATTACATCTGAGAAGGGGGCAGGTGATGGATTGGGGAACAAATTATTACAATTGTTTAAAAATCTCATCCTATATTATTGTTGATGTAGTTCAGTCACTAAGTCTATCCGATTCTTTGCAACCCTATGGACTGCAGCTTGACAGGCTCCTCTCCCAGTGTTTGCTCAAACTCAAGTCCACTGAATCAGTGATGCTATCTAACCATCTTATCCTCTTCTGCCCCTTTCTCCTTTGGTCTTCAATCTTTCCAAACATTAGGGTCTTTTCCAAAGAGTCAGCTCTTTGCACTGGGTGGTCAAAGTATTGGAGTTTCAGCCTCAGCATCAGTCCTTCCAATGAATATTCAGAACTGATTTCCTTTAGGATTGACAGGTTCTATCTCCTTGCAGTCCAAAGACTCTCATGAGTCTTCTCCAGCACCATAATTTGAAAGCATCAGTTCTTCCATGCTTAGCCTTCTTTATGGTCCAGCTCTCACATTTGTTCAGTCCAGTTCAGTTGCTCAGTCCTGTCTGACTCTTTGTGACCCCACTGACTGCAGCATGCCAGGCTTCCCTGTCCATCACCAACTTCCAGAGCTTACTCAAACTCAAGTCCATTGAGTTGGTGATGCCATCCAAACCTCTAATCCTCTGTCATCCCCTTCTCCTCCTTCCTTCAATCTTTCCCAGCATCCGGGTTTTTTCCAATGAGTCATTTCTTCATATCAGGTGGCCAAAGCATTGGAGTTTCGGCTTCAGCATCAGTCCTTCCAATGAGTATTCAGGACTGATTTCCTCCAGGATGGACTAGTTGGATCCCTTTGCTGTCCAAGTTACTCTCAAGAGTCTTCTCCAACACCACAGTTCCAAAGTATCAATTCTTTGGTGCTCAGCTTTCTTTATAGTCCAAATCTCACATCCATACATGACTACTGGAAAAACCATAGCTTTGACTAGATGGACCTTTGTTGATGAAGTAATGTCTCTGCTTTTTAATATGCTGTGTAGATTGGTCATAGTTTTTCTTCCAAGGAGCAAGTGTCTTTTAATTCCATGGCTGCTATCATCATCTGCAGTGATCTTGGAGCACCCTCCCCAAATAAAATCTCTCACTGTTTCCATTATTTCCCCATCTAATTGCCATGATGTGATGGGACTGCATGCCATGATCTTAGTTTTCTTAATTTTAAGCCAGCTTTTTCACTCTCCTCTTTCACTTTCATCAAGAGGCTCTTTAGTTCTTCTTCGCTTTCTGCCATAAGGGTGGTGTCATCTGCATATCTGAGGTTATTGATATTTCTCCCAGTAATCTTGATTCCTGCTTGTGCTTCATCCAGCCTGGCATTTCACATGATGTACTCTGCATACAAGTGAAATAAGCAGGGTGACAATAAACAGCTTTGACATACTCCTTTCCCGATTTGGAACCAGTCTGCCTTTCCATGTCCAGTTTTAACTGTTGCTTCTTGACCTGCATAGAGTTTTCTCAGGAGGCAGGTAAGGTGATCTGGTATTCCCATCACTTTAAGACTTTTCCATAGTTTGTTGTAACCCACACAGTCAAAGGCGTTGGTGTAGTCAATAAAGCAGAAGTAAATATATTTCTGGAACTCTCCTGCTTTTTTGATTATCCAGCAGATGTTGGCAATTTCCTCTATCTTGTCTAAATCCAGCTTGAATATCTGGAAGTTCACGATTCACGTACTGTTGAAGCCTGGCTTGGAGAATTTTGAGCATTACTTTGCTAGTTTGTGAGCTGAGTGCAATTGTGCGGTAGTTAGAATATTCTTTGGCATTGGCATTCTTTGGGATTGAAATGGAAACAGTTCTTTTCCAGTCCTGTGGCCACTGTTGAGTTTTTCAACTTTGCTGACATACTGAGTGCAGCACTTTCACAGCATCATCTTTCAGGATTTGAAATAGCTCAACTGGAATTCCATCACCTCCTCTAGCTTTGTTCGTAGTGATGCTGCCCACTTGACTTTGCATTCCAGGATGTCTGTGACTGAGACACTCAAACACAGTTCTGGCTCAGTCTCTGTGGGGTCTCTGGGTCCTGGGGTGCATAAGGTTTGTTTGAGCCCTCTGAGCCTTCCCATCAGGAAGCTTCCATAAGCTTATTATCCTTATCCATCAGAGGGCCAACAGAATGAAAACCACAATCACAGAAAACTAATCAAACTGATCACATAGACCACAGCCTTGTCTAACTCAGTGAAACTATGAGCCACGCAGTATAGGGCCACCCAAGATGGACGGATCATGGTGGAGAGTTCTGACAAAATGTTTTCCACTGAAGAAGGGAACAGTGAACCACTTAAGTATTCTTGCCTTGAGAACCCCATGAACAGTATAAAAAGGCAAACAGATAGGACACTGAAAGATGAGCTCCTCAGGTCAGTAGGTGCCCAATATGCTACTGGAGATCAGTGGAGAAATTACTCCAGAAAGAATGAAGAGATGGAGCCAAGGCAAAAACAACACCCAGTTGTGGATATGACTGGTGATAGTAGTAAAGTCCGACGCTGTAAAGAACATTATTGCATAGGAACCTGGAATGTTAGGTCCATGAATCAAGGTAAATTGGAAGTGGTCAAACAGGTGGTGACAAGAGTGAACATCGACATTGTAGGGATCAGTGAACTAAAATGAACTGAAATGGGTGAATTTAACTCAGAGGACCATTATATCTACTACTGTGGGCAAGAGTCCATTAGAAGAAATGGAGTAGCCATCATAATAAAAAAAAGAGTCTGAAATGCAGTACTTGGATGCAATCTCACATTCATACATGACTACTGAAGAAACCATAGCTTTGATTATACTGACATTGTCAGCAAAGTGATGTGCTGTCTAAGCATATCATAACTTTCCTTCCAATAAACAAGTGTCTTTTAATTTCATGGCTGCAGGTACTGTCAGCAGTGATTTTGGAGCCTAAGAGAAGATTTGTCACTGCTTCCACTTTTTTTGCCTTCTATTTGCCATGAAGTGATGGGATTGGATGTCATGGTCTTAGTTTTGTGAATGATGAGTTTTCAGCCTGCTTTTTCACTCCCCTCTTTCACGCTCATCAAGACTCTTTAGTTTCTATTCACTTTCTGCTATTAGAGTGGTATCATCTGCAAATCTGAAGTTGCTGATATTTCTCCCAACAATCTTGATTTCAGCTTGTGATGCATCCAGCCCAGGATTTTGCATGATATACTCTACATAAAAGCTAAAGTAAAATAAACAGGGCGACAATATACAGCCTTGTGGTACTTTCTCAATTTTGAACCAGTCTGTCATTCCATGTCCAGTTTTAACTGCTGTTTCTTGACCCACATACAGGTTTCTCAGGATACAGGTAAGGTGGTCTGGTATCCCTATCTCTTTAAGAATTTTCCACAGTTTGTTGTGATCCACACAGTCAAAAGCTTTAGTGTAGTCATTGAAACAGAAGTAGATGGTTTTCTAGAATTCTCTTGCTTTTTCTATGATGCAGAGAATGTTGGCAATTTGACCTCTGGTTTCTCTGCCTTTTTGAAATACATCTTGTACATCTGGAAGTTCTCAGTTCACATACTGTTGAAGCCTAGCGTGAAGGATTTTGAGCATAACCTTGCTAGCATGTGAAATAAGTGCAAATGTATGGTCATTTAAACATTCTTTGACATTGTCCTTCTTTGGGATTGAAATGAAAACTAACCTTTTCCAGTCCTGTGGCCACTTCTGAGTTTTCCAAATTTCTGGCATATTGAGTGCAGCACTTCCACATCATTATCTTTAAGACTTGAAATAGCTCAGGTGGAATTCCATCGCATCCACTAGCTTTGTTTGTAGTAACTCTTTCTAAGGCCTCTTGACTTCACACTCCAGGATGTCTGTGAGTGACCAGACCATCCTGGTTCAGTTCAGTTCTGTCTCTCAGCCATGTCTGACTCTGTGACCTCATGAACTGCAGCATACTAGGCTTCCCTGTCCATCAACAACTCCAGGAGCTTGTGCAAACTCGTGTCCATCAAGTCAGTGATGCCATTTGTTTATTCTTGCCACCTCTTCTTAATCTCTTCTGATTCTGTGAGGTCTTTACACTTTCTGTCCTTTATCCTGCCCATCCTTGCATGAAATTGATACTTCCAACTTTATTGGAAATATTTATAGTCTTTCCCATTCTATTTTTTTCTTCTATATCTTAGCACTGTTCATGTAAGAAGGCCTTCTTGTCTCTCCTTCGTATTCTCTGGAACTCTGCTTTCAGTTGGATATATTTTTCCTTTTCTCCTTTGCCTTTAGCTTCTCTTCTTTCCTCAGCTATTTGCAAAGCCTCCTCAGATAACCATTTTGCCTTCTTGCATTTCTTTTTTGGGGGATGGTTTTGGTCACCACTGCCTTAGAGGGTAAAGCGTCTGCCTGCAATGAAGGAGACCTAGGTTTGAATCCCGAGTCAGAAAAATCCCCTGGAGAAGGAAATGGCAGCCCACTCCAGTACTCTTGCCCTGGTACCCTATAGTCCATGGGATCGCAAAGTGTCACACACAGCTGAGAAACTTCATTTCATTTTTCTTATACAATGTTACAAATTTCTGTCCCTAGTTCTTCAGGCTCTCTGCTTATCAGATCTAATCCCTTTAATCTATTTGTCACCTCCACTATATAATAATAAGGGATTTAAATTAGGTCATAACTGAGTGACCTATTGGTTTTCCCTACTTTTTTCAATTTTGGCTTGGAATTTGCAGTACAGAGCTCATGATCTGAGCCACAGTCCACTCTAGGTCTTATTTTTGTTGACTGCAGAGCTGCTCCATCTTCATTTTCAAAGAATATAATCAGTCTGATTTTGGTATTGATGATGTTTTGGTATTTGGTGATGTTCTTGTGTAGAGTCACCTCTTGTATTGTTGGAAGTGGGTATTTGTTATGACTGGTGTGCTCTTCACAAAACTCTGTTAGCCTTTTCCCTGTTTCATTTTGTACTCTAATGCCAAATTTGCCTGTTACTCCACATATCTCTTGAATTCCTACTTTTGCATTCCAGTTCCCTATGATGAAATGTACATATTTTTTGGTGTTAGTTCTAAAAGGTCTTTTAGGGCTTCATAGACTTGGTCAAATTCAGCTTCTTTGACATCATTGTTTGGGGCATAGACTTGGATTACTGTGATATTGAATGATTTGCCTTGGAAAGAATTCGAGATCATTCTGTTGTTTTTGAGACTGTAGCCAAGTACTGCATTTCAAACTCTTTTGTTGACTATGAGGGCCTCTCCATTTCTTCTAAGGGATTCTTGCCCGCAGTAGTAGATATGATGGTCATCTGAATTAAATTCTTTCATTTAAGAATTTAGATGTCAGTGTCCACTCTTGCCATCTCATGCTTAACCAAACCAATTTACCTTGATTCATGGACCTAACATTTCAGGTTCCTATGCAATATTGTTCTTTATACCATCAGACTTTACATTCACCACCACTGAGCATTATTTCCACTTTGACCCAGTTGCTTCGTTTTTTCTGGAGATATTAGTAATTGCCCTCCACTCTTCCCCAGTAGTATATTGGTCACTTTCCATTCTGGGGAGGCTTACCTTCCAGGATCATATCTTTTTGCTTTCTCATACTGTTCATGGGGTTCTCCTTGCAATAATATTGGAGTGGTTTGCCATTTCCTCCTCCAGTGAACCACATTTTGTCAGAATGCTTCTCCATGACCCATCCATCTTGGGTGGTCCTGCACAGCATAGCCATAGCTTCACTGAATTAGCAAGCCCCTTCACCATGACAAATCTGTGGTCCAAGAACTGTTTATCTCAGTAATTGTATATTAATGGAGACCCCACTCTGTTAAGTACATACATACTTCAGATGCTAACTTTTTTTATCCCTAAGAGAGAAGAAATTAGACCACATTGGCAATATTTAGTCCCATTTTTTGTCTAGTAAAGCTGCCTACATTGCCCAGAATTGGAAGAATGTATTAATATAAGGCTGTTGGCTCCTAGAGAATGCTTCTTCACTGAAATGAGTTTGTCACTAGGAGACAGAGAATCTTGGAATGTGATACTGAAAATGCTCTGTCATTGCATCAAGGAGGGGGATTCAAAGTCATATGGAGCAAAAGAGAAGTGTAGCTTACCCATGGTTGTCTGTGGTCTGTGCATGGTAGAGGTGTTCCTGAAGTGGTCCTAAGGTTTATCTCTACCTTGTGAACAGGAGTTAGCACCTAAACAGTATGAGCATGGCCAAGATGAGCCCTGTGAAAGCCAACCTGGATGAGCAGAGTAAACCAGTGTGGAGTTCATTTCTTCCACCTATTGTGTGTTTTATTGTATAACTGAAAGCTTCTGGAGAGGCCCAGACAAAGCCTATATCGATTCCTCACTCCCCTTCTCTATTTTGCATGCTCTTCCCTGAGACCATTATCTAAAACACTGTCTGCAATTAATCTTCAAGGCAGCATATAATCAGCCAAAGACTACAAGAACAGGGTTTCAAACAGTCCCAAATGCTGAGATTTGGGACACATGATAGGGGAGACGAGGTCAAGAGTTAGCTAAGTGGTCAAGCTTCTTTGGGCAAAGTAGATTATTATGAGTGATGAGTCTGGACATGAAAACATAAGGACGTGGGATATGAGTAAATGTATTTCTTTATAATGCATCTGTCCGCGGAGGCGGGGGAAGGAGGAGGCGCTGGAAGGTGAAAGCGTCCAGATGCTGGCGCGCAGTAAAGCATTTCTGGCTGTTAGTTCCAGTAGGTCATTACTGCATTAATTTGGTGTTTAATTAAATGCCTGTGCAACAGACCATTTATTTGTTATCTAATATTAGCTTTAGTTTTTATCAATTAAATGCTAGCTGAGGGCTTGATTCACTTACATTTTATGTTCCCTTATACTCTTTTTAGAAACAACAGCCAAACCCAACAAAGCCTCACTGTGTCTGCAAAGATTTATACACATAGATTTCAGTGTGAGGAATACAATATGCTGGTGAATTAGGTGAGGGTAAAGGAAATAAAAGGAAGATGTCTTTCCATTTTGAGAAAGCAATTACCCAAATGCATGGGCTATGGTCTCCCTTTCCCCTCCCCCTGTCTTCTGTGTGATAGGGGATATTAAGGGGTGGGTGGGGGTCAGAAGCTGGAAAGAAATATATTCCCCATCCCGTGTTGACATGTTTTCTCCTCCACCTGCACTCTACCTTCCCTTGTGCTTAAGGCAAAGGTCGCTGGCTTTTCTGTGGCTAAATTTTTCATTCCCTTGTGTATACCTGAGCTTTTAGTGATACTTGTTTATACCATGAAAGGCTCCAATGCTAGGGGCTTGTGTACTTACTGTCAAGTAAATCAAGGTGTGCTTCAACTGAAATATTATTTTAGACAAAAGGAGAGCAAAAAGGCCAGAAAAGGTGAAAAAGAGAAATTCTGCAGCACAAGGGAAATATTGGAATATGACTCAAGCCAGTTTTTTCCATCAGTGTGTCATTTGCATATCACCATCAACTTTTTTCCCATGCCTACTGCCCCATACCATGCATCTATCATTTATTTAACTTTTTCTCCAAGCCTATCCATTCTTTTAAAGTTAGAAGTTTAAAAGAAAACTTGACTTCTCTATCTCAGTTACATGACTGGTGTTACTTTCCATAAGAAAGCAACAAGTATGAAAATAAATACAAAATAATTAAATAATGTTACTAATTTATGGGAAAATAACACTACCTGTCAAAAGCTCTGAGCTTCAAGTCTGACTTCCTTTGCTAAAAAAGGAAAAAATAACAAGTGTTAAAGAGATGTTAAAAATGTAAAGTTCCAGACACAATTTATCCTTGGCATTGTCAGAAGGATGAAAAGAGAATTGAAAGGGAATAACTTTCTTATTATGTTATTTTTATTTGCCAAACTTGTGCATTATCTAAAATTATCTGTAACATTCCATACTTGAAGAAAGACAGCTCTAAGTCACAGAGTTCTATTCTAAATTTATTAGAAGTTTTTGGAAAAACTTAAGAATGATTTGGGATGGAGCAACTTGAGGGGATGAATAGGAGACTTCAGAAACCAATAGGCCTTTTGATTTAGGAGCTTGTCAAACAGTGGCATCGCACAATGGGGCTTCTGGTGGTTCAATTCAGTCGCTCAGTCGTGTCTTGCTCTTCGCAACCCCATTGACTGTAGTATGCCAGGCATCTCTGTCCATCGCCAATTCCTGGACTTTACTCAAACTCACGTTCTTTGAGTCGGTGATGCCATCCAACCATCTCATCCTCTGTCATCCCCTTCTCATCCTGCCTTCAATCTTTCCCAGCATCAGGGTCTTTTCAAGTGAGTCAGTGCTTTGCATCAGGTGGCCAAAGTATCCGGTGGTTACACTCATTCCTATGAAGGCTTCAGTTGCAGTCCCTCAGTGACCAGTTCTCCATCCCCAGGCCCTCTTGCCCCATCTGGGAGAATCCCTCCTTTATCTTCAGCCTTCAGCCTATTCATCATAGGGGACTGGGATGCAAAAGTAGGAAGTCAAGAGATACCTGGAGTTACAAGCAAGTTTGGCCTTGGAGTACAAAATGGAGCAAGGCAAGACTAACAGAGTTTTGCCAAGAGAATGCTCTGGTCACAGCAAACACTCTCTTCCAACAACACAAGAGCTGACTCTACACATGGACAACACCAGATGGTCAATAACAAAATCAGATTGGTTATATTCTTTGCAGCTAAAGATGGACAAGCTCTATACAGTCAGCAAAAATAAGACCAGGAGATGACTGTGGCTCAGATAATGAATTTCTTATTACAAAATTCAGACTTGAACTGAAGAAAGTAGGGATGACAACTAAGCCATTCAGGTATGGCCTAAATTGAAACCCTTATGATTATACAGTGGGAATGACAAATAGATTCAAAGGATTAGATCTGATAGAATGCCTGAAGAACTATGGATAGAGGTTTGTAACATTGTACAGGAGGCGGTGATCAAAACCATCACCAAGAAAAAGAAATGAAAGAAAGGCAAAATAGTGGTATGAGGAGGTCTTACAAATAGCTTAGAACAGAAGAGACGTGAAAGGAAAAGGAGAAAAGGAAAGACATATTCATCTGAATGAAGAGTTTCAAAGAATGACAAGGAGAGCTAAGAAAGCCTTTTAAAATGAATAATGCAAAGAAATAGAGGAAAGCAATAGAATGGGAAAGACTATCAATCTGTTCAAGAAAATTAGAGATATCAAGGGAACATTTCATGCAAAGATGGGCACAAGGAAGGACAGAAATGATATGAACCTAACAGAAGCCTAAGATATTAAGAAGAGATGACAAGAATACACAGAAGAACTAACAAAAAATGCCTTAATGATCCAGAAAACCATGATGGTGTGATCACTCACCCAGAGCCAGACATCCTGGAATGTGAAGTAATATGGATCTTAAAAAGCATTACTATGAACAAAGCTAGTGGAGGTGATGGAATTCCAGTTGAGCTATTTCAAATTTTCAAAGATGATGCTGTGAAAGTGCTGCACTCAATATTCTAGCAAACTTGGAAAACTCAGCAGTGCCCACAGGATGGGAAAAGGTCAGTTTTTGTTCCAGTTCCAAAGAAAGGCAATGCCAAAGAATGTTCAAACTGCCAAACAGTTGCACTCAGTTCACATGCTAGCAAAGTTATGCTCAGAATCCTTCAAGCTAGGCTTCAACAGTATGTGAAATGAGAACTTGAGATGTACAAGTTGGATTTAGAAAAGGCAGAGGAACCAGAGAACAAATTGCCAACATCTGCTTCATCATAGAAAAAGCAAGAGAATTCCAGGAAAAAAAACCAAATCTACTTCTGCTTCATTGACTACGCTAAAGTCTCTGGCAGTGTGGATCACACCAAACTTGTCAAAATTCTTAAAGAGATGGGAATTCCAGACCACCTGAACTGCCTCATGCAAAACATGTATATAGGTCAAGAAACAACAATTAGAAACAGACATGTTAACAACTGAATGGTTTGAAATTGGGAAAGTATTATGAAAAGGCTGTATTTAACATCCTGCTTATTTAACTTATATGCAGAGTACATCATGTGAAATGCAGGGCTGGATGAAGCACAAGCTAGAATCAAGGTTACCTGGAGAAATAATAGTAACCTCAGATATGCAGATGACACCACCCTAATGGCCGAAAGTGAATAGGAACTAAAGAGCCTCTTGATGAAAGTGAAGGAGCAAAGTGAAAAAAACTGGCTTAAAACTCAACATTCAAAAAACAAAGATCATGGCGTCTGGTCCCATAATTTCATGGCCAATAGATGGGGAAATAATGGAAACAGTGACAAACTTTCTTTTCTTGGCTCCAAAATCATTGTGGACGATGACTGCTGCCATGAAATTAAAAGACATTTACTCCTTGGAAGAAAATATAGGCTAAACCTACACAGTGTATTCAAAAGCAGAGACATTACTTTGCCAACATAGGTCCATATAGTCAAAGCTGTGGTTTTTCCAGTAGTCACATATAGATGTGTGAGCACCTGAAAAATTGATGCTTTTGAACAGTGGTGCTGTAGAAGACTCTTGAGAGTCTCTTGGACAGAAAGGAAGTCAAAATAGTTAATCCTAAATGAAACCAACCCTGAATATTCATTGGAAAGACTGATGCGAAGCTGAAGCTCCAATACTTTGGCTACCTGATGGGAAGATCCAACTCTTTGGAAAAGACCCTGATGCTGGGAAAGATTGAAGGCAGGAGGACAAGGGGGCAAAGAGGATGAGATGGTTGGATGGCACCACCGATGCAATAGGCATGAGTTTGAGTAAACTCCAGGAGTTGGTGATGCACAGGGAGGCCTGGAGTGCTTCAGTCCATGAGGACGCAGAGTCAGACACGACTGAGCGACTGAACAGCAACAACAGCCTTCAGAGCCTTGAAAATGCTCTATTTAACATCATTCCTTTCAGGGTCCTTTCTGTGAAAATTTGTCAAGTATCTTTATCATCAGAGGTACACCAAGCCACAGTTAGTCATAAATTTTATTATTTGCAACTGGTTGGGATCATGTATGATAACAGAACCAGTGTATTTTGAAGAAGGAACACGTGTAGAGCATAAAGAAGTCTGGAGAGTGCAGGCATTTTGGGGCATCCCAGGAGGCCCCTTGTAGGGCTCTGTTCCCCTCTTATACATCTACACCTTGGAGCTTCCCAAGGCTCCATGTATGTGGATCTCTAATGGGTCTATTTTTAGGTCTTGATTGTTTATGTCTCATGACCTAATCTACTCTGAGGCACATTGTTGGCAAGATACAACTGACGTGTGACTTATCTTCTAATCTGTCATTCTGACTTTTAAGTTTTATATCACATGGCAAAGTTTAAGTTCAGGAGACTGAAGGGGTCCTAGAAGGTAGGGCCAGAAAGCATGTCCCCAGTTCCCATTTAAGTGGCATAAACACTAGTCAGAATGACTCTACTGAAAACTAGGTAACAAAGGAAAATGGCAACAGGTTATAATCCAAGCATGCATCCACTTTAGAGAGATTTAAAACAAATGAAAAGGTCTCCCAACAGGCCATAACAACACAACTTTGGATAAGGACAAGCAGATGCAGGTAAAAGTTAGGTGAACAAACTGATTGGCAAGCCATGAGCATCAAGAAATCATTTCTCAGCTGTGGGCAAATCTGCAGTCCTTGGGTTAGAGTTTCAAGTGGCTGCTATTGTGAGTAAGAGAAATTATCCAGAAACTGTGGTCCTAAAGGAGTCAGAGGAATGGATATACGATCATGACTGAGGTCCACTGATGAGAACCAGGCACAAGACTTGATAGCAAACACTACACACTTTTGGAATTCCCACTAGGCACTCGAACAGGATGTGTCCACAGGGAGGGGCAGTAAAAAGAGGAGAGTGTCAAGACTGAGATGAGGCAAGACCCTGAACCAACCACCCAACATCAAATCCTGCACTAACATGGATCTCCTCCCCTTGGGATGAAACAAGAGAATGTATTTAGAACCATGACTGAGACCCTGGAAAACACCCTCATGCTGGGAAAGATTGAGGGAAGGAGGAGAAGGGGGCAATGGAGGGCATCATTGACTCAATGGACATGAATTTGAGCAAACTCTGGGAGATAGTGAAGGACAGGGAAGCCTGGCATGCTATAGCCCATAGGGTCACAAAGAGTCGCACAAGACTGAGTGACTGTACAACAACAGATGACTGAGACAGAGGTAAGTTTTAAAGGAGGATAGGGAGAGAGGTATCTGTAAGCCTACAACTGATTGGTTAGGTTCCAGACTGAAGGACTAGACTCTTAGATAAGTCATCAAGAAAGAATAAGCTTTGCCAGTTCACTGCCACAAACTTCTTCACCTTTCCCACAATGTGCAGCTCAAAGGATTTCCCAATGATGTGTTTTGCTTTGTATTTATTGAAGTGTAGTCAATTTATAATGTTGAATTAGTTTCAGCAAAGTGATTCAGTTATTTATGTGTATATATATGACTGAATATTTATGTCTATGGGTTTCCCAGGTGGTGCTAGTAGTAAAGAACCCACCTGCAAATGCAGGAGACATAGACACGGGTTCGATCCTTGAGTCAGGAAGAGCCCATGGAGGAGGGCATGGCAACCCACTGCAGTATTCTTGCCTGGAGAATCACAGTCTATAGGGTCGCAAAGAGTTGGACATGATTGAAGCGACTTAGCAGGCAGGCAGACATATATATATTCTTTCCTTGCATATCTTTGGATTGAATTCTCCACCACTGACTCAGTGACTCTACTGATTATCCTTAGCTACACCCCACAGTCTGGCCATTTCCAGTTGCAACAGAAACAGAAAGCCTGATCTCCTCACAAGTACAAACAGGCCTAACTGTTCCAGCTCTGCTGTCTTACAGGCTGCTCTGAAGATCTAGTGAAATAGAAGTGGGAAAGTGCTTCATAAAGTTAAGAGTGCTTTACAATTCCAAGGATGTTCCTCCTTGGGAATTACTTAATCATCAAATGTCTGCTTTGCTCTGCATATGTGGACTTAACCACAGGTGTGGTTTCCTCTGGATGGGAGGGAGCTTCTCTGCTGCCCTGGGAGGAAGCTTTCTCCTCCTCAACTACTGACAGGGCCTCAGCAGCGTTGGGGGTAGCAGGTGGTTCTCTGATAATGTCGGCTCCAGTTGAGGTACAGGAAAACAGAGCAGCTGAAGACTGAAATCTGAGCGATAACAGGAAATGAAAAATGAGGCAAAGTTATATCTTCTGTTTCCTCATAAAGGTTTCTGTGACAAATGGAATCACAGGCATCACACAAACTGCCTTGCTGAGCTGCTGAACGCCCAGCTATCTTGACGGCAAATATCCTTCCTCTGGTTATATGTGGGAAAATAATAAGCAAATGGTGTATGGGGTGGGGTGGAAAGAGAGAGAGAGAGGGGTTTTGCTGTTAATCAACAACTATCTCTACTACCTACAGCACTAAAAAATGGCAATCTATACCTCTACGGTGAAATTTAGATATTTAACTAACATTTGTGGTCTTGTTAGAGTAGTGCTACTAATGCATGTCAGTATTTGCCAAACTGGTTTTTCTGGGTGAAATACAAAATGCAAGAGTGTGAATTCAACCATAAGTGCCCATACAAACACATTTTCATGTCCCAATGTCCATTGTCAAAGCCAGCATTTAGCTAAAGAGGCTGATGTTTAGTCTTCTGAATAATGGTGTGAACATGTACTTTGTTCATATATTTCACAGTTAACACAAGGTTTGAAATTTATCTTTTCCATCCACATGATACAAATAAAAATGCATAAATGTTCAGCCAAGAAAAAATAATCTCTTTAGCTTTCAATTAATTTGAAACTAAATCATGATGCAATTGTTTGCCTGACAGATGCTAGATCTTCAATAAATATTTGTTATATAGCTGAATGAATATATTCTAAGAAGGGCATGAAATCAAAGTAAATTCTGTTCACCCCTTTTATCTATATACAGAAAAATCATGTCAAAGTGAATACTTAGAATTTTGAAAGAGAGACACATGTATAAGCAGGACTGTGACTGAGGGAGGTAGAAATAAAAGGGCAGGAAGCCATTCCATGCCTTTGCCAAGGGAGTGATGGAATATAGAATATTTAGACTGAATAAAATTCTCACATCTTTGGGAAGATTTACAAACTCCAGTCTAGTTAGTCCCTAATTTGTCTACAACTATTAAACAGAAGACAAAATAAAAAAGCAAACAAAAAACCTGATTGCCTCATTTTATACATTTTCCAACTTTTCAAGTGTCCTTCTTTGCTTTTTGAAAGAAGACACACAATGTATTTGAAAGATGCTCACTCAGTACCTTGTCTTGAACAAGATCATACCTCCATTTTATGTTTCAGGAAAAGAAAGGTAGTTATTTCAGGAAAAAAATATTAGGACAATATCTCCCATAGCTTAATTGGACCAATGTAAGTTTCTCAAAGACAGACACTTGAAAAGGCATTTGAGGCTGTGTCCACTTACATGAGCAAATAGAAGAATGTGTTTGGCTGAGTGATTCATGTACTGTTCTCTACCTAATAGTACAAAATATATCATTACAGTTTTTGGAAGCTGTGCCCCTCTATCTTGCATGTGCTGTTTATTTAAAAGCTTCAAGGGTCTCATAAAGTGTTGAAAAGAATGTATTCTTATTGATTATTCTTTGGAAAAAATTAAGCGAGTCTTCAGTGTGTCTCCAAAGAAATAAGTGCTGTGGGTGCCTGAAAGACACCAGACTGAGAGCCTCTTCAGATTCTGCCCAGTACCCAAATCCTTGCCTACTAAAGAGCAAGCTAGAACCTTTACACAGCATTTATTTTAAAGCAAAAGACTGGACATCACTTCTAAAAATATCTATCTGATTCTGGCTTGGGTTTTTTCTTGTACACTGTCCACAAAGTGTGAATTATCTCCTGGGTATTGTTATAATGCACAAATGCATGCCAGATAATTATGAAATTGAAATCTTTGGATATGAGGTCCAACAATCAAGACTTTAAACAAGCTCCCTAGGTGATACTTTGCACAGTGCAGTATGAGAGTCATTAATAGCTTCTGAAAGTGAATCTGGGTTTTAGTAGGGTTAGCAATTATTTCTGACAATGTGGACAGCTGAGGAAAAAGCATGTAGTGCCTCCCTGATAACCAGCCTTACAAGGCAGATGGACTTTCTCCTTCCAGTGGGCTGAATAGTGACCCCAAAAAGGTGTGTCCTGTCCTAATCCCTAGAATCTGTAAACAGTATCACATATGGCCAAAGATGTAGTTAAGAATCTTGAAATGACAATATTACTTGGATTATCCGATGGGCCCTAAATGCCATCACATGTCCTTAGAGAGAGAGGAAAAAGGAAATAATACGAATAACACAGATATGTATAGGAGAGGGTGATATGAAGGCAGAGGAAAGAGAAAAATGGCCACAAACCAAGAAATATTGACAGCTGCCAGAAACAGGAAGAGGCAAGGGACAGTCTCTTGCCTGGAGTCTCTTCAGGAGAGACTTCCATCTCTCCTGGAGTCTTCTTCCCTGGAGTCTCCAACAGACATGCAGCTCTGCTGAAGCCTTGAGTCAGGCTCACTCCAGAGCTGGCCTCCAGAACTGCGAGAACAAATTCTATCACTTTAACCACCCAGTTTGCGGTAGTTTGCTTGGGTAGCCACAGGAGACTAAGACATAATTCTTGCTATTTAAATCAAATAGCTATTAAAACAAAAATTCCTTAGAACTCACATTTAAATTTTTAAAAATGCCATTAAGCACCTATCAAATATCAGTGATGTGATGTTTGTTTGAAGGCATATCCCTGGCCTTGTGGAACACACAGATCAACGTTCCCCACTTGAACACAGCCCCACAAGGTGGAAAATCCCATTTTTCTTCCCCTGACACATACTAGGCCCATATATATTTTACCTGTGTGAATAGATGAAGCAAAAAAGTAATTAATACTTAACTGCACATTATAAAGAGTAGGGAATAACAGGAGAAAATGTAAACTAATATATTCTTGCCTGGAAAATTCCATGGATAGAGGAGCCTGGTGGGCTACAGTCCATGGGGTTGTGAGAGATGACCATAATGAGGGGAAGCCCGGATGGTGATGGTTACTGATGGATGAAAAGGCACTGCAAGGAAGTAGGTGGCAGCATGAAATGGAACTGGAATAGGAAGAAGAGCAAGAAGGGACATGGCGTGGGGTTTGTATTCAATCCAAAATGCAGTGGGAAATTATGGAAAACTTTTGAGCTGGAGAGGTATACAGCTAATATTAAGTCACTTTGACTTTTTTATAAAGAAAGAGCAAATGTGAAGGACAAAGCAAATGAGGACATGTGTGAAGAAGTTCTTGCAGTGGCTAAGGGAGAAGTGGTGATTTCTAGGATTAGGATGCTGGTGGTGGGGATGGAGAGAACTCAAGCAGTTGAGGTATAGTTTGATGGCAGCAGAGAAAGGACTTGCTGATGGATCAGATGTGGATTCACAGGAGCAGGAGAAAAGAAGTCACACCCTCAGGCTTCTGGCTCGAGAAATGTGTAGATGGTGATGCCATTTATTAATTTGAGAAGCCTGAGAAAAAAAATGGGTTTTAAGATAAAATCAAGAATTCTTTTTTGGACATGTCAAAGAGGCAGTTGGATATATAAGTATGAAGCTCAGGGCAGTTCATACCAAGACTATAAATTTAGGAGGTATCAACATATAAATGTCCATTGAAGCGATGAGAATAAAGGAAGAGAATGCAGAAAAAAGAAAATGGCAGGGGGAAACCCCAAATGATTTCCAGCATTCACTTCTTAGGGAGAGAAGGATAAGACCATGAAATGACTGAGAAGGAGCAGCCAAGATGAGAGAGGGAAATGAGGGGAGGATGATGTCATGGAGGAAGGAGCAGAGGAAGAAGGAGCTGGGTTCATTGTTTCTGAAACGTGGGGCGGTTTCAGTGCAGTGATGGGAGGGACCCAGACTGGAGTGAACTGTCAAGTGATAAAGAGCTGAGGAAATAGAGGCAGTGTGTCGGGTGATTCAGTTACCAGAGGAGAAAGCAGAGGAATTGGACTATAGCTGGTGGAAAACTACAAGTTCATGGGATGTTATATGTCATTTCATCTTACATGTGAGAGACATCATGTTTATGAGCTAATGATGCTTTTGAACTGTGGTGTTGGAGAAGCCTCTTGAGAGTCCCTTGGACTGCAAGGAGAGCCAACTTTTAAATCCTAAAGGAGATCAGTCCTGAGTATTCATTGGAAGGACTGATGTTGAAGCTGAAACTCCAACACTTTGGCCACCTGATGCGAAGAGCTGACTCATTGGAAAACACCCTGATGCTGGGAAAGATTGAGGGCAGGAGGAGAAGGGGATGACAGAGGATGAGATGGTTGGATGGCATCATCGATGTGATGGACATGAATTTGAGTAAACTCCAGGAGTTGGTGATGGATGGGGAAGCCTGGCGTGCTGCAGTCCATGGGGGTCACAAAGAGTTGAACACGACTGAGTGACTGAACTGAACTGAAGTGAAACAATTTGGTGAGAAGAAAGAGGTTGATGATGTAGGAGAGGAAATAGACAACTGAGAATGTAAAGTCTTTGAGAAGGTGAGGGGAATTGTGATGCAAAGCACATGTGGAGAGTCCTTTGATCCGAGGAGAGAGAACACAGTCACTTGAGACAGAATGGGAAGAAGGATGTTTCTACATGTAGGTTAAGAGATGTTGGATAGGGGAAGATATGGAAACCCCAGAATGGTGGCTCCCGATTTACTCAATAAAGTATAGAATGAGATTTTCCTAGTGAGGAGAGGTTAAAAAAAATGAAGTAGTATTCAATGAGAATGAAAAGAGTGGACATTGCAGAGAAGTACACTAAGATTGTCAGGTAAGGCTGGATGTCTATTTGAGGCTGGATATCATGAATTCATGGTGACTTGTCCTACAAATTATATAATCCATAATATTAAATACAAAGATGATTAGGTTTTTCCAGGGTTGGAGTATTGGCATAAAAATGTGAATGAGAGAAAAAGAAGTAATAGAGTTGAAGATGTTTGGAAGGAGATAAGTATGATGAGAAACCGTAAAATATATGAAAATTTAGGAGGAAAGTAGAGACAGGAGGAGATGATAGAAAGAAAGCCGAGAGATTACATAGCTGAATAAAACAGACTCACTGTTTTCAAGGGACATTTTATCAGAGGAGTTAGTTGGAGAGAAGGTTAGACTAGAGGGTGGGATCTCCCACTTAGTGATTTAGAAGGTTGCATTTTTGTTAATGACAAGGTCCAGAGATGAACCATGACAGTGTGTGGTTGAGAAGTAAAGGGAAAGGGCACAGGAGATGGTGGGGTCAAGGATCTGAGAGTTGGATGGGTCTGATATGTCAATATTGCAGCTTAAGAGAACATTGGCAGAAATTGGAACAGAGAGGAAGACCATTGCCCAGGTCATAAGGTCATTCATAAATGAGAGGCAATGACCAGGAGATGGCAGGAAATGATAATGGGAGAGTAAAAGGGTTGTGTAGCTGGGTATTATAATCTGTTATAAGAATGAGGAACATAATTGCCTAGAGTGGAATTCATTCCTCATACCTCTCCTCTCTTATCTCACTCAGGTTTGGAATCTATGGGGGATAAATGTCCTTCTAGTAAGAAGGTTAAAGTGTTTATAATCCTTAGATTCTAACAGCACTAGAAGTGGTCTTGGTAGGGTGGTCCTGAGGAGTTTACACAGGGTGATAGAAAAAGAGAAAAATGCAAACTGGGTGATGGGCTTCAGGTTCTGTTTGATCTAGTTAGGCAGAGAAGCAGTGGGCACTGCAAGTGTGGGTAGGAATATGTTTGATAAAGTCTCCTTGGATCAGAGAGGTAAGCAAAGCAGTGCAGGGACTTTTATAAACTCTCTGATCTATACATTTCCTACTGAAACCTTTTCATCAGATTCAGGATATAGCACCTGGATGAGGGAAAGCCTAGTTAAGATGCTACTTCTGACCATTTGGTTGTGAAGCCAAATGTTGAACATTTTGGCAGGATTATCTAGTGCCCTTGAGATGGAGAGGGTTGAGTATATGGCATCAAACTGAAAAGTCTGTAGCTTGTGTCTGCTGTTCTGCACTGTGTTCTTGATTATCCCCCTTCTCAACTTCAAAGGCGTTGTAACCAAAGTGAGCAAAGGCCTCTGGAACCAGGTAACCTGGTTCAAATCCTGTCCTGCTAGTTGTGTGAGTTGTGGGAAGTTACTTACTTTCCCTATAAGAGTCTTCAGTAAAGAGGGGCAATAGTGTCTACTTCTTAGGCAATGTTGTTGTTCAGTCACTCAGTCATGTCTGACTCTTTGCGACCCCATGGACTGCAGCATGCCAGGCTTCCCTGTCCTTCACCATCTCCCGGAGCTTACTCAAACTCATCTCCATTGAGTCAGTGATGCCATATCCTAGGAGATATGTGAGACTTAAATGATTTACTGTATGTGACAAGCTTATAACTGTGCATGCATGGAGTAAGTACCATGTAAATATTTATTATTATTATTTTTCTCTCAGATTCACTCTGTGATTGAAACAGAAACTAGTCTCTGGATTCAATTACATCTTTGGTTTTCAAACTAAGTTTCTTAAAACCTTAAAAGGGTCTCTACAATTTTAATTAAAATATATACTAAATTTATCTTTACTTTTTAAAGCCTGTAACAAAATGAATGTAAACTCAAATGTCTTATACATATTACATTTTATATATTAGTACCTTTATTATTTTTGCTGTCAGATTAACTTATTTTTGTGTAGATCTTGAAATGAACTCTCCCGTTATCTCTTTTTTAATTAAAAATCATGTTTCAGGGCTACAAGATAAATTATTAAAACCCATTATATTTTATATATATGAAACAGGATTTTTTTGATTCAATGCATTTGAAACAAATGCAGAAAAAATTATGTGAGGCTGAGGCTATTATGAGACTGCAACCATATTGCATATTTTGTGGTGTTAAAGAAATTTTTCAGTTGTTTTCATTAACTGACTTATATAAGTAAATGTCACAAATTCACAAAATAAACTAGCATTAACATACTACCTTATTTTTACTTTTAGATTCTATATTTGAGCAAAAATTCCATTGCTTAAACAAGCAAAAATATTTGGAAACATTAAGTCACTGTTCTCGTCACCATCTTAGGGGGACTGAAAACATTGACATATATATGCCAAATTTATACTCAAAATGCAAGCTCCTAGTGAAATTCAGTTTTAAGGGATTCCTGTGAGATGTTTGATTTACTTTCTTGTTCTGGGAATTGGTTTTTAATTCAAATTTGAATCTTTGTAGCAGGTGGAAAGAACTTTCTGGATGAGAAGAATAAACATTACTTGATAGTAGCCTACCTACCCAGGAGATAAAACAGTATGGCTTCTATTTACTATGACAACTTGAATGTGGATGAGCAGCCTGAAATACTTGAACAAGAGCTTGCAGTCTTGGTGGAGATAGTGTTCTCCATATGATCATGATGACTTTTCTAAGCAGAGGCATACCAGAAACTGCCTAGCACAATAGTGAGAAGGGTTGGTTCTGCCACTCCCTAGCCCTGTGACCGTAGTACACCTTAAGTTTTTCATCTGCAAAATGGGGACAGTGGTAATAGCTACAGACTGTTATTGTTCAATGAATTAAATAAAATAATCTATGTAAATGATTTATTCCAGGGGATGGTACATAGGTGCTCAATCCGTGTTGGTTAGGATTATTATCATATGCACGATTTAGTAGCTACTGGGTACTTATCTGTGTCTGAATTTGAATCCTAGGCGAGCCACTCAATATCTAAAAGATATTGGAAAAGGTACATTTCTTCTCTAAGCCTCAGTATCAATGTCATAAGGTTATTGTCAGTAGAAGGTGAATTAATACATATAAGAAATCTAGAATAATATTTGGTCCCTAATAAACACTCAGCAAATATTAGTCATCACCATTATCATCATCAAATCCTCTGTCATCAAAGATCATTTGGCCCCTGCTCTTCACTACATCCAACTGTGGTGCTGGGGAAGACTCTTGAGAGTCCCTTGGACTGACAGATCAAACCAGTCAACCCTAAAGGAAATCAACCCCGAATATTCATTGGAAAGATTGGTGCTGACGCTGGAGCTTCAGTACTTTGCTCACCTGATACGAAGAGCTGACTCACTGGAAAAGACCCTGATGCTGGGAAAATCAACGGCAAAAGGAGAAGGGGAAGACAGAGGATGAGATGGTTGGATGGCATCACCGACTCAGTCAGTGGACATGAGTTTGAGCAAACTCTGGGAGATAGTGAAGGACAGGGAAGCCTGGTGTGCTACAGACCATGGAGTGGCAAAGAGTTGGGCATGACTGACTGACTGAACAATAATAACTTCACTGCATACCTTTTATCCCTTTGAATTATTTTTTTATTCATCTGTTAAATGGTGACAATAACTTGGATCTACTTAAATGACTAGGCTTTTATTTTTTTAAGTTCAACTGCCATAATAGCTATAACCACACAGTAAACAATTATAAAAAACATAATGCCAATATGGTACAATGAAAGTGAGAATGTTAGTTCCTCAGTCATATCCTGCTCTTTGTGACTCCATGGACTATAGCTAGTCAGGCTCCTCTGTCCATGGATTCTCCAGCAAAAAGACTGGAGTGGGTAGCCATTCCCTTCTCCAGGGTTTCTTCCCAACCCAGGGATCAAATCCAAATCTCCTACATTGCAGGCAGATTCTTTATCATCTAGCCTACCAGGGAAGTCCATGGTACAATGCTCTTATCTAATAGCATTTATTCCTTTTAAATATAGGAATGCCTTTCAGCCATTCAACTTGACCATTTAATAGGATATACAATTTAGTTTGTTATTACAACAAATATCAAACATAACAAAAGTAGTGAGAGCAGAATGATGGACCCCACATACCCATCACTCAGTTTCAACAACATGGCCAGTCTTTGTCATCTCTACACCTACTCATCCCTCACTTTTGTATTATTTTGGAGTGTAAGACAGAATTATTATCAAAAACACAATTATTTTTGGTGCAATAATAAATCTCAACTTTAGATCTTATCACAAATATAATGAATTTCTAATTTCTAATGTGTGACTCTTAGTCGTTGAGATTTCATAGGTAACAGAATAATTGTTAGAGTGGAGAATTTTGTTGTTGAATAGTAAACCACTTTTCTAAGGTCCAATGACTGTTTTACTGCTCTCTCCTATAGATGCTGCCAGATTTCAGGGTTTGGGGAGACATCTCTTACAGCTTCCAAAAAGTCCAGTTAGAACTCACTGTGCAACCTCTAAAGGATGATTCACAGGAGTCACCTGATCAGGAGAATATCCCAGACTCACTGTCGTGGGAAAATGCTAAGGGCAGCTCTTGAAGAAAGTCTGGCCAAGCACAGAAGTTAGATATTTATGACTGCCTTCCTCCACCATCACATGAGTGGTTATTACACAAGCAAGTCTCTGGTCATTGAGTGAAATTGGAGGAACGGAGACAATCATGGCTGTGCACAGTTAACATCTTCTCTGCTTCTGGCCCTGTAAATTTTATTGGGATAGAATTTCACACATTTTTCCAGAAATATCCTACCCAAGGCTTTCTCTCACTACTTCTTGACCTTTCTCTTATTTCTCTGTCTCCCAAATCATGCTCTCTACATCCAAAGATAGAGTTTGAACTTGCTGATATTTTTAGAAAAGGGTCTGATTACCCTGACTCCATCTTTCCTCTTCATTCATTCAGAAGCAGCCCACACCTTACCTTTGTGTTCAAGTCAGTGACATCAGAGAGGAGGGGGCATGGGTTCTAGGCAAAGGGAACGTTTTGAAAAGGCAAAGACTGGGCAGATTTCATTCGAAAAGCTAAAGGGATTTCAGAAGTTTGGGGTTACACGGGAAGGGGGTGGTGTGTGACAAACATCTAGCGCTAGCCCAAGGAGACTGGCTGGAGACAAATTTTACAGGACTTCAGAAACCTTCAGAATCTAATTATTCTTTTATATATTTATTTATTTTAATGGGAGGAAAGTTGCTTTACAATGTCGTATTGGTTTCTGCCATATAACAAAGTGAATCAGTCATAATTTTATACACATACACACACACACACACACACACACACACACACACCCCACTTCTGAGCCTCCTGAACCTCCTTCATCCTACCCATCTAGGTCATCACAGAGTGCCAGGCTGGGCTCCCTGTGTTACATAGTAACTTCCCCCTAGCTATCTATTTTACAAATGATAGTGTAAACATGTAAATGCTACTTTCTTAATTCTGTGTTTATTCTAAAGACAACAAGAAGTTCCCAGTTTCCTCTATAAACACTACAGAGAAATGTGAGGAAGAATGGCCTTACTCTATTGCTTGATACTTGTGCTTTTGGGGTTTCCCTGGTGGCTCAGATGGTAAAGAAACTGCCTGCAATGTGGGAGATCCAGGTTCAATCCCTGAATCAGGAAGATCCCCTGGAGAAGGAAATGGCTACCCACTCTAGTCTTCTTGCCTGGAGAATTCCATGGACGGAGGAGCCTGGCAGGCTGCAATCCATGGGGTCGCAAAGAGTCAGACACGATTAATATCTTCACACTTTCACTTTTGCATTTTGAAAATAGCAGCTCATAAAGTTAAACAGTTTGGACCCATTTGTGTAGATATCTTCTGCCCCTTTCTTTCTTCTTTCTCCTCCCTCCTCCTTCCTTCCTTCTTTCCACTTTCTCTCCCCACCCTTTCTACCCCCTTCATCCCCTTTCTTTCTCCCTCTGACTTTCCCTTTATCTCTCTTCTTTCTTCCCTATTTCTCCCTACCTCACCACCTCTTCTCTCCTTTCATTGATTTTCACAGCCAGCTACCGAACAAGCAACCTCTCCTGCCTCCTCGGGGAGTGTGTACAGCTTTTCTCTGCAGTCCTGAGGCCTCACTGTCTGTTCCTCCCTCCCTGTTGGCTGAAGCTGCATTTTTATCAGCCCTGCAATTCTTGGCAAAGAAGCCAATAAAATGGAGATAACAAGTCCCAAATCTCCGTCTGCAGGGAAGTTTTGCCTTGTCAATGAGAAATTAAAAAATAATGGCTAGGGCCTTGACAACACTGGCTGCAGCCAAATTTAAAAAGTCCAGATCAGACCACTGGGGCTTTTCTTCTTTATTTTTAAGACTTTTCTTTCTTTCTTTTTCTGAAGGGGGAGCTTTTTGATGCTAATTCTCCATAAGGCCTTGAATTTCCCTCATTAAGTTCTATGGTTTGGAAATGAAAATATGAAAGTAGGCACATGGTTATTGATTCCTGAATTTAATCACTGAGGAGTCCCCTTTGAGGTCATCAGATTACAATTAGATTGCAGTTTGTCAAAAGCAAATAGAATGGTTACATCTTAGACTTCAAACTTGTGAAAGCTTTCTGTTTCTCAATCCTCTTGAGAGAGGAGCCTGCACTGCTGACCACTTTTCCCACTGAATTTAAGCTTCTCCAGAGTATAGGTCTCCAGATTAGCATTTTCAACTCACCTGCTTACTCTCTGGATGGGAAAATGTCATCTCCTCTAACAAGTGCTGTGTGCCTCACTATTATACAAGTATTTAGAGGGTGAAGACACTTCAAACACATTTATATCCCCAAATATTTTTACTTCTTTTCTAAATTCTGAAAGTTACAGTCTGGCTGTTAAAGAACACACTTGGATGTTTTTTTTGAATTGAATATAGTTGATTTATGATACTATATTAGTTTCAGGTGTATGGCATAATGATTCAGTTTTGGGAGTATTTTGCGGGTTGTATTCTATTATTAATTATTACAAGATATTGGGCATAATCCCCTGGATAGTCAGTAAATCCTTGTTGCTCATCTATTTTATGTATAGTGGATTGTATCTGTTAACCCCATATTCCTAATTTGTCCCTTCTGTATTCCTTGTCCCCTTTGTAATCATTTATGTGGGATCTAAAAAAAATAATATAAATTAAACGAATCAATATACAAACCAGAAACAGACTCACAGACATAGAAAACAAATGTATGCTGCTTTCTTTAATGACTATAAATGAATCTAGGTGACAGGATATCCTGAGGAAATGATCATAGGTGAAGCAAATACATATTTTATATTTGAGGATGGGGATGTTAAAGTTTATTTCTTTGCATTTGTCAAAAAGCCTGATATGCAATGAGTTAGTGGTGGTGGTTTAGTTGCTAAGTCGTGTCCGACTCTTGCGACACAGATAGGCCAAGCGAGAAATGGGATGAGTAAGGAAGCTGTGATAAGGCACGTCAAGGGAACAATGGGGATGAAAGACCACAGGACACTCCCAGCTTGGCTAATGAAATACCACTACCAGTCAGTTCCACCTGCCCAGGCAAGAAGGCAGACCCCAGTGTGAGGCCAGAGCCTGAAATGCTTTCAAGAGAAGCTAAAAATTGTTATTTTTATGAAATCTCTCAGTGTTTCAATAGTGGCTCTTTTTTTTTCAACACCATGCAGGCCAAACAAAACGTACCTGTAGGTAAGATCTATGAGCTTCCGTTAGCAACCTTTATTTATAATCATTCATTTATCACAAAATTGTCTATGTTGCTATTTAAATATTTCCTGTATTAAAATATTCTCTCTCATAATAAGTCCCTTAAAAGTAGAAAATGTGTTTTCCTCTTATACTTCCCAGAATATCTCTTGTAGGATTGGACCCAGAATTGATTCCTTGTTAAAACATAATGAAACAGTAAAAAAACACAACAAACTGTGGAAATAGGTGCCTGGAGGAAGTATACAATTAAGTGATCTTTGTGTGGTACACTGAAAGAGGGGTGGTAAGGCTGTGATTTTCTACAACATTTCAGTTCAGTTCAGTTGCTCAGTTGTGACCGACTTTTGCGACCCCATGGACTGCAGCATCCAGGCTTCCCTGTCCATCACCAACTCCCGGAGTTTACTCAAACTCATATCCATTGAGTCGGTGATGCCATCCAACTATCTCATCCTCTGTCGTCCCCTTCTCCTCCTGCCTTCAACCTTCCCCAGCATCAGGGTCTTTTCAAATGAGTTAGTTCTTCACATCAGGTTGCCAAAGAATTGGAGTTTCAGCTTCAACATCAGTCCTTCCAATGAATATTCAGGACTGATTTCCTTTAGGATGGAATGGTTGGATCTTATTGCCGTCCAAGGGATTCTCAAGAGTCTTTTCCAACACCATGATTCAAAAGCATCAATTCTTCGGCACTCAGCTTTCTTTATAGTCCAACTCTCACATCCATACATGACTACTGGAAAAACCATAGCCTTGACTAGATGGACCTTTGTTGGCAAAGTAATGTCTCTTTTTTTTAATATGCTGTCTAGGTTGGTCGGAACTTTCCTTCCAAGGAGCAAGTGTCTTTTAATTTTGTGGCTGCAGTCACCATCTGCACTGATTTTGGAGCCCAAGTAAATAAAGTTTGTCACTGTTTCCACTGTTTCCCCATCTATCTGCCATGAAGTGATGGGATCAGATGCCATGATCTATAACATTTGTATTTTCTTTTTCTGTTAACTTTGACTTTCTGTTAAATCTAGTCCCTAATTAATAGTTGCTTCCACCTCCCTTTAAGAGACATTCCTGTGAGTAAGAGTTCTGATTTTCTGTCTTGTGAATCTTCAGGCAATTATTGTACATCTTCCACTGTTGTTCCACATAGTAGTACTTTCCTGGAGCAGTTGGCATTGGAATCATCTAGAAAACTCTTCCATATGCCCAGGCTCATCTTGTCAGCCTGGGATAGAACACAGGGAGCTATATCATAGAAAAAAAAAACAGTCCCAACTAATTTTGCTGCATTGCTGGGGAGGGGAAGGACAACTTCCAGTGTCCAAACCATAGCTTCATGCTCCCTTGGGGAGAAACATTGTGGGTTTTGGGTCTTCAGACAACCAGAAATGAGCTGCCTAAACGATATGGTCTCTTTAGTTCTCCCAAATGAACATACAAGATGAGTGGCTTTGTGCGTATGTGTTTGTCACTCAGCCATATTCGACTTTTTGTGACCCCATGGACTATAACCTGCCAGGCAAGACTACTGGAGTGGGTTGCAACTCCTTTCTCCAGGGGTATCATCCCAACCCAGGGATCGAACCAGAGTGTCTCACATCATGGGCAGATTCTTTACCATCTGAGCTACCAGGGAAGCCATAGAGTAGCTTTAAGTCCTCCTATTTCCTGCTTCCACCCCAATTCTTAAGCCCCATTATACACATTTGTCTTCAGTAGCCCAATAATTCAAATGACAATAAGATAGCATGGGTTGCTGTGTGTGTATGTATATACTTTGAATTTTTTTCTGGGTCTTAGCTACCTAAAATAGTCATCTGACTGTAAGCAAACATATATATTTAAAATTTTTCATCAGGAAGTTAGAACTCACTTTCCTCACCACATGTTTGAGGCCAGTTTATTGTTTCCTGGCCCAGTCGTTGTCTCCTGTGCATGCCAGGCGGCACTGATTTCTGTCTCTGATCTACAGTTCACATGCTTTGCTTTATGTCATCAGTTATCCCAACTACTTTGCAAGTCACCTGGGGCATGTGGAATGCCTTATCAATCACTGCATTTGCTTGCTTTCTCTCCCTTTCAGTATCTCTCTGCCTAACAAAGTGCTGTGTACTGTGTAGATGTTCATTAAATGCCTGTTTGTTTGGTGGATGTTTTCATGTGCTTTTTGTTGTCCCTTCCAAGCAGATAGAGATAGCACATAGTTTCTCATGGGTGCTCAATAAGTACTTTGAATAGATACCCTCCGGCCACTGGGAACACAGAGAAGTGGAATTTATGGTGACCTTCATTCAAAGCTGTGGGGTAGATGATACCATCATTGTATGTTGAGTCAGCAGCTGCCTAGCTGTTGGAACCAAGATCTCCACACTTCCTGTTCCCAAGCTCTTTCCCTACAGCTGGGGTCCAGTGTCAGGCGACTCCAATGTCTTCCTACCTTGGACAAGTCATAACCTCTCTGTGCCTCAGTTACCTCTTCTATAAAGTGAGTTGAAGTTTCTCATAGAATTTCACAAAGGATCAAATGAGTGGATACATATTAAGTATGCACAGGACCTGGCATTTAGTAAGCCTCTCATCAGTACTGTTACTAGGTATCAGATTTTACCAGGCTATGTGTTAACCAAATATCAGTCCCCGGAGTTTGCCCTTTCATTATCTCTACTTCATCTTGCACTCCCTTTCATTACAATACTTTACTTTCTTTGCCAGTTCCAAAGCCTGAAATAGTGTGTTCTACATGGTGTGACTGATTACCCAAGAGAAGGAGCCTGACTTCAGGGGTCAGAAAGACCCACCAGGATTAGATGCCCTGAGTTAAGTGGCTGATAGAGGGAAAGATTCAGGAAGACATGCCCTTGCTAAAACATCAGATCAACAGGATGAAATCAGGGCCAAGAAAACCTCTGGCCAAGTTTTGGGGTCAGGTCAAACTAAAGGGAAAGTCCGTGTCACAGGTGAGGATCCCAGATGGGGTGGCTGTGTGGACCCAGAAGACTGCAGCTAATCCCTGCAGTCATCACTTGGAGAGTCTGACCATGCCTGGAGAGTTGGACTGCACCTGAAGGTTTCACAGGAACCAGATGCAAGGTTTGCAGCCTGGTTGCACCCAGCCTGGTCAACTGGTCCTGGAGAAAACTGTCTTTTGTGGAGACTACTCAGTGACTGTCAACTGGTCAGACAATGGCCTCACAAATTAAACATTTACATTTCATGATAATAAATTGAATTATCCATGTTGACATAAAAGGCCCTGCAAGATAGGCCTTGCTCATCTCATGTCACTTTGCTTCTTCACAGACTGCCTTCTGTTAGAATGAGTCACCACTTGGTCGGGAGCATGCCAGCCCCATGAGCCTTGACACAGGCTTCTCTCTTCTGGAGCTCATTTCTCCCTCTTTACCACATACCTTACCTGCCTCTGCAAAATCATTCTGTTTCAACAGTTCACTTTTAGCCATTAAGCAAATTATACACTAGTTTGTAAATATATATATTTTTTATTTTTCTCTTTGCATTTTTTTTTCTGTTATCACACTAGAGTAGAAACCCTATAACCACAAGCGTAGGATCCACTTTACTCACCATTGTCTCCCCAGGGTCTAGCTCTTAATGCTCAATTTTTAATGAAAGAATGATGAGCTAATACTCTTTTTAACTGTCAAGAACTTGGAACTAAAAGCACTGTATCAGCTGGGAAGGTAAAAAGACATCATTCAGCTCTCAGATCTTAACTGCTTAACTTATGTTTCTCGCTCACCTGATTACAAGGCACAAGGTCAGTTAGCTGAGGATGTTGCTTTGTTTAAGGAACACATCCAAGTGACGCAGAACGCAGAGTATCTCTCTTAAAAAAAAAAAGCCAGCTAAAGAACAAGATATATATATGTATATATCTTTTGAGGAAATGGCAGCAAATTATCTAGATTTTCAACTTGAACTCTCTAGTTCCCTGAAGATCTCTTCCCCTTTGCTAATGGATTAACTCTAATGGCCTGCTATAATGCTATAGCAGCAAACTGGTTGGGTGGTAAATGTCCAACCTTCTTTTTCTAAAGACACCGGGGGAAGGAAATCGTTCTGAAATGGAGCTGACAGTTACGCTTGCCAGGCTAAGAGTTACAAGAGCCATCAGGCCTCCTGCTTCAGGGCAGAAGATGGTCACCAGCTGGGCTCAGAAGAGATTGCTCCAAGCCCCCTGCCCTGACATTGCACAATTAGGTGCATTTCAGTAAGGACTTTTGCGTTTTTTTTTCCACACCATTCCACCCTGGCTACTCTCAGAGGTGAGATCCTGGGCTGGATGGACCATTGGTCTGGCTCCACTGGGACAATTCCTGTGCTTTGATGGTCTTAAACAACCTTGCTGAGAGACAAATGTGATTCTAAGAGGATTTTGAGATAAATTCCCCCAGCTGTGAAGATGAAACATTTGACTCCAGTTTTGATATAAGAAGCGGTCCCAAATATTTAAAGTCATTTGCTTCATTTATTTTCTCAACTGTCTCTGCACATGATAATGGATGCAGTTTGCTCTGCCTGGAATAATTTTTTCACTTAGTCCCCTAGAGATTCTTCACTAGGGCTTCTGCAAGCTGATTCACCCGTACAAGTAGCCATAGGTGAATTTTCTTCTTTTGATTGCTTGTTCTATCCGTGACTCTACTCCCTCTTCCAAATCCTACTGTGTATTTAACCTAAAATATCCCTATTACCACAGGAGAAACGAGTTCCATCCCTGGGTCAGGAAGATCCCCTGGAGAAGGAAATGGCAACCCACTCCAGTATTCTTGCCTGGGAAATCCCATGGACCCAAGGAGCCTGACAGGCACCATCCTTGAGGTCGCAAGAGCTGGACGTGACTTAGTGCCTAAACTACCACCACCATAAAAGGCAATCATTCTGGTTAACCTTGTGAGACCCTCGGTTAATTAATTCAATCCCCAGATGTGTTGGTACATATTGTGTGCTAGTGCTGGCAGTGTCAATTCTTGCAGAGATGGGATGGCATTCTAATATCAGAAGACTGTTATCTACTCTTAGGTCTACATCCAAGATAAATGAAAACATACAGCTACCCAAAAATGTGTACACAAATGTTAATGGCAGCATTATGAGGAATAAACCCCTCTCTCCCCAAAATAGAGAATGACCCATCCACTGATGAATGGATAAACAAAATGTGATATATCCATACAATGAAGCATTATTTAGCAAAGAAAAAGGAATTAAGTACAATTGAACCTTGAACAACATGGGCTTGAAATGTGTGGGTCCACTTACATGTGTATTGTTTTTTTAGTATTAATAGTTAATACTACAGTATTACACACAATTTGCCATCATGACCACATTCCTTGAAACACATATTTCTAGGCTTAGGAAACTTCTCATGGATATGTTATAAAAAGGACTCTTGATTTGGAAATGGAGCTAATAGTTTAATACTTTTATTTAGTAATCTATTCATTTATTTCTTTCCTTCCTTTATTCCATTTAATAAATTATTAAGAGACTTCCCTGGTAGTCCAACGATTGGGAGTCTGCCTTGCAGTGCAGGGAACTTGAGTCTGATCCCTGGTCAGAGAACTAAGATCCCATATGTAGTGGAGTGACTAAGCCCAGGCTCTGCTACTGAGCCCGCTCCACAGCCAGAGAGTCTGTGTGCCGCATTGAAGGATCTGCATGATGCAACAAAGATTCTGTGTGCCACAGCTAAGACCTGATGTAACCAAATTAAACAAATAGACCAATATTAAAAAAAAGATAAATTATTAATAATGAATGAGTGTCTAGAATATGCAGATACTGTGTTGGTGCTATGGAGACAAAGATAATTAAGACATTGTTCCAAATCTCAAGACAAGCCTATTTTAATAGAGACGAGACAGGTAAATAGATAACTATAATGCACAGTGATGGAGGGCAAGCAAGTCTGGTGTTCACATTAATTTGAGATTGCATAGTAACAATACCCAATAATTAGGAGTCCTCTATCCTCTCTTATTCTAGTATTTTATATTTGACTTATTCCTGGGTTGGCTGATTAGATTAACTATTATCCCTCCCATTTTACAGATGGGAAACTTTTAGGCAAAAAGTAAGGAATTTTAGTCAAGGTCACCAAACACAGGTGATGGTTCTTAAGGCTTTTGTCTTAAGGGCCTCACTGTTGCCCAGAGACCAGGAGGCCTTTCCAATAACTCTGAGCTCATCTCATCTCCCTGGAAACAAGTACACAAAACACCATATTGATTGTTTTATCAGTTGCTAGCAGATAAGAATTGGTGCTGACAGTAATTCAAAGTATTAGCTCTTTGTGAGGCAATTTATTGTGCTTGTGACAAAGCATAGCCTAGGGAACTTAGAGATTTGGAGGGTTTTATTGTAAACCCTTGGAGTCAACACAGTATCCCCCTCTTTACTGGAGACAGATCAAGGCTGAAAACATGACAACCTACTGCACTCACTCTAAACATGGTTTGGGATTCCAACTCTACTCATCAGGAGACAAAACAGGAAAGAAATTGTAAGTAAGGCTGACAACAGTTCTGCGTCTTAAGGCCATTTGGGCCCAGGGGAGATCATGTCTTAGAATATTGCTACTTTTCTTACAAGAGTCATAGTGACCTTTTAATTTTTATCTCTGAGCTGAATATTTCTCAGACTCTTTCTTAGTTGAAAAACTCTTGGATCAAAGTATGAAATACCCTCAGCAAGTGGAGTGGAGTGGGAGATTAGAGCTTTGTCTCCTAGGGCCTTGTCTGCCCACAGTAGACAAGTAGGTGGTACAAATTGGAGTTCAGAACTACTGCTAGGGTTCTTGGAGTTCAAGTCACAAACCATTGTTCACAGTTTTGTTAATTGTTTAATAGCAGTTTTAAATTGTTTTGGAATCACATTCTTCTCTATTATTTCTAAATATTGTATTTGTTCAGTGTTCTAGACTCTCAAAGCGCACTCGTATACTTACTTTGTTTATTAGCTACTTTTCTAATAAACATCTTAATTCAATGCTTTATATACATCATCTCATTTTATCCATGTCTGGCCTCAGCTACCAGGGCAGGGCAGGGTGCCTCAAGCCAGGCTGGATGGAGGGCAAAAAGCCTGCTGCTCTCAACTCAGTTGCTTTCTGTGTCCCTCTCTCAGGCAGAGACGAAGCTCAGGGCAATATCCCATAGGCCTCCTTCTGACAGGCATTATCGTGTCTTGAAGTACATCTTGTCCTCACACTACAGGTTGTGCTGAAAGCCTGATGGGGGAGTCCCTCACCTCCCGCGTGGGGCGGGGCAGAAGCTGCCAGAGCTCAGCTTCTCTGGTCCCTTGTCTTTCTTTCTTTTTTTTTTTTTTTTTTTAATAAATTTATTTATTTTAGTTGGGGGCTAATTACTTTACAATACTGTAGTGGTTTTTGCCATACATTGACGTGAATCAGCCATGGGTTCACATGTGCTCCCCCTCCCAAACCCTCCTCCCACCTCCCTCCCCATCCCATCCCTCTGGGTCATCCCAATGCTCCATCCCTGAGCATCCGTGTCTTTCTTACTTTACTTTTCACGGGGTTCTCTCTCCAGACTCCTGGGCCTGTTTGGCTGAATGAAACATAAGACATTTAGGAAATTCTGTCAGGGGAACCCTGGAGACCCACTACCACTGCCTCTGTGAAAACCTTTCCCTGTTTGAGAAATTTATTGAATAACATTTTTAACATAAAAATATAGATAAACAGTTTATTTCATTTAGGGAGAAAGTGTCAAGTCTGTAAAAGTGAATTTACACACCACCACTAGACTAACCCTTTCAAATTTAGCACTTGGATTAGGGAATCAAGGTAATTTCATGAAATTAATTGATTAATTTCAGGTCTTCTTTCTTCACTTTGGTGCTTTGAAGATGAATTTCATATTTTAGAGCCATCTCAGGCCACTTTCTTGAGAATCTATGTAACAGCATTTGACAGTTTGTGGTTGACTTGTTCAGAGCATTTGCTATGTATGGCAGGAGCAGCCTCAGCATCACTGTTAAATCAGAGCACAGAAAAGGCTGGGGAGGCTCTCAGTTAGAACCTAAACTTCCCCCTCTGACCATTCCTTCAGAGTAGGACGTCGACTGAGGCTAACATCCACCTGACAACTTGGTTAAATTTATTGACTTGACTTTGCAAATAAAAAAAATATGAATTCAATTCAGTTTTCTTTTCTTCAACCAAATAAGTGTACTGGATAATGCAAGCCAATTCTGTGATGAATAGCAATCATCATTATTAACAAAATGGCATGGCTTAATTTTGTTGATATGTGTTTGCTTTGTGAAATAACCACTTTGGAGTAGAAATCTAAAATCTGAGTGTACTGGGGGTCTTATTGTCACAGTCAGCAAAGTTACCAGAAAAAAGTGTTCTTTGTAGATCTTGGATAGCATGATTCACTCTGCTGATAACAAAGGACAATCAAAATTGCAGCCTTAGATTGGAATTTACCCTGTACTCACACTGGATGTTCTATTGCCAGAAGTTGGAAAGGCTAAAATTACCATAAGCTTAATGGGACCCATTTAATCCGTTTCATTTCTTGCAGATAGAATGCCTTGGAATAATCTAAGAGATCCATAGGAAATTTCCATTGCAAAGCAGAGTCCTCCAGGTAAGGAACCCATGTTTAAGTCCAGATATAGGACCAGTTCTATCATTCTATTCCTTAGCCCAATTGCTTGCATTTCAGTAAATATCAGGGTAGTGTTGGAAGTGCATTTGATGAGGAGTTAAGATACAGAAGTAGTCCACTACCTGCCATTTAAGAAGTATAACCTTGAGAAAAAAATTTTCCTCACTTTTAACTCTTGTTTGGGCTTCCTTAGTGGCTCAGATAGTAAAGAATCTACCAGCAATGCATGAGACCTGGGCTTGACCCCTGGGTCATGTGTGTAAAGTGCTCAGAAAAGTGCTTGACATGTAAAGTAACTTGCAGCAAAATTTAGCTAGTAGTGGCTGTTTCAGGGCTTATAGCCTCCTCTGTGAACCTGGAATAACAAAATTCCTTGCTTAATTTATATATATATATATATATATATATATATATATATATATATATGGAATTACAGAAATAAATGGGTTTTGGAAACTGTGAAGAGCTGCATCACTGTGTGATTTTTTTTTTTTAAGCATTAGTATTGAAGCTTCTTGGCAGAAGTAGCTTTGTTGCAGTTTTTGTGGATTTCCTAAAGGGAGATAAATATATATTAACTCTTCAGTTGCAGTAGGGCCCAAATCAAGAATAACCAGACAGCAATGGGAAAGGGAACATCTGACATGGGAATGGCATATAGGTTAATGCCTACTTGCCACCACTACTGGAGGAATTCACAGTGGTCCAAGGGGCTATCAGAATGATGTTTCTGTGATGGAGAAGAGGGATGAGAGAACAGCTCAAGATAAACAGAGGCCATGGTAAATGATAGATACTTCCTATGAAGATTTCTAGTTTAGGTTTTTGGGCCTGTTCTGAGGTCCTACTAGCAAAATTGTGGCAGCATCAAAGTCTAGTTTTCTTTTTTCCTAACTTTCAGTTAATATGCTTATACCCATCCTTTCAAAGTCCATGTCCTTTCTGCTTATCTAGCCTCCTTGAATCCTCTTAATGTGTGGTTTAGAGGAAGTCACCAATGGGCTTCCCTTGTAGCTCAGTTGGTTAAGAATCTATCTGCAGTGGAGGAGATCTGGGTATGATTCCTGGGTCAGGAAGATCCCCTGGAGACAGAAATGGCAACACACTCCAGTATTCTTAACTGGAGAATCCCATGGACAGAGGAGCCTGGCAGGCTACATTCCATGGGATTGCAAGAGTCGGACATGAATTAGCGACTAAACCACCACCACCACCACCAATGCCTTCAGTTCGATTCAGTTCAGTCGCTCAGTCATGTCCATCTTTTTGTGATCCCATGGACTGCAGCATGCCAGGCTTCCCTGTCTATCACCAACTCCTGGAGCTTGCTCAAACTCATGTCCATAGAGTCAGTGATGCCATCCAACCATCTCATCCTCTGTTGTCCCCTTCTTCTCCTGCTTTCAATCGTTCCCAGCATCAGAATCTTTTCCAGTGAGTCAATTCTTCGCATCAGGTGACCCAAATATTGGAGTTTCAGCTTCAGCATCAGTCCTTCCAATGAATATTCGGGATTGATTTCCTTTAGGATTAACTGATTTGATCTCCTTGCAGGCCAAGGGACTCTCAAGAGTCTTCTCCAACACAACAGTTGAAAAGCATCAAATCGTCAGTGCTCAGTTTTCTATATAGTGCAGCTCTCACATCCATACACAACTACTGGAAAAACCATAACTTTGACTACATGAACTTTTGTTGGCAAAGTATGTCTCTGTTCTTAAATATGCTGTCTAGGTTAGTCATACCTTTTCTTCCAAGGAGCAAGGGTCTTTTAATTTCATGGCTGCAGCCACCATCTGCAGTGATTTTGGAGCCCAAGAAAATAAAGTCGCACTGTTTCCATTGTTTTCCTATCTATTTCCATGAAGTAATGGGACTGGGTGCCATGATCTTTTTTTTTGAATGCTGAGCTTTAAGCCAACTTTTTCACTCTCCTCTTTCACTTTCATCAAGAGGCTCTTTAGTTCTTCTTCACTTTCTGCCATAAGGGTGGTGTCATCTGCATATCTGAGGTTATTGATATTTCTCCTGGCAATCTTGATTCCAGCTTGTGCTTCGTCCAGCCTGGCATATCCCATGATGTACTGTGCATATGCCAGGAATCAGAGATCAAATTGCCAACATCCACTGGCTCATTGAAAAAGCAAGATAATTCCAGAAAAAGATCTACTTCTTCTTTATTGATTATGCCAAAGCCTTTGACTATGTAGATCACAACAAAATGTGGAAAATTCTTCAAGAAATGAGAATACCAGACTATCTTACCTGCCTCCTGAGAAATCTGTATGCAGGTTAAGAAGCAACAGAACTGTACATGGAACAGACTGGCTCCAAATTAGGAGAAAGTACATCAATGCTGTATATTGTCACTCTACTTATTTAACTTATATACAGAGTACATCATGCAAAATGCCTGGCAAAACAGAGAGGTCCATCTAGTCAAAGCTATGGTTTTTCGAGTAGTCATGTATGGATGTGAGAGTTGGACTATAAAGAAAGCTGAGTGACAAAGAACTGATGCTTTTGAACTGTGGTTTGGAGAGTCCCTTGGCCTACAAGGAGATCCAACCAGTCAATCCTAAAGGAATTCAGTCCTGAATATTCTTTGGAAGGATCGATGCTGAAGCTGAAACTCCAATTCTTTGGCCACTTGATGTGAAGAACTGACTCATTGGAAAACACCCTGATTTTTGAAAAAAATTGAAGGCAGGAGGAGAAGGGGACAACAGAATATGACATGGTTGGATGGCATCACTGACACTATGGACATGAGTTTGAGCAAGCTCTGGGAGTTGGTGATGGACAGGGAGGCCTGGCGTGCTGGAGTCGATGGGGTTGCAAAGAGTCGAACACGACTGAGCAACTGAACTGACCTGAACTGCATATAAGTTATATAAGCAGGATGACAATATGCATCCTTGATGTACTACTTTCCCAATTTGGAACCAGTCTATTGTTTCATGTCTGGTTCAAACTGTTGCTTCTTGATGTACATACAGATTTCTCAGGAGGCAGGTAAGGTGGTCTGGTATTCCCATCTCTTTAAGAATGTTCCATAGTTTGTTGTGATCCACACAGTCAAAGGCTTTGGCATAGTCAGTAAAGCAGAAATAGATGTTTTCCTGGAACTCTGTTGCTTTTTTGATGATCCAGCAGATATTGGCAATTTGATTTCTGGTTCCTTGTCATTTTCTAAATCCAGCTTGAGCATCTGGAAGTTCACGGTTCACATACTGTTGAAGCCTGGCGTGGAGAATTCTGAGCATTACTTTGCTAGCATGTGAGATGAGTGCAACTGTGTGGCAGTTTGAACATTCTTTGGCATTGCCTTTCTTTGGGATTGGAATGAAAACTGACCTTTCCTAGTCCTGTGGCCACTGCTGAGTTTTCCAAATTTGCTGGCATATTGAGTGCAGCACTTTCACAGCATCATCTTTTAGGATTTGAAATAGCTAAACTGGAATTCCATTACCTCCACTTGCTTTGTTCATAGTGATGCTTCCTAAGGCCCACTTGACTTTGCATTCCAGGATGTCTGGTTCTAGGTGAGTGATCACACCATCATAGTTATCTGGGTTATGGAGATCTTTTTTGTATAGTTCTTCTGTGTATTCTTGCCAGTTTTTCTTTATATATTCTGCTTCTCTTAAGTCCATACAATTTCTGTCCTTTATTGAGCCCATCTTTGCATAAAGTGTTCCCTTGGTATCTCTAATTTTCTTGAAGAGATCTCTAGTCTTTCCCATTCTATTCTTTTCTGATTTCTTTGCACTGATCACTGAGGAAGGTTTTCTTATCTCTGCTTGCTATTCTTTGGCACTCTGCATTGAGATGGCTGTATCTTTCCCTTTCTCCTTTGCCTTTAGCTTCCCTTTTTTCTCATCTGTGTAAGAAATCAAACCCAGGTCTCCCACATTTCAGGTGGATTCTTTACCAGCTGAGCCACAAGGGAAGCCCAGGAAAACTCAATGGAGTGGAGTATCTTTAATGGAGTGGGTATCTATCCCTTCTCCAGCAGATCTTCCAGACCCAGGAATTGAACCAGTGTTTTCTATATTGCAGGCTTATTCTTTACCAACTGATCTATCAGGGGAGCCCCTAGAAATGCCTTGGTGGAGAAATTAGTCCAGTGTTTCTGGGTGTACTAGTAATTTAAACGTTTCTCTCGGATTAAAAAATTTTCAAGGATGGACTTGATTATCACATTTTAAGAGACCAGATCTGAGTACTTTACTGATGCTACTGAAATCATAGGTATCCAGAGAGGTATGCATTATATTTACACCAAGGCCTAGCTTTCCTTAGAGGGGAGGAAAAGTGAGAACCAGAAGCTTTAGCACTAAGTGAGACTTTGAGGAGCTTTTGTTGTTACTGATCAATAAATAATTCAAAGCTACTCAGTTAAAAAGAAAAAAAAAAGACTCTCATGTAAATTCTGATAAGACTTTGGCCATGTGACTCATTGTATTCTTCTTATTCAGAATTCATTTTCTTCCATACCTATATTTGATTTCAATTAAAAAAAAAAAGACAGCTTTCTTAATCTTTCCCACAAACTGATATGGTGTATACCTGAGTGAACGGGACAATTTTCCTTATAAATTATGTATAAACTCCTTAACCACTACCTCTCTCAGAGACTCAAAGAAAATTCAATTTCTCTTAGCTTATTTTTTCATGGTTCTTGGGATATTCATTTCAGATTTTCCACTCATTCTTATAAATGTCTTATTTATTCAAGCTCTTCATAGAGGAAAGTAATACTGTGCATTGCTGATTTTATTACTCTGAACAGGTTACAATATATCCTTTGGAGCCAACACACTAATTGACTTTAAAGTTTCTGTAAATGTGAGGAGGTCTTCTCACCGCACACTGAAAAGGTGGGTGTGTGGCACAGTGGGAAGACCCTGGCCCTAACTGAGACATGGGACACTTTGATTCTAGTCTGTCCCCATCCTTCCTCACCCCAGGAATGTCTCTGAGCCTAGAGATCTTCATCTACAGCATGAAAACTCCTTCATTGCCCTAAAGCAGTTCAAGCAGGCACTGGAGCTAGTGATCTCAATGTCTCTTTTAGTCTTGAAGTGTAGGGTTTGTTCTAGAACATTCTTCTGTAGTCCCTCTAGATCTCTTGTCAAGATTCTGCTCCTACATACCCTAGACAGACACTGTTTTAGTGAGAACCTTAAGCCACAAAAATCAGAGATCAGAAGGGTAAAAATTGATATTCTTTGCCTTGTCCACGCTTTGAGGTAGGAATCTAGGGTGGTGTGAAGGACTCTGTGATGAATATTTGGAGCCATAGATCAGTATCAACTGGATTGCATGCTGCATGCTTAGTTGCTAAGTTGCATCTGACTCTTTGTGACCCCGTGGGCTGTAGCCCACAAACTCCTCTTGCCCATGGGATTTCTCAAGCAAGAATACTGGAGTGGATTACCACTACCTCTTCCAGGGGATCTTCTAGACCCAGGGATAGAACTTGCATCTCCTGCACCTCCTGCTTTGGCAGGCAGATTCTCTATTACTGAGCCATCTGGGAAGCCCATTTACTGGGCTAGTTTCATCTTAGTGGCCGTAGCTGGCTTTGCTTTCACTCACCTCATTAAAATATCCTGCAATTTTATGTTTTCTCTCATTACCAAGCTCCTTTAAAAAACCAAAACAACACTGGGACGACCCTGAGGGATGGGATTGGGAGGGAGGTGAGAGGGGGTGTCCAAGATGGGGGACACATGTACACCCATGGCTGATTCATGTCAATGTATGCCAAAAACCACTACAATATTGTAAAGTAATTAGCCTCCAATTGAAATAAATAAATTAAAAAAATAAAAACAAAACAAAACCGTGTTCTTATAATCAGTGCCTTTTCCTAAGTGTATCTGCAATATCTTTTTGTTTTTAATTCATTAAGTAGATTTTTATATGCTGATGAATAAGAATCTTTGACCTGGCTGCTGTTTAGTTTTCCAGTTCCTCTGAAAAGAATTCCAGATTTTAACTTTTGTCTTTGCTGACCTCTGCTACTTACTTCAGGACATGTCATGCTCTTAACTGCACAGCCACTTAGATTCAAGCCCACTCTGAGATACTGTGCTCCATACCAGTCTATTGTCTTGTTCTCAAGATTCCGCGAAAAAAGAAAAAGAAACAACTGACTGATTATTTGACCAAGCTAGCCTGTCCATGAATCTTCTTGTCTCACTTCCATCTTCTTGCGAAAATGAACAGTATAGAGTAGTTGGAAAGTTATGGCCATAATAAGTTATGAATAATCTTTCTGGTCCTATTTCCATGATTTGCAAGCATTAGGGAATAATACACATCTCTTCATGGAGAATCTAGGAAACTTGAGATCATAGAAGCTTGCCAAGTTAATACACTCATTCACACTGAAAAGAGAAATCTAAGAAAAGTGATTTTAGATTTGGGTTTTAAGTGCCAAAGAGAAAAAGAGATGAAGAAACAGGTTTTAAACCAACCTAAATAAACTTGAATTTAAGTCTCAAAGAAAGCAAAAAATCCATTCAGCAGATTATTTTTGCCTTTCCATGCTACACAACTCATGATTACCTTATTGGGTAAAGTGGAAAAGGAGCAAAAACTAATTTAGAGTCTGTGGGGCTGCCCTTTTCCACAGGCAGCACACTGCGGGAGAGGGTGCGAGCCACTGCGCAGAGGCCCCGCTCTCGGGGGCACAGTCCCCATGTGCGAAACAGGAGAAAGCTAAAACGAGAGAGAACCATTCTCTTCTGCTCTTTAATCTCTGATGTCCCCTCATTCTTGTACCTTCACATGCTCACTGTGTGGAGAGATTCTATCGCTGTAGTCTTTAAATCCAGAAGTCTTTTTCTACTTTTCAATCTGAAAATAAAAACGTAGTCATAAAGACGAAGCAGGTTATTTGCTTTCCTATGAACCAAAGATGCGAAGAAATAATTTGAGATTCAGGAGGCAGTTAAGTCATATTTTAGGGAAGGCTTTTCCGCAGAATTCCATGGTATGAAATAGATTTTTCCAACACAGCTGGAAAATAACAGTAGTATATGGTTCATCTGCCTGGAACATTCCAGAGGCAGACCTAGTGAAGATAGAAAAGTGGAGGAGACGGTAGTCCAGATGAAGGACAATTCATTCATAAGCAGAGGCAAAAGCAAAACCAAAAGCCAGCTTCTGAAATATCTCATGTTTTGAAGATGGGCCACACCTTCTGCTTTGGAGGGTCTGCAGCTTCTCTCTCAGGAGTTGACATGCAGCTAGTAAGTATTTTTAAATGATTTGTTAAATTTGAATTAATTACCGGATAAATCACATCCCATTAGATAATGATAAATCAATGATAGTCAATGATAAATCACATCCCATTAGAAAATAAAAAAGAATCCAGGAGACGTGTCAAGGATATTTGAGGCCTTTCGACCCCCTACCTTCCACCCCCTCACTTTCCTTTGCAGGGCCCTCTTCTATAGGCCTCTTGGGGAAGCCTGCAGCTTTAAGATCCTCAGGCAATTTCCTCAAGTTTCAGCCTCTGTAGCATCTCCGATGAATGCATCTGGACTGGGGCAGGAGGCTCAGCGGTGTAATGGCACTAACATTTCTCTGCTGCCTTTTAAGTCATAGCTCGGTGGTCTTGCCCTTTCCTATTTCATGGATTTGCTTTCCCCATTTGTTCTTAGTTGATTAGGAAATTGCTGAACACAGAACTTTTCCTTGTCCATAAATATCACCTGAGTTACACAGCATGGGGAGAGAACTGCTATTTGTTTGGTTCACCGACTTTGGAACTTTCTGCAAATTAAAGGATTTGAGAGGATCTAATATGACCATATCATCAGATAAATCTTTAGGGTCATGCTCTCCCCTTGGGATTTTCATTTCAGTTAGTGTAATAGAAGGTGTACTCAGGCATCCAAGGACAGGATACTAAGTCCTCTCTTAGTTACCAGATGCCAGTGCATGGGGGATGAGCCTCGTTTCTGCATGTGGAGCCTTGCCTTGTGTTTAAGATTTCAGATTGTTATGCTCTGCTGTGCGACACGGTTTCACTTCCTAGAGGACTTTAGAAAAGGGATTGCTGTTTTTATTGGCACTCTGTCACGTGTTTCCTTACTGACAGATAGTGGGCTTTTGAGATATATCTGGATTTTGTGGTGATATTTGGAATGGATGAAATTGAGTAAATCTAATGAAAAATTTGTTGCATGCTCTCTCTGTAGTCTCAGGTCTGTATTGGGTTTTTTGAAGATGGGAAAAGTCTCCCTATGAAAGGAAGTTAAAATTTAGTTAGAAACAAAATCCTATGTTTGGGAAACCACAAAGAAGGCAAAAGTAGTCACAGAAGTGCTTATCTATGTGGTCACAGATGGGAGGGAACACAGAAATCCAAGAAGCACCACCATTAGGCTGAGAAAGTGGCCCCTAAGGAATTAGCTATATTTTATGCATTTACAGCTGATTGATGGCCCATATATTACAAGAAAATAGCATTATCTAAAGTTCTGCAAGCTGTTTCTAGTTGTATCCTTGCAACTAGAACCATCTGAAGTTTTTCAAAATTTTTACCTCTTTTACAAAGCCTTTGTCTTGAAAAATTCAAATAACTGCTTTCTCCACTTCCTAAGAGTATCTTAGTGTTTGCGTCAATACATTTAAGCTTTGGTTTCAAGAAGATAATCTGTGTAAAGCAGAAGAGTGTTTGACTCATACCAAATTTTTGTAGTCTCCACTGTTATATTTACTAATTTCTTCTTGGTACATTATTGACTGTGATATTATTTTTGTTTATGCTGATCAACAACTATTTATTGTTTCTACTGAAGGACTAGTACTTTTCTAATCATAAGGAAGTACACCAAAAGGGCAAAAAGTGCCATCAAGGAGTTTCATGAGGAAGGAAAAATAATGGATGTAAAATTTTGAAAGGTAAGTAGTTAGCTATTTGAGTAAATAGAGTTCAAAGTGTTCTTGGAGACAGTAGAACATAGTAAAGGCCATAATGATTGGAGAATTAAAGAATGAGGACTTTGCTGAACATTTAAGTGTTGATGTAATTTAGAGAGGGAGAAGGGATATGGCACATGACTCCAGGTTTTAGAAGAACAGCTGAACCTGTCATCAGTATTCATTAAGCATCCAGAAGGCACATTAATGGATATCATGAAAAGAAAAACAAAACAGAGAGAGTGAGAAAGGAGAAAACATTTGCTATTTCATTTTAATTCCTACAATTAGGAGTTGGGTGGAGTTAGTCCCATCTTACTGGAAAAACAAAACAAACAAGAAAACAAAAGAACAACTCTGGCTCAGAAAGAAAAATGGTTTCAAGACTGAATCCCTGTACCTTCAAAATCCTGCCTATGTTGTTCCCCCCTGCTGCCTCCCGAGACATTTTGGTACACCTTGAACTATAAAAATAAAACAGGGTCTCAGATTCAGACAATCCCTCCTTTATTCAACTTTGGGCCAAAAGATGCAATCATGAAAAATTACCCCACAAGCCAGACCATTATAGTCAGAATAGAAGGTTAGACAAATTCATGGGCTCCAGGTCATCAAAAGAGGTAGGAATTGGGTTGAGTAGCGAGGAGATGGAGCTTAGAGGATGCCTTAGGATCAGACCAGAATTTGACACATTTTATATCAAACTGGAATAGTATCCAACACAGGAGTTTATGAACTTTAGTAATCCAAGTGTCTTCTGCAAAACAACCTTCATTGTCTACTTCTCCTAGTCTTCCAGCTACAAGTTTCAGATTAGACCCAAACAAATAAGTTTAGGTAATGCAGGAGAAGGCAGCGCACTTAGGAAAAATCCACAAGCCCAGAAAGCAGATGCTTGAGAGCCTATTTATCTGCCCTAATCAGGTCTGAGAGAGGGAGGAGATTGCTGTAATGGAAATAAGTAGAATAGGCAGTTTTATGCCCTAAGTATTTATATCATCTATTAAAGATATTACTATAGTCCCTTTTTAGTGATTTGCTGGGCAGTTAAATTCAGACTTCAGTTCAGCTTAACACCCTCAGGTGGTTGTTTTACATAATTTATGTCACCAGGATTCTTTCTGAACTACAATCTGACCTTCACAGGTTGAGGAACAGGCTGCAATCTGAGGCCCACCTTGGTTCAGTGGGGCCCCAACAGGAAGATCAAAAGGCCTGGTTTCTTCATGTTGAGTCTTAACCCCAAGCCAGGGCTGTGTTGAAAAGGCAGATTTATTTTGGAGTACTGAACTTGATTGTATATTAATCTGTTAGCATCCATCACTAGATAGCCTTTTATGTGTGTATATCTTGTGTCTATTATCAGACTACGAACTTTACAAAGGTGGCCACACATCTTATGTTAGACCAACTAGGTTAGTTTTTGTGTTCATCAGAGCTTCGACAAAGGTTTTCTTGGTTCATCTTGCAAGGACAAGAAGTGTGAGAAGAAACAGGAAGAGAAAATGTTACATTATCCATACTTAGATTTTCCTTTAATAATTAATCTATTCTGCACTCACTTCCTCCTTCCCACTCCAAACACACATACCATTCTCATCTATCCATTTTAACTTTCTCAGTCCATTTGAGACTGCTGTAACAGAATACCATAGACTGAGTAGCTAATAAATAACAAATTTATTCTTCACAGTTCTGGAGTCTAGGAAGTCCAATCAAAGCTCCAGTAGATTCGAAGTTCTATTTCTTGGTTCGTAGATGGCCATCTTTTTTTCTGTGTCCTCACATGATAGAAGGGCAAGGAAGTTCTCTTGGATCTCTTTTATGAGACACTAATTACATTCACAAGGACTCTGCTCTCCTGAATTAATTACCTCCTAAGGTGCCACAATCAAATATCAAGAAAATGAATTTGGGGAGAGACACAAGCATTCAGTCTATGGTACAATTTTTATTCATGTTATTATTTATATGTTTTCTTAGCTTTCTATCCCTATCTCTCTGTCTATTCAAAATTCTCCCAGTTTCTTGAGCTGATGGATATGTGTTGTTTGTGTCTGCCCGGGACTCTTTTTATTGTCGTTGTTCAGTTGCTAAGTCTTGTCTGACTCTTTGTGACCCCATGGACTGCAGCACGCCAGGCTCCTCTGTCCTTCACCATCTCCTGGAGTTTGCTCAAACTCATGTCCATTGAGTCGGTGATGCCATCCTACCATCTCATCCTCTGTGGTCCCCTTCTCTGCCTGTCTTCAATCTTTTCCAATATCAGGGTCTTTTCCAGTGAGTTGGCTCTTCATACCAGGTGGCCAAAGTATTGGAACTTCAGCTTCAACACCAGTCCTTCCAATGAATATTCAGGGTTGATTTCCTTTAGAATTGACTGGTTTGATCTCTTGCTGTCCAAGGGACTCTCAAGAGTCTTCTCCAGTTACCTTATTATTAATTGCCTGTTCTCCATCTCATGGTTTATGAGGAGACTCAGTCATAGTGTCTCACCTACTCTTGGTTTCAGGGATAAGCATTTGGCCAGGCTGTTGTACCCCAGTCCTCTGTCCATGGTATTCTGTCCACAAGGTGATATCACATCCAGACAGACACAGCAAGCGTGCCTCTAAGAGATTAGGTAGGTTGAAACTGGAGAGGAAAGATGTTTGTCTCTGGGGTCACAGTGAGGACTGGACTGTGTACTCAGAGATTGGAGTGGCCCTCTTCCTGCCATATGAAGAGAGCTTCCAGAAAAAGAAAGAACCTGTGAGGAGATGAGTGCTGAGATAGGGATGGAGGTAGAGAGTGTGAAAGTATGACAAAAATGAGAATATCATTTGCACATTTTGATCCTGACGTGCTTGAAACCAGCAATATTCCTGGGGTTTTGGTTAACTAATACATCCCTTTTTCAGTTTGATTTCTATCATCTGAGACCAAAAGATCCTGACCATTTGTACCAAATTTTATCTGTTTTCTTCCTGTAGCCTTCCTGGCTTACAAAATTCCTTTCCTTTTCTGGCTTGCTCTTTTACTGAAATTCTTTACTGTTTGTATCGAAAGTGTTGATGTTTTCTACAAAATCCTCAAGTTCCAGGACAGTGTTTTCTTGGCTGCTTGTCTCAAGTCTGGTGCCTGGCATGGGGTAGGGATATGCAATAGATGTTCTATAAAGATCTGTTTCTTGAAAGGAAGAAGCAGAGAAGTTAATACTATTTCCAGAGTATTTTCTCAGTCTTTCTATGACCTAAGAATGTCAAAAGCCACCCCTACAAGCCCTGGAGCTTTGTGAAGTTGTGCGATGATTACTGCTCTCCCTTACTTCCTATTCTGCATTCCAGGTTTCATTATCTCTCCCACATATTTGCCAGAGAGATTTGATCTTACAACCATGTGGTGTCCCTAGATCATGCAGAGCAGGCTAAGCTACTAGTTTCACCCACCCAAGTCTCACACTTGGGTTTTCACACTCAGATGAGGCTAAAATTCAAACACAAGCAAAATGAAAGCTTGGTCCTGTACAGTTACTTCTTTATAATTTAAGGAAAACAAGTTTTCCTTTCTATATCACATTCCTTCCAGATAAACCCACAGAACTGATACCCACTTTCATGCCTCTAAGCCATAATCCGTAAGTAGTAGATTATAGAGAACAGAGCATTTCAGGGGCAGAGTTGCCCAAAATGGGTCTGAAGGCCTATAAGTGAATAGGCCTTTCATTTTTCTCTTTCCCAGTGGTCTCTTGGGAAATGACTTTTTAAAATGTTAGATTGAAATGTCTCACTCTTTTTACCTATATCACTGATAGGCAGTGAACAAGGAGTGTGTGCTAAGTTGCTTCAGTTGTGTCTGATTCTTTGCAACCCCATGGACTGTAGCCTGCCAGGCTCTGTCTGTCCATGGGGTTCTCCAGGTAAAAATACTGGAGTGAGTTTCCATGACCTTCTCCAGGGAATTTCCCAACCCAAGGATTGAACCTGCATCTCTTACATCTCCTGCGTTGCCAGGCGAATTCTTTACCACTAACTAGCTCCACATGGGAGGCCTGGAACGAGGGGGCAACTGAGATTCTTTGAAGGCATTTAAAGACCCCAGAAATGCAGACAAGACTATTCATGTAATTCAGGAGAAAATGTCAATATATTTGAGATTAATTTTTATGTACACATTTTTACATTTTTGGTGCATTTTATTACTGGCTCACACCGTAGTCACTCCTCCATGCAGTTATACATTTCAGTGATTTGTCTGAAGTTTATTATTTTGGAGTGCCTTTGACTCTGTATATGTATTAACAGTAATGGTTAGAAATTTATTGTCATCCATTGATAAGTTAAGAATAAAGAGGTGAGGCAGTAAGACAGGATCACATATTTGTTAACAAAGTGGGTTATAAGTCAAGGAAAACAGACACAAAAAGCCACATATTGTATCATTCATTTTTATGAAATGTCCAGCATAGGCAATTCCATGGAGACAGGAAGTAGGCTAGTGGTTGCTAGGGGCTGTGGATGAGGAGTGACAGCTTATGAGTAGGGATTTCTGATGGGTGATGAGCTGTTTTAAAAATGATTGTGGTGATGGTTGTACAACTGTAGTGAATAGACATAAACTGGATTGTACATGTTAAGTAAGTAAAGTGGATGGCCTGTGTATTAGTTTGCTAGGGCAGCAGTAACAAAGTATCACATACTGGGTGGCTTAAAAAATAGAAATATATATTTTCTCATAATTTTGGAGACTACAAGGCCAAAATCAAGATATCAGCAGAATTGGATTCTTTTGTGGCCTGTGAGGCATGAATCCATTCCAGCCTTTCTTCCTAGGTTACAGATAGCTGTCTTATCCTCTGGTGTCCCCACATTGTCTTCCCCCTGTATCTACCTTTGTCCTCATTTCCTCTTCATATAAAGACAGCAATCATATTGAATTAGGGCCATCCTAATGAATGCATTTTAAGGTAATCACTTCTGTGAAGCCCTGTCTCCAAATATGATCACATTCTGAAGAAGCAGGAGTTAAAAACTGAACATATGAATTTTGGAGGAGAACACAATAATCCTACAACCGTATCTGAATTATATTTCAAAGATGCCCTTATTAAAGAAAGAAGGGCTCGCAGACTTAGAAAACAAACTCATGGTTATTGGAGGGAAGGGATAGTTAAGGACTTTGGGAAGATCATGTACCCACTGCTATATTTAAAATGGATAATCAACAAAAACCTATTGTATAGCATATTGAACTCTGTTCAACGTTTTATGCCAGCCTGGATGGGAGGGAGGTTTGGGGGAGAATGGATACATGTATATATATGGCTGAGTCCCATCACTGTTCACCTGAAACTGTCACAACATTGTTAATTGGCTATACTCCAATGCAAAATGTTTTTGGTGTTATTTAAAAAAAATAAAAATAAAAGAAATTGTTTAAAAAAAAAAAGAAGGAAAGAAAGGAAGGAAGGTGATCTGGAGTCAGGCATCTTGGGTTCAAATCCTGATTTTTTAAATGCCTAGTGACTTTGAGCATGCTACCAAGACTCTCTATGCTGTATTTTTTACACTTATAAAATGATAATAACAATAATATTTGCATCATAGAATTACTAGGAAGATTAAATATGTCAATACCTATAAGATGCTTAGAGTACTGCTTGACATATGCTGTGCTGTGCTGTGCTGAGTTGCTTCAGCAGTTGTGTCTGACTCTTTGCAACCTATGGACTGTAGCCTGCTGGCTCCTCTGTCCATGGGATTATCCAGGCAAGGATACTCTAGTGGGTTGCCATGCCCTCCTCCAGGGGATCTTCCTGACCCAGGAATCAAACCCATATCTCCAGCGTCACCTGCATTACAGGCAGGTTCTTTACCCACTGAGACACCTGGGAAGCCCTGCTTGACGTATAGGAAACATCCAATACAAACTAGCTGTGATTACTGTAGATATAGTAAAGGTAAATTGAGATTATTTTATGAAGAAGAAAGAGAAATCTGATGATTAGGACATAGAAATGCCTCTTTTCTGATGGTAGGTTATTTTTCTAGACCTATTAAGAAGGTTTGAAAATAATATTTTCCAGTCTAAGGATGGCATGCTTTGAGACTATCCATTAATATATTCAGCCTATATTCATTGCATATCTATTAACTTAAGACTGTATTAGTGACATTTTACACGCCTTATGTCTATCAAGACAGATATTATACAATTGGTTTTGCTTATCTTCTTTTACTCATTAATATCTTTTAAGGATTTTTTTTTCAGGTTTCAATAAGATACTTAATTTTGGTTTTGTTTGTTATGGAGAATATGCATTGGAGGAACAGTTTGTAGTTTTCTACTAGAATATGTTTCTTAATCAAAATTTAGTAATTCTTTTCTGATTCATGATCAGCAGTTATGTTCTCACATCTACCAGACCCCACTTCTCTCCTGAAGAAGAGCTGTGAGATTAACAGAAATGTTTGAAATAAAGCCTCAAGGCAGCCTATTTGAATGTATATTTATCAAGTCCTTTCCCCAACATCCAGGGTTATATAGTCCTCATTCTCTTTGTTCCAGAGCACATGACGTTGTGGTCCCCTCTGTTGATGCACTAGGTGCTTCTTGACCCGCAAAACCACCTGAATCCAGCTTGATGGCTGGGTTTCATCTAGCCCCAGTTTCATTGTCTTTCCCACAAGCTTGCTGAAGAAATCTGCTTTCTCTTCCTACTTTTGTTTTTACCCCCTGTGTTTGTTCCAAACACATTATTATTTCCTTTCTGAAATTGTTCTCAAGACAATTCTCACATCCTAAAAGCAATTTTTTGAAGTTCTAAAAATGTATATGATGTGACTATATGTATCCTAAAATTTGATTTAAAAGGACCTTCTATTTGGTATTGTAAACTACTTTATGTTACTCTATACCCATTTCAGTATAGAGTTTTGTGTTATACTTTCGTTCATTAGTGAATATTAACTGAGAGTCCAGTGCTTTGCTAAGTATCTGCAGAGAAAGTAAAGGTATATAAAATACTGTCCTAATCTTTAGGGAGCTTACAATTTAGTAAGGAAAATAAGATACACACACACACACACACACACACACACACACACACACACACACACATATATATAATATAAGACAGCCATGAGAGGTACCGCAAATGAGATATACATGTATTTCTTAGGAACAAAACAGCAAACCCTATCTGGTACACAGGAATAAAGGCTTGCTATGGACTGTTCCATCCAATTGTGCTCCTCTAAAACTCACTCCCACGTCTCCTCTAATTTCCTATTATCTGGAACATCATCATGGAAGTAATAGGGATGTTAAACCAAACTGTAGGTCTAATGAGAATAGAGATGAAATTATTCTTTGGAGTGAAATAAATAAACAAAAATAAACCTGTCTCCTCTAAGAGAATGCCCCAGCAGGTAGCTTACTAATGAAAACAATGATTTCCGAGGGGGTGTGCATTTCAAAAGTTTTGGCAAAGTGCTAGTTTCTCAGAGACTTTTCATCTGAAGGAGAAAACAATATTAGACTTCAGCCTTGCCTTCACCATCTGAAACCCGAGGAAACGATGAGGACAATTACCCACTCCCCACTGCACCCCTCCCCAAGAGTGAACACTTGGTCAGGAGCAGTGTGGCAAAAGCTTCACATAACTAATTGGAGCAAATATTCAGCACAAGGCATGGGAAATTAACCACCAAAGTCTCATTAGCATTAATGGAAATTGCACAGCTAATTCCCTCCCCATTGTGTGCAATATTTACTTCATAATGTTTATCCTGTCATTCTACAACTTCCAGCAGACAGCAATGATTCAGGCTCGTGGGGTTGAAAATTCTGTTGAGTTCCTTGTCAGATCCTCCTCACCCTTGTTCATGGATGGGAGGATGACTTTTTGGCTTAGCATGTGCACATATGTATATGTGTATATATATATATATATACCTTATCATTACCCTGGTATTCCCCTTCCCCCACAGATAGATACTACAGGAATCCATATAAAAGTTTTTTCTGACACCTTTTCTAGAAAGAAATTCCAAGAATTCAAAGAATTCCAAACTCAAAATGTGAGTACTCTGAAAGGATTGGTTTGGCTGCAGTATATGAAAAGGCACCTGTTAGGGTCCTTTCTGTCTCTCTCCATCTTCACATACCACCTCTCTACTGCAGAGCACAGCTACAACCTCTCCAGGCAGCACCAAGCTCTCTGTTTCATTGCATCTGTGGAGTCTTATTATTTAAATGTTTTTAATTTACTACTTTCCCAATGAATGAGAAGATTTTACACCTTTCTAACCCTGCTTACTTCCTCTTTCCTACAAGTCTTGTCTACATGAGACTTTGTGCTGCACTACATTGCTGATGTACCTGTGGTCCATGGTGGACACCTGGTTGGTGTTCCTAGGACTTGGGGCCATGCTGGATCACTGTATTAGTCTGACTCATGGAGGGGCTGGAGTGAGTCACACAGGCACTCCACACCTATAGAACTAACTCCAATAAAAGACATCACCTCACACCAATCCAAATGGGCATCATCAAAAAGTCTACAAACAATAAATGCTGGAGATGGTGTGAAGAAAAGGGAATGCTCTTGCACTCTTTGTGGGAATGTAAATTGATAGAGCTACTATGGAAGATGGTATGGAGATTCCTTTAAAAACTAGGAATAAAACCACCATATGATCCAGCAATCCCACTCCTAGGCATATACCCTGAGGAAACCAAAATGGAAAAAGACACATGTACCCCCTTGTTCATTGCAGCACTATTTACAATAGCTAGAATATGGAAGCAACCTAGATGTCCATTGTCAGATGAATGGATAAAGAAGTTGAGGTACATGTACACAATGGAATATTACTCAGCCACACAAAGGAACACATTTGAGTCAGTTCTGATGAGGTGGATGAACTTAGAACCTATTATACAGAGTTCAGTTCAGTTAAGTTCAGTAGCTCAGGAGTGTCTGACTCTTTGCGACCCCATGAACAGCAGCACACCAGGCCTCCCTGTCCATCACCAACTCCTGGAGTCCACCCAAACCCATGTCCATTGAGTCAGTGAGGCCACCCAACCATCTCATCCTCTCTCGTCCCCTTCTTCTCCTGCCCTCAATTTTCGCAGGATCAGGATCTTTCCAAATGATTCAGTTCTTTGCTTCAGGTGGCCAAAGTATTAGAGTTTCATCTTCAAAATCAGTCCTTCCAATGAACACCCAGGACTGATCTCCTTTAGGATGGACTGGTTGGATCTCCTTGCAGTCCAAGGGACTCTCGAGAGTCTTCACCAACACCACAGTTCAAAAGCATCAATTCTTCGGCACTCAGCTTTCTTTATAGTCCAACTCTCACATCCATACATGGCCACTGGAAAAACCATAGCCTTGACTAGATGGACCTTTGTTGACGAAGTAATGTCTCTGCTTTTTAATATGCCATCTAGGTTGGTCATAACTTTTCTTCCAAGGAGCAAGGGTCTTTTAATTTCACGGCTGCAGTCACCATCTGCAGTGATTTTGGAGCCCAGGAAAATAAAGTCAGCCACTGTTTCCACTGTTTCCCCACCTATTTCCCATGAAGTGATAGGACTGCATGCCATGATCTTAGCTTTCTGAATGTTGAGCTTTAAGCCAACTTTTTCACTCTCCTCTTTCACTTTCATCAAGAGGCTCTTTAGTTCTTCACTTTCTGCCATAAGGGTGGTGTCATCTGCATATCTGAGGTTATTGATATTTCTCCTGGCAATCTTGATTCCAGCTTGTGCTTCCTCCAGCCCAGCGTTTCTCATGATGTACTCTGCATATAAGTTAGATAAGCAGGGTGACAATATACAGCCTTAAAGTACTCCTTTTCCTATTTGGAACCGGTCTGTTGTTCCATGTCCAGTTCTGAGTGTTGCTTCCTGACCTGCATACAGGTTTCTCAAGAGGCAGTCAGGTGGTCTGGTATTCCCATCTCTTTCAGAATTTTCCACAGTTTATTGTGATCCACACAGTCAAAGGATTTGGCATAGTCAATAAAGCAGAAATAGGTGTTTTTCTGAAACTCTCTTGCTTTTTCGATGATCCAGCAGATGTTGGCAATTTGGTCTCTGGTTCCTCTGCCTTTTCAAAAACCAACTTGAACATTTGGAAGTTCATGGTTCATGTACTGTTGAAGAAGCCTGGCTTGGAGAATTTTGAGCGTTACTTTACTAGTATGTGATATGAGTGCAATTGTGCTCTAGTTTGAGTATTCTTTGGCATTGCCTTTCTTTGGGATTGGAATGAAAACTGACTTTTTCCAGTCCTATGGCCACTGCTGAGTTTTCCAAATTTGCTGGTATATTGAGTGCAGCACTTTCACAGCATCATCTTTCAGGATTTGAAATAGCTCAACTGGAATTCCATCACCTCCACTTGCTTTGCTCATAGTGATGCTTCCTAAGGCCCAGTTGACTTCACATTCCAAGATGTCTGGCTCTAGGTGAGTGATCACACCATCGTGATTATCTGGGTCATGAAGATCGTTTTTGTACAGTTCTTCTGTGTATTCTTGCCACTTCTTCTTAATATCTTCTGCTTCTGTTAAGTCCCTACCATTTCTGTCCTTTATTGAGCCAATCTTTGCATGCAATATTCCCTTGGTATCTCTAATTTTCTTGAAGAGATCTCTAGTCTTTCCCAATCTGTTGTTTTCCTCTATTTCTTTGCACTGATCGCTGAGGAAGGCTTTCTTTTCTCTCCTTGCTATTCTTTGGAACTCTGCATTCAAATGGGTATATCTTTCCTTTTCTCCTTTGCTTTTCACTTCTCTTCTCTTCACAGCTATTTGTAAGACCTCCTCAGACAGCCATTTTTCTTTTTTTTGCATTTCTTTTTCTTTAGGATGGTCTTGATTCCTGTCTCCTGTACAATGTCATGAACCTCCATCCATAGTTCATCAGGCACTCTGTTTATCAGATCTAGTCCCTTAAACTATTTCTCACTTCCACTGTATAGTCATAAGGGATTTGATTTAGGTCATACCTGAATGGTCTAGTGGTTTTCCCCACTTCCTTAAATTTCAGTCTGAATTTGACAATAAGAAATTCATGATCTGAGCCACAGTCAGCTCCCAGTCATGTTTTTGCTGACTGTATAGAGCTTCTCCATCTTTGGCTGCAAAGAATATAACCAATCTGATTTCAGTGTTGACCATCTGGTGATGTCCATGTGTAGAGTCTTCTCCTGTGTTGTTGGAAGAGGGTGTTTGCTATGACCAGTGCGTTCTCTTGGCAGAACTCTATTACTCTTTGCCCTGCTTCATTCTGTACTCCAAGGCCAAATTTGCCTGCTACTCCAGGTGTTTCTTGACTTCCTACTTTTGCATTCCAGTCCCCTATAATGAAAAGGACATCTTTTTTGGGTGTTAGTTCTAGTAGGTCTTCATAGAACTGTTCAACTTCAGCTTCTTCAGCATTACTGGTCAGGGCATAGTGAAAAGAGTCAGAAAGAGAAAGGTAAATATTGTGTTCTAATGCATATATATGGAATCTAGAAAAATGGTACTGAAAAATTTATTTTCAAGGCAGCAATGGAGAAACAGACATAGAGAATAGACTTACGGAAATGGGGAGAGGGGAGGAGAAGGTGAGATATATGGAAAGAGTAACATGGAAACTTACATTACCATGTGTAAAATAGATAGTATTTTATCTGTATCAATCTAGAATGGTGGGATGGGGTGGGAAATGGGAGGGAGGTTCAAAAGGGAGAGGATGTATGTATACCTATGGCTGATTCATGTTGAGATTTGACAGAAAACAACAAAATTCTGTAAAGCAACTATCCTTCAAAAAAAAATAAATTAAAAAAATCTGGACATATTGTGTAATGAAGCCAGAAGAAAGGTGTACATACAGTATAATTACAGTTACATGAATTTCAAAGTGCAAATGAAACCAAATTGTAGTATTCAGAGACAGCATTCATGTGTTGATAATATTCATGCTTAGGATGAAAACTAGAAATAAACACAAAAATGTGATTATTTTGAAATCAAGATAGTGATCATTAGAGGCACAGAGCAGTGACTAGGAGGACCCAGGGGGGCTTTCTTGACCTAGGTGGTCGTTACAGATCCATTTTGTAACAAATATTTGAAAATTGATCAAACTTGTGCATTTATTTGCATTTTTTCACAATAAAAATTTAAGTGTATCTAGTGAATACATGAGTGCACCGACCTCTCCTTTTCTAGTTATTTTCTGTCAACAATTTTCTGAAACTGTCATTATCACCATGTTAATTTTTCAAACCAGATTCAAACCTTCTTTCTCCATATTTCTGTGTTAGCCCTACAGGTGATTATGTGGTAAATAGTTAATATGCTAAAATGATTATAAAAATAAAACAGCAAGTTACAAACAACTTTGATTCAGTTTTGGAAAAGTAATAACATATCACGTTTTGAGTCTTGCTGGGCAGTTTTTGCTGGAAGCATTCGGTATCCATCCTGCCTTGACAGAAGGACTCCTTTCTCTACAACGATATGCTACTTACGTCGATCCCTCCTCAATATTAGTACAGGGATTATCTTTGTGTATGGTGTTAGGAAGTGTTCTAATTTCATTCTTTCACACTTACTTGTCCAGTTCTTCCAGAAGCACTTATTGAAAAGGCTATTTTTTTCCCCATTGTATATTCTTGCCTCCTTTGTCGAAGATAAAATGTATATATGTGAGTGGATTTATCTCCAGGCTTTCTATCTTGTTCCATTGATCTATACTTCTGTTTTTGTGCCAGGACCATACTGCCTTGATGACTGCAGCTTTGTAGTATAGTCTGAAATCAGGTAAGTTGATTCCTTCAGCTCCATTCTTTTTTCTCAAGATTGTTTTGCTATTTGGAGTCTTTTGTGTTTCCATATGAATTGTGAAATTTTTTGTTCTAGTTCTGTGAAAAATGCCACTGGTAATTTGATAGGGATTGCATTGAATCTGTAGATTGCTTTTGGTAGTATAGTCATTTTCACAATATTGATTCTTCCAACCCAGGAGCATGAAATATCCCTCCATTTGTTTCTATTGTTTTTGATTTTTTTATCAGTGTTTTATAGTTTTCTATATACAGCTCAAAGTGGATTAAAAATATAAGACAAGAAATCATATTTCTTAGAAGAAAACATAGGCATGACACTCTGTGATATAAATCATAGCAAGATTCTTTATGATCCACCTCCTAGAATAATGGAAATAAAAACAAAAATAAACATGTGGGACCTACTTAAAAGCTTTTGAACAGCAAAAGAAACTATAAACAAGGTAAAAATACAACACTCAGAGTGGGAGAAAACAATAGCAAATGAAACAACTGACAAAGGATTAATTTCCAAAATATACAAGCAGCTCATACAACTCAATACCAGAAAAACAAACAACCCAATCAAAAAGTGGGGAAAAGACCTAAACAGACATTTCTCCAAAGACATTTGGATCGCAAATAAATACATGAAGAAATGCTCAACCTCACTCATTATTAGAGAAATGCAAATCAAAACTACAATGAGATACCATTTCACACCTGTTAGAAAGGCCACAATAAGAAAATCCACAACCAAAAAGTGCTGGAGAGGGTGTGGAGAAAAGGGAACCCTCTTGCACTGCTGGTGGGAATGTAAATTGATACTGCCACTATGGAAAACAGTACGGAGATTTCTTAAAACAAACAAACAAAACTAGGAATAAAACCACCATTATTATTGTTGCTCAATCATCCAGTTGTGTTTGACTCTGCAACAACAAGGACTGCAGGACTCCTTGTCCCTCCACCATCTCCGAGTGTTTGCCCAAGTTCATGTTCATTGCATCAGTGATGCTGTCCAGCCATCTCATCCTCTGATGCCCTCTTCTCCTTCTGCCCTCAATCTTTCCCAGCATCAGACACTTTTCCAATGAGTAGGCTGATCACATCAGGTAACCAAAATACTGGAGCTTCAGCTTCAGGATCAGTCCTTCCAGTGAATCTTCAGAGTTGATTTCCCTTAAGATGGACTGGTTTGATCTTGCTATCCATGGGACTTTCAGGAGTCTTCTCCAGCACCTCAGTTCTATGGCATCAATTCTTTGGTGCTCTGCCTTCTTTATGGTCCAGCTCTCGCAACTGTAGGTGACCACTGGGAAGAACACAGCCTTGACTATACAGACCTTTATTGGCAGAGTAATGTCTTTACTTTTCAACACACTGTCTAGGTTTGTCATCACTTTCCCTCCAAGAAGCAATCGTCTTCTGATTTCATGGTTGCAGTCACTGTCCACAGTGATTTTGGAGCTCAAGAAGAGGAAATCTGTCACTACTTCCAGCTTTTCCCCTTCTATTTGCCATGAAGTAATGCTGTCAGATGCCATGATCTTAAGGGTTTTTGTTTGTTTGTTTGTTTTAATATTTAGTCTTAAGCCAGTTCTTTCACGCTCCTTCTTCACTCTCATCATGAGGCTCTTTAGTTCCTCTTTGCTTTCTGCCATTAGAGTGGTATCATCTGCCTAACTGAGATTGTTGATATTTCTCCCGCCTGTTTTGATTCCAGCTTGTAACTCATCCAGCCTGGCATTTCTCATGATGTGCTCAGCATATAGTTTAAACAAACAGGGTAACAGCAGACAGCCCTGTCGTACTCCTTTTTCAATACTGAATCAACCAGGTCTTCCATACAGGGCTCTAACTGTTGCTTCTTGGCCCACATACAGGTTTCTCAGGAAACAGGTAAGATGCTCTTGGTCTGGTGTTCCCATCTCTCTAAGAACTTTCCACAGTTTGTCATTATCCACACTTTTGAATTGCTTTGGCCCAGCTGCTTCATTCATTCTGGGGCTACTGGTGATTCTCCTCCACTCTTCCCAAGACCTGGGGGACTCATCTTTTGGTGTTATATCTTTTTGACCTTTTTTGTGGTTCATGAGGTTCTCATGGCAAGTATACTGGGGTGGTTTGTCATTCCCTCCTCCAGTGGATCACATTTTGTCAGAATTCTCTGCTATGACCCAGATGGGGTAACCTTGGGTTACCTGCATGGCATGGCTTATAGCTTCATTGAGTTATGCAAGCCCATTCATCACGACAAGGCATTGATCCATGAAGGGGAAAACTACCATATGATACAGCAATACCTCTTCTGGTCATACACCTTGAAGAAAGCAAAACTGAAAAAGACACACGTAGCCCAGTGTTCACTGCAGCACTATTTACAATAGCTAGGACATGGAAGCAACCTAGATGTTCATTGATGGATGATTGGTAAAGAAGCTGTGGTACATATGTATAATGGAATAATACTTAGCCATAAAAAGGAACACAGCTGAGTCAGTTTTAATAAGGTGGATGATAATAAGGTGGATAATTAAACAGAGTAAAGTAAGTCAGAGAAAAACAAACATTGTATATTAACACATATATATGGAATCTAGAAGGATGATACTGATGAACTTGTCTGCAGAGCAGCAATGGAGATACAGACATAAAGAACAGATATCTGGACAAGAATGGGCTTCCCTTGTGGCTCAGCTGGTAAAGGATCCACCTGCAATGTGAGAGACCTGGGTTCATTCCCTGGTCTGGTAGCATCCCCTAGAGAAGGCAAAGACTACCCATTCCAGTATTCTGGCCTGGAGAATTCCATGGCCTGTATAGACCATGGGGTCACAAGGAGTCTAACATGACTGAGGGACTTTCACTTCACATGGACAAGGGTGGAGGAGAAGAGGGTTAGAATGAGATGAATGGATAGAATAGCATGGAAGCACATACACTAACATATGCAAATAGATAGTCAATGGGAACTTTCTGTACGACTTAGGGAGCTCAAACTGGGACTCTGTAATAACCTAGAGGGGTAGGAATGGGTGGGAGATGAGGGGAAGATTCAGGAGGGAGGGGACATATGTACACCTATAGTTAATTAATGTTGGTGCATGGCAGAAATTAAGTCAATATTGTAATGCAATCATCAATCAATTAAAAATAAATAAATACTGTTTTTATAAGTATAGTACAGTGAAATTTTCTGTCAAAGAGCTCTTTCAGAAGCATTTGTTCCAAAATTGCAACATGAGTAGTTATAACCATACACTGGAAACTTGGACTCTTATTAAAAACCCAGGCTTCTAAACTTTGCTAGTATGTTATGTAATGAAAAGTGTAGTCTTTCACCAGCAGGGCACTTGCTGGTCTCTCCACAGGGAGTTTCCAGAAAAAATAAGCAAATAAGCCATTGGCAATGCTGCCTTATTTAGGAGGCTTCAGAATAATAACAATAACCATGTTTATACCTTGGCCTCATAAATTACCTATTCTGTGAACCACCACAGGTCATCTAAATCCACTTTCTTATTGCTCTTCATTTGAGCACTCTGAGCAAAATGGCTTGTTTACTTATACTTACACATGAGCATTGGAAAGTGGCTGAGTGGCCTATGTAAGTTTTGACTTTCACTTACTGATTGTGTCTCACAATCTCCTCAGATAACTGGAGGCTTATCTCTGAACCATCCTTGAATATAAAACTGATGAAAAAAACCTTGAAAAAGATTAAAATACTGCCACCTTAGGTTTTGGGAATACAAGGGTATCAGGCAAATTCATTACTTACAGATGAATGAGAAATCCTTTTTTTTGTTGTTGCTAAAACACTTTGCAAATAGCCTAGGGCCATTGCTTCTCCTATTAGTCCCTTGTGGTAACAATAATTAGGTTTCTGACCTCAAGTAGCAGATCTTTCTGGGGCAGAGGCACTTAAGCGTCATTCAATCCAACTTGATTTCACCACTGAACATAAGATTTTGTGCCCACAACCTGTAGAGAGCAATAGAGAAGAATCAGAAGACGAGTTCAATTGATAAAAATTCCACTTTTCATTGTCTTTCTCTTCTAGACTGAGTTTAGAAAAATCTAGTCTCAGTCTCTGAGGCAATCTAAGACTCACCTTCATCCTTGCCTTCCCTTCAAAGACCCTCCTGCTGCTCCTGGCTCAGCCGTGGTGCCCACCTCCTTTGTCTGCATGAGCATACTTGCTGGTTTATGAACCACTGAAAGGATCAAAGTGACCCTGGGCTCGTGGAAGATTTACATCATTCATGCACTAGGATTTGGTAGCTTTTGATTGTTTTAGATTAACTATTGATTCAGGTGTTTGGACTTGAAGAAATAAAGAAAATGCTGGTGTTAATCCTTACACAGACCAGATTCTACTACTGTGTCTAAATTCAGATAATTTGTTGTTTTTGTGACATACATTAAGAGTTATTGTTCATTCCTCACTATCTCACTTTTGCTCACTAATTTTTTATTGAAAGTGTGTGTAGGTATGCGTAGATGTTTAAAACATTTAGAAACTAGAACTCTGTTTATGGTTTACTAGAATGAAAGATTTAAAACTAAACATCTTGAAGCTAGAAAAGGAAACTTTACCTTTAAATACATGCTTATATTGTGAATACTTTAGTGAAGACTGCATTAGCAATATTAGCTTTTGCTTTAGTACGAAAGTGATGCATAATCATAGAGGTATGGCTCGTAGTCTAGTGGAAAGACTGTCCTCCTGCTGATCTTCCTGGTATTTTTCTAAAAACATATGAATTAAAAACATCCCTGATAGCACAGAGTATCCTAGAGCCAAAGTGTGCTTTCAAAAAGGAGAGAATTAGTCTTTTCCCAGTCCACATGCTAAAATCAGAAATTGATCTGTTTACTAATTTCTAATCTTTTCTGTACCAGAAGCTATTTCTGTGTGCAACTCTCAGGTGCCAAACTCATTGGGCAGAATTCCTTCTCCAAATCTCTGTTTTGTAACTTCCTGTATCATCTGAGTGACTGAATATGAAGATCTGGGGCAGAACTTGGCCGCCTTCAGCAGCTCTTGTAAAGGGGTCAGATCAGCCTGCCTGGACGGCTCTCTAATTGGAGGTTTATGGTAATGCAATTGTTTCCCACCTATAAGGCAGCTCTCAGCACTCCAAGGATGCATGAGGAGAGAAAGCCAGGTTGATGGACAAGTAGTCCCAGCCCAACATTGCCTGTGTTGGAATAGCTCAAGTTTAGCCCATCTGGTGACCCCACAGCTCGCAGCTGGTGTTGATCGCCATCAGTGCTGTGGCCCCTGCATCAGCACAGGATCTTTGTTGTAGTCGGAATGTTGAACTCAAGATCTTTATCCACATAACCGGGAAAAGAGAAGAAAAGGCAAGCCCACTTAGGACCTGCTGAGTATGTAGCCTTTCCTTGAAATGATGTGCGATGTGACTATCAGGGGAGTTACTGAGACCTAAGGAGAAAGGGATAAATGGAAATGTCCAGGCACTGAATGGTGACGATATCTCATGTCTGCTGTTAGGTAGCAATCAACCAGTTTACTGAGGGATATCAGTTCAGTGAGGTTTCACTGAAATAGTCTTTGTGTATTAATAAACACTTCCTTCAAATGTTCTTTTTCTCCTCTTCCCTAGCTGTCCCACCACGTAGTCTTGAACTGTGGCTCTGGGATTTCTGCATGAGAGGAGGAACAGTTTCTCCAGTTTCAGTCCTAGCCCCGCTCTGAATCTGTCTCCCTCCAGCCTGAGAACTAGGTAAACAGACTGGGGAGGTTGACACCTTCTTCTGACGTGGATCACACAGTCAGAGGTGTGTAGACAGCAGTCTCAAGCATGTTCTGAGTCTGTAAGCTTTTGTTGCTTTCTTCAGGGGGAGACTTATGCCCACATGGTGTACGTGATTTCCAGTGAGAAGGGTCCAGTTTCACCCTGGCTCTTCTTATCACAAAGTAATCCTATCACAGAATATAGGCTTTCAAGACACTTGGACCTGATGAATGATCATGGCGGCCAGACCCAACTATGCAGGCTTCAGAACTGTAGAAGCGTTGCCTGCTGTCAGCCCAGCACTGAGAGTTACAGCTGATAACAGAACATCAGCTTTTGGTATCTAAAGAGGATGATGATTAGAGTATTTCCCCTATTTCCTGAATTTTTTAACCCTTTTGCTTTTATCCAGACCTTGGAGAGTAAAATCAGTGAGAACATGACTGCTAATGAATCTTGCTAAGCTTGACAAGTAGAAGCTTAGAGCCAGATTGACTTGAGTTAGAAAACTATGGAACTATAATAAAATGCTATGAATTTACTTGTGCCATTTATATGTCCCACTTGGGATGTATGGAGAAAGAGTGTAAAGTATACAGGAATTGATCCCTTTGCTTAAAGATTGCCCAATAGGAAACAGGATTGTATCATATATACCTACCACCTCCCCTATGCACAAACACTTTAAATGGGCCATTGTGGTACAAAAAGAAGGTGTTGAATACAGGCTAGGTACAAAAAAATTAAAAAAATATATATATCTCCTCATGTTTGTAAATCAGAATTTGAAGTTGTGTTAAAATTCAGTTTGAAATCTAGCATATTTGCCATGAGCAGGAAGTTTAAATGGACCTGTTTTTAGACATCTTTGTTTTTTTTCCAACACACTTAGCATAGAAGACACTGATTGAAAGAACAAATAAAAGAAGAGGCCATCAGGCTTCCCATGTTCATTTGAAATAAAAGAAATTCTCCTTGTGTTGTAATATCCACAGTTCATTTCAGTCGCTCAGTCGTGTCCAACTCTTTGTGACCCCGTGGGCTGCAGCATGTGTAATAGCCACAAATTGCTTCAGAGAAAGAGGTAGGAAGATAATGATCTAGAATATATGTCTTAATTGTAATCAAGGGAAAGTACAGATCTTTATAATGGGAGTGAATGAACAAAAAGAAGAGGAAGGGAATATGGGCAATATGGACAAACCCCCCCCCAATGCCAGGAGAATAAACAAATCAAAAGAAAAAGCTTATACATTTATGAGGTTTTCTAGATGTCGTACCTAGGCAAGCAATGCTATATAAAATATTAAGCAGCTCTAATGCTTACTGAGAAAATTTATGGAGTGTGAAGTACCTATCTTAAATCATATCCACTGCACACTTACCTCTGTTTCTCACTCTTTAACCAAGCTTCTCTGAGATCAAGTTGAGCCTTTTTTTCCTTCAGATTTTGTGTAAAGGCTAAAGTTTTTAAGAAATGAATAACGCCAGGAGGAGAGTATTAGACAGAGAAGATGGTTATTCCCATGAGAAGATGTGCTCAAGTTGCTATTGGTTGAAGCTATTGCACATGCAAGGTTTGTTGTCATATGAAAAGAATTTTGTTCCTTCATCCCCTCCCATTCAGTTCTTCCATTTATTTCTTGGGACCATCATTTACTAAGCAACTCCTAGGTTACAAATAAGTCCTGGAAGCCATGAGAGATGAAATGCGCATGAAATGTGTGTTCAGCCTTCACAATCTTTCATTTACATTTGGGAAAAATAAAAATTGTATATAAACAACTACTATATTGAGTTATGAGATAAGTGCTTGTTTAATTGAATTAAAGAGTCACCGAGGACAGGGGCAAGAGAGAATTGTCTTTTATTCATGACATCATTTATACATTCATTCACTAATTTCAGAAAAAAAAAATTCACTGAATAACTATTATGTACCAGCCATTGTTTAGACAATTTTCAGAGATTTACATTCTAATGAAGGAGACTATAAACTGATAATAAATAGTCTACTTTTGGATAATAACTAGGCTTTGAAGGAATGAAGCCAGGTAGGAAATTTGAGGATGGTCATGAGGGAAGCAATTTCATTTGAGACAATCAGGGAAGGCTTCTCTGAGAAGGTAACTTGTAAATTGAAACCTAAGTGAAATAGCCAATACTCATTCTTCAGGAGAAACATCCCAACAAGTGGGGAGAGTACCTATAGTGAGGCTTCTCAGGCAGGAAGGAATGTGGTAGGTCAAGGAACGAGCAAGGAGAGCAGTGGGAGGTCAGGCTGGCTAGTCTGAATGGGAGGCAAAGATCGACTGCAAAGGGGAATGGAATAGAAGAGGCAATGGAATTTGATTCTAAACATAAAGGGAAGTTGGAGAAGGAATTTAAGAGGAGTAATGCAGGATTAGATTGTGGGATTCGCTTGTGGCTTAGATGCTAAAGAATCTGCCTGCAATGCAGGAGACCCAGGTTTGACCCCTGGATTAGGAAGATCCCTTGGAGAAGAAAATGGCAATACACCCCAGTATTGGATTAATTAATCCAGGATCGAATTACCATTTTTAAATGGTTATTCTGCCAACAGTAAGGAAAGTGATTTGGCGGCAACAGAAAAGAAGAGAAATCAATTAATAGTGCAGTGAGAGATACCTGTTGTTTGGACAAAAAGAGCTATTGTAGAGTATGAAGATTTCATGCATGCTCTACAGCAAAAGTCTGCAGAATTTGATGGAGTTTTTAAGATCAAGAGTAGAGGAGGGAGGAGGCAACATGACCACTGGTTCTGGCTTGAACAACTTGGTGGGTGGGGATACTGTTTAATGAGTTAGGAAAAAAAACTGAAGGAGTTTATTTGCAAAGATGATAAGCTTTTATATTTATGTGAGATATTCAATAAGAGCTGCTAAGTAGAGAGTATGATAATATGTGCTTGGAATTTACCAAAAGAAAGTCTGATTTGAGATTAAAAAAAAAAAATTCCATGGTGTAAGCATACTGATGACACAAAATCATGATAATTGAGCACTCTTTTAGGGAAAAAAAGGTGTAAAGATAAAGAGAAAAGAGCTCAAAACTTTTCATGGTGGGGAGGGGATGAAGTTTGCAAAAGAGCCTAAAAAGTTGCAATGAGAAGGAGAAAAACTAAGAAGGCAGCTTCCTTGAAAGTAAAAGAGTGTATCTGAAGACAGAAAGCTTGATGAATCCTATTCCTCATCCATTGGGTTTGGGACTTTGAATCTTCTTAGTCCCTTACTTCTTTTGCTTTTTTTGCTAAATGTCAGTCAATTGATTAAAATAATGATGCTTCAGGACACACTTTTGGGGAGTATCTTTCCAATATTGAAGCAGAAAGAGGGAGCATAGGAGTGGGGTAGTCATAGAGGAAAGTCTGTGTATGTATGTTTGTGTTGGTTGCTCAGTCATGTCTGACTCTTTGCAACCCCATGGACTGTAGCCCACCAGCGTCTTCTGTCCATGAGATTCTCCAGGCAAGAATACTGGAGTGGCTAGCCATTAGCCATTCCCTTCTCCAGGAGGGGAAAGTCTAAGTGACCTGATATAATAGTATTTGCTCATCTGACTTCAGGATACACACTTCAATGGTTTTTGGTTAAACTCCCCTCTGTTACATATTGATAGTGCTTCTATAGCTACTTACCACCTTCCCTCTGCCCTGGGGATGACTTCTATGGACTTAATCAATGAGCTCACTTGCCTGGGGCTTCTGGCTTTGTTCAGTCATTGGGGAACCCTAGGAGGAGATCAGACAGTAGGTTTAAGACATTTATTCAACCAGCCCCCTCTGTGGTATCCTCTGGGTCTGATTTCATTACTCTAGCAGAAGTCACAAATCCTTGAAAGGAAGTCTTCTATGTACAGCATTCTTTCCAGTTCTGTCAACTGCCCATTCCCCATCAATTCAGGCCTAAGGATGCAAAAGAGTCATTGTTAGCCCTGGTGTTTTCTTTCTTTCCTTACACCTTGTCTCCACTTTTGAAACTAACTCTTTTGTGAAATGTCCTCAGTTTATCCTGACTTAAATATGCCACCTATTTCTTGACACCAAAAATACAGAATTTACGATCCAGTTAGACTATCTCAAGCTTGCATCACAGATTCTAGGTGACACAGGAACTCAGAGAAAGGAAAGGGAAGGTAACAGTGACAAGGATTGAGAGGCCAGGCAAAGAAAGTTTATGTAGAAGGTGAGCTGAAACTGGACCCTGAGGAATGGTTGATGAGAACAGGATACTAAACAGATATGGAAAAAGAATTCAAGTATGAATTCTCAAAGAAATCTTAGCAAGATCACTAGGTGCTGTAATTACACTGGTTTAAGAAGTGGAATTTCATATCCATGCAAGGTAAAATTTCTGACCTGGTCTTAACCTATCCTTACCAGAGTGTACAGACTGTGTCCAAGTGTAGTACAATTAAAACTATATATATATATATATATATTTTTTTTTTTGCCTTTTTCTTGGTTCTAGATCAGAGCTCCTAAAACCACTGGTACTTTCTGAATGATAGGTGTGTCTTCTTTGTAATTCATAATGAGGCCCTGTCACCACCCCTGAGTTTCCACGAATAGTGACTCACACTAGGGCCTCTAGATGGCTTCATCACAGGGGCCGGTCACCAGAAAGACCAGGCGCATTTTTATAGGGTGGGAAACATCAGCTCTACCTGCTACCCTCTGGGAGGGGGTGGAGGGCTAGAGATTTGTTATAAAACTCTTGAACCGTTTCTAAACTGGAGAACACGTTGATGTCTTGGAGGGTAGGATGCTTGGAGAGGGGGTGGGAGCCGTGTGTTCTCCATCCCAGTTCTTTGCCCCAGGCATCTTTTGCATTTGGTTGTCCCTGGCTTGTATCCTTTATAATTCTGAGAAAAGTACTTTCCTGGTTTCTATGAGTGGTTAAACAATTATAGAACCTGTGGGGGGTGTTGTGGGAATCCTCTAATTTGTACTCACCTGGTCTGAAGTGTGCATCATCTGGGAACGCTGCTTGTGGCTCAGATCTGGGGTGGGGGAAGTCTAGTGGGACTGAGCCCTTTTACTTGTGGGCTGTGATGCTAAGTCCAGGTAGATAGGATCAGAATTGAATTGAATTGTTGGACACCCAGTTGGGTGGCAGAGAATTGTTTTTTGGAAAAATATATACATTGAGACAAACCAATCATGATTTATTTTTCTTTGCAGCAAAGTACTCGGGATTTGAAACAGTCACAGGGCCCATTTGTGCAGAATTTTCCCATGTCTTTCTCTGGAGATTTTCAACAGAAAATCCATCTTCAGAGTCAGCAACCTGACCATGCTCCAGGAAGGCCATGAGGTCTGGCTCTGCTCTAGACACTGCACAAGGCAGAGACACAACTGCTTTGTAGGCTGGCCACTCCACAGCACACAAACCCGCTAGAGAATAACGGAAGTTTAATGAAGATGGACATGGCAAGTGTTTCCTTTCTTCTTTTCTCCTCTCTTTCTTTGTAAACTGGAAGGACTTTAGCTAATGCTCCATAAAAACCGGTTTAATATACAGTTATTACAAAGCTTCAAATTTTTGACAGATTAAGTGCTATTAAATCACCTTACTGTGAAGGCACTAAAAGGTCACAAGATGAATTAGTTCAGGCCATCTTCTCTCAGTCTTCAGCAACCAGCTCTTTTCAGGCCTGCCTTCCCCCACCAAGAAAAAGAAGAATAAAAGAAAAAGGAACTGGAAATTATGACCCTCTAAATGTCTTCAGGATGGGAGCCTGTGAAGAATGGCTCTGCCTTGTCATGAGAGACAGATGGGTTTTTATCAGCTCAGAGGGCAATTTTCTACTTTATTTTTTCCCCCTTTGGTTGACTGTGATCCATAATGTTGCATTTTGCCCTTTAGGAAGAATTTTCCAGTTGACAAGACTCGATAGCCGTCTCCTACACTAGTGCTTGGGAAAGGCAAGAGAGAGAACTTCAGCTGGATTCAATATTTCTAACAGTATAGTCACAACTGGTTTTTTTTTAGAATTTTTTCCTGTGGTTGTTGCTAGGAGAACTAAACTTTAAATTTATATAGCAGATTGCTGCTTTCATAAATGCAGTTTTGAAGGTTCTGATGGAAAAAAAAAAAGCAAGGCAATGCTTCCTATACATTAAAGATTGCTAGATTGCTGGTAAGAAGTAAGTGTATGGAATACTGTTACTGAAGTGTGGCAGGACTGATCAAGGATTACTAACAGTCATAGGAGTTGTTGTAATTTGAAAACAGTAACAGTGTTTATTTTTCTGCCTTTTTACTTGCCTGAATAACACATTTACAGAAAAACCTCAGATAGGAAAAAATAAAAGCCAGTCTGAGAAAACAGGAGCATTACTTCCTACAATGGCAAGTTTGGAAGTTTCTTCCACACAGATAAAAATACACTTCTAGGCTGTATCTTTGTCTTTAACTAACCTGGCCCCATCTCTTAGTCAGTAGGTGTCCTGTGTGGCTCTGGGAAGGGGTCTGCTAACTTTAGGGGTCTTGGTCTAATAATAGCTGTACTGAGTGGGTCCTGGGTTGCCTTCAGCATACATATATATATAGATATATGTATACGCACACACACACACACACACACACACACACACACACACACACACACACACACACACACACAGCTTCATACTGATCTGCTCCTTACAGCTAATTTTTCATCCTCATCTTACTAGGAAAATCACACACTCACACTCTTGAACACACTCAAACACATATACCCTCAAACTCATATAAACATAAGCATGAGTTCTTGATTTTTATGACTCCTTCTTGTTCTCACTCTCTCCTTTTTTAATCTTAAAGTTTCTGAAGCTATGGTTTGCTAACTTGGAGGAGTTTCAACCAAAGCTCCATTTAGCATGGGCTAGGTGCTGTCATAGTCCTTATATGGTAAGGGGTGCAGATTTTAAGTAAGTATATACTTACATCACAGAAACAGTAGAAGGCTCTGGATGATAGGTTTTTTTGAAGCAAAAGGGAAGGCACATAAACGTTTCACTGACTCCCTTCATCTCATCCCAGGCCTGTCCCAAGTGTTCTCATTTAATGGGATTCAGAGAATTCTCATGATTATCCAGTCGTGCCATCCCAGTGGCAACCCAGTTTTTGAACCCTTATTTTCAGCTTAAAAGGCCACACTCTTTGTACAGCAGTGCCCTGCCTCTTTATACACTATTCACTTATTAAACTAGAATTTTTACTTTCTTCCAATGTGTCAGAGATTGTGCCAGGTGAGCTCATTGAATCCTTGCAAGCATATAGCTACCCTGTGAGATGGACTGCAGGCCGGAAGCTCTCCACATTTTACAGATGGGAGAGTTGTAATTCAAAGAGGGTCACAGTTGCGCAGTTGTGGGTCTAGGCCCTGGTCTGCGTTCTCCCATTCTTTATGCAGGGTGTCTTCAGTTGCAATTGGCTAAATTGGCAGTTTGGGGTTTTCTTAAGGCTTTGTATGTTTTTTGCTTTAAGTGTCCATGTAGTGTCTCTGCTTCTCTAACATTACAGCACAGAAAATTAAAGTACTCTTTTATTTACATGATTTCTTTTTGTTGTAATTGTTCTATTTCGATATCTTATCGATGAAATAAGAGAGGAGATTGTCAGGGTTTATCATCAAAGAAAGCCCTAGTGAACAATGATTCCTGATGGTTTGCTATTGGTTTAAAAAAATGTTGGTTGCAAAATCATGTCCAACTGTTGGCAACCTTATGGACTGTAGCCCACAGGGCTCCTCTGTCCATGGAATTCTCCAGGCAAGTATACTGGAATGGGTAGCCATTCATGACCCAAGGATCAAACCCATGTCTCCTGCATTGCAGGAAGATTCTTTACTATCTGAGCCACCAGAGAAGTCTAGCCATGGCTCTAAACAGTATCATTTTTCTTCAAAGGGTTGGTTTAGATAGTTCATTAAGAAAAGTTCAAGAGGTAGAACTATAATGAAATTTTTCACTTACTTTGAAATGTCATTGTTTAGTCACTAAGTTGTGTCCAATTCTTTGCGACCCCATGGACTATAGCCTGTCAGGCTCCTCTGTCCTTTGGATATCCCAGGCAAGAATACTGGAGTGGGTTGCCATTTCCTTCTCCAGGAGATCTTACCAAACCAGGGATCAAACCTGCTTCTCCTGCATTGCAGGTGGATTTTTTACCTCTGAGCCACCAGGGAAACCATGAAGTCTAACATATTTAACCTTAATAGTTCTAAGCAAGCCTTTGGATAGTCAAGAGACACCAAGGAAAATAAGAGAGAAGATAAGGGAAGAATGCAGAAGGTTGAACAAGTGTGTGTACAATTTAGGCTTTAATATCAAGCCCAACTTCATTATTGTCAATTGCCAGATATTTTTAAACCTTTGCTTTTACCTTGGGTATAATCTGAGAAGTAGCATCTCCGGAACAAGCAGTTCTCAGGATTTACTGCTGTAGCTGTTGCAGTTCCCTGTCTGTTGTTGATGCTACTGGTGGGACTTCTGACGTGGTCACTCATGGTGTGAGTGTGCATCACCATCTTCCTTTCTTACTGTCTTGTCAAGGCTCTCACTCAGGAAAAGAGAGGTGAGGGCTCTGGTGGGTTCTGCTGATTCAATTGCTCTTGCTATCAGCAGGAAGATGGCCTGCTATACTCATCACACGCAGCCCTTTCTTTTTCCATTTTTGTTTCTTCCATGAGAAATGCCCTTATCCCAGGCCTCTCCTTGCTAACTCTTATCAGTTCTCTAAATCAGCTCAATGCTTCCTCGAGGAGCCTCTCGTAAGTGTTCTAGATAGTTCCTGCATTCTGTCTTCTCAGTTGAAATACCTTGTCTATACATGTCAGTCTTCTGACTCCATCTCCAATATTCAGTCCTTGTTTACTGAATGGGCGAACAGTTCATTTCTTTTATTTGTAGGTTGCATTTTTGCAGTAGGAGAGGTTGTAATACATTTGAGTTCTAGCTGAATACTTCTGTAACCCTTGAGAACTTGCATTATTCTCTATGTCAAAAATAAGCCCTCAACTGAGAGAACACTTTTGCACATTCTCATATACACAAACTCACTTACCCTTTTTCATATTATTTTTTTCTGAAATACTAGCCCAAATCCAATTTCTTCTACAAACCTTATTCAGTCTGCCTTTTTCTAACTCTTGTATGTGTGTCACTCAGCGGGCATGTGCATATGATATTGTACTTAAAATTGTTCTCTTATGAAATGTTTTGTCTCCTCATCTGTGCTCTAAGCAATTGTAGGATGGTGAGTTCTAAGCCATTAACCTAGGACAGTTTCTTAATGATAACAAGCATTGGATAGTGCTTTTTCTTCCCATTAAAGTCTGCTTTGATCTTTGATATTCAGCTGATTGATCCTCCTTCCATTACATTTCCCTCAAGGAGATGATTCCTGACCATTTCTCTATATGCCCTCTTTTTCCAGTTGAGAGCTAGTCTCTGTATCTCTCATAGTGTAGAGTTTGATGCTCTGTCCACAGCAGATGCTCAAAAAATACTTGCTGATCTCCATGGATTTTTGTTTTGAGCCTCAGAAAGCAATATATCTGTGAAAGTGATTTACAACAACAAAAGTAAAATGCAAATGTAAGGGGTAATGCTACTATTCAATTAACCATGTGATTTGATAGTAATGATTTAAATCCTATAGGTTAATATGCAACAAATTCTTCTCAGATTCACTTCCCTTTAACAGGCACAATATTCTACTGGTTTATAATCTCAAGTATCCTGGTTATAAAAATTCATTTCTAGCTGAGTGTATTTCATGCTCTGGGGCTCTACATATCTAAATATTTAATAGGATTGCTTTATATGCCCTTATCCTGATGTTGCTGATATGTGATTTGGCTTCTGCCCAGTGGGTCCCTGGGTTTTCATCGTCCAGTGCATATATTGGCTACAGTGAGCCTGGGCAGCAAGAATAGTGGGGTTGCTGAGGCATCGAATGCAATCAAAATGTTATTTAGAAAAACTGGCTTGGCAGCCAAGCCTTGCACACATCTTTTGTTACACTGTATCTTTGTAACATATTATTTCTGCTTCACAAGGTCACCTGACCCTGATTGGGACCTGTGGTTCGTTGATAACAGAGCTGGATGATGGCCATAGCCTGAGTTAGGACAGCACAGAGAGAAGGATGAGTCTCCCAAAGTCCCAGTGCACCTTGACTGAGTTCCCACACTTCTCTTGAGTCCTTCTTAGCTCTCCCTTTTCTCCCTGATATTGGTGTTGGTGGGGGTTGGAATCAACAGACAATGGTTTAATCAAAAGCTTCTTTCTTTGACCAGAGAAGTGGGAGTGGTGTAGGAATCATAAGAAGTAGTTAAGACTCAACCCTTTTTACATGAGGATTTTAGTCCTAAAATAAATATCCATGTCCTGGCCTTTGGATCAAGGTCTGTTCCACTGGTCTATTTCATTGTCTTCCTATGTTCGGTTCTTACCAATGCCCAGCTCTCAGCCACAAGCTCGGAATTCTACTATGAAGTTATTCTGTGTTCTTTGCATTTGATCCCCTTCTACACAGAGAATGATTTGCTCTTTGACCAATTCACTCAACTGCTATTTATTCATCATCTTTTGTGTATCAGGTACTGTTCTAGTTGCTAACGAGGCAGCATCACCAGGATAGAGGCAGCCCTTTCCCTCATGTTATTTATATTCTAGTGAGGACAGATATAATCTAACAAAAAAATAAGCATTAAAAAGTAACTAGTGATACATACTATGATGGAAACATAAAGTGAATTGATCTAATTTATTTTTAATTGGAGAATAATTGCTTTTCAATATTGTGTTGGGTTCTGTCATACAACAACATGAATCAGCTATAAGTGTACATGTGTCCCCTCCCTCTTGAACCTATCCCCACACCCCACCCCACCCCACTCCTCTAGTTTGTCACAGAGTACTGCATTGAACTCCTGGTGTTGTACAGCAACTTCCCATTAGCTATCTATTTTACATATGATAATGCATATGTTTCAATGCTACTATCTCGTTTCATCCCACCCTCTCCTTCCCCAATGTGTCCAAAGTCTGTTCTCTACGTCTGCATCTCTATTTCTTGCCCTGCAAGTATGTTCATTGGTACCATTTTTTCTAGATTCCATAAATATGCATTAATACACAATATTTGTTTTTCTTTCTGACTTACTTCACTCTGTATAACAGGTTCTAGGTTCATCCACCCACTAGAATTGACTTTAATGTGTTCCCTTTATGGTTGAGTAATACTGTATCACATGTATGCACCACAGCTTCTTTATCCATCCATCTGTTGATGGACATCTATGTTGCTTGCATGTCCTAGCTATGGTAAATAGCACTGCAATAAACATTGGGGTGCATATTGTTTTTGGTTTTTTTATTCAATCATGGCTTTCTCAGGGTATTTGCCCAGTAGTGGTATTGCTGAGTCATATGGTAGTTGTATTCCTAGTTTAGATTAGAGGTGGTGGAGGAGAATCTCTCTGAGGAAGCAACATTAGATTGAGATCTCCAGACAAGGTGCTAGCAATGTAAAGATCCTGAGAAAAAGCAACTCAGAAAGGACCTGACCACACAGATGAGCCTCCTGTGTTCTTGGAAACAGGTGGAAAGTCAGTGAGTATGGAAGGCTGAGAGCAAGGAGGATCAAGGCAGATTAGAGGGTAGCACTGGATCCCACACACACTTGGGGGTTAGATGAGAAACAGGGGTGTATTTCACATAAAATATACTCTTGCTGAAGGAGTTGAAGCAGAGAGATGTCATGTTTGGATTTACCCAATTAACAATCACTCATTTGCTTGTTTTTCTTAATAGTTTTGCCCCATATGTACATGTCTCTGAATAGTATAGTTTTTTAACTTTTATGAGTGAAATCACATTTTAAAAATGTTTTAGTGTCTTGCCATTTTTGTTCTGCATTAGATTTGTGAGAAAAAAAGCAGAGTTATTCTGTGTCAGGATTATGCTTATCTTATCCTAGAAAGGGTCACACAGGAGCTTCTGAGGTGCTAGAAAGCATTTGCTTCTTAACCTGTGTAGTGGTTACACTGGTGTTTGTTTCATATATAAGTGCTAAATAGTACAGTGATAGTCACTCAGTCATGTCCAACTCTGCAAACTATGGACTGTAGTCCACCAGGATCCTCCATCCATGGAATTCTCTCCATGCAAGAATATGGAGTGGGTTGCCATTCCCTTCTCCAAGGCATCTTCCAAACCCAGGGAAAGAATGCAGGTCTCCTGCATGTCAGGCAGATTCTTTACCATCTGAGCCTGCTAAATAGTATAGCTAGGTGTATAAATATATCTGAATGTATATTTCAAATAAAGTTTTTGAAAGAACTATTGTTCACCACCACATTTATTAATTTTTTCATCAAAGTCTAAAGTTAAAAGTTTCCCAGGAGAGATAAATTTTCCTTTATGTCTCAATGGGCTTACTAGAAAAGCAAAGAGGAAGTGCAGAGAAAGGAAGAAGTGTTCTGACTGTGTGGCCGGCAAGGAGAGAGTTAGATGTGCTACAGGAGAGAGAGCTGTGATGCACAGTGAGGACAAGCTGGGAAGGCAGGGGAATTTTGACTTAGCCTCACCTGGGTTACTGGCTGGTCTTGCATCTTCAAGAATTCCTATATGCATTCAAGAAAGCAGAGATACAAAGAGAACATTTCATTCAAAAATGGGCATGATAAAGGACAGAAATGGCATGGACCTAAGAGAAGCAGAAGAGGTGGCAACAATATACAGAAGAACTGTACAAAAAAGATCTTCATGGCCTAGATAATCACTAAGGTGTGATCACTCACCTAGAACCAGGCATCCTGAAACGCGAAGTCAAGTGGGCCTTAGGAAGCATCACTATGAGCAAAGCAAGTGGAGGTGATGGAATTCCAGTTGAGCTATTTCAAATCCTAAAAGATGATGCTGTGAAAGTGCTACACTCAATATGCTAGCAAATTTGGAAAACTCAGCAGTGGCCCCAGGACTGGGAAAGGTCAGTTTTCATACCAATCCCAAAGAAAGGCAATGCCAAAGAATGTTCAAACTGCCACACAATTGCATTCATCTCACAGGCTAGCAAAGCAATGCTCAAAATTCTCCAAGCCAGGCTTCTTCAACAGTACGTGAACCATGAACTTCCAGTTGGTCAAGCTGGATTTAGAAAAGGCAGAGGAACAAGAGATCAAATTGCCAACATCCATTGGGTCATAAAAATAGCAAGAGAATTCCAGAAAAACATCTACTTCGTCTTCATTGACTATGCTGAAGCCTTTGACTATTTGGATCACAACAAACGATGGAAAATTCTTCAAGAGGTGGGAATGCCAGACCACTTTACTTGCCTCCTGTGAAATCTGTATGCATGTCAAGAAGCGACAGTTAGAACTGGACATGGAACAATAGACTGGTTCCAAATTGGGAAAGGACTATGTCAAGGCTGTATATTGTCACCCTGCCTATTTAACTTACATGTAGAGTACATCATGTGAAATGCCAGGCTGGATGAAGCACAAGCTGAAAACAAGATTGCTGGGAGAAATATCAATAACCTTAGATATGCAGGTGACACCACCCTTATGGCAGAAAGACAAGAAGAACTAAAGGGGCTCTTGATGAAAGTGAAAGAGGAGAGTGAAAAAGTTGACTTAAAACTCAGCATTCAGAAAACTAAGATCATGGCATCTGGCCCCATCATTTCATGGCAAATAAATGGGGAAACAATGAAAACAGTGACAGATTTTATTTTCTTGGGCTCCAAAATCACTGCAGATGGTGACTGCAGTCATGAAATTAAAAGATACTTGCTCCTTGGAAGAAAAGTTATGAACAACCTAGACAGCATATTAAAAAGCAGAGACATACTTTACCAGCAAAGGTCCGTCTAGTCAAGGCTATGATTTTTCCAGTAGTCATGTATGGATGTGAGAGTTGGACTATAAAGAAAGGTGAGCACTGAAGAATTGATGCTTTTGAACTGTGGTGTTGGAGAAGACTCTTGGACTGCAAGGAGATCCAACCAGTCCATCCTAAAGGAAATCAGTCCTGAATATTCATTGGAAGGACTGATACTGATGCTGAAACTCCAATATTTTGGCCACCTGATGCAAAGAACTGACTCATTTGAAAATACCGTGATGCTGGGAAAGATTGGAGGCAGGAGGAGAAGGGGATGATAGAGGATGAGATGATTGGATGGCATCAGCAACTCAATGAACATGAGTTTGAGTAAACTCCGGGAGTTGGTGATGGACAGGGAAGCCTGGCATGCTGCAGTCCACGGTGTCACAAAGAGTTGGACATGACTGAGCAATTGAACTGAACTGAACTGATATGCATTCTGAACTTGATTTCAGCATCTGCAAATGGAGATATGACCTATATAGCATTTCTTGGCCCACCGGGATTTATGTATACACATTTGTCTAATTGTCTACCTTGATTATAATAGACTATGACACTGAACTCCTCCAGCATTTCCAGACTCCAGATTCTTTTACTCTGCAGCCTAGGCAAGAATGCCTAAGTCATAGAATGTTTTGTTTCTACCAAAAGCATTCGAGTTATCACAGTGTGACCTGACAGGTAACTGTGTACTCATAGAATGGAATGATAGACTCCTGAGACCCCAGCACAGCCCTGAGCTCATGCTTGGCAAATGATCTCTAAGGCAAGGCTTCTCTTTTCAAAAGTACAGATTCTATAAGGTGAGTTCAGCTGAAACATGAGTCAATGTCACTGATATATTCTTACTGTAATGTATAGATTTGATGTTATTTAGAGTCAGATATAACTGAGTTCAAATCCTGGCTCTGGTTCTTAGCTGAGAAATCTGGGTCAAGTTCACCTCCTTGAAACTACATTTTTATTTTCTCAGCTCTGCAATGGGAGCATCAGTACCTACCTTGTAATTTTGTAACAATCAGTGAGTACAGCACAGAGAGCCCAAAACATTAGTCTCCTCCCTCATCTATGTTTCCATATCTCCTGGAAATAAATACGATCAGGAGTTACAAGCTGAACTGGCCAAACATCTCTGCTCCCAGATCATTTTCATCATCATCATCACAGTGATAAACCAAAATGTCATTTGCACTTTGGAGTGAGAGGCACAGAAGTCAGTGCATGGGAATAATATGACACATCTTTCCTTTCGGAAAGAAATGTGTTGTTTCACTAGGTGGAAATATCATGGTTCTTTTGCAGCACTGGGCTGAAGAGTAACACTTTTTTTTTCCAAAATGTATTTTCCTGACCAAGTGGGTACATTCTGTCAGGCAGGGCAGCTGCTGACAGCTGGATAAGGAAAAGAGAGAAATTATGCAGACATTTGGCAATGTAAATGTTAGAACAACTCAGCTGTATGTGTGTTCAGAAGAGTTCAGTAGCTTAGGTGAATGCAGATTCAAGAAATCAAGTGACAGCTTCCCTTAACCATTATGCTAATGGCGGGGTAGGAGGGGGTATCTCTGTTAGAGCAGGCACTTGGGAGACAAGACTTCTGGGCTCAGATCCCACTCCCAACAACATCTCTCACTGTGATTCTGGGTGTGTTTCTGAACTTCATTGTACTTTAGTTCTATTTCTCCATCTACAAACCAAAGCTAATAATAGTTACCTCCACGGCAAGAGTGGTACAAAGATTAACGAATTAATGAACAGAACTTGCTGTGGAGAGAAGGAAGGCTATGGAAATGTGATCATTTCTACAAATCTCTGATTTGCACAGGGCAAACTCAACAGCTTTTCTGAATGTTATAATGAACTTGTACATCCCCCATTTCTGCTCCTGTGAGATATGGATGCTCTTGTCCAGGAAGTGATGATCTCTTCCATGCCCCCCAAGTCTGTGTGCAGTGTGAAAATAATAAGGAGAGCCTGGGTCACCAAATGATGGAAACTGGAGAAAGATACAAGAAATGAAAGAGCCCTAGTTTTAAAATAAATAAATAGCTAACCACCTTCACTATTTTGCAGTTTTATCTGAAAGAACAATAAGCAGTGATGAGTGGGAATACTTTTACAAAATGTCACAATGCAGATAATATAAAATAACTTAAATCAAATCTCATTTTAAAATTTATTCATGATGCATTATACAAAAAGCAGTATGTTGATATATATATATATATATATATATATATATATATATATATATATATATATATGTGTGTATATATATATATATATAGGGATGTAGGATAAGACAGTTCCCTAACCACAGTGTTTTTCAAGGCTTCCTGCCCCCAGCAAAGATCAGAGTTAATAATAAATGAAGCAACACAGCAAATATCAGGTACAGATAAAAGCATCAGGCATTCAAATACAATCTAGGCCTGCAGATACAAAGACAAAGCCAAATAATCAACATATGAAAGTACAGTTTTCGGACCCATATATGGAATAATTTTATCAAACAGTTGAGAATAAAAAGTAAACACATTACATCCATAATTCAAGATCCCTCTCAATCATTGGTCTTCACCTTGGGAAGAATGATACATTTTAAAAGCACTTTATAAGGACAGAGAAACTGAGGTTAGTGGATTTAATGACCTCGCTCAGAGTTATGAAGATAAAGTGATGAGTTGGGGTTTGAACCCAAGCCTCGGTATTTATGTTTCAGCTGCCTTTCCCCAACTTTCCACAGAGAACAGGACTTATAGCTTAAGACAAAGGAATTATCTGACATGGACTATATGTATCTGTTGTAAATGAATCAAAACATCTCTCCATTCACTTAATTGTCATTCAAGGATTTGATCAGCACCATCAATGTATCATGATCAGGACTAGCTTAAAGAATTGAGCCAAAGTAAAGAAGAATCCACCCTTTCTCTGAGGCAAGCATGCAGGACTAAGAATTGCAAAGGGAAAGGGTCAGCATGAGCATCCCAGGCCAGCAGAACTGGGCTCTTACCTTAGAGAAGTGACTGCGTGAACTTCTCTGCGTGTAGTGTCTTTAGGACCAGAGATTTTGACCCCTCTCAGAAGAGGATTCCAGTTCAACCTAACCTCATCTGGGATAGAGATACCAAGATATTATTGAAGGAAAGATACAAAACATACACTCTACTGATCATTGTCATTTCCTTATCAAAAAAATGAGCAGTAAAAATAAACTGCCGTAGGATGAAAGAAAGAAAACTGAGGGAACTTAGTTTACTCATACCTTGGCTAGAAAACCTTCCCATTCACATTCAGCTCATTCATTGGTACCCTACTGTTTAGCAGATCTGACTACCCTAGTACTGCTATCACTTTCAGCTGGAGCTAGAGATAGAAAACCCCAAAATGTAATATAAAAGACATAAAAAGCACACACGGCCTGTGCTCAGTTTTTCATAGACTGACTCTCTGTGCTGTATCTACATAGTTTCCTATGCTACTCAGGATGATCACAGAGGCATGTGAGCACGGAGGAATAAAGAGAATGGAATCTTTCTGTATTTGGAACAGCCCTCACTGCCTAAAATAATGAATGTGCATGACAATAATATTCCTTTTACGTACATCTTACCAGTGTGTACCAGTTTGCAACACTGTTTTCTCTCTTGAACTCATAGTGCTTCTTGACTGTTCTATTTACCTGATATGGAATCAGGGACTCTATGATTCATATTTTCCTTCAGGGCTCTCTTCGTGCTGGCTGCTATAACAAATTATGGTAAACTGAGTGGCTTAAAAACAACAGAAATTTATTTCTCAATTTTCCAGAGGCTGGAAATTAGAGATCAAGGAGTCAGAATGGTCCAGTTCTGGTGAGTATCCTTTTCGAGTTGTAGGGTGCTGCCTTCTTTGTATATGCACATGGTTTCTGGCCTCTTATGAGGATGCTAATTCCATCCTTGAGGGCTGCACCCGTTTGACCTAATCACCTCCCAAAGGCCCTGCCTCCAGACAGCGTCACATTGGAAAGTAGATTTCAGCATATGAATTTAAGGGAGAAACACACATTCAGTTTGTAAGAGTCGCTATTTCAATTTTTGAGTAGTTTTTAAAGTTTTGCACTGTTATACAACTTGTATTTATCCTTCATGATTCCAAAGCAAATTATGTGAACTTTATGTCAGAGTTTGTATCTTATGTTTATATCTTCTCTGTTTCTCCTCACTCTCCTGGGTGCCTGAATACTATGTATCTTGAATATGAAATAGTTACATATTGATGCCTACACATAATGATTCTACCTGATACTGAGGCCTGGTTTCATGTGAAATTCTAATATCAATAATGTTTGTCTTTGGTGTTCTTTAGTCTTGCTGCCAAGTGACCATATTTCTTCACATAACTCTTCTAATGCAGTCCTGATTGTCAAGGGGCTGCCACCTGCTTGGACCTGCAAGCTATTATGAAAATAATCCAATCACCATCTAATATCTTTCTTATCAAAAATTATAAGTGATCTACTCATTTTTCTCTTCCTTCCTTCCTTTTTTCATTCATCAATAAATTATGTTTTGCTCATAAACAGTTTAGTGCCTACTACCATGTGCTCGGCTAGTGTTAACTAGTTGGTCGGGGGAGTCAGTGCTTTGTGAGAAAGAAAACCAATGCTTCTTTCATGGAGTTTATGTTCTAATGGCAGAGATTGATACTACACATGCAAAGTATTTATGAATAAGACTATCCCAGATGGGATGAGACCATGAGCAAGATAAGGAAACAGATAAGAGACTAAAGAGGGCTCAGATGACCCTCATCAAGGAGATGACACTTAGTTGAGAAATGAATTACAAAAGATGTACCATGCATTGATCTGAGGGAAAATTATCACCTACATTTCAGAAAAAAAAAAAAGAAAAATAGCAGGTGTAGCCAAAGTATTAATATAATTGATGAATGGGGTATTTTGTTAGGAATAAGTTGGTCTAAAACAGCCAGAATCATAGCATACAGACTTTGTAGGAGATGGCAAGGAGTTTTTATAATTGGACAAGAGAGGGCTGATAGAAAGGTTTAATGAAGGGGATGAGATGGCAGGATTATAGCTTTAAAAGATGTCTCTGTCAGCTATGTCTATGGGATCAGTTTTTTCTAAATTGCATTAAAAGAACTAATGGGTAAATAGAAAATTCAGTTTATAGAAATTTTCTTTAGAGCCATATTTGTTAACCTAATCTTTTGCAAAAAGTCAGAAAATCTTTTCAAAGAAACCATTTGGCAAGCTTATAAGAGCCTGTATTGCAGATATATGCATTTGAAATATGTCTGTATTCTATGCATGCCTGTGACTTTTTAAGTTTGCTGTTTGACTTTGAGCATGTCACAAACTCTCTGGGCCTTAAAAATGAGGAAGTTTGAATGAGATGATTTCTAAGATCTCTTTCAGCTCTAATATTTTATGACCATGAAATTAGTGCATTAGAAACTGATTAAAAAATCTCAGAAGCTATAAAATATCCTTTCTTCAATCTTGTGAGTGAAATGAATCAGAGATATTACTACCATTCATGATGATCAACATGTGTGCAACATTTTATAGTCTGCTAGAGATACATCTTTTGTACCTTTTAGAATTATATAATACTGAGAAATAGGTATAATTATTATTTGTTTTACAAGTGAGAAAATGGATGTTGAGAGGAATTGTTGTTGTAAAGAAGATAAACAACTAGTGTAAGAAGCAAGAACAAAACCAGAATTTCACTGTATAGATGAATCAAGAAAATTGTACTTTATGTTTCCATATTGGATTTTGATGGCTATATAGGCTTCTATGGCAATCAGCTTTCCACCTAGTTACCAAACAAAAAAAAGGGCGTGGGGAGACTTCCCGGGTGGCTCAGTGGTAAAGAATCTGCCTGCAGTGCAGGAGACCTGCAGGAGATGTGGGTTTGATCCCTATGTTAGGAAGATCCCCTGGAGTAGGAAATGGCAGCCCACTCCAGTATTCTTGCCTGGGAAATCTGTGGACAGAGGAGGCTGGCAGGCTACAGTCCACGGGGTCATAAAGAGTTGAACAGGACTGAGCAACTAAATGACAGCAAACAAACATTAATGCCTGGTTTATTTCTCTGCCTACTTATTAACAGCTATTGAGAGGGACTCTAAGGTTAGAAACTCATCCCTTTCTTACAGTTCAAAACATAAGTGATTGTGAAATAACGATCAATCGCTTTCTTACACCCACACTGTTGGTCAAGGTTTAACATACATGTTATATGTTGTTAAAGTAACTGAAGGCAGTCTTTAGACAACTGCCAAGGTTTTACTGTTTTCTGTGTAAAGAGATAGTTTTGTGGTGGGAAACAGATGTATATGTATCTGTTTTGAGGTTTTATTTTGCTTTAGGGGTGCTCCTGCCTTGCGCCTCTCTCTGTACTTTAGTGCACACACACAGACTGAGCCCCCAACAACCCGCAGTGCAGACTTTGTAAGAGCATGACGATGGAGGCCTGCCTCTCTATTACTTGAGACACAGTTACTGTCTGTTGAAACTGGAGGGGTTTTTTCATTTTACGTATTTTCCCTATCACCCCACCTTTCTTCCAGAGAGGCTTTTAAAATTTCAATTGCATTTCTTAGCTGCACTTTGGATATTAATATGCTGTGTGCTAATTATCCTTTAAGTGCAAAATTTTTAATCCTATAGATCACATATATCATTATATGTACAATAGATCTAAATCAGAAATCAAGCAAAGAAGCAGCCTCACATAAAATAACACAAGGTTTGGGTCCAAATTATGCCAGAATCACCGATAAGAGTTCGGCAGTAGAAACATTTCAAAGGCAAACCTGTTGAAATGGTGTACTTTTGACAGCCCTTTCTGGAAGTTCAGCGGCTTCTTCCCCACCTCCTCTCCCTTTCCTTCCTTCATGTCAGACTGGGCCATGTTTGAAATTCTTGAGCCCACCATGCTCGCGCTGTCTTTATATATACACTCATCTCTCCTGAGGAAAGATTTCAACTTCATGGCAAAACTGAAGAAAGCATGTCAGAGTGCTGTCGGAGAGAGAACCTTCTTTTCTACAACTGTTTTTGGATGCCAGCCAAAATTTCCCTTTCTGGCTTTTACTCTTGACACTATCTCCCCATGGAGTAGAGGGATATTTTAGCAACTGGCAGGTTTTAGCAGGGCTCCTCAATGCCAGCACAAGCAGCCCAGAATTCAGAGTTCTGACTCCATCTTCACATTGATATTAAATAAGCACGCCATTTAAAGACAACACTGGCAACTTTTCTTTTGAGGCTATCTGGGGAGATTTTTTTTTATTTTATTTTATAAAGGGTTTTATATAAGACATCAAACAGTTATGACGAACGTGGTTGTGCTTTTTATAACATAAGAAAGGTTAACAGCAGAAATTTTTATAGACACTGTAAGAATTTTTAAGGGACTAAAAGGCTCATGGACTCTGAAGAAATTTCACCTTTAGGAAGAGGATTCAAGTTCACCTGAGGAATCAGCAAGTTCCAAGCGTTGGGATCCTGGGCCATGTCCCTGTTGTTGGTTGGGCTTTCCCTTAAAAAACCACTTTGCAATTAATTTAAAAAGAATTGTTTCATGTGAAAAGACTTTGTAACAGCCCAGTATAAAGGGAACTGGTGTCTGAGAATGGCTGAATGATATGATTTGGGTTGGAATTTGCTGGAAAGAAAAGTGTTATTGTATTTTGGCAATTCTAAGTGGCCCAAGTGGAGATAAATTGACTGGGTGTGCATAGGTGTGTTTCACTAAAGAAGACTTTTTCTCTGGATCATTTTTTACCCTCCTGTAGGCTGAGGAACTCTCTGTGTTGCACTGTGGGCTACATATAGAAGAGGAACACTAGCTAGGTGAAATTCCCTTAATCAGAAAGAGGAACTAGTTGCAGAGGAGACAGTTTCCAAGAAAAGGATGAAGGTGTACTAAAACTGAAAGGCAGGAAATGGAAACTAAGAAATACCATATGAAATTACAGATTGAGATCATTACAATCAAATTGTGTGCAGTTAATTGGAATGTCTATTTCAATAAGCATATATTCTCAGAAGTTGAGAATTACATGCTAATAGTATATCTTGAAGAGGCTTCCTAGGTCGTGCAGTGGTAAAGAATCTGCCTGCCAGTGCAGGAGATCCAAGAGGCATGGGTTTGATCCTTGGGTCAGGAAGATACCCCTGGAGTAGAAAATGGCAACTACTCCAGAATTCTTCCCTGGAAAATTCCATGGACAGAAGAGCCTGGTGGGCTACAGTCCATGGGGTCACAAAGAGTTGGGCATAACTGAGCACACACACATTCTCACACACACACACACACACACACACGATATAGCTTGAACTTAGCCTTCTGTTCAGCAATAATCCAATTATAAAGAATGCTTGACCTAAACACAATGGCTAAATGAGTAGCCTGTGACTTTGGCCAAGATACAAGAAAAGAATTAGTTATTAATGCATTAACTGAGCTGAAATTATCATCTATTGCATCCTTAGCATTATTATTCTAGAAGAGGGGATCTTTTAGTGAGAGCTATCAGTATCTCTGAACTGTATGTCTAGGAAGCTGATACAATTCTATCTACCACTTTTCCTAGATCCAAAAACATCCAGACTGGAATCTAGGTGGCTTGGATAGTTTTCTGGAAGGAAGAGAACTTGTAAGGAAGAGAAATATCCTACACACCATATATAAAAGAAGCTCTCTGCACAGGAACTGCCTGGCAGTTTTGTCTTTATCAAAAATGTTCTTCAACCCCAAGCCTTTACCTTCTCTTTTTCAAAGACTCTTCAAAGATTTGGTTTTATTTCCAGCCAAGTAAGATCCCAGGAATTCCCACTCATATTTGTTTCTCTCTCTGTAAGTTCCTCATGCTGCTGCTGCTGCTGCTGCTAAGTTGCTTCAGTCGTGTCTGACTCTGTGCGACCCCACAGACGGCAGCCCACCAGGCTCCGCCGTCCCTGGGATTCTCTAGGCAAGAACACTGGAGTGGGTTGCGATTTCCTTCTCCAGTGCATGAAAGGGAAAAGTGAAAGTGAAGTCGCTCAGTTGTGTCCAACTCTTAGCGACCCCATGGACTGAAGCCCACGAGACTCCTCCGTCCATGGGATTTTCCAGGCAAGAGTACTGGAGTGGGGTGCCATTGCCCTCTCCGCATAGTCTATGTGTAATCTGTCCCCTTGGATGTTGTAATACAGCAACTTTTTTCATAAGAACCAGAAATTAACCTTTAGTACTTTGGCTCCAGCATAGAGATGCTATTAGTCTTGGTAGCCACATTCCTCTCTTGTCCCATATTAAATGTATGATCTCCTCATACTTAAAATATTTTTATCAGTAATAAAGATAAAAATAAAAATAATACGTGATTGTTTTACATCTTGAAAAATAGAAAAAGTTTAAAAAGTACAAACAATACAAAATAAGTCTTTTATCTTTCTGCAAAAAATGCAGAAAGATAGCAATTCATAACTGCTTTCCAGATATAACTATGCTAAAAATGTAATGTGTTTATTTCAGACTTTTTCTATAAATGTATTTGTCTGTTTCTGTTTTCTATGTATGTCTTCACGTGTGCATGCTAAGTCGCTTCAGTCGTGTCTGACTCTTTGTGACTCTATGGACTATAGAACACCAGGATCTCTGTCCATGGGATTCTCCAGGCAAGAATACTGGAGTGGGTTCCCATGCCCTCCTCCGGGGGATCTTCCTGACCAGGGATTGAACCCGCATCTCTTTTGTCTCTTGCATTGGCAGGTGGGTTCTTTACCACTAGCGCCACCTGGTAAGTCCATGTGTCTTGGTACATATAATTTAAATACATATAACCTTATATACACATATGTTCTTAATAAAATATAAACTAATAATACATCTAGTTATTAAAGTATAAGCACATATAATTTAAAAAAATACATTTATATGTGAAAATGAGTCTGTATCCTATTTTTAATTCAGAATTATTCCACATAAATATTTATACACTAAATTTTCCTCCTATTTATTGCACATTAAAAACATCATTAAACATTATTATAATTTTATATGCAATTCAATTTAATTTAACCAATTTTCCCTTTATTAGCACATAGTATCCCCAATCTTTATCTTTTGCTGGTACATATAGTGCTAGGATAAACAAATCCCGTAGATGAATTTCACATGCATGGTGTCTTTTGAATTGTTTTATTTTATTATTACTAATAAGGCTAAATATCGTAATTTAGCTTTCAGTTTATTTGAATTCTGTCAGGCTGTTGTCTGTTCATGCCATTCATCTACTTATCTATTGTTTTCTTTTTTTGAAATGTCTATACATGTCTTTCATTCATTACTTTTTATTTCAAATTGTCAAAAAATTTATGTTAACATTTTCTTATTTATCATTTGTTTTTAATTCAGCTTATGATGTTTGTTGAATTTCAGAACTCTTCTATTTTTGACACAAACATATTGATTGTTTCTCACACTCCCAAATGGCTTTCTTCCATAAATTTTATGCTTAGAAAAATCTTTTTCATCTTGGGAAAATATTGATCTTCTCTGATATTTTCTTCTAGCTTTCTACTGTTTTATTAAAGAGAAAGGTTTAACATTTTGATATACCTAGTGTTTTCCAAATTTACATTCCCAATGACAGTTATGAAATAGAATAATCCATCATTTTGCCATTGATTTGCAATGCTGTTTTCAGTTATATTGCTATTATTGTTTCTGCTCAGTGTTTTTTTTTTCCTTCTGGGAGAATCTTTCTCAACCAAAATATTTGTCAACCAAAGGTATGGCTGTTGGTTCCTCTCTATTAATGGGCAGTGGCTGAATCTTTTGGAATCCTCAATGGGCTTCTGGTGCACATTCCCAGCTCCTGTTCCATTCCTCTTCAGGGCAGATTGTCCTTCAGAGTTTCTGACTTTCCCCACTTTCTGGTTCATACTCCAAGGTATTTATAAATCTACACATTACAGGAGGTCTTGCTTCCAAGACTTCTCTTTCCCTAGCTCACTCATCCATTTCAGTGATATATCTGCAAGTAGATAGCTCTTTCCCTTGGGGATGTCGATTGCAGCTGCCTGTACTTATCCTTGAAATCTTTCTCCAGCCTTTTCAATTCCCCTTGACTCCCCAGTTTACCAGTTAGTCAGGATCTTTATTTATGAGCCAAGGGCACCAGTAAGGAGAAAAACAGATATTGTTCTAATGTATTGATGCACACTAGCTCTTTTTCTTGGGTCATACTATAAAGCCACATTAACCAGTGTGGTAGCCTTTAACTCTAAGTAGCTATTTAGTTCAATTTAGTCTGAATTAAGGTGAGTTTCAAGTTCTTAATACACATTGCATTTAAAAAAAGGAAAATATCTCACAAATAGTTTGTAATATAAATTATATCCTGAAATAATAACATTTTGAAATAATAACATTTTGAAATATCAGTAACCTCAGATATGCAGATGACACCACCCTTATGACAGAAAGTGAAGAGGAACTAAAAAGCCTCTTGATGAAAGTGAAAGAGGAGAGTGAAAAAGTTGGCTTAAAGCTCAACATTCAGAAAACTAAGATCATGGAATCCAATCCCATCACTTCATGGCAAATAGATGGGGAAACAGTGGAAACAGTGTCAGACTTAATTTTGGGGGGCTCTAAAATCACTGCAGATGGTGATTTTAGTCATGAAATTAAAAGACCCTTACTCCTTGGAAGGAAAGTTATAACCAACCTAGATAGCATATTAAAAAGCAGAGACATTACTTTGCCAACAAAGGTTCGTCTAGTCAAGGCTATGGTTCTTCCAGTGGTCATATATGGATGTGAGAGTCGGACTGTTAAGAAAGCGGAGCACAGAAGAATTGATGCTTTTGAACTGTGATGTTGGAGAAGACTCTTGAGAGTCCCTTGGACTGCAAGGAGATCCAACCAGTCCATCCTAAAGGAGATCAGCCCTGGGTGTTCATTGGAAGGACTGATGTTGAAGCTGAAACTCCAATACTTTGGCCACCTCATGCGGAGAATTGACTCATTGGAAAAGACCCTGAGGCTGGGAAAGATTGAAGGTGGGAGGAGAAGGGGACGATGGGGGATGAGATGGCTGGATGGCATCACTGACTCAATGGACATGGGTTTGGGTAAACTCCGGGAGTTGGTGATGGACAGGGAGGCCTGGCATGCAGCGATTCATGGGGTCGCAAAGAGTCAGACACAACTGAGCGACTGAACTGAACTGAATACATTAAGTACTAGAGACCAAACATGTTTGTGTTTTGCCCAAAATTTATATGTTGAAACGTAATACTTAATGTGACAGCATTTACAAGTGGGGCTTTTGGATGGTAATTAAGTCATGAAATGGAGCCTTCATGAATAAGATTAGTTCTCATATAAAAGAAACCCCAAGAAACCTCCCTCATCTCATCTGCCATGTGAGAACACAGGGAAAAGATGGACATCAGTGAAACAGAAAATGAGCCCCCACCAGGTACTAAATGTTCCAGCAGCTTGATCTTGGACTTCCCAGCCTTTAGAACTATGAGAAATAAGTTTATGTTGTCTATAAGCTACCCAATCTGACAATTTGTTATAGCAACCTCAACCATGTCAATTAAGTTAATAAAATTTCACTTTAAAAACTAGCATTCAGTTCAATTCAGTCACTGATCATGTCTGACTCTTTAAGACCCCAACAACTGCAGCATGCCAGGCCTCCTTGTCCATCAACAACTCCCAGAGCTTGCTTAAACTCATGTCCATCAAGTTGGTGATGCCATCCAACCATCTCATCCTCTGTTGTCCCCTTCTCCTCCTGCCTTCAATCTTTCCCAGCTTCAGGGTCTTTTCTAACGAGTCAGTTCTTCACATCAGGTGGCCAAAGTATTGGAGTTTCAGCTTTAGCATCAGTCCTTCCAATGAATGTTCAGGACTGATTTCCTTTAGGGTGGACTGGTTGGCTGTCCTTGCAGTCAAGGGACTCTCAAGAGTCTTTTCCAAGACCATAGTTCAAAAGCATCAATTCTTCCTAGCTCAGCTTTCTTTATAGTCCAACTCTCACATCCATACATGACTACTGAAAAAAACCATAGCTTTTACTAGACAGACCTTTGTTGGCAAAGTAATGTCTCTGCTTTTTAATATGCTGCCTAGGTTGGTCATAGCTTTTCTTCCAAGGAACAAGCGTCTTTTAATTTCATGGCTGCAGTCACTATCTGTGGTGATTTTGTAGCCCAAGAAAATAAAGTCTGTCATTATTACCATTGTTTCCCCATTTATTTGCCATGAAGTGATGGGATTGGATAATTTTGAGTGTTGAATTTTAAGTCAGCTTTTTCTCTCTCCTCTTTCACTTTCAGTAAGAGGTTCCTTAGTTCTTCTTCACTTTTTGCCACAAAGGTGGTGTCATTTGCATATCTGAGGTTATTGCTGTTTCTCCTGGCAATCTTGATTCGAGCTTGTGCTTCATCCAGCCAAGCATTTCGCATGATGTAGTGTGCATATAAGTTAAATAAGCAGAGTGACAATATACAGCCTTGATGTACTCCTTTCCCAATTTGGAACTAGTCCATTGTTCATGTCCAGTTCTAACTGCTGCTTCTTGACCTGCATACAAATTTTTCAGGAGGCAGGTACGGTGGTCTGGTATTCCTATCTCTTTAAGAATTTTCCACAATTCTGTGTGTGTTGTGATCCACACAATCAAAGGCTTTAGTGTAATTAATTAAGCAAAAGTAGATATTTTTTTCTGGAATTCTCTATGATCTAACAGATGTTGGCAATTTGATCTCTGGTTCCTCTGCCTTTTTCAAGTCCAGCTTAAAAATCTGGAATTTCTTGATTCACATACTCTTGAAGCCTGGCTTGAAGGATTTTGAGCATTACTATGCTAGTGTATGAGATGAATGCCGCTGGGTGCTAGATTGAACATTGTTTGGCATTGCCTCTCTTTGTGATTGCATACTTTCTTTTCTTTTCTTTGTTTTACTGTTTGAATATGACTACTACAAATTTGAAACCTTCATGTTATTCACATTTGTAGATTGCATTATATTTTTATTGGATATTGTTCTATAGCAGTTTCACTATTTTCATTTTTAGTAGCATGGCTATATCATTGCAGTTAAGAGAAGTCTTCCCATGTTCTGGTGATAGATTGATGGCCAATTTCTGGTAATTTGGATATACATCCTGAAATACAGGAGACTTTATTCCCCTCGAGTATGTTCTTAATGCTAGATTCTATTGTTTTGGTTAAACAAGGTAGCCATGTGATTCTGCCTCTCCCTGTCTCTAACAAGGCATTGTGTGTGTGTATGTGTGTGTATGCATTCTTTTAGCATAATTTCAGCAGTGGATAGAGGTGTCTTTTAGAACGTTTTCAATTGGATGCCAAGTAATCATGCAGAAATGTAGATTACTCAACGTGACATTTACTCAAAGTATGTATTCTCTCCCTATTGTATCACTAAGAAGTGGATATAGCATGATCTTTGAAACCATGGAGTCCTGTTATAAAGCACGACATCTTTGAACTTTGTTGTCAATGCACAATTTACTTTATTTCTCTTAGCCTCTGTTAACCCATCTGCAATAGGGATAATCACAATTTTATTGAAGGGTTCCATTACTCTCATCACACCTAGTCTAGAGCTATCCTTTCTTCTCTAATTTCATGCATTTAGACTCACTTGGCATAAGATAGTTGTCAGCAAGCATGTATTGGCTACATGATACTGATGATGGGGGGTGGTCTGGTATCGAGTGATTCACTGAGGAGAAGGAGTGCCCTGGTGACTGATAGACTAGGACTTAATTCCAAATGCAACTTTCAGGAATTTACATGGTTTCATGCAATAGATTACAGAAAATAACGATTCACCATGCCAACCTTGGCATCAGGAATGCCTACAGCCTGAGGGTGATAGCAATCCCTTTAGGAGATATAAGGAATGGATTTGCCTTAAGCTTCTTTTTAAAAGAGCCCAAGAAATTTCAAGGCTTTCAATTTTCGCCAAATAGAGCTAAGATGCTATGAGTCTCTTACATGCCCTCATAAAAAATATTTAGAATTTTAGCAAGACATTTGATAAATTATCATAAATGTGAGACCAGCAAGTGCCTTAGACAAGAATGTCAGTCTCTTGCCAAAGGTGCAATGTGTACAGAAGTGATTACAGGGTAGCAGGTGGCAATCTGTCATGGCATGGGGCCATTTTGGAATGAGGAAATAAGTACTGATGGATGAATGGTAAAATGTTCTGACTGGGTGGATAGCATCCTGGAAGGTCTAGTATTTTCCTTGCCCATCTGAAGCTGTCTTTTGAATTTTGCCAAGTTTGATTGAAAATCTGTGAGTTGACCATTTTGAGTTTTTTATTAATATCCAACAAGTTACAGGGTGGAAAGAGTGTAGGGTGAAAAAGAGATTGTTCTTTGACTTGGAATAAGGAAAAACTGAATCTTGTTGAGTCTGAGCTCCAGAAACTTCCCTACTGATTAATACTTTAAAGGAGAATAAAGCTTCCAATATGGGATAGTGCTAGGGTAACAGTGGGTATTTCTGCTTTTTAGTTTAGGCATATTTATGTTCTTTCTTGAGTTTCCATTGTTTATGACCTCCTTCTCTCTGTTTTAGTTCTAGGTTTTCCAAGTTTCAAAGAACAGTAAGGAGAGATAAGAAAGCCTTCTTCAGTGATCAATGCAAAGAAATAGAGGAAAACGATAGTATGGGAAAGACTAGAGATCTCTTCAAGTCAAAGCTATGGTTTTTCCTATAGTCATGTATGGATGTGAGAGTTGGACTATAAAGAAAGATGAGCACCGAGAAATTGATGCTGGGAAAGACAGAAGGCAGGGGAAGGGGACGATAGAGGATGAGATGGTTGGATGGCATCACTGAGTCAATGGACATGAGTTTGAGTAAGCTCTGGGAGTTGGTGATGGACAGTTAAACCTGGTGTGCTACAGTCCATGGGGTCACAAAGAGTTGGATATGACTGAGCAATTGAACTGATCTTCCTAGAACTAAAATCTTATACCAGATACAAAGTCTAAAGTATTTACATGGAAAGATAACCAACCTAAGTAGCCAAAAGTGTATGCACGCAGAAGATTTTCATAGTGCAAAGTAAAAGAATGTTAAGAAGGTTGTGGGGGTGAGTGAGTTTAAATATGCTACAAAACAGTCCAACATTGCTCTGCATTATATGAATTACAAAGTTTCCTTTATATAATACACTCAAGGATTTGTAATATTTCTATACATATACATGCACTTATATGTATGCACTCTTTACCAGGACAGTCTTCCACATAAAGTGGTTTATGTAATTTCCAGTTTGGTATGATTTAAGGGCCACTGACAGTGGGTTTCTTTTTCCAAGTTATAGTCCCCATCAGTTTGTTACTGAGGTCAAAAAGTGTGCTTTGTTCAGAGAAGCAGCCCAACATAGTGGAAATAGCATGAGTTTTGAACTAAGCAGAAATGGCTGTGAAACCTATCTGTGTCATTCACTACCTGGTTGACCTTCTGCCTCAGTTACCTTTTCTATAAAATGGGGAAAAACTAACTGATCTGGAAATGTTTTACAATTTGTTGAAACAGTTCATTGGATATATTATGCCTATACTATGGTAGTAACTCAAAAAATGGTAGTTAACTGTACTGGTCACACTGATAAGTTGTAAGCATCTCAGTATATGGTCCATTATCCACATTTATCAAATGATAAATGTGGATAATGGTTAGATGTTTTCAATTCCTTTAGCCTTCTGTGCTGCTGAACCTGAGTTTGATCATGTGCAAAGGAGGATAGAGAAAGGACATCAGTACAAACGTCCTTTCTGGGCCAGAAGCAAGAAAGTCACCACAGAACTGAACACAAAGCACTGGTCCCCATATATTAGTATGTTTGCTATGGGCTTGGCTTCTCCATGTGCTTCTATCCTACCCTCAACAGAAGTCCTATTGCTTTTACCTGTGATTGATATTGAGATAGGCTGTAAAGTAGATGATGATCAGGGTCATCAATCTCCTGTAGCTTCATCCCTACTCTTAAAATCTAGTCCACAACTAGTCACCCAGAATCTTTATATTTCTTTCCCTTCCACCAGTCAAATTTGGTTTAGGAAAAAGTCTGGTATCTTTCTTTCCCCTTGGTATGAATTAAAATTTTCAGTTTACAGGAAACTCTCCAACCTAAGTCCAAAGAATTATACTCTTTTTGAGGAATTTTAGACATGTTGGAGACACAGACTTTGTTGAGTTGCAGGAATCTTCTAAACTAGCTCTCCATGCTGCTGAGGTGTCTTTACTCTATGTAGTGTATATGTGTAGTTTATGCACATATATGGTATATATGCCTTTATTATTGATAAACTTCCAGCAGGTAACAATTTGTATCTAGATTTTTTGTAGAATTTTGAAGGACAGTTTTGAGCAGGTGAGAAGGATGTGGATAAATGCAGAAATGAGCCCACTTTATAGATGGACCAGAACGTTATAAAGATAACTGCAAAATGATGACATTGAACTTCTTTGGGGCATTTTATTGTATTGAAACAAGGAAAAGCATGAATTAAACAATACATATGCTAAGGGTACATTTTAAAAGTTTCTACATGTTCCCAAGAATATTTGGAGAAAAATTTCATGCTGTGTTTTATAGACAGAAATAGAGGGCTTCCACAGGGCACTAGTGACAAAGAACCCGCTTGCCAGTGCAGGAGACCAAAGAGATGCAGGTTCAATCCCTGGGTCAGGAGAATCCCCTGGAGGAGGGCATGGCAATCCATTCAAGTATTCTTGCCAAGAGAATCTGTGGACAGAGGACCCTGGAGAGCTACAGTCCATAGGGTTGCAGAGTCAGATACAACTAAAGTGACTTAGGACATACACACAGACACTAGTAGTACACATTAAAAATATATAATTAGAGGAACAAATCCCAGGTAACAAACTTCTTGGATATATATGAGTGTGAAGGGAAAGAGATTATGTAATATTGATTATTTGTTACCCTAAGGGAATTAAGACCTAGGGTGGAGTTTGGGAAGAATTTAAGGCAAAGGCTGAGAATATAAGGTGAAGGGCTTGAATTGTGGATAAATGAGGTGCTTTGCATCTGTATGTTCTTTAGGATCCTAGGCCTGCCACCTGCTAATCACTGCTACTGGCCTGGTCTCAATCAGCGTCCATAGACCCAGTGTTCATGATCATACCTTGCCTTTCTCTTTTTCAAGGAGATCCTTGAAAGTGTCAGCAGTTCTCTGAGGACATTTGAATCTTTGAACAATTTTTCTTGGCTAGTGAAACATTTTTTGGAAAGATCAAGAGAATCCTAGAGAAACCAAACCATATTGGATTTCCAGTTCCCATATTTTGGGAGCAAAACTGCCTACGACATCAGAGCCCAGGTGAGATAGCCTCTGGTTGCACACATCCAACTTTGTTCAAGATATCATTTGCCTTACTCTTGGACTAAAACACATGCTTTTATCTTATGTAAACTGACATTAATTAGACTAATTTATTTCCCAAATATTCCCTTTTGAGGTCTATTCACTCTTAAAAAAATGTTTAGACAGTTTTCTCAAAGATATAAAAAGTCAGATAGCTAAAAAGTCAAATAATTTTACCAAGTATAAAAAAAAGCATCTTTCCATTCCTAATTCCTGCTCCTTCAAAATAATATGTTTACCTCTTTCACCTGTATCTTGTTCATTTTCATGTTTACAGGTACCAATTTTATTTTGATATTTCTAAATCTTCCAGCTAAATACAGTACCACCTAATCCTTTCTTTGAAAAATAAATTTAGCTCTGTTCTATGCACCACCCTCTGCATACACACAGTAGCCCAGGCCTTTCCCTTTGCACCTTCTCCCAATATAAATAAGACATAGTTTTGAGATCACTAGGCAATATTTAGTTCATTATGACTATGTAAACATTATTCATAGCTGATCCATATGGTATACTAACTTTGTTTCTTTTTTTCAACACTGTCTCTTTTAAATTTAATAGTTGTATATTTACTTGCTAGGATCTTTGTGTATCAATAGATAAAACATCCTGACATAATCTGACATGTGCAGAGATATCCTCTCTGTTGGTTCAAATGAATCAGATAGTCCTTTGTGCATCCTTTCATTCTTTTTCTTTTCCTTCCTCCCTCTGTCTCTTTCTACTTTGCAGGAATCTGGACTCAATTCTCCATGCTTGCTATAAATCCTGGCCTCTGCCTTTGTGAGAACTCACATGTTTGAAAAGGTCCTTACTCTCTCTTTTATACTTGATCGATAATTTATTCTAGATTGAGAATCATTCTCTTCAGAATTTAGTTACATTATAACTTTCATATGTAATTACTATGCTGCCTTTTGGTAGAAATTTTGAGGATTGTCATTTGGTCTATGATGTTGGGAAATTTTGTGATAGTATGCATTGATATGTGTCTTTTACATCTATCATGATTGGCATTCAGTGGTTTCTTTTAATTCTTTCTAGAAATCTGTATTCTGTATTTCTGTGACATTTAATTTTTTTTTAATATGATCTTTTTACCTTTGAGAGTATTTTTGATTTTTGATTTTGCTTTGTTTTAGACATTCATGCTTATAGATTTTGAATTTTTCAATTTGTTATGATATTTTAAAATTTAAGTTCTCTTTTTTGGCCATTCTGTGTTCCTTTTTAATAAGCCTCTCTTTCTGTTTTTTATATGTACTATTCATTGATTCAGTCACTTCAGTTCAATTGCCCGGTTGTGTCCGACTCTTTGCAGACCCATAGACTGCAGCATGCCAGGCTTCCCTGTCCATTACCAACTCCTTGGGCTTGCTCAAACTCATGTCCATCAAATTGGTGATGCCATCCAACCATCTCTTCCTCTGTCATCTCCTTCTCCTTCTGTCTTCAATCTTTCCCAGCATCAGGGTCTTTTCTAATAAGTCAGCTCTTCTCATCAGGCGGCCAAAGTATTGGAGCTTCAGCTTCAGCATCAGTCCTTCCAATGAATAGTCAGGACTGATTTCCTTTAGGATTGACTGGTTTGATATCCTTGCTGTCCAAGTGGCTCTCAAGAGTCTTCTCCAACACTACAGTTTAAAAGCATCAATTGTTTGGCGCTCAGCTTTCTTTATGGTCCAATTCTCAGAACCATACGAAACTACTGGAAGAACCATAGCTTTGACTAGATGGACCTTTGTCGGCAAAGTAATGTCTCTGCTTTTTAATATGCTGTCTAGGTTTTCTTCCAAGGAGCAAGCGTCTTTTAATTTCATGGCTGAGGTCACCATCTGCAGTGATTTCGGAGCCCAAGAAAATAAAGTCTGTCACTGTTTCCATTGTTTCCCCATCTATTTGCCATGAAGTGATGGGACCAGATGCCAGGATATTTTTTTTGTTTTTTTATGAATGTTGAGTTTTAGTTGGTCCTCACTAACTTCTCTGATATCCAATCAAGGAACTATTCATGAAAAAGCTGAATTTTAAGCAAAGCCTTGATAGAATTGATGAATGAGCCAGTCAAATAACGGGGGGGAAGAAAATGCCAAGAAACAGATTTGTCAAAGTTCCTGAGATGAGTTTGTTTGAATGATAGACTAGGTTATTTAAATCAACCCTACCATTACAAAGGCTTCCCTGGTGGCTCGCACAGTAATGAAACTGCCTGCAATGCGAGAGACCTGGGTTAAATTCCCGGTTCAAGAAGATCCCCTGGAGAAGGGAATGGCTACCCAATCCAGTTTTCTTGCCTAGAGATTTCTATGGACAGAAGAGCCTGATAGGCTACAGTCTATGGGATCACAGTCAGACATGACTGAGTGATTAACACCATTACAAATAACCAATCAATCTGGATGAATATACTTTTTTTTAAAAACTTTATTTATTTTTTTTATTTTAAATTTGTTTATTTATCTATTTTTTAACTTTACTTTTAAATTTCCTTAAAAAGCAGTAAAGAACTGGCTTCAGGGCAAGAAATTCTGATGTAGAAATGTCATTTTCCACTAGAAACAACCAGAAGATTTTGGAGAACTGAAAGAATTCAGATCTAAAGCTGGAAATGTACAAGATGATCCTGGAACATCTTGTCAAATCTAAAATAAAGATGCTGCCGAAGAATCCCAAGTCATGTCAAAGGACTCAGGAACCAACTTGATGAGGTTTTGAGCATCTAAAAGAACAGTAATCATGATAGATTGTAGCAGATTGATGACATATAAGTGTATCAGTTTTTAACGGTATTTAAGGGAAAAAAAAAAACTTCATTGATTATCTTTGGAGAAGGCTAGAGAACCAACGTTTTATTGTGAAAATTCGTTTAAAAAGGTAAAAATTAAGCACTTATCATAACTTTCTTCATACAAATGTATCTCAAGAAAATCAAATATGGTAGAAAGTTTTACTTTAATAGAAGCAGTTCAGCTAATAAAATGAAGAAAAAATGCAGAATTAGGTTATTTTTCAAATTTTAATGAAATAATACAATTAGTTTAGTGATTTTTCAATGGTCAAAATGTCACAAAAATGTAGACATGCAAACACTACATCTCTCCTGAAAGAAGTATATATCATTACCTATAGAGAATTTTTGTCCAAATATTGAAGTTGAGTTTTGCTAATTCTCTAAATTTAATTACCACTAAATAGAAATTACTAGGGTAGAGAAACATGTTTAATGATACAAATTGGATGTAATTGCAAAATCCATAGTATGAAATATGCTATTAAAATGAAACAATTTAATAAAAAATAAATTGTAAGGTAAATAAAAAGAGAAGAGAGAGAAAAGAAGAGAAGCCTAGCTGATTAAGCAATTTAGTTGACAATCACAGCGCCACAATTTGGATCCTGATTTGAACAAACAATAAATAAAAAACAAACAAACAAAAAAAAAACAGGCAACCAGATAGATTTGAAATCTGATTTTTTGATGATTTAAAGAATAATTATTAATTTCTTAGTGTGGTAATTTTATTGTGGTTAATCTTTTTTAAAGTACTTATCTTTTAGAGGCATGTCCTTATATATTATATGTTATTATTTCAAGATCTTCTTCAAAATAATCTGGGGTATGAAGTGGGTGATCTTTTTGAAGTAAAATAAATGAACATAAGTTGACATTTTAAGCTGGCTCATAGGTACACAGATTCGGCTTCCCTGGTAGCTCAGTCGTTAAAGAATCTACCTGCAATGCGAGAGACCCGGGTTCAATCCCTGGGTCTGGAAGATCCCCTAGAGAAGTGAATGGCAACCCACTCCAATATTCTTGCCTGGAGAATCCCATGGACAAAGGAGCCTGGTAGGATACAGTCTGTGGGGTCACAGAGTCGGATATGACTGAGTGACTAACACACACATACACAGTACATACACAGGCACACAGAATTCATTTAACTATTCTTCCTACTTTAATAAATGTCTTCAATTTTTATAAATATTATTTTTCTTTAAAAATGGATTAGACAATATTTGTTTTTTTACCTCTGAAAATATCAGTTCTAATGTTTTAAGTTCTCTTCTCTTGGCAAGTTTTTTCTTTTCTTCTATTTCCCTTTATTGTTTCTGTTTGAGAGTTTGTTTTGGAGGCTACCCATGCTACCTGGAGGAGCTTCCCTGGTGGCTCAGTGGTACAGAATCTGCCTGTGATACAGGAGATGCAGGGGACCCGGGTTCCATTCCTGGGTCGGGAAGATCCCCTGAAGGAGGAAATGGCGACCCACTCCAGTAATCTTGTTTGGAAAATTCCAGACAGAGGCGCCTGGCCGGCTACTCTCCATAGGGTCACAAAGAGCCGGAAGCAACTGAACACAGTTTCTTGAACTGAACACTCTGTGCTACTTGGAGACCCCAGGCTCTCTTCAGAGCTGAACTATTGAGACTCTATGTGGGATGGGACCTACTAGTGGCGAGTTCCCTTGTAAGGAACAGCAGAGGCTTTGAGCCCCTACTACCAGAATCTTTATATATTTCTTATTGAATTTGTACATTATTCCCAAAGGGTGTGACTTCCAAACCTCTTCCCCTGGAAGAAGTGAATGAGATAGGTTCGAGAGGGTAGAATCGGGTAGAAGCCTAGTTGCTGGTGTTCTGGAAGCTAGAAATGGACTTTGGTTTCTAGTACATAAACTTTCACCTAGTTTTATTTTGAAGACTTTCTTTTTAGCATGAACACGTACTCTTAACTGGGTATAGTATTCCTAAACGTGAAGTAGACAGCTTTCACCTCTCCCAAGATACTTTCTAGTCTTCTTCTGGGAGCTGGGAGAGAGCAGTCTCTGAATATTATTTCTAGCAAAGAAAATGCTCATAGAATTTTTAGAATTTAAGGACCAGAAACATTTTCAGATATCATGGAGCAAACCCTCTCATTATCTTTCTAACCACTATAAAACCAGCTATAATATAATAACCAACTAACTAATATAAAAATAATATAATAACCAACTAAGCAAGTGTAATAGTCAGAGCCAGTGACCTGTGGTTAGCATTTAAGTCCAGTTTCCTACATTTTCATCCTTTCTTGCTAGCTAGCCTATAAGGGCAGAGTTTTCCAGTGTTTCTTTTTCTTGAGCCCCTTTCCCCAACCTAATACACAAATATGAGAAAACACTAGGTGCACGTTAAGTATTTGTTAAATAATTATTTTTCCTTGAACCTGGAGTTAGCTGTCTTCTGAAGGTATTGTTTACACCACTGGTAGGATGGACCTCAGTGAAGGTTTGGCTCATTATCTGTAGTTGTGAAGCTCCTGTGTCTTTGGGTAGGAAGGAGTGCTTATTCATAATTATCCTTTCAAGCTCATCAGGCAGCTTTCAATTTGCCCTGAACCTCCATCTTCTTTTACTTCTTTATAATATTAAGTCTTTTGTATCCTGGCCAATTTGTGGTGTTCATTACGTAAGTCACCCATTTTGCTTTGTCAGTGCATTTCTGCAATTCACTCAGATACACCGTTCACCTTCTGTACACCATGAACTGTCTTTCTCTCATCTCAGATCTATGATTTTGCATGAGGATTGGCTGCTGTCTAAAAGACAGAATGCCAGATTTTGTAATATCTTTTGAAAGCAGCCCTCCCAATACGCCGCTTATCTCTTCAGGTATGTAATTTAATAATGTGTTCCTTCTTTTTTATCTCTCTCACTGAAATGATACCTTTAGAACATCATTAATACCTCACATTTATATGGTACTTTGAGTTCTTCAAAGAGCTCATTCATCTATTATCATGCTGTGCTTTATTTCATACAACATCCCAGTGAGTGAGTAGAACAGGCTATTGTTATTCTCATTCAGAGATGCAAAAGTGCAGGTAAAGAAAGGTGAAATGATTTCCTGAAAGCTATGCAGATGATTAGTAAATCTGGAACAAAAATTCCACTTTTATGACTCCCAATGTCACCCTCTTTTTTTATCTGCCTCTTGCAAACCTGTGATGTAGTTTGCTCATTTTCAGCATTTAGATTCCAATCTGAGGCTGAGTGGTGTAGCTGTTACCACCCCAGAGCCTACTGCCTGTTGCTTTCCCATTGAGATATTTCTTCATTTATCATCTTACCGTGGCACCAACTGTGGCTCTAGACTCACATGTGGGAAGACCTTTTAAACCTGCCATAAATCAGATATATTTTACCTTGCTGTTGTCTGTGGTCTTTGAAAAATCTATTATTTAGTTAAGGCATTTTTCTTAGGCAAGTAAAAGTCTCTTCTCACTATGATGAAAACATTAAGCTCTATTCAATGACATCTGATTTTTCCTATGTGATGAGGTCCATCTGCAGAATGTTTCTGCCCAACTACTGACAAAGTGCATCTTACCATCACCTTTTCCATTACCTTTGCCCCCTCCCTCAATTTTGACTCCAATTCTCTTTCCTTTTAAAATGTTACACTTCTAGAAATTTGTGGAACTAGTCTGCATCAGCAATAAAACACTGTGTAGATTCATCAAAACTCTCTCTGCATTTTTCTTCATCTATTTCTGTCCCATTTACCCGGAAGGCAAACAAGAGTCAACACACTGATTACGACACCTCAATGAGAGAAAAATAACCACCTTTCTCAGGAGAAGGTCAACCTGGCAGTAAGACAAATGCACAGGATTTCAAGAGGATATAGTTCCATCAGGTACTCATGTCCCTCCTTGGGCAGTTTATACCTCTCTCCCTAGTGGTACTCAGTATGGGCATTTGTGATGTTTAAGTTCTCTAGTGGGCTCTGGCAATTGTATCTAGGTTATGAAGAGCAGCCTAGGGGATGGGCAAATGTCTCTAGAGGATGCAAGGTTAGTTAGGTGATGAAGACAGTGGTCCAGGCAATTCAGGCCCAAATGTTACATAGATATATAATTTTATATAATCAAGAAAGGAAACACCACTATTAATTCTTTATTTCTTTGCCTTAGTTTCTTATCATTTAAAAGAAGTAACAGTGTGTGGTCTATCCTTAAAGAATTGAGGACATTCTGCTTGTTTAGGACAATAGGGATGAGCGTGTGACAAGTGTTGTGTATTGAAAGTCCTCTTGTATGACTAACATTGTGCTAAGCAATGTGAATGCTAAGGTAAAATTGAGTTCTACCTTGAGTTTATAAGAAAGTTTCAAGATAAGAAATATGTAGTCTGACAAACATTGTCTAAACCAAAGCTAGTCTAAACCAGGACTAACTGGCACAGGGTTCAAACACTGTTGGGTTGCAGATGGGGGAAGGACTGTGTGGCTGAAGAGATGAGACAACTTCATAGAAGAGTTACCTCCATGTCGTCTGTGAAGAATGGTCATCTTTGAATCAATGATGGGGACAAGGAGAGGGCACTTTTTGGCCAGCAAATGGCACAGTCAAAGGCATGGAAGCTTGAAGGACCACAGCATTACAGGGCACCAAGGGGAATGGCATGTGTGGGGAAACAGTCAACCTCCTGTGAGACTTTAAAAATCTCAGAAATGAAGCCTCTAAGGACCTTTTCAAAGATCTTTTCCTTTAACTCCCCAGCAGATGACAACCAATTTTCAGAGAGCCTTATTTGAGTGCCAAACTTGGAAAATGACATTCAGCTGACATTTAACAATTTGCACACATTTTGCAAGGGCGTTTTTTTTTTTTTCTTTTTTTCATGTGTGAAACCAAACTGAGAGAAGACAAAATAAGATTGTATGGCAACACCTGACATAAGATTAAATCAGAACACAGATTCAGCTGAAGCATTCTCTCTTTTTTTGAAATTTCATAGGTGAGGATGATCCAGGGAACGTAAGAGTCCTACCAGAGAGATTACTAGGTATTACTTTAAAAAAAAAAGCCTTAAAAGGTCTAGTATTGGATGATTATTTAAATGATACTTATTTGCATAGACTCCAAGGGCATGAAACGCAGAAAGAAATTCAGTTACTGTCCATTTCAGTACCCCAGTTGTAAAGAGAAGGAAGCCCAGGAAGATGGTGTGCTCCGCTAGTATCACAGGTTAAGATGTAGAGCCAGATGTTGGCATTTTGACTTATCATTCTGTGCTCCTTGCAGTGTGTGTGTGTGTGCATGTGTGTGAACATGAACGTGGGCATGCACACATGCTTATACACAGACACACAAAATAACTCAAAGTAAAGTACATCAAAATATCTTCAAAGTATAGAACTTTCAAACCTCACATTTATCTTGTGCCTGCAAAGGCCCACAGGGAATCGTTGCTCAGTAAGTTTGATGAAACGTTTCGGACAGTAAAAAGATAAACAATTTAACTAAATTCAGAATGAAAAGATTTTTTTCTTGACTTTTAATTACATTATATTGATGTTCCTCTGGAGACATCATTTATTGACTGTGATTATTTCTCTCCACTCTGTTTTATTTTCTTTTTCCTTTATTTAACCTGAAAAACATCATTATATGCCTCTAAATCCATAATAAATGCTGATTTGACCATGCTAATGTAGCAGAGTGTAACTTCCAGGCAGTTTTGATCTAGTTAACTGGTAATTGTTAAATAGTGTTTCTCCAATATTGGTAACTGGCTTGGAGACAAAGAGATTTCATTTCTCCTGCATGTTAATTTATTTCACCCTAATGACTTTCATTTCATTTAACATACTAATTTTTTTCTGTCGGTTTCAGAGACTACAGAATATAAGTTAGGTAAGCTAAGGCCAAGCTATTCAAGGTAATACACATTTAGTTTAGGCTCCTACTTGCTGCAAGGCACTTACCAGATCCTGCTGAGATTTCAGATACATAAGTTACAATCTTTTCCTTGAGGAATTCACAATCTGATGAGAAAGGTAAATATGTCCCCAAGTAGCTTTATTAACAATCTTCTAAAGTCTCTTCCAATGAGATGAAAAAACCATATACTGCAAATTTTTCACTAGGGCACAGAGCTGTGGGCCCCACAAGGAGGTGAATTTGATATGATCAGGCACTGGGTACAGCTTCAACAAAGAGATATTCTTTAAGGCAGAATTCCATTAGGTGAAAATGTGGCCGAAGGGCATTCCAAGTGTCGGTGTCTGAAGCAATGCCACAGTAGTGTGCAGGAAAGGTCTGACAATGAACAGAAGCTCAGTGAACTGTAAAGGTCAGGCTTGTGCGGGTAGTTGGGCTGAGAAGGTGGGTAGTTGGAAAGCAGTGGCTGAAAGGGTATTGATTATAAATCTTAAATTGCAGAATGAGGGGAAGCACTGAAGGAGGAGGGGCTGAGCCAAAGAACACTGGCTTTGGGGTCAGACAAGTTCAGATCCTCTCAGAGGGACACATGGTGATTTCCTTCCCTTTATATCTTCTGTGCCTATACTGATACCAAGCAAGACCCTGTGAGTTTTCTGGGCACAAGTGCTTGTCTGTGTCCCCTATTTCTTAATTATAGGAAATAGGCTTCATTCAGCCTCCATGACTTTCTTTGAGTTCCAACAGGCAGGTTGAAACAGTTGCTAGGTACCAAAAGAGGGGATGTGGAAACGAGGAATAGTCGAAAGAAACAATAGTGCAGCCTTGGGGCAGAGTCCTGGTCCTCCTCCCACCTAGAGCTGTATATACAAATATCTTTGAGCTATTTTGCAGATACTGAAAGCCCCACCAGGTGCAAGAAGTTAACTACTCTTCTGCCCACAAGTGTGTAGACTCCAGACAGGTTAAAACCAGAAGACGGATGATTCTGACTCCCACTTACCTCACCATCAATCAACCAGAATATTGTCCATGAGCTGATCATACCCTCTTTGAACCGTTAATATAAAACTTCTCACTACCTCCTCTAAGTTCTCAAGGCATTAGCCTGCTGTGGCCCCCCTTTGCCTGGCACAGCAATAAAGCTATTGTTTTCTACTTTATCCAAAACTCTGTCTCTGAGCTTTAATTCAGTTTTGGGGTACAGAGGCTGGATTCAGCTTCAATACTTCTGCCTAATTTGTAAGATAGAAGGACTTGTGCTTCCAGACCAGGTATGCTTGTTTTGGGTCCCTGAACTCCAGACTGAATCTTAATACTTGTTTCTCTTGTCGCTATTCGATTCTGCTTCACTCCATGTCGCACCAGGAAAGGCAACATTTCTGAAAGCTTTTTTCTTTGTGCAAAGAGTGCAGAATACATCATCTTCTTTCTTCCCTTCTTCCTGCAATCCCTGCCTCCCTTCTTGGCTCCCTTCAATATTTATTGAATCCCATCAATTTGTTAACAGCACAAAGACCCCTAGAGAACTGGGGAAGAAATGTCTGGATTCAGGACACTTCTAGTTTTAGTTCTGTCACTAAGTCAACATACACACTCGGCTGATACTAATTCTCTTGACTTTTGGGGGATAAATTTCCATAGCTATAAAATGAGGTTTCTAAGCCAGATGAACTTAGGCCCCTTCTAATGGTACCAATATTTGTCAATATGTATTTTTTAAAGCATAGCCTTTATACTTGTCCATCCTAAAATACTTCATCACTAGTGACAACACTCACTGCCTTGAGAAGTCTCTTTTATCTCCAGTGATTTAATCTCTTTTCTATCATTTCATAGATTCTTTCTCTGTTGGTGTGGCAAATCTCCTCTTGCTGGGTGACAAGAAAATACTTTCAGGGGTACTAATATACAAGCCAATGACAGGTAAGTGTGAATGTCGAAGGCAGTTACTCAAATACAGAAGTAGAAGGAGTCAAAAGATGAACACAATTTCCACAGACTCTGAAGGTCAAAACTAGCTGCTAAATAGTGATGGAGGAGGGGAGTAGAGATGGGGCTATAAATAGGTAAATGCGGTTAGCAGAGCAAAGGGTACAAAATGAAAACCGTTGGATATTATTGCTGTGCGTTGGTCTATGAGCAGGACATGCCCTTTATCGTTGTTGATTTATTGAGTAGCTCAAAGAATTGACATTTCTTAAAAAGACAGATTTTGTTTGTTTAGGCTGTAAGCAAATTGATATTACCCTGATATAAAAGCAAGCTCGGTAAATTAATTAAAAAAAAATTTGATTCTACTATAGACCATTTCTTCAACCTAACTGATTTTCCCTCACCCTCCTTATGCTGTTGAAGAAAGTTCAATTGAAGTATTGCAAGTTTCCTTTTATTTTTCTCTCCTAACTGACATCCCTGAAAAGCTTCAAGCTTTAATCTGTAACACTTAGCTCTTGTTTTGTATGCATGTTTGTGACACAATCTGAAAAAAAGTGCTACTTAACACTGGGATGGGCAACTGCGTTTTTCCAATCGACCTTCATGGGTTCTGAGTTTAGAGCTAAACTTGAGGTTGTCTGTGTTCCAGCCCAATTATGTCAGTGAAATGTGATTTCATTGTTCAAAAGGAAATGGCTTCTTTTTTTTTTAAAGGCCTTTAGACATCAAATAATTTCTTTAAAAAATAAATTGAGAATGAGTCAGACCACTGCAGAATTAAGTCCCCGAAATATGTTTGAGTTCCACAATTAAAGAGGAAGAAACCCTGATCCAATTATGCAGAGAACTTAAGAAGCCAGTCAATAGCACTTATTGACTTCTTACTGTATGCTGTGCCCTGTCATAGCATCATTGAAGGAGACAGGAGAAATGGAAGACTTCAGTATGTCCCTGACCATCTAGTGACTTTCATGGTTTAAAAAAAAAAACAAAAAACTTCTAATGTCACTCCACTCACCCCAAGACTCTATCTCTTGAGGATTTTGTGAATAGAGCTCTGAACAAGACAAAGAAAATTCTGACATGGGTAACCCAATTGTTGTTGTTTAGTTGCTAAGTTGTCTCTGACTCTTTTGTGACCCCATGGACTATATATAGCCTTCCAGACTCCTCTACCCATGAGATTTCCCAGGCAACAATACTGGAGTGGGTTGCTATTTTTCCTGACCCAGGGATTGAACCTGTGTCTCCCTCATTGGAAGGCAGATTCTTTACCTCTGAGTCACCAGGGAAGCCCATGGATAACCCAACTCCAGGTGTAAAACATATTCTTGAATTGTAATACTTTGATTCATCTCTGGAATAGGCGCTAAGTGGTAAAGAACCTGCCTGCCAATTCAGGAAACACAAAAGATGCAGGTTCTATCCCTGGGTTGGGAAAATCCCCTGCAGGAGGAAATGGCAACCCACTCTAGTATTCTTGCCTGGAGAACCCAGTGGACAGAGGAACCTGAAGGGCTACAGTTCATAGAGTTGCAAAGAGTTGGACATGACTGAAGTGACTTAGCATGCACGCGCGCGTGCACACACACACACACACACACACACACACAGAATGAGGAAACAGGAAAACAGGCTTCCAAGAAGAGTGACAAGTAGATGAAGATTAGTGAGGAAACTAGACAGTTCCCAAAGATGGGGACTGAATCTATTATGTATCCAATGGGGCACAAGATACTTGAAATTATATATATATATATCTCTCAAAAGAGCTTAGGTGATAGCAGAGCATAATCTGATCTAAACACTCTAGTTTGAAAGCTTATGTCTACTGAAGGTGCTTTAGTCTGTTTAGGTTCCTATAACAAAATACAATAAATGCGTGTCTTATAAAAGCAGAAATTTATTTCTCACAATTTGCTGGTTAAGAGGTTCAAGGTCAGAATGTCAGATTCAGTGTATGGTAAAAGTCTGCTTCCTGGTTCACAGATGGGCATCCTCACATGGTAGAAGGCGTGAGGGAAGCTTCTGGCCGCTTTTATAATAACATTAATTCTATTCATGAGGTTTCCATTCTTATGACTTAATTACCTCACAAAGGCCCCACTTTCAATTACTATCACACTGGGGATTAGACTTCAACATATAAATTTGGGGGGAATACATTCAGTCTATAGCAGAACAAGGGAAAAAGAAGGGAAACAGAGAATCCATTAAGGTCATCTATCTCTCCCCTTTTGGGCTTCCCCAGTAGCTCAGTGGTAAAGAATCTGCCTGCAATGCAGGAACCTCAGGAGACTCGGGTTCAATCCCTGGGTGTGGAAGATCCCCTGGAGGAAGACATGGCAACCCACTCTAGTATTGTTGCCTAGAGAATTCCATGGACAGAGGAGCCTCCAGGGCTATAGTCCATAGCGTCACAAAGAATCAGACACTGAGTGACTTTTCTCTCTCTCTCTCTCACACACACACACATCTCTCCCCCTTCACCTTTCAGATGAACCTTGGTGAGGCTCATGGACAATTCAAGACTTCCATCCAGCTCTTCCACTGAGCTACTCTTAAAATAGTGAAGAGACAAAATAAAGTAGAAGTGGGTAGGCTCTGTATCCAGAGTGTCTAGATCTGGATTGTCTAGATTTACATCATACTAATCGCATGTCCTTAGGCTATTTACTTAACTGACCTCTGAAAAGAAGAGAATAGTGTGATTTGTCTCACAGGACAGTTGATAGGATTGAATGGGTTAATTCATGGGAAGTATCTTGAAGAGTGCCTAGCATTCACTAAGCATTCAATAATATTATATTACAAATTATTACTTTTTAGTGGGGGAGTTGAGGGGGAGAATTCTGAGTCATCTGCTAGGTGGTGGCTTAGTGACTGGTCTGTGTAGGAATTATTATTATTGATTGGTACAGTATTATTATTGGTTGGTGTAGTAAGAGAATGCCAGTGAATGATGTCAGAGAGAAGAAGAATATTTTCTTGCAACAAAGTGTAATCTCTACTTGATCAGTCAATACTTTAGATCATTAAAATGAGGACAGGACCCATCAAGTTATGATTGAAGGAAAGATTCAAAAGGCAAATTCTCTGTCATTGTAATGTATTTTAAGTCATGGATAATTTGTCTTCATGTTGGATTTTAATAATGAAAAAGCAGAAGATACTGAGAGAAAGACAGGTTGGGAATAAGAGCTACACATTGCATAAAGCAGTTCCGTGGCAGCGGAGAAGTTACCACTGCCAAGGCCTGAGGCAGGGATATAAACTTTGCTAACCTTGTGGTTTTGCCATAGGGTGATCTGAACCCACACATGACTATTCATAACACTTACAGTAACACATAAAAAGAAAGGACTTTATGGAGTTGAAGACTGAAAGTGTTGAAAAATAAATTGTTTCCCCTCTTTTTGTTCTTCCTTAAGTCTTCAATTTCTAAATGTGTTTGGTGATTTTTCTTTTTATGCCATTGTTACTTTACATTTTGCCAGTGGTTTCTGTATGTGCTGAATATTTATAGAGAAGCTCAGTACACTATAGATCTTGTAAGTGCCTCGAGGGCAGGACCTGGGTTAATAAAGTCATAAAATTATTCATAACCATTCTGGGTGAGCGCCATATAGTATTACAAAAGTATATGAATGTTAATAAAAGACATGGGAAAAGTTCTAAATCACAGATCATTGAAGCCAAAATGGTAGCCATAGGACATTTTAGTGTTCAAACCAGCCTGAAATCTTATTTTAGAAGATAAGGTGGTTTTATATACTACTTATTGCTTCACAGGTGGCTCAGCAGTAAAGAATAGCTTGCCAATGCAGGAGACTGCAGGTTTGACTCCTGGATCAGAAAGCTCCCCTGGAGAAGGAATTGAAAACCCACTCCAGAATTCTTGCCTGGGAAATCCCATGGACAGATAAGAGTTTGGTGGGCTATAGTCCATGGGATCGCAAAGACTGAAATGGACACAACTGAAATGACTTAGCACAAACCCATGAATGAGTGAGTGAGTGAAAGTCCCTCATGATGATATCTCACTTTGGGTAGACCACTCAGGTTAACAGGGATAGCATTTGCAGAGGAGCAGGTGGTATGGAGTCTGCTAGTGCTGCCATAGCAAGGTGCCACAGACTGAGTGTCTTAAAGAACAGAAACATATTTTTGCATAACTCTGGAAGCTAGAAGTCCATGAGCGGTGTCAGCAGGTTTGGTTCCCTCTGAGGGCTGTGAGTAAAAGTGGTTTCATGCATCTTCCCCAGCATCTTGTAGAGCCCTTTGGCTCATAGAAGCATTATCTTCTCTTTACCTTTATATTCACATGGCATTCTCCCTGCTTTCATGTCTCTCTCTAAATTTCTTCTTTTTATAAGGACATGAGTTATGTTGAATTATGACCTACCCTAATGACCTCATTTTAATTTGATTACTTCTGTAAAGACATAAGAGAAGCAGAAGATATTAAGAAGAGGTGGCAAGAATACACAGAAGAACTGTACAAAAATGGTCTTAATGACTCAGATAACCATGATGGTGTGATTACTCACTTAAAGCCAGACATCCTGGAGTGTGAAGTCAAGTGGACCTTTGAAAGCATCACTATGAACAAAGTTAGTGGAGGTGATAGAATTCCAGTTGAGCTATTTCAAATCCTAAAAGATGATGCTGTGAAAGTGCTGCACTCAATATGCCAGCAAATTTGGAAAACTCAGCAGTGGCCACAGAACTGGAAAAGGTCAGTTTTCATTCCAATCCTGAAAAAGGGCAATGCCAAAGAATGTTCGAACTACCACACAATTGTGCTCATTTCACATGCTAGCAAGGAAAAGTTCAAAATCCTTCAAGCTGTGCTATAACAGAATGTGGACCAAGAATTTCCAGATGTTCAAGCTGGATTTAGGAAAGGCAGAGGAACCAGAGATCAAATTGCCAACATCTGTTGGATCATAGAAAAAGCAAGAGAATTCCAGAAAACTCTATACTTCTGCTTCATTCACCATACTGAAGCCTTTGACTGGGTGGATTGCAGCAAACTGTGGGAAATTCTTAAAGAAATGGAAATACCAGACCACCTGACCTGCCTCCTGAGAAACCTGTTTGCAGGTCAAGAAGCAACAGTTAAAATTGGATATGGAACAACAGACTGGTTCCAAATTGAGAAAGGAGTACGTCAAGGCTTTATATTATCACCCTGCTTAATTAACTTATATGTAGAGTACATCATGTAAAATGCCGGGCTGGATGAAACTCAAGCTGGAATCAAGATTGCCCAAAGAAATATCAATAACCTTGAATATACAGATGGTACCAACATAATGGCAAAAAGCTAAGAAAGAGCCTCTTGATGAAAGAGGAGAATGAAAAAGTTGACTTAAAACTCAACTTCAAAAAGTAAAGTTCATGGCATACAGTCCCATCACTTCATGGCAAATAGATGTGGAAATAATGGAAACAGTGACAGACTTTATTTTCTTGGGCTCCCAAATCAATGTGAATGGTGACTGCAGCCATGAAATTAAAAGATGCTTACTTCTTGAAAGAAAAGTTATGACAATCCTAGGCAGCATATTAAAAAGTAGAGACATCACTTTGCCAACAAAGGTTTGTCTAGTCAAAGCAATGGTTTTTCCAGTAGTCATGTACAAATGTCAGAGTTGGACCACAAAGAGGGCTGAGTATTGAAGAATTAATGCTTTTGAACTGTGGTGCTGGAGAAGCCTCTTGAGAGTCCCTAGGACAGCAAAGACATCAAACCAGTCAATCCTAAAGGAAATTAATCCTAAAAATCCATTGGAAGGACTGATGCTGAAGCTGAAGCTCCAATACTTTGGCTACCTGATGCAAAGAGCCTACACATTGGAAATTATCCTGATGCTGGGAAAGATTGAGGGCAGGAGGAGAAGGGGGTGACAGAGAATGAGATGGTTGGATGGCATCATCAACTCAATGTACATGAGTTTGAGTAAACTCTAGGAAACAGTGAAGAACAGGGTAGCCTAGCATGCTGCAGTCCATGGGGTCATAAAGAGTCAGACATGACTGATAGACTGAACAGCAGCTACAACATGAAGACCTAATTCCAAATGCAGTTATATTTGGAGGTACCTGGGCTTAGAATTAAAACATGGATTTTAGAGGAACACATTTCAACCCAAGACAGGAAAGAATAGCATAAATAAATATTCTGAGGCAAAAACATACAAAGAAAGAACAACAGATAAAAAGCACCTACTTTATGTAAAATTACCACCAAAATGATATTAAAATACACAAAGTGAATAAGAAAGATAGAGATAGATGCCAAAGTGTCTTGCAAAGCAAGTTGAATGGTCTGTCTACTGAGTGCAGTAGGTAATGAAGACCACTATAAAGGAGTATCTCAGGGGGAAAGAGAAAATGAGAGAGATTGGGTGTCAGAGAAATGTTTGGGTGAATGTGCAGGGAAGAGGACCTAGAGCATTGTTGATGGAAGAGAAATTAACAGTGAGCAACAGCCATGAGAAGACTTTGCAAATTACAAAAGCCAGGATTTAGTGGTAGCATATGCTGGAAAAGTGGAAAAGGTCATAAATGACACTGAGGAAACGTACAAGGCTGTATCCAGGTTTAGCCATGGAAATTTGAGAAAGAAGTGAAAGGGGGACACTTCCACTTTAAATTTCACATCCCCTTATTATTACTTTAAAACAATTAAACAATGAGTATCAAAATCTTTTTTTTTACTCTAAGAAAATTTGAGGGTCATTTTCTTAAAGTCATGATATTTTGTATTGTACAAATTGAATTGAGGTAATTCTAAGATATCTGAATAGAGGTGCCTGATGGAGAGAAAAGATTTGAGGTCATATAGAAATTATTCACAAAGGAGTGATTTATATAGTAAAGATTAACATCAGGATGATGGTAATTATTTAGATGCTGCCATAATAATAGCACTTATTGAATGAATGCCCACCGGGTGTTAGGAACTTTATATATATATTTTCTCATCTAATCCTCACAATTACTCTAGAAGATAGATATATTATTTCTTCTTTACAGATGAGAAATCTGAAGTTTTGAAACATTAGCAATTTGTGAGGGATCATATAGCATGTAAGAGTTGGGGGAGCCAGCGTTCAAACCCATCCCTGTCTGACTTGAACGTTTATGTGCTTCAACTCCACTTCACTTGAGGATAATTACTTCATCTAAGGATAATGAGTTCCTTTCATGGGGCAGAGTATTAGGAATCATATAGGAAATAAAACTTAGCTGTTATCTACAGTTGGGTGGAAGTTACATTCCCTCCTCTTTATGTGATACAGGCCAGATGAGAGGCATGCCGAACATGAGATGTCTGACAAGGAGAAATTATCACACATTAAGCTACCAAAGTTCTGCTCAAACCAAAGATACCATTACTCTTGAATGGCGAGAGAGAATTCCCTGGCAGCACAGTAAAGTTACTGGGCACAACCTTTAAATTTCCTATGCTATATCTATAGATGCAACCATTGCCTTTCGGGAAGAAATATTGCATAACACTATGCCAAAGCTATTCTGAGCAAGAATTAACACTCTGAAATGGGCATGTAGATTTCTCATTTCAACAAAAATATCATTGCTGTATAGAAAGAAATGGAGAGCTAGACTAAATTTGCTGCATTTTTGAAATGTACATAGTAAAAAGAAGCTAAAGAATTACTCTGTTTTGGAGTTTCTATATAATGAATAAAGTAGAAATTTGACATCATCTCAACATGTGGGTCAGAGATGACAGAAAAATTAGAAACAAAAATGGGGCTTAAAATACTGTCATCATAAATTGTTTTACTTAAATATGTGGTAAAAATCATTAAATAGTTACTATTTTAAAAAATGATTCTAGTCCATTCTTGATGACATTGATCAAATCATCTGACGTTTCTTTGTGGTGTACATTCATTTCCTTTGTGAAGTGCAAGAAGGGCATAGGCCCTAATCTAACATTAGGAGGGCTAGTGAAAGAGTAGAGAAAGAGTAATTTATACCACATATCTTGGTATTAAAAAATTAAAAGTCACTTAAAGTGGTGAATATGTTAAAGACCAGGAGCATCAGGTTTGAATGTAACATTCTCAGACTTCTTGGATCCACACAGATATCACAAGTGGAGACCCAGCCCTGGCCCCCTGGCTGTTGACCCTCCTCCTAGGTCCTGTTCTTCCCATCCCCAGCTCTGCTCCACACTGCTGGTGCAGACACTTTTGCACACCTCATCCTGCATATCCAAATTGCACCCTCAGCACTGGATCCTCTGGGCTCAGGAGGGACACGGGGTGCACAGTAAGATTGTGGGTGGCCCTGGAAGAAAATATCTGAGGAAGAGGCATTTGCAGACCTTGGAAATGGATTTATGGTTGATTGAGCAAAAAAAAAAAAAATTCCTAGCTTCTGCTTATCTGTAGGTGATGTTAGAAGGGAATTAGGTAGGTACTAAATATAGGAGAGACACTGGGACTGAATAAGTGCTGGAAAATCTCACAGGAGAGAAATTAACTTCAGAGAAGTTGAAAGATGATGAGGTTATAGACACAGTGAATTTTTACATTAGTGGATATGTGCCATATTTACTATACTGGTCCCTTTCTTGATAGGTGTGTATAAACACAGAAACACTTCAATAACAAGTTATACTGTGAGGCATGAGAGAGGATGTTAGGAGAAACATGTTACATGAAACTGAGGGACATGAAGGATAAATGCCAGAATCCTGGGAAAAAATGGAAATGCTCAAGATGAGAAATTTCCTTGGATTTATGTATATGGATTAAATTAAGAATTAAAATGCATTTTAGTGATCACAAGTACTAACAACTTCCTATTCCTTATCATATTTAATGTCTCTGAGTCAAACATAAGCCAGTACAGATGAACAGTAAACATATATTTCAGAAATGTTAACATTTGGTAGAGGAGAGAGTGCTGAAAATTTTAATCTGAAGAGTTTCAGGGTTGTCTGCAGGGCGATGGATGACATAGCTCCTGATTCTTAAGACTGAGAAAGAAGCCTCGATGCTTCAAAAAATCATGTGAAATTGCTTCTGAATGTCCTGTGATTTTGTTCAGTCTTGATTTGGGTACTACTGAATGCAGGCCAGATGGGACAAACTGATAGAAACTCAACAGCAGATGTTGGTAGATACCCTGGCAGCTGTTTGATATGCAGCCACATGAATTATCAAAATAAAGCCTTATCTTCTGGGATTTTGACAAGAATGAAAATATTTTGTAATAGTGCTATAACAATGGATTATGCTGTGGAGAAGGATGGAAATTAAAGTTTTCTAAGGCAGAACATGGATGTATTTGGAGGGAAATTAAAAAAAAAAAGTACTTCCAGGCTCCAATGTGATACTGAATAGAACTATGTAAGAATTTAATCTGATTTGGCTAAGGAGCTATTTAAGCTTTCTTTTCCTTGAGTAATTTTGTATTTCTGGGGTCTACAGTAACTTGGAGAACTTTCTAAGAATATTCTTGGTAATTCCCAAGACTCTTGGGGATTGGTAAGTTCAAAAGACTCTTAGTAACACTGTTATGAACAGCAAATTGATTTTTTAAAAAAATTGAATTTTGTATTTGTCATTTTTTTCCCATTTTTCTTTATAGACACAGATATTATTCACGCATTTGGAAAGACAAATGTACAAGATACAGTCTAAGCCACTTGTTAGTTTTCTTTTTTCCCCACTTTCTAAGATCCTTCTAAATAAATAATCCATGCCAACTAAAGTTATTTCTGCCCTCCCCCACCCCATGCCTATCTTGGTCATTGGGACCCTGGACTGTTTGTTGGTTGCATCATCTCCTCTTTCACATCAATTATTCCCCATTTATGTGATACTATTCTTCAGAGATATGAAATATATTTCTCCACTAAATCAATATACTGAACCACTTTGACTCAGGAGATCTTTGCTTGAACTAAACAGGAGGATTGGTGTGCTGGTGTCAACTGAACTGGCCTTATACCCCAGAACCTATTTTATGTATCTTTCCCTACCCCAGGGTTCAATGATCTCATGAAACTGGCCAATGTGGGAATATTTGCACCATGGAAATTGGAAAATAGTATAAATCTGGTTATTTTTCCCTTTGAAAAGTCAGTTGTTAAACATTTGCCAAACTATAAATGCACCAATAATTTTCTGTTTATTATGCACTGCCTTGGATTGTCAGTTAATTGTCCATTTCTACATGTTTTACTCCCCAGCAAGACTGTTGGGCATTTAAAAGTAGGATCCTTTTGTTACACTTTTTATGTTTCTCACTGTGCTTTATATAGTGTTCTAGAGGACTGAATATGTGCTTGATAAATATCAACTGATTAAAGCACTAAAACTTTAAAAAGAAATGAAGATTTTTTTTGTTTCCTCAACAGAACTGGATTAAATTTGCTACATGTCTCCAGGAAACATATTTAGATTTCTTAACAATTGGTATGATCACCAGTTAGCTATTTACATATGTTTAAATAGATGAGGCAAGCTACAAACTGAATTAACAAAATCCAGAACTGAAAATAAATACTGTCTCAATTCAAGTATCTACCCAAATAGTTGCATTATGCCAAGGCTCAAACAATAGGGCAGATACAGATAATACAGTTGGACAATAAAGAAGTTACTCCTAATTATCAGTGCTAGAGAGGGCTGAATCATAAGTGTTAGGTTGCAAGGGGTATTCTAAAAATCGTCTCTTTCATTTTCATGAGTGAAGATATGCAATACTGAGACTAATTATTTCACTTCTGTCAGACGAGTGTATGCTCCTTGGTTCTGTCTCATCACAACAAAGATTTGGAGTGACAGACATTAAAGCCTTCGGCGTGTCACAGCTCTCGGGTCTTGGACAGACTGTGTTACAGCTCTCAGGTCTCAAACGGACCGTGTTATAGCTCTTAGACGAATCAGTGTTACAGCTCCATGTTACAGCTCTATTTTATTTAGATAATAGCAGGAAAATCCATCCTCAAGGCGTGAGGGCATGTCCGCCCAAAGACGCAGAACACCCTACGGAGCGGGAGAGAGAGAGAGCGCGAGAGAGCAAGAGAGAGAGAGGAGAGAGAGAGAGTGTGAGAGCGAGAGCGCGGGAGGCAGGGTGGGGGGAGAGAGAGAGCGAGGGAGAGAGAGGGAGAGAAGGAGAGAGGCAGAGAGAGAGAGAGAGGGAGAGGAGAGAGAGCCCTTTGGCTCCTCTTTTTATATGTTTTTTTCCTCCCCCTGGGCCTGCCCTGTGTAAATTGGGTTAGCAGGATTGTTGTTTGTTCTACCTGAAGTCCTCACTCCGGTCCTCAGACCTTCCTTGACCTTCCTTTGTTCTATTTTCGCGGGCTTTTCCCTTCCTTGTCTTTTAGCCACCGCCATTTTGGACTCCTGTTTTCTATTCTAACTACCTAACACTTCCAATAAGTGAGGTTGGTTTGTTTGTTTGTTTTTAAGTAATCTAGTTTCATGCTCAAGCTCAGTCACTCTGTTGTGTCTGACTCTTTTGTGACTGTATGGATTGTAACCCCGTCAGGCTCTTCTGCTCCTAGGATTCTCCATACAAGAACACTGGAGTGGGTTGCCATGCCCTCCTCCAAGGGATCTTCCTGACCCAGGGATCAACCTCCTGTCTCCTGCATCTCCTGTATTGTCAGGCAAATTCTTTACCATTGAGTCACCTAAGAAGCCCCTTAATTCTTCTGTAAAACATTATTTTGCTACTTAATGAATGTAAAGGGAGTAATTTCTTTGTTCTACCAAACCTGGTTGAGTCTCTTCTTTTCAATTGCATTTCAGTAAAATTCTCTTAATGTCTTTAGCTAGCAGAACCTAAAGCTTATTTTGCCTAAATGAACAGCAAATTATGCCACTATGATTTAGAATGAAGCATGTCAGCCAGGAATATGAGACTTGAATTCTAGACTCTGCCACTCACATATATGAACACAGGCTCACTTATGCCCATATGCAAGGCCTGTTTATCTATGAGGGTGATTATGAGGATCATAACTGGATCTCAGGCATAAAATTACTTTGAAAAACAATAATGTAAAAAAGTGAAGGAAAATGTTAAACAGTTATTATTAGAGGGACATTTGTCTAACTTTGTGAGACAAAGCAGGGATCTAATAAAATTTAATAATATTTATATTTTATTTGTATCTGTGTGCTTCTAAAACCAACCTGCAGTGAAGCAATAAACCCTATGCAATTATTTTATTAAGAGTATGCCATGTGCCACGCCATGCTTTAGAAAGAAAGAAATATGGTTATCATCTCCCAAGCTAAGGCAAAAATCAGCAAAAATGCAATTAAGTAATGAATTCTACAATATGGATCAAAAAAGCTTTAGGAGTTTACTGAAAGAGGAGGTGAATGAATAAAGTAATGGGGTTGGGAGCATATCTCTGGATTAAGAGGAATGTGACTGGAACCTTAGAGACAGTGCACATTTTTTACATATAGGTGGAGAGCTATTGCAAAAAGAAGAAAGAAGAATTTTAGCCTTCTCTGATGAATCCTTTCTCAAAAGACTTTCATTTAAAATCAAATTTTTTATTTCTTTTGAAAAGTTTACACTTGCTTTAAAGAAAAGACGTTGGTTTTTAAATGATCCTATTTAAATAAGCATCTCAAGCATTTGTGGCATATACCTCATTCTTGTCTTCCAGCTATGTCAGAGTGAAATAAATAAACAGTGCAGGAAGTAGTCTTCATCTTTAGTTAATTCCTTGGCTAAAATGATGCCATTGGAAACTTGGTAAAACAACCTCACTCATTCTAAAATTGCAGAGGCCGCCAAAGCAAACCAAGATAGACAAAACAAAGGGCACATCAACATAATGTACATATTATGGGGATTCTTGAAGGTCAGAGCATGATCTTTTACTTCTTAGTGACATATAATGCCAATATTTGTCAGATCTTGCTGAAGACTAAAGCTCAGGCAAAGGGAAAAAATGCATTGCATGACATTTGTTTTCTGTCCTATAACATTAGATATCCTATTGTTATAAACAACCAGCTGTGGTGATTAAATGGTTGGTGTTACTTTTTTTTTTTCCATGAAACATTATCCAGACACATTTATAATGAATTACAAGGAGACAGACCAACATTCTAAACTATAATGAATCTCTTCTCAAATTTTGCCATTAAAAAATTGAACATCTATGTTATAATTCTTTTATTTAAAAAAATAAATGATCTGAAAAGAGGCACGTGATCTGAAAAGAGGCTGTCTTCCTTCTGTTTGGAAAGATGTGTTCTGTAGATCTCACACCTATCAAAGGTGTAGAGTACAAAGTTGAATTGGACATTTGTTCCTAAGTAAGATTGGAATGTGCCACGATTATTTGTGAGTATATGTTGCTTGAATTGGGGCCCACAGGGACAAGCTGTTAGTCAAACATCCATATTCTAGAACTAAATAAAGACTTAGGCTTATTTCTAGCTGGCGTCTACATTCAAAAAATGTTCAAAGTTGTGGTTGAAATTTGATCAGGAATCTATAGGTGGTGAATCTATTCAGTCAGGCAGTTTTGTGGATTGAGGTGTCCATTCATTTGTTAACAAAACCTTAGCCAGAAATTAGGAGTGCAAAGCATAAGTTCACATTTGCTGGGAGGAGCTGACAAAATCTGGCCATATACGGTGAAGGGTGTGATCAACAACCATTGGAGCATCCAGGGTCATGCCAGTCAGTGAATATGGGCTTCCTAATGCTATCTCTTCTGTGCAGTTTCCAGATCTTGGTGACACCAACTGAACACCAAGAACTAAATATCACTTGCAAACTACCACCAGGAGCAGGAGTAGTGCAGTTAGTATAATCTACTCTCTCAGCAGAGTAAACTAATCACATAGCACCAATTATACAGATAATCTGGAGAAGAGAAGGACATAAAACACAAAGGTAAACTATTTCAAATCACTTCCTGAACATAAAAACACGTTGTTCTTTGAACCTGAACAAAAACAAGAGATTGGCCTAAATATTTTAAGACCGTGAGGATACCAGATCTTAGTGTATTGATAAAATAGACAATCCAACAAGGTGTTTTCTGTTTGTCCTTTGACTTCTCACTTCCTGCAACACCACTACTTGTCCCTAAGAATCTATATACCCACTTTGGAAAAATCAGACCTGGACTTCATTTAGGTGTAAGGTAGTCTCTTTTTCCAGAGTCTGAGTTTCAATTGATTTCCATCTGTTGCCAAGGATAAAACTGTCTATATGTGGGCAACTGCACACTCTTTATCACTGTATTCCTGCTGAGTTACTGGACAGTGTGTGAATGTTAACATATCTTTCACCTTTTTTTTCTTAAGATATGTCTCATGACCCCCATCTTGGCCTATATGTCTCCCAAGGGCAGAAGACACTGTTTTAAATGAGAATAAATTTCCAATTTGTCTTAAGATAACTATGACATAGAGCAAGTAGAGTCAAGGCAAATCAAAAAGGGGTTTTCTAGCAGAAAATGAATCAGGAAGAAAAAAAATATTTTATTTCTTAACTTGTCCTAGCAAGAATTCCATCAACTATATTGGCCTAATTTTGTAACCTTGATCAGTAGCAGAATTCTTTCTGCCAGGAAGTATAGTTGATGTCAGTGACCATGACACTTCCTAGAGGGAAGACTGTAATATAAAAGTTTGCCAGCTGAAAAATGGCTGAAAATTATTCAAGTCCACATCATAAGCTACCATAATTGAATAGCTGGCTTGAAACAATTTATATAGGGAACTTTGAGTCTACATCCTCAGCACAATTCTCCTTTCCTCCTGAGGGTGGGTTGCTGGTGTGTCACTTCCAAATTCCTATGCATGAGTAATCTCACCACATTCAGTAATATATTCCTCTTATGAGAAAGTAATCAAGTACAATATAACTGATGACTTTCTTGATTCAGTAATCAGTAATTTGTGATCAATTTTATCTGACGATGCCAGCCTGGTGTATAAGTTAGTGCTAATGTATATTACTGCACTTTATTTCTGTGGAGGCTGTCAGCAGAATAAAGGAGGGAGACTGGAATGGAGAGCTCCTCCCCCTCCATCCATAAGTGGCACACCACTGGCCTCCTGGTGTTATTAAAAGAAAATTGGAAAAGTTTCCAGAAGATTAAGCAGAAAGCTTACAACTTGCACAAGACTCTCAATTTTCCAGTGGTTCTGACAGAAGGATAAATCTTCGGGTGTTTTAACTAAAATGTAAGCAAACCCAATGTCTAACTACAGTAAACAAAATTTATTATGATTCGGACGTGGCATGGTGTTTACATCTAGGTTGACAAAATTGCCAGTGTTTGAGACCCTTAGTTAAGAAAAATGTAGCAGGCTGTTTCTTATCCATCAGGAAAATAAAAGGGGAATTTTTCTTGAAAGCTATGAACATACAAAGTGACTTTGAACTGTGCACTTTGATGATTTGTGCATTTGAAACCTAGTTCAGCTTTAAACACAAATGATGTAAATATCTGATTATATGGTATGAGTTTCATCCACCTCTGTTCTAAAATCAATTCTCACGTTAGATATAAATAATGCATTATATCATTTTTTAGTCCTGAAATTATTTTCAATATGGGGTTTGTTAAACTGTTATTACCCATAACCGAATCTGCCTGCCATGCCGGAGACTGGGGTTTGATCCCTGGGTTGGAAAGATCCCCTGCAGAAGGAAATGGCAACCCACTTCAGTGTTCTTGCCTGGAAAATCCCATGGATAGAAGAGACTAGAGGGCTACAGTTCATGGGGTCGCAAGAGTCAGACATGACTTAACAACTAAAACCACCACTATTTGAGGAGATATGTTAAAGGGTAGATTAGGGAGAGAGGTTAAAAAAAAAGCACCCAGAATTCCAGGTTGTTTGGACCATGCTGCTCTGCAGTGTGAAGCCTCTGAAAACTCAGGGAGATCAGCCTGAAGAAGGATGTGGTTGATAGGAAGGCCTTTGGTTAACTTCACATTTTTGACTGATCCTAGTAGCACTATTTGACTAAATTAAAAAGCATGCTGGGCACAGCAAACTAGCAGCATCCAAGCCTGGGGCAATAATGTTCATTGTACACTGCTCTTGCACCAGGGCTGCACCAGCCTTCCAGCCGTGGAGCCATTTCCACTGTAGGGCTGTGTGTAGTGAGCAGGGGATGACTGGAGGTTCTGACAGGTGTTCACTGGAGCTCAAATATGAAGATTCCATGAACAATATAAAGCATACATTCTCTCCTGTAAAACCTCAGCTTTCTGCTGAAGATATATGAAATCTTTTCAATAGGAAAGCTTAATTTTATAATTAGAAGAAAAAATTAAATTCTGCTTGAGAAGTTAACCATGATAATTTATAATAATATGGAAGTATATTTTTCTAATATAAGAAACTTTGTACAAATCATTGTGGAACAGACCTTTAAGAGTTTGGATGAAGAAAGAAAGCAAAGTGGGTGGAAGAGAGAAAACGGGGAAAGGATATTTTATTTGCCTCACATGTCTGGCACTATTGGCAAGGGGTGTGTAACTTTTTCAGATTTATCTTTGGATTGGAGTGCAGATCCCCATGAGCAAAAAATCTGGTTCCAGATGGAGCTCTTCCCAGGCCTCCAAGCTCTCAGTCCCAAATGCTTTCTATCTTGGGTTAGAAAGAGATTACATTCATAGACAATCAAAATTAGTCCTGCCAAGTACAACACAGGGTATATTGTTATACCAAAGAGATGTTAAGAAAGTGTTCAACTTGTTGCAATGCAGGTAGCACACTCCCAAACATGTCTCATGGTTCTAAGAATTCAGGGAAAGATTAGGTGTGGTGTTTGCCATTCACTCAATGGTTTCCTGTTAGTTACCTCAATATTTAATTTACATTACCATCATGTAACAGTTCGGTTCAGTTCAGTTGCTCAGTCATGTCCGACTCTTTTCAACCCCATGAACCACAGCACTCCAGGCCTCCCTGTCCATCACCAACTCCCGGAGTCCACCCAAACTCATGTCCATTGAGTGGGTGATGCCAAACAAGCATTGGGCAATTTAGGGCACACACATACTTGTCTTGAAGTCTAATAGATGATGAATTAGGAGCATTATTTCACCAAAATTTACTTATTTATTAGAAATCTCCATGAAGTATACTGTTTTTAATTTAGCATAAATTTCTTTAATCCTGTTTTAGATTTGTTTTCCTAAATCATAGTTTATTCCATGTTCATATACATGCTGTGCTACCTGCTATGCAAGTCGCTTCAGTCATATTTCTTTGTGACCCTATGGACTGTAGCCCTCTAGGCTCCTCTGTCCACGGGATTTCCTTGGCAAGAATATTGGAGTGGGTTGCCATTCCCTCCTCCAAGGGATCTTCCCAACCCAGGGATCAAACTCTGGTCTCCTGCATTGCAAGCAGGTTCTTTACCACTAGGACCGCCTGGGAAGCCCATTCTCCCCATCAAATCATGAACTCTAACAAACGTACTGTATGATTTGTTGTGTTTTTGGCTTTTTTTTTTTTGCTTTAACATATATTCAATGTTTTTCTTTTCTTCCCTTTATTTCTTCCCTTCTCCTTTCCTCTTACCTTTCTTTTCTTCTTTCCTCACTCTCCCCCCTCTCTCTTTCTTTTAGCATAATAATCTTCTGTTTGGTTGCTTTTTTTCTCTAGGCTTGCAATTTGCAACATTATTTATTTTCAGGGCTTCCCTGGTGGCTCAGATGGTAAAGCGTCTGCCTGCAGTGCGGGAGACCCAGGTTCGATCCCTGGGTTGGGAATATCCCCTGGAGAAGGAAATGACCACCCACACCAGTACTCTTGCCTGGAAAATTCCATGGGCGGAGGAGACTGGTAGGCTACAGTCCATGGGGTTGCAAAGAGTCGGACAGGATTGAGCGACTTCATTTTCACTTTCACTTATTTTCATAGGCTACAGACTCGTTGTTCTGATTGCTACATTTACTTCTCAATATTTTATGTACTAGTTATTTGAGTTGCAATTTCAGTTTATTATGGAAATAAAATTTGCCCATTCAAATACCTTTAAAAAATTAATGATTTTACTTTACTCCCTTTGACTCCTGTCTTTTTCTCCTTCTCAATATCAACTATTATTGTTCTACTTTCATATTCACCTTTTACAGAGTTTACTTTCTGACATTTTCGTTAACCTAAATTTTTTGAAATCTTAAACTTCATGTTCAAAAATGAAGCAATTTTTTTATCATGTTTACCTGCATGTAATCATTCACATTGTTCATTTTCTTTAGCTGTTTTACCTATCTGGAGTTTTGGCTTAAATTTAAAAGATTTAAAATTAATAGCAGCTCAAATATATGTACTCTATTACCTCAAATCTAAGTTATAGTTAATCATAAAGCATGTAGATTTTTTGGAGAATACATTAAACACACATACATCACATACATTCATATTCACATAGAAAACAGCATATATTTTCTATATAAATAATTTGTTCATTATTTCAATCAAACCCTAAGTCTTCCTCACATTCTGATTCTAAATAATTTTTTGAAACATTTTGGCCAATAGCAATTATATATCAATATGATATGTTGATTTTCAAAACCCAAACTTAAAATCTTAACTTATTATCACCTTTAAAGACATAATATGATGTGATTTAATCCACATTTACTATTTACCATATTAAAATTCTTATTTTCAGTTTTCTCTAATCATTATAATATTGCTTGAAGTTAAGTAGCTGCTCTGGTGGGTCAGATGGTAAAGAATCTGGCTGCAATGCAGGAGACCTGGGTTTGATCCCTGGATAGGAAAAATCCCCCTGGAAAAGAGAATGGCTATCCACTCCAGTATTCCTGTGTGGATAATTTCATAGACAGAGGAGCCTGGTGAATTACAGTCCATGGGATTGCAAAGAGTTGGGACCATCTGGCATAATAATACTAAATGTCAACTGAAAGTTTTTGATTGACGGACAATTGGTGGCGCAGGGATAGCTCTTCAAAGCACTAGGTCAGTCACACTAACTTTCCTAAGTCTAAAAGTCTCTAATGTGACCCAAGTGATGTGGCAATTTCAATTGTCTAGAGTGCATTGACTGTATATGTAATACTTTTTTCATTTAGTATCACCTCATTGCACACTTTCATAAAGTGTATTATAAACAGCTTCATGTAGCTCAAATATTATACAAGTAATGCAGATAATTCATCATATTTTCAATATTAAAACCTCCTTGAACAATTTTCTATGTGTTCTATATGTTAAGCAGAAATGTTTAGGCACTCTGGCTAAAACTCTGGGGTAGTGATCTAACTAACTAGAGCTCTAACCTATTTTCTCATAAATATAATAAGGGGAATAAAATCTATTCTACAGGGAATGAATGAAAAGATAAAATGTGTTCTCAGCATGGTGTATGCCATAAAATAAGTGCTCATTAAATAGTGATTTGAAAGAATAACAACGATAATTCCAAATAATATTTCAGTAATTATTGTAAATACTAGAGATTTTATTTTATCAAGGTGTATTAGCTTTCAGTGTAATAGCTTATCTCTGTAGTAGCTGTGTGAGTTACAGAGGGGGAGAATTGATTATCCATTGAATTAAGCAGAAACCAACACTCACAGAATTACTGATTTACTTAGGGTTCCAAGACTGGTTTCTTGAGAACTGGGATTAGATCCCATGTCTCTGGCTGAGTTTTACACTGCTCCATCATCTCCCTGGTTAGGAAATATTACACCAAAGGAGAACCCTCAGGACCCTCATTACATCCATAAGGATAAAGAATGCCCTAGGTTCTCCCTACCAAAGGGAAAACATGAGCTGTTTCGAAAGGTTTTATGAAATTTGAACTGCAGCCCTCAAGGATGGACTGAGACTCATGGCAGTTTGTGCTGCTTTTAACTTTGATGTGGCGGATGAGGTTGGTGTCCTTCATCATGGAGCTAAACACACCTAGTTGAGTCAGAGACACTGAAGGAGGATGTGGGGGGAGATGGAACAGTTGCTGGTCCATTTGCTACCCACGTGAAAACGGAAGCCAGCAGGTAAGCAATGACATGTATGAGCTACAAAGTGATTGCTGCTTTACTGTCATCCTGAAAATATCATCAAAAAAGGAAAGAGAGAGAGGGAAAGAAAGGCAGGAAGGAAGAAAGAAAATGAAAAAAGGGGTGAAAAGTGACTCTTTTGGCCTACCCTACACTGGAGAAAGAAATGGCAACCTACTCCAGTACTCTTAGCTGGAAAATCCCATGGACAGAGGGGCGAGGTAGGCTACAGTCCGTGGGGTCGCAAAGAGTCGGACTCGACTGAGCAACTTCACTTTCACTACACTGGAACTTACAGAGAAAACTTAGGATAAGTGTAGTTCAGCCTAGCATAGTTGACATCTTACAAAGAGTGTAGAAAAATGTGGATATTCATTAATGCTCTTTTGTACGGCTATTAATGCAGTGGTAAGAGGGCTTCCCACGAAGTCAGTAAAGAGTCTGACTGCAATACAGGAGACCTGGGTTCAATCCCTGGGTTGGGAAGATCCCCTGGAGAAGGAAATGGCAACCCACTCCAGTATTCTTGCCTGGAGAACCCCATGGACAGAAGAGCCTGTTAGGCTACAGTCTACAGGGTCGCAAGAGTCAGGCACGACTGAACGACTAAGCACACAGCGCAAGAGAAAAACCATGTACCCAGAGATGAGGCTGTTGTATGGGCTGTACTTAGAAAATGCTTCTCTGATTCAGTCTTTTATTCATCCAGCAACATTTTCTTAGATATATACCTTATGTAAGGTACTGTACTAGGCAGAAGTTCAAAATATATATAATTAACATTATTAATCCATTCAGCAAATATTTGAGTGATGTATGGCATTACTTGGTGCAGAGACAAGATGCAGTTATCTCTTTTTGCTTACGTTACATCAAATAATGGCCAAGTGAGCCGTACAACTCTGTTATCTCCATCTTCTATTTTCGAAGACTGATGCCTTGGAATTATTAAATAACTTGCCTTGGACCACCCAGCTGGTGAGTGATAATGTCAAAACCTGAACCCAGTTCTGTCTGAGACCGAAGCTAGAGCTTTCAATATTTATGTGATACTGGCTCCCTTTTGTCATTTATGAACATTTCTGCCTTATCCAGTAAACTTTAAACTCCTCTGAGGCCAATGCATGGCACATTTATCGTTTTATCCTCTTTCCCCAGTGTCTGCACAGTACAATATATGTTCATCCATCAAAACAGGCTCTTTTGTGCTACAACCATGAGACAAGAATCCATTGGGAACTTGACTTCTCAACATTCTTTTAAGTAGTTTTGAAGCCCCTCCTATATTCCTGGCCCTATTCTAGGTGCTATGGTAGAAATCACGCAAAAGAGAACTCCACTTGACAAAGAAGCTATAGGAATACTGCAGTGAACAAAGTTAAATAGGCTTATTTACCACAGAATTTCTTAGAACCTTTACATGCTAGTAAGCATTTGATATTCTTTAAAAGAGACAGAGTGTATATGATTTTCCCAACCTGTCTGAACAAATGTCTCTCTCTTCTTTGGATATTCTTTGAATTATCAACACCACTTTAAATATGAGATTTCCAGGACTTTGTACAAAATCCACATCTAAAGAATCTGGCAGATAATATGGTGAGACTCTTAACATTGGAATAGAGACCTAAATGGTTCACAGTGATTCACATTCCAAACGCTGGTCCTCACGTCTGACTCCAGGGGCCGTTCTTGTTCATAAAATTATACCTCTCCTTTCAGGCTCCAACACCTCAATAATACCTCAATTGTTTAAGTTTTTAGTCAGCTCTCAAATAATTCCTTTAGCTAAAGTTCAGTTCAGTTCAGTTGCTCAGTCGTGTCCGACTCTTTGCTACCCCATGAATCACAGCAGGCCAGGCCTCCCTGTCCATCACCAGCTCCCGGAGTTTACCCAAATCCATGTGCATCGAGTCGGTGATGCCATCCAACCATCTCATCCTCTGTCATCCCCTTCTCCTCCTGCCCCCAATCCTTCCCAGCATTAGGGTCTTTTCCAATGAGTCAACTCTTCGCATGAGGTGGCCAAAGTATTGGAGTTTCAGCTTCAACATCAGTCCTTCCAATAAACACTCAGGACTGATCTCGTTCAGGATGGACTGGTTGGATATCCTTGCAGTCCAAGGGACTCTCAAGAGTCTTCTCCAACACCACAGTTCAAAAGCATCAATTCTTCGGCGCTCAGCTTTCTTCACAGTCCAACTCTCACATCCATACATGACCACTGGAAAAACCATAGCCTTGACTAGATGGACCTTTGTTGGCAAAGTAATGTCTCTGCTTTTTACTATGCTGTCTAGGTTGGTCATAACTTTCCTTCCAAGGAGTAAGGGTCTTTTAATTTCATGGCTGCAATCACCATCTGCAGTGATTTTGGAGCCCAGAAAAATAAAATCAGCCACTGTTTCCCCATCTATTTGCCATGAAGTGATGGGACCGGATGCCACGAGCTTAGTTTTCTGAATGTTGAGCTTTAAGCCAACTTTTTAACTCTCCTCTTTCACTTTCATTAAGAGGCTCTTTAGTTCTTCTTCACTTTCTATCATCAGTCCCATCCACAACTGAGTGTTGTTTTTGTTTTGGCTCCATCCTTTCATTCTTTCTGTTGTTATTTCTCCACTGATCTCCAGTAGCATATTGGGCACCTACCGACCTGGGGGGTTCATCTTTCAGTGTCCTATCTTTTTGCCTTTTCATACTGTTCATGGGGTTCTCAAGGCAAGAATACTAAAGTGGTTTGACATTCCCTTCTCCAGTGGACCACATTCTGTTAGACCTCTCCACCATGACCCATCCGTCTTGAGTGGCCCCACAAGGCATGGCTTAGTTTCATTGAGTTAGACAAGGCTGTGGTCCATGTAATCAGATTGGCTAGTTGTCTGTGATTGTGGTTTCAGTCTGCCTGCCCTCTGATGCCCTCTCTCAGTGCCTACCATCTTACTTGGTTTTTTCTCACCTTGGATGTGGGGTATCTCTACACGGCTGCTCCAGCAAAGTCCCCCGTTAGCTAAGAGGTATTTAATAAAGGGGCAAATCTTTCCATTCCCCAAAACAAAATGTTTGCTGAAATCTAAAATAATATATTTTTAGTCACCTAGTTGTACCTAAGTAAATGGTGTTTGGGCAATTTGTGAACAAGTTCGTCTTATCATGTAGGTAGCTACTCACATTGCAATTCAGGTCTCTTAGGGCACAACCTACTGGATCAAGGAACATGAGACAGTGGGACCCTGGTGCTGCTGCTAAAAAAGAAAGAAAAAACAAACAAACAAACAGAGAATGTTTTCTGCCACTGGTGAACCGAAGCCATCATCAAGAGAAGCATCAGAGCTCATGATTAAAAGGAGGATTTAGAGCCATATTACTAAAGCCTTAACCTATTATTAAGAGTGTGACCTTGGTAAGATTTATGATTTCTCTAGACCACATTAAATAAGATAATGTATATGAGGTATATATGTTCAAGGATGGCCTTTTTATAAGAAAAAATGCTGATAATCATCCAGGCAAAAGGAAAATAATAGATTCAATTTGAGCCTCAACAACATGTTTTTTCATATGTGTATTTCATGAAAGGTGAGCTATACAGCAACATATTTTTCTTGGCATACATCGAGATGGAATCCTAATTGTCTTAGTGGTTGAGTCTCTTAAGCCTTATATATATGAAATTATCTCCATTTAGGTGAGGAAACAGAGTCTGTGGGGGGTTGCCTATTATGACACAACACAAATAGAAGAACCAAGAATAAAAATCAAGTTTCTTTCCCTCTGAAGAACATGCCTTGCATTCTCTCATTCTCTCAGTAATCAAAATTAGTGACTTATTTCCCTTCCTTTACTTCAGTTTCTTCTTTTTGTCAGAGAACAGGCATGACCTACATAATTTTCGGTGTCCCTTTCAGATCTAATTCTCTTTGAAGATACATGTAATTCCCTTTAGCTGTAACATCTCTTAAGAGACTGAAGAATATGTTTGCATCACCTCTCAGTTCATTCTCTCCAGTTTTGTTTTTGTTATTTTTTCTCTGTATGCCTAGTCCTCCTGGGTCCAGTACGCCTGTCTTCCTGTCAACTTTTCAAGTAAAGTAGTGCCTTTCATTATATTTTGGATGCCAGACTAGTTTAATCCCATTGATAGAGGGCTATGCAATCAAGCTGACAGTTGGATGATGATTTGAATCGTCCCTGACTCATTACTTTGTGAAGGATTTGGCATGCCAATCAATGGGGAATGATGTGCTGTGCCTTGAAGAATGACAGTAATCCATTTTCCACCAACTGACGTGATGAGTCCTTGACAGAATCACAAGTTACGGGGCCAAAGCCAAACATGATTTGGCACATGCCTCCCAGCACTGCCATTTTGCAGACCCTCAGGGTATTTATCAAAGCAGTAGCCTTCTTGCCTTCTGCTGTCATCAGCCACATATCCCCAGGAGGCAGTGCGACTTTAACAGGCTTTCACAGGTGAGTAGTGGGGCGACTTCCTTGACCTCACCTGGAATACTTACCCGAAGTATGTGTGTGTAAAGAAATAAATTGGATCTCCTAATTACTCCCACCCCTGCTGACACACCTAAGTTTATACATCCAAGTGAGAGCTGTCTTTCAAAGTAGTCATTTTGGGAGTAGACACATTTATTCTAATGAGGTTTTCAGCATTCAAAATGCATTTGAAATTTCTTTTCTGAAATTGTGTTCAGACCTAGTATTCAAATCTCACTATTTTCAAAGACACCTTTTTGAGGTCAGAACTGTATCCTCACCTTGCTCATCTTCCATTAGTCTAATTTGCATCTTGTCTATTTTCCAAATCAGTTTATTCTTAGGGTATTGAAAATATCCATACAAAGTACCTACAGGGCTAAATGGAAAAAAAAAAGAAGTTTAAGGAATTTTTTAGTAATATCTTAGTGTTGGATTAAGAGTCTATGTTGACAAAGTGATTAATTTGAAAGCTTTGATATGATAGGTTTTAATAATGTAAATTATCATGTAATTTTTAAATTTTAGTAGCTCATTTCTGATACAGGATGTTAAGCACTATCAAATTACTTAAATTATTTTGTAAGCTACACTCTTCCTCCATTTCAGTGCCTTATGTACAGAATATTTCAAGAACATGTTACCCTGTCATGAACAATCAAATCCATAAGCATTTCCCCCATAAAAAAATTGACAGCTAGTTCCACAGGCTACAGATAAAAGATTTGAGTGTTGTTTTCTATATGTTGATTAGCCCAAGAGAGAAGATTCCCTATAATAGAAATCTGGGATTCATTATCAAAAATTAGCAGAATCCTTGACCAAGTACCCAGAAGAGAAACTTAGAGAAGCTCACCATTTCTCATTTGTCCAAGTGTACTGAACTTTTCAATTACTATTTTAGTGACTCATTCTTTTTTTTTTTCCTAAAATTGATTTTTATTCTTTAAAATTAATTTATTTGTATTAATTGGAGGCTATTTACTTTACAATATTGTGGTGGTTTTTGCCATACACTGACATGAATTAGCCATGGGTGTACATGTGTCCCACCATCCTGACCCCCACCTCCCACCTCCCTCTCCACCCCATCCCTCTGGATTGTCCCAGAGCATCAACTTTGAAAGCCCTGCTTCATGCATCGAACTTGCACTGATCATCTATTTTACATATGGTAATGCACATGTTTCAATGCTATTCTCTCATGTTGTCCTACTCTTGCCTTCTCCCAGATAGTCCAAAAGTCTGTTCTTTACATCTGTGTCTCTTTTGCTGTCTTGCATATAGGCTCGTCATTACCGTCTTTCTAAATTCCATATATATGTATTAATATAGGGTGTTGATGTTTCTCTTTTTGTTTACTTCACTCTGTATAATAGGCTCCAGTTTAATCCACTTCATTAGAACTGACTCAAATGCATTCTTTTTTATAGCTGAGCAATATTTCATTGTGTATATGTACCACAACTTCCTTATCCATTCGTCTGCCAATGTACGTCTAGATTGCTTCCATGTCCTAGCTATGGTAAACAATACTGCGATGAACATTGGGGTACACCTTTCTCTTTCAGTTCTGGTTTCCTCGGTGTGTATGCCCAGCAGTGGGATTGTGGGGTCGTATGGCGGCTCCATTTCCAGCTTTTAAGGAATCTTCACAGTCTTCTCCGTAGTTTGCATTCTTACCAACAGTGTAAGAGGGTTCCCTTTTCTCCACACCCTCTCCAGCATTTATTGTTTGTAGACTTTTTCATGGCAGCCATTCTAATCAGCATGAGATGGTGCCGCACTGTGGTTTTGATTTGCATTTCTCTGACAATGAGTGCTGTTGGGCATCTTTTCATGTGTTTGTTAGCCATCTGTATGTCTTCTTTGGAGAAATGTCTGTTTAGTTCTTTGGCCCATTTTTTGATTGGTAGTGACCCATTCTTAAATGTAAACAAGCAGGGACTACTTGACTCTTGAGGGAAAAAAAAATAACCTAAAATTGTATTAACCAATACCTCTATAATCCCAAAATCTCTGTTAGTTTGTAAAGTTCTTATTGTGTAATGTCAGTTGTGTTTTGTTGTCATTTGTCAATTCTTACAAACTCATTTCTCTCATTCCTCGTATTGATAGTATTTTATCTTTTGTCATTTTTTTTCCTAATTATCTTAGTTAGAAGTTAAATGATTTTTCCAATCTCAAAAAAATCACTTGGGTTTTGTTTATCTATTATTTTTCTTCTTCATTTTTTAATGTGATCTTTATTTTTTTCTTTATTCTGCTCAATCTGCATTTAATTTGCTTTTCTTTTCCTGGTTTTGTTGTGAAAGCTGAGGTCAGTGATGTGAGACTTCTTTTCTCGTATAGGCATTTAATGCTACAAACTACTGCTTTAGAGGAATGCCACAAAATCTAATGCCTTTTCATTATCATTCAGTTCAAACTACTTATAAATTTCCTTTTAATTTCTTCTTTGACACATGGGCTACATCAAAGTATGTTATTTAGTGATCAAATATTTCAAAAAAATTGTCCAAACTTCTTGCTGTTATTTAAACTTGATTTAATTCCATTTATCAGAGTACATACTTTGTATGACTTATATTCTTTTAAATGTATATTTAAATATTTTATGAACCAGAATATTTTATATCTTTATAAATTAGATGCCCCATTTGCACTTGAAAAACATGCCTATTCTTCTGTATAGGATGTAGAGCATCCTATAAATACCAATCGGTCGAGTAAATTGATTGTTGTTCAAGTCTTCTACAATATATACTACTGGTTTTCTCTCCACTGTTCTACCAATTACAATAGAAGGAATTTGAATGTTTTGACTATGTGTATGGAATTTTATATTTCTCCTTTATCATTATAAAATGACTTTCTATATCTCTAATAATATACTTTACTCTGTAATTTAATTTGCTGTTAATCTAGAACTTCAATTTTCTTTTGATTAGTGTTAACAAGGTATATCTTATACCATCCTTTTACTTTATATCTTTACTATGCCATCCTTTTACAAATATCTTTATTTCAAATGAATTTCTTATAGGTATCATATAGCTGGGTCTTACTCTTTTTGTCTAATTTTACTTTAGGTCATTTCCACATGATGTTAATGATTCTTGATCTCTAATTTTGGTTTTTGTTTTCTGTGTATCTCAACTGTTCTTTGTCCTTTATCCCTCTATCTGATTTCTTTTCATTAATTTTATTTTGTGATTTTCTTTTGTCCACTTATTATCGATTATTCTTTGTTATTTTAGTGATTACATTAGGATTTATAGTATACATTTTAAACTTATTGCAATCTTCAAATGATATTGTACTAATTCATATGCAGTGTTAAGGATGTCAGAATAGTATACCTACTTTTCTCTTGGTTTTTGTGCTATGGTCATTCATTTTATTTTATGTTATGAATCTGTCTGTTTTTGTGCTATGGGTGTTCCTTTTACTTCATTTTATATTAAAATACTTTTAATTAAAATGAATCTGTAATATTTTATTTAAAAAATAAAAATTCTTGCATATATATCTTACATAGTTGTGATTTCTCGTGCATCAATTCATATTTCTGTCTGATATCATTTTTCTTCTACCTGGAGGAGGTTCTTTAACTTCTTGTATGAAGTTCTACTGATGATAAATTCTTTTAGCTATTACGTGCCCCCAAAATTCTTCACTTGTCCTTTATTTTTTTCTAGGTATAACTCTTCAGGGAAATAATTAAGATATCACATCCATGAATCAAAGATAAAATGCTAAAAAAAGAAAACAAAAACAGCTTCTGAAAATTAATACGACAGCAGAAACTTTAAAATGTTATAGAAAGACTGGAAGATTAACATGAGGAAATTTCCCAGAAAGATCTAAATCTCAGGAGAATAGAAGGTAACAAAAAATAAGAAAATTAGAGAGTCAGTCTAAGAGATTTAAACTTGGCTAGTTAAAATTTCAGAAAGGGAAAAAAAATTGAAGGGAGGAAATTATCAAAGGTATTGTTTGGTTTATAGTGCATGAATCCATTGTAGTGCTTATTGTAGTAGATGAAAAAGTACCACACTAAGAACAAAGAGCAGTTTCCAGAAGCTCTGATATATTGGAGAAAACTAGTTTTCACATAAAGGATCAGGAATGAAAATGCTACTAGAGTATGAAACATTCATTCTGGAACCAAGGGAATAATACCTTTAAAATGCTGTACCTAGCCGAATTATCAATCTGGTGTGAACATAGAATAAAGTAGGAGTCAGCACAATTTTTATTTTTGGTAAAGGACCAGATAATTAATATTTTAAGCTTTATAGTCCAAATAATCTCAGTTGCAGTTACTTAGCTTTCCTGTTGTAATGTGACAATCAGTTCAGTTCAGTCTGACTCTTTGTGACTCCATGGACTGCAGCATGCCAGGCCTCCCTGTCCATCACCAACTCTGGAGTTTGGTCAAACTCATGTCCATGGAGTCGGTGATGCCATTCAACCATCTCATCTTCTGTCATCCCCTTCTCCTCCTGCCTTCAGTCTTTCCCAGCATCATACTAAGTAAACAAATGGGCATGGCTCTATTCCAACAAATATTAAGTATACAAATGGGAGGATTTTGGCCTAAAAATTGCAGTTTTCCAACCCCTGGAATAAACACATATTCAAATAAGCAAACTAATAGGGAAAAAATCCTTTATTTGTAACTTTTTCAAAAAAGATATTGCATAAATATGCCTACCCAGATTAGGGTTGATAGCAATAGTTGATGAGAAAACAGAGTTTTAGAGAGGTAAATAAAGAAAAACCTTAGCGAGGACAGATGGCCAAAGAGCAGAGGAAGGGGTCCACTTGGGCCTCTGACCCACAGTGGGCACTTCAAGCTGTGAGACAAGTGCCTTTTGGAGAAGCTTTCAGTATCAGGCATTCATGAAAATTGCACCAGCTTTTTAAAACCAGTTCCTTTGTCTCTTCTCAATACTGATAATAGTTCTTTAAAGTAATTCCACTAATAAATGTATTTTTTTTTCTCATATCTGCTTTAATTTATGCCACTTTATTTCAACTTTCCTCTTGAGTTTGGCATGAATATCTTGCTTTTTACTTGAACTTTTTGAAAGTATTTTTGAAGGAAATGCAAGCTAAGTGGATATGCAAAAGCATTCACTTTCTTTCTTCAGGGTAAGAAAAGCATGAAGACTTATGAGGGCTAAAGGAGAAATGTTTATTGGGGTAACAGTGAGGGGAGAGACACAAATAGGTGAAGAGACACAGAGAAGGGAGAAGGAGACAAAAATAACAGTTGCAAAGACAGATGCAAAGACGAAGGAAAAGGAAATGGTATGGTTTCAGGAAAAAAAAAAAAAAGAAATGAAAAGGGGACTAAGTGGTTGCAGCAATTCATGATTGATGCACTTTATCAAAAAACATATTGTATATAGTTAATACAATATTCTGGAGCTTCCCAGCTGTTACTAGTGGTAAAGAACCTGTCTGCCAATCCAGGAGACTTCAGAGATGTGAGTCCAGTCCCTGGGTCAGGAAGATCCCCTGGAGGAAGACATGGCAACTCACTCCAGTATTCTGGAGAATCCCATGGGCAGAGGAGCCTGTGGGCTACAGTCCATAGAGTCACAGAGAGGCACAACTGAAGTGAGTGAGCACACATGTAATACAATATTGCATTAGTTTCAGGTGTACAGCATAGCAATTTGAATTTATATACATTGCACATTGGTCGCAATAAATCTGGTAACAATCTGTCATCATGCAAAGCTATTGTAATATTATTGATTATATTCCCTATGCTATACATTACATCTTTGTGACATTTATTTTGTAACTGAAATTTTGTACCTCTTAATTCTCTTCATTTATTTCCTCTAACCTCTAATTTTTCACCCCTCTGGCTACCAACAGCTTTTTTCTCTGTATCTATGAGTCTATTTCTCTTCTGACTTGTTTGTTCATTGGTTTTGCTTTTTAGATTCCACATATAAATTAAATCATAAAGTATTCATCTTTCTCTGTCTGACTTATTTAACTTAGCATAATTCTCTGTAAATCCATACATGCTGTTGCCAAGGGCAAGATTTCATTCTTTTCTATGGCTGAGTAATATTCCATTGTATGTTTATTCCATATCTTCTTTATTCATTTATCTATTGATGGGCAGGACACTTAAGGAACTTCCATATACAAGTTATTGTAAATAATACTTCAATAAACATAGGCATACATATATCTTTTTGAATTAGTAGGTTTTGTTTTGTTTTGTTTTTGATAAATACCCAGAAGTGGAATTACTGGATAAATACTCAAAAGCAGAATCAAACGATAATTTTATTTTTAATTTTTTGAAGACTCCTCATCCTGTTTTCCATAGTGGCTGTACATATTTATGTCCTTAGCAACAGTGCATAAGGATTTCCTTTTCCCTAAATCCTTGTCAACACTTGTTGTTTCTTGTCTTTTTGACAACAGGCATTCTGACAGGTATGAAGTAACTCACTGTCATCTTGATTTGTTTTTCTTTGATTATTAGAGATGCTCAGCATTTTTATCTATCTGTTAGATATCTGTATGCCTTCCTTGGAAAATGTCTTTTCATATCATTTTTTTTGATTTTTAAAAATATTGAGATGTGTGAATCCTTTACACATTTTGTATAAAAACCTCTTATCAAATATATACTTTGCAAATATCTTCCCCTGTTTGGTAGGTTGGTTTTTGTTTGGTTGATGGTTCCCTTTGCAGTACAAAATATGTTTGTTATTGTTTAATGTGGCCCCGTTTGTTAATTTATGCTTTTATTACCCTTGCTTGTGGAGAGAGATCTAAAAAGTATTTGTCTGACTACTGTGAAAGAGTATACTATTTACGTTTTCTTCTAGGAGAAACATAACATTATTTCAGGCCTTACATTTGATTCTTTAATTCATTTTGAGTTTATTTGTGTATACGATATAAGAAAGTGGTCTAGTTTTATCATTTTGCATAAAGCCATTCAGTTTTCCCAAAACCATATATTTAAGAAACTATCTTTTCCTCAGTGTTTATTGTTTATTCCTTTGGCATAAATTAACTGACCCTATAAGCATGGATATATTTCTGTGCTCTTTATTTTATTCATTCATAGAAATGTCTGTTTTTGTGAGAGTACCATACAGTTTTAATTACTATAGCTTTGTAGTATTATTTGAAATCAGGGTGTGTAATACTTCCAGCTTAGTTCTTTCTTAGGATTGGTTACTTTGGTTGTTTGAGATTTTTCATTGATTCATACAAATTTTAGGGTTATTTTTCCAGTTCTGAGGAAAATGCCATAGATATATTGAAAGGTATTGCATTGAATCTGTACATTGCTTTAGGTAGTGTGGACATTTTAAAAATATCAATTCTTCTAATTCATTAGCATGGTATATCCTTCCATTTATTTGCGTTATCTTTAATAGTGTTCACCAGTGTCTTATAATTTTCAGAGTACAAGCTTTCACTTCCTTAAATATGTTTATTCCTAGATATTTTATTCTTTTTGATACAATTTTAAATGGGATTACCATCTTGATTTCTTTTCTGATAGTTCATTATCAATGCATAGAAATACAACAGACTTCTGTATATTGCTTTTATACCTTACAACTTTACTGAATTTATGTGTTAGCCCAACTAGTTTTTGGTAGATACTTTAGGGTTTTCTATTATATAGTACCATGGCATCTGCAAATAGTGACAGTTCTACTTTTTTCTTTCCCATTTACCTATTTTATTTATTAAATATGGCCTTTTATCTCTCTTGCGTAGGTGCTGTGACTAGGACTTCCAAAAGTGGGTTGCATAAAAGTGGTGAGAGTGGACACATGCCATGTTTCTGATCTCAGAGTAGAAGATTACAGCTTTTCATCAAGTATGATTTTAGCTGTGGGCTTCTCATATATGGCTTCATTATGCTGATGTATATTCTTGCTGTACCCACTTTGTTAACAATTTTTTATCATAAATAGATGTTGAATTTTTGTCAAGTGCTTTTGTGCTTCTATCAATCCTTCATTTTGTTAATTTGGTGTAACATTTTGATTTATTTATAGATATTGAACCATCATTGCATCTCTGGAATAAATTCCTCTTGATCATGGTATATGATCCTTTTAAAGTATTGTTGAATTCAGTTTGCTAATGTTTCATGGAGAATTTTTGCTTCAGAAATATTGGCCAGGAAGTTTGTTTGTTTGTTTTTTGTAGTGTTTTTGCATCTGGTCCTGGACTTTTCCTTGTTAAATTTTATTTGATTACTGATTCAGTGTCATTACTGGAAATTGGTATATTCATATTCTCTGTCTTTCCCTAATTCAGGCTTAGGAGATTATACATTTTTAGGAGTTTGTCCATTTATTCTAGCTTGTCCATTTTATTGGCATACACTTGTTTATAGTAATCTCATAATTCTCGGTATTTTTGTGATATCAGTTGTAACGTCTGCTCTTTCTGGTTTTATTGATTTGAGCCCTGTCTTCTTTTTCTTTGATGAGTCTGGCTATAGGTTTATCTATTTTTTTCTTTTCAAATAACCAGCCCTTATTTTCACTGATGTTTAAGTTATTCTACCCCTGTTTTCTTTTTGCTTATTTTTGTATGGAATATATTTTTCTATCACTTCACATTTAGTCTGTGTGTATATTTAAACCTGATGTAGTCTCTTGTAGGAAGCATATATATGGGTCCTATTTTTGTATCCATTTAGCCATGCTTTGGACTTCCCTGGTGGCTAAGAGGGTAAAGCATCCGCCTGCAATGCGGGAGACCCAGGTTCGATCCCTGGCTCTGGAAGATCTGCTGGAGAAGGAAATGGCAACCCACTCCAGTACTCTTGCCTGGTAAGCTATATTCCATGGCATGGCAAAGAGTCACACATGACTGAGCAGCTTCACTTCTCATGAATCAGGCTGCTTGCCACTTCTTGCTGCGAGCCATGCTTTATCTTTTAAATTCACTGATATTTAAACTAATTATTAATAAGTATACAGTTATGCCGTTAGTTAATTGTTTTCTGGTTGTTTTTATAGTTCCTCGTTGCTCCTTTATTCTCTTGTTCTCTCCCTTTGTGATTTAATGACTTTCTTTAGTGTTATGCTTTATATCTGTATCTTAAATAATTAATTTATTTTTGTATCTAAGTTTTTGGTTTATAGTATCCATGAGGTTCATGTAAAACAACCTATGTGTTTAACGGTTCACCTTAAGCTGATGGTTGCTTAAATCCAAGTGCATTCTAAAAGCACTACATTTTTATACCCCCAAGCTTTATATTTTTTGACACATATTAATTTTATTTTGTATATTACTTAACTAGATATTTTAGATACAGATGATTTGAGTACTATTTGACTTTTAACCTTCATACTAATTTTATAGGTGGTTGATTTACTACCTTTATTGTACAATTTCCTTTACTAGTGAGATTGTTTTTTGTTTTATAATTTTTTTGTTTCTTATAACGACCTTTTCTTTTCTGTTTGAAGACGTCACTCTAACATTTCTTGTAAGGCTAATTTAATGATGAACCGCTTTAGCATATGCTTATCTGGAAAGCTTTTTATTTCTCCACCTATATCGAATGATAACCTTACTGAGTATTATTGGCTATAATTTTTCCTTTTAGTACTTTGAATATGATATGCTAATCCTTTCTGGGCTGCAAAGCTTCTGCAAAAATCATCTGATAGTCTTATGGATGTTCCCTTGCATGCAACTAGTTTTTGTTTTATCTTGCTGCTTTTAAGATTCTGTCTCTAACTTTTGACATTTTAATTATAATGTGTTGGTGTGGGTCTCTTGGATTGATCTTTGAGAGTCTATGTGCTTCCTAGACTCAAATGTGTGTTTCTTCATCAGGTTAGGAAAGTTTTAAGTTATCATTTCTTCAAACAAATTTTTTGTCCCTTTTTATCTCTGTCTTATGGGACTTCATATAATGCTAACATTGGTGTGTTGGATATTGTCTCAGAGGTCCCTTAAACTCTCCTCATTTTTTAAATTCTTTTTACTTTGTGTTATTTAAATTGGATGATTTTCTTTAACTGTCTTCCAGATTTCTTATCTCTTATTTGCACCTTCTAATTTGCTGTTGATTATATGTATACATATGTATAGTTTCAGTTATTGTGTGTATGTATAGTTTCAGTTATTGTATTCTTCAATTCTTATTTTTTAAAACATATTTTCTATATCTTCTTTGAATTTCTCCCTGAGTTCATCCATTCTTCTCCTGAGTTCAATGAGCATATTTCTGACTATGCCTTACTCTTTATCTGATAAGTTTCTCATCTCTATTTCATCCAGTTCTTTTGGTGAGGTTTTGTGTTTTGTTTGGAAGGTATTCCTTTGTCTTCTCATTTTGCCTGTTTTTCTTTGCTTGTTTCCATATATTAAGTATATATGCTATACCTGTGGTCTTTAAAAATTGGCCTTATGTAGAAGATATCTTATGGGGTTCAGTGGCACATTTCCACCTGGTCACCAAAGCCGGGTACTTCTTGGTATCCCTTGTGTGGACTGTGGGCAAACTCTTTTTGTGGTTGGGCTGCAATTGTTGCAGGTACACTAATAGGAGAGGTTTATCCTCTGGACCAGTTGCTTGGGATACAATGGTGGGTAAGTCTAGCCCCCAGCCCAGCTGGCTGAGAGGGTCTGATCTTGACTGATGCAAGAGTGCTGATGTTTGAGGCTAGACCCTAGCACAACTGACTGCAAGGCTGGGTTGTGATTGTTGTGGTCCTGCTTGTGTACTGGGATTGCTCCGTGGAGCAGCAACTGCTCTGAAGGGCTGGCTAGAATAGGTGGTTTGAGTGGTGCTGCTCCTTAGAGGAAGACTGGGATAGGGTGCATGGTATTAGCTAGGTGGATGGAGAGTGACTAGGTTGATGGAGAAATGGTGCCTGCCAGAGTCAGGCTAGATAGATGGAAGGAGAGTAAAAAGGAAAAAAATAAAATGCCAGTACTTCTGTCCTCGTAGTTTCATCTGGACTTCCCTGGTGTCCAGTGGTTAAGAATATGCCTGTCAATGCAGGGGACATAGGTTCAATCCCTGGTCCACAGAGATTCCACGTGCCACAGCAACTAAGCTTGCATCACAATTACGGAGTCTGAGTGCTCTAGAGCCCGTGTTCCATGATAAGAAAATCACTGCAAAGAGAAGCTTCTGCATCACAACCAAGAGTAGCCCCCACTCACCGCAGCTAGAGAAAGTCCACGTGCAGTAGCAAAGATCCAGCACAGCCAGTAAATACATAAATAGCTTTAAGAAACTTCCACCAGATTCCTTCCCTTCTGGCCCATGCCCTAAAACTCGCCAATGACTCTCCATATTATGTGATCCAGGCACTTTTCCAGCTGTTTCTGTGGAAAGCTTCACAGTGAGCTAGTCTGTGTGTGAGTTAGTTTGCTTAAGAGCAAAGTCTTGGTTTCCCACAGCTATCTGACTTTCCCAGATGTAAGCATCACTATTTTTTTTTTTTTTGGCTAGGCCATGCAGCTTGAAGGATCATAGTTCCCTGATCAAGGATTGAACCTGAGCCCCAACAGTGAAAGCACCAAGTCCTAACCACTGGATCACCAGGGAATTCCAAGCTTCACTAGCTTTGAAAGTCAGACATTGTGGGGACTCATCTTCCCATGATAGGTTCCCCAGCTAGGGAGCCCAGTGTGGAGGTAGTACTGACTTTCTCCTCAGGAGGAATCTCCACAGTTGTTACATTTGTCCACCTGTGGGTTGCCTCGCCTAGGCTGTGGGTTGTGGTAAGACTACATCTCTGCCCCGCCTATCCTTAGCAATGTGACTTTTTCTTTATATCTGTGAAAGTGAAAGTCGCTCAGTCGTGTTCGACTCTTTGTGACCCCATGGACTATACAGTCCATGGAATTCTCCAGGCCAGAATACTGGAGTGGGTAGCTTTTCCCTTCTCCAGGGGATCTTCCCAACCCAGGGATTGAACCAAGATCTCTCTCATTGCAGGCAGATTCTTTACTAGCTGTGCCACAAGGGAAGCCCAAGATTATCCAGGTAGGTAGCCTATCCCTTCTCTAGCAGATCTTCCCAACCCAGAAATCAAACCAGGGTCTCTTTATATCCTTAGTTGTACAAAATCTGTTTAACTAATCTTCAGGTTATTTTCAGAAATACCTACTTTACATTCAGTTGTGGGTTTGGTATGTCTATAGTTGGAGGTAACTTCAGGATCTTTCTTCTCTGCCATCTTGATCTGCCCTAGATGCACCTTAGATATGTTAGCTGAACACAGATCTAAGTATATATATCATGTTTAAGTAGTGAATTATTATGAAACTATGAAAATAGCTGTTTTTTTTTTCCCCTTGATTTGGAGTTGATTATACAACTTTGTATTTGCAGAGTACTGGCAACAGAACTATGTGGTACATTGTGACCGCACATCTTGAAATGTTCTACAAAGCAAATGTAAGATTACCTTCTCTTGTGTTATTTAAATATTATAAAATTCTTATGAATAAATGAATTGGGAATCACAGAAAAATCTACTAAAATCTCTGCATAGTCAATTCACCAGGCAAAGATCTGTCACTTGACAAATTTTAGAGATTTATTAATTCTTTTTTTTTGTTGTTTTTCTTCTTTCTATCCTTTCTTCCCAAAGTCTGAATTGTAAAGGATCATCTGGCACTAGAATCTTCAAGGACAGGAGTCACATACTTCTATTCCTTTATTAAAAATTCCCGGTGTTGCATTTTTAACCGAAGTTCATATACCTGGGATGGGACATCAGACCCTTTTATTACTTTACTGATCTCTTGCATTATATCCTCTCTGCAAAAAGGCTCTTGTGGCCTAACCTCCTCTTCTTTTGACTCTTTAGATCCAGTCTCAGAGACAACTCAAAATGTCTGATTTTATACAAAGTAAAATAAATGAATGTAAATCAATTGCAAGGTTATAAACCAATCATGATTTTAAGATATATGGGGCATGGGAACGTTACTAAGGCCTCATATAATCAGCATGTAGAAAGAATCATGAAAGATTTAGCCCATTGAAGATTCAATATGTTATTGTTACCATCAATGTTTCAGGAGATCACAAAAATTTTTATAGAAATACCGGATGCAAGCTACATAAATATTCCTAGTGTCATCCTCCACATACATGCAATTTGTCTACGTCTCCAGTTTTCATTCTGTAAACCCACTGTCATCACATGATTCATTTTCTAAAACTTTCTTTGAATTCCTTTTATTTATAGAAGTAAGTAAGACTTTTAGGCTTTTGGCATTTTATGCACCTATTACCCACTTCCATCTTCTCCTCCATTAACCTTACCCTCTGTGTGTGTGTGCTAAATTTCTTCAGTTGTGTTTGATTCTTTGCAACCCTATGGACCATAGCCTACCAGACTCCTCTTGTCCTCTCCAGGCAAGAATACTGGAGTGGGTTGATGTACCCTGCTTCAGGGTATCTTCCTGACTCAGGGATCAAACTCAATGTTACCCTTCCAGGTGGAATCAGATGTTTACCATCCATCAAATCAAAAGAATTTTAAATAGTAGCAACAATAACTGTCACCAAAAATTGAAATAAAGCCACTTAATGTTCCTTTACATTTCTGCAAGTTTAAATTACCATGTCTTTCCATCTTGTCCCAAACACCAACCACAGTTTGGACCAGGGTATCTTGTGACCTGTAAGTTCTCTATAAGATGGATTTAAGAGAGTGTTATGATCTATGATGTAACTTGGCCAATTTTTCATGTCATCAAAAGACCCATGTTTGGATCTTTTGTGTGAGTGTGATGAGGTCTTAAGGTTTCCTACTTACCACTGGAGAAAGTAGGCCCTTTATTGACATTAACAAAACTTTGTCTTGTATCACTAATTACAATAAGACTTCCCTCTTTGACCTCCTGGGTCAGATGCTTTCAGATTCACTTATTTGAAATTAGTTTCATATCAACTTTTGACAACCTTTCCACAACATGTGCTAAATTTCTATTGTTATTTATATTTCCAGTGGGCTTAATTTCAGTTTCCCAACTATATTTTAAATACCTTGATGGTCTAGGTCATGTTGATTACATGGTATTTTGAAGTATCTGTTTTGATTTCAAGTATTTTTTAATGCAGCTTAAAAGCAAATGTTAAATTACTGGAAAGATGAGTTTATTGTGGTCTAGGATTGAGATGAAGGATGATCAACTTCAGAGATTATATGAGGTTCAAGAGTGGTATGAAGAATGGTGACAGGGCTTAGACACAAATGATATTCAGATACGAGACAAGGTAACGTGAATACATGTCACTTGTAAGATTAATTACGTAATTTCCATGTTTTACTTCCATTATTTGGATATTTACATGAAATGTATAAAAATGATGCCAGTCACTATCTTCAGCTTTGGAATATACCCTGAGCCTTTTGAACTCCCCCTAAATAATAACTAGCTTCCCTAAAACCATGTATCACATGGAGTATTAACTGACTGACTGCAGGGCTTTCTAGAAGAGGCAATTCTTCTATCATACTCATAGTCATTCATTACCTTGCATTATGCTTATATTCTGGGTGAACAGTACAAATGATCAGCGGTAGTTAATACATTTCAGAATCATTCATGCGAGGGCATGCTAAGTCGTTCCAGCTGCCCCTGACTCTTTGAGGCCCTGTGGACTATAGCCTACCACGCTCCTCTGTTCATGGGATTCTCCAGGCAAGAATACTGGAGTGGGTCACCATGCCCTCCTCCTGGACATCTTCCCAACCTAGAGATTGAACTCACGTCTCTTATATCTCCTGCACTGGCTGGCAGATTCTTTACCACTGAGTACCTAGGAAGCCGCAGAATCATTCATACACTGTTCTTAAGCTACTCAGAGGTTGGAAGTAAATGTGGCCATAAATGTGGGAATAATTAAGGAAACTCCAGTAGAAAAGTATCCTTAGGTGATTAGGATGTCTTCCTAGAATGGGGCAGCCACATGTACGTAATGAGAATGTTGTGTCTCTCCATGACATATGCAGGCTGATGGGTGCATTCCTGGCTTCTTCTTGTTTTCTTAACTTATTGTTTCATTTGTTTCAGAGCATCTCTGTGTGGGTCAGTTTCAATCCTCATCCCCACCTCGGGCTAATCCAAGTTAAAATTGTCTTACTGGAGTATAGATTTGTTTGCACACAGATTTGCTTCATTGGTGGCAGTAGGTTCTAAGATCTGGAAAATTTGTTTTCAGGAGATATACAGTTTCTCAGGTTATAGCTGCTGCTGCGTATAAGAACTGACTGAGTTGGAGATCATTTGAGAGTCAACATGTAGAGGGCTCTCAGTGAATTTAAAAAATCATTTGCTTTACTAACACCCTGTAGTTTCACATAATTTTGTGTGAATTGGAAAAAAAAACATGCCTTCCTCCTATGAATGCATAGTGGGAAGAATGAATCATACCTTACTGAGATTAAAAAGGTGGGCCTCCTGTCTACTGGCTCCCTCCTTACATCAGATGCACAGCTTGGTGAGTGACCACTCACCTTATTGGATATACCCTAGCAGACCACACAATCTGCACAAACATGCATGTCAGCCCTGTCTGCTTAGTGCAGCATTATAGTCACTGATGTTGTTCAGTTTCCCAGTCATGTCTGAGTCTTTGTGAGCCCCTGGACCACAGCAATCCAGGCATCCCTGTCCCTCACCATCTCCCAGAGTTTGCCCAAGTTCATGTCCATTGACTCAGTGATGCCATCCAGCCAGGTCATGCTCTGATGCCCTCTTCTCCTTCTGCCCTCGATCTCTCCCAGCATAAGGGACTTTTCCAACGAGTCAGCTGTTTACATCAGGTAACCAAAATACTGAAGCTTCAGCTTCAGCATCAATCCTTCCAATGAGTATTCAGGGTTGATTTCCTTTAAAATTGAATGATTTGATCTCCTTGCTGTCCAAGTGAAGTGAAAGTGAAGTCGCTCAGTCATGTCCGATTCTTTGCGACCCCATGGACTGTAGCCTACCAGGCTCCTCCGTCCATGGAATTCTCCAGACAAGAATACTGGAGTGGGTTGCCATTTCCTTCTCCAGGGGATCTTCCCGACCCAAGGATCGAACCCGAGTCTCTGGCGTTGGAGGCAGATGCTTTAACCTCTGAACCACCAGGGAAGTCTGTTCAAGGGACTCTCAGAAATCTTCTCCAACACCACAGTTCAAAGGCATCAGTTCTTTGGCATTCTGCTTTTTTTATTATGGTCCAGCCCTCACAACTCTACATGACCACTGGGAAGGCCATAGCCATGACTATACAGACCTTTGTTGGCAGAGTGATGTCTCTACTTTTCAATACACTGTCTAGGTTTGTCATCACTTTCCTGCCAAGAAGCAATCATCTTCTGATTTCACAGTTGCAGTCACCATCCGCAGTGATTTTGGAGCCCAAGAAGAGGAAATCTGTCACTGTTTCCACTTTTTCCCCTTGTATTTGCTGTGAAGTAATGAGGCTGGATGCCATGATATTAGTGTTTATAATGTTTAGTTTTAAGCTGGCTTTTTCACTGTCTTCCTTCACCCTCATCAAAATGCTTTATAGTTTCTCTTCGCTTCCTGCCATTAGAGTGGTATCATAACACATATCTGAGGTTTTGATATTTTTCCCGCCTATGTTGATTCCAGCTTGTAACTCATCCAGGCCAGCATTTTTCATGATATGCTCAATGCATAAGTTAAATAAGCAGTTTGACAACAGACAGCCCTGTCATACTCTTTTTTAAATACTGAACCAATCAGTTGCCCCATACAGGGTTCTAACTGTTGCTTCTTGACCTGCGTACAGGTTTCTCAGGAGACAGGTAAGATGGTCTGGTATTTCCATCTCTTGAAGAGCTTTCCACAGTTTGTTATGATCCACATAGTCAAAGGCTTTTGCATAGTTGATAAAACAAATGTGGATATTTTTCTGGAATTCCTTTGCTTTCTCTATATCCAGTAAATGTTGGCAATTTGATCTCTGGTTCCTCTGCCTTTTCTAAACCCAGTTTGCATGTCTGGAGTTCTTGATTAGCATAATATTGCATGCTAGGCTTCAACATTATGTGAACCAAGAACTTCCAGAAGTCCAAACTGAGTTTATAGTTATCAGTCACAGAATATTGGTATTTTGTACACAATCTATGTATTGATTTATATTAAGATTTTACATTGTTTAAATACATTTATGTATTGTTCAGCCACATAATCATGTATTTTTCTCATTAACATACACCCTTGATCTTCTAGAAGAACTTGTACTAGGGTTATGTATACTAGCTCAAGCAGGCAGGGTAGAAAACCACAGAACAAGGAAGCCATTGAGAATTCTTTGGGAAAATATCATCAATCTAAAGGGAGGTAACTAAACTTATAGCTTATTTTTAATGGGTTTATGGTGATAGTCAAATATGAATAGGAATTAGAGGGATAATTCTAAACACAGCAGGTCTGCTTAGTGTCTACCATGTGTCCACTCCTTTTGAAGAAGGCACTTCTAACGAACACAGCCTACTTGGTGTTCTGCATCATAAAAGTCAACGAATGGTTTCCCATGTTCTAGCAACTACCTACCATTAATCAGTGAGTCCCAAAGGAACATTTGAGTGACTCTTCTGTTTTGAGCATGGCTTCCTTGGTGGCTCAGACAGCAAAGAATCTGCCTGCGATGCAGGAGACCTGGTTTCAATGGGTCAGGATGATCCTGGAGAAGGGAATGACAGAATACTCCAGTATTCTTGCCTGGAGAATTCCCCGGACAGAGGAGCCTAGCAGCTACGGTCCATAGGGTTGCAAAGAGTTGGACGTGATTGAGCTACCAACATTTTCGCGTAATGTTGAGCAGTAGAAATATCCACAAAGTAGAAAAGGGTCCCTTTCCTTGATTAGTTCATATCTGATTGGATCCATGATGGTACAACACAGTCTTATTGTAATCAAGTGTTAAATTGCATCTTATTTTTTATCTAGTTGTCAGATCAAACCAATTATTAGAGATTTAAATGTGTTGAGTTTCTGTAAAAGATAATTTTAATGAGAATTTATTTTTACTATTGCTAGTGCTAAAGATAAACAGATACACCATTCTAGGGTCTCTTTCCTAGAATAGAACAATAGCATAAGATGAGATCACCCAGCCTGTGCTTCCTTAGTTTGGACAACAATAGTGATTCTCTCAGACACCAGTTCTGGTGAGAAGTGGCTAATAGAGGCAATGGTAAGAAGAGAAGATCTTTCTCCAGAAGTGTGTGTATGTGAGGTGGGAGGCGAGGAGGGAAAGGAGAAATCATCGTGTGTCTCGTGTACACATTGGACTTTTAGAGCTGAAAGAAGCCTTAAAAAATGTCAAATCTCATACCATCATTTAGAAATAAGGACACAAAGACCTTGGTGTACTTAAGTGATTTGCTCAAGGTCACACATTTTAGCCTTCAGCTCGTGGAAATTAATGATACTTTTGGTAAAGCACAATTCAGCACTGTTCCAAGGGACCAGACCTCTACCCCAAACTTTCTCTTTCCTTTTCCAGTATCATCATAATCTGCCAGTCTACTGTGGTGCCTCAGGAAGAAGCGAGGGAGTCTTAAAAACCATCCAGCTCTCCAGATTCAATTGGCAGGTTAATCGAAAACATTTTTTATAGCACAATAAAGGACCTGGGAACAGTGGAACATTAATATTTGTTTCCCAAAGAGTGGACCCGGAGAGAATAAAGCTGCATGCAATTGAATTACGGCACCCAGAGTGTGGGGGATGCATTTTGCATTGCTTCATGTTATACCACCATTAATCAGGCAGCAGAGAGTAAAGGCTGCTTCACCAACTGCTGCCAGGGCACCCCAAGGGAGACGTCACCCCCAATTCAGGGAAAGGCAGTCAGCTCTCTGAAGTATATTATGTGATTACAATAGAGTTTTCATGATGCATTCTTAATAAAACAAAGGGTAGCCTTCTGACAAAACTATCATCTAGTTTTTATAATGTAAAATACAGCAATTTTATCAGCATTAATGCTGATTGGCTGCCATTAGCCCCTTGCCTTCTAATAAAATTTATGATACCTTTCAGGAGCCCAATTTGATAGAAAGTGAAGTGATTGCACCCTGCTTAGATATCTCTCTGGCATCTATTCCAACAATAATGCGGTAATTTTATGCATGAAATAGCACAATTGGCATAAATAGTTATAATACTGAGTGCTGTCTAAGGAAACTGGCTGGTGGAAAATTAGAAAGCGCTTCACACTTTTGAAACAGGTAATTAGGATTTTTCTTCATGCTCATATAAGGCAGACTGTAGTTTCATTTTATATTTCATGTTTCATTAAAATATAGGTGTTAAAAATAAACGTTGAATTTAAAACTGTACATATTATGAAATTAAAGGTATAGTTCATGGTGGGAGGTGCAAAGTGTGAGATGGGACTTGGGAATGTTATATTTAGTTACAGTAGGATATCATGTTTTAAAACAGTTTGGACAGGTAATATAGCCTTATTTCAAATATGTTACTTTGGAAAGAATTGATTAAGAAATAAGTTGCATTCACTCTCCAAGTCTTCAGCCCAAGAAGCAGTATGCTGCCTCAATTTAAACTCTAACTGAGGATAATACCCTTCATTTAATTGGCAGGTGAAGGGAGGCTTTGGGTCATGTGGGATTCACTGAGCAGTTTTGAACTTTGTATTGGGCTCAATGGTTCCCTGTCTATTCCACATTTCCATCTTGACCTTAGCTGCCTGATCAGACCTGAGCTAACCCCCAGTGGAACCTTTTTGATTCTCTTGAACTGTGCTGTGGCTTTGGGAGGTGGGCAAAGGGCTGTAATGGCACCATTGTATTAACCTTCATTTACGACCCAGCCAAGGGCCGGCTTTTAAGTTTTCCCAGCTGTGTCATTAAATGTGTTGCTCTGGCCCAACTGACATGACACCATCACAATCCCAGCCACCAACTAATGGCCACAGTTGTGAGGGCAGCATGCTATAGAAGGGAGTACACAGGGCAGAGAGTTCAGAAAACTGGGCTTCTGACTTGTTTTTCATAACGACACATGTGGAATTAGGGCGTATGCTGAACCTTTGAATGCTTCAGTTTCCTCATCCATAAAATGGAATTGTGGCCACGTTTTCTTTTTTTAGAAGTTTGTGTGAGAATATAGATTACAAAACAGGTTGAAAAAGAGATAAAGCAAAATAGCACTTCACATGCACAGGGTACTGCTATGTTGTAATGAAAAAGTGTATGCAAAATAAAAAGAATAGTGCTTAGTATAATAAAAATGTTTATTGTTACAATGTTTGGAGATATGAGAGCAAGCTGTGTTAAGTGATTTAGGGAGATTTTACAAAATGTTCTCATGTGTACATGTACAAGAACCATATCATAGGAAGAGAAGCAGCATTTACTGTGACAAAGTAAAATTGCAAAGTCCTTGACAGTTTCAATAGAAAATCATAAAGTAGGAAAGAAATTCAGCATTGCTAATAACCTCACTGTAAATTCTGTTCATTATTCCTATCATATTTTCTAGTGATTGCAATGTAAAGCTGTGGTCTGTTAACATTATAATATATTCATATTCTCAAGCAATTCTAGACAAAATATCTAGTCCTCCTGGGAGGTGATCATGAAAAGGAAATTCAGGACAAATGCTATTTTCATTAACCTTTATCAATGACACTAAGTTCTAGACAGAAGTCACTTCATGGTATAGTTATTGTGCATCCATAATTAGAACAACTTGCTCAAAGATATTTCTATAAAAGTCATTGAGACTAATATTTTCTTCATCACTTTACTTTTCACTTTGTCAATAGGATGATCTTTCTAATTCACAAAGCTTCTTATATTATTTTTCCTATGTTGCGGAGACAGCTTATGTTTCTCAGGTGGGAATGTCATGGAAGAAAAGTGCCAGACTTCTTTCGCCACATCCTCTCACTTCCTCCTCCTTGAAGGAGGAGAATTGTTCAATAATTAGTGAGACTAAAAAATGAGCCTGTCTCAGCCCACCCTCTTTCCCTAGTTTCAGATCTGCCCAGTCGAAGGATGGGCATAGTCTTAGCTTCTGAGAAATTTGGAGTCCAGTTATTTTGCTTGGCTCACCATAATATATATAGCATTTAGAACCTGGCACATAATGGATTCTAAATCATTATTTCTTAGATAAATAAATGAGTAAAAACCCTAGTGTGTGTGTGGAGGGTGGAGAGTGAACCTAGGTAAAGTGTATCAAACTTGAAGACAAAATTCTCCCTGGAGTAGGTTTTCTTGAGGTGTGAACTAGGAGAAGAACTACTAGGAAGGTTGATTATGGCCATCTATCTGAGGCGATTCTCAGATCCAGTTTTGTCAGATATAAAGTTGGTACTTGCTCGTAAGCTTGACTCTTGTGTTTTTATATTTTTCAATTTAGTTCAAAACTTGCTGAAGAGAGGACTTTGATATACCTTTATTCCCACATACCAACTTTCATTATCTACTTGAAAGTAATAATTCTGCTTGAATTAATAAAGTTCAAATTTGTTAGAAAGACCAACAAGAACTTTCATGATTTCAAACAATTTTTTTATAGGAAGAAAGGTGGAGCTAATGTGGGTAACTGAGAGACTCAATCAAAGATAAAGGATGAACAGAAGCTTACAAAGAAGACTCTACAAGAAATAGAGTACAGTTGATATCAGTTCAGTTCAGTTAAGTCGCTCAGTTGTGTCCGACTCTTTGTGACCCCATGAGCTGCAGCACACCAGGCCTCCCTGTCCATCACCAACTCCCGGAGTTTACTCAAACTTATGTCCATTGAGTTGGTGATACCATCCAACCATCTCATCCTCTGCCATCCCCTTTTCCTCCTGCCTTCAATCTTTCCCAGCATCAGGGTCTTTTCTAATGAGTCAACTCTTCGCATCAGGTGGCCAAAGTATTGGAGTTTCAGCTTCAGCATCAGCCCTTCCAGTATGTTTCAGTAAAACACACGCAATAGAAATTTGTTGATCAAAAGTAGTTGCATAGTATAGGAAAATATTGAAATGATATACTAATAATACACAATTCTTATGTATTTTAATAACTTCTTTTTATCAATTTTAAACATGATTACACCTGACATTTTTCTCAGTTCCAAGATGATTCAGTTTAATCTCAGACATCTGGGATCTGTCCACCTGTTTGTATCCCTAATGTGAACTTTGGCTCTGCTCATGAAGAATCGTATTCTTATAACTCCAATAGAGAGTGCAGAATATGCCTTTTGAAGAAATAGACTCATGGCCTTGGGAATTGCCTTTTAGATATCTCAAATCCAGGAAGAAAGCTATTGCAAACTCTCTAAAGTATAAGTCAAGGGACATGACTTTACAAGAGTTTACAAAACAGCAGTTTTGTAAAGGAGTTTACAAAAAGGAGCCTGTTTTATTTCATCTAGTTAAGATTCATCACACTGGTTCACTTTCAAAATTAGCAATGTGTGGTATGTTCCAAAGAAAGATAAATCAATTGGTAGAGGAAAGAATTTCCAAAGACAAGAATCAAAAACTATTGTTACACAAATTTCAGAGAGAACTACCTATGTTTAGATTTTGCTTTGTATCACTTTTTCCCAAGAGTAAAATTTCCAAACATAAGACAAGAACTATAAAGAAACTGAACTTAGCCTGAAAATTTACTTATTCACTAGTTTATTTATTTAGTAATGCTTTTTGGGAAAAACTGTGGTATCATGAAAAAGTGAAGGCTGTTACATGGGACAAACTTACTTAGGTTTAGGCATTTTCTCTGTTCATGATTTATTTGGACAACTACTTACTCTTTTCTGGACTCAGTTTCTCTATTTTGTAAGCCAAAGATAATAATAACTATTATGTTATTGTGGAGATTAAAATATAAAATAATCAAGTATAGTGGGCACAGAAAAAGTTACTCTTTTTTTTTTCTCTCTCACTCAAATCTTCCCCATCTTCCTATTCTAAGTGTTGAGATAGCAGAGATGACTTAGATATTTCATTGCCTCTAAGAGTTGGCAGTTTAGTGGCAGAGCCATGCAATTCAAAATAAAATAACTTTTCAATGTGGTAAGCGCTATGCATAGGACCCTGCATGCAAATCTGTTTGGAGCTCCAGAGAAAGCTTCACAGAGGAGGTGCTGCCGAAGCCATGGCACACACTATACCACAAGAGAGAGAACGTGGCAAGGCCAAGAAACTATAAGTATGTTAACATAGCTAGAGCACAAGTGTTTGAAAGTGGTAGGAAACAGAGCTCTGTTAGATAGACTGAACAAGCCATCCAATGATGTATAGGCCCTGCTAGAAGCAGATTTTCCTCTGCAGGTGATAGGGGTTCAAAAAAGCCTTTAAGTAGAGATTAGCTGGGTCAATTGCATTTGTAAAAAATGACTCTTGTGACCACGTGGAAACTGGAATGACAACTTTAGGATCATTCAATTAGTTGAGGGGTTTTTTTTTATGAAAGAAATTCAGAAAAGGAAAGATAGATTTGAAAAACATTTACAAGGTATTAGAGAGAGCTGTGGAATTGGAAGTGTTATGAGACACACACCAAGTACACTCTGCTAAAGCAAAATGCAAGTTTTGAAGTCTGGATCTAGCTGGTAGAAGCCCACTGGCATTGCACTGCCAAAGATACAGGGGGGACTTCTGTGATGGTTGCCTCTTTTGCTAAAGTGGAAAGTTTAGTATTATTCATAGCTCCATAGGTGACCTCTATGCAAAATGTCATTAGAAAAACCCTAATAAATTAAATGAGGGATAGAGAGAGGAGGGTTTTATGACTGCTTAGAGACAGTTTATAGCAACAGCAGCCTCAAACATTTGTGTGTTAGAAGAAGTAGCATTTGCACATGATTTGTTTTCTTCAGTTAATGTAGTTAATCCATACTGGCATCTATTTAATTAATTTTTTCTCAGTTATGTCTTCTGTCTTCCTTCATAATATCCAGAGAAACTTGTTGCTTGACGCATATACATTGATGTAGACAACTGTAACTCCTCCGTCACATGAGTAGATCTCCCTCTCCCCACCATACTCCCCCTCTTGATCTTCATCATAAGTAATTGTACCTCTCCTTGTCCCTACTCCACTAGCCTGGAGATTGGAAAGAAGTGCTCAGTATATCAAGGAAACTCTGAAATATTAGCCATTCAGAAGAGACTGTTTTTTTCTTTCAAACAACTTACAGTTGTTATTTTCTATAATCACCAATGTTAAATCCATAAAATAAAAAGAAATAAAAATTTAGCATCCTAGAAGTTCTAATGTGATATGCAGATACAGCTGTTTCATGTTGCACTTTAAATGACAACCCACTCCAGGATTCTTGCCTGGAAAATTGCATGGTCAGAGGAGCCTGGTGGGTTACAGTCCTTGGGGTCACAAAGAGTCAGACGTGACTGACACACCCACACAGTGTTGCACTTTACTTAACCTTCTTTTCTTATCAGAATATTTTTTTTTAGTATTGCCAACTTCAGTGGCTGATGACTTTTATAACTTCCAGGTCCATAAGTTTTGCCCCAGAACCAAGTAAATGGAAAGCTCTTTCAGATAATATTAGAATGTTTCTAACTCTGGGATCAGAAATAATTGGAAGGAACTCTTAATGCTTTAGAAACACTGTCCTGCTTCAGTTTTAAAGTCCTGCATACCAAAAATTGTTAGTCGCTCAGTCATGTCTGACTCTGTCCATGGAATTCTCCAAGCAAGAATACTAGAGGGGGCTGCCACCCCCTTCTCCAGGGGATCTTCTCGACCCAGGGTTGAACATGCCCACACTGCTGGTATATTCTTTATTGTCTGAGCCACCACACAACATGGATTTTTACACTACAGGAATAAACAAACTTATTTCTCATTGGCAAAAATGTGTTGGTTGTAATGGCTCCTATTTTGATTAGTAAAGATGTGTTTGAGCCTAGTTATAGTGATTTAAAATTCATGGTCTGAAATAATTACTTTTACACCAATCGTTTAAGGGGTATGTGTTTTCACTCTATATCATTTTATTTAGCATATACATATTTTTGGGGGCAACTGCTCAGGTAGTTGTAAGAGGTTCAACTTCGATGATTGCTCTCGATTAGTCATTGTCAACTTCTGATGGCCAGCCACAATGTTCCTTATCTTCAAGGCTCTTATCTCCTTTGCAGAACTTCTTGATGCACCCACCACTGCACTGTACATGTGTTAGCAGTTCCTGGGCCAAATGCGTTGTTGATGTTGTGGGTTGTCTCTGGTTCTTTATGATTCATTTTGAACTTGAATAAGAAAATCACTCAGATTTGCTTTTTGTCTAACATCATTTCCACAGTCTAAAATAAATATAAAATAAACAGTAAGTAATAAGCCATTAGCAAAAATAAGTGAGAAATTTGCATTAAGAAGATGTATAACATAATCACATTTATTTAATAATGTATTCCAATATCAAATGACAAATTTCAACAATGCAAAAACCGCAATTAATTTTGCACCAAGCAGAATGATGTTAAACTAAAACTTACAAAAGTGTTAAAAAATAAAAGGGTATCTTTATTTATTGTGAAAATCAATTTTACCACTAGGTGAAAGAAGCATATCTATGCATGGGACACAGTGGTAAATGAAGTAGTAAAAACTACTGACCTAATGGAGCTTACTCCTTGGAAGTAAAGTTATGACCAACCTAGATAGCATATTAAAAACGCAGAGACATTACTTTGCCAAAAAAGGTCCATCTAGTCAAGGCTATGGTTATTCCAGTAGTCATGTATGGATGTGAGAGTTGGACTGTGAAGAAAGCTGAGCACCGAAGAATTGATGCTTTTGAACTGTGGTGTTAGAGAAGACTCTTGAGAGTCCCTTGGACTGCAAGGAGATCCAACCAGTCCATCCTAAAGGAGATCAGTCCTGGGTGTTCATTGGAAGGTCTGATGTTGAAGCTGAAACTCCAATACTTTGGCCACCTCATTCAAAGAGTTGACTCATTGGAAAAGACCCTGATGCTGGGAAGGACTGGGGGCAGGAGGAGAAGGGGACAACAGAGGATGAGATGGTTGGATGGCAGCACCGACTCGATGGACATGGATTTGGGTAAACTCCGAGAGTTGGTGATGGACAGGGAGGCCTGGTGTGCTGCGATTCATGGGCTCGCAAAGAGTCAGACACGACTGAGTGACTGAACTGAACTGAATGGAGCTTATGGACAAAAAGAAGAAAATAAATAATTATATAATGTATTTCAGAACAATGATGTGAGGTAAAGAGGCAAATAAAGAATAATAATAATACTTAGGCTTGGAACTAACTGAAGTGTGGGACCATTTATGAAGATGGAGAACAACTACATTTGGATAAGGATATGAGATGGTGAATTAGGTCCCAAGAGTTTTGTATTCAACTATGTTGAATTTGATGTTATTAATCAAACAATTCTACAGTTAAGGGCAGACATAAATGTGAAGGTATTACTGAAGAGATGATGCTCAAAGTCATGGATTGCTGGGTGATCCAAGACACAAAGTGATTGTTGAGAGAACAAGAATGTCTAATTCAGGTTGAGGATGACAAAACAGCCAAGGTGACTGAGAAAGCAGACAGTGAGGTAAGTAGAAAACCAGGAGGGTGACATGTCCTGGAAGTCAAGTGAATAGTACTTTAAGGAGTGGAAGTAACTAAGCATGCCAGATGCTGCTATAGAGTAAAGGGATATTAGAACTGAGAGGGGATTAGTGATTCAGCAACATAAAAGTTGTTGGTGACTTGATAAGAACAGTGCCTTTGGACTGGAAAGAAGTTTCACTGGAATGGCTTTAACATAGAATTGGAATTGAGAAATGGAAAGGAGGAATTTAAATAATTTTTTTCCATGAATTTTCCTGCAAGAGGAGATACATGTATGAGGCTAAAGAAGTTGTTAAAATGAGAGTTATTATGACCAGTGTTTAGAAGGGTGAGAATAATACAGTAGAGAGAGTGATTGATGGCAAAGAGAGAGAAGTAAAATTGAAGGAACAAGGTCCTTTGCATATTTTAAAGAGGGTGGCATCCCATGTGCAAGGGATTAATTGGTCTTCAAGGTGAGCAGGAAAAAGTCACTTATTGGTACCTCAAGGAAAGCACTGAAATATGAGTAGATGTATTTTGATAACTTTGCTAATGGGAATGAGGATGCTATTCCCTTATGATTTCTTTGTCTTATCAGTAAAATTAAAGAGAGAAATAGGAGAGAGTATGAAGGTTTGAGGAGAAAAGAAAAGTAGTGACAGTGTTCTAGAGGAATTTTGTAGATTGGAAGAACCAGGAACATGGAGAAATGCTGAAAGGACATTATGAGATCCCACAACAGATGGATGGTTATCAGCTTAGAGTGAAACCAACAGCATTGTCATGTTGTTTTCATGTTTTTCCCACCCTATATTCCATAGCTTTAGTGGAATAGCTGAGGAAATAAGTTTCACCAAGAGGAAAGGGGAAGGCAAAGGAGATGGGGTTGTTATGCAAGGGAATGAGTAAGTGACTGACCCTGGAGTCTAAGCTGGGGAAAAGGAATAAAAGACACAAGATGGGCTTGAACAGTGAAAAATGACAGACTCTGGATTGGAAAACAGTGCTGACGAATTGTTAGTTTGGATGCAGTGGCATAAATGTTTTGGGGATTTGTAAAGTGGATTTATAGCTGAAATTTTGGAGGAGAATATGATACTGTTAAGGTAAATTCTAGAGTGTGATAAGAGAATGGAAGGATTTTTGAGGTGGGAAAATCATATGGTCAGTATAATCATGTTTGAGAATAGGTATTATGAGACAAGGAAGATTGAGTGAGTATGTGAACGAATTGATTTAGCCTAAGTATTCATTTGAAGAAGAATTAAAAATGGATACAGTGAAATGTGACCTTGATACCTGAGTGACATTGGCATAAAAATAATGATCATTTCTATTTCTAGTCTCTTACTAAAACAAACAAAAGCATATGACATCAGGAAGAAATACAATCTCCATGAAATATATTTTAAATAATTACTCTGTTTTCTCCTGTGATTTGCTTGTCCAGTATCATCTGTAAGAATTAGAAACTCCCTATATATTGTCAATTGTTTCCACACTTGTTTCTAGCGATGCTATCTTACTTTCAAAGTCCTATAGCCACTGAAAAATCATCAATAAAAACAATTAGTGGTATTTAGGAAGAGATAGGTAAGTCTGTCCTAGGTCAGTCGGTAAAGAATCTGCCTGCAATGCAGGAGACTCCAAGTTGATGTCTGGGGTGGGGAAGATCTGCTGGAAAAGTGATAGGCTACCCACTCCAGTATTCTTGGGCTTCCCTTATGGCTCAGCTGGTAAAGGATCCTCCTGTAATGTGGGAGACCTGGGTTCAACCCCTGGGGTGGGACAATTCCCTGGAGAAAGGAAAGGCTACCCACTCCAGTATTCTGGCCTGGAGAATTCCTTGGCCTGTATAGTCCATGGGGTCACAAAGAGTTGGACAAGACTGAGCGACTTTTGCTTCACTTCACTTCATCCTGAAATTCCCAGGTGGCGCTAGTGGTAAAGAACCCACCTGCCAATGCAGGGGACATAAGAGAGGCAGGTTTCATTCCTGGGTGGGGAAGATCCCCTGGAGGAGGAAATGGCAACCCACTTTAGTACTCTTGCCTGGAAAACCCCATGGACAGAAGAGCCTGGTGGGCTATAGTCCACGGGGTCGCACAGAGTTCGATATGACTGAAGTGACTTAGCATGCACACACAAATCCTGAAATAAAATAATAATAATAAAAAAAGTACAAATCAATAGTGATTGAAAATACTTCAGGAATTAGGAAAAAAGATATTACATTATGTGCTGTGCTGTGCTTAGTCATGTCCGACTCTCTGTGATCCCATGGACTGTAGCCCGCCAGACTCTTCAGTCCATGGGGATTCTCCATGCAACAATACTTGGAGTGGGTTGCCATGGCCTCCTCTAGGGCTTCTTCCCAACCCAGAGATCAAACCCACATCTCCAGCATTTCAGGCAGACACTTCACCGTCTGAACCAGCAGGGAAGCCCAAGAACACTGGCGTAGCCTATCCCTTCTCAAGGGGATCTTTCCTACCCAGGAATCAAACCACTGTCTCCTGCATTGCAGGTGGATTCTTTACCAGCTGAGCTAAGAGGGAAGGCCATTATATTGTGTACCTAATAATTATTATTTCTTTAAAACATTTTAAATATTGACATAATCGTTTGTATCATGAAACAGTTCTTACTCTAGAAAGAATTTTAATTTGAAAACAAGTTATCTTCTTTTTTATCTATTCCCATTTTAAAACTGAGTCTTTGCACCATAAGACTCCAACCATGCTCTCTTCTCTCCTTTACCTGCTGATGTGTCAATAGAAGAACTGCTGAGTGTTAGATTTGTGTCTAAAAGTGAGGAAAGCCATAAAGTGAGTCCAGATGTTGAAGGTCTACTTGCTAGAGGCTCCTGCAACTCTTCTGTCCCAGACCAGTCATGAGCACACTGGTATAGAAATAAGAACATATGTTCAACATAAACTGATATCATCAAGGAAACAAATAGTTGATTCAGTTATTAAGTCAAACACTGTCCAAATAAAGGTTCTAAATATTTATATAAACTTGTGTACACACACACACACACACACACACACACACACACACACACACTTCTATTTACTTACATGAATTAATTTTAGTTGAGAAAGCATAATGAGCCAGAAAGAACTAGCCTGGTCTCTGGGGTAAACACTTAATTAGGTTGTCCTGCCAGGTGCCTTCTGAGCAGACCTACAGTAGTAAATTGTATTTATACAGGCTCCATTGATCTCAAAGGTGATGGTGGCCTAAGTGAGGACAGCTGATTATCTTAGTCTACGTTCCAGAAACTTCTTGAGTTTGCACACTTAGACTAGCCTACTCATGAAAACAGACTCCCAGGAGCTTCTCTTCTTAAATGAAAGGGCCTCTTATTTCAGGGAAAGAGAGATATGCCTGAGCCCAGACCCTCAGCCATCTGTTTGCTTCCTGGTTATAAACAGGATTGTAAAGCAAATGCAGTTCTTAACTGTACTAAACATGTACATTCGGATTTGTCCATCAAAAAGTTACATTTTCACTTACAGTGCTCTCTAAAGAAAAAGGAAGGAGGGGTAAATGCTAGCCACTCCTAGGCAGTTTTCATATATTATCTCATTTAGGAATCTCCTTTATATTTAATTTGTGTTGGAAATAAACAGAAATAATGGTCTCAATTTACTTTAATTCACTGCAGAACTTACTGTTTTGATAGAAAATAAAACAGACAAATTAACTAGACTAGTATATAGAGTCAATCAAGTGTAAGACTCAGTTATAGGCTATGGATGATGCATGTATGGTAAAGAAGGAATGTATGATTGGATTGGAATTGATACATGAAGAAAAATATTAGTCTTGAGTTATAATTTTTTTATGAGTTACAGGATTTGCTGATGGATATGCGGGGCAGAGGCACATATATACCAGATCAGGATTTGAATTGGGGGATTGAAAAAAAAGAGAACTAAAAAAATCTATCACAGTCTTCTGAACTTCTGGGTAGATCAGAAGGGCACCTTACCCTGAATCAATAGAGGTTAAAATTATTCTAGAATATTTCACAAACAGATTACAAAGACTGGTCTTACACATAGGATAAGCTTTACCTACTATGAGGATAATATTGAATTAGATACTGTTTATATAGTATTTTCTTTCTGAACTTATTTTCATAATGCAAATAACTTTGGGAAGAGGATCAACTATCTGTAATCTCAGAGTAAATTATTTTCTAAAGTCACTTTCCTTCTTAATAGCTGCATGAGTGAATTGGGCACATGTGGTATATGGCTGCAGAAGCTCAGGACTCAGGTGAACATGCCTGGCTTTTGATCTCAACTCTGCCACTTACATAGCTCTGAGTCTCTGGGCAAATCCCTCCACCATATTAAGCCTAGTTTCCTTGACCCTCTGAAGTCAGTACAAAAAATATAAAAGCAATAAAAATGTTGAGTTTTAGTTGTAGGGATCAAAGGGATAAACTATGAAAAGTTTTCAGTGTAGTTCCTGATACATTTTAAGCAATTTTAAATGTTTGCTATATTTTTTTATATTTTATAAGAAATGATAGCTAGAGAAAAAATAGTGAAGGGCATAAGAACTTAGGCATCAGAAATGTCCCAATGATGCTGGTACAAAAAAGAGAGAAAAATGAAGAATACTTCAGCTACATTTATAATTTTCTATTTAATTGCCCTGAAGAGGAACCCAGAAAAGTGTTTTGTGAATGGACCATGGGATTTCTTACCAATATAATTTTATGCAAATTAGTAGCCATAATATCCTGCCCCTGTGGTATTCTAGAATGCCTCTGTCCTTTTTGTCCCTTCTTTTCTCCTCATGACATTCTAAGGATCTTTGGAAGGTAGTGTAGCCAGCAGCCACTCTACCAGGTCTGAAATAATCACTCCTGGGCAGCAAAGGCTCATATGCTGCCCTGGCTTTGGGGACAGAGATAGCAATATGTTGCTGACCATCTGAGTAGTACTTGTTATTTCCCCACATAGAATCATCAACCACAGGCTGGCGGATGACCCCAGTACCACCAGGAAAAGTCATACACATTTATTTGCAAAATAAAACCAGAGCAAAAACTGACAGTATGGGCATTGTTCAGCTTTGTCAGGATTTTCACGTTTTATGGCTGGGGCAATGTGGCCAAAGCAACTTTGAGACCAGCTACCTCCTTCAGTTTGGTTCAGTCGCTCAGTCGTGTCCGACTCTCTGCGACCCCATGAATCACAGCACGCCAGGCCTCCCTGTCCATCACCAACTCCCGGAGTCTACCCAAACCCATGTCCATCGAGTCGGTGATGCCATCCAACCATCTCATCCTCTGACGTCCCCTTCTCCCCCTGCCTTCAATCTTTCCTAGCGTCAGGGCCTTTCCCAATGAGTCAGTTCTTCCGTCCCTCCTTGGTCTCCCAAAATAAGTTTCTAATGAACTCGAGAGGACATATTGCTGTGGTTCAGTCAGGAGGCTAATGTTTACTCATTGCAGGAATATGGAACAAGTTCAAGGTTACTTTTTCCTGCTACAGGATGAGAAAACTCAAGCCAGTTTGAATATTTATTTAAAAAAAAAAAAAAAACCAATCATGGGGTTTCCCTAGTGATCATTGGTAAAGAATCCGCCTGCCATCCGCATGCCATGGAACAGGTAAGCCTTTGTACCACAACTATTGAGCTTGTGCTGTAGAGCCCAGGATCTGCAACTACTGAAGCCTGTGTGTCCTAGAGCCCATGCTCCATGACAAGAGAATCCGCCACAAGCAAAAGCTCCCTCAGTTCAACTAGAGAGTAGCCCCTCCTCACCACAACTAGAGAAAAGCCCTCACACCAGTGAACACCCAGTACAGCCAAAAATAAGTAATAAATAAATAAATGATTATTTTAAAAATCCAATTTTATTGTAAGAACATTGGTTCAGTGTGTTTTTATTCACTTAAAGGAAAAATCTTATTGTAAACTCCCTCAATAATGCTACTAATATTTTTTTGAGCAGAAAATAATATGTTTTAACAATCCTTTTAGGTTATAATTTTAGATATAGAATTGTGAATGAGTTATTTAATGTCTTCTGAGTTTGTTCACCTTAAAAAATAACACTTTCACCATATTAATATGGGCAAATTTCAAGTCAAATAAAATTCTGAGAAATCCCCTGTCTTTGATGGGCTTGTGTACAGGTGGAGGAAATAAAAGTACAAACAGGAAGCAATTAGAGAACCAAAGAGGAAAACTCTAATCTAGTGCCAATTTCTGTTGTACTGAGGATAATTAAGCAGGGAGGATACAGGTGGGAGGGACTAACGTCAATTGAGTAGCCAGCTATGGTTTCACAGAGGGTGTGAGATTAAGCTGGGCTTTGCCAGATGGATCGACTGTGGGTTGATGTGGAGAACATAGGAGGGCAATAGATTTAGAGATAACAGCATAAGGAAAGATGCAGGTTTGGGAAGGAGTAGGGTAATGTTAATAATGGAAATCACACGTGCCATTAAGCAATAGAGCTGAAACAACATTCAGGCAGGGAGAACATCCCACCGATCATAGTGCTAAATATTCTCCATGTGCTTTACAAAGTACTTTCAAAATGTAAGGAGATGGCATTGGCCAAAGCAGTGTAAGGCTGGTGTCAGATAAACCTGGGTTTCACTTTTAGCCCTGCCACTTACTAGCTGAGTGATCTTGGCCAACGTATTTAAATCTCTCTGTATCAGTTTACTCTTATCTAAAATGGCAATAATAATGTGCTTATCTCGTAGGAATTTTGTGGAGAGTGAAAGATGGATGTAAGTGAGACAGTGCTCACTCTGAAAGATCCATGAGTGGTTCCTGGTTTTATGATTGCTATTGCTGTTATCAATTTTAGTAGTAGCAATAGTGTTCTGACCTTTACAATAAAATTAGATTGATTTTAAGTGGGGTTGGGATATGATTATATGCACACAGTCTCAAATACAAGGAAGGGGGCTTATGTCTAAGGTGACTATATACCCTTGTTATCTGGACAATCTTCATTAGTGCCTATGGTCCTGACATAAATATTGAAAGTGCCTTTTTTCACTCCCGAATATGTCCTGGTTTGGCCAATAAATTATATGGCCATATCTCTTGTAACCAATGCACGACAATAAAGAGCAGTGTAGCTTTTTCAACAGGAGAAATTACAGGACAGAAGCAATGCTTTCGGAAGATTTCTGTGGTAATGGCACACAAGAGGCTTAGAGAGGATGAAAGACAGGGAGAAAAGCAAGGAAACTGCTCTTATTGACAGCACTCAAGACTCAGGCAATGATGGCAGAGACAAGAGAGGAATTCAAGGCGTATCCTAGGGACAGAAATCGGGTCCAGGAGGAAAGGGGCACGTTCTTCATTCTAAACTGACCCCTAACCTCTGGCCTCTCACATTCCTCAAGTAGTTCTCAAACCCTTCTTAATGTAACATCTGGGTAGAATCACAACTCTTTATTGAAGTAAACCCTGTGATCAGGGAACCAACTCTACTTCATTGTGAGACGGGAATTGAAGCTCCTAGTCCCTCTGATTTTATGTAAGACAAGTGGCATAAACAAGACAGAATTATATGAAAATTAGTTCTTCTGCAATGATCTCTGACCTTCATGAATATATTATAATTATCCCTTGTTCAGAGTACTCTAAATGACCCAGCATCATGTTCCAAACTTGAGCTTGTCCTATTTAGTACTTTACAGCATGCAACTCTCAAAGGAAGTAGACTTCTTTGTGAAGGTGGAGTGGCTTAATTGAGACCAGAAAGTCCACTTCTTACATAAAAGAAAAAAAAAGAAAGCAGAAGGGGTAGGAGAGGGACTCTGGTGGTTGGAGAGCTCTTCCTTAGCTGAGCACAGTGATGGGTGATAGCAAGGAGGTAGAGGCTGGACAGAACAGGGCAGAATTCTCTGCCTGATTTTGGTGAAGGACATGGGGACAGACTCCAGGAGGGTGGAGACCAGAGACAGAAACTTGGGCTCTGTGTTGGGGAGGGCAGTCAGGAAAGGGTCTGTGGCTTTTGGAGAGGGACCTTGGAAAGACTAATCTCTGTTCTTCTGGGTATCCATGTGGTTGTGTGTTATGAGGTATGCACTGTAAACAGTTCTCCATCAGCCAATGGTAATCTCTAGAACATAGAGCATTCTACATTACTGTTTTATGCTTTCAGTGCCGGGCACTGTGGGGAGCAACAGTATCCTGTGGCTAAGTAAGGACAGTGAGAACATGGGTGAGTCTGTTCAGATCAGGTGCGTGCAACAGACTCAGAGCTACACTCATTGTAGTTTACTGAGATGAAATCTGGATTAGGAGAAAAATCAGAAATAAAAACTCTGGTTTTGGAATATTATACTGTCAATGTTTGGTGTACTTTTGACCAGTCTACTTAGAAGAATACCATCATGTCTGAATAAGGTGTTTCTGCTTTGGGAGTGTTTTCCTGAAAGCCCCAAAGTAATCAGGCTTATAAACTTCCAAATGTTGACGAAGCACTCTTAATTTAAAGAAAATCTAAACTGGAACCTCTAGGAAGACATGGAATTCTTTTGTAATGCAAATAACCCCTCCCCAGTGCCATTATATTATCTTGTAAGTTTCTGAGTTGGGAAAATGCTGGGCCCACCTGTATTCCATTCACAACGCAGTGAGAAAGCAGAACATAATAGATGGTGAGCCCTAGGAATATTTCAACCCTAGCAGCATGGTTCACTGTTGTCTATGACATGTTGTTAAATTATTGATACCAGCCAGGCTTTGGGACACAGGCTTTGTTGTTCAGAGCTAACAAAGCCACCTGAGAGAACGCAGTAATGAGAGAACAGAGACTTGGCCCTGATAGAGTGAGGCTTCTGTGCAGTGAGTCCTGCCCAGAACAGGAGAGGGCTACAAATTATTTGGACTGACCATTCTTGCAAAAAGGAAGAGAAAATAGGTGCATTAATGAAATTCTTACAACAGATGGCAAACTGTCCTTGGATCCTCTGGTGGGGGAAAAGGGAGAAAAAAACTCTCAAAGAATATTTTATATGCATATATCACACAGAATGCACTTACTCTGAGGACATGCAAAGAACTATCTGAGAGACATTCAGTTAAATTATTTAACAGAAAATGACTGAAAAGAATTAAAGAAAGAAATCTTCTCATTTCAAGTTAAAACAACAATCCACTCTCTATCCAAGGGTACATCTCTGGGTCCAGATGGTTGCCCAACAGAATTTTAGCAAACATTTGGAGAGATAATAAGGCCTGTAACGGTGGATAATTACTCACTTATATATGGCTCGGTGCCCCTCATCTACATTAGTTTCTATAGCAGGTTTGTGCCAAAAGAAGGGAGGCAGACCCCTGCTCTATTTTTTTCATTTGTAATATTTGCTTGCTTCACTCTGTGTGGTTGCCAGGAACCATCCTTTTTATTTCACTGTCCTTATGAAGACCTTTGAGCACAATGGGAAGGTGGGGAGACATTTAATATTATCAAAATGGGATATGAAAAGAGCTGCTAGGAAGTCCTCCTGGAAAATGGCAAAAGTCCACTTACGGGTGTCAAGAAACCTTATCCAATTACTCTGTTTAGGGGAAGTGGCTCCCATCTACCCACTCATTTCTGCCACTCATTTCCCCCAGAGGAAGAGTGAACATTGGCATTTGAGGAACAGGTAGGATTGAGTATCCACCCTAGGGCATAAAGAGTGCAAAGGTCACAGATGGTTTCAACAGCAACTGGTTCATGGCCATTTTGCCAGGGGCTTAATGGAGGCTGATGAGTTTAGCTACAATCTGTGCTTTAAGGCTGAGAAGCAAGGTTGAGGCTCCAAACTGCAGGCTTCACTGACCAGAATGGCTATAAATGTCTTTACGAATTATAGATGCTTCTGGAAGACTATAATCTGTAGCTCTTGTGGATGTTTTCTCCCCTCTGCCGAGCATTTTACAAAGGCAAACTAATTAATCCTCTCACCAATTCAATGATTTCAGACAGAGTGATTTTTCCCATTTTATAGATGGAGAAACTGAGTGCCAAGAGTCTTGCTTTTTAGCCATCAACACTTTGAAGATGAGACAAAATTGGAATAGCCAGTAATTATGTACTCATTTCAGCCTCAAGCAAATCTGTCTACCAGGCACCCATGAGCAGAAAGCACAGTCACGCTTATTGATTAATGCAATGATCTCAGTTACTATCTATTATTTCATATGCACTCCACTGTCCATATGTTAGACTGCTCAGCCTTCACCATCCTTTAGAACAGTGACTCTCATCCTTGACTATGTGTTAGGGTACACCTGCAGAGACCTAAAAGTCCTGATGTCTGTTTCCCAGATCAATATAATCAGAATTTCAGGTGGGTGGGGACCAGATATCAGTATTTTTAAAGCATCCCAGGCGATTTTAATATGAAACAAAATGAAAAAATCTTTTGGATAAGAAACTAGAAAATAAATAGAGAAAGAGAAGAATAGTCAGAGTGTATAATACTCTTTTTTCAGTGATTGAAAGAGACTTGAGTTGTGAGATGAGTAGAAAGGGCTAGTGGAGAAGAAGCATAAGGAAAGCAGAAGAGAGGGGGTCATTGACAGATTTCCCGGGGGTGTTGAGAGTGCGGATTAGCCAATTTCTCCTTTATATCTCTTTGCAGACTTATAGATTTCTGTTGGAGCATATATTACCCTGAATATTATGTTTGCATATCTGTCTTCTTTCAGACTACAGATTGCTTGAGACATGGAGCACTAGCCTCATCATATATATGTCCAGCACCTTTAGTGATATCTGAGGTATAACAGGCTCTTAGGGACTTTATAAACAAAATAATAAATTTGGGAAATTTAAAAATCTTTACTTTGTAGAAAAGACTCTGTCTTTCACACACTGCATAAAATTCATGGGCTTCCCTGGTGATTCAGATGATAAAAGAATCTGCCTGAAATGCAGAGACACAGGTTCAATCCCTGGATAGGGAAGATCCTCTGGAGAAGGAAATGGCAACCCACTCCAGTATTCTTGCCTGGAGAATTCCATGGATAGAGGAATCTGATAGGCTACAGGCTATGGGGTCACAAAGAGTCAGACATGACTGTGTGACTAATACATTCACAGGAGTTTTTAAAACTCATGCCTTGAATCGTTTGTTTAGACTAAAGCTCTGATAAGCTGAGCTAAGAATTTGTTGCAAGGACATTATAATACAATGCAGTGCTACCTTCAGCCATTTGTGCCTCTGCATAAATTGTTTTGACCGATTGGCCTGTCAGTCACCAACAGGAATTAAAAAGAAAGAGAGTCAAGACGCACTGGTGTTGAGCACAGGAGCAGGTAAAGCCCAGAGTACTGGGGTTTCTGCTTTCAGGCCTCTGAGAGGTAACTGGGATGTCTAGAGAGCCTGGATAGCCAAGCACAGTGTGTGCGTGTGTGTGTGTGTGTTCATGAAAGTCAGCTGCACCCAGACCCCTGGTGTCTCAAAGGCTGTCTTGGAGCCAGATTTAGAACTATACACCATGCTAACTTGTAGCATCATTTGTGTTCCTCAGTTTTCTACATACAAGCTCCTCAGAAAATTAATGAATAATAGAAGATGCCACTTTTCATTCAGATGGACTGATTCATCCAAGAGGGAACATATTGAGTGATTTGTGGAACATTCTGTTGAGTGCAGAGAAATATCCCATGTGGTTCTCCAGCTCACAACCATGTCCAGCAGGGGGGGCCCTCACTTCATGGCATTACCTAATGTTTAGTCTTGCCATTGTTCTATTCCATCTTGCCCTCACCCCTCACTGGAACCTGCACCATCTTGCCATGATACTGAGTACTGCCTTGCTTTGACTCTGCTGCTGCTAAGTCGCTTCAGTCGTGTCCGACCCTGTGCAACCCCAGAAACGGCAGCCTATCGGGCTCCTCCGTCCCTGGGATTCTCCAGGCAAGAACACTGGAGTGGGCTGCCATTTCCTTCTCCAATGCATGAAAGTGAAAAGTGAAAGTGAAGTCGCTCAGTCGTGTCCGACTCTTAGCGACCCCATAGACTGCAGCCTACCAGGCTCCTCTGTCCATGGGATTTTCCAGGCAAGAGGACTGCAGTGGGGTGCCATTACCTTCTCCGTGCTTTGACTCTAACCCAAACCTAGTATTATCTTCCTCTCTGGAGCTGTCTGCTCTATGATCAATATTTCTTCGTAGTCTCAATTTCCTTCCTAAATATTTTTCCAGCTTCTTACCTTAATCATGAAATAATTTTATCTCTAAGGTCCTTCATTTAGAATTATTGTATTCTCTAGTTGAAATTTCCCACCTTTCTGCTTGCTTATTCAAGTAACCTTACCATGAATACTCAGACCTTTATTTCTTTGCCCTCTTTTTTTTTGTTTTTATTGACTTTCCATAGATATTTAACCGGTTTTCACTCTCCATCCTATCCAGCTTAGGGTGTTTGACCTATCATTACAATTAAACCCATTTACACAAATGGTAAATTCCATTTCCCCTCTTTACTACTTTCATCTGGGACAAACTCAACTCTTAAATAAAGCTATTGCCAGGAAATATTATGTTTTGTTGGAAAAAAAAATCACATAACAGAATAGTGTATAATTCCACTGAATTTATAATTATCAACCTCAACTGAGTCTCAACACTAGTACTACCCAATGATTCTATCTGGTCAATTTTCTCTCCAACTTTTACAATGGCTATTTCAGATATATTCTATTTTCATTAATCTTCTGGCACTCCTTTTCTGCCCCTGCCCATTCTCAGCAGATGATTTTATTCCTTACTTAACTGGGAAGGCTGATGAGAGCTCCTTTGTCCTTCCCACTTCATGTTTATCTATGAAGTGAAAATGTTAGTCTCTCAGTCATGTCTGACTCTTTGCAATCCATGGACTAGAGCCTGCCAGCCTCCTCTGTCCATGGAATTCTCCAGGCAAGAATACTGGACAGGATAGCCATTTTCTTCTCCAGGGATCTTCCTGACCCAGGGATTGAATCCGGGTCTCCTACATTGCAGGCGGATTCTTTGCCCTCTGAGCCACCACAGAAGCCCATGTTTATCTATACATATTCTTATTTCTCTGCAACTTATTAAAAAAGAAGAATATTCATCTCTTATAATGTCAATTCCTTTCTATGTGTTTAAGAGCAGTTTATTCTTGGTCATGCAGCCCCTCTACTGGAACTTCCACCAGATCCTTTTATAGGATCATCCTAATTTGCAGTTAAATACCCATCGATCTCTCATAAATAGGATTTACTTTCAACTCCACTCTCACCCTTCAGTACTATCCTATATCTCTCCTTACTTCAAAACTAAAATTTTCAAGAGATTTTCATATTTCAATTTATTTCCTATGAATTATTGAGCTCATTTGGATCAGGCTTGCATCAAAATCCCTACTACTCCACCAAATGCCCTTGGTCACCAAAATCGACCATGTCCTAAAATCAATTTAACAGTTTTTGTTTCCTTTTTCCCTTGACTTCTCAGTAAAAGCAGACATTTCTAGTTTCTCTCCCTGAAAATTCTCTTTATGTTGTTGACAACAGCACCATACATTTCTATATTTACTCCTACTTCTGTGAAAATACCTTCTCAGCTTTGCCTTTAAATAGCATAATTCTTTAATATTTAGTCTTAAGTACTCTCCTTTTTTAAAGCCTTACTCTCTATTGTTTCCCTGGACAATATGTTTAATCATAGAGCTTTCTCATTTGTTCCCTAATGACTCAAATTTGAATTCTTAGCCTAGATTTCTCTCTGAATTTTATACCTGTGTATTCAACTATCCAAGGGACATTTTCAATCAAATATTTTATAGGCTCCTCAAAATCTTATGCAGAACTGAGTCTGTGATGTCCTATTGTCAATATACTCATGCTCTATGATTTTCTTTCTTTCTTTCCCTATACCAACTATTTTTCCTACAATTGCATTTACTGGAACCTCCAAAAGAATGAGTAGAAGCAGTGAGAGTGGACATTTCTAAACTATCCCTGACTTTAATTGAAATGCTTCTAAAATGTCACCATTAAATATATGACGACAGTAATTCTGTAGTTGACATTGCTGGTTACTGATGCAATATTCATTACCACTTCCTTCTTCCTAATAGATAATTGCTTTCAAAAAGGATGCAATATGTCCATAATAATAATAATAATATAATACATTACTTTTTCAAACTCCTTTGCAGCTAAAAACACAGTTTTAGATAAGGACATAAATTGAGAGTTTCCAGGAAAGGTTTTTGCTCTTTTGACATAGGCACTGCCCCTTCCCTTTTCCACTTCCTTTTTTCTGCTAGGGTACAGATATGATGCTTATGAGGGGATTAAAATTGAAAAGAGGATTAAGATTGTTAACTTTAAGTAACTTGGGAATAGGTAGGTTATCCTAGATAATTATAAGTGTACTTAAAAATTGAAGAGGAAAGTAGAAGAGAAGGCCAGAATGATGGAGTGTGAGAAGGACTCAACTAGTCATATCTGGCTTTAAAGATGAAGAGGCCACAAGCCAAGGGATGTAGGCAGGGTCTAGAAGTTGAAAAAGTGAGGAAGTAGATTCTCCCCTAGAGACTGCAGAAGAAATGCAACCATCCTGACATCTTTATTTTAGCCCAGTGACCCCGTGTCAAGTTTCTAACCTACACAACTGTAAAATAATAAGGATGTATGGTTTTAAACCATTAAGTTCATCATAATCTTTACGACACCTCTGGAAAACTAATATAGTACTCTTTATGAAGTTTTGGAAGTTTCCTGATGCCTTTTCATAGTCAATCCTCCAGTCATTCAATCCGTGGGAACTACTGGTCTGTCCTCCATCCCTGTAATCCAGCCTTTTCCAGAAGGACATATAAATACAATCATAAAGTATGTAGTATTTTGAATCTGGATTCTTCACTTGGCTTCATGCATTTTAATTCTATGCATATTTTATGCATATTTTATACCTTTTTATTGCTGAATACTATTCTTTTGTAAAATATGAATAGATTGATTTGTTTATACATTTTTCAGGTGAGTTGACTGTGTGGATAAGGGAAAACCATGGAAAATTCTTAAAGAGATGGGAATACCAGACCACCTTACCTGTCTCATGAGAAACCTGTATGCCGGTCAAGAAGCAACAGTTAAAATCGGACGTGGAACAATGGACTGGTTCAAAATTGGGAAAGGAGTACATCAAGGCTGTGTGTTTTCTCCTTGCTTGTTACCCTCCTTACTTAACTTATATGAAGAGTACATCATGTGAAAGGCTGGGCTGGATGAATCCCAAGTTGGAATCAAGACTTCTGGGAGAAATATCAACAACCTCAGTCATGCAGATGATACCACCCTGGTGGTAGAAAGTAAAGAGGCACTAAAGAGCCTCTTGATGAAGGTGAGAAAAGAGAGTGAAAAGTAGGCTTAAAACTCAATTTTCAAAAAACAAAGATCATGGCATCTGATCTCATCACTTTGCAGCAAATGGATGGGGGTAAAGTGGAAACAGTGGCAGATATTATTTTCTTGGGCTCCAAAATTACCCACACAGTGACTGTAGCCATGAAATGAAAAGATGCTTGCTCCTTGCAAGAAAAGCTAAAGAGTTGGGCATGACTGATAAAACTAGAAAGTATATTAAAAAGCAGAGACATCATTTTGCTAACAAAGGTCCGTCTAGTCAAAGCTATGGTTTTTCTAGTAGTCATGTATAGATGTGAGAATTGGACCATAAAGAAGACTGAGCACCAAAGAATTGATACTTTTGAATTGTGATGCTGGAGAAACTCTTGAGAGTCCCTTTCTTGGACAGCAAGGAGATCAAACCAGTCAATCCTAAAGGAAATCAACAGTGAATACTCATTGCAAGGACTGGTGCTGAAGCTGAAGCTCCAATACTTTGGCCACCTGTTTGAAAGAGCCAACTCAATGGAAAAGACCTTGATGCTGGGGAAGATTGAAGGCAGAAGGAGAAGGGGATGACAGAGGATGAGATGGTTGGATGGAATAATGGACAAGAGTTCGAGCAAACTCTGAGAGTTAGTGAAGGAGAGGGTAGCCTGGTGTGCTGCAGTCCATGGGGTTGCAAACAGTCGGACAGGATTTAGTGACTGAACAACCACAAAATGTATTTATATTTGGCTATGCAGGGTCTTCATTGCTATATGCAGGCTTTCTTTGGTTGTGGTGGGCAGGTACTACTTTCTGCTTCCAGTGTAGGTAGACAGATTTTCATTGCTGTGGCTTCTCTTGCTGCAGAGCCTAGGCTCTAGGGTGTGTGGGTTTCACTAGTTGTGGCACATGGACTTAGGTGCCCCGAGGTATGTGGCATTTGAGTCCCTGGGCCAGCCATTGAACCTGTGCCCCGGCAGGTGTATTCTTAACCACTGGACCACCAGGGAAGTCCCCACTATCTGTCTTTGAATCTGTGGTGACAAGACCTGCAGCTTTATTTTCTGTCTGCATCTTGTGTTTCTGTTCTTTTTGTGGTCCATTAAAATACTTATTTTATTTTTCCTAAGCTATTGATACAAGGTTTTTGGTTTTCTCATGATATGCCTTGCGCATAATTACTATGTTGCGAAGCAGAAGAGGAGATCAAAGTGTGAGCATAGTGCACTGACATGAAAGCCCCTGGGAAAGCCCTGTCTGTGTAATGGCATCATCCAGCCAGATGAGCAAATCAGAGAACTTTTTTCCTCCTGCCCCCTTGCTTGCAGCTTCCATATACAACCAAGCAGAAAAATGTGTTGGTTCTTACCTTGTTCTTCCACCCCCTTCCATCTCCTGCATCTACTCTGTGCCACGCTCTTGTCATTTCTCTCCGGCCTCTGCTATGGATTCCTAACATATTCTCCCCCATTGTTCTTCTCTTTTTCTTGCTTTCAATATTTTCTGGTTTCCACTGACCTTCATTTAGAAAGGAGTAAGGCCTGGGGGAGCGGGGAGGGAGGGGCTCTGTCTGCGGCCCACCTTATTAACCTTTTGAGAAGCCTCTTCTTTCATGCTGTGCGTTCCATTCCTACCAATCTCCCCTCAGTCACTGCTTTGTAAAGGCGGGCTTGTCTTGCCTCAGGGCCTTAACAGGTATCAGTCTTTTCTCTTGAAGTACTTTTTTTCTCTCTTGTCAAATTCCCTTTCATATATACTTTCTACTAAAACTTAGTAAGAAACCTTCAAGGAAGCATTCCCTGACTCCCCAAACTTCTTCAGGTCCTGATTACACACTCTCATGACACTCTGTACTTACAGCAGTTCTTTAATCTATCGTTGAATGTCTATTTTGCTCTACCACCTTAAGTTGACAACACTATGTTCCAAACTAAACGCTGCTGCTGCTAAGTCGCTTCAGTCGTGTCCGACTCTGTATGACACCATAGACGGTGGCCCACCAGGCTCCGCCATCCCTGGGATTCTCCAGGCAAGAACACTGGAGTGGGTTACTATTTCCTTCTCCAATGCATGAAGGGGAAAAGTGAAAGTGAAGTCGCTCAGTTGTGTCTGACTCTTCACAACCCCATGGACTGCAGCCTACCAGGCTCCTCCGTCCATGGGATTTTCCAGGCAAGAGTACTGGAGTGCGTTGCCATTACCTTCTCCGTCTAAACTAAATAGTTCCGTGTAAATGAATAAACAGCTAGCAAAACACTTATGTATTTGAAGATTTATTTAAGTGATATAATTTGATGGATGCCATATAATTTTGTCTTCAAATATGTCATCTGCTGTTGTCTGAAAATTTATTAATCTTCACTGCTTTTGATGAACCACTGCCCTGTCTGGATGCCTCTTTTAAAAGGCCATTCCTTCTAGAAAAGCTAATTCATGATGTCCTTAAAACCTGGCTGTAATTAGATTATCAGTTTATTTTCATTCCTAAGGGACAGACTGTCAGACAGCATAAATAAATTACAGGAAATTTTCCAGATTAAGCTCTTCCAAAATTGGAGTAGTGATGTAAAAATGAAACTGTACTGCCTAATTCTTTCTCAAAGTGTATATTTAGTAAATGCATCAGTTAGTTTTATTGTGATGGCTTCACTCACACCCTTAGAAGACTCAGCATAATTTGGTTGAACTGATTGATGATGGTGTCTCTCTAGGCTTAAACAATGAGGCTGCTGGTTTGGAGTGAGTTAATCTCTTTGAGCAAATGCTCTTAGGAAGTTTAGAATTGTTTCCTTTGACTTATTCTTGGGAGTTGGGTCAGATATTTGGAATCTATGACCCCCTGCAGCTTGGCTTATAACTTGGAAGAGAATTCCATTCTGCTGGCTGACATCCTTCTGAATGACCAGTGATTGTTTCATTACATGAAAATTGCAGGACAGATACCAAGCTTATTAGACTTAGCTTATTATGGCTTTTTAAAATTTTTATTTATTTATCTTTATAATAAGCAAATATTGGGACAAATGACTTTTGAAAATGTCTACAATGCCTCCAAAGGAAGAGTTTTTTCCCCCTAGGAACTGCAGAATCTTGTTACAAGGGAGAGTGATTGGTTAAGAAATGTGGATTTTATTACTAGGTAGCATTAATTGAGTATAGAATATGTGCTTGCTGCCACAAATAGCTCTTTATATTGTATTATTGTATTTTATCACCAACTATACAAGCAAGCTGCTGTTTTAACTCTTTTTTTTTTCTTGTGGAAAATAATGATTTATTTCACTGAATGTATTTCAAAGAAAGGAAAAAGAAAGACAGTAATCTTTATTTGTATAAGAGAAGGAATCAGTATAATTACTCTTGAAAAAATGCATTTTACTAAGAATAAAATCCGGAATTATTTGTGTATTTATAGAGTTTTCTTCACTATGCCGAAGATTTTATTATAAATATCCCAAGTTACTCTATATCTGAAGACAAAATTTAAATGATTGAGTAAGGATAATGTCTTGAAGTGTGTGAGATTGAACGGTTAGTGAAGTGGAATTTTAATATTCTTGGGGTCAGTCATGTTGTAATTTAGACCATGCCCTACTGCAGTCCACACTTCTATGTTCTTCACACTATATTGAGGAGGAATGAGGTGTTTATAGTATTTCATGATCCAAGCAAGACTTTTAAAGTCATAAGCTACAGGTGCTTTGTTAACATCTTGATGTGCTCATATCTAAGGCAAAAAAAAAAAAAAAAAAGTGAAAGGGCATTCTTAATGGATTACATAACAGTACACAGTGTCACTCTTGTATAGACTTCATATCCAAACAGAGTAAAATTAGTTTTGCCACAGTTATCCATCCTACAAAAGTTGTACAACTTTGTATCTGCAACCCAATTTTAAATGATCTTTGGAAAGTTGTAGGAGTACTTTTCTAAGACCTCTTATGTGTGCAAAGTAGAAAGCTGGAGTAATGCAAGAAAAAGAAAAATGATTCATTGAGTCCCCTCTGGAAAGTTATAACATGCTGTAAGCAAGGACAGATATATTATGTGGGGTATTCCCAAGACACTATTGCCTCTCTTTTATAGATGAAGAAATTGCATCCCAGAAAGGTTAAACAATTTGCCCAAAGTCACTTGCCAAACCAAGGCTGAAAGCCCCCAGAGTGATCTTCTGGGGTCTTCAGAAGATCTTCAGAGTGATCTTCTCCCTGGGTACCAACAGAAGTTACAAGGGGTTTGGCATTCAGCCAGTCTTGGATGATTCTACTGATGCTGACCTAGAATCATGCTTGCTGGAAAATAAATTACTGGAGAAAAAAAATAGTCAACACTGCTACAGATACAGTTAGTGTCCACAGACTGAGAAAAAAGAAAGTAATACAAAAACTTAGGGTTAAACATTTGCTATAACTCTTCCAAATGCAGCCACTTGCTCCAGAGTAAGGATGGGATCACCAGGGTTCTGGGGTTGGGCTCAGTGAAGACGAAATGAAAACCTGCTCTTTTTTGCTTTTTCGGAAACAATGTCTATAGGGCTACAAAACAAGTTTAATTTTCTATAATGTGAGGAAGCATGTTTAAGTTTCAGAAATCAACTCAGGGACTAACGTATTGGCTCTGTGGAATGATCTCAGGGTTCTCGAAATGCCAGCATGAACCTCTCACCTTCTCAATGCCATGTGCCTGAAAACTTGCTCTTCACTCTTCATTCCTTTAGGTTTAGATCTAATCCTTATGACAGTCCTTGTGCAACTTTTTCAGAAGCTTCTCATTGAAGCAAATGATTCTAAACCAGCACATCTGAAATATATGCCACACCCCCGTCAGCAACTGCGGTCACTATGCTGGTGATTGTCAGAGGTTCCCACGAGGGCAGGCAGTATCAGATTTCAGGGTGAGGAGTAGATGGGGAGAAAGCAGGAAACCACACTGTCAGGACAGGAATTAAATATGGATTTAAGTGAGGGATGGAGGCCAGAAGTGGGCACCTGGAACAGAAGGGAAAAGAAGAGGGTGGAAATCATACCAACAAACTCTCTTGACATCACGATTTACCAAAGGTGAATCTGTTACAAAGACAGGACAACAGTTAAAGGTTTACTTAGCAGCATCTAACATCATCTAATAGACCTCAAGGCCACTTGAACTATGATACCGAAGTGCTCAGCATTGCCCTTATTACGGGGGCAAGTGGACAGGTCAGAGGGAGTTGGGCTTTGGAGGAAAACTTCGATTCTGATTTCTGCATCATCATGGGTTGGCTCAGTAATCCTGATTCCTCTCAGGATTTAGTCTAAGCAATCATGGGATTAAAATCTCTCTGCTACAGCATGATATAGACAGGTAGCAATATTTATGGGGTAGGATTTTTTTGAAGATTAGTAAGGTGCACTCCAGAGGTGCCCGGCAGAATACCTGCTCAGAGATACATACTAGAGCTTACATCCCCCAGTCCCCTTCCTGGCCCCATGACCTGCTTCTCCTCTCCTTCTCACATCTCCCCATATGCTGCATCTTACTTCTCTGAAGGCATCTGCTGGAATTTGCACATTTGAGACTCTGCTTTCTTCATTAGCTGGATTTTTTATCACCACATTTTCTTATTTCAAGAAAGATTCTGGGTAAATAAATTCACACCAATATTTTGATAACTAAAAACCAACTTAATGTTACTCTCTAAAACATAGCCATATTTAATAAAAATTTAGCAAATTAAGAATTCAAGCTTTCATAGTGAGAGAAAAAAAAAATGAAACTTCTGTGACTGGTTGTCTGATGGGTGACTGTAAGCTATTTAATGCCAAAATTTTATCTTTCATAATTTGAGACCAGAAGACTGATTTCAGCTTGGGCTTAAAGACACTTAGGGAGATATTTTAGATACAAGAGATCTGAAGGTTGAGTGTAAAATGCTGAGACAGTTAGGCATTAAGGAGCCAAGATGTTGGGCTGCACCTCCAGGCATACAATACCTGTGTTTGCCCAGATTTAAGATGGAGGAAAGAGCCTGGAGGCAGCAACAGAGATATCAATGGTTTAAGGGATGGGGGAGTTTACACATGGTAAGCAAGATCCTAGAGTGTGTATGTTGGAAAGCCCACAGGACCTGGTAGCAGTCTTCACTCCCTGAGGGAGGAGGAACAGTTTTAGGGGGAATTGACATCAGGTTGGCTCCCTGGTTACCAGGGATACCAGCAGAGGGACCTTCCCTCATTGTCCCTTTGATAACCTATTATGGTAGAGTGGTTCTGATCTAAAGGTTAGAAGAATCACTAACCGGGCAGGCACAAGTGTATAGGAAGGTCAGTCCTGGAAGTAGGGCATAGGTGGAAGCAGGCACTGGTTGAGCAGGAGATGTACAGAGAGCAAGAGGGTGGCCATCTTGAGTGGCCTGACCATGAAACTGAGCAGGACCCTGTGGGGCTTCTGGGTATGGAAGCCTTTCTATGTCTCCTGTTCTTTGTTTGCAGGGAACAGATTTGAGCCTCCATGACCTTCCCAGAGTCCCAAAGGGCAGATATAAACAACTGCTAATCAGAGAAGGGAAAGGATGCAGAGGCAAGAACAGCCAAGAAGCAGGAGTACAACCTTGGGTCAGAGTCCTGGTTCTGCTTCAACAGATAGAAGGAAGGATATCTTTGAGCTTTTTATAAGAAGTAAAACTTCCCAATGAATTGTTTCAGTATTCTTCATTCCAGAGAAGACCACCAGGTTAAAGGGAATAGAGAAGCTCATCATGAGATTATCTGAGACCAGATTAAAATACCTCGGGCCCTGCATACACCGTAATCTGATGAGCCACCCTACTCTTAAGCCATTGTTATGAAAACTCCTCAACAAATCCTCCTGGATTGGGACACACAGTTTTCAATAGCAGAAGCCTGCTGTGTCCCCCTTTGCCTGACCAACAATGAAGCTGTTTTATTTTTTTCCCCCCACTTCATTCAAAACTCTGTCTCTGAAGTTTCAATCTGGCACCAGTGCACAGAGGCCAAATTTTTGGCATCAGTCATACACAGGATAATGAGAAGGTGCCTGGGAAGAAGCAGCCAGTGAGGATGAAGGAAAACCAGATATTGATCCTTCTATATTTGTGTTGCTACCCGATGGAAACTACTCTCAGGTTTTGCTGATAGAAGGGAAGTCTGCTGAAAGTTGTTTATATGATCTTATTTTTTCCAACTTCGAAGATATCTCTTGTCCATGTGTTTACTACCCAATCTATCATTAGTGGTCTCTCAGCTCGGGCTTGAACTGTTTTCATTTTTACAGTCTAAGCTGGAGTCATACATATTGCTACTCTACTTTTGAATTTCTCTTCATGGTCAATTATGACCTCCTCATCCCCATTTACAATCTAATTATTAAGACTTGGGGTTTGGAAACAGACAATTATGAGGTTTAGTTCCAGCTTCACCATCAGCAGTTCATTATTTCATCCAAGAATGAGGTGTGGGAGTGATGAGGAATAGCACTGCTGCTGCTGCTAAGTCGTGTCAGTCGTGTCCGACTCTGTGCGACCCCATAGACGGCAGCCCACCAGGCTCCGCTGTCCCTGGGATTCTCCAGGCAAGAACACTGGAGTGTGTTGCCATTTCCTTCTCCAGTGCATGAAAGGGAAAAGGGAAAGTGAAGTCGCTCAGTCGTGTCTGACTCTTAGCGACCCCCTGGACTGCAGCCCACCAGGCCCCTCCGTCCATGGGATTTTCCAGGCAAGAGTACTGGAGCGGGGTGCCATTGCCTTCTCCGCTTGCACTGGGCAGAACATGGCAATCATGTGTGCGAAGATGCTCTGAAAACAGAAAGCGGTGGTGGTGGCTTAGTGTTGTCCGACTCTTACAATCTCATGGACTGTAGCCTTCCAGGCTCCTCTGTCCATGACATCCTCCAGGCAGGAATACTGAAGTGTGTTGCTATTTCCTTCTCCAGAAAATAAAAAGTACCACATGTTTAAAGACATCTTTTTTCTTTTGAACAAGAATAGAAGGAAGGCAGCTCGGTACAAGAGCAGAAAACTAAGATTTGTAACCTGAGTCTGTCTTTCAATTTCAGGTTCTCATTGTTATTTGTATAATTTTGGACAAGCCTTCCAAAATCACAGATGATGGCAACACTTGAACAGCTGAGGAATACATAAATCGGTGGGCTTAAAAATGTTTTGTTAACTGTAAAGTAGTGCACTACTGTTATTTAGAGCAAGGAGGGAAACTTAGAAAACAAGTAGTAACTTACTATGGTATCATTGTAAAAAGTTGATCCACAGAATGTACAAAGATGAATACAAAGTAGCTGATCAACTGTCTCAATCTAGACAGATCCAGCCAGTGCAGGCAAAATCTGATTCATGTTCTATAATATTGGAATGGAATGGGTCCGAGAGTGAGAGTTTTATTTTATTGTTTAACTTTTTATAAATTTGGGGCTCAGGCCTACCAGAATGCTTGTTGTAATAACTGTGACCCCAAATTTTGCTATGCTAAGATCTAGAAGAGATTCAAATACACTTTGGCTTGGGTATGCACATGGGAAGGACTTACGTTATAGTGAGGCACCATTTTGGCTACTTTAGATTGCCAAGGCAACCCAACAATCTCTCCCTCTGGATTCAGTGCAAGGTATCTGTGGTGTAGGCTGCGTATGCAGCTCTTAGCCATGAACCAGAGCATCTTGGAGAGAATCTGCTAAGGGACTACTGGGTCTGTATCGTGGAAAACATGCCTGCAAAGTTAATAGAAAGCTTCTGTTCTGTGGACTGAGATATTTCAATCACAGATAATTGTCAGTGAGTGGTGATGATTGGGACCATAGTATATCCTTGTCTGGAAAAAAAAAGAGCAGAAGCTTAAAAAAAAAAAAAGTGAACCCAAGTAGGTGCCAAGTCCAATTGTGAGCTGTGGCAGGTGTGTAAACTGGAGCTGGACTGGTTTACTCCCAGGGAGGGGGGCCCTCTTGCAAGTCCATGCAGCTCACCACAGCTCCACTGCTCAGAAACAGGAGGTTAATCAGCTCAGTGCTTAATGAGAGCGTCTGGAGGAACTGTTGAGAAAATACTAAAAAAATAAATGAGATGGAGGAACAATGGAGAAATGACGGGCGGCTGTGATGTGCTCTGAAATGGCTGGTGGGAGAAATAACGTGGTTGAGACAAATTGAGAATGACTGTACAGCTGAGGCTCAGCCCTGGTGCCGCTGGAGGGGCACTCTGCTAAAAAACCAGCAGTGCGGAGATGGGAAGATTTGTGAAACTGGGTGGTTGTGTGTGGTGAATGGAAAGTGAGAGTGTGTGTGTAGGGAGTGGTGTGGGAGGCAGTGAGCTTGTTTCCGTTTTGAGGAATTGAGAATCATAACACTTCTAGGGCAAAGAAACAATTATCTTCTATTCTCAGGATTATTTTTACAGACCTTTATCAAGCTTAGTACTTAAGTCTTGAGAGTAAATATTTGTGAAATAAATGAATGAAGATTAAATGAGTTTTGTTAAGTCAATGCCATGATTTCATGGCAGTGATTGTCAAAAACCATTCTCTGAAAAGTCCAAAAGTTCCATGGAAGTGTTCAGAAAACTCTAAGAAACTGTTGGTCAAATTGCTTGGATGAGTGTATGACTCTTTTTGGAGAAGTGTTTCGATGATCAGACACTCAGTCAGGTTTAATTTTGAATTAAGTTTCTGCTGCTGCTGCTGCTGCTGCTAAGTTGCTTCAGTCGTGTCCAACCCTGTGCGACCCCAGAGACGGCAGCCCATCAGGCTCCCCCGTCCCTGGGATTCTCCAGGCAAGAACACTGGAGTGGGCTGCCATTTCCTTCTCCAATGCATGAAAGGGAAAAGTGAAAGTGAAGTGGCTCAGTCGTGTCGGACTCTTCCCACCCCATGGACTGAAGCCTACCAGGCTCCTCTGTCCATGGGATTTTCCAGGCAAGAGTACTGGAGTGGGGTGCCATTGCCTTCTCTGAAATTAAGGTTCAAATGAGCAAAATATCAGCTCAACCAGCCTTCAGAGTCCAAGGGCATTGGGAAAGCTGGTGGCTGAGTTAAGGATTAAAGTCAAGAATTTCTAATGTATGTTCCAGTGTTCTTTCCAATTCACCAGTCTTGAGGCTGCACAAAAATTTTTTAAAATGAGCCCTAAATACATTAGATGCCCATTAAAAAAAAAAATTGTCAGTGTCTTGGAAATGTGGCAAGACTTGGGAGGACAAACTGAGAATTTAGCCAAGCTTTCAGGCAAATAGGTCTAGAAATGGAGACTTTGACAAAACCCTGAGGAGTAAGGGCAGTATAGTGTGAGAGGAATCATTCATGGGCATGTTTCATTGAACTGATATTTAAAAGGAGTCACAACAGGCAAAGAACCACCACATTCATCACAAGGGAGGACAAAATGTAAGAGTGAGAAGTAAGAAAGAGTGTGAAACCTGTAAGCAAGCCCACTTCATGCAGGCAAGGGAGTAGGAAGCAGGCTGTTCACACTTTCTCTGAATCTGGAACTTCTTTAGGTTCTACGAAAACAAACAGAAGTGCTCTCTTGTTGCCCGGAAATGGCTTTATGTGACATTCTCATCTTTTGGTGTCAGTTACATGTTCTCTGATTGCTTTTCAGTTTCTAGAAATGTTCAGGCATTTCTTATAAAATGATGTTTCTACTCACAGTATATTTTCTGTCGGTTTTTACATTTGGTGTTTGCTTTTTATTGCCTTTTCAGAACAACATTTTAAATTTTAGTGGGGTGTTGAAGAGAGGGGATGAGCAAAAGATGAGCATTAGTATTGATCCACCACCTTTAACTAGAAGACCTTGCTTACAAAAGCAAACATTTTTAATTTTAATGAGCTCAATTTATCAATGTTTTCTCTTACTGCTCACACTTCTGGTTTTGCCCTAAGGAGATTTTAATATGGTGTCACACTTAAAGCCTTTGCCGGACTATCCATAAGATATGCTAAGTGGTATGAGTAATACAAAATTTTATAAGAGCTGAGGAGAGGGAGATATCACTTAGAAGGAGGTAGTTTCACAATGTTGTCTAACAGTTTTGCAATAAGCTGTTGCTGACTCCTGAATTTTCTAAGTACTGAGATATATTGTTAGTGTTTTTAGATTTGGCTTGTGCCCATAAAGTTTAAGAAATGTGTCTATCTGTGGCTAGTGAGCTCTAAACAAAGCCATTTAGTGATAAAAAGAGCGAGGAATGTTCTTAAACTCTCATGCTCTGCCCAGCATATCCCCCCTTGCCAGCCTTATATCCTTTTATTCCATAGGAGTTTCTTCTAAGTTTCAATGGACCCTTTGGATTTCATATATTCTCTTCTGTGATTTATGAAAAAATAATTTGTTTATTTTACTTACTGATATGATTGTTTTATTGCACTGAGATCTTAGATTCTGTTTATTTTGAACTTACTTTTGAGGTACTGATGGCTTATCTAAATAAAAAAATATACTTTTTGTTAGTAAGTGCTCTATCATAGTACCATGAAGTCCCAGTGTTTGCATTGTCAGAATACAGCACATAGTAGGTACTCAATAAATCTTTGATGAAAGAATGAATAAGTAATTGAGCTTCTGACACAAATCAGACAAGATCTGAGCAAAACTTTTAATCCTACACTTTTAATCCTGTTCATGTCTCTCCCTATATATACATATGTGTGTGTGTGTGTGTGTGTGTGTGTGTGTGTGTGTGTGTGTTAGTCACTCAGTCGTATCCAACTCTTTGTGACTCCATGGACTGTAGCCCTCCAGGCTCTTCATGGAATTCTCCAGGCAAGAATACTGGAGTGGGGTGCCATCCCCTTCTCCTATATATATACACACACTAAAAAAACCAAGGGTTTTATAGAAAATTCTGATGTTCAAAGAAATCTTTTGTCACCTTAATGCTGCAGAGAAAAAAAATAAATCTAGTTTCTCTAGATGTTAAATGAAGGGCATTTTTTCTTTTAATTATTAAACAATGACATCAGCTTTAATATAAATATGAAATTAGCTGTTCTTCTAAGATAAAGAAGAAATCTAGTTTTGGTGAAGGAGAAGAAGCCCCAACATCATTACCTCAGTGTCCATCATTGATTAGACGGATGGCAGCAGCATGGCGAGCCTTTCACTGCAATGTCTGCAGTTAAGCCCTGGTCCTTGTCTTGCAGTGGTCACCATTTGTACTCAGGCTGAGGGAAGAGAGCCCCAGGTCCTTCTTTTGCTTCCAGCTTCCCACAGTGCTCATAACTACCATATGCTCTGGCTGAATGACCTGGCTTCATTCATAACTAAATCAGTACTAAAGCAGTCTGGATGATAGATAGCAGCTTATCAATAATGGAAAAGAAAGGCTCAAAGATGTCCCATTATCTGAATAATTAATGTTCCACTTGGGCTTTGTAATTCCTTAATAAAACTGACTGATTGATTTGCTTAATTAATTCCTTCTTTGACAGGCTTATCACTTTCTTTGGAGACAGGGATGGGCAAAAGGGAAAAAAAAAGATAATTTAAGCTAAAAGAGATGATTTAAAATCTTCATAAACTTTAACCCACTCAGAATATTATGAAAACAAATTCTCCAGCAAACCTCCTCCATCTCTGCTCTGCCATAAAAACCCCCAGACTCCTGTCGATAGATACTGGGTGTGTTTGGTGTGGCAGCTGATGAAGTATTATGCTACTCTGTAAGAGCCCCAACCACATCTGTAGTAATAAACTCAGCTCTGCCTTAAACACTGTTGAATAAATCCATCTGAATGAATGTTTACAGAGGACTTCCATTTAAAGCAATGAGCTCTGAGCAAGGGGGTGGCAGCTATCTCGATTCTGAGTGAGCTGATAGCATTGCCTGCATGAAGCATCCCTCTGGTTTTATGTGCACCTGCTAGTGCCTGTCGCTGGAATTTGCTTGTCCAATACCACGTCTGCTGCCATCCTTCCTATGATGGCTGGGGCTGATCCGAGAGGATCAAATCACCACAGAAAATTAAATCAAAAGATGGAAAAAAAAACAGGTTATATAGGATGAGGGTTTGAGGCTGGGGACTGAGAAAGAAAACTGTGAGTTAATAAGATGAAATACAAGGCAGAGGGAAGAGAATTAAGGCCATTTCTCTTAATTCTAGAAACCACATATGATTTGCAACTAGAAAAATAATACAATCATTCTTAGAAAATATTATAAAAGGATAAAAATTATGGAAGATAAATTATTCAGTTGGAAGAAGAAAGCAACCTTTTACTAGCAGGCATTTCAATGATTTTTTTCAAGTTAAGTATCTGGGGTGCACAATGGAAGGTTTAGTTCTGAGTTTCATTTCATTCATCTGCAGTACCATGGCATTGATCCCCGTGATTTTCCCAAGAGCTTTATTTTAGTCACCTTGGGCTGCCATAGCACAATGCCACAGACTAAGTGAGTTAAACAACAAGCATTTGTTTCTCATAGTTCTGGAAACTGGGAAGTCCAGGATCAAGGTGCTGATCTAATCAGTTCCTGGTGAAGGACTTCTTTTTGGTTTGTAGATGGCTGCCTTCTTGTAGATGCTGTATCTCATATGGCAACAGGGAGGAGAGAGAAAGGAGAGGAAAACCCTTTGAGTTTCTTCTTATAAGGGTTATAATCCCATCATGAGGACCTCATGATATCATCTAAACCTAATCCCTTCTCAATGACACCCCACTTGCTGATACCATCATGTTGAGGGTTAATGCTTTAACATTTGAATTTTAGGGCATTCAATCATTCAGTCCAAAGTAAGCTTAGTTAAAGAGAATTGGTGATAAAGGCAAGTTGAGTTTTGTACATGGAAGCACATTTCTGCTAGAGGTTTCTGTGCAAGAACTCTGGGTAATGGCAGTGACTGTGGAGTGGTAAGAACAGGTTTCTTTTCCTCAAATTTTCATGAAAAAAGCAGACACGTAACAAAATGAAATACATTTCTTGGTAAGGCAACATCCAATTTTAGAGTGTGGGCAGCTCAACTGATAGGCTGGAGGAGGTGGAAATGTCAGGACTGGTCCTAGAGAACATGAAACACACATATCAAACTTTTGATTTTGTCCCAGTGAAAGTCACAACTTCCCTTTGGTTTTCTTATTTTTAATAAACTAACTATATGACTCATATACAGGAGAGAGAAACATCTTCCAAAAATGAACAAACAAGTGGTTAATAAGTGATCATATTTCCAGGAACTGTCACGTGCCATCTTCGTAAAATCTTCCTACCAGTCCCAGAAGATAAACATCATGAGTCATTTTACAGGTCAGAAATTAGAGACCAAAATGAATCAGATGCAGAGATGTAAGCCAAAATTGGAGCAAGCTTTGATTATTATTTTTTTTGACCTCATTTATTTATTGCAGTCAGTTTGGTTTGTTCAAATTCTTTATGCCTCTACCTAGGTTCTCTCTGTTCTTCTAGGCCCTTTCCCTCCGTGAAAATTTCCCTTATGACACCAGTTTGTAGCAATCTCTCCTCTCTCAGTTGTTTTTGCCTTTCTCATCAGAGGCTTCCAGTTTAGCACTAATTTTCTATCTTTTTCAAATGTTCCTTTTTTATCTTTTCACCTAGTATATAAACACCTCAACCATTATAATATCTCTACAGATAACAAATTATTTAGTATATTGTTAGTTACATAGATATTTTAATATGTTTTAGTCAATTGATTAAGCAGTTTTGGAACTTTATTTTGAAAAAGTTAAAATGTATTCTCCTTATCACAATACAGTTGAGTGGGGTTTTTATTGAGTGTTCACTAAATAATAGCTCCAATGTGAAATATGAAGTGAATAATAATGCCAGGAAAAAATTTGGAAGAATCCAAAATTTATAATATGATTAAACATCTAATGAGCTAAAATGATGAGCTTCTGGAAAACTGTTTGTAGGTTCAGGTGACTAAAAAATATTGAAATACAGTGTTCTCAGACAAAGTGAAGTGAAAATCTCTCAGTTGTGTCCAACTCTTTGAGACCCAACGGACTATACAGACCATGGAATTCTCCAGGCTAGAATACTGGGGTGGGTAGCTGTTCCCTTCTCCAGGGGGTCTTCCCCACCCAGGAATCTTCCCCACTCAGGAATCAAACTGGGGTCTCCTGCATTGTAGGTGGATTCTTTACCAGCTGAACTACCAGGGAAGATCTCAGATATGTTTCCACTAAATAGGAATATGAGTCAGTTTTCCAAATCTTTAAAACTAATCATGCACTTTTTAGTGATGACATTTTATCATGCACACTTTTCAGACTATACCAGTTCCATCAATATTGAAAACACAGAAATAAAGGGCCTTCCTTGGTTACACTACAGGATTCATAGGAGACTACTGATTAGGTTCAGGGGCCACTTTCTCACTGAACTACTCACTGTGAGTCCAAGAACTTTAAGTTAATTGAAATCTCATATTTATTTATTCATTCATTCAAAAATATTTATTGAGCTTCTATTCTGCGTCAAACAACATTTTAGGAATCAAATATGTTGAATGGAGGATATAAAAGTTTCAGATTAGCTAGTGGGCAGTACAGAGAGAAAGGGAGAGGGAAAGAGAGAATGCTATGAAGATTTTTTTTAATTTAACAAGTCAAATCAGCCTTTAAAACATTAGAGTATTTATTTGCAACAGTCAAATGGGATTCCTGAGACCCTGTGACCTAAAGTTGATCCTAACTTCCAGTAGTTACATTTAGGACATGCTTTGGTTTTCTTGGGCAACATTCCCATTAAGATATTATTGTGGAGATGAACTTTCCTGGCAAAGGGAATTTCAGATGCCCTATGCAAAAGAGTGCTTCACTAGTTCCAGGAAGAGTGAGAAGGTCAACGAGCAAAGGGGAGTGGAGGAGTTGAAGGGAGAGTAACAGGAAGTCAGTTCATATGGGAAGAAGATAAATGCCACTCTGTGAGGTACTTTGGAAGAAACACTGTCACTTTCCCAGAGGACACAGGCACATTTCCTTGATACAGTCTAGGACCATTGTTTGAATTACTGTAAATACTAATGCTATACCCTTGGGTTGCATCTTTTCCATGTAGCTAGTATGTTGTTAGTCAATGAGAATAGAATACATCCTAGATATGATATCTGCCTCCAAAGACTCCAAAGTCTACAGACTATTTGTCAGCAAGGACACAGATGGCTATTGTGGAGAACTATACACAGTCAAAAACTTAAAAGAAACAGCTTTGAGACACAAAATTGTGTGTTGTAGTCTCTGGAAGGCTTAACTTCCCATGAGCTATTCAAACCCAAATGGCTCAAATGTAAATAGTAGATTTTATACGTATCTTTCTTTCTTCAGGTTGACACCCATTGTATGTCTTAAATGTGTGGAACACTCATGATTTCAAATGCCTTAAAATGTCTGGGTCAACTCTGATTTCAAATAGTCGGATTCCTTATTAAAAAAAAAAACTATCAAAATGCTCTAGAAATTACTGCCACTCTTCAACAGTCAAAGTGTGTTAACTCCTAGGTAAAATTTAAACATTTAGAGGAAATCTGATTGGGTGCCTTGAAATAACAAAGTTGCCTAGCTTATAGTGCCTACCATAATGGCAGGTACAAAATAGATGTTCAGATAATAACTGACAGTACCTGAGTTGATTTTAAACATATCATGATACTTAAAGATTCATTAAACATACGGAAGAGTATAGGACTTTCATTGTTTATTTTTTCACGTGATGACCCATTTCATTCTGTGTCTCATAGGAGAGGTTGCACTGCCATCGGTGGGCATCATCACCATCAGTGTCTAACATCTCATCTGTATTGGCGAGGAAAAGCTAGATACTATATTTCCCAGAATGCCCTCTTCTGTTACAGCTCCAGATTTAGAAAGTGGAAGGGAACAGGAAAGTCATGGAGGCCAACTGGTATGGCTTCACAGATTCATCTATGCACTTCTACTCTGATGCAGTAGACTGGGATAATGATTGGATAGTCCTGTAAACTTGAGAATTAAATGAATTTCTCAGCTAACCACCCACCTCAGTATTTCTGGCCAAAGTCATCAATGACTTATGCCAAACTTGTGACTGCAGTCATTCTGACCTTCTCTCTTCTTGCTCTTCTTAAGTCCTAATTCCCATATTACATTTTTATTCCTACAATTCTTAGAGAGGCTTTGATTGCATGGCTAAACCCAGGCTAATTTACAGGGAATCACCCATATGAAAGACTCTAAAGCCTTTTCAGTTAATCAAGTGAAGGCATTGTAGGGATTCAGTTCTACCCTGTCATCCAGGTGTACTCCAACCAAGCAACTTCCTCTGAGAAATCTCCCTTTGGAAATCATAGAAAGAGCAGATACACAAGCATCCCTCAGAGAGGCCTTTCTCGAAAGAGATTCAGACCAAAGAAAACTCAAAGAAAGCTTAACAAAATAGCTGCTTCATGAATAACTTATAATGCTCCAAATACAATTTTTTCAGCATTTCAAAAGAACTAAATTGCAAAGGGCAGAACTTTTTTCAGAATTAAAAATTAACTTAGATGTCAAAATAAAACCCTAGAATTTAATTTATCATAAAAGCTATAATCTCAAATAGAATCTAATGGACCAAAACAGATAAAGCAATTAAATGGGAAACGGTATGAATTAATCTTATTTAAAGAGGCATTCAAGATGGAATTCATAATTTTAAAGATATAATAACAAGTGGAAAAAAGCCTTTCCAGCTCAGCTAGTGGTGTCATAATTTAAAATAATAAAGCATCATGAGTATCTAATTTATTCATTTTCTGCAGGTGCTATTTGTTAACTTTGACATTCCCTTCTCACCAGTTTTGATTGCTGGTGACTTTCTTCTTATTGATGACATTTTACTTTTTTTATTTTTTTCTGTTACTTGCTAATTTTAGTGGTAATAGTGTATGTACTTTTTAAACTGGCAGAGTATTGAAGACTTGAGAAAAGTTCAAGTTGAAATCTAGTGCTTCTAGGATATTCTATCAAATAGTCTCTCTGTGCCTGAGTGATGAGAACATGCCATCAAGTGATGAGAACCTCATGTAACAATATAGTGGTGAAAACAAGCTTTAAAAGGCTCTATAGCATCCTAATTATCACTACTATGGTTATTAAGTGAGTGGCTATTTTATCATCTTCCTTTTTATAAGAATTGTATATAATTAAGACATATAACTTGATGTTTTGATATATGTATACATTGTGAAATGATCACCACACTCAAGCTAATTAACATATTCATCACCTCACTTAGTTACATTTTTTTTTATGATGAAACACTTAAAATCAACCCTCAGCAAATTTCAAGTATGCAGCACAGTATTGTTAACTATATTTCTGGAGATTTCATGTCTAGCAGAGTGACTATGATTCAAGATTTGGTGTCATATATTCTCTATTACTGCCTTTTTGACCATGCTGTCTGGTGGTTATCAGCATGGGCTTGGAAGCAGACTGCCCAAATTCTCATCATGATTCTGTCATTTCCTAGTGTTGAGATCTTGTACAAATGTGTTCTCTCTGTGACTTTGTTTCTCCATCTAAATATGAAAGTTATAGTTGTTCAGTTGTGTCTGACTCTTTGTGACCTGATAGACTATACAGTCCATGGGATTCTCCAGGCCACTATACTGGAATGGGTAGCCGTTCCCTTCTCCAGGGCATCTTCCCAACCCAGGGATCAAACCCAGGTCTCCCACATTGCAGGCAGATTCTTTACCAGCTGAGCCACTGGGGAAGTGGGAATATTAATAACACTTGCCTCATAGAGATCTTTGAGCTGCCTAAAAAGATTTTACTGGGAAAGAGCTTAGACCATTAGCTGGTACATAGTGAATTATCAATAAATGTTGGCTATCATGATACCATTGTTATTATTTTATATAATTTTACTCTGATTTAATTCTAAATATGTATGTTATGATTTCAAACAATTATTTATAACTTTAGTAACTTCTTTAATTCTTATAAATATAAAAGCATACTAATAAAAAGAAAAACTCAAAGTATGACCTTGATAGCTTACAGTGAACCATGTAGGATTCGAGATCTCTGAAGAAGATTTAGCTTCGGGACAAGGGACCAGGCTTGATCACTCAGAGTTTTTGTGTGGCAGAAGTTTTCTTACAGGGAAAAAGGGACATAGAAAGCTTCTGACACAGACATCAGAAGGGGGATGGAGAGGGATCCACTAGCTAATCTGATCAAGGCCTTATATACATTTACCAAACTCACTGCCACAACTACATCTTAAGAAAACAAGATTATCAGAAGGTTCTTGTTGAGAAACATGTCCTCAAGCAAGATGCGTTGTTGTTATAGAATCATTAGTATACAGTTTAAGGAAAAACATACCCTTGAGCAAGATGAGTTGTTTTGTTGTATAATCATTAGCTCTGAGCATAAAGGAAAAACTAAGATAAAGGAAGGTAGAAAAAAAGCTTGTCCTTTTCTACTCCTTGGGGGCCCTGGACTCCTTATCAACCTAAGAATTAACTCTCTCAATCTCAGTACATCTTAACATTAAAAAAAAAATCGATTGTAAAATATAGTAAACTCTAATATGTATGAAATCTCACATAGATAGTATAACTTAAAAGAAATCAACTGTGAGACAAAGTGCACTACCTCTCTCCATTCACAGAGTTGGAGCCTGGTGCTTGAGGAGGAAGTGATAGACTCTCTGACAGTGAAGAACACTTCTGCCTGAAGGGGCCAAGAACATCCAGGTGGCGAGTCGCTATTAGATCAACCGAGCCCCCAGCAAGCTGAACTATACCTGCCTGGATACATTTGGCCACCCCACGATTGTGGCTGACAGGAAGAACCTGGTGGAGCAGCCCTAGGACATTGCGGTAGACTATATCTTCAACAAGGTACTCATGCCGAGGAGCGCCTGCTGGTGGTGACCACCTTCTACCTCCTGTTCTTTACCATCATAGTCTACTTCAGGCTGAACTTCTCTATCACAAAGGACCTGGCTGCAGAAGCCAGATGAAGGTAGCCTGAATCACAAGAGACTAGGTCTCTGCCTTGACTTTAACAAGACATTAATAGATACACATGGTTCTGGGACATGTCCACCTTCAACAGTAGCAAGACAAGCCTGGAGATGAAGTCCACGGCCTTTGACTACTAAGGTGGCACTGCTGTAGTCCAGACTTGAGACAGAGGGCTCCAGCCTGTGTGATAAAGTGAGGGAAATGCAGAAACTGAGTGTGCAGGGCAAGGAGCTGTACTGAAGTCGGCAGTGGAGGTGAGCCACCTGTGGCTGGCAAACTCAAGAAAGATGCATACATCAAAAATGAGAAGCTTTTCTTGGGAAAGCGACAGGTGCTGGTCACCAAGATCAACCACATGTTGGATGCCTGGTAGCCCTGTACCTTCAGAGGGCAGGGCTGGGGGTGAACATCAAGGCCAGCAGATGCTGGCTTCTGAATTTTGCAGATGGCCTTCAAGGAAGGGAGAAGCCAGCCCTGCCTCAGGAAACACAAGAAGCTTAGTTTTTGTTCCTACAATGTTCCTTAAAAAAAAAAAAAAAGTCATTTAGAGCAAAGTATTGTTGTGTTTTGGGGAAAAAAAAAAGTTTTTTTGGTTGGTTTTATTTGTTCTGAAGCTTAGGATATACTTTGTGCCTGTAAGCCCCTTGTTTTATGCCCTTCTGACTCCTGACCTTTGGGCATTTTACAAGTTTGTGTGTTTTAAAGCACGTGTGACCAAATGAAAATCAAGCTGTGACTGTGAAAAAAGGAAAATCTTAAAGAAAACCCAAACAAACTTTTTGGCAAACCCAGTACTTTACCCCACAGGAAAAGCGTGCTTTATATGGACACAGCTCCTACTCGTTCTTAGTTTTTCCTCTCTTTTTTTTCTATTGTTATTTAATTTGTGAGGAATAATTTTAAAAATTGAACTCTCCCCCTTTCCTCCTTCTGCATGGCTTCTCTCGTGTTATGTATCTGTGGCTGATGACAAATGCAATCTCCTGTTCCAACAGATCTTTTTATTTGCTGAATTGAATGCTTACATGTTTTTATCATCAACATATATTTTCTTAATAGTTAATCTTGGATTCACATTAAGAGAATGGAATTTCAAAATTAACACTATGGATAAATAGTACTGTTAAAGTCAAATTTATTTATATAACAAGTTTGGCTTTGTAATCAGTCTCACTTCTGTTATAAGATTCAAAATAATATTTAACAATAGAGAATAAAATAAGTACATTGATTATAAGAGAATATTGACTCCATTTATTCCCCAGTCTAGAAATCTAGAAGATTTGATAAAGGATAAAGAACTATTAGCCAGTCATTATAGAGACACTCTGAGGTAAAAAAGTCCAAAACATAATTAGTTTAGCTCCTGGTCATAAGAAGAAAACACTAGAACTGCTTAGACTGATGAATGTTATCTGAGAATGAATGATGGATACTTACCTGAGTAACAAAAGAATAGGTAACATAAAATTGTTGATCAGACAGTCAGGCAGGGTTATCTTGCCTAAGTAGACTTGTCTGAGTTGAGTCATAGAAGAGTCAACTCTGGATTAATTAGACAATTACAGAAAAGAAGGCTTGTTGAAATGAAAATAATTAGTTTAAAAAATAAACTCAACACTTGTTTAGACAGTGAGATAAGATTAAAATGAGAAATATAGTGAAACTGATTGAACTTGACCAAACTAAGTAGAAAGATATATTTTATGAGGTAGCAACAATACAGGCTCATTTGTTTTGCACGATACTCAGATTCCCAATTATGATAAAATTCTGTTTGGTTTACATGTGCATGTAATAGCCACTCTGTTAAAACTGGACGTTTGGAATGCGTGGTCAAGAATGAGAGAATAGTTTTTTTTTTCCTTTATGTATTTATTTTTAGTTGAACAATAATTGCTTTATGGTACTGTGTTGGTTTCTACCAAACATCAACATGAATAAGTCATAGGGCTACCCACGTACCCTTCCAACTGAACACCCCTCCCACCTCCCTCCCCATCCCACCCATCTAGGCTGCTACCTAGCCCCAGATTGAGTATCCTGAGTCATACAAAAAATTCCCATTGACTACCTATTTTGCATATGGTAATTTATGTTTCTATGTTACTCTCTCCATATATTCCACCCACTTCTCCATCCCCCCCTCAACCCCTGCCACCCAGCCATGTCCATAAGTCTGTTCTCATTGTCTGTGTCTCCATTCAGTTTAGTTCAGTAGCTCAGTCATGAATGACTCTTTGAGACCCCATGGACTGCAGCACACCAGGCCTCCCTGTCCATCACCAATTCGTGGAGCTTGCTCAACCTCATGTCCATCGAGTTGGTGATGCCATCCAACCATCTCATCCTCTGTCATCCCCTTCTTCTCCTGCCTTCAATCTTTCCCAGCATCAGGGTCTTTTCTAATGAGTCAGTTCTTCACATCAGGTGGCCAAAGTATTGGAGCTTCAGCTTCAGCATCAGTCCTTCCAATGAATATTCAGGACTGATTTCCTTTAGGGTTGACTGGTTTAATCTCCTTGCAGTCCAAGGGACTCTCAAGAGTCTTCTATAATGCCACAGTTCAAAGCCATTCATTCTTCAGTGCTCAGCTTTCTTTATGGTTCAACTCTCACATCCATACATGACAACTGGAAAAAACATACCTTTGACTATACGGACCTTTGTTGGCAAAGTAATGTCTCTGCTTTTTAGTATGCTGTCTAGGTTTGTCATAGCTTTTCTTCCAAGGAGCTGCTGCTGCTGCTAAGTCACCTCAGTCGTGTCCGACTCTGTGTGACCCCATAGATGGCAGCCCACCAGGCTCCGCCGTCCCTGGGATTCCAAGGAGCAAGCGTCTTAAACTTCATGGCTGAAGTCACCATCTGCAGTGATTTTGGATCCTCCAAAAATAAAGCCTGTCACTGTTTCCATTGTATCCCCATCTATTTGCCATGAAGTGATAGGACTGGATGCCATGATTTTAGTTTTTTAAATGTTGAGTTTTAAGTCGACTTTTTCACTCTTCTTCACTTTCATCAAGAGGCTCTTTAGTTCTTCTTCACTTTCTGCCATAAGAGTGGTGTCATCTGCATATCTGAGGTTATTTATATTTCTCCCAGCAATCTTGATTCCAGCTTACGCTTCATCCAGCTCGGCATTTTTCATGATGTACTCTGCATGTAAGTTAAATAAGTAGGGTGACAATATACAGCCTTGACATACTTCTTTCCCAATTTGGAAATTGGGAAATTGTCTCCACTGCTGATATGCAAATAGATTCATCAGTATTATCTTTCCAGATTCCATATATATGCATTAGTATATGATATTTGTTTTTCTCTTTCTGACTTACTTCTCTCAGTATAATAGGCTCTAGGTTCATCCACCTCATTATCACTGATTCAAATGTGTTCCTTTTTATGGCTGAGTAATATTCCAACATATATATGTACCACAGGTTGTTTATCCATTCATCTGTCAGTGGACATCTAGGTTGCTTCCATGTCCTAGCTATTTTAAATACAGCTACAATGAACATATGGTACAAATGTCATTTTCAGTTTTGTTTTTCTCAGGGTATATGCTTAGTAGTGGGATTTCTGGGTCATGTGATGGTTTTATTCCTACTTATTAAGGAATCTCCATACTGTTCTCTACAGTGCTTGTATTAGTTTTTATTCCTACCAACAGAGCAAGAGAGTTCCCTTTTCTCCACACTGTCTCCAACATTTATTGTTTGTAGATTTTTTTATGATGGCCATTCTGACTGGTGTAAGGTGATATCTCACTGTAGTTTTGATTACATTTCTTTAATAATGAGTGATTTTGAGCATCTTTCTATGTGTTTATTTAGCCATCTGAGTAGATTTTTAAGGCAGGAATGCAAAGAAGAAGGGCAATGGCATGACTGAGGTTGTAGAGTGAACACATTTAATGGAGGGAGATGTGTAGATTGAAGGACTGAGATTTTCATGTATAGGAACCTAAAAGACACATATACAGATGCATTTCCTATAAAATCATTTTGAACAGAATAAATGGAAAGAAAACATATATATTCAAAATTAGACTATAGAATCAAAAATTAAAGCTTTTAATTTAAAAAAATGTAAAATGTTTTTAATTGTGGTAAAATACACATAGCATAAAATCAACTGTCTTCACAATTTTAAGGATATGCTTCAGTATCATTTAATATATTCCAAATGTGGTGGAATCATCAACACTCTCCGTTTCCAGAAATTTCACATTATTTTGCAAAAGTTGTTTTGCAACCTTTTTGTTTTGCACCCAAACAGAAACTCTAAACCCCCATTCCCTCATTCTTCCAACCCTGTATATTCTGCTTTCTATTTATATTAGTTTGCCCATTCTAGTTAGCTCATACAGGTGGAATCATAAAATATTTTGTCCTTTGTGTTTGGTTTATTTCATCTGTTATATTTTCAAAATTGAATCATTTTATAGCATTTGTCAAAATTCCATTCATTTTTAACAATGATTAATATTGCATTGCGTGTGTATACCACCTTTTGCTTATCAACACATTTACTGATGAAGATGGGGTTTGCTTCCACGTTTAGCTATTATGAATAATGCTATTGTGAAACAGTTTGGCATACATACCCAGAAGTGGAATTACTGGATTATATGGTAATTCTATGTTTAACTTTTTAAGATCCACTGAGTTGTTTTCCACAGTAGCACCAACATTCTCACTAATAGTGCACAAAGGTTCCAACATCTTACATCCTGACAAACATTTGCTATTTTCCACTTTTTAAAATTAATAACACCTGATGGTTATAATGTGGTAAAAGGACATGATTCTTAAACATTAATGTGGAAAGAAACAGAAAGCATATATAATCTTCAGGGGAAATGCTGTTTCCAAGCATGATGCACTTTTTTTTAAACTGGGGTATGGTAGCTTTACAATGTCTTAGTTTCTGTTGTACAGTGAAATGAACCAGTCATATGTACACATATATCCCCTCCCTCTTAGACCTCTCTGCCTACCCCATCCCACCCAACTAGGTCACCACAGAGCACTGAACTGAGCATCCTGCATTATATAGCAGGTTCCCACCTGCTATCTGTTTTACAAATGGCAGTGCACATACATTACTCTCAGTCTCCCAATTCATGCCTCCCTACCACCCATGTGTCCACCCATTCATTCTCTATGTCTTCTTGTCTATTCCTTCCCTACAAATAGGCTTATCTGTACCTTTTTTTTTTTTAATTTCATATACTGTTGTTGTTGTTCAGTCGCTCAGTCGTGTCTGACTCTTTGAGAACCCATGGACTGCAGCATGCCAAGCTTCCCTGTCCTTCACTATCTCCTGGAGTTTGATCATTCATTGAGTAGTAATGTCATCCAACCATCTCATCCTCTGCTGCCCCCTTCTCCTCCTGCCCTCAATCTTTCCCAGCATCAGGGTCTTTTCCAATGAGTCGGCTCTTTGCATCAGGTGGCCAAAGTATTGGAACTTCAGCTTCAGCATCAGTCCTTCCAGGGAGTATTCAGGGTTGATTCCCTTTGGGATTGACTGATTTGATCTCCTTGTATTCCAAGTGACTCTCAACAGTATTCTTCAGCATCACAGTTCAAAAGCATCAATTCTTCAGCATTCAACCTTCTTTATGGTTGAAATCTCACATCCATACAACACTACAGGAAAAACCATAGCTTTGACTATATAGATCTTGGTTGATGAAATGATATCTTTGCTTTTTCATACACTGTCTAGGTTTGTCATAAGTTTTCTTCCAAGGAGCAAGTGTCTTTTAATTTCATGTCTGCAGTCACTGTCCTCAGTGATTTTGGATTCCAAGAAATAAAATCTGTCACTGTTTCCATTGTTTCCCATCTATTTGCCATGAAGTGATGGGATCAGATGCCATGATCTTAGCTTTTTGAATGTTGAGTTTTAAGTCAGCTTTTTCACTCTCCTCTTTCACTTTGATCAAGAGGCTCTTTAGTTCCTCTTCATTTGCTACCATTAGTGTGGTGTCATACCTGCGTTAATATGATTTTTTTTTTCTCTTTCTGACTTACTTTACTCTGTATGAAGACTCTAGGTCCATCTTCATCTCTAAAAATAACCTAATACTGTTCCTTTTTATAACTGAGTAACATTCTGTTGTATATATGTACCAATCTTCTTTATTCATTCATCTGTCAATGGACATTTGGGTTGCTTCCATGTCCTGGTTATCGTAGAGAGTGCTGCAATGAGCATGCAGGTGCATGTCTTTATGATTTCATTTTCTCAGAATATATTCTCAGTAGTGGGATTGCTCGGAGAAGGCAATGCCACCCCACTCCAGTACTCTTGCCTGGGAAAATTCCCATGGACGGAGGAGCCTGGTGGGCTGCAGTCCATGGGGTCGCTAAGAGTCGGACACGACTGGGCGACTTCACTTTCACTTTTCACTTTCATGCATTGGAGAAGGAAATGGCAACCCACTCCAGTGTTCTTGCCTGGAGAATACCAGGGACGGGGGAGCCTGGTGGGCTGCCGTCTATGGGGTCACACAGAGTCAGACACGACTGAAGCGACTTAGCAGCAGCAGAAGCAGCAGCAGTGGGATTGCTGGGTCATATGGTAGTTTTATTTTTAGCTTTTTAAGGAAACTTCATACTGTTCTCCATAGTAGCATGGTGTAGTTTTTAAAATGTAGCAAAAAAACTCACAAGGTCTCCAAGGCCTCTTGTAATTTGACCTATCTCTGTTCTCAAATTACCCACAGGTAAACATGTATAATGAGTAAGAAGGATACAACTCATCTTTCAAATATTTACATTTTTACTCTCCCTTGGTGCTCTGTGTTCTAGCTCTGTGGAGAAAACCTTGTCTATCACAGGGAAGGTGATGGGACACTTCCACAACTTCCTTTGTTCATTATGATGATAATTCTCATAGAGAGTGATGTCTCCCTGAGTGGGAGCACCAGGCTGAAACAGGGGAGGTATGAAGAAGAATGAGAGAGTGCGGAGGTTACATATGATTTTAAAAGGCCCCAGTGATGCTGGCACACCTGTCTACACCAGCATAGTCACAGCCAGCCATACTTGAGGAGTTACCATTTCCTGTAATAAATTGAGTGATCAGTTAATCACCTTGGTGCTTATCAGTAAATGCCTCCCATGTGTCTCTTTTCTGTAGGTAATTCAAAAGAAGTATGTTATTTGTGCCCTGGTGGAACTCAGTCTGTGAAAGAAAAGTTGAACAGCATAATATGACAACATACAATTAAGTGTTGGAATAATATGGTCCTAAGTATAAGAGCTTCAATAATCATGATGAAGGAAGACAAAGATGTGAGGAATGTTTTAAAACACAGGTAAAACTTCAGTAGGACTTTGGAAGTTAGGAGGGGTATATTTAAATGAAGGAGTAAAAGGTGAGCATTCTAGTAGTGATGAAAATCATGAGCAGAGAGAAATGGTGATATATGAAGGGGTGCTTGCAGAACATAGTTTAACAGAACTGAAATAGGTATACTCAGACACTGTGAGAAATACATAAAAAAAAGTTTATGATAGTCCTTGATTATTTAAAATGATATACAAACAAATGGGACATTTTGGCTGGTGTAAAAGCATATTTTCAGTTTGCCTAGAATAATGCTGTTCAGTAGAAAAGATACTTGTCTATTTGTCCTTGTAGATTGGATCAATAAAACCAATTGCCATTACCTGGAAGTAAAAATTATCTGATGAGAATAATAGGTGTGATATTAATATCACTGTGCTTTTTTTTTTTTTTTTTTTTTGAATAGAGGGAACTGGCCCAAGAGTAAAAGTGGGAGCTTTTAATTCTGAGAAGCTGGTAGTCCAAACTATGGACATAAAGGTCTGTTTCTTCCTTATCAATTCACTTAAGAATGTTCTGAATGTACAGTGCCTCTGAGCAGTAGAGGAAATCTTGTTTCAGTATCCAAAGGTAATAAAAATGTATGTAATAATGTTATGCTGTTGTTGTTTTGTTGCTAAGTCATGCCCAGCTCTGCTTTTACTCTTCATGAGAGAACAACTACTTTAGACAGAGCGATACAGAAAAATCACTCTTCCAGAATTTCAGGAATGCATTTTATCCACTTCTAGTGCTAGGGGGAAAAACACGTTAATCATGAGAGTCTAGTATTTGGTCCTCTTTGTTTTCTCCTTAACATCTTTTTTGTTGTTGTTGTTAGAGGGGAGAGGCAGGAATAATGCAACTTGAGGACTGGTAGAATGAAATTCCATTAGACAAAACTGGTTTCTGGGAGAAGAAGGAGCACACTGAAGACTTTTCAACCTATGGCTGTGCCCTCTTTCTCACATACTTCACATTAGTGGAAGGTGAGCCGACAATGCGAATACATTCATCAATCCTTCACCTTGAACCAGAGAGGTGGATTCTGACAGCAGTCAGTATCCAGTCTTAGAAATAAGAAATCACTAATCTTTTCAAATATTGGTGAACACCGGGTCTCATTTAAGGATGTGGGGCCATGAAGAATCTTTGTAACATAAAAGTCTTAGAAATAACACTCAAAATATGAAATCAAAAATGAATTTTTGTTGTGTGGCTTATGCTTTGAAAAACACTGCAACAGAGGATCTTTTCCTTATTTGTGTGAATTTTTCTATTGGATAAATATTATAAAGCCTTTAGAAACGGCAGGGGAACCAGCGATCAAATTGCCAACATCCGCTGGATCATAGAAAAAGCAGAATTCCAGAAACATATCTATTTCCACTTCATTGACTGCACTAAAGCCTTTGACTGTGCAGATCACAACAAACTATGGAAAATTCATAAAGAGATAGGAATACCAGGCCACCTTACCTGTCTCCTGAGAAACCTGTATGCAGGTCAAAAAGCAACAGTTAGAACTGGACATAGAACAACGAACTGTTTCAAAATTGGGAAAAGAACATATTAAGGCTGTATATTGGCACCCTGTTTATTTAACTGATATGCGGAGTACATCATGCAAAATGTCAGGCTGGAAAAAATCACAAGCTGGAACAAGATTGCCTGGAGAGATATCAACAACCTCAGATATTCAGATGATATCACCTTAATGGCAGAAAGTAAAGAGGCACTAAAGATCTTCTTGAAGGTGAAAGAAGGGAGTGAAACAGTTAGTTTAAAACTCCACATTCAAAAAACTAAGATCATGACATTTGGTCCCATCACTTCATGGCAAATGGACAGAGAATAAAGAAAGCAGTGAGCGATTTTATTTTCTTGGGCTCCAAAGTCACTGTGGACAGTGACTGCAGACATGAAATTAAGACTCTTGATCCTTGGAAGAAAAATTATGACAAACCTAGATAGCATATTAAAAAGCAGATACGTCATTTTGCTGACAAACGTCCATATAGTCAAAGCTATGCTTTCTCCAGCAGTCATGTACAGATGTGAGAGTTGGACCATAAATAAGGTAGAGCATCCAAGAATTGATGTTTTTGAATTGTGGTGTTGGGGAAGACTCTTGAGAGTTCCTTGGACAACAAGGAGATCAGACCAGTCAATCCTAAAGGAAATCAGTCCTGAGTATAAATTGGAAGGACTGATGCTGTAGCTGAAGCTCCAATACTTTTGGCCACCTGATGTGCAGAGCTGACTCATTTGAAAAAATCTTGACTCTGGGAAATATTGAGGACAGGAGAAGAGGGAGCAACAGAGAATAAGATGGTTGGATGACATCACCGACTCAGTGGACATGAGGTTAAGTGAGCTCCAGGAATTGATGGACAGGGAGGCCTGGTGTTTTGCAGTCCATGGGGTTGCAAACAGTTGGACATGATTTGGCAACTAAGTAACAGCTGGGTAAAAAAGTATGTTTTTCCTCTGATGGACGTTTTTTTGATGGACATATTTGGTTCCTCTCCAAATATATTTTATCCATCTATCCTCTCGGTGAGAACATATAATAGAGATTATTTTCCCACACATTCACCAGACTAGGTAGTTATTAAGTAAAAATTGTGAATCTGGCTTAAAAATAATTCTGCTTGTTCTGCTTTGATTTTAGTTATCTTTCTCTTGACTTTTCCCTAAGCTGCAATGATATTGGCCTTCATACAGTAGTCAAGTATGCCAAACCCATTTCCACACCAAGGCCTTTACATTTGCCAAGACATTGGCCAAAAATGAATTTCCCCAAATTTCACCTGACTATTTCAGAGATATTTCTCTTTAAAAAGCTTTTGGCATTACCTTATTGAAATTCCCACAATTCCTACTCTGGGGAGCACTCTCTACCCTTTTAGTTTTCTTTATTTTCTTGGAAATGCCTAAAATTATCTTATTTGTCAATTTGCCTTTTTCCATTAGACTATGTGCTCTGGAGTAGGGCCTAGACTTAACTTTGTATTTTCCAAACATAATCTTCTTCAATATCATTTATTGAATAATCCCTCATTTCTTCTCCTATTTGAAATGATAACATTTTCATCTACTGACTTTGCTTAAATTCCTGAGGCTGTTCTTAATTTACTCCTCTCTCCCACGTTTTGGATATGCATTTTGCAACAGAACCACGTTTTTCAAGTTACTGCTCATTTTAATATCTTTTGATATCTGATTGAGAAAATCTTCCTTTATATTTTCCCTTTACAAAATATATCTGGCAAATCTCATGCATTTATATTTTTAAATAAATGTTAATAGGTGTTATCACTAACACATATTGATAATAAAGAAAAACACAAGATAAAGTACATATTTTTTTTAATTTAAAAATAGCTACAGGTAGTATTTTAAATTAAATTTATACTTCCCAACTTATGGAAGGAAGTCAGAAATATAGTTCAATAGGAAAAGATAGACAATCAAGAGTATCCCAAGGAGGTATAATATGCGCAAAGCGTAACAGCAGAAGAAGGTAAACAGAGCAATATAAATAATTGTTTGGCTAATATTATTAAGAAATTTATCTGATTTATTAGATTATCCCTTGCAAATTAAGTATGTCTTAGAGAATCATTCTGTGTGACCAAGAAGATTGTCCTTTTAAAATAAAAGGTAAAATTTACTGTGGAATTTTCTTTCTACCATGAAATAAATAAAAGCTATAAGGAAAAAAGTGGGAAATTTTATACAACTCTCTTAGTCTTTTACAGATGAAGTAGCTAAAATTATAAGCTGATTAATAAGTATTTGTCAGCTCTCTATTTGTTGAGGATATAAAAAGGAAGAACTTTCTGGATCTTATTCTAAGATTCCACCCCCCCCCCAAAAAACAGTTCAATATAAAGTTCAAACAGGAAAACATGAAAATTTAGAAAAAAAATTCTAAATAATCCTTCAATCAAGTTATGGACTCAGAATTGTGAGGAAAAAGAAAACAATTTGGCCCAAAATAAAAAGATTAAAAACTAAAGTCCAAAAAAAATGAATTGATGTGTTAGTTTAGCTTCTTTTTTACTATTATTTTAAATATTTTTAGTAATTCTTTTTTAAATGGAGGAAAATTGCTTTACAATATTGTGTTGGTTTCTGCCATACAACAATGTGAATTCAGCATAGTTATACATATATCTCCTCCTTCTTGAGACTCCCTTACCTCACCACATCCTACCCTTCTAGGTCATCACAAAGAACCAGGCTGGGCTCCCTGTATTATGCAGCAACTTTCCACAAGCTATGTATTTTACACGTGACAGTGTATATACGTCAATGCTCCTTTTCCATTCATCTCACACTCTCCTTCCTCCACTGGGTCTTTCAAGTCCATTCTCTCCATCTGCATGTTCATCCTTTCCCTGAAAACAGGTTCACCAATTCCACTTTTCTAGATTCCATATATATGACTGCGTGGATCACAATAAACTGTGGAAAATTCTGAAGGAGATGGGAATACCAGACCACCTGACCTGCCTCTTGAGAAACCTGTATGCAGGTCAGGAAGCAACAGTTAGAACTGGACATGGAACAACAGACTGGTTCCAAATAGGAAAAGGAGTACGTCAAGGCTGTATATTGTCACCCTGCTTATTTAACTTATATACAGAGTACATCATGAGAAATGCTGGGCTCGAAGAAGTACAAGCTGGAATCAAGAATACTTAGACTGATCTAAACTCCTCTCCATGCCTCAAGGTCTTAGCCACCCTGGTTGCTCAGTGTCCTGCACTCACCTACCCTTCTGTCAAATGTGGGGCTGATCCCACCATGATCCTGGGATCCTTAGTGTCCTTCAGTCACTGGAAGTGCTACTTCCCACTCCATTTACTTCTGTTCATTGCTAACATTTCAGCCTATATATTACCTCCTTGGTCTCTCCTTGTCTACTTTACCTGAAGTAGATGTCCTTGTTACCTTTTTTCATGCTGTTCTATATTTGCTGCTACTTATAACATTCTATATTTCTTTTTTTCCCCTCTGCTTGTGTACTTGTATGTCTGTTGTTTCACTAGGAGTTCAACTCCACTAGGTCTAGATATTTAAAGGAATTAGCAAAGTCTACAGCAAGGCAGGCTGTACTTGTGATAACTTCTTGGGGAGAAGTTCTGGCTGTGGGTGAACATCCGCTGGGGGACCATGCCCACACCACCGGGACAGCCGGCCAGCCATGCCCGGGATCCGCTCTGCCCGGGTCATCTACACTACAGATCCCGTGGGCCCTTCCTCATGTCAGGGATGACGGGGGTCAGCACCCATTTTCTCTGGGCAACTGTTCTCCAACTTCCTTCTTCCATCATTCTCTGGCCATTTTGATTTAAGAAAATCTTTTCCTTTGACAGTGTTGAATTTTACCGCCCCTGTGCTCCTGGCAAACAGTGAAGACTAAGAAATACCTCGTCCTTGTGTATTCGGAAAATAGTTTACTGCAAAGAACTACTTTTCCACACCTCACACAGGTAGTGTGACCTCTCGGTCCCCCCATGCTCGGTTCACCTCTGACAAGGACAGACATAGACCCTCCAAATTCCCATTCTTTGCTTCATAAATAACTGGCTGAATGATTTTGTCCATAGTGATTAACTGGAATAAAATACTTGTTAACCAAAAATTCTGTTACATTTCCCTTCCCCTCAGGCCCTTAAACTTTAACCCACCCCCAGCATGAATGAGAGGCTTCCCTGGTGGCTAAGTGGTAAAGAATCTACCTGTAATACAGGAGACATGGATTAGATTCCTGGGTCAGGAAGACCCCCTGGAAAAGGGCATGGCAACCCACTCCAGTATTCTTGTCTGAAGGATCCCATGGATGGAGGAGTCTGGTGGGTTACAGTCCATTGAGTCACAAAGCGTCAGATGCGACTGAGCTGGCAAGCACACGGCCTGATCCAGAACATAGTCCAGCCTTAATTACTCCTCCTGCGAACAGACTGGCCTCCAGGCAAAGCATCCTCTGATCTATTACCTTATCGCACCAAATCTATCCTCCCACACCCACATACTTTATTCTTCTTAGCCTTGTCCACTCCTCTGATAAATGAAACATTCTTTTGGCCTCACAGATATTATGGTAAGAGAATTTTCCATAGGGGGATAGTCCCACTCTCCATTTATAGTCTCTTTCCTTACCTCCCAATAACCCTTTAAAGAAAGTCTGTCTACCAAGTCTGAATTTAGTTGCTCTTTGACAGTTCCCTCTTCTCTCAAGGGCATGTTGCTTCCTTTGATCTCCTTAAATACTTTTTCTTATTGTTTCACCATAGATTCATTGTTCCTTAGAACCCAGATACCAAATTATTAGCAATTTCTTCTATCTCTGCAATGTGAAAGAAAATATGTGGATTTTCTATTCCAGAAGGGTAGCAATAAAAGAGGAGGAAAAAAGAGTAGTTTTTTGGTTTTGACTAAAATACAAGTCTGTGTATTTACCTTAGTTTACATGTATCAAAAGTTTTCAAAACATAATACATTCCCTTTAATTCAATGATTCTGGTTATGGAAATTGTTCTAAGGAAATAATACAATATAACCAAAATTTGTTTAAAATATGCATGTATTTGTTGTTTATAAGAAGCAACAATGAGGAAAAGAAACAAGCAAAACTAAAATCCAACAACAAAAAGAGGTACATTATTTAATAATTTATTTGTGAAGAATATTGTATGAAATGGAAAAATGTCTGTGATATACCAATATCACATACATACATGAGTAACTAATATTTTTATATGTAGTAATTATTCATGTTTTTCACATTTGAAAAGATGAATATGAAATTTCTTACATTTAAAAGATTTTTATCTTTGTTTTGCTAAACTTCTGGTAAACATGCAAGAGTTTAAATGTTTATCTCTGTATCCTTTACTCACAAAGCATATCCACCTATTATCCACAGACAGCTCTTTGCCTTGTTATTTTCTCCCTCCTTGCCTCCACTCTGTTATTGTCAAGAAACCTCTAGTATATGTGAAAGCCCAGCTGAAAAACAGGGGTAATGGGCAATAAGTTGCCATTAAAAATTCTTGAAATTTTGTGAGCGATGTTTTAGGTTGCTTGACACAGGATGGAAGAAGTCAAAGCACAAAAGGCCTTACTGGTCACATTTGGTTTTGTATAAATTTAAGTCCATTTAGTTGATCCTAGCATTGTTAAATCCTCTTTTCCACAGAATAGAGAGTGAACCCATGATACCTCTAATTTTTTTGAGAAAGAGCTACTTAAACAGCATTACCTTGTCTTCACAGTAGTTTCAGAGTAGATAAAATCCGTTCTTATCTATCAGAAATCTGTTCTTATGTACCAGAAATATAAATTTGCTGTGTTATAAAAATGGTATTGCAGTACAATATAAAAACACAAAACAAAGAAACCTAAGAAGACTTGCTTCCTTCCCAACTGAGGTTTGCAACGTACTGGGGAGGCTGCCACGTTAATAAGAAAGATGATAGTATGACAGTGCAATACAAAATATCAGATACTCCATAGCAGTGCTGCTAATAGAAGCATAATGAAAGCCATGCGCATAATCTTTTAGTAGTTCCTTTAAGAAAGTAAAAAGAAATAAGTGAGTTTTAATTCTAATAGTATATTTTATTTAAGCCATTTTATTTTTATTTTTTTTAAGCCATTTTAAAAACACTATCCAAAATATTATAATTTTGTTATGCAATATATATATATAAATGATTAATGAGGTCTTTTGAATTTTTAACATTAAGTCTGAAATGTGTTTTCTACACTTGTAGCACATTTCAGTTTGGACTACCCATAATACAAGTGCTCAATAGCCACATGTGCCTAGCGGCTACTATTCTAGGCAGAACGGGCCTGAAGGAGGGTTACAACTAAAACATAATCATTTAAAGGAGGTGGGAGGGGATATTTTGAAGTTGGGGATCCTAAAAAATCCCCTGAGAGTACATGGCTTCTCAGCCCTGGCTGCAAGAAGATCGGACAGCAGGAAAGGCACTGAAGGGACGGGGCACAGCAGGAAAGAGAAAAGAAAGATGCTGTCTGTCCATGCTGGCTGAAGTCGGGTGTTTGTGGGGTCAACAAAGAAAGGTAGACAAGGGGGAAATGCTGGGCTAGATTGTAAAATTTTTCTATCTTCTTCCAACCCCTTTTTCTTACCTAAAGAGCAAACTATTTTCTCCAAAGAAAGCCAGTCCCTAGCAGACTCACTCCCTTTAGGGTTTTCATCAGCTGCCTGTGACCTAGTTAACCACTGATTTCCAACTGAGGCAACTTTAGAGCAAGTCCTGCAGGCCCTCTCCGAGTGGAGCTCACGTTGGTTTTGTGGTGTCTGAAGAGATGAGGGCAGGTGCCGGGTTCTGGCGTCTGGCTCAGCGTGGCTAATTTATGAGTCTCCAGCAAGTCAGAGAGAGGAGGAGAGATCGGGGCAGGGGACCCTGCTAATTGGCCCTTTCAGTTCCTGGCAGGCACTACTGGTGAGAAGCTCCCTGGGCTGACTTCTTATGCCCTTTTCAAAACACAGAAGAGACAGCTTAGGTCGACAATTTAAAAGAGAAAACAAGCGGGAAAAGCCCCCAGCTCAGGGGAGGGGCTGTCCCTGACTTCACCCAGCTGTGTGGCCATCTGCTGACTCCGGAGAAGCCGTGCCCCTTGATAGAGGCTTTTGTACCCTGCAAGCAGAAAGGGCGCAGATTTCTTGCTGTAGGTAGAGTCAGCCAATTGATTTAGACCCATCTATATCTGATTCCTGACTTCAACAGCTGTTTGAAGCTCAAGCGCAGCCTGGAGAAGCCCAGAGAGTGTAGTCACCAGGCCAAAACTCAACTCTGGTCTACAGCTTGGGGGTCACCAGGAGGAGCTAGATCCAAGAATGCTCACGCGGTCACCGCAGGAAACTTCACAAGGAGTTGGCCAGAACTGAAAGAGGACTGATAACACATGGTGGTTCTACCTCCTTCCCACACCAGCCTCTTGGAGGAAAATAATGGGAGGGAGTAGCCTTAACCCTACTTGCACTGTTAATTGCTTCTTTCTTTCCCATCTTCTTAAAAAATCCCAGGATCTAGTTATTTTATTTTATTTTTTTAACCTAGTTTTACTAGTACAGAAGTGATGTCAGGTGGGGTTGGTGGAGTGTGAGTGAACGTGCTATGGAGTGATTCAAGCTGTTTGCTCCTGGAAAAGGTCTTTGGCTCAAGGGACTATTGTAGGAGTGATTAGTTTTGATGGAAATCAAAGATTTATTGGACCAATACTCTCTTCTAGCATTTGAAATAGAGAGTTTAAAAGGAGATGTCAACAGAGCAAGATACTTGAATTTCCTTTAAAGCTTCTACACCTACATTGGCTTTTAAGGATAAGGAAAGATATTGAATATTTGTATTACCAATTGATTGAGGTTATGAGACATACACAGATTAACCATTGGGTTGGTCCAGAAAGGAAGTCCCTTTACAGAAAAGATCAGTTATTTCTTTCTAATAGCATTATCATCAAACAAGGCTGATGAAGTGTTAGTGATGAGAGCAATTACATCTGAATATAATTCTGAGTATAAAGTCTTAACTTTGCCTGAAATTATTATTATCATGTATTAGTTTTAAAAATTCTTTTTATATTTCTCATCTAATGTCTTCTCCACAACAAAGCTGAGAAAAAAGTAATATTACTGACTATAATGTGTGTGTGTGCTTAGTTGCTAAGTGGTGTCTGACTCTTTGTGACCCCGTGGACTGTAGCCCACCAGGCTCCTCTGTCCATGGAATTTCCCAGGCAAGAGTACTGGAGTGGGATGACATTTCCTCTTCCAGCAGATCTTTTCAACCCAGGGATCAAACCGTAATCTCCTGTGTCTTCTGCATGGGCAGGTGGACTCATTACCACTGAATCAACAGGGAAGGCACCCTAACTATAATATCTAGTATTTATTAGGTACCACAATGTGCCAAGAACAGTGCTAACAAATTGCCTGTAAAAGCCCTAAGACTAATAGGTATTAATTCAATTTAATTTTGACATGCCTTTTGAAGAAAAGTTTACAAATGTGTTTGAAGAGACTTGAATTATCTATTCAAACCTTTCATAACTTATCCAGCTATGTGACTGGCCTAGCCACTTACTATTTCTCAACCTCACTTTCTTCCTTATAGACAACAACTCATTCCCATGACTCATCAGAATATATGATAAAATTGCACATATTCTATTTCACTTTCTCACCCCAACTGTGTGAGGAAAATAAGGCCTAGAGAGGATTAAAAAAAAAGAAGTTTAAGATCACAGTAAGTCTGTATGCCTGGACCTGAGCTCCAGATTTCTGATGCCAGAAGCTATGAAATTTCCCCATTATTATCATCTCAAATGCTAATGTGTTAGGATTTCACCTCAGTGCAGTTCAGTCGCTCAGTTGTGTCCAACTCTTTGCGACCCCATGAATTGCAGCATGCCAGGGCTCCCTGTCTATCACCAACTCCAGGAGTTTACCCAAACTCATGTCCATCGAGTCGGTGATGCCATCCAGCCATCTGGTCCTCTGTTGTCCCTTTCTCCTCCTGCCCCCAGTCCTTCCCAGCATCAGGGTCTTTTCCAATGAGTCAATTCTCCGCATGAGGTGGCCAAAGTATTGGAGTTTCAGCTTCAACATCAGTCTTTCCAGTGAACACCCATGGCTGATCTCCTTTAGGATGGACTGGTTGGATCTCCTTGCAGTCCAAGGGACTCTCAAGAGTCTTCTCCAACACCACAGTTCAAAAGCATCAATTCTTTGGCACTCAGGTTTCCTCACAGTCCAACTCTCACATCCATACATGACCACTGGAAAAACCACAGCCTTGACTAGACGGACCTTTGTTGGCAAAGTAACGTCTCTGCTTTTTAATATGCTATCTAGGTTGGTCATAACTTTCCTTCCAAGGAGTAAGTGTCTTTTAATTTCATGGCTGCAATCACCATCAGCAGTGATTTTGGAGCCCCCCAAAATAAAGTCTGACACTGTTTCCACTGTTTCCCCATCTATTTCCCATGAAGTGATGGGACCAGATGCCATGATCTTAGTTTTCTGAATGCTGAGCTTTAAGCCAACTTTTTCACTCTCCTCTCGGATTTCACCTACATGGTATTTAGTGTCCTGAGGAATAATTTACAGTTTGGTCAGGGTCAGAAATAGTGAGGCAGTCTGCTTTTGAGAGCATCAGCTTTGGAGTACTCCACTGGGTGAAGAACTCCAGCTCCTGTGTTGGCAAAGTCCACTCTCCTGGACTCTCTAAGTATCTTCATCTATAGTGATAATTGTAGCAGTCTTGACTCAGTGTCTAGCATTTAAGAGCAGTTGGTCAATATTAGTTATGAGTTTTATGATACAGAGAAGGATCCTAGCTGCTAATCCACGTGGAGTCTGCCTATTTTGGGGATGTGACCTAACACTTCTGGTCAGGGAAAAGAGCTAAAGGACCTACAAGTACCACACATCCATAGATTTAAAAAAGTGCATCCTTTTCCTCTGGATTCTATTTTGTTGTTTCCCTTAACTGAATGCCCTTGCTTTGGAACACTTACTCCATGAACCAGCTGATAGGCTATGAGCAGAAGATTGAGATCTTGGCCATGTATGCTAAATTAAATTATGCTATTGCAGTATCAAAAAAAAAAAGAAAAATCTCACCAAAGACATCAATTTTATAAGGTACTCTGACTGTGGGCTTATGAAATATCTATATATTGATAATTTTCTCCTAAATTATTGACTGCATGTCTCTGGCACATTGTAAAATGTCTACTGATGTGCAGTAGCACAGTGGGGGGCATTCTTTAAATCTGCTTAAGCACTAAGCACATTTCTGTCTTTATGTATCCAGAGATATAACTTTAATAACAGTAAGAAGGGAGAAAAAAAAGCCAGACACAGTCCAAGATCAAGATTCTCTTCTACTGCAATCTCCCTTGGAATTTCTGAAAGTCCAAAATGCAATTAATCACTCCCGTGAGGAAATTTGGAATCGACCGACACATTTCATCATTGCTTTAATTATCCTTGATGCTGTTGGAGGACCAAAGTTTCCTTCTTTTGGAAAATAAATGAATAAACAAAGTTTTCATTAAGATCCCACTCACTTTCCCTTTCATCCAAGATACAGCTATGGACAAAGAGATAATATAGATAAGAAATTATTTTTCCTGTTTTTCCATCCCCCCCCACTCTCTCTTCTTCTTTACTCTTTTCTTCTTTCCTTCTTCTTTTATATTCTTTCTTTTCTTCCATCCTTCCACTCATCGTCTCTCTCTCTGTCTGTCTGTCTCTCCATTCTTTTCCTAATGAGAAAATTGGAACATGGTTTCATTAAGACTCCCTAACCAGCAAGTGAAGCAGGGCACTGATCACACAGGTTAATTCTTGATTTCAATGAATGAGTACAATGTGAAGGGTAGAGGAAGATGGTGTCGGTGATGAAGAATTTGATTAAGCCCCAGAATTCACCAAACTTATCATTCAGTACATTCGTGGGGTGGGGGGTGGCATTTCAAGACAAAGACATCAAGCAGACCACACTGGGCATGTTACGCAATAGTGTACACTGAAATTTTAAAGTGTTGACCCTCTACTTGTAGACCAAGCCTTTTGCTTCCTTGTTTTATTGAAAAATAAAAGAAATTCATCAACCTACATTCAAACAAAATGCATGACTTATTTATTGTAAGGCAACACTCCCGACCCACCAAAGAGTCAAGCAATGGAGCTTTGCCATCTAGCCCAGAAGCTCCTCTATGGGCTCAGTCCCAATTCACCCCCTCCCAGCTCCAAAAGTGACAGTTTTTATGACTTTCTTAGTTATCATTTTTATTCATTGCTTTATGACTTTATTACCTAGTTTTTCATCTCTAGATTAGTTTAGTTCAGTTAGCTTTGCTTGCCTTTAATTAAAAAAACAAACAAACAAGCAATAAAACCAATATATCTCTTTTGGTCTACAAATTCTCCCTTCATCCCTTTTTTGTCTTTATAATTTAGTAATTGAAAATCTGGTATATTTAACTTGTAGCATTCCCCACAGTCTTCATGCTGCTGAAGGCACACTCATGGTCCAGTTCAACTTGTTCTTCTGTCCTTAGAATTCCCTACAAATTGATAGCTGGATCCAGAGAATGGATCTAACTTGAATTTGAGCCCCTTGAGTCAAGCTCCTTTATCTGCATATACTAACAATTGAGGTAAGCACATCTAAACTACATGACTTGACTTTACATTTTTTATTTTAAGTTACCTTGGTACAGAAAGTGATGCTTTCTGTGTTCTCACTCGATTCATGTCCCATTAAAATAAAAAAAAAAACAACAACAAAAGGAAACAACAACTAAATAACTCACTCCTTTACTAACTCAACAGATATTTATTAAATCCCTATTAGATGCCGTTCAAATCCCCAAAATAATACTAATTCTATGTTCTCATGGGATTTATTCTCATGGGTTTTATTCTCAGTTGGGAGAAACAGACAACAAACAAATAAATGTATGAGTCAAAGTCAGATAATGATAAATAGATTAAAAAAAAAAAATCAGGGTCAGGGAGATTCTTGAAGACTTGAGAGACAGCACAGAGGGCTACAGCAACTAGAAATGAATACAGGAGTGACTAGAAAGAGATAAGATCAGAAACTAGTAAACGGACAGATCATGGAACATTTGTCGTCTGTTCATTTAACAAAACTTCCTTTACTATATACATGTCTGGAGCCTAATTCTCTGCATAGTTAAAGAGAGAGGGTTAGAGTGAAAAAAGTGTGATTTGGGCTAAGAAGAAAATATTCAGCATTCAAGGGTGTTTAAAGACACGCAGTGTTGCATATTCCTAACTTACATATAAGTAATCACAATTCAAGGCAGCACACAATCGATCTCCATCATTAAATATCCTTTAGAATTCACCAGAATTTTTTCTGATTGTGACAATAAAAGAAAATCTTCCAAAAGGAGATAGCACTTCAGTGAGGTACTGAGAAGAGGTAGGATTTTGAAGTTGAGAGGACTTAAGTAGAGGAAATGCCATAAGCAAAGATTCAAAAGCAGGAACACAGAACATATTTTGAGAATGGCCAATGGATTCATCTGACAGGACATGTCAAAGGAGTTGTGTACTAAAAAGTCATGTATAAGTTAGGTTGTGGATAAGCTTGAATGCTATGAAAAATAGGTTTATGTTTTAGAAAGTGGAAACTTAAGAAAAACATTTGAATTAGCAAATGGATATAAATAAAATGAAGTACAAGGGATTGGAGAAAAAAACATAAAGTCAGTGTTTGAAAGAGGAATTCATCAGACAATCTAATGGATCAATTAAGAGCTGAAGGACAGAAGAGAAGAGACACTAAGTTTCAACTGGGACTTCAGTTAATGAAGAATAAGAGGACTGAACATGTACTATAACCACATTTCTAAGAGTTAAACAACTGCGGATGAGAGCATAAATCATAATGTAGACTATATATGCATATACATCATGAAGCATGTTACTTACATGTGCAATATACAGTTGGCCCTCCATTTCTGCAGATTCTGCATCTGCAGATTCAACCAACCACAAATTAAAAATACTCAAAAAAAGTTCTAGAAAGTTCCAGAAAGCAAGACTTGAATTTGCCAGGAATAAGCAACTGTTTAAATAGCATTTACGTTGTATTAAATGTAAGAAATCTAAAAATGGTTATTAAAGTGTCTAGGAGGATGCATAGTTTATATGCATATATTAAGTTGGTGCAAAATTAATAGCGGTTTTGAACCCTGAATTTTAAATCATTATAACTAGGCTCAAACACATCTTCATTAATCAAAATAGGAGCCATTACAATCAACATGTTTTTGCCAATGAGGAGTAAGTTTGCTTATTCCTGTAGCATAAAAATCCATGTATTGGGATTCAATGAACTCTTGGAAAAAATTTTCTGTGTCCTACTGGTTGTGGAAGCATGTTCCCTCCAAAAAATTATTGAGATGCTTGAAGAAGTAGTAGTTGGTTAGTGAGAGGTCAGGTGACTATGGCAGATGATGTAAAACTTCCTAGCCCAATTCATTCAACTTTTAAAGTGTTGATTGTGTGATGTACAGTCAGGCATTGTGGAGAAGAATTGGTCCCTTCCTGTTGACCAATGCTGGCTTCAGGCATTTCAGTTTTCAGTGCATCTCATCGATTTGCTTAGCATACTTCTCAGGGGTAATAGTTTCACCAGGGTTCAGAAAGCTGTAGTGAGTCAGACCAGCAGCAGACCACCAGTGAACATGACCCCTCTTTTTTGGTGCAAGTTTTGCTTTGGGAAGTGCTTTGGAGCTTCTTCTCAGTCCAACCACTGAGCTAGTCATTGCTGATTATATAAAATCCACTTTTAATTTCACATCACAATCTGATTAAGAAATGGTTCACTGTTATTGCATAGAATAAGAAAAGACAATACTTCAAAATGATGATCTTTTTGATTTGTAGTCAGCTCATGGGGCACCCACTTATCAAGCTTTTTCACTTTTCTAATTTGCTTCGAATGCCAAATGAACATAGAATGGTCAACGATGAGTTCTTGGGCAACTTCTCATGTAGTTGTAAGAGGATCAGCTTCAGCGATGCTTTCAGTTGGTTGTTGTCAGCTTCCAATGACTGCCCACTATGCTCCTCATCTTCAAGGCTCTCATCTCCTTTGCAAAACTTCTTGAGCCACCATTGCACTGTATGTTCATTAGCAGTTCCTGGGTCAAATGAATTGTTGATGTTGTGAGTTATCTCTGCTGCTTTATGACCCATTTTGAATTCGAATTAAAAAAAAACCCTCAAATTTGTTTTTTGTCTTGCATCATTCCCATAGTCTAATATACATATAGAATAAATGGCAAGTAATAATGCACTAGCAAAAACATAAAGCAAGGAATGTGCAGTAAAATGATAATATAACCACATTTATATAGCAAATGGCCAAATGCAGCAATACAAAACTGCAATTACTTTTGCACCAACCTAATACTATGCCATTTGGTGTCCAGAGGGGTTCCTGGGACCAATTCATGTGGATACTGTGGGACAAATGTGCCTATATATATGTGTGTGTTTATATATTGCATGTGTTTGCCAATCAGTTACTCTTTCTTTTACTTTTCTTGTTTTCTTTCCCTTCTGAATTCCAGTGCCTTCTTTTGGTCCCAAGAGTCCTGAGGCTTCTTACCAGTATAATTTCACCTTAATCTGGCCTTCCAGATGAGTCCTTATAGGGTCTGGATTTTTGTAGCATACTACCAATCACATTTCAAAACTTAACCTGTCCTGAGTGCCTTTCCTGTAGAGCTCTGCTTTCCAAAGTGACAATTATTTGTAATGAACTGTGTAGTGGTGATAAGTTTAAATGGTACTTCTTTAAGTAACACATTTTCCCTTTACATATGTAAAGTCCATGGTGTACTAATTTTCAAGCAGCAAAATGAATTGGTGGTTAAGAAAGCAGGCCCTGGAATAATATTGCTCCGACTGCAATTGTGCTTCTGTCCTTGCTGTGATATTTGACAGAAATCTGGATATCAGTTTTCTCATTCTGTAAGGAGAAACAATTATGTAATTACATAACTTTTGTATGAAGGATTACATACAGTTACAATTTAAAAGCACTTAGAACTGATACTGGCAGATACAAGCATTCCATAAATGTTAGCAGCTTTTGTTCAACAAGTAATCCTTTCATGAATTCTCAACATCATCAGAAACAAGAGTGTTTCATACCCAATGCACACTAGGATGCTTGTGAATAGCAACTTTCTAGGTGTGGCCCTTGGTGTCCTAAAGCAAATAATTCACTATAGAAAATGTACAAAATTAACTTCCACCAATCTACTCCAGTCACTGGAAACCCATCAGTATTTCGCCTAAGGGCTGTTGTGGAAGAAAGATCAACAGATTTCTCCCAAGTTCTGGTTTCACCATCAAAAAACAACACAATTGTGGACAAAACATTTCACCCCCTGGGCTTCAGACTTCTTATCAGTAAAATGAGAGAGTTGGATGAGATACTCTCTAGGATTCCTTTCAGACACAGCCTCTCTCTGTTTTTACTGTCTTTGTCTTTAGACTAATTTTAGGGCATATAGGAAAAGTTGTAGCAAAATGAATTGCTTGCAAATGCTTTCTTCAACAAAAGTATACACACACAAACACACATACCCACATATCATGGGCCTTATTCTCTTTGTTTATTTTTGTTGCAGAAAGCTGAAGTTGTTCCTGTTCTTTCTGTTGTCAGTGTCAGATGGCACTGATTGTATTAATACACATTTTGGTACATAGGCTTTATGATCTCTTTGGCTTTTCACTTTAAATAAATGCAGGTTGACATAAGAGCAGGTTGCATTCATCATATTTCTTTGTTTATACATCCCTGATCTGGAGGGACAACTGTAGGGCATGAAAAATGCAGAATATATTTCTCTCCCTCAGAAACAATGCTAACAGAGTCATGAGCTAGGACACGCACATTATTTTCTAGATAGTATAAGCAGGCATGGAACCTAAAAGCAATACTAGGTACAACCAAACTGAGAATGTGTGCCAGATATTATCTAAATAACTGCTGTGGGGGAACAAATGCCACCTCCTGTGTCCCTGATATAACAGAGACACATATGCTACAGGTAACTGAGTCCTCCTAGCATTTATTAATAGCTACACATTCGACATTCATTCGGACCTAAAGTTTGGCAAATACCATCTTTACCTAACAGTGTGATGAGTCACATCAGTGTGGGTGTCTTCCTTTGGAGCTATGTGTTTAAGAATCTTGACATTAAACTAAAACTATGGAAGAGTCATTCACCTTCAGATAAAGAGGGAGTGATTGCTCCAGGAAACTTCATGAAGCACTCCAGTCCTTATGTATGAGTATACTATGTCCCTCCTGGTCTTTCAAACTCTACTTCTGACTTACGGTATTCTAAAGCATCTCACACCACCTGTAAATCCAGAACTACTCTTTAAAGGGTGTTTCTTCATTTTTGGCTGAACTACATCACCATGTCACAATCATGAATCATAATTTCACATACTAGAGCTCCAAAAAACAAGTAAAATGTCTCTCCCATATGATAAGATCTCATATATTTGACACAGACTGACTTGGGGCTCTTAACTTTTCTTGACTTTAACTTTGAAGAGACTCAGTAGGTAGGGTTAAAGACAGCCTCTGTTATGTGGAGGCAGGTTAGTAGTTAGAGAGGGAACCATCTCCAAACAGGGCTGGACACAAACATGAATAGACCATATCTTGTAAAAGAAACAACTTAATTCATGAAAATTTCTGTGTGTGTTTGCTATTTGTTATTATAGATCCTTTACACTTATCAAATAATTAACCCTTTTATCAGTTTTGGTATAGAATATTAAAGGAAGGCCATGTAACATTTTAGGGGATAGAGCACCACAGAGAGAAGAACAAACACTAGAAGACAATGATTTTGCCATAACTCACTGATGCCTCTAGAAAAAAAGGAATATTGCAAAGTGGGTTGCAGGAGGGGCAGATCATGCATCTTGTCACTACAAGCTGACTTCCTGCACAAGCGTCTTAGATTATAACTTTTTATACCGTTTATAACTTCTTCTCTGCACACTTAGAAAGAATTTTCTTCAAAAAGTAGTCTGGTGGAAGAATGCAGTCTTTGGAGCTAAAAATCTTCATATACCCAAAAAGAATAAGCCATTTTTAAAACTTCTAAGAACTCACTATGACAAGATTATCAGACAGGGATGTCCAAAATGTCCCTAAACACACACACACACACACACACGCACACACAAAGAGAGAGAATGGAGAAATGAGAGAATTTTTGACATCATTTAGGGTCCAGTCTGCCCATTAGAAGGCTAAGTTCAGAGACATTATCATTATCCTTTAAGTGAAAAATCTCCTTTACATTTTCTTGCCTAGTATTATGTCATCATCAGGGGTAGCCCAAGAAGCTTGAGCAGACAAGTTTGAGGGAGCTTGGCAAGATGAATGCTGAATGATATTTACACATATTGCCTTTGGAAGGGTCAAGAGCCAGTCTTGTGTATTACAAAGAATTTGTCTCCTATGCTTTATATTAGCAAATCTGTCCCCATATTTCTCTCTCATTGTATTATATTCTTCACTTCCCAATTAAAGCTTGATTCATAATAATAAGGTCATATTTGCCAGAGTATATAACTCTGAGAAATGTAAACTGGTATAAATTGTTTGTTTTTCTTCTAGCATCTCACTGAAAGAAGAAGACTAGATGGTAAAAGAGAAAAACCAGATATTCCTGAAAGAAAAGCTATAGTGCCACAGTAAGGGTGTCAGGGTCGGTGATGGCAGATCCTAGGAATGTGGTCAGGAGGGTATCTCAGTACACTCAGGTGCATGCTCTGACTCACACAGAGTGTGAATCATGGAATGAGAAATGAACGCATTTTCAATAGGTTTCCCATATTTTTCTACATTTGCTTCTTTTTGTCCCCCTTCTCTACAAGGATGGTGTTAAAAAAAATAACGCATATTTAAATTTCTTATAAGCTTGGGAAGTGAGAAATGTAAATTGGTATAAATTGTTTGTTTTTCTTCTAGCATCTCATCGAAAGAAGAAAAAACTAAATGATAAAAGAGAAAAATCAGATATTCTTGAAAGAAAAGCTACAGTGCCACAGTAAGGGTATCAGGGTAGGTGATGGCAGATCCTAGGAATGTGCTCATCCCAAGGAAAGGGGCAGAATGAAATCCCTGCCATACTTCCCTGTGAACTGCCTTCCACCAGCCAGAGAGCACAAAGGATCCAGGACTCCTGTACGTGACTGAAAAGAAGAGCTGATCTTTAAGCATTTTCCTTTAGAACATGCATTTCCCTCTGTTTACATCTACATTTATCTTCTGCCTGATGTGGCAGCTTAAAAGCTTTATTTACTTTTTAAAGCTCTACAATTGGCTTTTAAGTTGTGGTTACAGCTCCTGTCCTTTTCCAGATGCGATGCAATTGTACACAAACACATAAACCATTAAAATGGCCAGAGGAGGTGGGGAAAGGGACAATAGAAATGGTCATAGTCAATTAAACCAGTGAAATAAAAGAAATTAAACTGCAAAATGGGTACATAATAACCCATATTTTATTATTTCCCCCTTACAACATTGTGAAAAATACATAAGCCCTTGATGTATGTATGTTTCCTTGAGAAAGGTGCTCTATGGCTCAGAGGTGGATTGGCGGCGTGTGGTGTGGGCAGCTGTAAGGTAACAACATGTTTTCCCATAAAAAGCAGAGGAAATAGGCACATAAATTCCATATAAACTGTCAGTGTGTCAGCTATGCTAACACTAGGGGAGCCAGTGCCCTGGAGCTACGCTAACTTATGCACCTTCATTTTTCAAACACACACACCTCTTGAATTCACAAAGCTAAGCTGCAGTCAGGCTACTTTTTTCCTTTTCTTTTCCTATCTTGGAGTTGACTCCACCCCCACTCCTTCAGATATCTGCTACTTTAAGGAAGTAAATGCAGAGGACACCAACAAAAGAGGGAAGAGGATATCAAGGAGTGATTCTTATATGCGGTTGCCATTTGGGGCAAGCGTATCACTTTCTGAGGCTTCCCTTGTGGCTCAGCTGGGAAAGAATCCACCTGCAATGTCGGAGAGCTGGGTTCAATCCCTGGGTTGGGAAGATCCCCTGGTGAAGGGAAAGGCTACCCACTCCAGTTTTCTGGCCTGGAGAATTCCATGGGTTGTATAGTCCATGGGAGTCTCAAAGAGTCAGACCGACTGAGCACTTTCATAGCACTTTCTTGGTCCTTTGTATTAACAGCCAAACCCCATTGAAATGAATCTAAAGAGCATCCTGGTGCTAAGTCTGTGGCTGTAAGGGCAGGAGTACAGAGATGGGGCTGGGAGGAGTTGTTTTCCCTCCTTCTTCCTCTCCCTCCCCCTGTTTTCTTTCCCTCATTCTTCTTTTTTGTTTTGCATTTCTTGATCATATGGGGATGGCTTCTAAGATAAAAACTAAGCGTTTATTGGAAAATAATGCTCAGAATCTAATAAAAATATTTTTTGGCTTGCTAGTAACTCTATGTATAAGATTTCAGTTCAGTTACTCAGTCATGTCCGACTCGTTGCAACCCCATGGACTGTAGCATGCCAGGCTTCCCTGTCCATCACCAACACCCAGAGCTTGCTCAAACTCATGTCCATCGAGTCGGTGATGCCATCCAGCCATCTCATCCTCTGTCATCCCCTTCTCCTCCTGCCTTAAATCTTTCCCAGCATCAGGGTCTTTTCAAGTGGTTCTTCACATCAGATGGCCAAAGCTTCAGCACCAGTGCTTCCAATAAGTATTCAGGACTGATTTCCTTTAGGATGGACTTGTTGGATCTCCTTGCAGTCCAAGGGATTCTCAAGAGTCTTCTCCAACACCACATTAAAAGGCATCAATTCACCGGTGCTCAGCTTTCTTTATAGTCCAACTCTCGCATCCATACATGACTATGGGAAAAACCACAGCTTTGACTAGACGGAACTTTGTCAGCAAAGTAATTTCTGCTTTTTAATATGCTGTCTAGTTTTGTCGTAGCTTTTCTTCCAAGGAGCAAGCGTCTTTTAATTTCATGGCTGCAGTCACCATCTGCCATGATTTTGGAGCCCAAGAAAATAAAGTCTGTCACTGTTTCCATTGTTTTCCCTTCTACTTGCCATGAAGTGATGGGACCAGATGTCATGATTTTAGTTTTTTTAATGTTGAGTTTTAAGCCAGCCTTTTTTACTCTCCTTTTTCACTTTCATTAAGAGGCTCTTTAGTTCCTCTTCACTTTCTGCCATATGGGTGGTGCTATTTGCATATTTGAGGTTATTGTTATTTATCTCAGCAATCTTGATTCCAGCTTGTGCTTCACCCAACCAGGCATTTCACATGATGTACTCTGCATATAAGTTAAACAAGCAGGGTCACAATATACGTCCTTGATGTACTCCTTTCCCAATCTTCAACAGTCCATTGTTTCATGTCCAGTTCTAACTGTTGTTTCTTGACCTGCATACAGATTTCTCAGGAGGCAGGTAAAGTGATCTGGTATTCCCATCTCTTTAAGAATTTTCCACACTTTGTTGTGATCCACACAGTCAAAGAGTTTATTGTAGTCAATGAAGCAGAAGTAAATGTTTTTCTGGAATTCTCTTGCTTTTTCTATGATCCAATGGATGCTGACAATTTGATCTCTTGTTACTCTACCTTGTCTAAATCCAGCTTAAACACCTGGAAGTTCTTGGTTCACATGATGTTAAAGCCTAGCTTGGAGAATTTTCAGCATTTCTTTGCTAGCATGTGAGATGAGTGCAATTGTGAGGTAGTTTGAATATTCTTTGGCAATGCCTTTATTTGAGATTCAAATGAAAACCACCTTTCCTGTCCTGTGGCCACTGTTGAGATTTCCAAATTTGCCGGCATATGAGCGCAGCACTTTAACAGTATCATCTTTTAGGATTTAAAATATCTCAGCTATATGTATAAACTTATTGAAAATTAACATCATAGATCTGAATTCAGGATCATTTGTTAAAGTGGGCTTCTCTGGCGGCTGTGATGGTAAAGAATATGCCTTCGATGCAGGAGACCTGGGTTTGATCCCTCGGTCAGGAAGATCTCCTGGAGAAGAGAATGACTACCCACTCCAGTCTTCTTGCCTGGAAAATTCCACGGACAGAGGAGCCTGTTGAGCTACAGTCCACGGAGTGGCAAAAGTCAGACATGACTGAGCACCTAAGCAGACATACATGGTTAAAGTGAAACAATCAAAGCTTCATCCTGCCTCCTTCCCGGTCCAGGTTTGCTGATGGTATGTGTTGGGGGAGGGGATTGTTTGTTTGTTCAGTCTCTCAGTCGTGTCTGACTCTTTGTGACCCCATGGACTGCAGCATGCCAGGCCTCCCTGTCCCCCACTATCTCCGAGAGTTTGCCCAAGTTCATATCCTTCGAGCCATGATGTTATCAAACCATCTCATCCTCTGCCACCCTCTTCTCCTTTTGCCTTTAATCGTTCCCAGCATCAGGGTGTTTTCCAATGAGTTGGTTGTTTGCGCTGGGGGCTGGGCTTAGGGAAGTACTAAATCCTGGGTCCAAATTTTTGACTCCTGTTTTTAAATTTCTCCATTTGAACATTTTGGTAGGCATTTTTGTGAAACTATAACTGTACTCAAACTGCAAATTTCCCTTGTATCATGACAGCTATGTAATTAATTCAACTATAGAGGGGCTCATTGTCCAAGACCCTGATTTTCTTTGTGAAAAAGTTTCTGGAGAACCTGAGCTTGTTCCAGGGGCTCAGCATGTTTATGCTACAGAATCAGAAGGCTTTTGTGATTATTAAGTGCAATACTAAATATGAATAATATATAAGAAAAAAGTTTTTTGTGATCTTTAGGCATGAGTAAGTATTGAGTCTTTGACAGGTTTTGAACTCAGGAATTAGAAAGCGCACTTAGACTAATTTCAATCTAAATATACTTGTCTTTTTCTCCTTAAATATAGAATTCTAGGATCCCACAATTTCAAATGTGTCTGACACAGCCTGTCTCTCATTCAGGATTTTGACAAGGTTAAAATGAAGGAGAGCAAAAAAAAAAAAAAAGACTATGAATAAAAATCACTTTAAAAGACTAACTAGAATAAAACAAATTGGATGATCCCATGGTCATTATTCTTGGACATCAGCAATGCAGTAAGTTTTAACTGTGTTTTTCTACATTTAAATGTAAACATCCACAATCATATTCTGTGTACTGTCTCTGCCCAGGTTTATTCCTGCTATGGTGTGGCTATTAATGAAACCCTATAATTATATATATCATGCCATATATATGCATACATCTTCTATAGAACACATATCTAAGACTGCCAACAAAATCATTTATATGAGATAAGACCTAATCACTTGCTAATTGATCACTCTGCATCACAAGATCATGATTAACATTTGTATCACTATCATGCATATTGAGAAACTGAGACCAAAGATGCTTTTGGACTCTTCATGAATGTCTGGAAGAAGTAACTGCATCAGGATTTAAACTTTCATTTCAAAATATGGGTAATTCTATCTACACATCATCTTGGTATGAACCTCCAGGGTCTTTTATATGTTTAAGTTGTTTGTTCATATTTTTAAAACAGATTAAGGAGATATGATATGTACCACCATAAATAATTAAAATGATGACAATAATGTTTGAAGCTGAAGAAAAAACAGGGAGAGGATGATTAATGAATCCCAGTGATTTGCCTTCCTTCTCAGCACTGCTCCACTCTCCATTTCATCCTACTTGTGTAACGGAGGAGCCAACTTCTTACTCTTAGAGTTAGCTTTGCATATGGGCCTCTCATGTTCCCAGCAGGCTAGCTTGCCCTGCTGTTGGACCAAAATGGTTTAAGTTTAATTATCTAGATACATTGCTGTCTGCAGTAACCTCACTATTGTTCTCACTGTAATCTACCTCATTATTAATGCCAGATTTCTCCTATTAGCTTTTAAGCTGTTCTTTTACACTGAATAGTTTGCCACCAAATTGTTGCCAATAAAAATCCCCAAATACCTAAAGGTTATTTTAAACACAGTGTGCGCAATGCAGGTTTCATTTCACCATTTATTTTGTTGAGTCATTATCGGTATGCATTGTGTGAACTTCTTGTATGCATTTTTTATACTGCTGGAAAGGCAGTATATTTTTAACGAGCCTATTTTAATACAACTGTCCTAAAAAAAAATCATTAAACCCATGGTTTAACAAGGACTGTGCAAATTTCACCTATCATCTCTTCTTGTGTCAAATACTGTTGAGTGATAACTTTGGTAACCTAATATATTTGGAAATCTTGGCTTCTGTTTCTTTTACAGCTATAATGTGTACTAAAGGATGCTGTAAAAGAACATCTCCCTTGCAGTAAGTGTTCTCTGCATCATATTCTCTGGTAGTCTGATAATCAAAGAGCTAAGGCATAGAATAAACTTCTTTATAAATATCAAAATATTTAGATACATAGTACACATTTTAAGAAAACTTTTAAGTCATTGAAAATTTGATTTGAAACCTATCTTAAAGACCAATCATATTCTTACTAATATTGTTTCCTATGGACACACTCTCTGGCCTATGGCCATACCACTTCTAGCTAAAAACTCATCAGGTTTTGTAAACTAAACAACATTGAACAGGGCCAATGTGTATGAGGACTTTTAATGGAAACAAAATGAAACAATTAAAACTGGTATAAGAGGGGACTTCTGTGGTGGTCCAGTGGTTAAGACGCCGCACTTCCAATGCAGGGGGCGTGAGTTCAATCCCTGGTCTGATATGCATCTTGTGTCTCATATGTTTCAAGGCAAGGCTAAAAAAAAATCTTGGATAGGAAAATGTGTGGTTGAATGTCACCTAGGTAAATCATAGTGTTACACATAAATTCAATTTCTTAGAAGATAAAGGTGAGTTATAGAAGACTTTGATACTTAACCTAAGTTGATTAAAATAATTTGTAAATACTTTATCCAGGGGTTCTGGAAAGCAGACTAGCTTGATGTGGTGTAACAAGGCCCTAAGTCTAAGAAGCCACATACAATTATTATTATCTTCAGAACAAGGCATGTGTAATGGGTAGAAAAGAACAGGATAGTCCAGTCAATAGGCATATCACTCATCCATTCCTTCATCCTTTCAACATCCCACCATTGATTCAAATTAATCAAATATTTATTGAACACTTACTATATGCCATGTTGCATAAGTAATTTCCAATTATAGCAATAAACAAGAGAGATGGACTCTAACCACAAGAAAGGTAGTTTTGTAAAGTAAAATTTCTTCACTTCATGAGTAGTATGTGCTCAGACACTTCACTCGTGTCTGACTCTTTGTGACCCTATGGACTATAGCCTGCCAGGATACTCTGTCCATGGGATTCTCCACACAAGAATACTAGAGTGGTTGGCCATGTCCTCCTCCATGGGATCTTCCCTACATAGAGATTGAACCTGTGTCTCTTTCATCTCCTGCACTGGCATGTGGATTCTTTACCACTAGCACCATCTGGGAAGCCCCATGAGTAGTACCAGTGAAAGTCACTCAGTTGTGTCCAACTCTTTGCAACCACATGGACTTTACAGTCCATGGAATTCTCCAGGCCAGAATACTGGAGTGGTAGCCTTTTCCTTCTCCAGGGGCTCTTCCAAACTCAGGGATAGAAACCAGGTCTCCCACATTCTTTACCAGCTGAGCCACTAGGGAAGCCCAAGAATACTGGAGTGGGTAGCCTATCCCTTCTCCAGAGGATCTTCCTGACCCAGGGATCGAACCGGGGTTTCCTGCATTGCAGGCTGATTCTTTACCAACTGAGATATCAGGGAAGTTTGATATGAGTAGTATAATCAGGTGCAAATGTGTTGAGGTTACAAGAGTTCTTCCAGTCATGACATGATCACACTCTACAGCTAGAGGTATAAGAACTAGTATCTCTTAGAATTTTATTCTCAAATTCTGATATGTCATAGGACAACTGCAACCCAACCCAGGCCTCCAATCAGAATCGGAAGGATTAGGGATGGGCAGTGGAGCAGAAAAGAGCAATTCTCTCTGGTGATAATGGTGAATGTGATGAGGCCTCTCTGTTTGGAGCTAGTGATAGCTGGGCAAAAATGTTTATCCTAGCTACAAAGGCTAAATTTCCTTGAGTGGCTTCAACAGGAGAGGAAGAGAAGTAAACCAGGATTCAAGGAAGACATGCCATAGGTGCTTGCATAACCAGGGAATAGAGGAGAAAAGAATATAGCTGTAAATTCTTCCAAAGAAGCTATGCTTAAATGTAGGAAGAAGTTATTGAGCCTCATCTTCTGACTGAACTTGCTGACAGTTCCTCTTTCCTGACAATGGATTAGAAACTGAAGTGATTTGGGTCTGTCTAAATGGTGGAAATAAATGAAGCAGAGAGGAAAAAAGAAAAGAGAATCAAAAGAAATGAGGAAAACCTCAGGGACCTCTGGGACAATATGAAACACCCCAACATTTGAATCATAGGAGTCCCAGAAGAAGAAGACAAAAGGAAAGGCCATGAAAAAATACTCGAGATAATAGTTGAAAATTTCCCTAAAATGGGGAAGGAAATAGTCACACAAGTCCAAGAAACCCAGAGAGTCTCAAACAGGATAAACCCAAGGCGAAACACCCCAAGACACATACTAATCAAATTAACAAAGATCAAACACAAAGAACAAATATTAAAAGCAGCAAGGGAAAAACAACAAACAACACACAAGGGGATTCCCATAAAGATAACAGCTGATCTTTCAATTGAAACTCTTCAGGCCAGAAGGGAATGGCAGGACATACTTAAAGTAATGAAAGAGAACAATCTACCATCCAGATTACTGTACCCAGCAAGGATCTCATTCAGATATGAAGGAGAATTCAAAAGCTTTACAGACAAGCAAAAGCTGAGAGAATTCAGCACCACCAAACTAGCTCTTCAACAAATGGTAAAGGATCTTCTCTAGACAGGAAACACAGAAAGGGTGTAAAAACACGAACCCAAAACAACAAAGTAAGTGTCAGCGGGACCATACTTATCAATAATTACCTTAAATGTAAATGGGTTGAATGCCCCAACCAAAAGACAAAGACTGGCTGAATGGATACAAAAACAAGACCCCTATATATGCTATCTACAAGAGGCCCACCTTGAAACAAGGGACACATACATAATGAAAGAGAAGGGCTGGGGGGAAAAAAATATTTCATGCAAACGGAAACCAAAAGAAAGCAGGAGTCGCAATACTCATATCAGATAAAATAGACTTTAAAACAAAGGCTGTGAAAAGAGACAAAGAAGGATGCTACATAATGATCAAAGGATCAATCCAAGAAGAAGATATAACAATTATAAATATATATGCACACAACATAGGAGCACCACAATTTGTAAGGCAAATGCTAACAAGTATGAAAGGGGAAATTGACAATAACACAATAACAGTGGGAGACTTTAATACCCCACTCACACCTATGGATAGATCAACTAAACAGAAAATTAACACAAACTTTAAATGATACAATGGATCAGCTAGATCTAATTGATATCTACAGGACGTTTCACCCCAAAACAATCAATTTCACCTTTTTCTCAAGTGCACACAGAACCTTCTCCAGGATGGATCACATTCTGGGCCATAAATCTAGCCTTGGTAAATTAAAAAAAATTGAAATCATTCCAATCATCTTCTCTGACTACAATGCAGTAAGATTATATCTCAATTACAGGAAAAAAAAAACTATTAAAAATGCCAACATATAGAGGCTAAACAACACGCTTCTGAATAACCAACAAATCACAGAAGAAATCAAAAAAGAAATTAAAATATTCATAGAAACGAATGAAAATGAAAACACAACAATCCAAAACCTATGAGACACTGTAAAAGCAGTGCTAAGGGGAAGGTTCATAGCAATACAGACTTACCTTGAGAAATAAGAAAAAAGTCAAATAAATAACCTAACTCTACACCTAAAGCAACTAGAGAAGGAAGAAATGAAAAACCCCAGGGTTAGTAGAAGGAAACAAATCTTAAAAATTAGGGCAGAAATAAACGCAAAAGAAACAAAAGAGACCATAGCAAAAATCAACAAAGCCAAAAGCTGTTTTTTTGAGAAGGTAAATAAAATTGACAAACCGTTAGCCAGACTCACCAAGAAACAAAGGGAGAAGAATCAAATCAACAAAATTAGAAATGAAAATGGAGAGATCACAACAGACTACACAGAAATACAAAGGATCATAAGAGACTACTACCAACAGCTATATGCCAATAAAATGGACAACTTGGAAGAAATGGACAAATTCTTAGAAAAGTATAACTTTCCAAAACTGAACCAGGAAGAAATAGAAGATCTTAACAGTCCCATAACAAGCATGGAAATCGAAACTGTAATCAGAAATCTTCCAGCAAACAAAAGCCCAGGACCAGATGGCTTCACAGCTGAATTCTACCAAAAATTGAGAGAAGAGCTAACACCTATCTTACTCAAACTCTTCCAGAAAATTGCAGAAGAAGGTAAACTTCCAAACTCATTCTATGAGGCCACCATCACCCTAATTCCAAAACCAGACAAAGATGCCACAAAAAAAGAAAACTACAGGCAAGTATCACTGGTGAACATAGATGCAAAAATCCTTAACGAAATTCTAGCAAACAGAATCCAACATCATATTAAAAAGATCATACATCATGACCAAGTGGGCTTTATCCCAGGAATGCAAGGAGTCTTTAATATCCTCAAATCAATCAATGTAATACACCACATTAACAAATTGAAAGATAAAAACCATAGGATTATTTCAATAGATGCAGAAAAAGCCTTTGACAAAATTCAACATCCATTTATGATAAAAACCCTCCATAAAGTAGGAATAGAAGGAACATACCTCAACATAATAAAAGCTATATATGACAAACCCACAGCAAACATTATTCTCAATGGTGAAAAATTGAAAGCATTTCCCCTAATGTCAGGAACAAGACAAGGGTGCCAACTCTCACCACTACTGTTCAACATAGTTTTGGAAGTTTTGGCCACAGCAATCAGAGCAGAAAAAAATAAAAGGAATCCAGATTGGAAAAGAAGTAAAACTCTCACTGTTTGCAGATGACATGATCCTCTACATAGAAAACCCTAAAGATTCTACCAGAAAATTACTAGAGCTAATCAATGAATATAGTAAAGTTGCAAGATATAAAATTAACACACAGAAAACCCTTGCATTCCTATACACTAACAATGAGAAAACAGAAAGAGAAATTAAGGAAACAATACCATTCACCATTGCAACAAAAAGAATAAAATACTTAGGAATATATCTACCTAAAGAAACAAAAGACCTATATATAGAAAACTATAAAACACTGTTGAAAGAAATCAAAGAGGACACAAATAGATGGAGAAATATACCGTGTTCATGGATTGGAAGAATCAATATAGTGAAAATGAGTATATTACCCAAAGCAATCTATAGATTCAATGCAATCCCTATCAAGCTACCAACGGTATTCTTCAGAGAACTAGAACAAATAATTTCACAATTTGTATGGAGATATAAGAAACCTCGAATAGCCAAAGCAATCTTGAGAAAGAAGAATGGAACTGGAGGAATCAACCTACCTGACTTCAGGCTCCACTACAAAGCCTCAGTCATCAAGACAGTATGGTACTGGCACAAGGACAGAAATATAGATCAATGGAACAAAATAGAAAGCCCAGAGATAAATCCATGCACCTATGGACACCTTATCTTCGACAAAGGAGGCAAGAGTATACAATGGAGAAAAGACAATCTCTTTAACAAGTAGTGCTGGGAAAACTGGTCAACCACGTGCAAAAGAATGAAACTAGAACACTTTCTAACACCATACACAAAAATAAACTCAAAATGGATTAAAGATCTAAACGTAAGATCAGAAACTATAAAACTCCTAGAAGACAACGTAGGCAAAACACTCTCCGACATAAACCACAGCAGGATCCTCTATGACCCACCTCCCCAGAATATTGGAAATAAAAGCAAAAATAAACAAATGGGACCTAATTAAACTTAAGAGCTTTTGCACAACAAAGGAAACTATAAGCAAGGTGAGAAGACAGCATTCAGAATGGGAGAAAATAATAATAAACAAAGCAACGGACAAATAATTAATCTCAAAAATATATAAGCAACACCTGCAGCTCAATTCCAGAAAAATAAACGATCCAATCAAAAAATGGGCCAAAGAACTAAACAGACAGTTCTCCAAAGAAGACATTCAGATGGCTAACAAACACATGAAAAGATGCTCAACATCACTCATTATTTGAGAAATGCAAATCAAAACCACAATGAGGTACCATTTCACGCCGGTCAGAATGGCTGCTATCCAAAAGTCTACAAGCAATAAATGCTGGAGAGGGTGTGGAGAAAAGGGAACCCTCTTACACTGTTGGTGGGAATGCAAACTAGTACAGACACTATGGAGAACAGCGTGGAGATTCCTTAACAAATTGGGAATAGAACTGCCATATGACCCAGCAACCCCACTGCTGGGCATACACACTGAGGAAACAGAATTGAAAAAGACACATGTCCCCCAATGTTCATCGCAGCACTGTTTATAATAGCCAGGACATGGAAGCAACCTAGATGTCCATCATCAGATGAATGGATAAGGAAGCTGTGGTACATATACACCATGAAATATTACTCAGCAATTAAAAATAATACCTTTGAATCAGTTCTATTGAGATGGATGAAACTGGAGCCTATTATACAGAGTGAAGTAGGGAAGAAAGAAAAACATCAATACAGTGTACTAATGCACATATATGGAATTTGAAAGATGGTAATGATAACCCTATATGTGAGACAGAAAAAGAGACACAGATTCATAGAACAGTCTTATTGACTCTGTGGGAGAAGGTGAGGGTGGGACACTCTGAGAGAATAGCATTGAAACATGTATATTATATTATATGAAACAGAACACCAGTCCAGGTTCGATGCATAAGACAAGTGCTCAGGGCTGGTGCAATGGGATGACCCAGAGGGATGGGATGGGGAGGGAGGTGGGAGGGGGGTTCAGGATGGGGAACACATATAAACCTATGGCTGATTCACATCAATGTATGGCAAAACCCACTACAATATTGTAATTAGCCTCCAACTAAAATAAATAAATTAATAAAAATAAATAAAAAATAAAGTGCTTCATCTTGATATAGCTCATGTGAAAAACAAAAATTGGAAGGATGTTGCTTCAGCAGACCACTCAAGACTTCTGCATGTTCACCATTTCAGAGATGGCTCTCAAGTCTGTCTAGAGAATTTGAATCAATGCAATGGTAAGAAAGTTATTTAGAGGGGAGTTATAGCCCGGTGCCAAGTGCTGGCTTTAGGGTCACAGATCAGGTTTGAATTCCTGTTCAAACACTGTGTAGCCATGTGGCTTTGGTGAAAGTTACTTAATCTTGCTATGTCCTGGTCTCTTCATCAAAAACAAACAAACAAACAAACAAAAAACTAGGAACTGGGAAAATAAAATATTTCTTTCTAAAGTGCTTGGAACAAAGTAAATGATAACTATCCTTAAGCCTCTCTCCCTTCCATTAACAATAAATTGTATTCTTTAGGTCACTATTATGCAAAAATTAGTTCAGTAAATTACTGGTGAATTGAATGATTATACTAACCCCTTTGTTTTTACATACTTTTACCAGTGTATACAAATATAGTCACACTTTTTGTTGGCTCACAGGTAATAGAGACGTATAATTCAAGCACCTTGAAAGTGGCTGTATTTTGATGATAGCTGAGCAGTGTCCTTTGGCAGAGTAGGTACCATAGTTTGTAAATCATCAAAGAAAGGATAAGGGTGAAATGTTTGATGAGATTTCCATGGCATTATCATATAGATTACAACATAAAGAAGAGTTTGAATATATCTGAAGAAGTGTTTCAGGATTTACATAATGAATTAAAATAAAAAGGCAGACTTAGGTCTGAATACTTTAACTAACATTCATCCATAGCAAAGTCAATTGTCTTCAGTGAATTCCATCTGCACTAGAGGGACCTGATATGTTTTGTTAATAGTGTTAACGGTGGAAGAATATCTGAAATTGAAAAATAACAGAATGTTCTTAACTTTTAGGATATATAAATGGAATGGGCTCAATTGCCCAACTGTCTCTAAATGCCATAAGATCTGAGGTATCTTAGGTAAATTCTATAGACAAGCCATTGGCCAGATTGTGGAAAATAATAAATTGGGTCATTATAGTACAGGCTTCCCTGGTGGCTCAGATCGTAAAGAATCTGCCTGCAATGCAGAAGACCTGGGTTCCATCCCTGGGTTGGGAAGATCCTGGGCAGAAGGGAATGGCTACCCATTCCAGTATTCTTGCCTGGAGAATCTCTTGGACAGAGGAGCCTGTGGGGCTATAGTCCATGGGGTTGCAAAGAGTTGGACACGACTGAGTGACTAACATTTTCACTTTCACAGTAGTATTACACGTTATTTTTTAAATTTGCCTCCTTTCCCAAATATTCATAAACTTATCTTATGAACCTTTCCTGAAGCCCATTGTAGGTCTCACAAGCTATTTTTACCCAGCTACATCTATTTTAATCCTCCAGTTTTGCTAAAATTTATGTAATTTATAGGATAAATCTAGCCATGCGTTTTATGTCAACCAAAAACTGAGGTTGCAGATATATGTGGATGTCCATCCTATAGGGAGAAGTTTTGTATTTGAATATTTGCCTTATGCAGGGCTGACAGATGTAGAAACATCTAACTGCAGGAAGTTATACTTTTACAGATCAACTGGGGATGTGGGTGTGTTTCAAATGCCCCTGATAATATACAGCCACATTCTCATCTGATGTGTAGAGTTAGACCTAGACATGAGTAGAATAACCTTTCTGTTATTGTTGTGTTTTAATGAAATAGGTAGCCATGTTCTTCCTTTGGTAAACGGATTGCTCTATCATGAGAAGAGAGATGGTCTTCTTGCCTGGATGGAGGACAAGCTGGCTTACAGGGCCACACATAACACCTGACTGAGATTCAGATCCAGGAAGGGGTGATATCAATCAAAATGGTTTCACTGAACCTGAAGGGAAAACCAGAGGCAGAACATAACACCACTCAAAGTCCATTTACGGCCCAAGTATCAGTAGAAGGTCTGTCAATAAATCAAAAAAAAATATTGGCTTTGAAAAAATGTGGAGATTGGGAGGGAAGACAACAGGGGAGCTTTCTTAGAAGAGACCATGGAGTTGGTTCCATTGAATATGTTTATTCTTGATTTGGGGTGTGATTATCAAGTCACAGGGTAGAATTAGGTCATCTCTTTCACTCTTCTGTGAATCATTTTCTTTGTGATCTGAAGGTTACAGTCAGTGCCTAAAAAAAGAGGCATGTTCTTTACTTGGAGTTCACCCAGCAGGTATATAATTTATTTTCAGGTTTAGTTTCATGCAATTGTAATATGTTGATAAGAAATATTAATACTCTAAATATTTGATTCACAAATAAACTCGCACAGCTTATTGTTTAACATTTGGACATTTCTAACAGGTGTACATACATTTGTCTTTAATTTAGAAAATAATTTATTATCTGGATTGAATTATTTAATATTATGAGTCATTAATTGCTATATGCTCATGTGTTTCCTTATTTTTTTTTAACTAGTGAACTAGTTCTGTCTTTTTAAAAATTAATTGTTGTTAACTCCCTCAGTTGTGTTTGACTCTTTGTGACAGAACGGACTGGAGCACTTCAGGCTTCCCTGTCCTTCACCATCTACCAAAGTCCACTAAAACTCATGTCCATTGAGTTGGTGATGCCATCCAACCACCTCATCCTCTGTCCTTGCCTTCTCCTTCTGCCTTCAATCTTTCCCAGTATCAGGATCTTTTCCAATAAATCAGTTCTTCACATCAGGTAGCCAAAGTATTGGAGCTTCAGCTTTGCCATCAACCCATCCAATGAATATTCAGGTTTGATTTCCTTTAGGATTGACTGGTTTGATCTCCTTGCAGTCCAAGGGACTCTTAAGAGTCTTCTCCAACACCAACAGTTCAAAAGCATCAATTCTTCAGTGCTCAGCTTTTTTTTTTCTTTATTGCCCAGCTCTATTTTTAACTAATAAAGCTTCCAAGTTATTAAGTCAATTCTGTAAGAAGATGTTAATTATTTTGAAAGGGAGATATTATTTGTAAACTCTTTGGTACCTACAAAGCATCAAAATTATTTGTTTTTATTCAGAGTCTTTTGTGTTTCCATACAAATTGTGAAATTTTTGTTCTAGTTCTGTGAAAAATACCATTGGTAGTTTGACAGGGGTTTGATAGGAATTGCGTTGAATCATAGGTTGTTTTGGGTAGTACAGTCATTTTCACAATATTGATTCTTCCAATCCAGGAACATGGAATATCTCTCCATCTGTTTGTGTCATCTTTGATTTATTTCATCAGTGTCTTATAGTTTTCTGCATATAGGTCTTTTGTCTCTTTAGGTAGGTTTATTCCTAGGTATTTTATTCTTTTTGTTGCAATGGTGAATGGGATTATTTCCTTAATTTTCTTTCTGTTTTTTCATTGTTAGTGTATAAGAATATAATGGATTTCTGTGTATTAATTTTATATCCTGTGACTTTGCTATAGCCATCGATCAGTGCTAATACTCTCTTGGTGGCATCTTTAGGGTTTTCTACGTAAAGTGTCATGTCATCTCCAAACAGTGAGAGTTTTGCTTCTAAATGTCCATCAACAGATGAGTGGATAAAGGAGTTGTGGTACATATATACAATGGAATATTACTCAGCCATAAAAGGCATTTATCTGAGACAGTTCTAATAAGGTAGATGAACACAAGCCTATTATACAGAGTGAAGTAAGTCAGAAAGAGAAAGATAAATATCGTATATTAACACATATATATGGTATCTAGAAAGATGGTACTAATGAATTTATCTGCAGGGCAACAATGGACATGCAGACATAGAGAACAGCCTTTGGTCACAATGAGGGAAGGAGCAGGGGGAATGAATTGAGAGAGCGTGATTGAAACATACATAACCATATGTAAAATTAGACAGCCAGTGGAAATGTACTATATGACACATGGAGTTCTTTGTGCTCAAATCTGGTGCTCTGTGACAACCTAGAGGTGTGGGATGTGGTGGGAGGTGGGAGAGAGGTTCAAGATGGAGAGAACATACACATACCTATGGCTGATTCATGTTGATATATGGCAGAAACCAACATAATATTGTAAAGCAATTATCCTCCAATTAAAAATAAATAAATTTAAAAACTGGTTCTTTTTATACCATGTATTCACTATATGTTTGCCCTGAATAGCAGGTATTCAATTGATATGTTTCAAATAGCCACTACTTAACCCATCATTATTCAATGAGTGTCCAGAAATGACATAAACTTGGGTTCAAATCTTGCCTTTTGCATTATAATTAAGCAATGAAGTCTTTTCCATAAATAGAAATGATGTAGCCCCTGATATAATTTTTATTAGTTCAGTAAATAGATTCATAACTAAATTCTATTTGTTCTTTCATAAAAAAAAATTTACCAAGCAATACCTATTATATTCTTGCTTTATGTAGCACCTTACATACCAAAAATGAAAATTATAATGAAAATACTTATATATTTTATGATGTCAGTAGCAAAGAGTCAGACACAACTTTGTAATTAAATAGCAGTTGCAGCTCTTTATACTCTGTCCCTTCTTGAATGGCTCTTTGTAGCTTCTGGAATACAATTTATTCCTCACCTCTCATACTTGAGGACCACTTTTAGCTGATAAAAAAACAATATCTTCAAGCTTAACTCATCTACTCTGCAATGTATATGTTTAATCTAGTCTTCACTGAGTCCTTAGCTCTCTTTAAACATCCATGTTTACTTCCACTTCCATATCATTGATCACATAGAAGTATTAATAATATGGTGCACTAAAACTGACTTTAAAGCAAGATGAATCAGTCCCAAGACATGTCACATGTTCTATAAACTAGGTTGGTGAATATTGATTTTCAGGGTTGTGAAGAAGATCAGAGATAAAATACAATGTGTCTAGCATAAGATGGAGACAAAACAACATGATAAATGCAAATCTATTTATGAGAATAGAAGGTAGGAAATAAGGTCACATCCAGATGGTTTAGGTGTGTGGCTACCTAAACTAAAAAGCATTGCACTCACAGCCACCTTTTCCTTTTTTTATCATACAAATTTCTTTTTAACTCAGCTCAAATCTCAAATTTTCCGGACCCAAAGGTTTGCATCATACAGTCTTATATTGATTTATATTGCTTAAAATTGTGGTGCTGGAGAAGACTCTTGAGAATCTCTTGGACTGCAAGGAGATAAAACCAGTCAATCCTAAAGGAAATCAACCCTGAATATTCATTGGAAGGACTGACGCTAAAGCTAAAGCTCTAATACTTTGGCCACCTGATGCGGAGTCACCTCGCTAGAAAAGACCTTGATGCTGGGAAAGACTGAAGGCAGGAGGAGAAGGTGGAGACAGAAGATGAGATGCTTAGATAGCATCACGGACTCAAAGGACACAAATTTGAGAAAACTTTGGAAGATAGTGCAGGACAAGGGAGTCTGGCATTCTGCAGTCCATGGGGTTGCAGAGTTGGACACAACTTAGCAATTGAACTATAACTACTACTACTAAGTTAAATAAGGGCTCAAAAATGCTGATAGGTTCAGTGTAAAGTTTTTTTAAAGTATTTACAAGAACGATGATCCAAAAGCAACACTTGGCTGTTCCAAGAATGTAATTCACATACTTTCTACAAAAATGAAAGAATTCATAAAATCATATAAACCAGAGAAACACAAAGAAAAAAGGGAAAAGAAAAGGTTAATTTTGAGACCTTGATGAACTTAATTCCATTTATCTAGTATTTGTCAGATTTTCATTTCCTGTTTCTTAGTTTCAGACCTTCGCTTTCTTGAACAAAGTAAGAATAATGTGGTATGATCAATTGTAGCAGAGCAAAAAGGAATCCTAGGGTAATTTTCAGGTAAGCTGAAGCAAGAAACACAAAGCAAAACTCTCTAAAGTATATAACTCTCTAAATAAAGCATTTTTAGGATCTAAAGCCTCTAGGTGATGCCCCCAATTCCCAACTAGACTGTAAGAAGAGCCCTGTCCTGAGCACAGGAATTCTAAAGAAGAAAATGAGACTGCCTGTCTCCTGACCTCTACCTCATCCTCTTCCATTTTACAGGTGGGGCCGAGGCTCCTCAAATAGACTGTGGCCCAGATGAGAGAGAACAATCGATGTCCCAACTACAAGAGGTTTTTCTGGGGTTAATCTTACTAGCTATTGAAAGCCACCCAGGACAATTGTATTCATTCTTTTCTTAAAAGAGCTAGGACTCCAAATCTTACCATCATCTTGGAAAACAAATGGTCGCTCACAAGTACCATTTCACTTCCATCTAACTACAGGCAGGCGGTGGGGTACAGAGAGAAGCAAGCAGACAAAGATGGGAGGGGATCAAGGTCTCACACTTGGACCTTTTGTGGCAAAATGATGATAGGTCTTGTCACCTAGATCTTTCTCCTGCCTTACTGTCACCACAGTTTTTTTCCCCTTTTTTATTCATAGTTTTTCAATGTTTTAATAAGTAACTGAAAATCTGTAAGTTCATCAATTGCTTTAATTTTTCATCTGCAATCCAGATTTTGTATGAATGAACACTAATTAACAGCCACAACTGGACTACAAATGCTGATGCATTGCACGCTGTAGATTTTATTATTTTTTGTTTTAATAGTTCCTTGCGTTTGGTGAATCTTGGGACAGATTTTGTAAAGGGAAAGAGAGAGAACCCAAGCAGACATGTCCGTTCAGAGGCATTTAAAATAAGCATAATTCCAGTCTCATCCTTGAAGATTGGAGAATATTGTGCTACTCATCGACCAGCGCATTTGGCTGTAAAGTTGAAGACAGGAATATTTAATTACTATCCGCAAACAGAAACCCGGTGAAGAATATTTGTGTCAGTCAGATGCCAATGAAACTAAGCCTTTCTGAGATGGAGAGGATCGATTTAATTTTTTTCCCCTTTTCCAGATTTTTGCTGTGACAGAATGACATGCTCTTCATTCAGCCACTCAAGCAAAAGAATGACTGACGATCCAATGAAGGTCAAATAGTTTTCCAGCCAGCTGACACTGTTTCAAACCAGCTTAACACTTCTCACAAAATGGCTGCACCAAAAGTTTAGCTCTGAAGACCGTTAAGGGCTACCTTTCCAGAGACAACCTGCCCTCACTTCCTCTGTCCCCAAAATACATACTTAAAGAGAACTTTCCAGTGGGTGGTTTTACTTCCTCACAAGGTCCCGCCCTTTCCTTTGTGTGCAGCTGAAACAACTCGTGACTTTCATTCTACTTTGCTGGCGCTTTCCTGATCTCGCACCATTGTTGGCTCTGGCTTTATTTCTCATCAATGTCACTGCGCCCCAGGGAATTAGTTTTTCTCTTTCCCTGAATGAACAAATGCTTTCCCTAAATGAAATCTGGAAATATATGGTCTTTCTAACAAAGTCATAAGGGAGGACTCCCCAGGAGGTGGGAACATTTACATAAAACAAAATCTCAAAGAGACTAGTGAGTACTTCAGTTCAGAGCTCTGTTAGCAGGCCAGAAGAGATTCTTGCCTCTGACCTCTGATTCTTTTAAACTGTACATATTTCAATATAGCTTCACATTCTTGAGCAGTACACTGAAGGGAGAAAGTCAGGGAGGATTTTGCCACATATCATCTGGTGTGCAAAAATCTGACAAAGGCCAATAGAACTGAGTGTAGAGGATCTTCTCATTTCGGGTATATAATCCTAGACATTAGCTGAAATTGGCGGGTTCTTGAAGTTTTATTTTTGTTATTTTGAAAAGTTTCCTGCCAGCCAGCCTGCCTCAGCACAAATCCCACTTGGCTATTTGGCCCCTAGAATCCTCTCCAGACTCTAATTCCTCTACCAGCCTTTTGAAAGATGTGTCTTCTATTTTTAACTTTTTGTTTCAGAGTTTTTTCTCTTCCAAAATGTGAAGAATTAATGGATTCTTTTAACGTGTCTGTCAAGGTAAAGAACAGCAATGTATAACAATGTGTTCTGCATTTAGCTAAAGCACTTTTAAACATATTAACTCATTCAAGTCTTTACTCCTTCTTCTATAGATTAGAACATGTATTGATATATACTTGGTATATAATTTTAGAACACCTGAGTAGTGGAATTATTGTTCAGCTTCACCTTATAAGTCACTGATAAACCAAAAACATGGTGGAGTTTCTTAACTCCTGGGATGGGATTTATTCTACGATGTGTATATGGTACCTCTCTGTTTTCAAGTCTAGTTAGGTATTACTGATTGAGGAAGTCACTCTTCAAGTGAGTTGTTATTAACTCAGCTGTTGTTATACCCAACACTAACATGAGGAATATGGCCCCACTGAAGGGGAAAGAGATTGAAGAAAACAACAGGTGTGCTGGACAAAAGCTGCCAATGGCAGAAATTCTGTAATTTAGTAAATAACAGTTCTACCAATTTAAAACAGCAATGTAGCATTTAGTAACTGAGCTTACCAAATAATCTCAGTTTCTCTACTAACTTGGAATTGCTTGAATATCAGTATTACAATATACCTTTGAAGTGAAGAAAATGTTAAGTTTAAAAGATGATTGTGCTGGCTGGTTTGAGATTTGTGAATGTGAGTAAACCCTACTGCTTCTGGCTGCAGCCACAGAGCCTGGTCAGTGACTTTATGGCTTTTCGGGTAGGCCTGGCGTGGAAAGCACAAACACAGATACGGAGCTTAGTTCTGCTTATGCCATTTTCTATCAGTGTAACTATAAACATATTACTTAATTATTCTCAGCTTGCTTTCACATTTATAAAATAAGGAAAAGGAAATCTGTCTGCAGTGGGAGAATTAAGTAAAATAATTCACATACTGGAGTTCAGTTCAGTTCAGTTGCTCAGTCGTGTCTGACTCTTTGCGACCCCATTTAATAAATACACAGTCGTGTTATACTACTACTTTATTTCCTCTGTGATTTCTTCTTTTTTCCCACAAAGAGGGTAAAACAGCTAAGAAATATTGACACCATTAGTGTTTGTGAGCAGCCATTTTCTAGACTTGCCGTTGAATACTGTGATCTTGAATCTTCCACCAGCTGACTCTAATCATGGGCTACTCAGTTATTAGTAATGCACACTACTGCACCATGATGCAGAATAGCTGAGAATGTGAAGATCAGTACAATTCTAAGTAATGTGAGTCAGGGGGAAACATGCTTATTTTAATCTAGGTGAACTGAGTCTAAAATAATTTTTACTTTTAAAATCACAAAAAATGGGGCCTTGCTTGTCAGAAATTCTAAAGCATATAAGATGCAAGCAAGGGCTAAGAAGAAAAACATGGCCTGATTTTAGATGCTAAAAATACCTGAGACCCATTTATATATGAGAACTCTGAATTTTGTCTCTGTCCCAAAGTCCCAAATTTCTGCAGCATGTATCTATTATATTGTTCTGCTTTGTTCCCCTTTCTTTTAGAAACTGCCACACTCCACTCTAGCAGTCACATGACTGCCATTGAAACTGCTAAGTGAGTATAAATATTGTACAGCTCCAGGTGACGTCTCTCACATTGCCTGTGCATAGTTTACAATGTAAATGGTATGCCATATAAATATGTAAGCAGTGGCCCTGGTACCTGCCCTTTGCCACAGTTGTTTGATTCAAGAATTTATGCATGATTCAAGAATTAAAAGCTACCAAAAGAAAAGGCCTATTATCCTCAACTACTAAAACCCATTAATGCAACATAGTTCTTCCTTTGCTAAGGTTTGGATATGCAATACCTGCCTTGACACTCTGATAAATCCTAATATTTTTCTAGTAGCTTCTCTGTTGTTGCATGAGGTAACAAGATTCAACTTTCCTTAACCTGAGTAAACAATGAAGAACCTTAACTGATGAAACCATTCTATTCTAACCTCACATGAACATCCTCACACAAACGAGACACATGGAGCAGATGCAATGCCTGTCCATTTTTCAAGACACAAATCATTGTGGCTGAGGATGTAGGCACTGGGTTCAAAATTTCTTTACCTAAATCCTGATACCATCATTTACACTAATGGCATTGTGCAAAATAATTTTAGTGCCTCCATTTCTTTATCTGTAAAATAGGAATAGTAGCGTTCTTGCCTGGAGAATCTCATGGACAGAGGAGCCTAGCGGACTATAGTTCATAGGGTTGCAAAGAGTCAGATTCAACTGAAGCGACTTAACACACATACACGGTAGTATCTGTTAGGGTTATTGAGAGGATAAAAAATTTGCACATAGCTTAGTTTGCTCTTTATCAACTCAGTTGTTATTACTCAGACCCTAGGGAGTCATCTGAAATTCTCCCATAAATTCTCTAAATCTTCATTTGATATAATTACATTGTGTGTGTGTGTGTGTGCGCGCACGCGCGCTACCACTTTCTCCTCTACTAGATGTCTTAATACATTGTTTTACAATTATGACTATTTATTCATCAGTCTCCTTTTCCTAGCTGTGATATCCATGAGGGGCAAGCCCATGTCTATTTTACTTTTACCCAGAATGCCCAGCTAGAAAACTATCTGTTAAATAACAGTGCTTAATAAATAAATTTGATAAAAATCAATCAACAAAATTACTGAAAACTGCTATACAAGGCCACATGCTGTTTTTTGTTATTATGTTTTTTTTCCTCTCTCATTGTCAATCCAAAAATTTCTTTTCATTCTTCCACTGATTCATGCATTTATTTGGAAGATATGTGAGACAAAACCTACAGTGTGGGGTGTTCTGTGGAAATATAAAATGAATAACAATCTCTATTCTCTAAAGCAGTTTGCAGTCCAAGAGGGGATAAAGCAGGTACCCAAATTGCTGTAATATAAAGTAGAAGGTGATGGGTTTTATAATAGAGGCACTAGGAAATTGCTATAAGATCTAGGAGATGTAGAGACCATTTTAGGCTGCAAAGCTTGAAAAAGACTTCAAGGAGAAAGGGTATATGAGGTTGTTCTTAAAGAAATGAGTATGCTTTCAATAGACTGAAAAAATATTTCCTCAAATGGGAAAGGTCTGCAGATTAATGAATATCTGCTAAGTATGACCATTACTGACAGTTCCTGTCTGTCAAAGGGGCTTTAAAGAATGTAGCTACCGTCTTTGGCTTAGATTTGATAAGGGTAGAGGTCAGGTGGAGAGATCTGTGTTTGCTTTGGTTTCTACTTCCTTAATGAGCCACATTAACACTACCCGAATCTCTGTGCTGATTGGACAAATTTTTGTTTTAGATTCACTCTGAACAGAAATCAATATTGCAAAGATAATTTTGATATGCATTATGGACAATGATGATGCAACTGACATTTTCTTTGAGTTGTTTCCTCAATGTAGTTCTTTGTAGGAAAAAATATCACTGTCTGTAATTCTCCCTAGGATTATTCCTAGGAAGGAGTTGTTATTTAATACATATATTACTGAGAGTCTACTATGTATCAGACATGCCCCTCATTTGATTATTTTGGTCAAGAATATTTGATTGATATATAATCTATACTGAATGAAATGTACCTTTTTAAAGAGTATGGTTTCACAGATTTTAACAAATGTGTTCACCTATGTCTCCCATGCCTCTATCAATATATAAAAGATTTTATCATCTTGGAAAGTTTTCCTCCCCTGTCTGTCCCTGTCCTTCATTGACAACAACTGTTTATCAGTTTTCTCTTATCAGATTCATTTTTCCTGGTCTGATCTTTCCTGGAAACAGAATCATGCTGTACTCTTATGTGTCTTATTCTTTCACTCAGCACTTTTGAGAATCATCTTGTTGCTTCATGTATCAGTAATTTCTTTGTACTGCTACATATTAATATTATTTTTTGTGTGAATAAAACACAATATATTTTTAATCTGTTTTTCTACTGCTGGGTATATGAATTGTTTTAACTTTTAGCTATCATAACTGAAGTTTCTATGCATATTCTTGACAGATTTTTACTGGGCAAGGCATTTCCTTTGCATAAATGCAATTGTTAGATCATGGACTACATGTATGTTTAACTTTATGAGAAGTGCCATTATCTTTTCCAAAATGTTTCAACAATTTTATACTTCCACTAGCAAAGTTTGAGAGCTCCAGTTGCTCTCATTTTTCCAAGTGACATCTGGTACTGTTAGTATTTTTTTAAATTTTATTTTATATTGGAGTTTAGTTGATTAATAATGGTTCTTTAGTTTCAGGTGTACCTAATTAAACTCAAAGCTTTTGCACAGCAAAGGAAACCAAAGAAACAATGAAAACAAAACACAGAATTGAAGAAATATTTGCAAATGATGCAACATCAGTCTTTTTAATTTTAGCCATTTTGGTGGCTGTATAACATTTTATGATTGAGATTTCATTTTACATTTCCCTGGTAACAAGTAATGTTACATGCTTTTTCATGATCTTGGTATAGATTTCTATATATTCCTTTATGAACTACCTATTAAAGTTTTTCACACAATTAGAAAAGATGTTTTTTTTTTCCATTGATTTTTCTAACTTGTTCATTCTGGACAAATCTTTCATCACACATATGTATTACTAATTTTTTCTCAATAGGCAGTTTGCTTTTTAATTTTCTTAACAATATTTTTTAATGAACAAAGGAGTCTGGTGAGCTATAGTCTCGGGGTCACAAAGAGTCATACATGACTGATGTGACTTAGCACTCACATAAGAAAAAGATCAGTGAACTTGAAGACAAGGTAATAGAAACGATTCAAACTTCAGAAACTAGAAGGAAAAGGGAATACTTCCCAACTCACTTTATGTGATCAACATAACCCTGATACTAACTCTGGACAAGATCATTAATAGAAAAAATTATAAGCAAATTCACTCATGAACCTATAAAAATCATTAACAATATATTATCAATTAAACCCAGCAATATTTGTAAGGAATAACGTATATCATTGATTACCTTATTAATTCTAGAAATTAATTCTAGAAATGCATGGTTAATTCTAGAAATGCATGGTTAATTCTAGAAATGCATGGTTTGCCAGAGAGATAGGGTGGGGAGGGAGATGGGATAGGGGGGACACACATAGACCTGTGGCTGAACCATGCTGTGGTTGTGATATATGACAAAAACATGACAATATTATAAAGTAATTATCCTCCAATTAAAATAAATAAATTAACTTAAAAAATACACAGTGTCATTTAATAAAATTATAACATACTGGTATGAAATTTGATGAGCTAGCACAAGTCAGTTAGGTTTGATGACATATTTCCAATTAACATAAGATATATTTTGCTTGCCCCTGCTTCTTAACAGTTCACTTTAAAAAATTCATTCATAAAACTTAAATTAAAAAAATAGAAATGCATGGCTTCATCATCATGTAAAACCATGAAAATGATATAAACTACATTAACAGAAATAAGAGAAAAATCACATGTCATCTCAATAGATGCAGAAAAACATTGGAAAAAAATGTGATATTCTTTTCTGATAAAAAACCAAACAAACTATCAGCATGCTATAATTGAAGGAAATTTCTTGGACCTGATAAATGGCAACTTTTCAAATCCTACATGCATGCTAAGTTGCTTCCATCTTGTCTGACTCTTGCAACCCTATGGGCTATAGCCGGCCAGGTTCCTCTGTCCATGGGATTCTCTAGTCAAGAATAGTGGAGTGGGTTGCCATGCCCTCCTCCAGGGGATCTTCCCGACCCAGGAATTGAACCCATGTCTCTCACATCTGCATTGGTAATGGAGTTCTTTACCTATAGTGCCACCTGGGAAGCCCTTGCAAAATCTATAACTAACTTCATATTTAACATCAAGAACAAAGAAAGGAGTTTACTTTTCACAACTTCATTTATCATTGTACTAGACATTTAAATATATTCAGTAAAAAGGAACAAATAAAGGGTATACAAATTTGAAGGAGTATGAAAGTGTTTTACTCATAGACAATTAATAATCTATGTAGAAAACAATCTATCAAAAGCAATACTAGAATTAATAAATGAATTTAGCAAAGTTGCAAGACATAAGATTACTGTATAGAAGAAAACATAGGACATCATGAGGTGTGAAACTATTTGTTAGAACATAGCAAGCATAACTATAATTGATAAAAATTTGATAAAAACTGATAAATTTTGTTCAGTGGCTCAGTCGTGTCCAAATATTTGTGACCCCATGGACAGCTGCATGCCAGGCTTCCCTGTTATTCACCATCTCCTGGAGCTTCCTCAAACTCATGTCCATTGAATTGGTGATGCCATCCAACCATCTCATTCTCTGTTGTCCCCTTCTCCTCCCAACTTCGATCTTTCCCAGCATCAGGGTCTTTTCAAATGAGTCAGTTCTTCGCATCAGGTGGCCAAAGTATAGGAGTTTCAGCTTCAGCATCAGTCCTTCCAATGAATATTCAGGACTGATTTCCTTTAGAATGGACTGGTTGGACCTCCTTGCAGTCCAAGGGACTGTCAAGAGTCTTCTCCAGCACCACAGTTTGAAAGCATCAATTCTTTGGCTCTCAGCCTTCTTTATGGTCCAACTCTCACATTCATACATTACTACTGGAAAAATCATAGCTTTGACTAGATGGACCTTTGTTGGGAAAGTAATGTCTCTGTTTTTTAATATGCTGTCTAGGTTGGTCATAGCTTTTCTTCCAAGGAGCAAGACTCTTCATTTCATGGCTTCAGTCACCATCTGCAGTGATTTTGGAGCTCCAAAATATAAAGTCTGTCACTGTTTCCATTGTTTCCCAGTCTAATTGTCATGAAGTGATAGGACCAGATGCCATGATCTTAGTTTTCTGAATGTTGAATTTTAAGCCAACTTTTTCACTCTCCTCTTTCACTTTTATCAAGAGGCTCCTTAGTTCCTCTTCACTTTCTGCCATAAGGATGGAGTCACTTGCATATCTGAGGTTATTGATATTTCTCCTGGCAACCTTGATTCCAGTTTGAGCTTCATCCAGCCAAGCATTTCACATGATGTACTCTGCATATAGGTTAAATAAGCAGGGTGACAATATACAGCCTTGATGTACTCCTTTCTCTATTTGGAACCAGTCTGTTGTTCCATGTCCAGTTCTAACTGTCGCTTCTTGACCTGCAAACAGATTTCTCAGGAGGCAGGTAAGCTGATCTGGCATTCCCATCTCTTTCAGAATTTTCCAAAGTTTGTTGTGATCCACACAGTCAAAGGCTTTGACATAGCCAATAAAGCAGAAGTAAATGTTTTTCTGGAACTCTTTGGCTTCTTAAATGATCCAATGGGTGTTGGCAATTTGATCTCTGGTTCCTTGGCCTTTTCTAAATCCAGCTTGAACATCTGAAAGTTCACAGTTCACGGACTTTTGGAAGTCTGGCTTGGAGAATTTTGAGCATTAGTTTGCTAGTGTGTGAGATGAGTGAAATTGTGTGGTAGCTTGAACATTTACTGGCATTGCCTTTCTTTGGGATTGGAATGAAAACTGAGCTTTTCCAGTCCTGTAGCCACCGCTGAATTTTCCAAATTTGGTGGCATATGGAGTGCAGCACTTTCACAGCATCTTCTTTTAGGATTTGAAATAGCTTAACTGGAATTCCGTCACCTTCTCTGGCTTTGTTCATAGTGATGCTTCCTAAGGCCCACTTGACTTTGCATTCCAGGATGTCTGGGTCTCGGTGAGTGATCACACCATGGTGGTTATTTGGGTCATGAAGATCTTGTTTGTACAGTTCTTCTATGTATTCTTGCCACCTGTTCTTAATATCCTCTGCTTCTGTTAGGTCCATACCACTTCTGTCTTTTTTGTGCCCATATTTTTATGAAATATTCCCTTGGTATCTCTAATTTTCTTGAAGAGATCTCTAGTCTTTCCCATTCTATTGTTTTTCTCTATTTCTTTGCATTTATCACTGAGGAAGGGTTTCTTATCTCTCTTTGCTATTCTTTGGAACTCTGCATTCAAGTGGGTATATCTTTCCTTTTCTTCTTTGCCTTTGGCTTCTCTTCTTTTCTTAGGTATTTGTAAGGCCTCCTCAGACACCATTTTGCCCTTCTTTTTCTTGAGTATCATCTTGATATCTGCCTCCTGTACAGCATCATGGACCTCCGTCCATTGTTCAGGCATCTATCTATCATATCTAATCCCTTGACTCTGTTTGTCACTTCCACTGTATAATCCTAAGGGATTTGATTTAGGTCATACCTGAATGGTCTAGTGGTTTTCCCCACTTTCTTCAATTCAAGTGTGGATTTTGCAGTAAGGAGTTCATGATATGAGCCACAGTCAGCTCCCAGTCTTGTTTTGGCTAACTGTATAGAGCTTCTTCATCTTTGGCTGCAAAGAATATAATCAATCTGATTTTGGTATCAACCATCTGATGATGTCCATGTGTAGAGTCTTCTCTTGTGTTGTTGGAAGAGGGTGTTTGCTATGACCAGTTCATTCTCTTGGCAAAACTCTATTAGCCTTTGCTCTGCTTCATTTTGTACTCCAAGCCCAAATTTGCCTGCTATTCCATTATAGTTATATTCATAATCTCCACTGGATTTTATAAAATGTCTTATGAAGACTAGTGATGTGTTCTAGGGATAGACAATTATGGCAAATACAATAAGAAGAAGTAGAATATTTCCTGCCACATCAGTAAACAAAATATGTCATCTGTGGTGTTGTACAGTAGCTAAGTTGTGTCCAGCTATTTGCAGCCCCATGGATTATAACATACCGGGCTCCTCTGAGCAGTATGTAAATCACGTCATAGTCATCAGCAATTGCAGCAAACATGGAGGTGAATTGGTGAACCTTGAAGCAACTCAGGAAGGAAAGAATACCTGCCATCTAGCAGCTGTCAAACTAAAACCACTTCCTATGGTGAACCTGGAGGAAGCTCAGAATGTGAAAAACACAGGAAACTGGCCTCGGATAGCTGAGGTGCGTTGGAAGGAAATGATTTCAGTGAGCCTAGGCTCTTGCATCTTTCTATATATAGAACAGTGCTAAATTCCTTAACTTGGAATATCTGGTTTTCTTTAATTAAAAGCAAAAAACAAAGAAACATAAGAACTCTCTGTGTTCTAACTACCTGCCCTTTGCTGCAAACCTTCTATATAACCTGGCTCCTCCCCTGACTCCTTGGAGTAGTTCTCTCAGAGTTACTTGAGATGCTGCCTCTTGGGCCTAAGTCCTAAACATTTCTGCCAAATAAAATGTAACTCTCAACTTTTAGGTAGTGTGTATTTTTTCATCAGCAGTAAACAAACAGAAATAATGGTAGTCTCAAGAGTGAACTTGCAATGATTAGTTTGATGGAGAATATGGCCACTGGAAACATTACCACAAAAAGATCATAAGGATCATGTGCTATTGGATCTTTTTCGTTTTTTTTTTTTAGCCATGGAAAAGCTATATTAAGGTCTGAAAGAGAGCAAATACTTGTGCGTTTCATGTGTGCTTTTTAGATAACTCTTCCCTCTAAAATCTGAAAGGCAGCTAAGTCTATTGTATAGTTTGTCATATCAAAATTTAACATCAGATTTTATCATAGCATGTCTGTTTTATTTTGCTTTCCACAAGGAGGCCAAAATTAGACCTGACCCAGATGTTGCTTAGATAAATGAAAGCCGAACATTCTGGTACCGGGAATATTTATTTCTTCTAGATAAAATCAGTAGTCCTATTTACATGAGCTTAATTCAGCATACTCCTTCCAAACTTTATAACTCAGAAATACCCTCTTCTCACTTATTCCTCTACAAGTGAAAAGGGTTAAATATTGATGTTTCTAATGATATTTTCTTGCAAACAGGCTCCGAGGGCAAAAAGCTTATTCCTCATCATAGGACTATTATATATGAATCTTTGGATTCTGCATATAATGTAAATTTTCAGTGTCATGATTTTCAAATATGTTGTGCAAAATAGAGTAAAGAATGCAGAGCTTTGGTGTTAAATAGATCTGGATTCTAGTCTTGGGATGTGAATTGCAAGTTTTGTTGTAGGGGAAATTTATTTTTCCTGTCTCAGACTTGGTGTCTACATCTATACAATTGAAGTCATGAAAATACTTATCTTGCGAGATAGTCTTGAGAAATAATTTAAGTCACATATGTACAACACTTGGTAGAATGTCAAGTATTGCTAAACACTAAACAGATGTTTACTGTACTTTCAGTGCATTAATAGAAGTAAAGACAATGATATAACAAGGGATAAAACTGAGAAATTATATTTATTTGTGTGTGTATGTGTACACATATTTTCAAGAGCCATTTTCATCAATATCATGTGCGTTGTTTAATTTTATGCATCAACTAGACTGAATCACAGGGTCAAACGTCATTTTGAGTGGTGTATGAGGGTATTTTTCAATGAAATTATCATTTGAATTGGCAGACCGAGTAAAGCGGATTGCCCGCTCTAATGTGGGTGGGCCTCATCTAATCAGCCAAAGACCTAAATAGAACAAAAAGCATGAAAAATAGGAAACTCCTCTTTCCTGACTTCATAAGCTGGGGTGTCAATCATTTCCTGTCTTCAGATTTGAATAGGAAAGTCTTCTCTTCTTGGGTCTTCAGCTTCCTGGTTTTCAAAATGGTATTACACCATTGGCTATCCTGGGTCTCCAGCTTGCTGACTGCAGATCTTGGGATTTCTCAGCCTCCTAATTGCATAAGCCAATTCCTTTTACTGATTCTTTTTCTCTCTCTGCTTCCTATTGGCTTTGTTTCTGAGAATCCTAACTAATATATGAAATCTGTAACTTTGGTTGTTCAGCCAAGTTCTCATAGATTATGGGAAAAGAGGGATTTTCTGTATTTCCAAGTACCAAAGACCTACAGCATTTAGGCTTATATCCTATTGTTTGCTGTGATTACTACCTTGCTGAATTACTCTGAAAGTGAGAAGGATAATGACATATTTATTTACATGTACTGAGAATTCATGATGTAAATAGCCGGAGGAAGGGGAATAAAACGGCACCAAGAAACAGTTATTTTTCTATCCCAGAGACCCACTAGATGAATATATAATATAAACAGTAGGGGGCCAACCCATCTCTGGCTGGAAATGCATTTGCCTTGCATACTTACTCATCCCTTTACGATATCAAATTGTTTTAGTCACCTTTAAAATAAAGCAGAGATCATTTTAAAGGCATTAAGGTGAAAGGCCAGGTACACTTATTCCTCAGATTCATTTAAACTGCCCCACCGACAAGCAGTTAGCACTTACCAGAGTGGCACAAGTTGCCAGAGAAACAGTGCTGCTCTAAATCTGATGCTGAGAAATAGGACTTGAGAGCAAGCATGAAATGCCACAATAATAAATGATAGCTTCTTTCTTTAAAAGAAATTTTTTCTGAGTTACACTATTCCAATGAAGTAAAAGACAAATGTATCCTGTCTGATATATTTCTCGTATCAATTAAGTGACTGGGCTCTGTATCTGAGCCCTGAATATTGAAAATTAAGTATTGCTGTTTAGTATCTAAGTCATGTCTGACTCTTTTGTGACTTTGTGGACTGTGGCCCAACAGACTTCTCTGTCCCTGGGATTTACCAGGCAAGGATACTGGAGTGGGTTGCCTGCCATTCCCTTATCCAGGAGATCTTCCCAACCCAGAGATTGAACCTGCATCTCCTGCATTGGCAGGCAGGTTCTTTACCACTGAGCCACCAGGGAAGCCCAAAATTAGATATACTGTGCACTAACTTAGCATTCTTCTTTTAGAGTTTAGCTCATGTACTTCCTCCTTACTTTAAAGCAACAAATAGTCATTGAGGTCCATCTATTTACAAAGCATTCTTTTAAGCACCTTAAGGATGTAAATGTGACTAAGATATAATTCCCTTTTTCAAGTGTATTAGTCATTCAGTAGTGTGACTCTTTGCGACCCCATAGACTGTAGCCCACCAGGTCCCTCTGTCCATGGAATTTTCAATCAAGAATATTGGAGTGGGCTGCCATTCCCTTCTCCAGGGGATCTTCCTGACCAAATCTGGGTCTCCTGCATTGCAGGCAGATTCTTTACTGTCTGAGCCACCTTTCTCAAAGCAGCTTAAAATTTACTGGAACATTTTAACAAGCATTTATTATTGATCACTCTTATATGCCAAGTTGTGGCTTATCCCCCAGGTAAAGGGGACACACAGAAATATATAACTGATCTCTTGCTCTTATTAAATGCCTACTAAGAGAGAGAGAGAGACATAAAATAAATAGCTTATATAAAATAAAAGTATATATGAGGAGCCCAGAATGAGGAGTGAGTGATTCAGTCTGGAAGAGAAGATAAATATGGTTACAAATGAAATATTAAGATGAAAGAGTGAAGAGATGTGTATTCACAAATCCAGTACCTTTCTAGAATTCACATTTTAAAAAAGAAAAGCATATGGTATGCAGGAACAAAAGTTATTTCACTTAAATTTAATCTCGGCAAGGAGGATATTGGCAGTCCTCCATAGGCCTAGCACGGCACTTTTAATTTCAGATTTGGAAGAGGTTATCCTCTAAGTTCTTAAGTGTGGATGGCCTTTTCCATACAATTTACCTCTTACAAACCACTCTTGCTTAACAGGTGTTAATTTCAAGATTCCATAGCCTTGCTCAGAATTTGAGGGCAGAGGCCATGATCAACATTGCTTCTACAATCACCACAATATTTTGCACAAATGAGCAGGATAGATACCAGTTGTTTGATATAGATGTATTTTCCCCCACAATGTAGACATTCAAAGCCCACCTTCCTCAAAGGTAATGAAAAGACCCCTTGGAGCAATACAGGGCCTTTTCTCAGCACCTGTGCTGTGAAAATCCCTCAGAGCATCATCCATTTTCATCCAGGGCTTCTGCTGTCCATTGTGACCAGCTGTGTGACAGATAGACACATAAGGGCCCTATTTAAGAAATAATTCACCATTCGGTAGCAAAGAAAAGAACATAAGGGAAATGTAGAATGACTTCTAACTGGAGAATACACAATGATTTTTGAGTACCCATTATTCTTCAACCGAATTTTAAAATGAAATGTAGATATGCATGATAGGGGTAGACTGGATACCTTTGTGGTCTGAGTGATTGTTGTGAGTTACAAGAGTTCTTGGAGCTAAGTTTACTTCCAATAAAATAGGGTGGGTATATGAAAAATTATGCACCAAAATAAGACTTTTATTTCTGGTTTCAACTTTTGTAAGATTTACAGAAATTTAAAATAAATTAAAAAAAATGTAAATATAGCTGAGAAGTGTAAGATAAGAGATAATATAAAAAGCCTACTTATTTTTGCAATACAGAATGATTAAATATTCAAAAGTGGTTTAAAAGTGAAAGTGCCTGCTTTGGGGGCTTCCCAGGTGACGCTAGTGGTGAATAACTTGCCTGCCAATGCAGGAGGCAATAAGAGACTCTGGTTTGATCCCTGGGTCAGAAGATCCCTT